>LR990307.1:7101263-9501263 GCA_905147355.2 Apotomis turbidana
GATGGATTAATAAAAGACAGATTGATATGCGGTGTCACGAGTGCAGCTATAAGGGAACGGTTGCTACGCGAAGATAATTTGACATGAAGTAAAGCGTTAGAGATTTGTCGAGCGGCTATAGTTTCAAGGATGTATTCGGAAAACATAAAACGAGAGTGTGTCAATGAAATAAATCACAATAAAGAAGCGTGTTCTGGAAGAGAAGAGCTAATAAATGTTATTAGACAAAAAGGCGTGTACTCAAATGCGAGATCGAGCAATCGGCGCGGTGGAGCAAGGGACTCAGGTTCCAGACAGGTGGGACGTGGACGCGGCTGGGTGCCTGGCGGAGCGCACGGTGGCGCGCTCCCGGCCCCGGCGCCCCGCTTCGAGCGCCGCACGCGCACCGATCGACCTGCGGCCAGTGCGGCGGCACGCACAGAAGATTTGATTGTCCGGCTTATGGCAAGAGATGCATGACGTGTTCGAAGCTTAATCACTTTGCGAGGATGTGCAGAGTATATACAGTTGAGGAATCGGAGGAGCAGGTAAATAATATTGTAAATAAATGTTGTGATGAGTGGATTACGGAATTAAAAATTAATAACGTACCCATTAGTTTCAAATTAGATACAGGAGCAGACGTAAATGTGTTGCCTAAAAGTTTTTATTAAAACTTGGAATTTCGAGTAAAGATTTGTTAAAAACTAATACGAAACTGAGTGGGTATTCGGGTGCTAGTATAGATGTTATAGGGAAGATTTTCTTGCGTGTGCGATATAAAAACAGTATATATGTATTAGAATTCAAGATCGCTGATGTGAAATCGACACCGATTTTAGGTCGTTTTGCCTGTACAGAATTGAATCTAGTTAGGCGAGTCATGTCTTTAAAACAGGCTAGTGATTTCGGTATTACAAAATGAGGGACCCCTGATTTTGTGAAAGCGTTCAGCGATGTTTTTACTGGAATAGGCTGTCTTCACGGCCAATATAGGATACAATTAAAATCAGATGCGACACCGGTTGTTCATGCACCTAGGAAATTACCGTTTGCGATCAAAGATGAGGTAAAAAATAAGTTATTAGAGATGGAATCCCAACAAATTATTGCTAAAGTTGAGGGCCCCACGGACTGGGTTAGCAGTATAACGGTAGTGAAAAAACCAAACGGAGATCTCCGGATTTGCTTGGACCCAAAAGAATTAAATAATGCTATAAAGCGGGAACATTTCAGATTGCCGACCATCGATGAGATCGTGTCCAATCTGTCAGGCGCGCGGTACTTCAGCTCGGGCTTCTGGCAGGTCCGTCTTGATGACACCAGTCAATTGTACCTTCAATACACCTTTCGGTAGGTATTGCTTTTTAAGAATGCCATATGGGATTTCCTCGGCGTCTGAGGTTTTTCACAAAAAGATCTACGAGAATTTTGATGATATTGAAGGAGTATGTATGTATATAGATGACTTATTAGTATATGGGCGGAGTAAGGAAGAACATGACGAAAGGTTAAAAAGAGTGTTGGAGAGATGTCAGAAGGTTAATTTAAAATTAAATAAAAACAAGTGTCGCTTCGGATTGGAGGAAATTAAATATTTAGGACACCGGATAAGTAAAGATGGAATTAGTCCCGATGACTCACATATTACTGCTATAAAAAATATGCCAACCCCCGTGAATAGGAAGGATGTGGAAAGATTTTTAGGGCTTATTACTTATGTTAGTACATTTATACCAAATTTATCGGATAAAACGCAACCATTAAGTACGTCAGTTGTTAAAAAAAGAAACAGAGTGGCATTGGGATCAAAGTCATAGTAAATGTTTTAATGAGTTAAAAGAATGTCTAATAAAGCGTCCAGTTCTTCAATATGACAGCATGAATAAGTCAATAACTATTTCAGTTGATGCTAGTAAGAGCGGACTCGGTTGTTGCTTGATGCAAAATAATTAACCTGTATGCTACGCGTCGAAATCTTTAAGTAATAAAACGGAACAGAGATATGCTCAAATAGAAAAAGAGCTGTACGCCTGTGTTTATGCCTGTGAACGCTTTTATCCATACATATATGGCAGGTCAGATATCACGATCGAGAGTGATCATAAACCACTGATTAGTATAATTAAAAAACCTATAGTAGACTCGCCTTCCCGTTTACAAAGGATGTTACTACGTTTACAGCGTTATACATTCAAATTGGTATATAAGCCTGGTAAACATTTGTATATAAGCGGACACGCTTTCGCGCGCTTACGAGCCGGCAAGTGCGTTAGAGTGCGTGGAGCACGCGGGCCGGGACGCGCTACTCGACGAGGTGTGCGTGGTGGAGCGCGCGCTGGCCCCCTCGCCCTCGCCGACCGGTATCTCACTGATAACCAGTTCATTTCGTTGCAGAAACAAACGGAGGCCGATGATGAACTTATTCAATTAAAGAAATGTATACTTAAGGGGTGGCCGAATGATAGAAAAGATTTAGTAGACATCTTAAAACCATATTGGACATATAGAGATGAGTTAACTACGGCTCAGGGACTGGTTTGGAAAGGAGACAAAATAATTGTTCCCAGGTGCTTAAGAAAGGAGTTTCTTTCCAAAATACACATAGGTCACATGGGCAAGGAAAAATGTAAACTTCGGGCGAGAGAAATTGTATTTTGGCCGTGTATAAATAATGATATACCTAGATAACTTAATTGATAACTGCGATATATGTTTATCACACAGGAAACATAATAGGAAAGAGGAGTTGATACCTCACGAAATTCCTGGCGAGCCGTGGATGAAATTAGGCGTTGATTTATGTCAGATTCAGGGCCAGGATTATTTGTTGCTAGTTGACTATTATAGCAAATTCGTTGAAATTACTCGTTTGTCATCGACTACGTCTGAGTATGTCATTTCATGCCTAAAAGATATATTTTGTAGACAAGGCGTACCTGTTACAGTTACGTCAGATGGAGGACCACAATTCACATCTATAAAGTTTAAACAATTTGCTGATGAATGGCAATTTACCCATTTAATGTCATCTCCGCGATATCCACAGTCTAACGGGCAGGTAGAACGGACAGTTCAGACAATAAAAAATATCATAATCAAAACAACTGAAAATCGATCTGACTATAGGCTAGGACTTCTAGAGTATTTAAATACCCCAATATCAAATAATTTAGCATCACCAGTTGAATTATTACAAAGTAGAAAAATGAGAAGCATTATTCCTATATCCCCAAAACTATCAAGACCAAAAGTTCAAACTAATGTGCGAAATAAATTACTACATAGACAAAATGTACAGAAAACATATTATGATCGTAATGCAAAAAAAAAAACTCAAAGTCTTATTGGACCCAAATAAAAAACACTGGTCATCTGGGACTATATCAGAGGTTTTAGGTGCACGTAGTTACAAAATTAAGTTGATAAATGGAGGTCAGGTGATTAGAAATCGTAGGCATATTATTCGAGATTCGCCTAATCTGGGGGCACGGTAGTGCCCCCGCCAAGACGAACAAAAAAGAGGCGGGGCACTACCTACCTTTTCTCGAACCGTTTCGTCTCATTTTCAAATCCTCATAGTTTCGTCCCAGTTAACACCAGAGCGCCCAAATTCACAGGTTAAGATTCAGTTAGAGAACATATGAAATGTACAAAATTTCATTGATCTAGCTTTTAAACTTTAGGTTTTCTTGGTACCTAAAATACGCCGATTTTGCCACTCACTTATACACTGACGTATCAAAACCTCTGGGGTACTTCCCGATGACCTAGAAAGCTGAAATTTGTTATGTAAGCTAGTATTAGTACACAAACAACAAAATAATTCTAAAACTTGGAACTTTTACCCCCCAACCCCTTAAACTAGGGGATGGAAGTTTGTATGAGAATTCTGCAAATTTTGATACTAGAGGTCTGAAAATTGATATAGGGACTCCTTGTTATACATAAAACACATAATATTCTAGGATTTTTTAGAAAATCACCCCCCACCCTTTAAATAAGTGGATGTAAGTTTGTATGGGGTTCCCATAATAGGGGATAAAAGTGTATATTATATATGGGGCTAAAAGTAAGTATTTCTTAAATACACAATTATTACTAATACTTATAGTGTAGATACAGTACACTGACTTCGTATTTTAAATATTTCTTTATAGACCTACCAAAATGCAATAATAAATGCAGCGCAATTAACACGCGGAATTTTATATTTTTGATTGTTGAAGCAGATTTAAGCGTAAGACGAATGCGTAAGAGGAAATAATATCAACAAGAAAAATAGGCAAAAATAGAGCTCTGAAGACTGATGCTCAAGAAACGCTACAAAAAAAGCTAGGGCACCTTACAAAAAGAAATGAGATCCCACCAAAACATTTCATGTAAAATTGGCGGCCAAGACTCACATGCTCATAACGCTTTCGCTGTAAAAAGTTATCAGATCCCAGGAAAAGCCAAGCCCCTAAGCCCTGACTTTACTAACCCTACACCTTGGTTTCAAAAGTATGGCTTGGCCGTTTCATAGTACCGTAAATAAGTCCAACGGACCGTTTGGCCCATTACGGTTTATATATTTACGGTAACCTATGAAACAGCCAAGCCATACTTTTGAAACCAAGGTGTAGGGTTAGTAAAGTCAGGGCTTAGGGGCTTGGCTTTTCCTGGGATCTGATAACTTTTTACAGCGAAAGCGTTATGAGTATGTGAGTCTTGGCCGCCAATTTTACATGAAATGTTTTGGTGGGATAGACATGACTCGTCTGGTGTTGATTTATTCTTTGACATTGATGATGCCACGACCGCGCAAACTAGCACCGCGAGTACCCCGTGCTATGTAAACAACCCGGTGCTATCCGACCGTAGTAATAATAATATTGTAACTCGTTCCGGCAGGACAGTGAAGGCTCCGGATAGATGGGGCAACTGGACCTGAAGGCAAAATGCTAGCCTGCTTAGTGATGTATCTTAATATATAAGATTATGCAATTTTAATTTTCGTTTAAAAGCAATAACTTTAATATTTTCTTTGATCATGTTGCATGTTACCTTTATCTTTAAAATAATGATAACAACTTCACCAATGTTATTGTAGAATTAGAGAACACAAACAGTTTAAACTATTAATACCTAAATCACAGACTACTTTATTTATGACCTAAATTTCTTAAACTGTTTGGTACTTATCAGATTATAACACATGTGTTTATCAGTTTAATAATAATATTGAAGCGTTTCTCCTATAATAATGAGTTAGTTAGGTAAGCATGCATTCATAGTTTGGCTTGGTTCTACTTTGATACTCTCAACCTAAATAAAGTATGCCTTTGAGATAATAACTCGTTCTTATATGAGAATGTCTATAGAATAAGATGTTTAATATTGTATACAATAATTATAATTACCTACAAATTTTGTTTTGATGTCAAAACATTTATTTTGTCAGCTTTAATATAATGAATAAATAATATATATATATAAATGTGCAGTATTAGATTACGTAATTTAAATAAGCATGTTAATGAGATATGAATATATTAAATAATGATCTTGTAATGATGAAATATTGTATAAGTGTCATTGTATTTAAACTTCCTCATATTTTTTTTTTGAAGAAGGAGGTGTGAGGTAATTTTGATAAGGTGTCATATTATGAATGTGGGTAGATTGGTTTATGCGGCACCCGCCTTTTGGAAGTTGAATAAAAGTCAGTCATTGCTCGATCTTTGTGTTTACTTGAAGTGTTCCTCTCACCCTCACAAACTGTAAAGGTAAATACCATATACTGTTTAAAAAATGTAACGTACTATCTGTCCATGTTAAATTTAACAATTTCTTAGCTGTAGACCAATTTAAATGCCCAAAATATAAGATAAGAAAAATGTACAATCGTAATCTTAGATCAACATCGTCGCGTAAAAAGTTTGTTGAACCCAGATCACTTAATAACTACTACGGACAAAGGACAAGAGGGTACCTGATACCGCGCATTTACAATACATTAATATCAGAGGATGAGTGTGAAACGATAAATGTTTCAAATCTAAAGTAAAGGCGTGTTTGATGGATACCTTTCTTAAAGAAAATGAAAGTAGGTAGTTAGTTGAGTAATTAGGGTAGGCATCCTATAATGCGTAAATTCGTTGTTATAATAACTGTCACTGTTAGTTAACGTAGATTAGGTATGTAGTTGTAGTGCAACTGTTTGTATTAAATACTTAAAATAGTAAGAGTAGGTATAACAATAAATAAATATCATAGCAGTATAAATTATAATAATGTATAAAGAGTGCGGTCTTCGCCAACAAACTGCATTGCAGTTTGGCGAAACATATAAAGTGTACCAGTTTTGTAATTTTTTTAGCATAATAAAAAAAAAAAACTTAATTGCCGCCGCGAACGAGTTAAATTTGTGTTAAGTATAAGTGTCTGTATGACTGTGCCATTTCGCAAATTGAAGTTGATTTTTTTTTTGTGAAAAAGTGATTCTGTTTGAATCAATAAAAAGAAAAAAAACATTTAAGAAATGAACCGAAATCAAAAAAAACAGAAAATTCAAAAATAACCCTATCATTTACATTTTGAAGTCGGTGGCAAACCTCACGTTAACTTGCGCGGCATCTGTGTTAAAGTACTAATTGAGTGGTTTGGCACCGACTCCAAAAGGTGATTCAGATGTAATCTGTACATGATCGGGTTATTTTTGGCTTTTCAGATTTTTTATAAATTGGTTCTTTTTTGTAATTTACCAAGAGATCGAGTGGGATAGCACGAAAGAACACCGAATTTCGCATAGCCCTTTAGCCTAACGAGATCGTACGATGAAGGAGCGCATCGTACGATCACTGCGGCATTCAAAAAAAAAAATTCAAATTCAAAATTATTTATTATTGCAACAAGAGTAAGTACAATTTTTACAAATGGCCGGCGTCTCCTTGTAAGTTATTGTAATAACTTGTGCCAGGAGTCCACCGCTCTTCCGTGTATACAAGTTGTCTAGTACTATACTAAAACAATTACAATTTATTTATTTTTTTATACAGTTTATACAATTTTAAATCTAAAACTTAATCTATACAGTTTGTAAGTCTATTTAACTTATTAAATGTGTATGAGTAGGTATGGGTGTGTGTGTGTGTGTGTGTGTGTGTGTGTGTGTGTGTGTGTGTGTGTGTGTGTGTGTGTGTGTGTGTGTGTGTGTGTGTGTGTGTGTGTGTGTGTGTGTGTGTGTGTGTGTGTGTGTGTGTGTGTGTGTGTGTGTGTGTGTGTGTGTGTGTGTGTGTGTGTGTGTGTGTGTGTGTGTGTGTGTGTGTGTGTGTGTGTGTGTGTGTGTGTGTGTGTGTGTGTGTGTGTGTGTGTGTGTGTGTGTGTGTGTGTGTGTGTGTGTGTGTGTGTGTGTGTGTGTGTGTGTGTGTGTGTGTGTGTGTGTGTGTGTGTGTGTGTGTGTGTGTGTGTGTGTGTGTGTGTGTGTGTGTGTGTGTGTGTGTGTGTGTGTGTGTGTGTGTGTGTGTGTGTGTGTGTGTGTGTGTGTGTGTGTGTGTGTGTGTGTGTGTGTGTGTGTGTGTGTGTGTGTGTGTGTGTGTGTGTGTGTGTGTGTGTGTGTGTGTGTGTGTGTGTGTGTGTGTGTGTGTGTGTGTGTGTGTGTGTGTGTGTGTGTGTGTGTGTGTGTGTGTGTGTGTGTGTGTGTGTGTGTGTGTGTGTGTGTGTGTGTGTGTGTGTGTGTGTGTGAGTGAGTGTGTGTGTGTGTGTAATGTGTGTGTGCGAGCATGTATATTTTTTACTAGCATATATATCCTAGCAATTCCTCTATCTGAACATAGTCTTTGTCTTCCAACCATGTGGTTATTTTGTTTTTTACCTCTTGTTGTAAGTGTGGATAAATGTCGAGTTCCTTATTAACAATGTTGTATAGATGTGAGGATCGTTTGTCATATTGCCTGCCAGCAAAAGTGGTGTTGGTTTTTGGTAGGTGAACAGCAATGTCTCTCCTCCGTTTTTCCATATGTCTAGGGTCAAAGGTTGTGGTTTTATGTTTTTTAAGGACAGTGGTTAAAATATAAAGTTTTCTCACTGAAAGCAGCTTGTAATTTTGATACAACTTATCTGTTGAAAACAAGGTGTTCTTAAAGTACATAATTTTAAGTAGGCTTCGCTGAGCTCTCTCTACGTCTATGAAACGAGTCTTGGCAGCACCTCCCCAGACCGGCAAACAGTAGGTTAAAATGGACTGCACCAATGATATATAAATCTCTTTCAACAGATCTCGACTGCGCCCTTGAGGACTTGGGACTACCCTTGGCACAACATGTCTCAAGTTTTTGAAGATCCATTTAAGTTTCCTTAACCTTAGTATAACATATTCAACATGCTGGTACCAAGAGAGTCCACGATCTATAAATACTCCCAGATATTTGGTGCTGTCAACTCTCAAAATACTGAGACAGGTCTGTCCAGAGCAGTTAAGTACGTTATTACGACAGTTATGTATTTTGATGTCAAAGTCATTACCAGGTTGATTATTAGTGTATATACTGTGACATATGTAGTTTGTTTTGGAAGCGTTTAAGGTAAGAATGTTGTTCCTAAGCCATTCATTTATCTTTACCAGTCCAGCCTCCGTGAATTTCTGGACTTCTTCCCAGGAGTCACCAGTGAAGACGATGGCAGTGTCTTCGGCATACGAAAATACTTCAGCATGAGGAATCTTTAAGTTGCAAAGGTCGTTAATGTATACCAAGAAAAGTGTTGGACCCAGGACAGAACCTTGGGGTACTCCGTACGTGACATCCATATCCTCACTGGTACATCCCTGGTCTCCCAGTTTCACCCTTTGTCTCCTATCAGATAAATAGTCCCGGAAGAGACGAAGTGGAGTATCTCTTATCCCCAATCTTTCCAGCTTGTGTAGCAGTATAGGGACAGAGACGGTGTCAAAAGCTTTTTTTATATCTAGAAACACTGAAATGCAATTAGACCTATTGTCAAGATGTTTAACTATCAGCGATGTTAGAGCAGATACAGCATCCTCGGTCGATATGCCATTTCTGAAGCCAAATTGAGATGGAGATAATAGATCGTATTTATTCAAGTAGTTTCGAAGCCTGATATTTAATACTTTTTCTAATATTTTTGAAATCGCAGGTAGTACAGATATAGGTCTGTAATTATTGACATCGTCTCTGTCATATGTAGTACAATACCTTGTTCTGGATATTGCTCCTGCCTCGTTACTTTAATGCAATCCCGACTGCGTACTACCAAGTTAGCGCACTTGGTCACGGATTTTTTCCGCGAAAAATTTCAAAAAAAACTGAAAAAAAAAAACGGAAATTTCCGAAAAATTCACGATACGTAATTTAAGAGAAAGTTCCAATTGGGATGTTTCTGATTGAGAATATTCGTGGGTAGGGTTTGTAAATTATAATGGGAGCTGTCATGTATCAAATATTTGTTATAAAAAAATCCCACTGCAGTTGAAGTCTTTAAAGTACGTCTAGCGTAACCACTCTTTGAAGCGCGACAAACACTTTGACGACGTGGTTGGCTCAGTTTGCAAGCACCTGCCTACTGAGCGGCGGTCCCGGGTTCGAATCCCGGCCAGGACAAATATTTGTGTGATGAACTCGAATATTTGTGCTTGGGTCATGGTTGTTCCTATGTATTTAAGTATATATATTTATCTATATAAGTATGTATATCGTCGTCTAGTACCCATAACACAAGCCTTCTTGAGCTTAATTTGGGACTAGATTTGAGGTTGTGTGATAAAAAAAAAAAACTATATTACTCATATAATATGTCATGATTGCAATCAACCGATTGAATTGAATATCGTGTAAATTGAAATAATCATTTGTGTTTATTTAAATACCCAGGATCCCTCTATCACGGTAGCTTAGCATCTAGTACTAGGACTTGTAACGTTAGAGCACAGAATAACATTACTCTTTTGTTTTTCGCAAAAGTCAACAAAGGACATATCAATACCAATTTATTATATTGGATACTTGAAAGACATGCCTCGCTATTGGTTGTGGAACGTTCTGAGGCCTGCCATAATCCTAGGGTTGCCAACACCAACAAAACGCAAACGTCTCGGTATTTGAACTTTTTTACACGCCAATTTTATTAAACACTTCCTAGATACGATGGACCTAACGTGATCTTTTTGACAACAAATTCTAGATTATTATGAGACTGACTAACTGCTCATGAGGAAATTCTGAGATCCAATAGGAAAGTGTAACATCATCAATTCCTGATCCCTGATATACTTGATGATACAAATCGGTGTACTAAACAAATACAATAAACTAACTCCTTTTTTAAGAATGTTAAAAACCAATAACTAATAAGCATAACGAATTTATTAAAGCTATGAACGTATGTTAGGCCTTAATTTAAAACTAGAGCATAATAAACCAAAATATGACTATACTTTGAATTTATATTATTTATATCTGTATCCTTTTTATGAAAAGCTAACAGATTTATTATCATTGTTAATGTATATGGTAATCAATATTAATTTATGTAAAGACAATTTCCTTTTTTTATGATATGTAATGTAGTAGAGCCAAATGTATAAAGTCTTTAATACAATACAATACAAGTACTCTTTATTGCACACCTCATAAAATATACAGGAGAAATACAATGCAAGACATTACAATTAGAGGTAAACAACAGGCGGTCTTATCGCTAAAGAGCGATCTCTTCCAGACAACCTTTGGGTAGTGGAGAACTTGAAAAAAATAAGATTTTGTTATTAGGCGGTGCAAAAATCGGAAAATAATAATAATATATACATGAAAAACAAATAAATACATAAATATAATAAACAATAAATACATAAATACATACATACATTCAGCCAACAAGTAATAGGACCATTTGAATAAAATACGAATTATGAAAGGGATAGATAATGTTCTTTCAGTTGAGTTTTGAAAGAAACAAGAGATTTAGCGCGCCTTAAGCTCACAGGCAAGGAGTTCCACAAACAGACAGCTTTAAAAGTAAACGAATTATTATAAAAATTTGAGACGGAAGAAGGTACGGCAAGGAGCAAATTTTGGGCAGATCGAGCAGAAGTGAGATAAGTGAAACGCTCCTTGAGATAGCGGGGAGTTGCAGGATGAAAAAGTATATTAAAAAGAAAATGAAAAAAATAATGAAAAGAAGAAGAATTTAATGTTATTTTTTCTTTGAAAATTTTGACTCTACTTCTTTCAAATAATAGTGTGCCCTAGAGGGGAAGTGTTGTATATTCTATGTCTCACCTTATTTGAGTTACATGTGTATGGGCACCTCTATATTCTATTTTTGACTATGACAACACATTGTCTGTCACTCTACTTCCCCTTCCGAGTCAGATCTCATTGCGTTAACAATGTCTATATAATATTGTAAATTATATTAAATGTTATCCTAGTATTCATACTGTTGACGATCTTTATTCACATGTTATTGTGAAGAATACACAGCTGAATTAAAAGGACGTAGTGTTTTTGTTCACAATCAAGCCACTTCCTTCTACTACGCATAACCCAGCTCCGCTAACAAAACTTACATCCCTTTATTGACAACATGAGAATTCTTCGTGTAGGAGGTAGGCTGCACCATTCTAACATACCTTTCGCGCAAAAACATCAGGCAATTTTACCTAAAGTCTCATGTTACCAAATGTATAATTAGAAGTGAGCATGAAAGGCTTCTACACATAGGAGCTCAGAGGCTTTTTTTCAACCTATAAATCAAATGGTTTTGGATCACAAATGGTTTAGCATATGTTAAAAAAGTAATACATAAATGTATTGCATGTTTCAGAAATAAAGGCGTGGCTTCTAAACAGTTAATGGGTTCCCTGCCTGCCGGAAGGGTGACTGCCACGAGCCACCCTTTCGAAAAGGTTGGAGTAGATTTTGCTGGGCCAATAAATGTATAAAGCTTTCGCGCGTGAGACGATCTCTTACAGGCAAAGGCTACATTTGTGTCTTTGTCTGCTTTGCCACGAAGGTGCTGCATTTAGAGTTGGCGTCGGACCTTACGACCGACACCTACCTTGCGTGTCTCAGACGATTTTTTTCTAGAAGGGGCATGCCCAAAGAAATATACTCTGATAATGCTAGCACATTTAAGGGAGCACGGAACCAATTAACTGAATCTTATAATTTACAATCCTTTCAGAGTCACCAAGGGAAGGTGCATCAATTTGCAAGCGAGAAAGGAATCAAGTTTAAATTTATACCAAGTTATTCACCTACCTTTGGGGGGCTCTGGGAGGCGGCTGTTAAAAGCACCAAACACCATCTAAAAAGAGTCTTGCAAGGTCATACGTTAACATATGAACAAATTATTACAGTGCTCACAGAAATAGAATGTGTATTAAATTCTAGGCCTTTAATACCAATTTCTGCATCTGATGTAGATGATTTTAGTTATTTGACACCAGGGCACTTGCTAATAGGAGATTGTCTAACTATGTACCAAGAAACCATCAAGAAACTGATGTTTCAGATGTTCCAAAAATAGGCTTGAGTTTTGGCAATTATGTACTTAAATTAAACAATCATTCTGGAAGATTTGGTATAAGCAATATCTTAACTGTTTACAGAATAGACCTAAGTTAAATGTTTTGCCTAATGTAAAAGTAGGATCACTTGTCATTTTAAGAGAGGACAACGGCCACTCTATGTACTGGCCCATGGCTAGAATAGTTAAGGTTTTCCCTGGCCATGACGGTCATATACGAGCTGTAGAAGTGAAAGCTTCAAATGGAAAGATTCATGTTCGTGCAATTAATAAGATTTGTGTGTTACCCATACATAAATAAGTTAATAAGATTTGTGTGTTACCCATAGACGAATAAGAGAAAAAGAATAATTAAGTTTTATGTATTAAGTATCAAACCTTATCTGTAAGGCCATTGCATGGTGGCAAGGGTTTGTTTTGTAAGTATCTGTGAGGCTGCAGAATATCTGGCAGTACTTAGTTATTAAAAGTTAAGTTTTGTTAGTCCTTTTGTGAGGCCGCAGCATGTTGGCAACACTAGGTACCTACATAAAAAACTGGCATAGCGCTGTCTCGCTGGCCGCACCTTTTTTCTCTCTCTCCCGCTCAATATGTCAAAGCCTAAACATGGAAAACGTGCTTTTGCTGAACAATTAAAATTAATTAAAATGTTAAGACGGGCTTCTCATTTAAGGCGACTCCGTACGTGGAATGGTGATTTTTAAAGTCCTAAGGCTCGTAATCTAGCCAACGGAAAAATCTAAAAAAAATATATGTTATTTTTGACTATTTCTTCTAAAAAATTATAGTTGGATTTTTCTTAAAGCAATAATTACTATGGAAAAAATAATGTTGAAATAGGGTCGTTTTCAATTTTCAATTCCCTAAGGCTTCTAAACTACAAGTGATATTTACACGGCTCTTTCGCAAGAACATTGACAATTCATTGATCTTTAATCGTATTGTTTAAAAGTTAGTAAAATGGAAATTCGGTCTAATAAAGCATCAAAAAAACTGAATTTCCGCGAGCGCGGCCGTGCCCGGGCTGCGAGCTCAGTGTAAATCTAACCGTCGAAGGGGAAGGCTGTGTCACTTGCTCTCGCGATCCATCTAGTTACGGAAAATTGTTATAGTACCGGAACCCGCGGAGGTTCGATCTGTCTTCGTGCGTTTGAAGTGTATTTTAAGAGAGTGTAGTTCGTTTTTTCACACGACTACGCCATGCGACATAACAAAAAGCACCCATTTTCATATAGAATTAAATTCAACTGTTTTTTTTCGTATTTAGGTATCTATTAATTTTAAGTACTTATACACTGAAAAAAATAGCCAGTGGAGCCTACTGAAATTACAGTAAGCGTAACCGTTATTGCAGTTAGGTTTACTGAAATGTCAGTAGGCCTAACTGTTATTGCAGTAAGTCTTACTGTAATGTCAGTAAGCTCCACTGGCTATTTTTTTCAGTGTAAAAAAATTGTCATTGCTTAGCATTCCCGGACACATTTGGATACTTATTCTCAGTCATGGGCCCACACCAGACAGGATTCCCAGAAAATAACACTTTTGGTGTGGGTTTTAGGGCCCTTCTCTGTGTAATATTAGAGTACCTTAGGTATTTCGGTTAGTAAAAAAAATCTGATAATACAGATATTTAAGTACGATAACGTCTAATGATCTTTATTAATTCAACCCTAAGAGATATGAATATCGTAATGCAGAACAAGTATTGTTCGTTTGAATACCATTGTAATATTCGGTAAAACGCTAATTTACGAATACGAATATTTATTGTAAGTATTCACATTCGTTGCGTCACTAGTACAGTACATTACATATGATATAAAAATACATTATCAAAAATTACAATAATTTTCTAGTTCAAGAAGGCAAGTGACAATTTTGGCATGAGGGCTTATTTATGTAAATATAGTCAGAATACATATTTGCATCAATAAATTTCCCACTTCATATTTAAATCTAAATGAGCGTTGGTAATTATTGACGTATCCGCCGGGCCTAGCTAGACTTACTTAGCCTGGCCATAAGTTCTGTTCCAATTGTTTACCAATTGTAAAATAAAAACCTGATTTTTATTACATATCGTTTAAAAGCCATATATTAATGATCGGATTACAGTTGAATTAATGAAAAAATATATAACTTTATTAAGACTCATCGTAATGCCCGGACTTGATTTTTGACTAATGCTCAGAATTTTTCTCTCTAAGTTTGCTAGGGGGCAATGAAACGATCTTGGATCAAATAAATCGATCGCGGAAGGAACGCCAAAACCCAAATAGCTTACGTAACTCAGACAACCGCTAAACTAAAGTAGGGCTGACACGTTTGCCGCATGTCAACCGATCTGTAGATCAAGAAATCTACACCCACCCAATAAAATTCGGAACTTCTAAGTTAACGTAAAAAAAAGATACGGCTCTTTATGCCGCAAAAAACGTATCTACGCTGGAAAGGAAAATTATCCAAGAGACACGGAGCTAACTTTACAGGAGATCTAAAAAACTACGAACTTTTTCAAGAAAATAAAAAGTTATTAAATATTCTGTGGACCTACTTTTTAAATGAAGCATTTTATAATGTCGCTTTTGTTATTTTGTCTATTAATGGAATAATTTAAAATTAAGCATCGCTTAAGCAAAATGGCTGTCAAAATAGAATTAGGTAAAATTATCTACACAACACGTTTCCCAAGAAATTTGTCAGGTAAAATAGTATAATCTATTACACAACAATCAACACAGTTAACAATATATCTTATAGTCAGGTAAATATATAAATGTGCATAAATCAGCATGAAATAAATCAAGAAAAATTATCTAATCGCCTTTGTAGGAAATATTTCAGACATGAAAAGCTATTTATCGTACAATAAAACCTCACGATTAATGTTTTAATTAGAGGAAAATATTTATTTTCAAACATTAAAATTAATGAAGTGACATTCAAAGTTCTCTAAGACAAAAACTTATGGTCCAACTACGCAAATACAAAAAAAAAACTGCTTTACAAAGGTTAAAGATTTATTCATCAGATATCACGTGAAATTTCATATTTATCAATTTTTATGTGTGATCTGCTGAAAGATTTCCAGTAGTTCTAGACCAATGTATGGTAGCAAACGATAGCTATGACTAATGAGAACAGCACAAGAGTTCTCAAGACTGCAGTGACTCGGTACTCATTAAGGAATTTTAAATCACGAACTACGTGAAATTTCAAGTTTTACAATTGCAATGAGATAATATCCTATCCTAACAAGAATAACAAAACTACCTACAACTCTGTGTGGTATAAGATAAGTGACGTCTCGTAAGACACTGTTTGAGTGAGATGGCGTTTGGGTCCATCAAGCGAGTCCAAAGTAATGCCTTAGCGCCACAGACACAGATTTACACCGCAGATGGGCCTAACGGCCTTTATAAATATATTGAATTACTACTAAATGTGTGATATTTTATAAAACAGAACCGGTAAAGTTGTCTAACTACCAATTTAACGAAAATATTTGTTTTTAGTACATTTTATGCGACAAATACGACTCAATTGTCATTCAAGCAATTCAAGATAAGCGACAGTAGTCGATCAAAGTCATATCAGGTAAAAAAGGATAAGCGACAATGGTTTCATAGTAAAGCAGGTAAATTTGAATAAACGCCAATAGTTAAGATACGACAATCAGGTAATTTAATCTATGTTATTTTTTTTATAGAATCTTATATCGATTCTGTTTAATAATGTGGAAATACCACATTTTTACTTTTTGGCTAATGCGCATAAGCATTTTAAACACACAAGACACAGAGGGCGCTCCAGTAGCGAAGAATTATGGAATCAAAGATTTAGTGTGATTGACGAAACGATATGATAGCTCAGTTGGTAGAGCACTACGCCGGAAACTTAGGGTCGCAGGTTCGAGTCCTGCTTACATTGCAGTGGATCACATTCAATTTTTCATTCATAATTTACCTTTATGTTAATTTTATCATAAAGACATAGGTAAAATGCCTCAAACGACATTAAAATATATTTTTTCTACTCCAGTACTTTTTTCTGTCATTTATATAGTTACTAACTCTAATATAAAGACATAAATTATGAAAGTCTGTAAAAGTCTATACTCTACTGCTCAAAAACACACTGCTAACCGATGTTATAATGTCGCCAAAAAACCATCACTTATTACCTCAGATTACATGATGAACAGATGCATTCACACAATTTGCAAATTAAAAAAAAAACTTTTGTACTAAGGCATTGCTGCCAACTTTAAAAAAAAAGTTTTATCTTCAGTGCATGGATGTTTAGTATGGTGATTGTATACCTTTATGTATAAGTTAATATTTTTTTGACAGATGGATGTCAATAAAAAAAAAGTTTATCAGAGACAATTTTTCTTTTTAATTTTGTTGATTCCGAGCGGGAACTTGTAATTATTTTCTTTGTTGTTTATTTTCATTTTATTTATGAAATGTCGAGTCGTAGAAAAAGTATTGTATGCAACGTTGTATAAGTAGGTCAAAAAACGCTCGTGGCATCTTTCTTACGATGTTCGCTGCGCTCACATCGTAACCCATGCCACTCGCGTTTTTTGCCCCCTCTTATACAACGGTTGCATAAAATACTATTACGATCAGGTAAAAACAGTTAACCAACAAGTGCAAGGTTAGTTGCAATAAAGAAAAATTATCCAAGTTGTTTGATCTGTTTTGACAAATAAGTAAAAAAGCTCTAAGGGTCATTATTATGCAAAAAACTTTTTATGTAATCTCCATTTTGCTAAAAAAAACCTCAAAAACCAGGCCTTTAAAGAAAAAAAAAAGAGTAGAGATTCTCTAAATCACCGACGGGATAAGCGACACAAAAGTCGTCAGACAGATGTAACGAGACCCAACCCATTCGATGCAGAAAAATCTGCCGATCCCAACAGTGTGTATAACTCAATATCTCCAAAAATATCGCTTAGATAAGTTCTCCTTTCCAGCATCGGCATATTTTGACACTCAAGTAAATTAACATTTATAGGGTATCCATACCTTGAACATTGAAATTAGCCAAAAAATTCGTCTAGTAAAATATTATCGTCAATATCAACAAGTATAGGGGAAAATCTGAGAACATTACTAATGTAGTCATAAAAAACTATCACTGTTTATAAGTAGGTAAAGGACGTAAATCCGTTTTCCAACGGTAAAGTTGAGTTTGTCGCTCTATTATTTATAGTTTATCTTTTCATTAGAGCAGCATGACCCTGGGGATAAAGCTGTGCCTCCACTACTATGTTAAAATATCGGTTCATCCGCTGGGTCACGATATGATTTATTTATTAAAAAACGATATTTTTTATTTCTGCATGATATTACACGTATAATCAAGAATCTTGTCGGCATTTTAACTATTTTTGGTAGGTACCTACACATACAAAAGAAACTAAAAAGTATTTTTCGATGCGAGACTTCCAAATGGCCAATTTCACTTATTTTTTTGGAAAATAGCTTTAACGCATTTTATGTTTAATATTCTACTGTAGTGGGTAAATAGATATTTAGTAATCCGCAATAATTATATCATTGTTTAAATGATTTATTTTACTTCGAGATTTTTCAATGCCTTTAAATATTATAAGGTTTGTTCATCTTCAACTCTCGCTCGGACTATGCGAGTGTATGAAGCTGCTTGGACGCCACTCAACGAGATTATGAACGAAGTAATGTTCCGGGGGCGCACGGTCGGCGGGGGGAATAACGTTAGGCTCCGCCCAGATCCTCAAGGATGTTGGGATTAGGAGTCGCCTTAATACAACAGTGCCACATCGCTGCGAACCCTGAACAGGATAATTGCAATAAAAATGATTGTTTATGGATTGTTGGGTAAAAAATAAACTCACCGAGTGGGATTTATCACCCTTACATCAAGTTTATTGTAATTTGTTTATATAACCTTTCTTATCTTAATTTTATTTCAAAACACAAAACAACACAAGTACTTATAAAAAAAACCTACTTATTAATTAAACTAAATACCTAATAAACAACTAAAATGTAAATATAATTAAAATAGACTCTAAAGGTTGTAAATACCCGCCAGGTCGCCTTCAGTGGATATTGTACCTAGAAGGCTGGCAGCGTTGCCTCTTTGGATGGCGAGGCTCAGTCGCTGTCCAAAGTAGCTGCCAGCCCTCTGGTCTCCTGAAGCTTCGACCAGGCGTTCCGATATCTCTTTAAAGAGAATCTTGGCACCTGGTCCCCACGGGCCGAATGTTTCAACTCCAAAAGGCGCAAATATGTAGCCCTCGCCTAGGGCGGCATACTTGCGCCGCTTGAGGTTTTCAGCCGTTGCGGCTGCCGCTCCGGCTTTGGACGACGTGGCTTGAAGGTGGGACGCGGCCAGTGTGTCGACGCAAGTAGCGTCCCAAATGAGCGTCCGGCCCAACCTCCACGGAACGAGCGTCATACCATCAGGTCGCTTGCCATCGTCGCGTGCGATACCGTTCGGCTCTAAAATGGCCGGCACATTGACGGAGACAAGGGCCCTCCGTATGACGTCGTTCAGGGAAGCGTGCCGGGATAAACGACCGGCGCTCTTTTGGCAACATAAGCCATGGTGGCCTAACTCGTCCACGGTTGAGCCGCAACGGCAGCGGTGAGGCTCGGTGGTTTTAGTGCCGAGTCGCAGACTTGTTGCCAGGGTGAGAGTTGTTTTAGCCAGCAGCGTACCAATGTTAGGTGATGGTAGCGCATGGAGCCAAAACCCCGATTCCGGTTCCGCCACGGCAAGTAGGCGAGCAGGCTCTGTCGAATTTTGTGCCGTATCTGTCAGATCTTTTAGAACCAGTTGACAGAGCGGCTCGTCCCACAACCTCTGCGATTTGGTGGAAACTGGGAATGGCGCATTCAGGCAAGCCCGCGTCCACTCTTCCCTGGCCTCGTTCACACAGACAATGCAGTCGTTGTTAGAAGATGGACTGAAAATTTTATTTGCTAAGTCTTGAGTGCTGTGAAACGAAGATAAGAAGGCCGGAAGAGCGACACTGACAACTTGCCTGATGCCCAAACCACCATAGCGTATTGGAAGGGAGGCTTGGTTCCAAGCGTGGCTGTCGAGGTTGATGTTTAAAATGGATGTGAGCGTGGTCTTGAGGACAGAATCTAGGGGCTCGATAAGATGTGGGTATTTCCAAATAGGGCTACACCTTAGAATATACGTAAATTTCGGTACGAATAGACAAAATTTTATAACTGCCAGAGCCATGTGGGAATTTATTTTTAGAAGGCGGTCCGAATAATCTTTATGGGTAGTTTGATGTTCTTTAATGAGCGGAGGTATAGATTCTGGAAAAATAGGGGCTCCTAAAAGTCTGAGAGTGGTTTTGTCGATGATTTTGATGTTGGCTAATGAGTTGAAACGGTGAATGATATTGTTTGTGTCTGAATCTGAAGCGGCAATGTTATTTGAAATGAAGAGCTCACATTTGGAAAAATTTAATTCAAGACCAATTGAAGAATTCTGTAATTTTATTAGTGTATTGCTGGTATGAGTTTTGCGGTAGGGCTAAAACAAGGTTTAGGTGTATGACTTTAACAAGTTTAAAGTGTAGCGCTGAAAAATATTCCGTTGAGGCTGAAACATTTATTTAGAACATTGCTTTTATTAAGCATTGTAGTATTACCAATATTAATCAGTGGGGAACTCATACTATTTTTCAGTGTATGTCAGGACATGCTAGCATTGATTTCACAAGATCATTTCCCTGAATAAAACACAAGAATTATACTATTTTGATCCGCGATGTCATAACTAGGCTATATTAGGTTCGACGCATCTACATCACGGATCCAGAACTTAGCCTTTTAATAGACTTTTGGCTGCGGGGTAAGATGTGTTACGAGAAAATAAAAACAGTTGTTTTGCATCACACTCTTTACTCCATCTACTTTACAAAAATGTGAACTTTTTGTTCAAGAGCTCGAAAACAATAGGAAAAATTTACTATGGAGACGTTGCACATATCGATACCTCCTACGTATACTGATACAATTGACGTTTTTACGATTTTCGTTTTTTTGCATATTTGTAATTAGTATGTCTATATTTACCCACTACAAAAAATTCATACGGATATTCCTATTAGTTTCGAAAATAAAGTGACGTATATGAATACATCTAAGACAGCTTTGCTATTCGGTGCGACGATATTATTGTTCCAGCCTTATTCATAACTAACCATGCCGGTTTTTTATATAATCTTCTCGTATCGTGCCGTCGGGAATATAGACTTGGCATCGGCCCTCACCTAAACCGTGGAAACACGCTGTAAAAAAAAACTGGTGTGAGTCCATGCTGTGTACGGTGTTACAATTTTCGGTGTTAATTTTAACTTCGAAACCGGTGTTACAGTAACACCGTAAGCGGTGTTATTTTTTTTTCGGTGTTAAAACGGTGTCATAAATTTTCCTGTGTTGACTGTATTTTAACCAATACAATTTTAACAACACCGGCACATTAAAAAAAGTGGAATGCATTTGACCGGGCCGACCTACGGATACATATTTCGACCCACTAAATCCGTATTCAAGTTCAGTTTAGCCTATGCACTCTCAAAATATCGAGAAAACTTTAAAAACCGAAAAATATACAAAAATTGGTAATTTTAGTGATATAAAAATTTTTGTTGAACTAAACCAAGCATGATTTTTATGTTTTTCGATCTGCTGAATGATAAATAAGACAAAGTTTCTTTAGATCATAAGCCGTTTTAAATATAAAAAAATCTAAAAAGATACCGGGAATCGAACCCGGTACCTCTGGATTGCCGGTCCAATGCGTTAACCATTTCGCTACCCTCTCCAGGAAGATCTGACAAATTTTTCCTTATGCTTTGTGTGTCGATCTTTACATTGTTTTATTTGAAAGGTTTTTACACGCGCTGGACCGGCAATCCAGAGGTACCGGGTTCGATTCCCGGTCTCTTCCCCCAGGTAGCTCCTTTTTAAATTTTTCTTTAAGC
Organism: Apotomis turbidana; assembly: GCA_905147355.2. Taxonomy (NCBI): domain Eukaryota; kingdom Metazoa; phylum Arthropoda; class Insecta; order Lepidoptera; family Tortricidae; genus Apotomis; species Apotomis turbidana. Next base: position 7,122,778 of record LR990307.1, read on the forward strand.
TTTATCTTTGTATTAAAAAAAGGCTTAAATAAAAATATATATATCACTAAAACTGCCAGATATTTTGAAAGTGCATAGGTCAAACTAACCTTGAATTCGGATTCAGTAGGTCAAAATACGTACTCTTAGGTCGGTCCGGTCTAATGCACATTCCACTTTTTTTTGTGTGCCGGTGTAAACGCTATTCTTTCAATTTTAATTAACTTTTTTTTTTAGAGCCTATGTTGTCCCACTGCTGGGCAAAGGCCTCCCTCCCATTCTTCCATGCGTCCCTGTCCCGAGCAATCTCCCACCAGTCTCGGTGAAAGGCGTCAAGTTCGCCTCGCCATCTCCTTCGAGGTCTACCACGACGCCGGATGCTGTTTTGTTGGACCCACTCGGTGGTACCTTTAGCCCACAGGCAACATTTATACTTTAACATTTATATTAACATTTATAATTTATATTTAATATTTCCTGTGTTCCATGAATTTTTCAAAACTTTTACACTGATACGAAATAATTCAACACCGGTATTACACCGATTGAACACCGGCTTAACACCGAATTTTTAACACCACAGGTAAACATCGTAACACCGGTGTCAATCTACCGGTGTTACACAGCGGTGTTAAAATGAGTCCATTTTAACACGGTTTTTTTTTACAGTGCACGTACTTTGGAGCCCAAACCTATCCACACAACAGTCTTCATCGTCGACGCAGGGGTCGGCATTTTCCCCACAGTCAGCAGACACCTGGATCCCTGGGAAAAAGAAAGTATGATTTTCACGACAGTTCTATGAAGTAACATGATGGGTGAATTTAAATGTTCTAGTCATGAAGTCAAATTATGCCTTCGCTTTTATTCAGCAGACTCATCAGCTTGTCAAGGAAAGGGCAAGTACACGGAGAAAAACGCCGGTTCTAGCTGACGAATTTTTATTATTAACCTTCTAACCAAGAATTTGTTTATTTATTACTTTTGTAATTAACAAATAATTTATAAATTTTCTAACGTTTGCGACATTCGTCAATATTCAATAACAAGGTAATATTAACATTATGCTGAGCTAATCTTCAATTTCTTACTCTTAATTATTTTATTTAATGAGTGAATAATTATTGTTTAAAATGTGAATGTGGTTTAAAAAAAATTTATATTAATACTAATAAATATAATTAAAATTTAATATGATATTCATTTCTAAGTTGAAACGTAGAATAGAATAGAATATATTTATTTGTCAAACATAGGTACAAAGTAGTTGTTATGTAGTATGTAGCTAATGTCTACATTTAGTATAGCATGCAGTATAACTGTAGCCTAATGCATATTGCTTGGATAAGCGTTAACCTTATTATAAAAATGTATATAAGCTAATGTTTTAAGTAATTAAAGGTTCACTACTATCTAGAGCTCGGCATATACTTTGTATCCCATCAACGTACCTTGGTCACCACATTATTACATATATTACATGGCGATCCTGCACTAACGTTCCGAAGACGAACTTCTGAACCAGCCAGAACCTCAGAACCTCGCACCGGACGGTGCGGCGGGACACCGCACCGTCCGGGACACCACAAGAAACAAGAGGAACCACCAGACTGACGATGCAGTCTCAAGAATGAAGATTTGAATTAACTTAAAAAAAGAAGAAGACAATTATGAAAGAAGCCATAAGAAGAAACAAGTCTCAAGAAAAGAAGAGCCTTGTCCAGGGTTATCCCGGCTCGCAAATCAAGAGGTGTCCAGGGAAATCCCGGCCCATGCTCGAGGGTGTCCAGGGTTAGCCCGGCCCGTCATCGCATAGCGCATCAGCAACGGCATCGTGCCTCCACGTGCCTGCCAGCCGCCGGAGGGAGGAGGGAGGAGGGAGGAGGGAGGAGGGAGGAGGGAGGAGGGAGAAGGGAGGAGGGAGGAGGGAGGAGGGAGGAGGGAGGAGGGAGGAGGGAGGAGGGAGGAGGGAGAAGGGAGGAGGGAAGAGGGATTCATATCAATAAATATTCTACCGAGAATAAGACTTTGTCACGTAAAATCTTCCTTCGCCCGTAAAACCGACTTTACAGGCAACCATTATTTTTTCTCTTTGATATATTCTTGTAAAGTGTATAAACTTAATTATAAGTAGTTTACACAGTGGTCCCCATCTTCATTTCGAATTGTAAACAAGTAACATCCCTTGTTCACCACATTATTACATATATTACAGTTACATTAGACAGAAGTTATCTATGTCTTGCCACTAGGCGTACAAATTTGTGGGTTAAGTTTAGTATTCGACCCTAATATAAGTTGGGCAAGGAAATAAATTAAAAATAATACAATGTCAGCAGGTAGAAAAATCTAAAAATAATAATACTAGAATTTACAACAATATTAACTAAATTATATAAAACAATTACAAACCAATGTCATTAAGAAACTCTTGCGTATTATAGTAACACTTCGATCATTAATGATGTTAGTTGTTTTTTAAACTTATCTAGATTCAAGTCCCTGACACTAGGTGGAATTTTATTGTATATTTGGGGTGCCATCCCCAAAATGCTTTTTCGCACTAATGCAGTCTTACAGTCTTTACTGCGTAACATATTTGGATATTGCGACCGAGTAGGTAGCCTGCGTGTGTTATTAATTAAAAAAAAGTTTTACTTCATTTGCGCGTAAAAATTACACACGCACGCTTTTTTTTTCGTGTACTAAAGCCGTCACGTCACAATGTAACACAGAGGAAAAATTAACAAGTCACGAAAAGTTTGAAAGAAAATAGATTTTCTATACTTACAAGCCATGGCCGCGAAGATGAGGAGACAGAAAAGAGTAGTTTTATTCAACATGGTTGCTTGGATGTCTTCAAGTTAATGAAGTTTTCCGAGTCTTCTTCGCCATTTATACGAAAAATGATGGAATTTTCGAGCAGCATAATTTATTAACACTTGATCGTTATCAACGTGCAATTTTCGTGGCAATTGTGGCAAAGTGTATGGTTGACAGAAAAAGCGAATATTCACTTATTTATTTTCTAGTTTTACACAATCACTATAAAACAAATACTTGCCTACGTAGGATTACATCTCTAGATAATAAATCTACACTGTATAAAACCTTTTCCGCCCTAAATACTGTAAGACATTAATATGTCATACATAAACATATAACTGCAGCTGAACATTCGATAACATCGAATTCGTATCATCGGATCTCGAGTTGATGATAATCAAGTAGTTCAAGTGGAGTCTTAGTTAAAGTGCACGACGGATGTAGGCATGCGATGTACAATTTGTAATGTCAATATTAAAAATTAAAAATACAATATAAATAAGCATACAAAGTCGAAATCTTATCAAAATAAAATAAGAAAGAAAGAAAGAAAGAAAACGTTTATTCCAATAAAAGCACACACAGACAGGACATTATTGGCATAACAGTGTTCTATTAATTATCGTATGCTGATTAGAGATGTTTTCAATAAGTCCAGCAATGTGTGCGTTAAAGAAAAAGGCTTTGACTCAGCATGGTGCTGCAATTCGCAAACAAAGCAAACTGCAACGCTGTTATTCTGTCAAAGCCCAACAGGGAGCCCGATTTAAAACACAACAACGCTACAAAACACAGCGACAGTTAGAAAACAAACAAATATATAAATAATCATAATATCATTATAAAACAAAAATATATACGTACATGCGATAATAATAGTAGTAGTATATGTATATATGTAATAGGTGTAGTGTGTGTGTATGGCAAGAAAAAAAAAGCAAAAAAAAAAATGAAAACTTCCCGCATATGAAATTATAAACTAATAAAAATGAGTGAGATAAAATGGGTGATTCGTACTCACATTTGAAGCTACAACAAAGATTAAAAGGAAATCCTGATTTTTTGTCATTTAGTTATTTAAAATGGATTTTTTCCAATCGTCGTGAACGACTGACGGCAAAATCTGTTGAACAATTTTAGTAGTTTATTCAGCATAATTGCAGAAGTGATAGTAAATCCATACTAATATTATAAATGCGAAAGTGTGTCTGTCTGTCTGTTACCTCTTCACGCTTAAACCGCTGAATCGATTTTGATGAAATTTGGCATGGAGATAGTTTAAGATCCGAGGAAGGACATAGGATAGTTTTCATCCTGGAAATTATCCCTAAAAAGATTGAAAAGTGAGTAAGTAATTCATGATGACATTGATGACCCTGTAGAAAATGTAATGATTAGACCAAAAGCACAATTGCTCTTACATTTGCTTAGGCGCTTTTAATAATCCCTTTTATTAATTAAGGTGATTAGGTGGATATCTATCGTGTTGTATGAGGTTGCTTCCATACTTCAAAGTTCCACGCGGACGTAGTTGCGGGCATAAGCTAGTATGTATATAAATGTTATAATTAGTGAAATATAATAATATTTAAAATATTTGAGTATTTGTTTTTTTGTTAACCATACTTTGCCACCAATTCAGCACGTTGATACCGATCACTGTTAATTAAAATCTGATTATCATGTTAGGTAATCGTGGGTAATTCCGGATGATTTTTGCACAAGTTTTTTTTTTTAATTTATTTATTTAAAACAAGGAACTATGATCTATTACATAATATACGGTGGGCGAAAACCGCGCACGGTTTATCTGCCACCGCGTTATCTCTCGCTTACAGCCTATCTCAATATTTTATACTTAAACTATTTATCATTATCATAGCAAACCGTACACCCGACTTTATCACCTTACAAATAAGTTGATAGGGTGTATGCGATTGCATGGATTAGTCAGTATCACTAGATTTTTAAACGCCAATAGTGAATTATTTACTTACTGGATAGCTTAGGCTAACATTTGATTGCAGAAATTTTCACAAATAATGTATATTTTTTTTAAATACAAGTATTTAAAATCTAATTATTGTATTAAGTGGTTTACACTCACGTGAAATTGTCAGGAACGACCCGACATGTTTCGAACTCGTATGGAGCCCTTCATCAGGGACGGCTGCCCGTACACCGCCGCGGCAAACTCGTCACGAGTGGTACAATAATTAAATATGTCTCACGAAAGTTTTAATAAAATTATTTAAAATCTAGTATTTAATTTCGATGCTAAAGTGCAATTTATCCACTTGTAGCATAAGGTGCATATTATTGGCCCAGATCCTTTGCTCTCCTTGGCCACAGTATATATATGGGCTAAAGCAGTATGGAAACTAAGGCCTTTTTTGAAGATAAATACCTACGCGCTTGGGTTGTCACCCGCTGTCGGCGGCGGTTAGATTTTTTATAATGTAGATTTTGTAATTACTTTATTGTATTTTACTTTTTATATACATTTATTGTAAAAACCTAGCCTAAGATGAAAGATAAATAAAGGAGATAATAATCGAATGAATTTGTACTACTTTAAAACAAAATCATGTAATTAAAAGACTTCAACATTTTAAAGCGTCTTTATTATAATTATAAATAGACAAGTTTGTACTTATTATAAATTGCTGACTGAGAAATACTTTCGCCTGCTACGACACGTTCGAAAAGCTTTATTATTAAATTTTATGGTGTAAAAGATCCTCATTCTAATAAATAACTTTTTTAAATAAATTATCGGAAAACATGGACACGGCGTCATGTAACTAATTTTATCTACCTCTTGGTAAATTGATGCAGCTACTTTACAATTCAGGTATTCTTTTTGAAAACAACAGCGAAAAGTTTCGTCCATTTTTTCGACATATTGTACAAAATCATCCGGTGGTACAACTAATAAACTTTGGTTAGTATCTTTGCTGTAATCTCTGTATCTCATGTAGTATCTTGATGAACTAAAGTTATGGCTGGCTTGATTTGGTTTGATGTATGATTTCAGGATTTGACAATCATTATGTCGTTCGGCGCATTTTTTTAGGAGATAGCCACAAACATAAAACAGTGAGTTTTTTTCGGGAATATCCAGTTGGTTATATTCTGAGCTCATAATATTAACGTTGTTATGTGGTTCTTCATTGTTTGTAACTGGGATTTCTTTTTCCTCGTTTATTATTGTTTCGTCATCGCCATTTCGTGGACTTAACGCGTTCGAGTGAATGAGAAGTTTTCCCAAATCGTCTTCACAATTACCAGCTTTTGGAGGTTTTATGACACTGGAAAAAATATTTTTTGAAAAGCTGATATAAACTGTCTGCTTGTGGGTTCCGTGGCCAGACCATTTTTAGTTCGTATTTGTCCAAAAAAATTCTCAATTACATCCTGATTGCGCCTTCTTGTAAGTAAAAACGTCCTTCTGACTTTAAGTCTTCAAAAAGTTGCAAAATAGAGGTAATTGTTATATGGAATCCATGTGTAAACTTAACATTGGACGAAACATCTTTTCCATTTTTCGGATTGATTAACTTCAGATGTTGAAAGAAACTTAATATTTCATTGAAGAACGTTATTTGCGATTCATTTCCACAAAACGCTCTTCTGTATTCGTAATTATCTCTAAGATTTGATGAGTTTAATGCATCAAATAAATTGTTCATAAGTTTTAGAAGTTCAGCAGTGTCCCTCCCGGATTCTTCAATGATATCAAAGTCTACGTAAGTTGATATCCCAGCGGCAACAGAATTACTTAGAAGTTGTGTAGCATGCGAACTTTCATTTTTTCAAAATTTGTTGGATGAATGTGGCTGTTTGTTAATTTGTGCGCAAGTTTAAAACTCTTTTGTTTATCATTCTCGTAAAACTTTATGATGTGCTCATATTTGGCCACACGATCCTGGAAATGAAAGTGGTAAGAAATCAAATTGTTACGAGCCAGTTTTATGAGATGCGGTGCATCAAAGATATAATATTTTTTTTTGCCATTGACAAAAAAATAAGGCCGGTCTATGGTAACAGATCTCTTTTTTGCTGCGTTTAATAGATCAGATCCCATGTCGGAGACAAATGTTCTAATGTTAAGTCCTATCTCAAATAGCTTTTCCAAAAGTTTGTCAATCCAGTTAGCTATTTCGTTGTAATTTCTACATTCGGAGAGCAATGCAAATCCAATTGGTTGCTTCCAGTTAATAAATATTCCACGAACCATCACAACCAATGCATTTTTTGCAGGCTCTGGTGACTGTACGCCATCAATCTCATGGAAACCAATAATTTTATCTTGCTTTATGTCATGAAACAAATTAGCTTTTAAGCTCATAGCGTCAATAACAACTGAACAGTTCTTTTCGATATCAGTCATGGCATCAACTTTAGTTTTTAGAATTGACATAACTTTGTCATTTATTTCAGATGTTATTGGTATTCTGTGTTTATTTAATGTTCTGGGACATGGAAGACATACAGCAGTTTGTAGTAGCCGATAAGCTTGCGGACTTGTGTAATATAAACTCAAGCAAAACATTTTGTAACTTTGATGATATCTATTTCCAGTATAATTAAATTTTAAATGAATTTGTGCTTTCACCAACTCAGCTAGCTCTTTTGTTAGAAATCTGTCACACAATTTGTGGAAAGTATCCATTTGATACTTTACTGTTTTATTGTCAATTTCGTATAACTTTATTTTTTTTCTAGCTTCTAAAAGATCGGATTTTAGTTTACTCTTCCGTGGTGAGTTGGATGAAAGAGATTTGGTAGTTTGAGTACTTTTATCTGCTAAAACCTTTATACTTTCTTCTGTCTGTATACATATTTCAGCAAACGCCGGCGCTTCGGTTGTCGTTTGTTCATCTTCTTTTTGCATAGCTGGCACTTCTGGTAGATGGAGAGATGGTAATGCACTACTTTTAAGCATTTTGCGATGCGATCCAAATAAAATATCCATAGCGTCAAAATGTTCTTCACAAACGGTATAGTTTTTCGGCTTCTTGTTCATCAAATCTTCACGAGATATTAAGCTAAGCCATTTGGAACGTCTGAAAAAGATAACAAAATCTTCATGTACTGCCACTTTTAACTGACTTAGTTTCTAATGAGCTAATTATATTTACTAATATTATTTCACTTTATTTATGTCACACTATTATTAAGGACCTCTCGTTGAGTATAGGCCTCCTCCATTTTTCTCCACTCTCCTCTAGCTTGCGCTGTTACGATCCAGCCATCTGCTGCTATCGTTTTTAATTAAATTGGAATTTAATGAAATATAGTATTAAAAAAAAAAAAAAAACATCATCATCATCACATCAGCATCATCATCAATCATCACCATCATCACATCACATCATGGAATATCCAGCCAAGGAATTACATTCATCTCGATTATAAGTAATTAAATAGGATGTAATTGCAATTACATACATGTAATTTAAATTACAAGAAGTAATTTGGAATCATCATATCCATTAATATCATTCATCAATATCTAATAATAGTATCTATCTAGTAGTAGTAATATCTCTTGATGCTTTCTGACAACTTGATCATTTCAGTCATTTCTCTGATTGATGATTTCAAAATCGATTGATGTGATACCATTGTCCGCCATTTGTACTGACTTTTGTTTTGTTCAATAAAGTTTAAATAAATAAAATAAATAAATGTGATAATGATGATGCTGATGTGATGATGAATGATGGTAATGGTGATGATGATGAGATAATGACGGTGATTATGTATGATAATGATGGAGATGATGATGGTGATATGATGATGAATTATATTATTTTCACCATTACCTAGAGATTTTGTGTCGACAAACAAATATTTCAGGTCAGTGGAAACACAAATGATTTCTGCAGCCGGAGGCTCGAAAAAAAACCAAAAATGATTTAAAACTAATTTAATTAAAAGAAATTACAATTAAAATTGGATGACGTTAGTTCGAGGTTTGAACATAAAGTGATTGAAAATTACATAGATTTAATAAAGTAAACGCGATTCACGTTCTGCTGATGAAGTGTCTCGTGCCGCGTTAATTGACGAAAGTGTGCTATCCGTGTCAGGCCAATAACTGCTCGATTGACAATCCTCTTCTGGGCGTATTGCGTAACTAAACCACACTGATCCCCAGATATACATTTTCAAAACAATCGTTGAAAAACCAAAGAGTTTTTATCATGGCTATTTTTTTTTCAAATCAAAGGAGGTAGGTTAGGTATATTTGACAAGCTTCCTAACTTAACCTATTGACCGCCAAGCGGTCTAGCAATTTACCGTGCCACTGACGCCAGAGTAAAAAAAAAAGATGTGCCCCAAAATCAACAGGGATTGAAAAATACTTGTAGCGGTTAGAATTACAAAGTTTTTGATCATTGAAATTTGGACGGCTGTGGCCGACGTGGCGTCAGGGGCACGATTTTTATTGACGGCCACAGCCGACTGTGGCGGTCAAAAGGTTAAAATACTTATTCAAATATCATCCTTATGTAATGTTTGTTCATGTAAGGGTTCCGTACCCTAAGGGTAAAAATTGGGACCCTATTACTAAGTCTTTACAGTCCGTTTGTCTATCTGTCTTTCACCAGGCTGTATCTCATTAACCAAGGTAGATTTTCACAGATAACGTATTTCTGTTGGCGATATTACAAAAATACAAAAAATATAATACAATCAATATTTAAGTGGGACTCCCATATATCAAACGTAATCGGTTGCGCTAACTTTCCACCTCATTTGTATGCGGCGCCATACAAATGAGGTGGAAAGTGGTGCAAACTTAACCCGGGCAGTTACAAGGCAAGTTTTTGTACGGAACCCTCAGTGCGCGAGTCTCACTTGCACTTGACTTTTTTTTTAATGTGGATACACAACACAATATTTTTATTATTATATTGTTATAAAAATAATTATATTGGTATCAATGGTTTAAATGTCATCCTATACAATATTAATACTTATATACATAGCAGACGCAGTATTCGACGTGTTTACGCACGTAATCCACGGACAGCCGAGGGGTTAGGAGGAGAGCGGGCGGCACATGCGGCGGCGCCGGCAAGCACCGTCGCGTCGGTCGGTCCGGACTCCCGAACATTCGATTCTACAACGTTCGCGCGCACTACTCGTACGAATCGCTCGCGTGTCTAGCTTTTCTCATAGTCTGCCTGTAGCTTGTGTTATTCTTATTTCCCCATAAAACTGTGCTGTGACTTTTGTAAGAATTATAGTGTTTGCCACCACCACCAACCAACGAAATGCATTTTATTTATTAACTAGCAACCCGTTAGGCTCCGCTCAGGTGCAATGCTGATAAATTATGCATGTATTATACATATAAACCAGTATCTTGAATCAATCTATCTATTAAAAACTGCATCAAAATCCGTTGCGTAGTTTTAAAGATCTATGCATAAGTATATAGGAACAGGCAGACAGGTAGCGACTTTGTTTTATACTATGTAGTGATAATAAAGCATTCTTACCTTTCAATATCAGCAGGAAGCGTGAAAAAAGAAAGCTCCGGTTTTAAAGAAGCAGAATTCAGGCAGCCGTATACAACGCAATAGACTCGTGGTCGTGGCATCTTTAAAAAATCGCGGACAGCGCACGCACGCACGATAAACACAAACAATGACCGGTCGTCTCGATGCGCCACGCGCGACTGACTGCACCGTGAAGTTCGATGAGACGCCTCGTAAACGCTTGCGTCTGTGTGTGTGCGCTGTTTCGATCGTTTGTTCGTAGTTTCCATACTGCTTTAGCTCATATATATTCTGTGCCTTGGCGTTTAATCAGCTGCGTACATGGCTTCGTCACAGAACACGATCACAACACGCCGATCAATGGGCAGAAACCAGTACATGCAGGCAGTCCCGGGAAACAGTCCCATACCCAGACACACGCCTGACAAAGCGCCTGTTATCACTAAGCAGGCCCGCCCTGCGAGTAGTAGTAGGCACTATCACTGGACACTGCACACTTAACAAGCACTTATATGTTCTAGGAATGACCGATAGCCCCCTATGCCGGGGTGCCTGTCGGCCGAAGAAACAGCTATCCACGTGATCCTGGAATGCGCTGCCGTAGCTAAGCAACGGGCTGAAATCCTCAAAGCACCGTGACGCCTGTGGAGACACCAGGAGAATCCTGCGCTTCTGGACGGAGTTAGGCTGACTACACTATTAGCTGGCAAACATGCACGCACAACGGCCCGAATATACACGGGCTAAGTGCGGAAAACGGAGCCCATAGCCATATATAAGGTGCATATTATTTTTTTGATTGGATTTGCCCTCCTAGATTTTTTTACTCCATTATGCGTATAAAAGTACGGCTAAATGTGTTTGTCATACTTTTATTTCGGAATTACCCGATCAGGAATCTGTGGTACTCAAACTTGATCTCATTTGCTGAGCTAATGATGGAAGAACCTGACCACTAATATATGAGGATGAGCCATATTGCGGACTTTCACTGGAACTCATTCTTACACTGGCAATGAACTTATGATTATTTTTGATCGTTTGGGTGAATAATGTCAATGTCATTTTGTGGTGGTCGTGTACGTTTTTAAAAGATAAGTATTAACAAAATGCAAAAAAATACAAAGTCGTGAGCGGAATATTATTAATAAACTGTACTTACACGTGTTTACTAAATGAAAAACTCTCAGAAAATAATGAACATTCCATTAAGGCGAGTACGTATGTGGAATGGTGATTTTTAAAGTCCTAAGCCTCGTAAACCAACGGAAAAATCTGAAAAAAATATTTGTTATTTTTGACTATTTGTTTAAAAAAAATCCAAACCAATAAATACTATGCCAAAAATAATGTTGAAATAGGGTCGTTTTCAATTTTTATTTCCCTAAGGTTTCTAAACTACAAGTGATATTTACACGGCTCTTTTGGAAAAACATTGTTAATTCTTTGATCTTTGATAGTATTGTTTAAAAGTTAGTAAAATGCTAATAAAGATAAATAATCTGTCTAATAAAGAATAAAAAAAACTGACTTTCCGTTAGCGCGGCCGTGCGCGGACTGCGAGCTCAGTTCAGCTCAAATCTAGCTGTCGAGGGGGAGTGCTGTGTTTCTTGCTCTCCCGATCCATCATGTTACGAAAAATGGTTATAGTACCAGATCCCACGGAGGTTTGATCTGTCCTCGTACTTTTTTTTAACATATTTCAGAAACACGTCGATACTCGATATTAATTTTACTTAATCTCGTCAGTCCCTACATAATTACTTATTTAGTACCAATTCAAATTGAGCTTTGAAATTGTCTTTTAACTAAGAAAAATAAAGAAATTTAAAATTATAAAAATTGCTTTAGCCGACGAGTCTATGTTGAATTTTCGCACACGTGTTACGGTTTTTCATGTCTAAGCGATATATAAAAACTAACTTCATAATCGCGCGGCAAATGAGTAAAAATGCTTGTAATTATTTTGACTCATAATATTTAAAGTAGGTTAGTATTTTGTTTTAAATTCTAGTAAGTAATTCTACTAAAATTATTAAACTTTATTGCATAATCTATATATCTATCAATCAACCACAGAAATCAATTGCTAAACATAGGCCTCCCCCACGACTTGCCATTGCCACAAAGTGCGATCCCGTGCAGACCGCATCCATTGATTCCCCGGTACCCTCACCAAGTCATCATTATTGCATGATATACAAAAAAAAATACAAATAGCGGACTTAATGCCTTGAGGCATTCTCTACCATTCAACTACTGGATTTAGTTACAAAGTTACACAGTTACGGTGCAAAAAAAGTGATACAAACTCAAATCATTTAACTAAATAATATAATATGTTTTCCATAAACTGACTAAGGCTTGTTCACGAAATAAAGTAGTCACGTAAATTCGGGGTTGCATAATTATATAGATAGTTTTTGATATATGGTTTTATGTTATAGTTCAACATATATAATGTCTGGTTTAAGAAAAATATATATTGGATGTCATTGACTTGATAAGATCAAGATGCCGAGGATAAATCAAAATATTTGTAAATTAAATATAGTGTCTTATTGTGCAGAAATGGGCATATCCATGCGTCAACTCGCAAAAAGACATAAGATATCTAAAGATGGTGTCTGAAAAATGATACAAAAGTTTGGGGAATTTAATACACTAGATGATCTACCAGGTCAAGATCGCAGAAAAGAAGAAATTGGACGAGGCAATAATTGCGTCGTTTCGTGAAAATCCATCGGCGTCTACTAAAAAACTTCGGTTGGGAACGTGCATAACCCAAAAAAGAGAAATAATTTATAGACAACGAAGAAACGGAAAATCACGAAAAAAGGTGCTGCCCTGCTTGAAAGAGCGAAATCTCGAGCTAAACTATGAAACAAGTTTTTAACTAAAAATCGCGACAGATGCAGACTCATAGATGATGAAACATACGTTAAATAAGACATGAGAACGTTACCGGGACCCCAATTTTATACGTGTTAGGCTGGCAAGGATATTCCAGAAGAGCATAAGTGCGTGGCATTTGAAAAATTTGCTCCGAAAAATCTTCGTATGGCAAGCAATTTGCTCATGTGGGCTTAAAAGGTGCAGCTTTTTCACTACGGGTACAATCGGCGGCGATGTCTACCGAAATGAGTGTCTTAAGAAGCGAATTCTGCCCTTGTAATGGAAACCTGAACATCTCCTAATATTTTTGCTAGATTTAGCTTCTGCTCATTACGCTAAGGACACTTTAAAGTCCCTTGATAATGAAAGTATCAATTATGTTCCGAAAAGAATGAGCTACCAAATTGCCCAGAACTTCGCCCAATTGAAAGATATTGGGTAAACATTAAGAGATACCTGCTCAAGAAAGGTCCAGTAGCCGATAGTGAAGCTGACTCAAAAAGATATGGAACGCAGCTGCTCGTCAGTTCACTTCTACTTCAAATCGTACAAAAATGGCAGAACTTCGAAAAAAGGCCAAGCAGGTGGCTCAGTGGTTTCATTACAGATTTAATTTTGTTTGTTTGAAATATTGCAGCAACACACGATTTATTTGTATATTTCTATGACTACTTTTTTTCGTGAACATGCCTTAAAATACTTACATACGAGTATGTGTACTAATTCAAAGTAAAACATTACAAAATAAATTAATCAGAGGTATTGTCTACGAAATGCTTGCGCACCATACGTTTGATCAAGAGTTTTCTTAGAACTTGTCTGATGGTGAGATTTATTAGCTAAACAATTAAAAGTTTAAAATGATTATTTACATTTCTGTAAGTATATAAAAGCACTTATAATTAAATACTTAAAAATAATTAATGAACTTTATTCTCTAAGTTAGCCACTAGGTTACTGTTCGGGATGAACAAAGAGAAAATGCAGATTCTTGACATGCAATATAATTCCGATAAATAATAAATTACAATTATTGATTTTGACTAGATATGAGTGAGATGCGCGCGCGCGTTCCTGATGGCGGCTGCTTAGGTTCTGGCGGGGATGGCTCCCCGCGCCCTTCGTCTCGATACGTCATTCCTTCCGTCCCGTGCGTGGTCGTTAACATCCTCCCCACCCTAGGAAGGACCTGCTGCTGCTGCTTCTTCCAAGACATCAGGATTTTCCGCCGTGGTTGGTAAGGGACAGACTTTGTTAACGGCCCGTCGTTCGACGCCTCGATGAGTCAGAAAATCGGCGACCCTGACTACTCCGTCGCTGCCGGGATAAAGTTTCTGTACTCGTCCAAGTCTCCAATTCAGTGGTGGTAGGTTTGGTTCTTCGAAGACCACCATATCTCCTTCTTTAAGGTTCAACTGCCTGGATCGCCATTTTGTTCTTTGTTGCAGTTCGGCAAGATACTCTTTTCTCCATCTTTCCCAAAAGTGGCTCCGGAGCTGCACAACCAGCTGGTATCTGGTGCGTATCTTCATGTCCTCAGGCTTCTGCGAGTTTGGTAGTGACGTCAGTGGCCGCCCAATCAGGAAGTGCCCTGGGGTCAAAGGAGAAAAGTCGTTTGGGTCGGGTGATAAAGGAGTTAGGGGGCGGGAGTTGAGGATCGCTTCAATTTGAGTGAAGAGAGTACTCAACTCCTCGTATGTGAGACTATTATTTCCTGCAATACGTTTAAGGTGAAATTTTGCGCTTTTGACGCCGGCTTCCCAGAGTCCGCCAAACGTCGGAGAATAAGGGGGGTTAAAAACAAACTTTATGCCCCTATTAGCCGCGAAATCAGTTATGTTATTTAAGCCTGACCGCAATACCCTACCTAACTCATTGTTGGCCCCAACATAGTTTTTACCATTATCACAGCAAATATACTGTGGCTTGCCTCGTCTAGCAATAAACCTCTTGAGACAAGCGATGAATGCCTGCGTTGTGAGATCACTGACCGTTTCAAGATGCACAGCTTTTGTCGAGAAGCAAATGAAGATGCATAAATAGCATTTTGATGTTTTACTACCACGACCTTTTTTACTCGCAATCATGAAAGGACCAGCGAAATCCTTGCCAGTAATTTGGAAGGTGTATGTTTCAGACACCCTAGTTTTAGGAAGATCACCCATCAACGGCTCCATCGTCTTTCCTTTCATTCTGACGCAAGTAACGCATTTCCTTACAATACTTCTTGCTAATGTTCTGCCACCAATGGGCCAGAACTGTTCTCTGAAGGAGCTGAGAAGCAATTGAGGACATGCATGAAACAACCTGTGGTGCTCGTTGATCATCATGATTTTCGTAAAGTGGTGATTGGATCGCAATAAAATAGGATGTCTAGCATCATAGTTAAGAGTCGCGTTTTTCAAGCGACCACCCCCTCGCAACAATCCTTTGTCATCTATAAAGGGAGATAATTGCAAAATATTACATTTTGGTTTAAGTGACTTATTATTACGAAGTGCGTTTATCTCAAAGCCAAAGGATTCCTGCTGTGCGGTTTTAAGAAAATATGTCAAAGAATTATGAAGTTCAGTTTCATTGAGAGAACCAGACATTTTATTTTTAGGGTTTCTACAATTATGTATAAATCTGAAAACATATGCGAAGATTCGCTTTAGTTTTAAAGAGTTCGAATGTTTTTCAAAATTTATGAATTTGTGATCATCGCTTTGAGCGTGATGAACTTTAATCTCAGGCAACTGGAAATCTATGTTAACGTTTTGATGCTGTGGCCATTCGGACTCGGGCTTTGACAGAAACGTGGGGCCGTTCCACCATAACGCTGAGTCGACAAGTATTTTAGGGTCAACGCCTCTTGACGCCATGTCTGAGGGATTTACATCCGTTGGCACGTGCCTCCACGATTCCCGTTCCGTCAATTCATGAATTTCGTTAACCCGATTGCAAACAAACGATTTTAAGAGTTTAGGCTGAGTTTTGATCCACCCTAGCGTTATTGTGGAATCAGACCAAAACGTTTTGCTGTCAATTTTGCAACGCAAGGCTTCACAGACTTTAGTTGTAAGACGTGCTCCTAGAAGAGCAGCACATAGCTCAAGCCTTGGAATGGTAACGGGCTTTAAGGGTGCTACGCGCGTCTTGGAACATAATAAATGGGTAGTTACGATGCCATCACTATCTATTGAACGCAAGTATACACAACTAGCATAGGCGTCTTGAGAAGCATCAACAAAGCAGTGTATCTGTGTTATGACAGGAAAAGCGCTCAAAACGAACCTGGGAACCGCCAAAGAAAGCAACACATTCAAGTTTTTAACTATCTTTTCCCAAGCCTTTTTTATATCGTTTGGGACACTGTCATCCCATCCTAATGAAAGTTTCCAAAGCCGTTGCAGTAAAATCTTGAGCGTAACGGTACTGGCGCTTAATGATCCCAAAGGATCAAAAATTTTACACGTATTTGACAAAATAACCCTTTTAGTTACTTTTGGTTCATGTTCGTTAAGGTTTATATCAAATTTGAGAGTGTCAGAGCTAGGCGCCCATAACACTCCTAAAACGCTCGACTCTTTTGATAAATTAAGTGAGTCAGACTCTGTGTCTCCCTGATATATTTGTGGACAATTTGTCCGAAATTTATGTATAGGAAAACCAGCAGATTTAAGGACCTGGGTAACATTCCTTTGAATGTGAGCTAAATCGTTCTCTGTTGAGGCACCAGTCAAGAGGTCGTTGACATAAAAATCATGTTTAATGACCTGAGACACGATCGGATCTGGACATTCCATAGCTAATTGAACGAGACATCGAGTACTCAAATAAGCCGCAATGGCTAAGCCGTAAGTGACAGTGTTAAGTTGTAAAGTTTTAAGTGGCATGTGATCCTCACTTCTCCAAAGTATGAGCTGAAGGTGTCTTTGTGACTCGTCGACCATGATTTGTCTATACATTTTTTCAATGTCACCCGTCAAGACAAATTTATTCTGCCGAAATCTAACAAGAATATTAAACAAATCATCCTGCACTACTGGGCCGATATGCTGAATATTATTAAGTGACTTACGAGATGAAGTCTGCGCTGATCCATCAAATACCATGCGCAGTTTCGTTGTCTCTCTATTCTGGCGAATTACGGCATGGTGAGGCATGAAGTATCCGAATTCAGGTTTGGCAATTTCAGTTAAGTGGCCTAATTCTTCGTATTCGTTTATGAACTTAGAATATTCTTTTTTCAAGTTGGGATCTTTATTAAGTTTTTTCTCAAGGCTAAAGAACCGCTTTTCTGCTATGTTATAGGAATCACCGAGAGCTACTTCTGGAGATTCTTTAAGGGGCATGAAAACCGAAAATCTACCATTTTCAAGTCGCGTAGTAGTCTCAGCAAAATAGCGTTCACAAAATTCGTCATCAGCTGACAAAGTCGGTTTTGAGGTTGGGACTTCTTCAAGGGCCCAAAACTTTGTCAGCTGATCACTGATCTCTTTAGTGAAGTTACAGTGAACTTGTTTATTCTCCTGCAGGTTACTGCTATAAAGAGGACCTGCCACCACCCAGCCTAGTTGAGATTCTTGAAGTACTGGCTTGTCGCATCCTAATTTAATTTGATCAGGTAACATGAGTTCAAAAAATATTTCTGCACCCAGTAATAAATCAACATCTGAAGGGCGGAAAAAGTCAGGATCCGCAAGTTGAATATTCTGAGGTAAGTTAAGTTTTGTTACATTTATTAAGGCATTGGGCAATAAACCCGTTACTTTAGGAACCACCAAACATTTAAGACGTGCATTAAAATCGTTAACACGTGATTGGATGGTCATTTCACAACAATCAGATATAGGCATTTTACAGTTATTTATACCAGATATGCATAATGTATCCGTATCCTTACTAATGAACCGATTTTTTCTTTCAGGTGAGCTGTTACGAAGCACGACTGGCTACCCGCATCATACAGAGCGCGAGCAAGGTAGGTGCTTTTATTTTCAGGATTTGTAACTCTAACTAAGGCGGTGCCAAGAAGAACTTGGTTACAAGACTGCGCCGACAGGGATACAGGTACGTAGCTACAGTGGCTTAATGTAGTGTTTATTTCAGGTGTGTGACGGTCTACGTGCAATAATGTGTTATGTTTATTTTTACAGACCCTACAGGTACCCAACAGACGACACTCAGCCGACACGTGACCCCTTCGTAAACAATTCGAGCAGATTCAATTTAGAAACCTCATGACATCTGTTTTCCGGAGATAATTGCTTAAATGAAGAGCAATCTACTATCCGGTGTTGCTGGTTACAAAATGGGCATGACATAGTCGGTTTGGCATTGGCAGAAGTCACAAAACTCTTTGACGTTTTATTATGGTAATATTCTTTAGGCTTAACTTCAGGTTTTTTATGGTTGTCTCTGTATGAATTAAATTTATTTTCGCGTTTGTTACTTCTGCTTATTGCCATTGTCTCGAGAATATCGGCACGATTACGTAGAAATTGAATAAAGTCAGACAACGTTGGTAAATCTTTGAAGGTGTTTTTATATTCTTCCCATTTACTGAAAGAAGTAACATCTAATTTTGTTGACACTAAATATATTATGAGAATATCCCATTTATCGGTGGGCTGTTCTAAAGAGTCAAGAGCCCTTAAGTTTTTTGATACATGGTCAATAAGGAACCGTATCGCTTTATGAGATTCATGTGAGATGCATTCTATTTCAAATAACGCTTTCAAGTGGTTATTGATAAGAATCTTTTTATTATCATAACGTTCACGAATCAAATCCCAAGCAACCGTATATTTTTTAGAGCTAAATTCAAGTGACTTTATGATTAAAGCTGCAGCACCATCCAACGATAATCGCAAATAATGAAATTTATTTATGTCTGATATTGAATCATTTTTATGAATTAATGAATCAAACGTGTCCCTAAATTCCAACCACCTTACATAGTTCCCATCATAAGTAGGTAATTTTATGGTAGGTAGTTTAATATTATTTAAATTATTATGCGCGCAACTATTAGAACATGCAGAGCGAGCGGAGTGAAGGCTCCCGTCCTTATCATCTCGCGACTTAAGGCGCGTATCAAGTATATGCTGAGCTAAAGACAAAGTACTATAAAATGTATTTTCAAAACTATCCACTTCGCCGTCATCCTCGCCCGACGACAACATCTCAATTTGAGACTGAACCTCATTAAATTCAAATAATAAATTTTCAATTTTTTCTAAACGAAACTTCAATTCTTTAAGTTTTAAATCATTAATTTCCTCTAATTTACACGCATTTAATGTTGAAACATACTCCTTAAATCGTGTTAAGCGACCTTTAATAGTACCCCGTATTTTAATTAACTCTTTCATTTTCTTTAAGTCGGAGTTACTATTTAAAGATCCACCTAGGTTCAAATCTTGATCAAGAGGCATACTGCTAAGACGTAAACAATGAGTTAAATAAAGTAAATGTGCATCAAACCAGTTCTAGAAGAAGCGTCGTCATCCGCCGTGCAGAAGTGAAGAATCACGGTAGGTACGCGATGACAAAGCAACTTGCAAAACGGGAGTGCAGCGGCCGGTTGTTGTTTACGATTTCACCTGGAATGTTCGGCGATAACAATTACCAATTATGTTAAGAAATATGTTTTAAGTTTAAATAGTTCACGTCTGTGTTTATAATTAAGCGAAGAGATAGAATATTTAGCGGCTAATAGGGGCACAAAGACAGTTTGATTTTAAAAGTGCATTAATTAAGTGCAATTAAGTAGTTTGTTGCATTTTACGTAAACAAACTAATGTATAATATTAAAAGAACGCAACGCTGCAATCATTTTCATGTATTTACGTATTTTAAGCGTTTAGCAGTGCTTGAATTTTAAGGAAACACTTTTATTATTAAGGCGAAGGTGAAATATTTCGCATTTAAGCTAAACAAACACGTAAATAAATAGCTATGCACCTTAGTGTACGTGCAAAAAAAGAAATTATCTTCTAGTTTAACACGACACCCGACATAACGGTATCACAAACTCACAGCTGAAACTCACTTTCACACAAATTAAAGAGGAACTAAATTAGGAAATAAAGGATTAAGGACACAGGTACTCCCCTGGATTGTATCTCGCCGTGATGTGCCACTGATTTTTCTGATCTCGTAGTTGCAGACAAGTACAATTGCCGTTGTTCCTTTGTGTGAAGTTCAAATAATGTCCGTTAAATAACGGATTCCAGCCGGTTGTCATGGGATGTCTTCGCTTGCTTCCTTATGTGTCCTGTCACGGTCGCCACTTTTGTTCGGGATGAACAAAGAGAAAATGCAGATTCTTGACATGCAATATAATTCCGATAAATAATAAATTACAATTATTGATTTTGACTAGATATGAGTGAGATGCGCGCGCGCGTTCGTGATGGCGGCTGCTTAGGTTCTGGCGGGGATGGCTCCCCGCGCCCTTCGTCTCGATACGTCATTCCTTCCGTCCCGTGCGTGGTCGTTAACAGTTACTTTTACATGTCTGAGTCTACCGGTATTTCACAAGAGGAGACCACTGCTGAGACAAAATGCCGAACGAAACTCAATACAACTGAATAGTGCTGTAACAAAAAAGAGAAACTGGATTGAGGGACAATCTTAACATTGCCGTAAGTAAAATATTGTCCTTATTATATATGCGGAAGTCACCTAATACTTTGAAATTAGACCATGCAGCCCATTATCCAATAGTCAAGTATCCAAAAATTAAATAATAAGCACTTCATATTTTTATAGAATCTTTTTATCAATTCTATTTTTTATGTGGAAATACCACTATCTTTTTTTTGTTTTTATAAATAATGACACAAAGGTAAATTAAGAAAGAAAAATTGAATGCGATCAACTACAATCTAAGCAGGACTTGAACCTGTGACCTCTACGTTTCTGGCGTATTGCTCTCCCAACTGAGCTATTAGATCGCTACGTCAATCAGACCAAATCGTTCATTCCATAATTCTTTAGCTACTGGAGCGCGTTCTGCGTCATATGTGTTTGAAATGCATATATGCATTACACGACATAAATAATTGTAAAAGTTCTGAGGTAGCGCAGGTACGTACTGTACCTTTAAATCTTAAATTATATTTTTAGTCATTTAATAATAATATCTTTATTTCGGAATAAGTATCCATAGATTGTTAGTAACAATTAACTTAGAAATAGGTTAGTAACACAATTAGGATTACACAATTTTACAATACAGTCGTTATATAACATATCGAGCGACACTTTTTATTTGTTTTACCCAAAACATTAATATGGGACAATCAAACCTAGCCGCGATGGCGTTCAGGATGCTGTTAGAGCTTTGCCTAACCCGAGTCAATAGAGAGACAATCTTTTTTCGTATTATGGCTTGAAAACTGTCTACTCTGGCCTCAGCAAACATACCAGACGCACTGCACCATCTGGGCAACCCCAACAGCATCCTAAATGCATTGTTATACTGTATACGAAGGGTGTTATAGGCTCGATTCGTATACTTAACCCACAAGCTGCTCGAGTAGAAGGATTGGCTATACGCCTTGAACAAAGTCACCTTTACGTCGGTAGAGCATCGAGCAAACCTGCGGGCCAGCATATTACTCCGAACTGCCAACGCCCTTCGCTCTCTCTCTATATCCTGGTCATCATTTAACGAGTCCGTTAATATGTGACCAAGATATTTGATATGTAATTATAAATAAATTATAAAGGTTTCGTGAATAAAAACGTTGCAACTAGTGGAACAATAGGGAAATTAGCCTAATCTGGAGCGCGCTTGTGCGTTGCATTGCAAGATGGCGATGCAGTGGTGAGTGCACCGGCTGCGGCGCGGGGAATATGCATTGTTGCCAATCTTACGTAAACAAAATATGTCAGTACCGGTAACTTTGTGAGGTAGTAAGTACAGTCTGACCAAAAAGAGTAGAAATTAAAAAGTGGCAATACTATAGTGTCGTTCTCGTTTTCATAAATTGATTAGAAAGGGACGACACTACAGTATTGCCAATTTTTAATTTCTACTCTTATTGGTCAGACTCAGAGTCACTCAGCGAGCTATGGAAGGGCTATGCTCGGGATCTCTCTACGTGATCGAATCAGAAATGATGAGCTTCGTAGACGAACTAACGTCACCAACATAGCAAACAGGGTTAGCAAACTGAAGCGGCAATGGGCAGGGCACATAGCTCGAAGAACCGATGGCCGTTGGGGCAGAAAGGTTCTTGAGTGGAGACCACGTACCGGCAAGCGCAGCGTTTGACGGCCACCCGCAAGGTGGTCGGACGACCTGGTCAGGGTTGCGGGGACTCGCTGGATGCGGGTCGCTTCTATCCGGCCCATGTGGAAGTCAATTGAGGAGGCCTGTGTCCAGCAGTGGACGTCCTATGGCTGAAATGATGATGATGATGATGATTGGTCAGACTGTACTAACGAATATGCCGTGTCGGTCTGGGTTTTATACGAGAATACATTTTTAAAAAGTTTTTACCTATCATTTTGCTTTGCAAATTTTCTGCATTCTGCAAAACGATGTTACTGTATATGGTCACACTGTGTACTTTTCGCAACGGCTCGGCTTCAGATACAAGTTTTTTTAAGTAATAGTAAAATGCTCATAATATTTATATATAAACTATTACTTACGAGTAGAGATATACAAAATAAATATTCAAATATTATTATTTTTAGGGTTTGAAAAGCACCTGACATAAATATGCTAAAAATAAACAACTTTACATAATAATAGTTTATAAAATAATAATATGCCTTATTTTATTTTACCACTGCACCGGTGCCACTTTCCAAATACGGTGTTGATACAAGTAAATAATATAATGGTCAGCCTATTTTGCAAGTAGAGCTGAGTTACGTACGTAGGTACGTCTCACTTATTTTCCATTTATTTATTTATTTATTTATTCCAGTTAAGTAATAAATATCCATGTACTGTGTTAAAATATTTAATTAAATATTTTGGTACTTGGACATGTGATACTGATACATACAGTAAAACTAAATGATTATCATAAGGTTACACAATTTAATATTTGTGTTTGATTGTTACCTTAATATTTAAAATATCACAACATTATGAAATGAAATGGCTAAAATCTACAATTTGTCTGTTGTTTCCCTTAACTTTGAAATCGCATGAAATAATTAAATTTATCACTATATTAATCAATATAAAAAAAGTTTCAATATTATACATTATATTATACCACTCTCTCTTTAAACAATGAAGTAACAGAGATGAGTCCGCGACACTGGATCTCGGCCTACAGACAGAGCAGTATGGCGGTTAAAGTTACGTAAAATTGTAGCGGAGCAGCGTGGCTGGCGAGGGGGGGCAGGGGGCGGCGCCCGGATCCTCAAGGTAATCGGCGTTATGACTCGCCTTAAATGGTTTTTAAATGGTAACCTACGAACTGACTATGACAGTTGCAAAATTGTTGCCATTTGAATCATATAAATTGCGTCGTCTTGAGAATCCACATATATTTGTGGTCAGGCTTTAGACAACACCTTTTAACGTAAAGGTTTGAAATGACCAAGTGTTCGTTATTATACGTAGGTACATCTTTTGTTTTAATATTTGTACAAATATATTAAAACTCGAATAATAGGGAAACAGTCGTAAGTAGTATGGAAAAATCTCTTTTTTTTTCATAAAGCTTTAATAATTAATGAAAAAAATCAACATTTAATAAAAGAATATGAATAACAAAAACATTCGCCTTTTTGTTATTTGTTAATTAATAATTAAACACAGGTTCTATCTCTTAAAATAAAAACTTAAATTTCAAAAGATTGAGAACCATTGACGATTAGGTACTATAGAAAATCAACATCGGGTAATTCCGGGTTATTTTTTAATTCGGAATTCTTCGCTTCGGTTAATTCCGAAAAAACACAATTAGTTAAATTTAGCTGTTGTAAATGTACTCAATAAGCATTAAAAACGATAGTCTATCATATAAAAAAACAATAAATATAATCACTTACCAAATTTCTGAGTAATGAACCTTTGGGTAAATCCGTAAATCAGAAAAGGTGGGAAAATGCACTGTTTGCACTCTCGTAGCGAACCGAGTCGACTGAAGTGGGGGAGCGGACTAACATGGCGTCTAGGTGAATGTGGCCAGAGTATAAAATGTTGCCGCGTTTGGTAGATTTTAGTAATTATCGGAATTATCCGTTTTTCAGAATTACCCACCGGCAGCTTTCAAGTTCTTACTTCGCGCTCGTCTTTGTTTGTCGAATGAAAACAAATGATGACGCATATCGAATGGCGTCGATCATCAATGTATTCAATAAATTAACATTTACAATGTTTCCCGATACAAAGAAATTGGGACCCATTGTTTTTTGCTATTCGAATGAGGCTCCGATGGGGTTGAACTTGTATCAAAACAATCTAAATAGCGTTTTCGGATGCATTCCCATACGGTTTTCTATAGGAATCCCGAGTAGAATCTCACATGGAATCCCAAAATTAATCAGGTGAAAAAAAAAAACATTTAAAAAATGAAAAATAATAATCAATAAAGCGCTGCCAATTAACTGATAATTGAAATTAACACTAAAAATGAGATTTTGTAATTTTATCTAACGAAAAACTGCTTTGGAAAACTCAGGACTCCGGGTTAGTAGATTGAAGGGGTGCGGTTCAAGTTGCATAAAAACATTTAGCATATTTTTATTTAACTACTTTCAAAGTGAATAATAAACACATTGCATAAAAACAAAATTCATAATTTTGTCAAGCATAATATTTAAACATCATAACCATTAATAATCATAATAATAACATTCGTTATAATGTTCATAAGTCATAATGTCACTTGGTATAACATACATTCAGAATATTTATTAAAACTCATAAGAACACTTAAAATAATTATCAAGTTGCATAAATATCATATCAAATAAGTCCCGAATAAAAAGTTGTTGAGTACCTACTGAAATATTGTTATGGTTTTTTTTACCCTAAAAACGAAACTGCTCCAAGAGATAGGTAGGTTAGGGTTATTTTTTTGTATGACCTTAAAAACGAAACTGCTCCATAATTAGTATTCTCGTTTTTTGGATACTTGATATTTGATGTTTTTATTTAATTTTCTGTACGACTTATTTAATTTTTTGAAACGCTGTACAGAAAATAAAATAAAAACATCAAGTATTATTAAGTATCCAAAAACGAGAAAACTAATTATACTTATTCATTATTTTCATAAATACTTTCTTAACCATATTTGGGCTTCGGTATTTTATGAATAAAGTGCCCAATATTTATAAAAATCAGTTTTTTCTTGAGATGAGAGATCCTACAATTATTGTATTTGCTGTAGATGGCAGAGATAGATCCGTAAGCAATGTATATGTGTGCGTTTGCTCGAAGGCGCTTGTATGTAGATTGATTTCTGTACCTATCTGTTTTGTGCCCGTAGTACGAGTATATGAGTTAACTTAATTTCCGCAGCAAACGTGTTAGTGTTATAAGTTTAGTGTTATTGTAGGTATGTGCCATTTCGCAAATTGAAGTCAATTATTTTTTTTGTGAAAAAGTGATTATATTTGAATCACAAAAAAAAATAAGTAAAAAAAAAGAACCGACTTCAAAAAAACCTGAAAATCCAAAAATAACCCGATCATGTACAGATTACATTTGAATCACCTTTTGAAGTCGGTGGCAAACCTCACGTAAACTTGCGCGGCATCTGTGTTCATAGTAATAATTGAGTGGTTTGGCACCGACTTCAAAAGGTGATTCAGATGTAATCTATACATGATCGGGTTTTCAGAGTGGCTTTTCGGTTTTTAGGGTTCCGTAGTCAACTAGGAACCCTTATAGTTTCGCCATGTCCGTCTGTCCGTCTGTCCGTCCGTCCGTCCGTCCGTCCGCGGCTTAGCTCCGTGATCACTAGTACTAGAAAGCTGAAATAATTTGGTATGAGTATGTGTATGTATAACGCCGACAGAACGGTAAAATAAATATTAAAAAAATTTTTTTTTCGGGTAGGTACCTCTGGAACACCTAAAGTGGGGGTGTTTTTTTTTCTTTTCAACACTAGTGTGTGGGGTGTCGTTGAATAGGTCTTGTAAAAATAATAGGGGTCTTTTGACATTATTTTTTGATAACGTGAGCAGTTTTGTAAATATTCGCTCCGAAAACAAAAAAAATAGTTTCCCCCCCCCTCTAACTTTTCAACCACGGGTCAAAAAAATTCGGAAAAATTCATGTAAATGAGGCCTTATAAGTAATTTCAATGAAAACTATATTGAACGAAATCGGTCGAGCCGTTTTTGAGTTATCGCCAAATTTCATATTTTTTCTTTTAAAGGACGTAAGTTGACTTCCAGAAGGTAATAAGTGATTATAGTTTCTAGGGCGTTTACGACCTTTTTATAGAGCTTAAAATCTTTCTTAACTTAAAGCTCGGGCTTAAAACAGCATTTTATTGTGAAGGATGAGCAACTACGGAACCCTACACTGAGCGTGGCCCGACATGCTCTTGGCCGGTTTTTTTTTGGGGTTCCGTACCCAAAGGGTAAAATCGGGACCCTAGTACTGAGACTTCGCTGCCGTCCGTCCGTCTGTCACCAGGCTGTATCTCAAGAAAGTAGCTAGACAGTTGAAATTTTCACAGATGATGTATTTTTATTGCCGCTATAACAACAAATACTAAAAAGAAAATAAAATAAATATGAGGGGCCTCCCATACAACAAACGGGATTGGTTGCGTTAACTTTGCACCTCATTTGTATGGGGCGCTATTCATACCAGGTGAAAACTTAACTTAACCACTTAAGGATGGAAAGTGTTTGTACGGAACCCTCGGTGCGCGAGTCCGACTCGCACTTGACCGGTTCTTTGTTACTTACCAAGAGATCGAGTGGGATAGCTCGGAAGAACACTTCGAATTTCGCGTAGCCCTTTAGCATAACGAGATCGTACGATGAAGGAGCGCATCGTACGATCACTGCGGCATTCTGCAATACCTTGTTCTGGATATTGCTCCTGCCTCGTTACTTTAATGCAATCCCGACTGCGTACTATCAAGTTAGCGCATCCGTGACCCAGATTTATTCCGCGGAAAAGTTCCAAAAAATCCGGAAATTTCCGAAAAATTCACGATACCTAATTTAAGAGAAATTTTCAATTGGGATGTTTCTGATTGAGAATACCTATTCGTGGGTAGGTTTGTAAATTATAATGGGTGTTTTCATGTGTCAAATATTTGTTATAAAAAATCCCACTGCAGTTGAAGCCTTTAGAGTACGTCTAGCATAACCACTCTTTGAAGCGCGACAAACACTACCCGTCACTTTCCTTGCAATACCGTGCGAGCAAAACGGGTGATGCTGAATCGCGCGACAAGCAAAGTCGCGGCAAGATATGCTAGTACTGCAGATTTGACAGGTGAGCGCTACAGTTTGAAATGGTGTAATGCCAGAGGCGCGACAGCGGCCTAACGGTGTAACTCGGGCGTAGGTGACCTTGTACAGTCGAGTTCATTTATCATCTACACACTTACGAGAACAAAAATATCTGAACACGACCCTATTGTCAGGAGCATAAAATCGTGTTCAGATATTTTTGTTCTCGTAAGTGTGTAGATGTAAATGAACTCGACTGTAATGCCGAATCCTTTGACGAGGCATTCACGTGAATGCCCATCACCACCGCGCTCCCCACGCTCGCCCCTCGATACGCACACATAGCCGCGAGTTTTGTTACTGCACACAAGTGTCGCTGTCGTTTCTTTTTACGTTAATATATATATTCTTTGGTACTGCTCTGTGGCGGCGCCACCAAAATTAAAATCAATGAGTTATATGGTGAAATGATGTACGTTGAACGTACACCGTGTGCATATCATGTTTTTGGCTGTACCTGTACTAGGGTACGAAATAATGGACATTGATTGTGGCGCCGCTGGGGAGCATACTCTGCAGCGGCGCCACAGAGAACTCATAGACAGAAATTACATTAGCTATTATTTTCTTATGGAAATTGATGTACTAGTGCTATTTATTCTGTACGTATTGAAAATTTACATTATTAATTCGTGATTTAATTTATATTAATTAATTGCCTGTTCGTGTTAGTTTTCCTTGGTCCCTACTGTTTTATAAAAAAGATTTAAACATCAGTCAGAATGTTTAAAAGTTTATCGAAGCGGTAGGTTAGAACGCGGAATCAATAAAAAATAAACAAAATCACCTATTAATAATGATTTATATACGATAACTATTTGAAGTGAATAATATTTTTCCCTGACTTCTAGATAGTAAGATTATTATTATATTTATTTCACGCTTCCATTGCGTTCAAACTGTAGGTTTCAAATATATACCAATAAATCGCAATAGCTCTGTTCTAAGTACATTGTAGTAACATTGAGAAGATGTTAAGAAACATTTTTAATCATTGTTCACGTGGCAGAATACTGCTGCAGATGATATTAATTGTCATTGAAGTGTGTTTGATATTCATTGCTGATGATACCCCGTTATCTAGGTATGACATCTCAGTTTGGGGGCAAGTGACGGGGCAGTTCCGATAATAGATTATCGATAAAAAATAAAGTTGATTTACTCACACATACATATCAAAAGATCTACTTCATACTTGACAGAGTTCTGCTATAGTGTTCTTTTTTAAATTGTTGTGAAATAAAAGATTTTTATTTATTTATTATTTGTAATGTTTCATAATAAATTAACAATATTTTTTTCCAAATTATATAAAGTCAAACTTCATCGCCTGCTTGTAAAAATCCATTTCAAAAATGAAAATGATTTTTCGAGCCCTACAGATGTAACTGGTAAAAACTGTAGTTTTATGTAATACTCTATCTTTACAATGCTTTATAATAACTGATTTATAATTTTTACAGATTTAAAGCCTGGATTTTTATTTAATAGATTTGTTAATTTTGCATGTATCAGTTTCCCTTTATGGTGCTGCCTCACTAGTGAAATTTTATTTTCCATATCATGTAGAATATACAACGACTCTTTCAATGACAACTTCGAATCTTCTGACTTTGTAATGCCTGTGGATAAAATTGTGAAATGGGTGTGTATAAAATTGATTTCGTTTGTTAAATCATGGTCCGTCGGCAGCAGTCACTGTGCTTAAGCTATAGCGGCGGCGTTAGTGGCATTCAAGCTTTAAACGACGCTTTTTACTTTGCTAAAATTTTCGTGGTAATAATTGACGGCGGCAGTCCACGTGCCCCACCGTGTAATAACTGGCTTTGGTGGAATTGTGGATTTTTTTCTTGAAATTTGTGAATTATTTTAGGGGCCTTTAAAAAAATGTCCTTTACGGTAGAAATAAACTTATCTACATTTAGATACGACGCTCTCACTGCTTCGGCCACCCTGTTTAAATCGTAAGCCAAGCAAGTCATATGGGTCAAGTTTGGATAAATTTTACTTGAATTTTTACCTGCTTTGAGCATATAGGATCCTACGTCAGTTATAAAAAACAATAATTTATTTAGGTTTTTTTCGTATTCCTTACCCCAAACTTCCTTAAGTGTTTTATTTACAAGCTCAGTTATTATTTCATTGTTTGTAGACACCAGAGGTTTAGAAGCAATTATATGAGGCTGAGAAATTGTCTCCTTCAGAGCACCAACTATTACATTCGCTTCTTTTTTACCAATTCCATCTGTTGTTTCGTCTATGCTTAAATAGATGTACTCATTCGACAACTCTTCAATTATTGCATTTTTCTTTGTTTTGAACTATTTAGGTAAATAATTTAAACGTAAAGTTCCTTCAGATGGCAACAGAATATTATTACCATAAACATTGTTTTCTCAAAAAATGCATGTAATGTTGCCTTACCATCGCTAGATAGACTACAGTAAGTGGAACATACCGAAGACTTTTTAGAAGTGTCCAGTAAATAGCGAGATTTTAAATTTGGAATCAATATTTGTCCAGTAAGTAAGTATGTAATTCCTATTACGTATCAAGATATTTGAATATCGAAACACGATTTACATCGTCACCGACCTATAAAAAAACTGATATGTGAAGGCGATGAGGTCGTATATAAATGTAAAAAGGATGCATTCCACAAATTGTTTTAATTATAAGTACAGTGCCACAGCAAATTGTAGAAATTAAAAAAGTGGCATCTGTTTTTCATAGATTAAATAGAAAGAGACGACATTGCAGTATACACTTGCAATTTACACTAAGAGCAAATGTAAAATAAAAAGAGGTTAGCACTATTGGCAGTATAAACGTAACTCATGATGCATATTAAAAAAAAAAAAAGTAGCGACAAGGTTTAGTGCGGAAGTTTGTATGCAGCGTTTAGTTCATAATTGTGCTGTGTAAAATGACAATGATATTTCGGAATTCCTTCCTTTTTTGTGTCGTTTGGAAAAAAACCTCAGAGTTAAAATTGAAGGTAAGCTTTATGATATGAAAATTAGTTAGAAATACAACAATGTTTTAATTTTATCTTTAAGACTTAGATTTGTAAGACAGTGCAAATAATTAAACGCAGTATTTATAAAAAAAGAAATTAAGGCGGGATTTTAATTAAAAGACAAAAATTTCAAATTTGTTTGTGTGACCTATTACAATATTTCAGCAAAAATGAGTTCAGACGAGTCTGATTCAGAATAGACGGCACTCCTCCATACTTAAAAGCGGAGGCAGAGTTAGCTAAAATAATTTACTTCCGACTAAATCCAAGGAGATATAAAAAAATACAAGAGATTCATTAAATGGAAGGAAGAAAATCAAGTTAATAATTGGTCAGAATATTTCAACAATCTTTCTGAGACAATCGGATGGCTACAAAGGAAATAAATCACAAATATTCAGCAGCAAAATATAGAAAAGTTCTTAAATCAAGCTCTAGATGATAACCATTTTGGCGATGAAGGTAAATAAATGCTGCCACTATTTGATAACGATATAACTATATCTTTTATCCAAGTATAAACTCATAATTATTTTTGTTATAGGTTGTTATCATGGGAGTTAATGGTGCCTGCGACGACGAATATCACAATGTGTAATAATAAAAATGGGATATAACAAAAATATTCATTGGAAAATGGCCGAATATGAATGGCACCTACAAAATATAATTTTAATCTAATTTTCTTGTTTAATTTTTGAGAAAAGCACTATACTTGCTTCGACCGTAAGAGCCATCCTGGCCTCGTGTAATATCCGGACCTCGCCTACGGCTCGGTCCGTCTAATTCCTACTCGGCCAGTATGGCTTACTTACTGGTCTCTGCCGTAATGTACTATTACGCAATTTTCTATAAAAGTACTAAAGGTTAGATTTTCCAGCTAAGTCCAAGGTAAGTATATTGCATGAAATCATAAACTTCGTTAAATCTTTATTAAATGTGGCTTGTGCGTTCGGCATAATAGCGTGAGTTTGTGACCCTTAATGTCTCACAACGGACAATAAATTTTGGTATCCAATTTTACGGGGCATGGCACATCTTTCAATAAATAGTCCAAATGTGTCGAACAGGAAGCTGCATGAGAGCGTGATTTAATATGCCTTTGCAAATAGTATTTTTTAAATGCAATGTTGCTATTGCAAATAGTACAATGGACCACATCGTCAACTAATTCGAGTTCTAAATGTTCATCCAAAAGTGATTCCATAGTCCTGCAATGATTTAATTAATCTTGAGTCACTATAGAAATCGGGCCTAAATACAATAAAACTTCAAGAAACTCGTAAGTCAATTTAGTCAATAAATAATTTTGTGTAAGTGTCAGTACTTGTTAAAAACTATGACAGATAGAACTTATTTATCTGAGGTCATGTCATGCCACCAGCTAGACAGTCGTAGCAATAAAAAGTATTTAAGTGAAAAGTATATACAATCCTATTTTATGATATTTTATTTATAATCATTATTTTTTGACCAAATAGTTTCGAATTACATATTTTTTTCAATTACATTTACAATTTGAAACCAAACTTTTCGAAATCGTGTAACGGAATATTTTTAACATTTTTCGTAATTCCTATTGTTAAATTGAACCGCAAATATCGCAAGAATATTAATTCATCATCATCAACTTGAATATCTGTAAAAATCAAAAGTAAAATACTTAAAATAAATTTCGTTGCATAGGTACCTAACATGTATATGAACCTTGGCTGCTGTACCTGTTATCGAAAAATAACCTCAAAGTAAAATTACCGAGTTGAATGTTCTACATATGTTCTATGCAAATTGATAAAAGATAAGTTCAAGAAACGCTACTATCGAATATGCGAAGACGCGACCCAATGGATGAAGAACTTAGATATTAATTAGTAATCAACATGTAAAGCGACTCAATTATGCCATACAATTAAATACATTATGTATTTGATATCGTTCTCGCTCACCCTTGTTATTTTTCTTTTGAAATTTACGAATCCGAGCTAAGGCTCTCCCAGCAATCATCACATTTAAAAAAATGCACTCGTTTGAACAAAAATGTTAGGCATCTCTCCTTAAAGTTTATGTAACATTGACAGAAACTGAAATCTTTGATGCCTTAAAGGGTTTAAATAAATTAGATAAAATATAGCCCGAACAATGTGATTCTCAAGAGCCTAATAGTAGCATAAAAGGATTATCCACGTCGAACTTTCATTATTTAAATTTTTGCATTCATGTCAATATTGACGATATTCATCAATATCAAATAAAAGCTTGGCCATGTTTTCTCACCGTACATATGAATGATTGACAAAATAAACAATTTATGTCAAAGGAATCGACGAAAGAAAAAAGTTCTTATTTCTTCACAAAGTTTTAAAAAAATAAACTGCTCGTTGTTACTAAGTAAAAAAACGGGACTTAATTGTGGACTAGACGTGGGTCGTTACGTCGTTTTCAAGAAACGTAACGAAACCAGTGACTCGGTCGCCGTCACCTGTTTCATAACTAGTGATTTTTGTAACTGGTTATTTTTATTCTGCTCCTGTGATTGTTTGCAAAAATAGCTCTACCAACACCAGCTATACATACCTATACAACAATTACACACGAAACGGAAACAAATAAAATAACTAGGTATTAAGTTGCTATGCTGTTTCGATTTTGGTATTATACCACGACTCGCGCGCGATCGCCATCCCGCTCGCTCGGCTGGCCGGGACGGCGACGGCACGCGCGCCTTCTACATCTCGCTCGCTCGGCTGGCTGTGGCCGGTGCAGGTGAGCTCTCTCTCGCTCGATTACTCGACTCACAGATAGCAGTAATAATAAAATAACGCATTTACAAAAATCACTACTTGTTATTTGACGCGAAACTAGTGATTCGGTTACATGTCGCGTAACTAGTTACTGTAACTAGTGACGTGAAATAACGCCCACGTCTATTGTGGACTTGTAAATTATTTATAATCAATATTTACCCCCGACGTTAAAAGGCTCATACAACATTAGGCACCTAGTACCTAATAAGTAGTCTCCGTACCATTCCATAATTTGTCGGGTAATTTTTTGAGGGGTAAATTCCGTCACTGGTGACATTGACATGCGTTTAAATGTAATTACAAACTAATGTAAAATATAAATATAATGATAACGATTGAATATTTTTAATGTTAATTACGTGTACCTGTAAAATGTAAAATTTAATATAATGACGTATAAAATGTATTTTTATGAATAAATAATTGAATTGAATTGTCGCCGTCCTATCTGATTAAAAAGGTGGAATGAATGAGTTATCTCTAAAGCATTCACAAAAGAAAAAAATATTTTGACAAATAATACGAGTATAGATAAA
Source organism: Apotomis turbidana (assembly GCA_905147355.2). NCBI lineage: Eukaryota > Metazoa > Arthropoda > Insecta > Lepidoptera > Tortricidae > Apotomis > Apotomis turbidana. The sequence continues at coordinate 7,156,805 of LR990307.1, forward strand.
TATGAATCGACAGAAGCAACATCACTATTTTAACTTGCCCTTAAACTGAGCATTAGATAACGGGGCTAATAACATTGATGTAACTGTGTCAATATTACCGCCCAGTTTAAAGGTATCACATATCCAACCAACCGGCACCGGATCGGCACAGAACACAAGACGTTCAGTATTCTTTGTACGCCTGACTCTGATGAGTCTGACTCGCGCACCGAGCGTTCCGTAACTACAAACACTTCCCATTTTAAGGGGCCGGGTTAAGTTAAGTTTGCAACTGGTAGGTATGTATAGCGCCGGATACAAATGAGGTGCACTGTTAACGCAACTGATCACGTTGGTTGCATGGGAGCCCTTCTTAAATGCAATAAAATAAATTATAATTTTTAGCATTTGTTGTTATAGCGGTAACAGAAATACATCATCTGTGAACATTTCAACTGTCTCTATCACGGTTCATGAGATACAGCCTGGTGACAGAAGGACAGGAGAGGCTTCGTAATAGGGTCCCGATTGTAGGGTTCCGTACCCAAAGGGTATATATATATATAGCAGACCAATTTCGATTAATAATGTAACAATAGAACAAGTAACAAAATTCAAATACCTTGGTAGTATTATAACAGATGACTCCAGATGCACACCAGACATAATCACCAGAATAGCAGTGGCAAAAAAAGCTTTCAATGCAAAGAAATGTCTAATTAAATCCAGAATAGCCCGTCATATACGGAAAAAGCTCATAAAAGTGTACATCTGGAGCATAGCATTGTACGGAAGCGAAACGTGGACAATAACACAAAGAGATAGAGAAAGACTGGAGGCCTTTGAAATGTGGTGCTGGCGACGAATGGAGAAGGTTAGCTGGACTGAGAAGAGGTCAAACGAGGAGGTGCTCAACATGGTGAATGAGGACAGGTGTCTTTTAAAAACTATCGAAAATCGCAGAGGGAAAATGATTGGACACCTGTTACGGCACGACGAATATCTAAAAACTATTATAGAAGGAAAAGTTGAAGGAAAGAGGAAAAGAGGAAGACCAAGAAGAGCTTATATGGACCAAATAAAGGAAAAGGTGAACGTCGTGTCGTACCAGGCCGTCAAGGAGAGAGCTCAAGATAGAGAAAATTGGAAATTGCTCCACCGACAAGAGCTTAGCTCTTAAGTTTATGATGATGACCAAAAGGGTAAAAAAAACGGCCAAGTGCGAGTCGGCCTCGCGAACTATTTAAGTAAAAGTAAAAATGTGTGCTTTTCGCAATTTTCCTTTACCTGTGCTATAAGACGTTGCTTTGTACCAAATTTCAAGATTCTGAGTTCACGGGAAGTACCCTGTAGGTTATGATTCCCTTGCGAGTGTCGAAAATTTGCAGCATAAACGGCTGTATCTTTTGAATGCGTTGGCTTAGAAGTTTGATTTTTTTACAGCTCCAAGGGACAGTAAACCTAAATATTTGATATGAATTTTAGCTTGATAACTTCACGCGTTTTTGAGAAAATGGGTTTTGACAGACAGATAAACGGACTACAAAGTGATCCTATAAGGGCTCAGTTTTTTCTGTTTGAGGTACGGAACCCTAAAAAACGGTAATGCAAAGAATACTCGAGGCGGTGCCAATCCGGTGCCGGACGGCTAGATGTACGATACACTTAAGGCGTAAAGGTTTCCAGACAAGGCCGCGCGAGAGCAAAAGTAAACAGCAAAATTGGTTTAAATACATTGTAAATTCCATAAAACTATTGTTTTTAAATAGATCCGATCCAAGATGGAACTGGAACCGAGCACTATTATTTTTGCTTTGACGGTTCTCTCGTTAGTGATTGCTTTTATTGTGTACCGTTGTCACAAACATCTGTCCTATTGGTCTATCCATGGCATTGAGCAATTACCGAACCCGCATTGGTTTTTTGGTCACTTTAAAGAAGGCATTTTGTTCCAGTCCAGTCCAGGATGGCATTTAGGACAGTTATATAAGCGAGACACAAAAAACACGCCGTTCATTGGATTCTACATCTTCCATAAGCCATGCCTTTTGTTGAAAGACCCAAAGATAATCAAAAGAATATTGATAAGGGACTTCGATTATTTTCCTGATAGGAACTTTGCTGGGAACACCCAGAAGGATAGCATCGGTTTGAGGAATTTGTTCGCCGTTCGAGGTCCAGAGTGGAAATACATGAGGCAGAAGATGACTCCCATGCTGACTCGATCGACGAAGCAGCTGTTTAAGATAATGATGGAAACTGGAGGGCCAATGTTGCAGTTTATGGAATCCCATGATGGCAAGCAGATTGACGTGCAAGATTTAACTATTAAGTATACGGCAGACTTGATTTCTAATGTGGCGCTGGGAACCAAAAATGATTCTTTTAACAATCCGCGGGGAGAGCTTACACAATTTCGTAAGTATTTTTTTAAATGTTTCGGTATCTTCCATCGTAATCGATGTCTACATCGATCTAAGATGACGATCCATGACTTTCCCATTGGCAATGACGACGCGGCCGGTTAACTCAGTGGTTGTGCTGCTGCCTTCGAAGCTAGCTGTCCTGAATTCGAATTCCAACAAGGGCACAAATTGTTTGCGCCCGAATGAGCCCGAATATTTATTTCTGGACGATGGACTGGGGCTAGTACTTATACAGGGTGTTTTTTTTGATTTGCGTTAACTTCGACATAATGCTTGGTACGTTAAAATAAACTACTTATCTTGTAAATCAGTTTTAATTAATTTAAATTTAAATTGGTGAATGATGGTCCCTTAATATTTATTTATTACTAGAAAGTGAACGCGAACTATCTGCAAGTACCGAATTGGGTTAAAATTCCATCCACCCATTGTACCATCTCGAGAGAACAACGATGTTCCCAACCCATGGGTGGCGCTGCACTTCTGCTGATTAATTTCCATAAGGAAACTGCATCGCACTGTTAAGATTTTGTATTTTTTTTTCAGTATCGAGATATTTCTACAGTTTGCGACGCATGCTGGCGCTGGTCTCCGTATTCTTTATGCCAGACCTCGTCGACCGGACTGGTTCTCTTCTGTTCTTTAACTCTAAGTTCATCAGAAAGATATTCTGGACCGCCATGAGGGAAAGACAGAAAACTGAAGAAAAGAGGGGCGACTTTATAGACTTCGCTCAGAAGTTACAAAATGGTCCACAGAATCCGATGTATCGTAAGTATTCGCGTAGTTCTAATGTACATACCTACACTTACAATATCAGTTATCAGCATCATGAAAACTGCTAATATTATCAATTAGAAATTTTAATATTGTCTATGCGTCAATGTTGCTAAAATGCAGAAAACAAAAATCTACTACTTGGTTTCTGCCGCAGTAAATTTAATTTGTCCCATTCATAACCTGTCCCTTTCATAGCACTTTCCCCCTACAAGAATCTAAGAAACGTGGTACAGTATAGGTTAAACCCATAATTAACTCCTGTAAATTTCAACGGAACGCCTATTCCTTTTAGTTCTAGTGTTAAGGACTTAGGTGTTCACTTAGATAGCACACTGAGCTGGAGGGTGCAGGTAGGTGAAATTAGCCGGAAAGTCATGGGCTCGCTTCATGCTCTCAACAAACTGAAAAATTTCTTGCCTATCAAAACTAAGGTATTGCTTGTAAATGCACTATTACTACCCATAATTGATTATGGTGATGTTTGTTATCCGGACTTAAATGAGGATCTTCTTGATAAGTTGGATCGACTTCTTAATAATTGTATTCGCTTTATTTTCTGTCTCCGTAAATATGATCATACCGCTCTCATCTTGGCTGGTTTCCCATCCGTCAACGACGCAATATTCGTATGCTCTGCACTCTCTTTTCAATACTCAATGATCCACAAGCTCCTGAATACCTGAAAACCTTTTTCTGCTATGTTGAATCCACTCGTAACCGTAATTTTCGCTCTTCCGGCAATCTTGCCCTTTCTATTCCTCTTCACCGTACTGGTTTCATGTCTAATTCTTTCTCCTTGCAAGTGGCTCGCCTCTGGAACGGTCTTCCTCTCACAATCAAACAGGCTCCGAGTAAGTTGGCATTTAAAAGGGCCGTGCGAAGTTTCTTTGCTGGCAGAACTGAAGTCTCATAGTATATCTGCTTGGTTTGTTTCATCGTCGTATATATTTATGTATGTATCTATTTATATAAATGTATATTATATGTATGTATGTACCTAATATGAGTATTTTAATTATATGTAATTATGTTGTCTGATGCACCGCCTACAATTTCTCTGCTTTGCCCTAAGGTTGACTGGTAGAGAATGCCTCATGGCATTAAGTCCGCCTTTTGTACGTTAAGTTTTTCTTTTGTGCAATAAAGTTTAAATAAATAAATAAATAAATAATTTCCGTTAAGCCCCTTCTTATTATGCAAAAAAGTATTTTTATTTTTAACGTTTTGAGGGATTCAAATAGGAGCACTGAAGTCTTATTAAGACTGCGCCGAGCGTTAGCCGCTAACGCACTATTTACCATAGAGCGCGGAGAATGCGTATTGAGGTCGGCGAGCGGCCGCCATAGTAAAAATGTATGGAGAATTAAAAGCACTTTTTGATAAGTCTGGACCTTTAATACCAAACAATAATTGAAATATTTGATGCGGAAAAATTGTAATGTAAACATTCATCTTTTTTTTGAACTGAAAATCAAAATAGATTTCCATTGTTAAAGTATAAAAAAACACTTAACGCCTGCTTACGATTTTAAAATTTTCGATTTTAAAATTTTCGTCCAACTTTACTTAGTTTTCTAGGGTAAAATATTAACAATCTAATAATCTTATAATTTTTTCACGGAGAAGTTGTTAACACATTCTTCGAAGTGCTAAATATATAGTTTAGAAATGGATTAAACAACTAGTGTTGACGTTGTCTACTTGGGTCAATTTCCTAAGCAGTATTTTTTGATGGCAAGACTGAAAACGCAGGTGCAGAAAGGTTGAATAATAGAGTACCATTTTTTTTCGGAAACAGCCCGCCATTGTCTACCTCGGGCAACAGCTAAAATTAAAATATTAGTATATATAATAATTTAAAAATATATATTTAGACCGAATTTCTCATCAAGGTGGGTTGTCCCCAAGCCAGTTTTGTTTGCAAAATGCCGGGTAAGTTAAATACTATGCATGACATAGAAAATCTGTTACCATTATTTTATTACCATATAATTAGGTAATGAAAAAAGCACAATACCCGTTTTATATCTCCATTGTATACCCTTGAATAAGTGCATATACGTTTGTCCCGAGAAAACTTCTCATTACCGCCGACAATGTTTAGAACTGATTTATTTCCCAAATTTGATCAAGTACGCCCCCCGTCCCCCACACACTTCAAAGAATTAGTCAAGCTGCGGCACTCGACGAGGCCGGTTGTGTATAGTGGCAATACGTTGGCTTGTATAAACGTGAATATTTCATCGCGGTGGACCGGGGACAAAAAAAATCTCATTCCGGAGTTTGTTATAGCTTCCTTATTTTTTAACTGCGTCGTTTGGAATTTATATATATCAGGTAAAGTATACTAGTGATTTCAAGAGTTGAATTAGTTTTAGAATATAGTGCTTACATTTTTTTTAAGAAATAAAATTATGTCGTGTTTCTCATTCCACCATTCTCATTCCGGTGTTTCCGGTGTAGTAAAATGACTTTAAACCCCACCAAAATGAGGAAAACACCGGAATGACATCAAAAGTAGCTTCACTTGCGCAAACTAAGATAAGTAAATCATTCACTAAAGACCTCTATGGTATATTAGGAAACTTTTTATATAAAATTTTACACATATTACAGCACGAGATAACATATTTGGTGAATAACATATTAACATCAAAAGTGTACCCCAATTCCCTAAAGAAAACTCGTGTAACTCCTATATATAAAGGCAAAGGAGAAAAATCGGATGTAGATAGTTATAGGCCAATTACTTTAGTACCAACTATATCTAAATTAATAGAAGCTATATTATCCAGTACTGTAATGAGACATATCTCACAAAACGCTATACTCTCAGATGCTCAGTTCGCTTATCGAACGGGACAGTCCACAACAACTGCTACCCACCAATTCATTAAACACGTTATCGCATGTTTAGAAAAGAATCAGAAAATCGCGGGGATATTCCTAGACTTTTCGAGGGCCTTTGATTCGGTTAATCATTCACTACTCCTTAAAAAACTGGAAATGTATGGTGTCCGCGGTCAAAGTGGTGAGTTGATTAAATCGTTTCTAACGAACAGGCAGCAATCGGTTGAAGTTAACGTCCAAGGCAAAAGACATAAATCAACTCCTCAGGACATCTCAGTTGGCGTCCCACAAGGTTCCGCATTGGGAAACACGCTTTTTACGATATTCGTCAATGATATGCCAACGCTAAACATGGATGGCAAGATTATCTTGTATGCTGATGACACGTCCATTTTGGTACATGCAGACACATACGAACAGTTAGAAGTTAAAATAACTAATGCAATGCGTCAATGCGGAGACTGGTTTAGGGCTAATGGTTTAAAGTTAAACTCTGACAAAACTAGCGTCGTGTTGTTTCACACGAGAACATCCAATGTAAACCTTCATATCCCGTTGGAAACTAACATAATGATACAGACACAAAATGGAGTTAAACTACTTGGATTTCATATAGATTCAGCATTAAACTGGAACCAACACATAGACGTGGTATGCAAGAAAATGGCCAGTGGTATTTACGCACTAAGACAATTGAAGTCCTTGGTATCGAGCGACAGCCTGAAAGAAACATATTATGCCTATGTCCATTCCATGTTGTCTTACGGTATAATTTTGTGGGGATGTTGTACAGAACATGAACGTATATTGAAAATGCAGAAACAAGCGGTAAGAATTCTCAAGGGAGCTGAGTACAGAGAAACCTGCAGAGAACACTTCAAAGACCTGGGTATCTTAACGTCCGTTTCTGTATACATCATGGAAATTATAATGTATGTTAGATATAATATGAATGAATTTAAAGTACGATCCAAAGCCAATCCGCGCCATCCGAAAAGAGCTCTTGATGTAATACCAACTGTTCACAGGCTAAAGCTGGCCAAACGGTCTCCGAATGCTATGGGGTGTATACTATATAACAAACTACCATATTGCATTAAAAACATAAAAAGCGACAATGCATTCCGTCTGCGTCTGAAAACACTGTTGTTGGATCGGACACTGTACAGTATCAAGGAATATATTAATAATGATTATGTGAAATTTGACATTGAAATTAATGAAGTAGATAAATAACAATAATGTAATAACATTGTATTACGGTTAGTCCACCGATTTTATATTCTAGGAGCTTTATGGTCACTTTTTTATTTTTTATTTATATTTTCTATTAGCAATGTAGTAATTCTAGATAATATTGTATACAATTCTTAAGTTTTGATGAATTAATATAATTATAATAAATAAAATTATGTATAAAATTCTTAATTTTGGATGAATTGAACAAATGCAAGTGTCATATATAGGTAACTTATGTAATAATTGAAGAGGCATACTTATATCTTATTGACATAATTGTTAAATGTATGAGTGTGGTAATAAATATTTCTATTCTATTCTATTCTATTCTATTCTATTCTATTCTATTCTATTCTTTTCTATTCTATTCTATTCTATTCTATTCTATTCTATTCTATTCTATTCTATTCTATTCTATTCTATTCTATTCTATTCTATTCTATTCTATTCTATTCTATTCTATTCTATTCTATTCTATTCTATTCTATTCTATTCTATTCTATTCTATTCTATTCTATTCTATTCTATTCTATTCTATTCTATTCTATTCTATTCTATTCTATTCTATTCTATTCTATTCTATTCTATTCTATTCTATTCTATTCTATTCTATTCTATTCTATTCTATTCTATTCTATTCTATTCTATTCTATTCTATTCTATTCTATTCTATTCTATTCTATTCTATTCTATTCTATTCTATTCTATTCTATTCTAATTCTATTCTAATTCTATTCTATTCTATTCTATTCTATTCTATTCTATTCTATTCTATTCTATTCTATTCTATTCTATTCTATTCTATTCTATTCTATTCACTTTCCATAGATATTGTTGAAATAATATTTTTTTTTTATATTTTTTTAATACCAGACTAAGATATATGTTTATATTATTATGTATTGGCAATATAATATATATTACGAATATAAAACATAAAATTGCTTGCATAATTTGCCACTTTTCTTTCATTCCGGTGTATGAAATTTCATTGCGGTGCACTTATTTTATAATCCTGGTGTACATTTATCATTCCGTTGTGTTTCATATTCGATCTCGAATATCTCGAAAACTATTTCAGATTTCAGGGTCCCTTTTACATATGTTTAATAGTATAGCCTAAAGTATCTCTTCACATTAAAAAAACTCAAAAATAATCAAAAATAAAGAATCACACCAAAATGATACAAAAAATGCGTCTTGTTGAAATTGACCCACTTAACGGCAACTGCCTATTTTTCACATTTTGCTCGGTGCAGTCTATACCTGGGCCACACAATTTATTTACGTAGACACATAAAATCGCACGTGTTGTAATAAATATAATTAAATATACATAGACATGGCGCAATCGATTAGTTTAAAACCGGGTTCCTCAAAAATTTATACTCAAATCAATATGGTTCTTCAGAATTCAGCGGAGATAATCTTATTCACCAAGCTGGCACATTCTTCTCCGGGTTCGAATCCAGCGCCACAACTTCAGCTTTTACCCTGATGGAACTGGCCAAACACAAGAAATACCAGGACCTGGCTAGGGCAGACATCAGGAGAGCGGTCGAGAAACACGGATGGTCGTACGAGGGGATCTTGGAGATGAGGTTTCTGAAACAGTGTGTCTATGAAGGCATGAGGATGCATCCGCAGGTAGCTACCCTGGATCGGGTCGGCAGGGAAGACTATCAGGTATGTGGAGGGAACTAGACACCACAAGTTGGCGGTACTTATCAATATCACAAAATACTAAAGTTATTGGGCTATGAATTCTGCCGACTAGCCGACTAATCGGTTAAAAACTGCCGAATATTCGGCTTGCTAGTCATGCTTGTAGAAAAAAAAACGCAGATTTTTACAGCATCATCATCATGTTTATTTCGATCAAAAGGATTGAATCGTAACTGACTGGTTACAAATATGATTTTCAGAGACATTTGGTCTGTGGAGCCAGGGTTCGGAGGGCTCCACAGGAACTCAATAAGCGCCTGAAGGGACAGGACAACAACCCACGCGCGAACAGTTTGAATGGTCTTAGTATTGAATGAATGAATGAAAACATTTATTTCAGGCAACTGTGTCCCATAGATACATACCTTAAAACTAACATACATATCAAATACAAAATAATAAAAACTTAAGTAATTAAACTAGGTCACATTTTTCAATAGCGACGTGTTACGCGTGTTCGAAGTGTCAGGTAGCCGTCTACGGTATTACAAGATTTTTTAAATCGATTCTATATATATAGTCAAATCCAAATAAAAAGTAGAATCGATTGAGACATCTTTAAAAAACCGGTCAAGTGCGAGTCGGACTCGCGCACCGAGGGTTCCGTACAGACACTTTCCATCCTTAAGTAGATAAGTTACGTTTGCACCTGGTATGTATAGCGCCTCATACAAATGAGGTGCAAAGTTAACGCAACCAATCCCGTTTGTTGTATGGGAGCCCCCCTTTAATATTTTTTAATTTTATTTTTAGTATTTGTTGTATATATTTGCACCTCATTTGTATGGAGCGCTATACATACCAGGTGCAAACTTAACTTAACCACTTAAGGATGGAAAGTGTTTGTACGGAACCCTCGGTGCGCGAGTCCGACTCACACTTGACCGGTTTTAATACCCTTTGGGTACGGAACCCTAAAAATTGTAAGCATCTCAATTGGTTTTTTTGTATTCAGATCCCCGGCCACAATTTTACGATAAAGAAGGGAACTGCCATCTACGTCTCCATGTACGGTCTGCATGAGGACCCGCAGTACTTCTCCGATCCTGAGACCTTCGACCCTCGGCGATTCGAAGAGGGGAAGGTGCTGCCTGATGCCTACATTCCGTTTGGAGCGGGGCCCAGGATGTGTTTAGGTAGGCCTTGTTTATGGTTTACTCTTCTTTAAGAGGCCTTGTTCCTTTTAAAATGCTGATTGTTTTAGACAAATTTCTCTATGATCAAACATGTCCCTTAACATATTATTGATGTTACTACCTAGAACAGGGCTATTGGGATTTATTGGTATATATTTGAAACCTAAAGTTTTAATTTTTCATTGATAATTTTTGTTTCAAAAACTACTCGAAATTGGCAAAATTCTCGCGGAAAATTTGTTTTTTCAACTTATTTTCGACTGCACGCAATAAAAGCATGAAATAGCGGTTACTACCTAGAACTCAGGGAAAAGTATAATTCACTTCAAAAAGTTGGTTGAAATTATCAATATATCTGTCATAATATGAAAAATAATAATAAAAGGAATAAGGCCTCTTAATAGTCTTAATAGACAATCGTTTGATAGAATGTTTCATTTCATAGACATAACATAACGTTTCATTGAAAGCATTTTTCTGTGTTTTTTTTTTTATACAAACCTAATCTAACCTAATCTATAGGATGATTCTTTCAAGATTTATGAAAATGTATCACATCAGAGGAAAATGTCTATGAAATGAAAATTCGTTGAAATAAAACGTTCGCCAACCTATATAAAAGAAGTCGTTTACCTATAAAAAAAGAAGACTTTGTGTATATTCGATAAATCAGCCTTAGTATGATAATAATTATACGTTTTACGAGATAATACATATATGTTTGGCTAGACCTTTATCGACAGTGGCGCCAACTGAACTCGAATATCAGTGTCAATGTGTGCGTGTAAGACGCACAGGGCTGCCTCAGACGCATTGCAACAACTAGTTGGTGTTTTAGTTGCACATAAATATGATATAGGATAGAAAATTATCACAAACACATGACAACGGTAGTGATGGTGATGGTGATAGTGGTGGCGATGATGATGATGTTGATGATGATTGTGGTGATGATGGTGATTTTGTGGTCATCATCATCATCACCATCGGCAACGTCATTACAATCATCATTATCGTCATTATCATCATCACCATCATGACCATCAGAATCAACATCGCCATCATTATACCTAATCATCATCATCGACATCACCATTATCATCATCGTCGTCATTCATCCACCAGTCACCACCATCATGATCATTACTATCACCAACACCATCACTATTTCAAGAGTCAACGCCCACCTAATCCATATACACAGTAGGCACGCAACCTTTTCAAAATTTTCTACGCAGCCAACACGACTCCATCTTGTCCATTATGTATGTCCAATACTATGAAGTATTCTGTGCTGAAGATACATTTTGTTTTCAGGAACGAAACTTGGCTTTTTGCATGCTACAGTAGTAATGGCAATGATATTAGCCCGATATGAAGTACATCAACATCTTGAAGAGAAGCACGAATTGGACGCGCGGTCTACCTTCACGGCTGCGGCTCATGGACTCATGATTCAATTCAGGAAATTGGACAAAGAATAACTACTTATTGACCGATCGCTGATATTTATCTTCACACGCCGTAAAAACTTGTACCTATAAAAATGTAACTCATAACAAGATAAATTTTCAAGCACTAATACCCATAGGTTGTCTGGAAGAGATCGCTCTTTAGCGATAAAGACGCCTGTTGTTTACCTCTAATTTTTAAGTAGGTAAGTAAACATTTTATTGTACACAAAAACAGTTAAAAAATACATCTTTTACAGATAGTTATAGGTACAAAGGCGAACTTATCCCTATAAGCGATCTCTCCCAGTTAACCTTTAAGCAATTGAGTGAGTACGAGAAGAAGAAAGCATTGCATTGCATTACATTGTATTACATTGCATCGTATCGTATCGTATCGTGTCGTGTCGTGTCGTGTCGTGTCGTGTCGTACTTATAGTATCGTAACGTATCGTCTCGTATCGTCTCGTATCGTCTCGTATCGTATCGTATTTTATTGTATTGTAAATGTAGTAGGCATCCTTTTGCTGAGGTCCAATTTACTCGCTTTATTCTAATAAACAATGGGATCTTTATATTCTGGTTAATGAAAGTAGATACTGAGATTTATTCAAAACTTTTTACATGGCAATAATAATTTAAACGTCAAATGTGTCAAACGTCACTTATTTGCTGTATAAGCTGAGAATAATATTCTTTACACTGGTAGAATTGTCCCAATTGACAGTAGCCATTAAGAAAAATAGCATGGTTATTTTCTACGCATTCGTGTGAAGCATGAACAAAACAATTAAAAGCAATGTATGTCAGTAACTTTTCAACATGATCAATAAATATAAAGAAACAATTGGGCAATTGCGAGTTCGACTCGCACATGAAGGGTTCCTTACCGTAATCTATAGCAAGTTTGTTGTATGGGAGCCCCCCTTAAATATTTATTTTATTTTATTTCTAGTATTTGTTGTTATAGCGGCAAAAGAAATACATCATCTGTGAAATTTTCAACTGTCTAGACAGTCATCTATCACCGTTCTTCAGATACAGCCTGGTGACAGACGGCCGGACGGACGGACAGCGAAGTCTCAGTATAATTATATATATTATAATAGGGTCCCGTTTTTACCCTTTGGGTACGGAACCCTAAAAACGAGACAAGCGGAAAGTGATTTCGGATACGAAAGCAGCGTACTTACAGTCCGACCAACAAATAGTAGAAATTAAAAAGTGGCAATACTATAGTGTTGTCCCGGTTTCTTAGATTGATTAGAAAGGGACGACACTGCAGTGTTGCCACTTTTTAATTTCTACTCTTTTTGGTCAGACTGTACGTACGATATCAAAGTTCTTAGGCTAGTAACTTAGTATGTTTTAAAGATTTTCTACCTAACCGCATGCAACAAGTAAAAATTGGCAAATACATTAGTAAGGACGCCGAAGTTACATTTGGAGTGCCACAAGGCAGTATACTAGGGCCGAGTCTCTTTCTAATTTATATAAATGACCTGTGTCAACAATCGCTTACAAATGGAAACATCTTTACTTACGCCGATGACACAGCCATTATTTTTCATGGAGACACATGGGACGAAGCCTACAGTAATGCAGAAGTGGGACTTCAAAAGATTAATGAGTGGTTAAACGACAATCTCCTTACTCTGAATCTCTCAAAGACCACTTATTTACAGTTTTATTTAAGTAACGTTCCTCAAATTCCTATGCTAGAACTCAAAGTTCATTCATGTAATATACAGGCAAGAACTGGATGTTCATGCACTATTATAGCTAAATCTAACAATATTAAGTACTTAGGGGTTATTCTGGACGATAGGATGAGCTGGCAGTCACACTTAGACTTAACTGCGACACGTATTAGAAAACTCATTTGGGTTTTAAAAAAACTTCGTCACGTGGCTGATTGGAAACTATTGCGATCAGTTTATCGTTCGCTGGCACAGTCTCTTCTTGGTTACTGTAACGTGGTATGGGGTGGGGCAAGTAAAACACATATGATTAAATTAGAAAGGGCACAAAGATCTTTATTAAAAGTAATGACTTTTAGTCCGTATATGCATCCGACAACACTATTATATAAAAAATGTGAAGTACTCACTGTAAGACAATTGTATAGTGTATATATAATAGTGTTAAAGCAACATAAAATCACACCTTATGATAATACTAAATGTTCTATAAAACGGACTGTGCCAAATGTCTTCAAACCGATAAAATGTAAATTAGCAACTGTAAGAAGACAGCAAAGATCCATGGCTATCTACTTATATAATAAAATAAACAAATCTATTAATTTGTATCCATTATCTTCACACCAATGTACCACACACACACACACACACACACACACACACACACACACACACACACACACACACACACACACACACACACACACACACACACACACACACACACACACACACACACACACACACACACACACACACACACACACACACACACACACACACACACACACACGTATATAGTATGTTTAAACGGGTAAATAGATTATAAGGCAAACTGTAACATTTTATGAATGGGAGAGGACACTGACTTCTGTAACACAGGTGTTAACCTAGCTCAGAAGTCAGGGACTTCAACTAATCGCTGTGTATCGTTTTTGGCCAATAAATGATTATTATTATTATGTTGTAGCTATTTTTAAACGACTTCAAAAAAGGAGGAGGGTTCTCAATTCGACTGTATTTTTTTTTTATATTTGTTACCTCAGAACTTTTGACTGGGTAAACCGATTTTGATGATTCTTTTTGTAAATTGAAAGCTGGTGCTTTCCGCGTAGTTCCATTTAAATTTGGTCCAGTTCTGACAAAGACATCCATGAGAAAATCGTATGTGTTATTGCATGTTCCATTTCGCTCATTGGAGTCGGTTATTTTTTTGTGAAAAAGTGATTATATTTGAATCACTAAAAAGAAAAAAAAAAAAAAAAAAAAGAAACGACTTCAAAAAAAACTGAAAGGCCAGAAATAACCCGATCAAGTGAGTACAGATTTCATTTGAATCACCATTTGAAGTCGGTGGCAAACCTCACTTAAACTTGCGCGGTTGTTTCATAGTAACAAAGATAGTAATAATTGAGTGGTTTGGCACCGACATTAAAAAGGTGTATCAAATGTAATCTGTACATGAACGGGTTATTTTTGGCTTTTCAGTTTTTTTTTTTCATTCGGTTATTTTTTTGTTATGATTCGTGATGTGCAAAATGTCTAAGAAAGCAACTATTTCCAAAAATATGTATTGTTACGAGCGTGGGGTTCGTATTTGATAGAAAAGCACAAATTAATCCACAAATGAAAACACACACTTTATTACTAAAATTACGCACTCACAATTCAGACGAACTGTACTTAAAATCCACTAATTAACACAAACACAAATTACGCACTCACTATTCACACGAACTGTACTTAAAGCGCACTAATCACTTATGAGTCTTTCTCTCAGATTATTCTTTTACTCGCACTGTATCGCAATTAAAATGTAACTAACTCGCGCCGGCCGTCGGCGCCTTATATATCCCGCGGAACCGCTTTCTCGATGCGTTGTCCAGACATATCGCGAATATTCTAGTAAGGTCCAGCGTAAGGGCCGAGAACATTCGAGGCTATATATGTCTCTCTCTAATGGTGCACTCTCTGTCACTCCTTTCTCGAATGTTCCGAGTATAGCTATCTCTTTCTAGTAGTCCTATCTCTGTCCCACACTTCTCGAATGTTCCGAGTATAGCTATCTCATTCTACTAGTGCTATCTCTGTCACTCCTACGGGATATTTCGCCATATAACGATTTGTGCTTCAGAGGCCCATAAGGGGTCCTGAAAACGCCTGAAAACGGGTTTTCAGGTTATGGCGTCATCTGATAGAGGGTGCCCTGAAACGGACTGAAAACATGTTTCAGGCGCCTGAAAACGACGGCAACTTGGGTGAAATTTCGATCTTTAGATATGTGATAGAGCAACTTCTGAAACGGCCTGAAATGACTTTTCAGCCTGCTGAAAACGCCTCTAAAGCACTGAAATTGACGTTCAAAGTTTTTGACCTAACCTACCGGCGTAACACTATTATAGTGTAGGAAACAGTAACTCAAGAGATCGAGTGATACAATGGAAGTTGTGTTTTCGAAGAGTGATTTTAATTCTTATTTTTAAGTATAAAGTTAAGTGAAATCAATGAGTTTTATTTCTTCCCTCTTTACCCTTTTTAAACCCGGAACACCAGTCTACGCTCCAGAACCCAAATTGTTGTGGGAATGGTCTGGCCACGTTTGCCGCATGCCGGATGAGTTGTAGGCCAAGAGCACTACAGAGTGGAAGCCCAAAAACTCGAAACGGAAACGTGGCAGACCTCGCCGGCGGTGGCGGGACGACTTGGATTCCTTCTTGAAGGATTGGCCAGAAATAGCCTTAAGTCGAGATCACTGGGAGTTAAGAGGGAGGCCTTTGCCCAGCAGTGGGATATTACGGGCTCAATATAAAAATAATAATAATATAATTACCCTGACAGAGTTCACAAATAAATGTGAAGGATTATCTAATGCAACTTGCACTTTTCGCAATAGTTAAATCCATATGCTTTATATTCTAACAAATTCTGTTCTAATATTTATTCTTAGATATTTAGATGGATTTTACCGTCTTTCTTCTTCTTTATCATAGTATCTGAACTCATTATAGTAGTAACAATATATGTGTACAAAAAAATACCAAGTATCAATATTGTTTTATCGAGTTACAGGTATACGCGGTGTTGCAACACGCTGTTTTTCAAATTTGCAGCTTTTACAGTTCAAATTTTTCATTCATAATTTTTGTTTCAAAAACTACCAATTCACAAAATTCACGCAGAACACGGATTTTTTCAACTTATTTTCAACGGCACGTAATAAAAGCATGAAACAGCTATGTTACTTTCTAGAACTCAGGGGAAAGTATTATGAACTCAGGGAGAAGTATTATGAATTATCATAAAATGAAAAAAAAAATGAAAAGGCCCAATAAGGCATATTTTAAGTCTAAGGGAACTAAAGAAAAACAAAAAATCGTGTTTATTTATTTTCTTATATTTATCTACATACAGAAAAATTCAAATATTTTTAAGGTGTACACGAGGCAAAGCTCTCTCAGTCTTTCACCTGTTAGAAATATGAAGTGTTGTCAATACGATTTTTGACTACAGTGAATATAAATTGTGTCATTGAAACCACTAAACACACATAAAAAAATACGCGGAACCAAATAAACTATCACTAACTTTTGGACATTATAACATATTTCATCATATCAGCCTATAGACGTCCACTGCTGGACAAAAGCCTCCCCCAAAGTTAGTATAACATATTTAACTGTGCAACAACTAAAACGAAGACGTGTTTTTTGACTACTCCTTTTTATGACGTCACATGCCTGTATGATCATAGAAGCTTCATAATTCTTACTAACAGATCGTTTTGACATTTGATAAAGAGTAGCTGATTTGAGCTGTCATCAATTACCGTATTCCAACAGTTAGTGAAGGGGTCTGCTGAGAGCAATGCTGCCGTGTCAATCCTATCTCATGTATCTTAACATACGTATGAGATACGCGTAACAGCTCTAAATCGTATTTTTTCGAGTACCTCTATGGACCCACATACCAGGTTTTTTAATTTATCTAACCAATTTCCTGTACGGGCCTGTCACACAACTCATGTAACTGTGATTTTGCCATGGTAAATTATGCTTAAATACTGTATCTTAAGTTACATCAATTAGGCGTGACAAGGTTTGTAAACGTCGCGCAAATTCTGTATCAGGTAACTTAAGATACACG
Source organism: Apotomis turbidana (assembly GCA_905147355.2). NCBI lineage: Eukaryota > Metazoa > Arthropoda > Insecta > Lepidoptera > Tortricidae > Apotomis > Apotomis turbidana. Next base: position 7,174,237 of record LR990307.1, read on the forward strand.
ATTTAGCCGCGACTGGATTGCGCGTGATCCTGCTTGTCACTCGTCGCGCGCGCAGTACTTTCTCTACCCGTCTCTTTCTTCCGCCCCCGCTCCCGCTCTCAGTTGTGTGGTTTGATGAAATCGAATACTCATGCCTGGGTCATGGTTTTTGCAAGTATTTAAGTATATAATTATTTATCTATACAAGTAACTACGTATTAGCCATCGTCTAGCACCCATAACCGGTGATCGGCATGGCCCGTGTAACACCGCGGGTTTAAAATGAAAATAATGATAATCCTGCGATCGTGATTGAAAAATGTATGTAAGTTTAATATAATTAAGTTAAATTTATATTCATTATAATCAAGTTCGTTTTTTGACGCCGAAAACCGCGATGTACCTTATCTTGTGCCTTTGGGACCAGATCGAAACAGCCACAAACCAAGCAAAGCCCCGGTACTAGACGAGGATACACATAATATTCAAATACATATAGGTAATAATATAAAGATAGCATCTCCGACCCGGGAACAAACATTCGAACCCATCACACTCACACCCGCCCGGCCGGGACTCGAACCCAGGACCGCCGCCGGCTCAGCTCGCAGGCGCACCACAAACTGCTCTGGAACTGCCACTTGTAGCTGGGTTGGGTAGGCAATTTTCCTTGTTTGTTCAAAAAAATAAATGTGACTTTTTTGATAAATGTATATTACATTTTTTATCATTTTAATTTGTTTGCACCCATATGAAAAGACTTACAATATGATTATGTTTATTCATTTAATAAGTTTTTTTTTTATTTCGCTTCATTTTAAACCTTTGGTTTACGTTAGCAGACGTTTCTAATCTGCTTTATTAAAAATAAGAAATTATATTGTTGTGTTTTTGATGAAAGTTATCTATTTTCGTTTCTATGTATATTTTCTTTCTTACCTGAAAAATTTCAATTAATAATTAATGTTATCGTTCTGAAACAAAATATCCGTTTTTTTTTATGAATAGCACGAGTTTTTTTTCTCTTTTAATAAGTACCTACTTAGGTAAAAATATTTCTACTTGCCTGCCCACTTCCTTGTTATGACATTATAATAAAATTATACCATGCAGCCAGCAGCAGCTTTATAAATATAATTCGCATTTCCGCCCTGATATGCCTAAGTCATGTATCTTTAGATACAGATCGTTGCATGACAGGCTTAGTATGGCGAGCCTGTCACGCCTAACTCTGTTAGAGCTCATAAATAAATAAATATACACATATAAAAATATTTTCAACACAGAAAATATGCATTAGCCTTTCACTGATATATCAAAATATATATTTTTTAATTATTGCATAATATCGTTGAATTATCAACAATTTACGAAAAAAAACTTTAAACTGCTTTTTCTCAAAACTATGTTTTTTGAGATACATGAGATAGGATTGACACGGCAGAATGAGGCCACAGACAACCCCCACTAGACGGAGCATGTAACAGACCCGCGCGCACCAACGATATGGTACGGCAGAACATTAAAGTATCAACACGGCGGCCACCGTTTAGTTGCGTCCATGTTTATGAGGTCTCTCTACACCACTTAACACTACAATTTACCATGTTATTTATTTAAGTTCTTTTTTCGTTGACGTACGCATGGATCATAAACATGGACGCAACTAAACGGTGGCCGCCGTGTTGATACTTTAATGTTCTGCCGTACCATATCGTTGGTGCGCGCGGGTCGCCTTACATGCTCCGTCTAGTGGGGGTTGTCTGTGGATGAGGGGGACAAGCAAGCCTGCTCGTCAATCTCATCGGCTCGGGAGGGATTCGACGTGCATAATCCAGCGAATTTATTCACCCCTCCCTTCCCTTCCCTTTATGAAGGGATGTTACCTTATAAAAGGTCCTGTAGTTCTGAATTTTTGATATGGTCTAGGATGGTTAGTGAGTGTTTAAAATGCAAAATGCACAATTCCCCCTCCGCGCCTGCCGCCATATTGAAACTACCAGTAATTTCTTCAGATCTTTGCTTATATCTTTGTTTAGGAGCATTTTAGCTCGAAATGAGCTTACGCAATTATGTTTAAAATTACGTTTTCTGTAATTAACATTTCAAATTACGTTTCTAGGACAGATAGTTACAGAGATATGAACATTAAAAAAAATTTAAAATGTCGCATTGTTCAAGTTAAGTTTGCACCTGGTGCGTATGGCGCCGCATACAACTGAGGGGCAAAGTTAACGCAACCGATCACGTTTATCGTGTGGCTAACTTAAATATTCATTTCATTCTGTTTTTAGTATTTATTGTTATAGCGGCAACAGAAATATATCTGTGAAAATTTTAACTCTCTAGCTATAACGGTTCATGAGATACAGCCTGGTGACAGACGGATAGACAGACAGACTTAGTAACAGGGTCCCGTTTTTTACCTTTTGCGCACGAAACCCTAAATAAAATAACCTAGAAAATATGACTTCACTTATATCGAGCTACACGGCGACACCTGACCTACTCGCACGGTAGGTATTGATAGGAATGTGACAGGTATATATTGTGCATAGATATAGTATAGTCTTCATAAGGTAGACGGGCTGTCGATGGTCGTTTCATAGGACTATGGACTGTAAAAGGGAAGGAGCAGCATCTTACATAAATAAATAAATACATAAATAAATAAATATCACACAACCTCATACAAATCAATCTAGTCCTAAATTAAGCTCAAGAAGGCTTGTGTTATGGGCACTAGACAACGATATACATACCTATATAGATAAATATATGCTTAAATACATAGAACAACCATGACCCAAACACAAATATTCGAGTTCATCACACAAATATTTGCCCTGGCTCAGTAGGCAGGTGCTTACAAACTGAGCCAACCGCGTCGTCAAATACATACCGTACCTATATAATATGTCGTCGTTACATAGGAGAATATTTGAAAATGTGTCCAGCGGTAAGCAGTACCTAAATTATTGGACCACAATAACTCTTCCAAGCAAATGCACTGTCAAACACATAAAAACTAAGTATGGAAATTGGCAATATTAACCAAAGAGTAACCAACAATCTTAGTACTTGCATATTTTTATTTTAAATTTACCCATACAAACTGTTATCTTGTTTTAATCCCCTTAGAACACTTAGAGTAAGAATGTATGCAATAAATAAATTGCTGTCAGCTTGTCCTTCATGACACAGTTTTTTAACGAGCGGACAAAAGTTTAACACCTTTTAGCGGACACTTTTGTGTGGCATCTTTGACTATGTTAAACATCTATGTCATTTGACGACGCGTTTGGCTCGGTTGGTAGACACCTGCCTACTGAGTCGGCGGTCCCGGGTTCGAATCCCGGCCGGGGCAAATATTTGTGCAAAATATTTGTTCTTGGGTCATGGATGTTATCTATATATGTATTTATATATTATGTATATCGTCGTCTAGTACCCATAGTACAAGCTTTGCTTAGTTTGGGACTAGGTCGATTTGTGTATGATTGTCCCTTTATATTTATTTATTTATTTTTATTTATTTATTTATTTTCGCTAAATAAAGCCTTTAAATAATACGGGTTTATTCTTCACAATTTAACCGGACGCATTCAAGCCCACAACAAATCCTTCAACAGGAACCATTTGAAATAGATCAGCGGGAAGAACTTATCGCAGAACAGCCGTGACAGACGCGCCAGCTGAAGCCACCGTTCAGGGTTCCCCTGTGCTGCGACGTTCTCAACGAACGCGCAGACCTACCTATTCTATTGTATTAAAAAAAATGGCAACCGGTCACAGTAAAGCGACCAATGTCTCGTTGCCAATCGCACACGGCGACTAGATAGAGGATTGATACCACGTTGTACGGTGAGTTGAGAAAATCGTGCTTTTTGTCGTTATAGCGACTTACAAAAAACCACACGGACCATCGGGCCTTGACCCAGGAAAGGCTATGTACGCTTCAAGTTGAATTCTTCATTAGCTATTCACTCATTCGTTAGATCACTGCACAATGCGCTATCAATACTACACATTGAACAACAAAAATGAATAAATAACGAACAACGAAACTTAAACGCATGCGGCCATCTTGAGTCACGGACCGGAAGCCTACCTATCTCCTGGATTTCCAGACGTAGGGAAGAATGTGGTATCTATGACCGTGACAAACATTAATGTAATTTTCGCTAAAAAAGCCTTCGAATAATAAGGGTTTATTCTTCACATTTTGGATATATGAAGATGTCTTACCTCCGTTTTATACTCCATGCATAGACCTGTCAACAGAAATTACAACAGAATGGTTATTTAGGTGTCAAAATTCACGTTACATACAAAATTTTCTGTAAATTCTAAATTATTTGAAATATATTTGATAAATGTTGGCTTTGTGATTCGTGGTTTGTTTATAAAATGTTTGGTTCTAAAAAGCACGAATAATTTCATTTAAAATGAATAAATCGATACACAGTTTTTAGAGCACCTCTATCCTCTCTAAGTGTGCCTGTTCAAATAAGTTACTACAAGTATTTTCTACATTTTCACCAGAGCCGATTCGGTAATTATACATGTATATGTTAATTATTAATCTTGTTTACAGGGTTTCGTTCTTAAAGAGTATAGACGTAGTAGGTACGGATAGTGATACGAAGCCGGGCAGCCTTGTTTTCCGGCGTCTGCAGAAAAACACTATTAAAATGTATAAAGCCTGACCAGAAATATATGAGGATGCGCCATATTGCGGAATTTCACTGGAACTAATTTCTTACACTGGCCTTTTATTTATGATGATTTGTCAACAATGTCAATGTCATTCGTGGTGAATATTTTCAAGGCAAATTTTTAAAATAGTCCAAAGAAAATGCCGAAAACCATTAACAGTCGTGTACGTAAGATTATAAATAAAGTGTACACGTGTTTACTACACGAAAAACAGTCAGGAAAAGAGTGCATTCCATTAAATGATATTACGAGGTTAACATAGTGGAACTGACAGGTAATTAAACTAATGTCATTATAGTGGGTTGCGATTGGTTGCAAAATAGTTGCCATATAAATCTTATAAATAGCGCCCTCTTGACAATCCTCATATATTTCTGGTCAGGCTTTAAATAAATAAACTTTTCTCAAACATGCAATGAAATATCGTCATAACGTGCGCTAAATGAGGGTTTGTAGTATCACGTTTCGGGCGGAACAACTCGAGAGAACTGTAAAGGAATTTCATACAAAATTAAAGGCCAAAGCCGGGAAGTATTTTTTTTAAACATGGCGTCTGTGTTCATGAACAGGTTAAACAGCTGAATTATGTTTTTTGAGTGGTTTTTTATTTCATTGCATATATTTAAGAAAAGCACTTACATGCCTAGCCGTGAAGAGGGATTGCCGGGTGAGTAGATACGAGTATAGACGTAGTAGGTAAAGATAGTGATACGAAGCCGGCAACCTTCTATCCCTTCTATGTGCTATTAAAATGTATAAGGCCTCATAAATAAATAAACTTTAATCTGACAGACTTAAGAATGCCGATCACGATCCCTTCCAACCTAAAGGTGCCAATTGATGCCCATCAGAAGTGGTTGAAGATTGTCCGAGAAAGCCAATCACTCATAGACAAGGATGGCGATTTACAAGTAAGATAAATTAAAATTAAAATTAATATATTTCGAATCCGAAATGATGAGATATGCAAGAGAACCAAGGTTGTAGATATAGCTCAGACAGTCGCCAAACTTAAGTGGCAGTGGGCGGGGCACATTGCTCGTAGAATCGATGGCCGTTGGGGCAGAAAAGTTCTTGAGTGGCGACCGCGGACCGGAAGACGCAGCGCTGGAGGCCCCCAACAAGGTGGACCGACGACCTGGTTAATATCGCGAGCAGAGATTGGATGAGGGCGGCGCAAGATCGATCGTTGTGGAGAACTTTGGGGGAGGCCTTTGTCCAGCAGTGGACGTCTATCGGCTTATATGATGATGATGATGATGAGTACAAGGTTCCTTACCTTCGGCAAAAACGAAAGCTTTGTAGAATCACTTTGTTGTCCGTCTGTCTGTCCGCATGTCACTTTCTCAAGAACGCGTTGAGGTACCAAGCTAAAAATGCTACCCCCCACGGTTCGTGAAAAAAATCAAACATCTGTCAACGCAATATGGATTAGGACCAAAAAGTTTGATGAAATTAAGGCGTAGTTAGCCATACGAAACGAGGAAATAAAAGCCACTGGAATAAGTTCCGTTGTACGACAAAAATTAACGATACCGTTAATACCTGAATAAACTAATATATATTTTTTTATATATGAAATTTTCCAGGAAAAAGCCGCCAAAGGTTTACGGCTGAAACAACGTAGTTTGCCACCGGAAGTGCTAGGGGGCATGTACAGCAACTACTGCGACCTCATCAACCGGATATACGAGGCATGTCTCGGCGGCCCGCAACTGCAACGCGCGCCCTATGTCAGGGATATCGTCAGTGTGCTCTTACGGCGGTAAGCTGGTTTAGATTAGATTAGATTTAAATAATAAATGGACTGATAATACATGTAGGTACAACACAAAAAAAAAACTGTTTGTCTGTAAAGTCGGTTTACGGACGATAATTTTACGTGATAACGTATGCCGGCCGATGGAGTGGAAGAGAGATAGTTCCACAAGCCGTACGTTTAGGCCGATCGTGCGTCTCTATCGCTTGTTCTGCACTCTCGCTTGCACGCTCGGCTCAGACGGAATGGACCATGAGTCCATGCTTTTTCGTGCGTGTGCATCGATTTATAAGGCGTTCTCACGTGAAAGAGAGTTAAACTAACTTATAATACAGATTTATGAGACCTGTAATGTCTCATTTTTAATGTGGGTACACACCACAATTTTTGTATTAAACCATTGGTACAAAGATCAAAGGTTAAAGAAGAATTGAAATGAGGCGTAAAGCCTTCCAAATAAACAATGCAAAGATCGACACACAAAGCATCAGGAAATATTCGATAGGTTGCTTGGGAGTTAGGGTAGCGAAATGGTTAACGCGCTGGACCGGCAATATAGAGGTACCTACCGGGTTCGGTTTCCGGTCTTTTCCACCAGGTAACTCATTTTTAATGTTTTTTTTAAGCTTTGATCTTTGTATAAGTATCAAAATAATATGAGTGCCGTATTCTTTGGGGCGGTCTATCGTCCTTCACTACCAAAACGTAACATCTAGAATATCAGTGACATTAAATTTGAACCTTAATGCTATGACGATACCGTTTGTTTTTTAATATGAATGTTGTAGTGGCACGTGCTAACTCGGTAGCTAGCGGCTTTGCGATAATAGACAATGGCCATTGTTTGAAGGATTAGGGCTCGAAGGGAAAAATTCACCTGGGAAGAGCCGTACTATATCAATGATTTAACTTATAATAGTTATTTATGATACCTACAAGCGTGTAAGGTAGGTGACTTCAGACGAGTTTAATTTTTATTCACGAGCGAGGATCTTTTAACTGGCAAAGGAAGACAATTAAATGAGATGAGGTGTATACGTAGGTATGATAATGACAAAAATAGAAATAGAAATTTTCGAAATTAAAATTGTTTTTTTATTTTATTTGGTGGTACGGAAATCCGCACTTGGCCAGTTTTTTTTGAGTTTTTTTTATGTTCAGAATAATATGCTATTTTATGTGAAAATAAAAAAAAATAAAAATGTATTTATTCATTAACACGATTACATCGACATAACAGTGTTTGATGCCCCTTTTTAAGTATTGACTACCTGTGCTAAGGGGCACCGCTCTTCCTTAGGTGGTAAATTATAGGTATATCGTTACAGGTACACCTTAAAAATAATATTCAAATAAATACAATTTAAATTTAGTAGTGAAATAAGATTCAACAAACATAAATTAACTTAAAAAATCTTCTATCAAGTTATAACTATAAATTTAAAATTTAATGAATAATTAAAAATTTATTACCATTTCGTAACTGAATATGTGTGTTATACAATGTCTAGTTGTTATTTGTTATTAAATGCACATAAGTACCTAGTTTTGTACCAAGTTTTCTGTATCATTATAGTTAAGAGATTTTAGCCATTTATTTGCATTCATAGTACGGTAGAGGGTAAATATTTAGTTCTTTGTTGATAATATTATACAGTTTTCTTGATTGTATAGTGTATTGTCTACTTGCAAATGCTGTATTTGTGAAATGACATTATTATTCCAGATTGTTCGAGCTACGCAATGAATTAGTAAACCTTCTTGTAACAGACTACGTATATCTGGATACAGCGTTGATACAGCAACATTTGATACCGCAAGATATCGAGGTAACCATGTCATTATATTGATTTAAACGATGCTCTGCCTTTTCGCAGAATTATTCTGATCGAATTTTCACTTCGCAGAATTTTTATTCCTCTGTACTTTCATGCACTTTTTCACGATGAAAATGGCAAGTTACTTATTGTCTTCATACAAATATTGATAGGTACCCACCCACAAATGACGTCACATGTAGGTGGCCATTTGTATGGAGTGTTTTAGCGCTCTGTAGGAACATTGAACTTTGACCGTAATTTCTCACTTTTAGAGTCTAAGTGACGTTAAAATTACGGTTCACTAAATCATTGCAGAATAATTTTTCACCGAATGTAACAGATACAGAGCGATAAAAATTCTGCTAATTGAAAATTCGGCGAAATGAAACATTCGACCCGAAATAATTCTGCGAAAAGGCAGTAGACCGTCACATGCATATGATAGAATATCGAATATTTCTAATGACTAGGTATCGGACGTTCGTTAGCACGCGGTAACACTTTATTAGAGCTATGGAGCCGATATTAACATTAAAATACAATTCATACTCATACTCATTCATCTACATTATTCCAAACTGCCTTAAATGACTAAAATTATATATTTTTTTTTACAATACTTCAAACTCCTAATTTAACTCTATTAAATTTCAATATCATGCATTTTCTAGTCATAAATGGATATTCGATCAATATAGAAACCAATATACTCCAGAAAGCATTGGAAAATGTCGGAAATATTTACGTATTTTATGGTGGCGAAAAAAACAATGCCTACACAAATCAGGTCTTCGTATATTCTTCCTTGTCCTTGACTATAAAATTAAAATTGCCAATGAAATACACTTATTATGAGTATGAGTACCTATGAATTGTATTTTAATGTTAATATCAGCTCCATAGCTCTCTAAGGTCCTACCGTGCTAACGAAAGTCCAATGCCTACTAATGACTTTAGAAACCTTAGGTGGTAGTACCATGTCACATTGGGTTCGAAGCTCGAGAAGATTCCGTGGAGGAACTGTTGCAAACCATGTGGGCAGAATCGCAAGATAGGACGTCACCAGCTATGGTAAGGGGTTATTACGTTAGTCAATTAGTTAGTTAATTAGTTAGTTAGGTAGTTAGTGTTAGTTCGTTAGTTAGTTTGTTTGTTTGTTAGTAAGTTAGTTAGATAGTTAGTTACTTAGGTAATTCGTTAGTCAGGTAAAAGAAAGAAAGAAAGAAAGAAATACATTTATTCGTGACGAGACACAAAACATAATTAAATAAAAGGTGTGACAGAAATTAGAAGAAAATAAAATAAGCAATTATTTTTTATGGCTGTGCCACGAAAAGGTCCCACCTCAGCAAGATGCTAGCTCGAGAGCCAGCGCTGATCTTCCGGAGGGCCCATAGGTGGCGCCACGGTAGTTAGTGAGTTTGTTTGTTATGAAGTAAGTTAGTTAGTTGGTTGGTTAGTTAGTTAGTGGGTTAGTTGGTTGGTTAGTTAGTTGTGTTGGCCATTTCCGCAAATCGACATCCAACGTGCCTATTTTGCGTGAAAAGGAGGTAGAGCTACTCCAACCATCCCAACTCCTCCACGAACCTCAGCAAAGCCTTTATGTTGCTTGTGGCTTCGTGTACGATGATTCTAGATCCTAGGTACTTCATCCTGTATGCTCCTACCTGTTTGCAGTCTAAATTTATGAAACATGTACCTAATGTATAATCTTTTAAATGTGAGTATACACCACATATTTTATATTAAACCATTGATACAAAGATCAAAGCTCAAAGAAAAGTTGAAATGCGTAACCAGCTGGAGGAGACCGGGGCAAGTATAATCACAAGGGAAAATTCAAAAGGTTATTCGGTTGTTAGGATGGTGGAAAGGTTAACACGCTGGACCGTACCGGGTTTGATTCCAGGTTTCTGCTTTGATCTTTGTATCAATGGTATACGCTATACATACTCTATTTTACAGATAGATGTTTCGACAGCTGCCTCCTTCAACCGCCGCTTGAGTGACGAGGTCCCAGAACCATGTATGTTTTTTTAAGACAAAAAAAAAGAAATACCAGACAACCTCACACAAATCAACCTAGTCCCATATTAAGCTCAAGAAGGCTTGTGTTATGGGTACTAGGCGACGATATACATACTTATATAGATAAATAAATACTTAAATACATAGAACATGACAGGACTTGAACTGTGTCAGAGCTGGTTAACCCTCACTACCAGTAGGCGTACTTTGTGTGGGAGTATACAAATACAAAATAGATGTATTTTTTAACTGTTTTTGTGTACAATAAAGCGTTTACTTACTTACTTACTTACTTACAAATACATTTATTGAAAAAACATAATGTACAGAGAGGTAACGGTTAAATTCTATACTTAAAAAACAAATTAATTCACAATTTGCATAACCTGAACTAGGGTATGGTATAACCTGCGAATGGGATTGTCTCCGCGCCACAGGAGTAATTGGGGGGGGGGGGGGGGTGACGCAGGTGCACTGGGCGCATGCACTGTGTCGTGAATAGACTGAACCGATCAGTATGATTTAGGGCGGGAGGAGAGGAAATAGAATCGGGCTATGACAGAGAATAAACGCGAACTAAGTAGCGGTAGTTCCCCGCCGGCGGGGATTACGCTGAGGCCACAGGCGCGACAGCGGCCTATCGGTGTAACTCGGGCGTCGGTGACCTTGTAATGCCGAATCCTTCGACGAGGCATTCACGTGAATGCACTTCATCCCCGCGCGCTCGCCCCTCGACACGCACACCCGCGAGTTTTGTTATTGCACACAACACAAGTGTCGCTGTCGTTTCTTTTTACGTTAGTATATATACTCGTATCTGTGCTGAGGCGCTTTCGAAGAGTTCGCGGCGACCATCGGATGGTTTCCGTGATCTCTTCGTCCGGGTCAGATAGTACGGTATGTTAATGTTACGTATACAGAAACTGGTAATAACGCGGTTGGTTCGTGTAGCCTACTGAGCTGGTGGTCTTGGGTTCGAATCCCGGCAAGGATAATTTGTGTGATCAAATATAATTTTTAAGTATGATACTTGTGCTAAGAGTACACCGTCTGTGATGAACTCGAATATTTGTTCCTGGGTCATGAATGTTATCCATGTATTACATACCGCGGTATATCGCTATAATTTTGTTTTTCTTGCTCGTCGCTCACCGCTGTCGAACACCTTTTGTTTCGACGCTGCGCTGCTCGCGCATAATAGTGGCCAGGCCGTAAGTTTAACCTTTGAAAATACCACTCTTTAGTGCAAAGTTATTTTTTCAGCTCCCGTTGTAAGCGAGCCCATCATCGTGCCCGAGAAATTCATACAAGCGACTATCATACAATCTCATGAACGTTATCGGTAAGAACTTGTTAAACGACTACCCGGTATGTTTCACTATTTTAAAAGTGTTTTCAAGAGGTTCCTCTGCGAGCAATCCCCATGAAAATTAAACGCAGTGTAGCTTGGTATTTGGTCTTTATTTCTGTCTAATAGAATTTCTAAATACCTCATATAATTGGAGAAATCTGAATACCCGTAAAGTCCTATTTTTAGGTTATTACGGTAAAGACTCCGTTGTTACGTGACGCTTAGACATGAAACTTATACCAATAAGTGAGTACTGATTATTACTTTAATCTTGTCTGCTGGTTTTTCAATAGGTATTATACTCTTTGAGCAAAAGATGTTACTCGAATTTGCGCGTAATTTTTAGTGCCGGGATCTCGGCCTCTAGAATTGCGGTAGTACGGCAAAGATGCGTAAGATGTCGCTAATCACTTCAACGTAGTACGAGCGCGGCCACCAAGATGGCGCTGCATACCTTGACGCCGTAAAAAGCGTTAAATTGTACAAGCTAGTGGAAACGAAATGTGGCGTTATCTGGGTAAAGGGACCTTACTGTCGGTATTGAGTTATGTAAATCCCCATAATCTACATACATTGAGCTATCGAACCACGTAAAAAGCATGCAAGTAGGTTCAATAGATATTTTTTTTTAAATAATTGAAAACTCAAAAGTCAGAAAAGGTGATTATGAGAAAATGGAGGAGTCCCTCAGGGAAGCTGCCTTTCACCAGCATGCTACGCAACCTTCACCGATGACATCCCAGTGGTAGGAGGCGACGTCAAGCTGGGGCTGTTCGCGGATGACGCGGCCTTTTACACCGCATCCGTCAGCCCCACCCATGCCGTCAGGAAGATGAAGACCCAGTTAGACGCCCTACCAAGATGGCTTGAGGACTGGAGGCTTACTGTCAACGTCACCAAGACTCAGGCCTTCATGACCGGAAGAAAACAGACTTCACCTCCACTCCGCATGTTTGGTCAAGACGTGTAATGGAAGCACACGGTGAGGTACCTGGGTGTCACCATAGACCGGGGCCTCACCATGAAGCAGCACGTGGCGGAAGTGGTTTCAAGAACCAGACCAGCGTGAAGTACGCTGAGACCAGTCCTAAGGAGCAACCTGCCGATCCGCACGAAGCTGGGGATCTACAAAACGTATGTGAGGTCCAGGCTCACATACGCCGCGCCGGCGTGGTACGCCCTAGTGGCAACCACAAACCGAAACAAAATGAGAGCCCAAGAAAACCTGGCACTGAGACGCATTACAGATTGCCCACGCTTCGTGCGGAATGACCATATACAGAGGGCACTGAAATGGAAACCCTTAGACGCCTAGATCAGCAGACTGGCCGGCACAATGTTCCGGAAAGCTGATGAATCCCGCCACGAGCTGCTACGAGCTGCAGATGCAGCCACACCACCACCACCACCAACAGTGGGAAATAAGAAGAGGAGATAAAGCTCCACCCGGGCCTCGAGGAGTCATGGAACATCACGAAGGCCCAACCAACTAAGAAACCGCCGTCGCAACCACGCGTCACCAGAAAGACCGGCCCGTAGTAACGGGCCGCGACAGAAGTAGCCTTAGTGTACATAGTACAGATAAGGCCCTCCCCCCACACTCCCAAGAAGTGGGAGTGTGAGAGATGAGCAAGGATACTCCTAATGATCAATAATTATCCTATGACGCGCCGACAAGTACCGACACGTCTCTCAAACCGATACCGAGCTCACAGAAAGCATACAAGAGGGGCACCGACAATAAGGTCCCTTTTTCACTAAACTTTAAAGGCTATCTCGGCAACTAGAACCGACAATAAGGTCCCTTTCCCCAGAGAACCCCACAAATAAGTGCGAATGCCCAAGGTCATTGACACAGGGTATTATGCCCTTAAGGCTCCTTATTTGTTCAAAAATACTGATTGTTTTCGACATTTTTCCCTATAACCAAATACGTTTCTTAACATAATCAATGTTATTACTTAGAACAGGGCTATTGTGATTTATTGGTATATATTTGAAACCTACAGTTTGATTTTTTCATTGATAATTTTTGTTTCAAAAACTACTCGAAATTGACAAAATTCACGCAGAAAACTGTTTTTTTTTTTTCATCTTATTTTCGACTGCACGCAATGAAAGCATGAAGTACCAAGCTATGTGACTTTCTACAATTTAGGGCAAAGTATTATTTACCTCAAAAAGTTGGGTGAAATATTTTTTTTTCAAATTATGAGAAATATCATTAATTTATATTTTTTGTTTTTCATATCATGAGAAAATAATCATAATATGAAAAATAAAATTTAAAAGGAATAAGGCCTCTTAACATACATAGATAGGAACTGTAACACAAAACAGATAGGTACAGAAATCAATTTACATACAAGCGCGCTCGAGCAAATGCACACATAGACATTGCTCAAGGACACGATATCTCGGACCAGTTCAAATCAGTGCGAGCGCGAGTGCCATCCGCTTGACGTGCCCGTGGGCAATGTCTATGTGTGCGTTTGCTCGAGCGCGCTTGTATGTAGATTGACTTCTGTACCTATCTGTTTTGTGCTGTAGCGGAGATCGCTCACGGAAACTTTCTGCAGCGACTCAGTTGCGTGATTGCGCATTGACATAAAACTTCATTTCGTTGCCGGTTATCTTGTGTTAAAATTTTTGCAATCTACATTGTTTCAGGCAGTTTTTTATAAATGATTACAAAGCCAAGTGTCTCAGGAGACGGACATACTTTGCACAAAACATTGAGCCTGCCCCTGAGTTCATGAGGATTGCTGCTGCCAGGCTTATACAAAAGATTTATAGGTATAGTATAAACCGTTGATACAAAGATCAAAGCTTAAAGAAAAATTTAAATGCGTAACTTGGCGGAAGAAACTGGTCGGGAATCGAATCCGGTACCTCGGGATTACCGGTCCAGCGTCTAAACTTTTCCACCGCCCAACGCACAGGTGACCTTTGGAATTTTTCCTTATGCTGTGTGTGGATCTTTGCATTGTTTTTATTTAAAAGGCTTTACTCCTTAACGATCTATGTGAGAAAACGTTAATATTCACACCTTACTGCACTACTTTACAGTAGTGAACGAGCAAGCGAGAGAGGGCGCTGTTATTTATAAAATGAAACATGTAATGTCTCGTGGTATGTACCCACATTAAAAAAAAAGATATTACATCCTACTAATATTATAAACGCGAAAGTTTGTAAGTATGGATGGATGTTTGTTACTCTTTCACGTAAAAACTACTGAATGGATTTTAATGAAACTTTACAAAAATATAGCTTATACATCAGAATAACACATAGGCTACAATTTATAAAGATATTGTCGTGTCATAATGTTAGTTCTTTTCTACCCCACGCTAATAATTATAAGCTACTCGAAATGTTAATCCTGCACAGACGAAGTCGGGGCACCAGCTAGTGTTTCATAAATTTATAGGAATAGTAGTTTTTTTCTAAAACGTTCCAAGGGCCCTAAAGAGTTCACTAAATCAATACAGAATTATTTTTCAACGGATTTTTCATGCAGTAGAAAGCATTTTTCTCTGAAACCATCAACTATATGGAGGGTTTTTTTTTTTTTTTAAATAATAAATAAATATCAGACAACCTCACACAAATCGATCTAGTCCCAAATTAAGCTCAAGAAGGCGTATGTTATGTGTACTAGACGACGATTTACATACTTATATAGATAAATATATGCTTAAATACATAGGAACAACCATGACCCAAGCACAAATATTCGAGTTCATCACACAAATATTTGCCCTGGCCGGGATTCGAACCCGGGACCGCCGCTCAGTAGACAGGTGCTTGCAAACTGAGCCAACCGCGTCGTCATAAAAAAAATTTTTAACAAAAAAAAGAACCGACTTCAGTAAAACTAAATAGCCGAAAATAACCCGTTCAAGTACAGATTACATTTGACTCACCCTTTGAAATCGATCCCAAACCACTCAGTTATTATATTTATATATTAAAGTTTACGTGAGGTTTGGCACCGACTTCAAAGGGTGAGTCAAATGTAATCTGTACTTGAACGGGTTATTTTCGGCTATTTAGTTTTACTGAAGTCGGTTCTTTTTTTTGTTAAAAATTTTTTTTTTCGCTTTTTAGTGATTCATATAAAATACTTATGGCGGGGTGATCAGGGAGGTCTTGAAGGCATGCATCTCGTTTGAAATATCTCCTAACTCCTAACTGTTAAGGAGTTGTACCTTCCATCATCAGTTCAGCATGAGAAGATGATGACTGCCATATGCAAATACTTAAATAGTTTTAGAAAATACATGAAAAATATTATGAGTGCCTATAAAATTTCAGGAATTCCTTCGATTCCTCATGGATCTCGTCATCCGATCTTCACCAAAATTTTATGGGACCAACCTTGAGATGTCTATTCATGAACCTAAAAAGAATTTTCCAAATCGACTCATAAATGACGGAGTTATGAGGTAACAAACATTAAAAAAAAAAAAAAAAAAAAAAAAAAAAAACATACAACCGAACTGAGAACCCCCTCCTTTTTTTGAAGTCGGTTAAAAACAAACTTAAGGGCGCCAACGCGTTGGCTAGCTCTCTCTCTCACTGAGCGTAAGCGTGAGCGAGATGGAAGTGCGTGCTCGGAAGCGCGGAAATCATGTTTTTTGAGTTGTGTCATAAACGTGTGCATTTTATATTGAAAATAGTTTTACAGTTTTTGAGAACTTATAATTGTGCATCTATTAAGCTAAAAAACATTGTTAAAAACTTAAGGGTTTTGAAGATCCAACCGAAAATATCTAATAAAAGGGTTATGTTTAAGAGATAAAAGTATCGAGAACATTATTACCAATCGTGTCTTTACGTTGACAAGATTGAAGAAAAACTGTTTGAGTTTCTTATTTCCAAGGGACAGATTTTAATCACTATGGATGTTGAGATCTAGGATCATACACCTGACGAATTTTGCATGGGTGGGCTCTTAACCTAACCAATAGGATGATATTTGCAAGAATTATGAAAAATGTATGACAACAGGAAATAAAAATTCTGCGAAGTGAAATTCGGCGAAATGAAACATTCGACCAGAAATAATTCTGCGAAAAAATATGCCGTAAAGAGCTTTTTCTTAAACGTCAACGAAAAAACGGGTGTTATAAGTTTAACATGTGTATCTGTGTGTCTGTGTGTGGCATCGTAGCATCCAATTTTAGTGTGGTTTTTTTAATCGGAAGACTTGCCGGTCGAGATGGTTTTAGCTATGTTTGGTGGAAATACGATCAGTAATTTCCAAGATATTCAGCTTTAATTGGAACAATTGACAAGATCTCAGCCAAAATTTAAGCAATTTTTTTTTGTTGTTGTGATTTGTTTTGGTAGCATTTTCTATATCACTCGTTAGATGAGGGTCTCATGATGACTAGCTACTTGTTTCCTTGTGTTATTAATCATCATCATCATCATCATCATATCGGCCGATAAACGTCCACTGCTGGACAAAGGCCCCCCCCAAAGTTCTCCACAACGAGCGATCTTGAGCTGCCCTCATCCAATTTCTACCTGCGATCTTAACCAGGTCGTCGGCCCACCTTGTTGGAGGCCTTCCAACGCTGCGTCTTCCGGTCCGCGGTCGCCACTCAAGAACCTTTCAGCCCCAACGGCCATCGATTCTACTGTTACGTGTTATTAATATACGGAGGATTCCTGGCCTTCCTCTTTTACATACAATTCTTTACTACTGTACTGTATACTCAAATGTATGGAAAAAAAGAACGTAGAACATCCTTCTTTTTTGGAAGCTGGTTAAAAAATAAATACATTTACAATCATTCTACTCGAAACTCTGTCGTCGAAGAACTAACAGTTAATAAACTTCCCAGACGGTTCATGCAAATAAAAAGGCAGCGGAGGGATGATAACGAAAGGGATGTGATATTGGGGGTGGTTCCGGACCCCTGGCACTCCGGTCTGGACCTTAAGGAAGAGACCAGAAAGGTAAGAATATAAACATAGACAATAGAGATAACAAACCTAACCTAATCTGCAGGTTGACATTATCAAGATTTCTGAAAAATTCCAGGGAAAAAAATTGTCTATGAAATTAAAATTCTACGAAATCAAGCATTCTGAGAAGTGCTTTTCTATAAAAGAAGAGGATTCCCACTTATAAAATACTAGCGACCCGCCCTGGCTTCGCACGGGTGCAATGCTGATACTAAATATACTATGCATGTAAAATACATAATATAAACCTTACCCTTGAATCACTCTATTTATTCCTATAAAAAACCGCATCAAAATCCGTTGCGTAATTTTAAAGATCTAAGCATACATAGGGACAGCCAGACAGCAGTAAGCGACTTTGTTTTATACTATGTAGTGATCATTGATTATACTGATATAAAGGATTTACAATAGGGACTGCATTTTTTGTTCTAGTTATACAGGGCACGACGGCGCATCAACGAGAGAACGAGACAGGCATATCTGGAAGATGTAGAGAAAGAAAGAGCAAGGCTGATCATATTGTACAAGGACGGGCAGATTGAAGATATAACGGAACACATTCGGACGTGGTTCAAGGAATGGTGAGATCATTTTCACCCTTCGCGTTTTCCAATCCGTCGTCTCCATTCGAGAATACCACCATGTCTTGTGAGCAACTACGGAACCCTACATTGCGCGTGGCCCGACACGGACTTGGCTGGTTTTTGATTGAAGGTTTCGACTGTATAAGTTTCTTGTTAGTGTGGAATAAATATTTTTGTATTTTACTGTATTGCATTGCATGGCATGACATGGAATTGCATTATATGATATTATATTTCTGCCCAGGTACTACGGGTATGGATTCCTTCCCGAATATCCGTACGAGGCTGAGGGGGGTACGATAATGGTGATCCGTGGGGCGTACCCCACCATTGAGGAGAAGATTGAGGCTGAAGAGAAACATGCTGCCGCCATGAAGGGGAAGACCAAGGAGATGGTATAACTTTCTTTTTTAACGGATGACCTCATACAAATCGATCTAGCCCCACAGTAAGCTCTGTAGGCTTCTGTTATAGCCACTAGACGACACAATAAATACACATCGTCGGGGATAGTGCAATACCGCGTAAATAATAGCTGTCAATAAAGTTCTCATTTCAATAAAATACTTTGCATTTGTTTGAATATTGATTCGTATCTACACTTGTTACTTTACTTACGCGGTATTGCACTATCCCGACGATATTAAACCATTGTATAAAGATCAAAGCTCAAAGAAAAAATTAAATGAGTTACGTACAGCGGCGCGGTAACTTTGTCACTCAAACTTTTGTTTTTAGTTGTGACGAAGTTACTGCACCGTTGTGTGATTAACAGTCCCTGATGAAGAGCTCCATACGAGTTCGAAACATGTCGGGTCGTTCCTGACTATTTCACGTGTGTGAACCGCTTAATACAGTAATGTCAAAGTTTATCCGTAATTTCTGACTCTTAGAGCACTCTACTCGTAAACGTAGTTAGGTCCCATATTGACATTTTATCCCTCCTTCATTTGACCTCTTCTAATCATCATGCCTATTACTTGTAATTTGCAGTTAAAAGCAGAGAAGAAACAGGCAAAGCTAGACGCAATCAACAGGGCGAAGGTAGAGAAAGAGAATAGAATAAAAGAGGCTGAACAAGAAGTTAAGATGAAGAGCAATCCTCTTTCTGACCCGGGCTATAAAATACAGGAGTCACGGTATATACAGGACATCGTTGAGGTAATTTGCGTTTTCCTAGAAATTTCCTGCCTCGCACGACTGTATTGTGGAATTAATTGTCGCTTGCGGTATTTCTGCACCGATACGACCTTCAAGAAAAGAGCAAACTCCCACCTGAAAGGCCGGTAACATCTGTGACTCCTCTGGTGTTGCGGGTCTATTTGCGACGGTAATCACTTTCCACCGGGCGAACCGTTTGCTCGTTTGCCCCCTATGATATAAAAAAAAATACTTTTGATTAAAACAGTAACATCCTCTACCTTAAACCAAATGAGGGGATAAAAAGAAGAACTGGCTACGACTATTCCCCAACGGTTATCGGTTCTACGAACAATGTACCCCGCCCTCTACCACCGATAGCTTAATATGTTGACGATCCTGGTTCTGTCGGATTGCCACCTCGGTCACGCTAGCAATTGCCCTTTGAATATCATTGATTCTAGTTATTGAAATTCTAGAAAATTCAACTTCGTCCACGTATCCTATAACTATCTCTGTGCGTTCAGCTATCCCTGTACTAAAATTGGTTAGTATTCATCCGTTTTCGCGTGATGTTTTACCGTTGGCGCCTTTGCGCTCATTCAATTCCTGCATCGCGCTAAAAAAATGTTAAAATTATTCCTGAATAGAAATAACGACTCCTGCGTAGAAAACAGATTTTCACCATTCCAGAATTTTGTAATAAATGAATATCGGACAACCTCACACAAATCAATCTAGTCCCACAGTAAGCTCTAGTAGGCTTGTGTTATGGACACTAGACGACGATAAACGTACTTATATAGATAAATACATACTTAAATACAAATAACATCCATGACCAAGGCATAAATATTCGAGTTCATCACACAAATATTTGCCCTTGCTGAACCCAGGACCGTCGGCTCAGTAGGCAGCTGCTTAACCACTGCACCAACCGCGTCGTCAATGTAATAGTAAATCGAATGAAAGAAAAGCTTGATTAAGTCAATCAATTGAAGTCAATAACGTTTGACTGGTAGAGAATGCCTTGTGGCATTAAGTCCGCCATTTGTAGTAGTTTGGTCTGTGCAATAAAGTTTAAATAGACAAATAAAATCAATGGTTTAATACACAGACTCTCCAAAACTACAACGGGTCCTGGTCGATATACGACCAAATGGATCCAGAGGAGTGCGGGGACATCGTGTTCGGATACATCCAACCGCTCCTGACTGAGGACCTGATGTGCCAGCTCCACCAGGAGTGGAGGAAGCATGTGGACGAGCTCATGAGGTCCGTAACATACATCTATTGGATGGTATCCTGTCCTGTTGCAGGTGTCTATGGTCGACGGTAATCGCTTTCCATCAGGCGATCCGTTTGCTCGTTTGCCCACTATGACAAAAAAAAATACTTTTGATTAAAACAGTAACGTCTGCTAGCGTAAACCAAATGAGGGGATAAGGAAAAGAACTGGCTACCACTATTCCCCAACAGCCATCGGTTCCAAGAGCAATGTGCCCCGCCCTCTACCACAGATAGCTCAAAATTTTGACGATCCTGGTTCCTTCGGATTGGCACCTTTCTGATTTGATCACGCCAGCAATTGCCCTTTGAATATTATTGAGTCTACTTATTGACATTGTGTTCGGATACATCCAACCGTTGCTGACTGAGGACCTGAAGTGCCAGCTCCACCAGGAGTGGAGGAAGCATGTGGACGAGCTCATGAGGTCCGTATCATACATCTATTGGATGGTATCCTGTTTTATAGATAAACACCACCGAATGTTTAATTTAATAGAATTTATATTTCATAGACACAATTTTCCTCGGAAGTCATATATTATTCAGAAGTGAAAATGTCAACGTATAGATTACGGTAGGTTAGGTTAGGTTTAAGTTGCGTTCCAAAATGTTTTATGGTTTCAGAAAAAAATTCTTTCGATGAAACGAAATTTCTATTAAATAAAAATTCTATGAAATGAAATTTCTATGAAATGAAACTTCAATGAAATAAAATTTCTGTGAAATGTAGATTCTATGAAATGAAATTTCTATGAAATGAAATTTCTATGAAATGAAATTTCTATGAAATGAAAATTCTATGAAATGAAAATTCTTTGAAATGAAAATTCTATGAAGCTAAATTTCTATGAAATCAAAATTCAATGAAATAAAATGTCTATGAAATTAAATGTCTATGAAATCAAAATTCGATGAACCGTTTGTCTGTAAAACGGGTAAACCCTATTGGATATTTGTCATGTTCTCCAGATCTACAATGATGTTGTTGATGACGATCGAGGGAAGTCTTCGAAATAAAATTATGACACCTACGAGTATCGTGATATTTTGAGTAACGCTTTCAGCTGTTCTCGGTCTATTTATGTCTTGCAAAATATCCCTCGAAGATCATTGCAAAGTTGCCAGCTTATCAGCCTTATATCGGATATAATTCGGAGAGTGTGCGTAGGAATGGCACGAATTAAACCCACCATCCACGTTTCACCATCGGACATCCAAGCACACAACAGATAGGTACAGAAATCAATCTACATACAAGCGCGCTCGAGCAAACTCACACATAGACATTGCTCACGGACACGACAAGCGGATGGCACTCGCGCTCGCACTGGTCTGAACTGGTCCGAGATATCGTGTCCGTGAGCAATGTCTATGTGTGCGTTTGCTCGAGCGCGCTTGTATGTAGATTGATTTCTGTACCTATCTGTTTTGTGATCTAAGCTAGGGTAGCGACTTCACCCTTATGTTGTCAGTTTACGTTCGCACGAAGCGATTTGCTTCATCATTTCTAATGCGAACCGCCAAGGAATGGGAATAGCTATCGTAGGCATATTAAAGAAAATAATAACTTAGGTCATTAAAAGAAAAGAAAGAAAGAAAGAAATATAATAGAAACAAATAGTCACAAAAATGATAAATGAAATGAAATAAAACAATACAAACTATACTACTATGGCTGTGCCACGAAAAGGTCCCACCTCAGCATGATGCTAGCCCAAGAGCCAGCGCTGATCTTCCGGTGTCATTAGATTTCTTAAAGGCAAGAGTGAACAGGCTGTTGCTGAACCAGCAAGCTACATGTTCGACCCCTTGGTTACTTATCATCAGTTGTTACTGAGGTCAATCGCTGGTGAGTTTTGAATTAAAAAATAATAATAAAGCTATATTTTTTATTGCATAATGTTACTTGGCTTGGCTGTCATATTGTTTGGCAGAATTAACCCTCACGGAGTATATTCCTATACAATAAACCTACTTTTCTGACAGCCGTTCATTTTGTAGGGTGCCGCAGTTCTAACCTAACCTAACCTTTTCTACCTATACATCATCCTCATCCTCCTAGCTCGGCTACCTAAATCCCAAGATGTGGCGTAGGCACTAGTTTTTAGGCAAGCGACTGCCATCTGACCTTCCAACCCAGAGGGGAAACTAGGCCTTATTGGGCTTAGGTGGTTTCCTCACGATGTTTTCTTTCACCGAAAAGCGAGTGGTAAATATCAAATGACATTCCGTACATAAGTTCCGAAAAACTCATTGGTACGGGCCGGGTATGAACCCGCGACCTCCGGATTGAAAGTCGCATGCCCTAACCACTAGGCTACCACCGCTTCCAACTTTTCTACCTATACGTTAATCCTAAATTATCATTCGACTAAAAGTGTTTCTGCGATTCATGTTATGCGAAGCGAAGCGTATTTCTGACAAACATGAAGGTGCTTGCAACTTCGTAAGCGTAATTTTTTTATACCTTAGTCGAGAAAGTGTCCTATAACTTTCTCTTCTTTCTTTGGATGGCTAGCTATCCCTACACCGAAATTGGTTTAAATTTGTCTTGCCGTTTCGGCATGATGCGAGAACAAAGAAAATAATGCCCAACTGATGGCGCCAGACTTTGCATGAACGCGCCCATACAAAACAAAAGGCGATCCTGCATCATGCTATTAAAATGAGGGTAACCCGATTGTTATTTAAACGTATAGTGAATTGTTAGGGTAACCCGTTGAAAAGTGATCATTGTTCGCAGACTAGAGTTGAAGCTTCTAATAGCCGCACATAAGCTGGATTTCAAAAATATTGAAAAGAAGTGGCCCACGATAAAGCCGCGACCAAAGCCTCCTACACGTCGCGAGCTAGGGAGGTTAAATGTGGACCTGAGCATGCTCGAGGAACTTGAGGTAAATGAATCTTACTTACCTATGATCAAAGATCTGAGTGTCCTGTATTTATAGTGCAGTCATTGAAGCATTATTGCTCCGAATTTTTTTACTGTGAACCGAATTGCATACAATTTTGGGATTAGGTTCATCTTACCCTTAACTTCAAAAGTGAAAATGATTTGAACTCCGCAACCACCCTGGGGATGGTTGCCACCCCTTCTCGGGGGTGAATTTTTTTTTTTTTCAAAATAACCTCGGATATCGATAGAAGGCCTAATTTTAAGCAAAAAATCAACCATAAAGTTTTCAAAAAATCCAATACCTTTCAAGTTATTGGCAATTGAAAATTCGCAATTTTTTCACGTTTTTCATCGGTTTATTGCAAATATCTCCAAAAATATACGTTTTATCGAAAATTTTATAAATAACAAAATTGTAGCAGGTAAAACAATAAACAATTTGGTTTTTTATAAAGTATTCTAAGTGCAATATTAAGCTAGATATTAACCTATTGACCGCCAAGCAGTCTAGCAATTTACCGTGCCACTGACGCCAGAGTAAAAAAAAAAGATGTGCCCCAAAATCGACAGGGATTGAAAAATACTTGTAGCGGTTAGAATTACAAAGTTTTTGATCATTGAAATTTGGACGGCTGTGGCCGACGTGGCGTCAGGGGCACGATTTTTTGTTGACGGCCACAGCCGACTGTGGCGGTCAAAAGGTTAAAGATCAAAGCCGTTTTTTATTATGTCTGAAATTTAATCGATGTGGTCAATGCCATCTAGCGGCGAGCAGATGCATTTTATGCATTCTAATACAAAAGGGTTTTGTAGTGCTTGAAATAAGCTTTAAAATGAGCACTATTAAAAGTCTTTTGCACGTAAAATAAGTGAGCTGTATTGAAAATAAGGGGAGCATCTAATGTTTTTTCTTTTAAATCAATGGGTTTCATAAGTATTTAAGGTGTATTTACTAACATAATATGTGTCAAGTCAAGTTACACGAAATAAATGATTATTATTATTATTCCCTTTATTCGTTTTTATACTTAGGCTAAGTATTATAAGTGCCATTTCCACCAAAATTAAAATTAATCGTATTCCGCCTAGAATTAACTTTATTATGAAGAGTTTGATAGATAGTATCAGTTTGGCTGCTTCAGGACATATATTTTTCAAAAAAGTCACGATAAAAAAACAACAAAATTTCAAATTTTAAAAGAACCCACTTTTTTTCATAATATCTCAAAAATTACGACAGATACATATAAAAGTGTACGGATTAAAAATTTAGGTATTTTTCTGACAAACAATTTGGTTTTTTCTTTTTTCTGTCAAACAAAAATTGACGGAGATATGATTGTTTAAAGAGCGCGTGGCAGCGCAATCACAGCCTCTCTTAAGCCCTTTAACCCTTCACCGTTTTAGAAAAAGGTTTTTTACTATATATTGCAATGCAGGATGTTGTAGCTCTCTTAATTACCTTTACAATGGTTTTTTTTATAAATTGTGATAGCATGAAAATTGAAGGAGTTATGGTCCAATAACTTATCATATTTTTTTCTACTTAATAACTGAAAATTTCGGAGTGTGAATATTTGGAGCAATGTGACAGTACGCAGTATAATAGAGACCCACAACTATTGTAATGTATATATATACATAATATGGCTCATATATTTTGAAAACGTAGGCATGAATACATACCGCTAGATGGCATTGACCACATCGATTAAATTTCAGACATAATAAAAAACGGCTTTGATCTTTAATATCTAGCTTAATATTGCACTTAGAATACTTTATAAAAAAACCAAATTGTTCATTGTTTTACCTGCTACAATTTTTGTTATTTATAAAATTTTCGATAAAACGTATATTTTTGGAGATATTTGCAAAAAACCGATGAAAAACGTGAAAAAATTGCGAATTTTCAATTGCCAATAACTTGAAAAGTATTGGATTTTTTGAAAAACTTTATAGATGATTTTTTGCTTAAAATTAGGCCTTCTATCGATATCCGAGGTTTTTTGAAAAAAAAATTCACCCCCGAGAAGGGGTGGCAACCACCCCCAGGGTGGTTGCGGAGTTCAAATCATTTTCACTTTTGAAGTTAAGGGTAAGATGAGCCTAATTCCAAAATTTCATGCAAATCGGTTCACAGTAAAAAAAAACGGAGGTAAGACCGTATTTTTCGCTTCAATGACTGCACTATTAATGGCCAACCTTCTAACGTCGTACAGCATCTTAGAATGGTACCGGAAATATGCCTCTTTTTTAGCGTTATTAAACGTCCCATGGTTAATTCTTGAATGATTGGGATCTTGTTTTACTCTAATGACCGTCTAGGCGACAGATGACATTTTATTGTTCTTGTTTTTCTTTTTATGCTTTGATAGTGATGCCTACCTAGATTTTTTTTAAACAGTTGTTAATTAATGAAATCCTTCTTTGTATCGATTTATTTTTTAACAAGATGAATCACTTGTGGTGAAGAAAGAAATAAATAATGGAACCAGAGTGGTCAACTTTCTTTCAAATAGTTTAAGTTTTTCGGTTGGTTAGAAGGTTGTCTATTAAATACAGGACACCGTGTATAATGACGCACATTTGTCCGATCCCTGTATGACAAAACCATAGGGTAATAGAAAGTTGTCCCGCATTTTCTATTTGATTAATTTCTCTCTCTCTTTTTGAACCATTAATTTAGATGGTAACCAGATTTATTAGTTATCGTGAAGTTAATAGTAATTGAGTACAACTAAAACGAGTAATCCAGAATCTTATTAAGAGGCCTTATTCCTTTTATAATGCTGATTGTTTAGGTTGTACCTTGTTTTGCCTAACAACTTTTTGCCTAATTTCAGTTTGCCTAATTTCATTTAAACTAATATTATTTAGCATAACTATTCACTTTGCCTAATTTTCATTTGAGTGAAAGTCGTTTCGTATAATACTCATTTCACATAATCTTATTTCGTCAAATTTTATTTGGCCTAATTTTTAATTCGTATAAACATATTTTTGTTTAGACTAATATTCGTTTCGTATTATACTTTTTTACATAATCTTATTTCGTCTAATTTAATTATTGCGTCTTCTGACGCTCCGCTCGCTTCGCTTGCTCCGCTATCCATGGTCATAAAACAAACCTAACCTAACCTACAGTTTTCAGTGTTTAGCCTTACCTACTAACTGCTAAATTTTAATATACTTCCATGCAAGCAAGCATTCTGACGCTCCACTCGCTTCGCTCGATCCGCTATCCATGGTCATAAAACAAACCTAACCTAACCTACAGTTTTCGGTGTTTAGCCTAACTAACTGCTAAATTTGCCTAATTTCGTTTTGCCTAATTTTCAGCTATGTCTAATCAATACATAATAAAAATCGACAAGGTAAATATTATGATAATTCAGAATTAGACAAAAACTTTTTAGTTAAAACGTTATTCGGCTATGTAATGATTAGTTAAAATAAGAATCGACAAAGTGAGTTTTTGATAAAATAATATTCGACAAAACAAGAGTTATGAAAATGATCATTTAGGCAAAACGAGTTTCGACAAAATAATAATTATGAGAAATGATATTATACATAATGACTTTAGATAAAATGTTCATTATGGTAAAAGTTGTTAGACAAACTGAAATTAGACAAAAAAAAATTAGACAAATCAAGGGAATACCGATTGTTTAGCCATTTTTCTCTATGATCAAACATGTTTCTTAACATATTATTAATGTTACTACCTAGAACAGGGCTATTGGGATCTATCGGTATATATTTGAAACCTACAGTTTGAATTTTTCATTGATAATTTTTATTCGAAAAACTACTCGAAATTGACAAAATTCACGTGGAAAATTCGTTTTTTCAACTTATTTTCGACTGCACGCAATGAAAGCATGAAATAGCTACGTTACTACCTAGAACTTGGGAAAAAGTATTATTCACTTCAAAAAGTTGGTTGAAATTATCAATATATTCGTCATAATATACAAAAAATAAATTTTAAAAGGAATAAGGCCTCTTAAATGTATAACACTAGTTGCGAGGATAGATGCCTACTTAATGGGTTAGGGCCAAAACACAATTACAAGATACGACACCGTATCGTGGTACGACGCGACATCGTGCCACGATGCGACGTCGTGAGATTGTAAAATGAATTTTGTCACTATGAAGATAAAGTTTATTTTGGATTTATGCATTTCCACGACACGACGTCGCATCACGATGTCACGTCGTACCACGATGCGATGTCGTGTCTTGTTAGTGTTTTGGACCTTAGATGCCCCGATGATTGTATCACAATGAGGACAATATCACTTTAACTGAGTATAACTTGCCATATATCTTTATTTTCTTACATTTTTTGGAATCGTTTCCTTAAAAGTTTCAAGAGGATAGATGCCCTTAAGGACCCTTAATAAACAACACTTAAATTAATTTACCCGTTTGGGGTAAGAGGTTCAGACATATACACAAGTTAAACATATAATACCCCTCGATTTTCATCGTGGGTTGACAATATGTCACTACCTACTCTTTATCACCACGTATCTTGAATTCATGATATACAATGGATACTGAAGTAGGAGCTTTGGTCTTAAGTATTTGTTATTTTGGTTGTCAAAAAATATAATAACTTTTCAGTATTTGTTCGATCTTGGAATTATTACGAAGCCGACGGCGAAGATCGACGATATTGTTGGAGACTCAAATTATGCAGCGTATGAGTGCAATATCGCAGACCCACATTCAAGGTAACATCATCATCATAAACTTGTTGCAGTCCACTGATACATAGGTCACATACGTCTCTCAAAAATGTAGCGTCTATTGAGCTTGATTTGATAGAACTGAACAAAAAAGTAGCAGAGTACTGCCTAAGATGATAAAATGTGACTAAGCTACTGCAATGACTTTAATTTTGTCATACTTTTCACCTCGTCCGGTAAACCTCTGTCTACAGCACGAAATCTGTATGCAAAAGTCTATTTTTATCCGCTAGCGCGGAAAATTCTTTTGAATTTCGAACACTGAGTGTGCTGTGATTCTCTGTAATGCATGTAACTTTTTTTAACTTGTTACTTGTTTATAAATTTATGAAACATGTAATGTCTCATTTTTTTAATGTGGTTACACCACAATTTAAAAAAAACCTTTCAAATAAACAATGCAAAGATCGACACACAAAGCATAAGGAAAAATTCGTCAGGTCTACGTGGAGCGAGGGTAGCGAAGTGGCCAACGCGCTGGACCGGTAATCCAGAGGTACCGGGTTCGATTCCCGGTCCCTTCCACCAGGTAGCTCCTTTTTCAATTTTTCTTTAAGCTTTGATCTTTGTATTCATGGTTTTTGTAACTTGTTTATTTGGTTTAGATTTGAGTGTTTTACGTTTTAAATTATTATATAACTAGTGTGTTATTTCTTATTGATTATGTTTATTTTTTTTATTTAGTTATTTATTTGGGGCATCAACAGCAATACAATTTATCATAATTAACAATATAGTACAACAACATAAGCCAATAAAAAATATTTTAATTAAAAAAAAGCAATTAAAATATGTTAAATATTTTATTTGCTTTTCTTCGCCGTAGTTAGGTGAAAAGTTGTGGGTGCCTCGCGACTGCAAAATTATTTGGCTTGTCTTATCTTAAAAGCCTTGCTACGCTCAGGAATCTATCTTTGAACCATTCGCTTCGTTCATGGTTCAATATTATTCGCTCAGCTTTCAATTTCAATACTCGCGCCAAATAACAACTTCACAGCCTTGCGTAACAATTAAATATTATTATTTTATTGTACTTTACTAATTGAAGGGCTAAGTTAAGGAACCTGGCTAAATCTCATTTGCAATTTGCAGTACAGCCAATTGAAGTTGTGAAAATCTCCTAATTGATGCGTTGGTGACAATTTAGTTAAAGAATAAACCCGGCGAGTTTATGTAACATCAATTTGAAAAAAATGGCCAAGTACGAGCCGGACTAGCGCACCGAGGGTTCCCTGGCCGGCTGGTTTGGCCCTTCATTTTCTTTATATTCTAGATTCCCACTACCAGGCTACGGAGACATCCGTAACAGACTGGTGTTGTCGTGCGTGTACGGGGCTGGAATCGAACCTAGTGCCACACGGAACAGGGCCGTTCTACTGTTGGGCCCGCCGAGAAACGGCAAATCGTTCCTCGCGGACTGTGTTGCTGGTGAAATAAGTAAGTCACGTAATCAAAACAAACATTATCCATAAAAACAAAAAAATATAACATTATAATTGTCTGCTATCTGACGTCCTCAGGACAGTGATAAATCTTTACATATTATTATAATAAAGCTAAAGAGGGTCGATAGTCTGTACATGGAAGATATTCGAAAAAAAGTTGGTGAGGGATACTTAGAATCGATAACAGAACACGTTCTAACAGTTTTTAGTCTGTTTATCTATTTTTTCGTTTGACTGTTTATTTGACCGCACATCACGTGAAAACGGCTGAACGGATTTTGATGAAAACTTCATTAATCTGTCGAGAAAATCCCCGGCCATATTAGCCACTACACTCGATTAAGTTAAGTTTGCACCTGAACCTTATAGCGCTACTTAGGAATGGGGTGCAAACTTTTTCAAACATGTGCTTCGACTATCGAGTACCCTGATAAACTAACAGATAGTGCTGAAATTAATATTTTGTGACATGACATGTATGCCACTGAGGAAGGATTTTGCCAATCAACAAATTTAATTGAATAATCGCTGCTACGTTGCTGCCTGGTGGCAAAACGGCTCGCATAACTCTCAAGATCCCAATAGATTTAGATAGGATGGAAAATCCTGTCTGCAAAACTGACAAAGACCGATTTCCACGCGTGCGAAGCCGCGGGCACAGCTAGTAAACAATAAATGTCAGACAACCTCGCACAAATCGATCTAGTCCCAAGTTAAGTTCAAGAAGGCTTGTGTCGTGGGTACTAGATGACGATAAAGGTACACACGTATAGGGATTGCAAATTCGAATGCATTTTACCCAATCCGAATTTTCGAATTTTTCGTCCACAGAAATCCGAACTTCGAATAAAATTCGAATTTTGCCACTTTTTCTTATTCGCTAAAAAAAGATACTTTATTTGAATGAATTAAAAGTTCTCATGCTATAAAATGAATAAAACATCTTCTTGAAAAGCCGCGCTGCAGCTTGGCTCGCCGCAAGTAGAAGGTGCGTTCAAATTTCAAAAATGAGTGCAAAATAGGTAAAGCACTCGTTTTTATAATTACGTCAGCGCTCGGCGAATGGCTTAACGAAAACGAATAGAAAGACGAGTAACGACCTAAGAGCATGCATATATAAGAGTGTGAATCAAGCGGGGGTAAGAAGTACATCGTATTAATATCACTTTAAGGGCACTTCTCAAAGCGTTTGAAACGCCTGACGTGTCGTGGACGTCAATAACTCAGAAGTGCCGCCAGCGCCAGCTTCTGGGTCATTTTTTGGCAGTCTAATATTGACTAACTGACTGTACAATTTGCTGCATAATAACAACAATTAAAAATTTAAAAAACCCCCGACGTGACAAACTATCCTAAAAACTAACATCAAAAGAAAAAGTTCTAAAAACTGTAATTCCCTTAGGCAAGAATACTTTTGCTAAAGCTTACGTGGCCTTAAATCGCGTTAAAACCTTGCTACGTGTTGCTATTTGTGACCTCAATCAAAGGAAACTGTTCAATAGTCCTAATGAAAATTCAGCTTTAGCAGAATGGCAAAGACTTAGAAACTGCAGTTGGTCAGTACTGTGACAGAAATCATGATATGAGTTTTTTTTTCTCAAAGAAGTTTTTCTGGTACTCAGTTTTTTACTGACTGTACTTTCTTTCACAAACGTTATTAATCATCAAGACCAATCAGACGAGCTCAAACACCATGGGTTTATCATGTGGTGATTAGGAGTTCCAACGGTCATCTTCAGATCTAAGATAGCAAATTATAGTAGCTGGTTATCATGAGACCCTCAGTTAGTGAGTGATATGGAAAATGCTAATAAAACTTAACATTTAACCAAAAATTTAAATTGGCTTCAATATTGGCTGAGATCCCGAAACCGCACTCAAATTGGTCCATCCATTTGGGAGCTACGATGCCACAGACAGACACACAGATACACATGTTAAACTTATAACGCCCCTCTTTTTTGTCGGGGGTTAAAAATGAAAGCTTGCGGGACTTCGGAGATATTGACGGCCACGACACGTCAGGCGTTTTAAACGCTCGGAGAAATGCCCTTAAGTCATTTAATAAATAAAATTAGAATAAATGAAATATTGGATATTATACGGTGGTTGAGTGATATTTATAAAATTCGAAAATTCGGATTTCTGACTTCGAAAATCCGAATTTAAAAACGGAACATGAACGGCTATAAAATCCGGATTTTCGAACTTCGAATAATCCGGATTGCAATCCCTACACACGTACATATGAGGTCAATTTTATGATACTGGCTCTAAATTTTCATTGAAGTGAATAGAAAAACAAAAACCACACTTGTCTGCAAGGCCTGAGATCCAGTAGGCACATCCATGATCCATCATCAGGTAATTTTTCTGATACTGATTTTGTGAACCGGAATGCGAACACTCCACATACCTATGTCTGCGTTGAACCAGTCCTGAGATCTAGGCACTTCCATTTTATAATACTGGATCTTAATACTAATCAAGGTGGTTTGAAAAGCGAAAACCGCACATGTTTACGTTAATCCAATCCAAAGATCCAGTAAGCACTTTTAGAGCCCACTATCACAAAAATCGCGCCAGGTTCGTCTTATTTTGGACGTATTTATTAAAAGTAGCTTGTAAAATAAGTACAAATACCGAAAAGCAGTTTCACTTTTGTTAGTGAAGGCAACCCTAGGCAACCCTAGTATGTAACCTAGTCTAAATGACACGCCCCACAAAAGCTACAACCAACAGCGTCGCACGTCATTCAAAATTACTAATCAGGTACAAGTAGGCCAATTGATTGCAAAAGCACCAAATTACATAAGAGTGCGGTTTCTGTAGTGTCTTTATTCTGTGGTAATGTGGAGGACTATTATTGGGCTAGTATGGAATTCAATGATAGTGATTACGAAGATGTGGTAGATGAGGAAAAGGATGATGAATATAATCATCTGATTGGTGGCGATGATGATGATGATGAATTGATGTTCCTAGATGCAGTGAAGATAGACATATCGCCGGAAGTGTTTAGTTCCAAGGTTGAAAAACCAGGGAAAGCTGTGGCAGACGTGTTCAAGGCCGCGAGAGCGTTCCAACCCAGTGTGGTCTTTATGAAGAATGTGGAAAGGGTTTTCATAAACAAGGTAAGGTGTTTTTATAGAATCTTTCTCATCGAATCTATTTTTAATGTGGAAATACCACATTTTTATTTTTATACATATTGACACAAAGGTAAATTATGAAAGAAAAATGTAATGTGATCTAGCGTAGTGCTCTCCGAACTGAGCTATTAGATCGTTACATCAATCACATCAAATCTTTCATTCCATAATTCTACGCTACTGGAGCGCTCACTGCGTTGAGTAATCTGTTTGTATTGTGTAATATATACCAATAATACCATTACAAATAGTTTAAAGGAAAACCGCTTTAGAAATGTGATCGGTCAGGAAACTAACCTAGCCTAATTTGTAATATGATATGTAAGTCTACAGTAAACAATACCTATTAGAGGAAAACCGCTTTGTTTAATTCGCGAGGAATCTGACCTATATCATTATAATAATTCTTTTATTAATTCAATCTATTAGGTTATAACCCTTTCAAAACCCTCAAAGGGATTACCGGATCGGTTCTTGTTTATCACAAAAAAAAGACAGAAACTTACGTTATCTTTTCTTTGATTTTTAGGTACCCCCAGAACAGAAGTACTTGAAAGCCACCAGCGTGAAAGCGGCACTCATAAAGTGCGTGAAAGGGATAGCAGCTGAGGAAAAGATCATATTCATAGGTATGAAGTTTTTACTAGGTTGGTGACGTACGTCACTATCAAGGGCGGACAGCGTTTTAAGTATTTAAAATACATAAAAATCATATTTTCTATTTCAATTTGCTCAACCATCTTCTTTTATGAACTTAAGTATATATAAATAGGTTTCCTATGTCAAATACTATATTTAAATAAACGTTAATGAGTGAGTGGCCATTGGTTCTACGAGCAATGTGCCCCGCCTACTGCCACTTAAGTTTGGCGACTGTCTCAGCTATATCTACAACCTTGGTTTTCTTGCGTATCTCATCATTTCGGGTTCGATCCCGCAAGGAAACTCCGAACGTTACTCGATCCATTGCCCTTTGAGTAACTTTCAGCCTATTATCTGTTTTCAGCAACCTGCTCAGCTCCTGTAAAGCCAATGGTGTCACTCTTCAATGAAATGATTCTGGTACCGCGTGCGGACTATAACAGCGTATCTATGTTTTTGTACAATAAGTTGCAAAGGTAAGACATAAAATATTAGCGGCAAAAAATGTTTCATATCCGTGTAGTGTATGAAAAATGGGCCCGCCTCGCAATACGGTATTAGATGACAACTCTAATCAGCAAAAATTTATGAAATGTCAGAAACGATCTGTTAGTATGAAGTTTCTATGAAGATACTGGCTTGTGACGTCATAGAAATCAGTAGCAGTAGATTTTTGTATAGAATCTTTTTATCAATTCATTTTTTTTATGGGGTAATACCACATTTTTATTTTTATAAATAATGCCACAAAGGTAAATTAAGAAAGAAAAATTTAATGCGATCTACTACAATCGAAGCGGGATTTGAACCCGTGACCTCTGCGTTTCCGGCGCATTGCTCTTCCAACTGAGCTATCCGATCGCTACGTCAATGACACTAAATCTTTCAACCCTTCATTCTTTACGCTACTGGAGCGCCCTCTGCGTCATATGTGTTTTTTGAAATGCTTATGCGCATTAGCCATACCCTAGGATGTGCGTTTTACACGCACGATCCCCAATCCCCATTGCTTTACAGCAAGTGTGAAGACTGCGAGAGAGATGGCGCTGGTATACATTTTTGTATAGAATCTTTTTATCGAGATTTTTTCCATTAACATTTTCAAAAATTAGTGGTAAATGTTTTATTTTTATAGAATCATTTTATCGATTCTATTTTTATGTGGAATAATTTACCTTTGTGTCATTAATCATTGTTTATAAAAGTTAGTGGTAGTTAATTTGGTTCCATGTATGTTTAGTGGTTTTAATGACATAATTTGTCTTCACTATACTTAGTCAAATACCGTATCCCTAACAATTAATAACTAACGTTTGTCCTAAAATCACTTGCCCTGTTTTGTCCTAATGAGCCCTAAATGCCCTAATAATCAATTGTCATCATAACAGTTGTTTTCCATACTGTTTTCTTTATTTGTTTCAAAGTGAAAGTCGAAGATACCAGGATTAATGATGTTTTAATAAATTTTGAGTACTTAGTATAAAATAAATGATTAAACCTACCGTAAATAATTATTTTTACAAGGATGGCTATATGTTCAGCATATTATGTTTGCCGCCCGTGCCCGTAATTTCTAGATGGAGAAAATTAAAAAGTCTTACCTTTATGGTGACTTCAAATTATTTAATATTTTATTTAAATGAGTTGAGTAATGATGTAATAGCCTAAATCATGCTATCTAATATATCACCATATATTTTCACTTCGACTTTGACTTTGAAAAATAAAAGTCAATTAGTGACTCCATGGATTTTGGAACCACGGTATGCTACCGAAATGTCCTAACCTTTATGTTTCAGCATAAGAAGTGTGGAAAGAGATTTCTGCGTGCAATCTTTAGCACAGAATGTCCACGGATACGGGTTCGGTGTTATCGTGGAAACCTTCAATCGGGTTATGTCTCCCGAGAGGATCATCAGGTATCTTATTTACTGACAAGGAAAGATACCCAACTGTCCGACTCCGATTTGATTCATTTCGATACATGTTACCTCAAAGTCATAAAATAACTTACTCATATTTGAAAAATTTGAAAAAATTAAATGTTGTTATTTTTTTGATCAAATGACAAAACACTTGTCCATTATTTTTTCATGATCTCCAACATAGTGAAACCAGTTATTAATTATCAATTTGCTTGAACACGTCTCTCTACAGAAGTTACAGGATTTGACCAATTTTCAGTACTTTGAAGGACAATTTGTCCTTAACAGGTTGAATTTCGGCGGCTAAAAAAAATACGTGTCTGCTATTTTAGACTACTCTATAACATATATCAAAATAAATCAAATCGGAGTCGGACAGTTGGTTACTTCCTTGTTAGTAAAATACTAGTTACTACTAGTTAGAAAAGTAACCCTTACCCTTATCCATTCAAACTTTCGTGAGACATATTTAAATACTAGCTGCGCCGTGATGTGTTACCCGCTCATCTCCCGAGAACACTAAATTTTTTCAGGATAAAAAGTAGCCTATGTGTTAATCCAGGGTGTTAGCTACCAGCGTCAGCGTCGTTCTGAAGCTGAATATCTTGGAAACGATTCGATCAGATTTTTATCAAACAAAGCTAAGAACCATCTCGACAAACCAGGCTTTCGATTAAAAAAACCACACTCAAATCGGTTCACCCGTATTGGCGCTACGATGCCACAGACAGACACAGATACACATGTTAAACTTATAACACCCCTCTTTTTTCGTCGGGGGTTTAAAACACTCCCGATTTTATGAGATTCATACAGGTAAACAAGGGAACCGGGGAGTATTATGATATTTGGGGCAATTTTTATTTTATTTATTATTTATTTATTTATTCAAATTAGTTACACAGCATTACAGTAATTAAACTAAGTCACTGTGAACTACAAAATCAGACAAAACAAAATCATATATAACATAAAATAAAAAATAAATTAATAAATTTTGATTGTCGATTTCATTTTTTTCTCAGGTTCCAAGACAATTTGGTGAGTTGGTAAAGTTGCTTATTCTGACCATGGGAAGCCCAATTTCACGATATGTCCCACAAATTTTCCTCCATTGAGCTACACAAAATGAATTAAAGAAATTGGCCCATAACATAAGCCAATTTTTATTTTGTTGTCGATCTATTTATTTTTCATTACAACATACGAAATTTTGTGACAAAAACTCCATACATTTTTAATTTTATTTTTTATTTGATCCTTTGCAGGTGGGCCTGCGTACGTGCGGCCCATAACTGCACGTCGGATAAGTGTCCCAACCTCTGAGAGAAAGGGACAAAGGGTTTGCAAGAGGAGATGCCAGACATCCGAGGGATGAACTGGACTGGTTCCTCTCAATGGTATCTAAGAACTAGCTGTCATGGGATGAAGGGGCAGCCCTCTGGGAGGCTGATAGTCTGAGGAGTCTCAAAACGTGTGTCTCTGTCGGTCTGTCTGTTGTCGTGATTATAGCGGGGATGTGATGACGCTGGTCTGCGTCTAGCCCTATCAGCCCTTATTTAGGCATGAATCTGGCAGCTTCCTCCTCTTCTAGTCGGCGTCGGATAGTGAATGAATCTTCTGGGTCCAGGATAATATGTTTGGGCCTGCGATAGCCATGCCTAGGAGGCAGGTCAGGGACGTAGTTAACGGTCTCCGAGATGAGTTTATTTTGAGAGTTTGCTGATCGTTCAAAGTGTGACTTTGAGAGTTCTAAAATGTTCCGCCACTGACGGGAAACGGAGGTCCGCATGAAGATCTATGTTGCGGATGAACCAAGGGGCTCCTACTGCTTTCCTCAAAAACTTGTTTTGGAGGGTCTGAAAAGATTTGAGCCTACTTGGGGAGGAATGAGCGAAGACTGGACTGGCATATGAGAAGACCGGCCGAATACAGGTTTTGTACAAAGTTAATTTATTGTGGATTGAAAGCCTACTCCTGGAGTTTGTCAGGCAGTGTAGGCCGCCGGCAATGAAAGCGGCCCTATCCCTGACGATCTTAATGTGCCTGTGTGACGCCTAAATATTTGGTGTGATCCTTCCAAGGGATCCGAGTGTTAAAGAGGGAGATGTGACCGGCATTCACAATCTGATTTACATAGGAAGAAGTCCTAGAGAAGAGTTTAATGCTATACTCATACCGCTTCGTGATAAATTAGTACGCATTTTTTTTTGTTTATAGTGTATGCACGGATGCATGCATAATATGTGTAACTCGAGTTTTAGGAGTAGACAGTCTCTTTAGTGTCTGGTCCTGCAAAATATATGATGCAGCGGTCTGTTAATGTATTAATATGAAAATACTTGTGACTGACTCCTGTTTCAAATGTATTACCAATGTTGAACATCTGTTTGGAACGGACATGTTGACTGTGTCTGATTCTACTTAGTTTTAAATCTTATTTTTTATGTAACCAATGGATAACTGTTAGTAACTAACTTTATATCATATGTATATTTACGGCTGTTGTTATCCTGAATACCAATAAATAAAATAAATAAATAAGAGGCCATAAATTTTTTGTAACTCAGTGGAAAATTTTGTAGGACATAGCGTGTAGTGGGCTTGCCTTGTTCAGAATAAGCAACTTTACCAACTCGCCGAATCTGATTAGAATCAGAGAAAAAAAAAAGAAATCGACAACAATAAAAAAAATCGCCCATTTATGACACACCACTGGCAACACAAACGTATATTGACAGAACCAACTAACCAATCATCAATCAATTAACCAATCATAGCGTGATAATGTCTAAAGTCTCACCTGCCATTCCGGAGTTCCATACCTTATTTTCTTACTAGCGACCCGCCCGCTTCGCACGGGTGCAATGCTGATAAATTATGCACGTATACAGCGTGTATAATTGATAGGGTAAATCGTCAATTACTGGCCACCGTTCAATAACTGGCCATCTCATTCTAAAAACGAACTCTGTTAACCTGCAAACAGAAGTCATTTTAGTATAAGGTTTTAATTACTGGCCATCCTTCAATAACTGGCCACGTTTTATACTAAAATGAATTCAGTTTGCAGGTGAACAGAGTTCATTTTTGGTATGAGGTGGCCAGTTATTGAACGGTGGCCAGTAATTGGCGATTTACCCTATTACCGCAAACTTTATGGGGTCTAGGCATTAATTAATATATTGCACCGTAAATTATAAAAAAGGAACTTTTTTTTCCATACAAAATAATTTAGCACGCAATGTATGTGTTTGTTGTTGTTTGTTGACATTTATCATTGTGATGTGACAACTGTCACTAGTAATAACTACGCCATACATTGATGCTCAGAAGATTTTCAAAAATTAATTACGCAATAGCAATTAACGCTTAATTAATAATTGTTATAAATAACAGATTATAGCACTAAAATCTCCGTCTGGCTTCAATTTGCGGCTATATCAAATATACATGCTGTACATATATAAGCCGTCTTCTTGAATCACTTTATCTATTTAAAAAACGCATCAAAATCCGTTGTGTAGTTTTAAAGACCTAAGCGTACATAGGGATAGACAGAAAGACCGCAGGAAGCGACTTTGTTTTATACTATGTAGTGATACCATGTATTAATGTCCTATCCTCTTATATGGTATGGGGCAATCTGCCGAATCCAGCGCCATATCAGACGACGCAACGGAGCCACGCTGTTACGTCGCCTAAATCAAACTAGTTTAAGTATAAGTTTGTAGTTCACTGTGCCTTGGCCTTGGTTTAATTGCTGTAATGATATGTAACTAATTTGAATAAATAAATAAATAAACGGTATTTCCTAGGTTGAACGTGACTCCACTCGCACCAGTCGAGTTTGTTGATGCTATTGCTGGATATGAGCGACTGTCTGTTGAGGTTAGTACATTATTTATTTATTTATTATTTTATTTTTTGTTACTGCAGACGCCGGGAAAGAAGGGCTTGCCGGGTGAGTAGGTATAGACGGCCGACCGTAGGTAGACCGGAAAGTGATACGAAGCCGGCAAGCCCTTTTCACGGCTGTATAGTGATTTTATTATATTACCAACAGTTTTCTAATTTCTTTATGAGTATGAAAAGAATATTAAGAATTAATTTGTTAAATAAATTGTATTTAATTATGTAATTATTGGCGTACCAAAAGTTTTACAACTTCTTTATAAGTAGGTATAAGAAAAAATATTAAGAATTAATTAGTTAAATAAATTGTAATTTTATGGATGAACAAAATAATCTCGTAGGGTTAAAGTACCACGTATCTTGGGACATGAGCGTTTTTCAAAAAAGTTTACCTACATCGACTTTTCATTTCATAAAATTGCTTTGTAAGGGTCATCGTACGCAGAATCGTTTTTGAATTCGAACCTCATACAACCTCATACCAGAAAAAATATTGTTCCACAATTTTTAATTCCAGCTCGTGTTTATATGTTATTGTAAATTTCTATGAACGCACTGGAAAATTCAGTTTTCATAAGAATGTTTTGGGATACTTTTTTCTTGTATGAGTCGAATACAAACGATTCTGAGCAAAATGAGCCTAAATAACAATTTCCTCAAAAAAGTTCAATAACACTTTCTTTAAATCACTTAGATCTTGACAAGTTTTGACGACGCGGTAGGCTCGGTTTGTAGTGCGGCTGCCTTCTGAGCCGGCGGCCCTGAGTTTGAATCCCGGCCAGGGCAAATATTTGTGTGATGAACTCGAATTTTGAATATTTGTTCCTGGGTCATGGATGTTTTTTATATATGTATTTGTATATTATGTGGGTGTATCAACTTTTCCTTGTTATTATTCTGTCCCGTGACCCAAGGGACAATAGTGATAAGAATTCTTAGAAAAGTGTTGAAAATTTATACAACTGATGGTATTGTCAGGAGATAGTCTACATAAGAATGGGCTTACAACTGTTGAAATTACAAAGTTTTTGGTAAATATAACCGCTGAAAATCGTAGTTTTAAAGAGTGATCCAGGGAATAATTACCATGGCAACGAGCAACAGAAAGAAGTTGATTGACCCATGTATATCGTCCCCATAGTAACAAGCTTTGCTTAGTTTGGGACTAGGTCGATTTGTGTAAGATTGTCCCTAAATATAACTGACAATTTAATTGTTATTGACAGGATTACAAGCTGTACGAAGACTTCTTCATCGCAAACTCGCCACTGAAGAAACCACGGGAAGAGTTAGAATTCATCAACGTGCGCCGAGCTGATGTTTACGAGAAACTGGAAAAGAAAAAAGCCAAGGAAGGGAAAGAGAAAGAATAAGCACACGACTAGAGTTTAGGTTAAAATATCAAAGAGTTATAGGAAACGTGAATGTTAAGTATTGATAGATAAGGCTGCGTAGAGATGTAGCCTCTCTCTTATATTACGGGGAATGCTCCGAGGAATTGTTCGGATTCATACCTGCCGCATCTTTTCGCCATCGTTCTACTCGACAATCCTTTCATCCTCACCACTTAGATAGTTAGCAATCCACAACTGTACCTTTTTCTAGATCCTGACTCGCATGACTGCATTGTGGAATGAATTGTCGCTTGCAGTATTTCCGGACCGATACGACCTTCAAGCCTTCAAGAAAAGAGCGTACTCCCTCCGGCCTAATCACTTGTGGCTCCTCTGGTTTTGCAGGTGTCTATGGGCGACGGTAATCGCTTTCCATCAGGCGGTCCGTTTGCTCGTTTGCCCCCTATGACATAAAAAAAAGGTAACATATTCAAATTGGCGGGACTAGTTGGTAGCACCTTCCTTGTGCAAGAGAAAGTGCAGGAGCTAAAAATGGAAGCGCAATAAATATGTCATTGATAAGTGATAACATAAACGATTCACATTCAGAGCACATTGGCAGCACCTTCATTGTAAACGTCTTCTATGATAATAATATCGTTATTCAGGTTAGTGATGATGATAAAAAATATAACGATGACAACTGTTACGATAATTGTGAAAATGAAGACGAAGATGACAATGAAGATGACTCATTATGGACCGAGCCGAGCTTAGAAAGATATCGAAAATAAATAAGGTGCACACCGAAAGTAGTAGAGTAAGCTTTAGTTAACGGCGATATCAAAAGGTGCTGGTGATCATAATGATAAAGATGCAAATGATAAATTTTGATGTCAAAAATAACAATAACAATGATGACAAAACTGACAATGACATTGATAATGGTGAAAATATCATCCGACATTTGGTCCCTAAAGTAGCCGCGGGGGTTGATGTAGTATATAAAATTGCACTGATCCGAAGTTTTGAAGAAGTGTTACAGGAAGAAAGCTAAGCGAGAAGAAAACGTAACTTTACAGTTGAATACATTTCCTCAATGAGACCTTTTTTATATAATATAGCTAAGAAAAATGTAATGTAATGTTGATTTAGTTATTACAAAAATGAAAATTATAATGGCAGTTTTATTGCAAAATATTTTGCTTATTACAAAGTGTCCCGGGCAATCTTTCCCAGGTTCCTGGGAGCCCAAGACTAAAACAACTGACTATAACTTCATTGAATATTATTATTAAAGAATTCGCTACTACATTATCTTATTTTTTTTTATAACTAGGAGGTGCCCTCAACTTTACATTAGTCGGGTAAAAAGTATCCCATAAACAACCTTTGGATGTCCAGCTGTCCCTGTACCGAAATTGGTTAAAATTTGTCCAGTCGTTTTGGCGTGATGCGAGGACAAGGGAAATCATGCCCAAAAGATGGCACGCCCATACAAAACAAATGACGATCCTGCATCACGCTATTAAGATTTTTCCTGAAATCGTCCATAGAAATCTAAATTTTTTATAAGAGTTTAGATAACATTGTCCTCACGTTTATCATAGGCAACAAGAAATAAAAAGAACATTATAACAAAAAGGTTCAAAGCATATTGTTCTTCTCAGAACAACAAGATTTTTTTCTTAACTTTCTACTTTGACGTGGTATGTTAGAAACACATCTATCTAAATTAGAGAAAAAGTAAATTACTTAAAAAACATTTGTTGATTTCTAAGAACACTTAGATAATATTTATTGCATCTTTACTAATTATAAAAACGGTATAAACTCACGTAAAAATTGTCAGGAACGGCCCGACATGTTTCGAACTCATTTGGAGCTCTTCATCAGGGGTAGCTATCCGTGCTGTTACGCGACTCGCGACCCACTGATAGCTACCCCTGATGAAGAGCTCCAAATGAGTTCGAAACATGTCGGGCCGTTCCTGACAATTTTTACGTGAGTTTATACCGTTTTTATAATTAGTAAAGATGTCTCACGATAGTTTTAATAACATTATTGCATCTTTATTTCTAATATATTAATATTTGTTTTTAAGTATTGACCCGTATGCGTACTGTGAGTAGGTAATTCGCTTTCAACCAAAAGTCCGTAAACATCAGTAGTTTAATTAATTGGTTTTATGCAGTTCAGCAGATGATTATAGTTTTGTTCCATTCTTCCTCACTGATTTCAATATGCGTAAGACAAGGAGGGCCATACCACAAACAAAGTCTTGTTTCTTGAGCCACTGATAACGTTATCTGTACAGTCACGAGGAAAAAATACAGCAAAACTGCTTGTTTAAAAGACACCGCTGGCGTAATTGGTATTAGTGATTGTTGTTTATTTGTGTTTACCGTTCGCGATGGCTTCTAATGCCATAGTTTCGTGTCAAAAGCAGATGTAGAAGCTTAAGCATAAGTTCAATATTAAGGACTATAAACGATTTTAAGTGCAATAAGATTACAAGCCACCGCCAGTCATCGCAGTGCAAAGTGCTAAATCCAAAAAGTCATAAGCGCCGCGAATTTCATGGCGCTTACGATC
Organism: Apotomis turbidana; assembly: GCA_905147355.2. Lineage (NCBI taxonomy): Eukaryota > Metazoa > Arthropoda > Insecta > Lepidoptera > Tortricidae > Apotomis > Apotomis turbidana. The sequence continues at coordinate 7,217,559 of LR990307.1, forward strand.
TTATTCATGCGACTTCTGAGCTAGCAGATAACGGACCTTAGACTAAGTGAATATTTTGTGTGCTGGTGATTTTAAGCCGCATAGTTAAGACATCTAAGTTCAATATAGTGTAACCGTGTGCGCGTTGTCAGCGGTTGTTCTGATTTTAGTAATCATTTAGTTGTAATAAACGAGCAATATACAACAATGGCATCGGGAACACAGTCTTGGGGGTGTTGTAATGAAAACGACGCAGATGAGCAGTATATTACTTGCACTGGCACCGGTTGCAACTTAGCATATCATTTGGCATGCTTAACAAGCTCTGGTTTGAATAAAAACTCAAAAATTCCGTCTAATTGGAAGTGTCCCGCTTGCACAAACAATGGTCCGAAATTATCAAAACAGGACTCCACCCCTGTGCGTAATGTTTCTACTACAAGAGGGAATAAGCGGCCTGCCCTCAACTCGCCCGAGTCCGCATCCGTGAGCTCGGCCGAGGTTCGAAACATTGTGCAAGATGTTATCAAAACGGAATTTAGCGCAATGATCAAAGAATTAAAGAATAACATGGTTAGTATTGTGAACAAAGAGATGGGGCCATTGAAACAGGCGATGCAAGATATACACGACTCGATGACCTTCATGAATTCAAGGTTTGAGGAAATTGAGGTCGAGCAAGCTGACGCTAAAACAAAAATGAGTGACTTGCAGGCTGAAAATCTCAAAATGAAGGCTGAAATTGTGGAGCTAAACCAGCGTCTCAACAATCTTGAACAGCACGCGCGAGCAAATAACTTAGAGATACAGTGCGTGCCTGAAAATAAACAAGAAAACTTATACACTCTCTTAAATAATTTGGCTGCCGCCGTGGGATCTACGCTAAATGACAGTGACATCATGAACTGCACTCGTATAGCCAAACTACGTAAGGAGAACACGCGTCCAAGGTCAATTGTAGTACAGCTGGCCTCGCCGAGAGTCCGCAACGAGCTTTTAGCAGCAGTTATATCCTTCAATAAAGCAAACCCGCAAAACAAATTAAACAGTGAGCATATCGGTCTGCAGGGCCCTAAGACCGCCGTGTATGTCATGGAGCACCTCACTCCCACGAACAAGGCCCTGCACGCCGCCGCCAGGAAGAAGGCCAAGGAACGCGGATACGAACATGTGTGGGTGCGCGATGCCAGAATTTACGCTAGGAAAACCGACGACTCAGACGCCATATACATTAGAAACCCTGACAGTGTGAATAAAATAATATGATCGTGTTCTTTTAAATTATATTTATTCTGTGTTTGCTTGATACCGTATGACTAAATTAATTAATTAAAATTCCAACTTAAAATATACTATCAAAACAGTCGTGGATTACGAACGAAAACTCATAGCTTCTATTGTAATACTATTAGCAACGATTATGATATTATTATACTTACTGAGACCTGGCTTAATAGCTCTGTACTAAGCAGCGAGTTGTTTGACAAACGGTACGTTGTGTATAGAAGAGATAGAGAGCAGGCTAGTACGCAGAGCGGTAAGGAGGGAGGTGGAGTGCTTATTGCTGTGCATAAAGATATAAAATCGAAACGTTCTACTAACTTGGAAAGCAATTTTGAAGATCTCTGGGTTATAGTTGATATCCCCGCGGCCGGACCTTATCGTCAAATAGCTCTTTGCGCTGTATACCTCCCACCTCCTGTCTTGCGCTCGAACCTTACGATCCTTCTAGATCATTATAGTTTAATTATGGAAAATATAAATTTACATGTATGTATTTTCGGTGACTTCAACCTGGGTAACATCAACTGGCAACTTATAAACGAATCAGACGTCGGTTATGTAGTACCTAATACTAGTGAGCTTCTTATAGATTTTATCAATGTCAATAAATTAAAACAATACAATAATGTAATCAATTGCTCTGACCGTATACTTGACCTTGTTATATCCACATTAGCTTCATGTAGTGTTGATAAAAGTACAAACTGTTTGAGTAACATTGACCAATTTCACCCACCCCTTGATATAATCATAGAATTTGTTAAAGAATGTAGATTACCGTATAACAACGCATGTTATAGACCAAATTATTATAAAGCTAACTACGACTTGTTACGCAAAGATTTAATGACTTATGATTGGGAAAATCTTTTTGAGGGTGTTCATGTTGACGGAATGCTTGGAATTTTCTATGAGATTCTTGCAAAGGTGATTGAGCAACATGTGCCAGTTACTAAACTTAAAAATAATAAATTCCCACCATGGTTTGATCATAAACTAATAAAAATTTCAAATGAAAAAAATAAAATCAGAACCCGTTACTATAAATATAAAAATCCCTTAGATGCACTAGAACTAAAGCTAATAACTAAACGTCTCAATAAATTAACAACTACCAGGTACAATGATTACATACGTAAAACAGAGGACAGGGTCAGCGAAAATCCCAAGCTATTTTGGTCACATGTCAAAGTAAAACGGGGTGGCTCAAGTGTATATCCGTCTGCAATGACAGATGGCAAAGTCACAACGTCAAAGAGTACCGAAATATGCGAGATGTTTGCTTCCTATTTCTCCACAGTATATACTCAGGATAATCATTCTGCAAATGAATTTGATAATAGGTCATTGAGAACTTTAGAAAATAATAGCTTGAGTCTGGCTGCTCCCAGCATCGATGATGAGGCTTTGCTAAGTAAACTAAAGGGCGTTGATCGTTCTAAAGGCGCAGGGCCTGATGAAATCCCCCCAATCTTTATACATTCATGCGCAATGGAGTTAGTACGGCCGCTTAGTATAATATATAACAAATCCTTAACAAGTGGAGTATTTCCAGCTCGATGGAAAACTGCAAAGGTTGTACCAGTATACAAGTCTGGCGACGAGGGTTCTGTTTCTAATTACAGGCCTATATCTATATTATGTTCGTTTGCGAAGATTTTTGAATCACTTATTTGCCCATATATTCAAAGCCATTTAAAATTGTATTTAAGTGACTTCCAACATGGATTTGTTAGTGCCAGATCCACAGCGACAAATTTGGTCACATTCACAGAGCTTCTTTCACATGCAGTAGATTCTGGTAAACAAATGGATGTAATTTACACAGACTTTAGCAAGGCTTTCGACAAAGTTAGTCATAAAATCTTATTAAATAAGTTATCAGCATACGGGTTTGGCGTAATAGTGGATTGGTTAGAGTCTTACTTAACGGATAGATTATTTTATATAGTTGTTAATGGCTTTCAGTCTCAATCACACATCATAACATCAGGGGTTCCACAAGGATCCCATCTGGGTCCGATTCTGTTTAATCTTTTTATAAATGACATTCCAGATTGTTTTTTGTACTCAAAAATCTTTATGTATGCCGACGATTTGAAGTTTGCTCGTGTTGTGGATACTGCTAGTGATGTCGATTTGTTACAAGGTGATTTAAATAGGCTAGTTGACTGGTGTAATAATAACCAAATGATATTGAATGCTAAGAAATGTGTACATATAAAGATAACTAGGAAAAATAACTTAATTCAGTCTCAATATTATATTCATAACGATAAGCTTCAAGAGGTGTCCACAATACGTGATTTGGGTGTAATATTTGATCAAAAACTTACATTTGTTCCTCACGTTGAAAATATTATTAAAAGAGCATCAAGGATGTTGGGGTTCGTTATAAGAAATGCTAAAACATTTAATCGTAGTAGAACAAAAATATTATTATACAATAGCCTAGTAAGAAGTATCGTAGAATATTGTAGTATGGTGTGGCGTCCACACTACGCTACACACTCTTTACGCTTAGAGCGTGTACAGAAGCGATTTGTGCGACATCTGGCATTTTCAGCTGGTAAAGCTAAAGAATCAACCTCATACACGGAAAGGCTGAAGCTTTTCAGGATGGAGTCCTTAGCATTGCGTAGAAATATCGCCGATGCATTGTTCCTGCGCAAGCTCATACGAAATGAAATTGACTGTCCACAACTATTAGCTTTATTGTCTTTCAGAGCCCCATCTCGATTGCCCCGCTATCCTATCACGCCCCTATGTCCACCTCTTAGACGAACTGTTCTCGGCAGCAACTCACCTGTACCAAGGCTTTGTAAAACCCTTAATAGCTGTCATGAGACGGATGTGCACTTTGACTCGACGCAGCAATTTAAAAAAACTATTCATAAATGTTTAGGTAAAACCTTTCATAAATAAAAAGCTTAGGCCAGTAAAGAGCATAACTTACATTTAAGTATAATTAGTGTTAAGTAGGTAATAATTTTAACTAGTTTTATAATAAAACGCATGCGGTGTTTACCTATAAGTGATTGTTACACTTAGATAATGGCAGTAATTGTGTTATAAAACAATGTTAGTATTTAGTGTAAACAATTGTTGGTGAACCAAATAAATAAATAAATAAATAAATAAATAAATAAAGATGGTGACACTGCCGGGGTTACTATTGCTGCTGATACTACCATCGCTGCTAGCTGACTGCACGGACCATCGTCCCACGATAGCCGCAACAACATCAAGTAAAACAAAATACGAACACACGATGAATCTTTTTATAACGTATGGAGATGACCTTCATTTGTTCTGCTCGGGGAAATACTCAGCAAACCTCTCAATCCAAATCGACGGAAGGTATTTACAGACAACGCAACTCAATGCCACCACTATCTACACATCTGAACAGCTAGACATGGGAGTGTATATATATAAATGTTCGGACAGTACAACAATGTGTAAAACTATTCTTGGTGTTCATATCAGACCTACCATGTCAGTGACGTCCGCACGCGTTCGTCAGAGTAGCAATTGGCCAAGCGGACACGGATTTCCGAAATATTTTGTGCCGCGCGGAGATATCTATGAAATATTTTGCACTGCAAACGAAATTACATCAACATTACTATATTTTAAGTCGTCAATGGATCGAGAGGAACGAATAATCACTGTCAACCAGACTACTTTGAAGCTCGTAGCACAGTCAGATATTACAGATTTATTTTACTATACTTGCGGAATTTTGGAGACCAGTTGTTTGATCAGCGTCATGCAGGACTATTACCCTGAGGGCGAAGATTTTCGATGTGTTTACCACTTTACGCGTTTACAGCTATACGAACTGCAGTGCTCGTGGAAATCATCTAGTACATTAAATGTATTCACGTTATTTCATAAAGAAAACACAAGAGAATCTATTCTATGTATTGATACAACAAACGAGCCAAATAGGGGGTGTAGATCACAAATACATAATGTGCACGGTAATTTGATATTGCAAACGTGCAATGATGTTTTTTGTGATAATCAAACGTTTCCTTATGATCGTGATATCGAACAACTAAACGCTCCTTATGATTTAAAGCTATTCAATACAAGTTCGAATGGTACTACTTTAACGTGGCTTAGTCCTATGAAGTGGAGTCAGCTTGACGAATATAAAATAGAGTACCGTCTGTTAGGGTCCTCATGGCAACAGACGAATGCATCATCAGGGAACTGTGACTATGATTCTTGCGTGGTACAACTGGCTCTTCCATGTGCGGCTTCACATTATGAGTTGAGGATATACGCTAAGCGCAACACAGGCTTATACTGGTCTAAACCTACTCCTTCTAAGTATTTTTTTACGAGTCCAGATTCAAATGATGTGGTGGATCCAGTGTGTCTCGCTACACTCAACGATCCCGAAGAGGTTGTTTCTGTAGAAACTGTTTTAAACGAAATTGGAAAGCTTATAAGATACGCAAGCAAAATGAACTTACAGCTAAGGCGAAAATTAAGTGCCTTGAAGGAAAAACACGATATGATCAATGACCGTATGAATACTATATCAACAACCAGTCCGTAATTGACTTCAAACAAAACAAATTGTCTTTCTAGTTGATATATTTGAATTTGTAGATGTATGAATAAATGTTTAGTTAGTGTTTTGTTTTTCTTTATTAAGTTCATAGTCCAACAGGGTGTTCTTCAGCACACGTTTGTTTTTGCGGATTTTTAGTGGTGCTAATTGTTTTTACTGGCAACGACACATTTTTGGTAACTGAGGTTGAAAGTCGGTGAATGTTACTGATGTAAACAACAGGACTAAATATTCCGAAAATTTTAATTAATTTTTAGGGTTCCGTACCCAAAGGGTAAAAACGGGACCCTATTACTGAGACTTCGCTGTCCGTCCGTCCGTGTCACCAGGCTGTATCTCAATAACGGTGATAGCTAGACAGTTGAAATTTTCACAGATGATGTATTTCTATTGCCGCTATAACAACAAATACTAAAAATAAAATAGAATAAATATTTAAGGGGGGCTCCCAAACAACAAACGGGGTTGGTTGCGTTAACTTTGAACCTCATTTGTATGGGGCGCTATACATACCAGGTGCAAAGTTAACTTAACCACTTAAGGATGGAAAGTGTTTGTACGGAACCCTCGGTGCGCGAGTCCGACTCGCACTTGACCGGTTTTTTTACATGTTAAAGCCAAAACTATCCGTAGTGATGAAAGTCAAGTTTTTTTTCAATAGCATTCAGTACCTATATTGATTTCGCAAGAAGAACTGCATTGAACAGCATTCCGGTAAACGAGCATTATTTCTCAAAAAGTTTGTAGGTACATAATTAAGACACGAAGTTAAAGTTCAATATAATTTTCCTATTTTGTTGTAAATTTTCTTTGTGATTTCCAATAGGTACATTGATTTCAGATTATTTATAATTAAAATAGTTAATTACGATACAAGTGTGGAAGGTAGGTAGGTAGGTGATTTCAGTCGAGTGTGATTTTTAGTCACGAGCGAGGTACGAGCGAGTGAATAAACAAACACGAGTCGGAAATCATCTTACACACGAGTTCCGTACAAAACTTTACTATGCATGTACGAGAAAATAGAAAATACTTTAATACTCACAAATACTGTTTACATTGTAAAAAAAAGTGTATTGATTTGATTTATCCAACAAGAAGCCGTCGTTCACATTTTTTAATTTACTTCTTCAATAACATTTTACGGGTTTAAATTCATGATTCGTCCCTTTATCTCGCCATTATTTCAGCAGATTTGCACAAAACAACTTCAAAATAAACTAGACATCAATAAAAAATGGCGGAGTTATAATTTGTAAACCGCGCTCGACATATCTACTACTGCGCATGTGCAAAAGTATTTTTTTAATATTCGTCTTATGTCAAAATGGCACAAGCGTGTGTACATTCAGCCAAATTTATTTAATGAATAACGATTTAAAGTTCGGTTATTAATCAAATTTTATATCTAATGTAATTAATGACATGAAAATAATAATATTGCTTTGCTATTCCGCGATATAATATCGTGCCAGTTAAATTTGTGCTAACCCGTTATACTTATTTGCGTATTTTTTCATGCATATATGCATTTAATTGTCCCACCCTCCCACCACGATAAGAAAAATAAATACGCAAATAAATATAACAAACCACCACCAAAATAACAGAACTTACTCGACACGTGTTTCGCCCCTCTACGAGGCATCATCAGGAGATGTTGACGGTCTGGAGTCCGACAACCGAATGAGCTGCCCAGACTGGTCGGCCCTATTTATAACCTGACCACCCCTAATATGCAAGTGAGAGTGATTAGCAAAAATTCGAAGTAACGGTGATGTAACGACATTCAATTGTTCGTTAAGAATCTCACCCCTATTGTTGTACCTAATTATTTCCAACTGTTCCAGAACACTTAAACGCAATCCTTTTTCGCAAACATGTAAAACGGTAAAAGAATGATCTTCCTGCAGAGTATGGCCACTATCTATTAAATGTTTTGCGAAATTGGACTTTTCAGGATGGTTATGTCTATATGACGCAACATGCTCTTTATACCTCGTGCTGAAATTGCGGCCCGTTTGTCCCACATATACTTTATTGCAATCGTCGCAAGTTAGCTTATAAATACCGGACTTCTTCCCACTCTCAATTTTATCTTTCCCATTACAAAGTTTAGAGTGCAGGGAATTATTCGTCTTAAAGGCCACATTAATATCGTTACATTTCAAAATTTTGTGAATAGTATCCGATAACTTGCCAACATAAGTTATGCTCGCCTTATATTTTTTAATAGGATCAGATGGTCGTGCAGCATACAACATATCGTTGACCGTATTATTGAGCTTTTTTCTGATTATACCATCCACCACAGACTTATCGTAGCCGTTTGAAACCGCTAAGTGATAAATATTATTTAATTCCGACTGATAATGCTCCTCAGAGAGAGGCACGGTCAACAGCCTATGCACATAACAATGAAAGGCAGCTAACTTATGCTGCCACGGATGCGTGGAAGAAGCCGGGATAACCGTGTCAGTATGTGTGGGCTTACGGTAAATCTGAAAATGATGCCTATTACTCAATTTAGTAATCGTCAAATCCAAGAAATTTAGTGAGTTGTTTTGCTCTAGTTCCTTTTTGAACTTGATTTTCGGATGCTTGTTATTTATCTCATCAATAAATTCGTCCAGCTGGCTCATACCCCCCGTCCAACAAATAATCAAATCATCCACATATCTAAAGTAATATAAAATACAATCCATATATGATCCTATTAAAAAATATAAGGCGAGCATAACTTATGTTGGCAAGTTATCGGATACTATTCACAAAATTTTGAAATGTAACGATATTAATGTGGCCTTTAAGACGAATAATTATGGCAATACGGCAATGACGAATAATGTGGCACTCTAAACTTTGTAATGGGAAAGATAAAATTGAGAGTGGGAAGAAGTCCGGTATTTATAAGCTAACTTGCGACGATTGCAATAAAGTATATGTGGGACAAACGGGCCGCAATTTCAGCACGAGGTATAAAGAGCATGTTGCGTCATATAGACATAACCATCCTGAAAAGTCCAATTTCGCAAAACATTTAATAGATAGTGGCCATACTCTGCAGGAAGATCATTCTTTTACCGTTTTACATGTTTGCGAAAAAGGATTGCGTTTAAGTGTTCTGGAACAGTTGGAAATAATTAGGTACAACAATAGGGGTGAGATTCTTAACGAACAATTGAATGTCGTTACATCACCGTTACTTCGAATTTTTGCTAATCACTCTCACTTGCATAATAGGGGTGGTCAGGTTATAAATAGGGCCGACCAGTCTGGGCAGCTCATTCGGTTGTCGGACTCCAGACCGTCAACATCTCCTGATGATGCCTCGTAGAGGGGCGAAACACGTGTCGAGTAAGTTCTGTTATTTTGGTGGTGGTTTGTTATATTTATTTGCGTATTTATTTTTCTTATCGTGGTGGGAGGGTGGGACAATTAAATGCATATATGCATGAAAAAATACGCAAATAAGTATAACGGGTTAGCACAAATTTAACTGGCACGATATTATATCGCGGAATAGCAAAGCAATATTATTATTTTCATTAATATGGATTTCCGCAAAGTAACGCCTGATTCAATTAATTAATTAATGACATGTTAAATGAATTAATTAATGAAATATTGGTTTTATTGTACTTTTATACGTGAAAATAATCGGTATTTGACTTATTTATCAAACTTTTTGTAAATAATAACACCTCTTTGTGTCAGGCTGTCAGATACGGCTAGAATAAAAAAAAAAATTAAAAGTATAAAGCACTAGTGTGGAAAAGTAGTACTTTCCGTACAGTTTGAATGCCTAGAATACGCTCTTTTCGAGCATATGCATTGTAAAAGTATAAGCATAACAGAACTTTTTATCATCGCACATAGCCATAGCATTGATACAAAATTACTTACCAAATAATTGGTAACAAAATAGGAAACTTATATTGCACTTAAACTTTGTGTCTTAATTATGTACATACTCTTTGAGAAATGCTCAAACAATGTTGTGAATTTGGTTAATGACAAATCCTTGGGAAATCGCTACTGACGTTTAATAATGCCAATATATGACATATGCACATTATTAGCCGGCTCATTCCTCGGCCAAAGGATTAGCGTGGCTATTCAGCGGGGGAATGTAGCCGGCCGGGGCATGATCTGGGGGACATCGGCTTTAGTTGGGTCCATATTGGCTCTCATAAATTTTTTATTCCTATTTTTTATTTAACTACCGATTTTTATTCATAACAACAAAATTTTTGTCCTCATACTTTTTTTCTTCATACTTTTATTTTACTACCATCGTAACTCATAACAGTCAGTTATCATACTTTTTTTTCTTACTTAATAATATCATTATTAAGAAAAAGTTAAAACTCATACCTATTTTTTTCAAAGCTGTTTTACTTCATAACAGACAATTACATTAATTTTCCTATTAATACCTACTTTCCTGGAAGTGGTTTGGTGGATTGTTCTTGTAGGTATGTAAACAGTATGAATACAAGCAAAACTTTTTTCGGTACGCAAAAAAAAAACCTCGAAGGCCAGGCGGGAGCTCGGTACGCTCGGCTTCGCTCCCGCCTGACCTTCTAACATAACCCGGCCACGTCGGATCTGCTCTGAAACCGCTTCGCTCGGTCGCTCGTTCTAATTTTGTAATTTATTCGGATGATTATGAATTCTGATGATTATGAGTTAGATTAGTAGTGTAAGAAAATATATGAAAACAAATATTAGTATGAACAAGTTGTATGAATAGTGATCTTATGAGTTCTGATGATTATGAGTTCCCATCGTTAGTATTAAAAAAAAACTGATCATTATGATATAAAATAGTATGAGAAATATTTTCGGACTTCCGATAATAGGACTTAAAAAGTTAATATGTGAGAAAATACGCACCCGTTTTAGTTAGTTACTTTTATTTAGGTTAAGTTTATTAATGCTATTTTTTACTTGTTTTTCGTTACATAAATGATAGCGCCTTTGAGATTATTTCGCATTTAAATGTATCTTAGAAAACAAATAATGATATTAATTGGAATATCTTTACCTCAGAAGCACATTTGAATAGATCATTGAGTATCTTGATAATTTAGTTATAAGTTATTAGTCCATGTGAAGTGCATGAGTTATATTGTAATTAATAATAGCAATTTAAGAAATAATAGATTCAACATAAGTATTGTTAAATTATTTACACAGTGTGTCAATAGACTAAAAATGTTACTAACACCTGGTTACTTGACGACTACCACTTTTTCCCCTCCATTTAATGGTACTTTGATGGTCTTTAAATACCAGGTGCAGTGACGTCTCTGCTCATTCCTTTGTGAACTTTTACGAGAAATACAACACCAAGTAGTTATCATAAACGTTTATTCATTCACACTCCTCACCACCACCTCACTGCCGTCACCAGTTCATATTATGTGGCTTTCAATAGTATTCTAAAATAATCATTGTGGCTCTGCATTATGGAGTATGACATCGCGCTAACATAAATATATTCATTATTGTTATAGAATGGCTGTTCGTAGCGCCACTATCCCTGGGCAGGATCGACACTTGTCCATACTAATATTATAAATGCGAAAGTGTGTCTGTCTGTCTATTACCTCTTCACGCTTAAACCGCTGAATCGATTTTGATGAAATTTGGCATGGAGATAGTTTAAGATCCGAGGAAGGACATAGGATAGTTTTCATCCTGGAAATTATCCCTAAAAAAATTGAAAAGTGAGTAAGTAATTCATGATGACATTGATGACCCTGTAGGAAATGTAATGATTAGACCAAAAGCACAATTGCTCTTACATTTGCTTAGGCGCTTTTAATAATCCCTTTTATTAATTAAGGTGATTAGTTGGATATCTATCGTGTTGTACGAGGTTGCTTCCATACTTCCAAGTTCCACGCGGACGTAGTCGCGGGCAAAAGCTAGTTAGGCTATATACCAGGTGGGCCCTGTAACAGGAGCAATAAATTAAAACATAGATTCTACCCCTCAAACAACATGTATTAAACAACATTAAAAAAATTACACAGTTATAATGTAAACCTGTAAAATAAAGTGCACTCAAAGAAGCTATGTATTGCGAAACCTTCCTGCAGGAGGAATTCTGGCCGAAAGGTGTCGTGTTCCGGCGATTCCTCGGTTACCTAACTGTGGGACGGTTACCTAACACCCAGAAGTTACGTCGCATGTCGCCAAACTAACGTGTTTATGATTATTTTATATGATTGTGTTTGATATGTAAATATGTTACTTTTAAAGTGTTTATCCATGGGCCACAGCTGCCTGAAAATAAATGATATTGATTAGTTGATCGATATAAATGTATGAAACATGTAATGTCTCATTTTTTAATGTGGGTACACACCATATTTTTTATATTAAACTATTGATACAAAGATATCAAAGCTCAAAGAAAAATCGAAATGAGTTACCTGGGGAACGAGACTGGGATTCGAACCCGGTACCTCTGGATTGCCGGTCCAGTGCGTTAACCACTTCGCTCCAACTCCAACCAACCTTTCGTTATTTTTCCTTAATATGCTTCGTGTGTCGATCTTTGTATTGTTTATTTGAAACTCATTTCAATTTCCCTTGAGCTTTGATATCTTTGTAAAATGTGTGTATCAGGTATATATTTGGATTGCGAAAATATGACCACATCTCTTCCTTTCGAGCGCAGCTGGGTTGGCTTCCGATTCGTTGGCGTAGAGACGTGCATGTCCTTTCATTGCTCTTTAATGTCCTGTTTAATCCTACTTCTCCTCCTTACCTTAGTGAAAGATTTTCGTATATGGCTGATGGCAGTGGTCACCGCTTGCGGTCTAGCGCCAATCTCACTCTGGCTGTACCGTCTAATAAGACGCGTACCTATAGCAAGTCTTTCACGGTAAGCGCAGTGAAGTTGTGGAATGAGTTGCCTTTGTCCCTTAGGAAGTCTCCATCTGTTGCATCACTTAAGATTAAATTGAAGAAATTGTGGCTGTCCGATGACGTCGTGTGAATTCATTGAATACTATATTTATTTACGCATTTATATGTATGTTAGCGGGGGATCCATACTGGTTTTAAATAAGACAATCATGTGATGGACAAACTGTATTTAACGACCTTCTTCTTCGAGTGTCTGACCAAGAATGCGGGCTTAACGATGTTGCAGCCTTTTATAAGTTAATGTCAACAAGATGCACCTGCAATCTTGAGTCAAATGACTATTTGAACATTCAATTTTACTTAATAGATAAATTCATTGATCCTAAAGCAATTAATCGTAGTTTAATTTCATGTATTAACAAATGTAATATAATTTATTTTAACGTACATTAATTTTATTTATAATGATAATTACTATGCAAATCATTATTGGTCTACCTACAAAGTAATACTAAAGATTTTACCAATATTGGAGAGGCGCTAACACGGCCATTCTGATCTAAAGCTCGTGCTCTGAGCGTGTTTAATTTTTGTAATCAAAAGTAATAATTCTGGTGGTGGTGTAAGCAAATCGGAAACATAACATGGCACACAAATTGCGCTCTTTTATTTCTGGCACTTAATATGTGCTCTTTTGTTTGTGGCACCTGTGTGTGCTCTTTTGTTTGTGGCACCTGTGTGTGGTCTTTTGTTCGTGGCACCTGTGTGTGCTCTTTTGTTTGTGGCACCTGTGTGTGCTCTTTTGTTTGTGGCACCTGTGTGTGCTCTTTTGTTTGTGGCACCTGTGTGTGCTCTTTTGTTTGTGGCACCTGTGTGTGCTCTTTTGTTTGTGGCACATGTTGTGTGCTCTTTTGATTGTGGCACCTGTGTGTGCTCTTTTGTTTGTGGCACATGTTGTGTGCTCTTTTGTGGCACTTGTTGTGTGCTCTTTTGTTTGGATCATAGTATCTAAATTTTTATGTATATGACGTACGTTGTAATTTCTTGCATTGTATTTCTCCTGTATATTTTATGAGGTGTGCAATAAAGAGTACTTGTATTGTATTGTATTACCTTACCCTTTTCTTATTTGACATCATTGGCCCGGCGCACAGCCACACCAATTACAGTTGGGTTTGACAAAAATAAGATTACAAGTTTGTAACTGGTACGGCCGCGCTTCAGGCCGTTGAATTAAAATCTCGCTAACACGGTCAGTTCACGAGAATTCTGAATTATAGTTTAGGTGTTGGAATTGGCCTTAGATGCTTATGAGGGACACCAATGTTTTTATAACCTGGACCTGTCCGAAGATTTTTGATTTCATACCTATCATTGATGTTTAAATAAATCAATTAAAACGGATTATATCGCGTATATTAATTATACGACGTTTCGGTACCTTTACAGATACCATTGTCAAAGGTTGACTGAAATATCGCGTATATTAATTATACGACGTTTCGGTACCTTTACAGATACCATTGTCAAAAACACAATTGCTGTCATAATTACATTTGTACATTTGTGCAAACTACCCATTTTATAAATGTTAATTTAAAATAAAGGTTTTCATACCAGCTAGATGGGCCTAATGTGTAAAGACAGTTACACTTGTGCCAGAAGGGTATTTATTATTTTATTTAAAATATCTACCAGCGGTTCACTATAAGGCTTACTGAGGAGAAAGAACCGCTGAAAGAAAACTCCCAGATTGCCTTATTTATAACTATGATAAACTTTTAAACAAATACTCTACATATACTACTTTTAACATTAATTTGTTTTACACCGTTCGAGGCCCAAGGTTTCTAGTCTTGTGTCTTGCTTGATCCTTGATAAGATGTACAACAGGATCCAGAGCCGGTGGTATTGAAAATGGGATATTCTTTGATTTCAATAGCCTCGCGAAGCATTCGATCATTATCGAGGATTATTCTCCTGTTTAATAATATTTAAATATTGCCTCGTTGCTCGAATAAATCGTGACTCAGTCGAGCACGCCAAAACTGGTTCAAGGAGGCGCTCCTGTAGTCTTCCGATGGAGCACTTGTTCCGTTCATCATCTGAAACAAAAACTCCAAGCACAGTATCACAAAGCTCGGTCACTCCTGACCTAGTAGGTACCAGTAAAACTAATAAAAGCATGTCTTCATTATAATTCTCAAAAATGAAATAGGGTCAATAATTAAGCCATATTTAAATTATGCTGATTGTATTTTATCTAATCTACAACTTTCTAGAATATTAGAGCTCTACTTAAGTATATTCTAAACAGAAGGAAGTTTAAAAAGCACAGTAGGTAAGTTTCGAATAATGTTTTTGTGACAAACGTAGGTAAGTACATTTATTTGTATGCTCATCAAATATTCACGAAGACGATTCTACTGAAGAACCCCAACATCAGACTTCATTATTAATATTATTCGCGATTTAAATGTCGCAAGTTTTGAAACCTTATTCCTTAGGTAACCTTCTAAACGAAAGTTGAAATTAAATAAAAAAAAGAAATATTGTCAAAACTATAAGCTAATCTTAAATAATTTACCTAAACATCCAACTCTTAAATTGAAGACAGACTGATAGTTAAATTATATTAAATTAAGTACCTTACTATTTTTCGGATCTCAGAGATTTACAGACAAACTCAATACTGAACATATCTCATAAAAGCAAATTCACAACAAAATAACAATAGAGAAGACTGATGTTGAATTCTACAATTTACTGTAGTTATAAGAATGAGCCCAAAATTTTATGAAAAGAACAAGAACCGAAAAATTATGGGTATTATGAAATAAGCTATTTCTAATGCAGGTAGGTACAAAAAAAATTAAGCATTTTTTTTGTTAACTGTAACTATTTAGAACTCAGGGAAAAGTATTCACTTTAAAAATTTGGTTGAAATTATCGATATATTTGTCATAACATGAGAAAAACAATTTTTAAATTTATAAGGCCTCTTTATGACGTTTTAATAGAATTTTAATTATATTTTATGTTTAAATTATCAATATTAATTATCATCATCTATTGAAGTTAATTATAAGTATTATACGAATAAAAGGTGTATTATTGTAGTTAAGAAGGCATTAATTGATTTAATATTCACTGAATAAATGAAATGAAATCAATAAAGCTCTAATGCTCTTGCATTTTATTACATCTGACATATTATTGTAGATTCTAGTTTAAAAAAAAAATTAAGCTATAGCCGTCACAATCATGGAATCTCAAGCTCATCAATAATTAAGAGAGTCTTTGGCGTATAGTTTATGAATTACATAAAGTAGGTAACTATACAAAACGTCAACAAATTTAGATTTTCGGTCCTGATGAATGTGAGTAACAACGATTGCAAACTTATAAATGGAGGGTAGATTTTACCGTTGCCGTTAACTTGATTCTAACACGGGTACAGGAATGTTTCCATTGTTGACTTAGAATAGTAAACTACGTAACGGTCATGTAAATTATGAGCCTTTGTTGTAAAATTTCTTGTCGAAATATTATCTCATCGCAGAAATAAACGTCAGGCTAAGTGTTCACCAAAATTTCGATTGTATTATTAATTTCTAGTAACGCAATAGTAAATTTTTACTTGCACTTACTGGTAATACTTTATTGACAAATACCCTCTAAACTGAGTATGTTTTTATCACATCTACCCCAGAATCTAGCTACAGTTTTATTTTTAATCACTGTACTAAAGTCGTAGTGAAAAGTGAACGACTGACCTTTGTGTTTTAAAATCTCTGTCGTGCACACGCCATGCGTTGTTCCTTGGTGTTCGCCGATCTTGCGTTGCCTTTACTGGTAAAATGGCTGGCGACGTGTCCCACTGTTCCTCACTTGAAGCAATCAATTTCACTTGCCGACTTGGAAGGGTTAATTTATTTTCTTCATTCATTATTACGGTGGTTGCCGAGAACAGAAGAATATGAGATGGAGGACGAGCGTGTGTTGTTCTAGTCGTCCCGATATTGTGGAGCGTAGGGTTGTGTACCGGCTTCTGATGTTAGCGGGGGATCCATACTGGTTTTAAATAAGACAATCATGTGATGGACAAACTGTATTTAACGACCTTCTTCTTCGAGTGTCTGACCAAGAATGCGGGCTTAACGATGTTGCAGCCTTTTATAAGTTAATGTCAACAAGATGCACCTGCAATCTTGAGTCAAATGACTATTTGAACATTCAATTTTACTTAATAGATAAATTCATTGATCCTAAAGCAATTAATCGTAGTTTAATTTCATGTATTAACAAATGTAATATAATTTATTTTAACGTACATTAATTTTATTTATAATGATAATTACTATGCAAATCATTATTGGTCTACCTACAAAGTAATACTAAAGATTTTACCAATATTGGAGAGGCGCTAACATGTATATATATATATATATATATATATAGTATAAATATATATAAATATATATCTTATAAATAGTATAAATATATGTGTATTATTACTTACTTAGTTTATGTACTTATTATAGTTTTATTAAGTATAATATAGATATCTTGGTTGTACGCAGTGTAGTTTGCCTATTTTCTTCGAATACCCATTCCTTCAATTGCTCAAAGGTTAACTGGAAGAGATCCCTAATAGGGATAAGTTCGCCTTTGTACATAATTATTTCATTTGTTATCAATGTATTTATAACCAGTTGTTGTGTACAATAAAGCGTTTACATACATACATTAAGTAAAGTTGATTGATAGTTGTGCTGCGCCTGCGCCTACAATCGCCCATTCCACGACCGTGCTCATTAACTCCCTACTATGTACCCGTACTATGAGGTAAAGTGACAGTACTCGCTAGCGACAGCGTAAACCGTTCGTATGGAGAATAGCACAGCGCGCCTAGCGTTTACTTTGTAGAACTACAGTTCTCCATACAAATCGTTTACGCAGTCGCTAGCGAGTAAACTCATGGCAAGGGGATGATTGAATTTTTGTGGCAAGCTTTTTAAAGCCGACTGTACTTTTCTTTGGACATCAATCTATTTCTCACTGAGACGATTCGAAAGACCCCAAACTCGGTAGGATTGCTTTATCTATTACATAGTTTCTAGAACCACCTTCCGGATCCATCATCAGACCAGGTCCATGGTACCATTTGCATGAAGACTTTTTTTTTTTTTTTTTGTCAAGGTTGTCTCGAAATCTTAAACTGACGTGGATTTCATTGCTAATTACGTCATTTCAGATATAAAATTAGTGTTATTGTAGGCATTTAAGGGTTAACCTTAAAGATGTCCTTTCCTTCTGCAGGAGAACAAGAAGATTCGAGGAAGAAGGCTGTATGGGAGCGCCGCCGGGACAGTAACCGTTGGCTCCAATTGGGAATTTGGCTGAATGAACGTAATCAAGCGATCGACAGCCCGCCTGTCTCCGGCCGGGCGTCCCTACACCAAATCATCATCATCAAATCATCATGGTACCATATTATGGCATTGTCATCAAGGTGCAGTAGGTATGCAAAATTTTAGCTCAATCGGTGGAAGATATCTGCTTCAAAATTGAGTTGCAAGATTCCACTCGAACATAGTTACATACATAGATTGCAATTAATTTGTATCATAGTTTAACCCCTCGTATGCGATGTCAAAAATTTGCTAATCGACTTGAAACCAACTGATATTTTAACGTAAAGTTGAAATGTCATGCGCGGATCCGCGTTTCGGCATACGAGGGGTTAATTACATTGCAAGCTAAATAAAAACTTGTAAAACAATGTCCGTTTTCGGTTTTTTTTTGACATGACGAACTGTATCAGGGCTGGTTAGCCCTCACTACCAGCAGTCGGACTTTGTGTGGGAGTATAACCCGCTAATGGGATTATCTCCGCATCACAGGAGTGATTTGATATTCTAGCGGCTTTCCTGGCCAACATTGGCGTCTTACCTATTAGACCATCGAACCGATGCCTGAACCATAAAAACTTTCGATTTAATTATAATTATTAGTTATATTTTGGTTTACGCAAATAGTTGGTTGACTGATTTAATAAAAAATATTTTCATCTTATACAATACAAAAGTTCTTTAGGTATTGCACACCAACAAGAAAATAATACAGAAGAAAACTGAAATAACAAATGATATACAATAGTCGGTCTTATCGCTAAAGAGCGATCTCCACCAGACAACCTTCTTCAAGACTTATACACTACGTACGTAATAAACGTAATCGATTATTATGTCATATAAAAAAAATGCAAATATATATATATACCTATATAGTTTTATAGTATAATTGTAAACAATTACTTTGACACTTTGAATATAATTTGTACGCGTTTTTATCTATTTCTTTAGTAAGATTTATTAACTAAGAATTTTGGTAATTAAATGACCTCTCTCAAAGCCTGATTTTCCTAGTTCAGGCACAAGAATTAAGTGTGTTCTGTGTAGATGTAAGACTTTTTATGCAAATTGTTATTCTTATGTTTTTATTAATAAAGATTTATTTATTTATTTATTTATTATACACTGAAGCGAAAAATAAGAAAAATAATCGTACTGACGGGGTTCGAACCCGCGTTTCTACCGGCTCTCCGGGCCAACACTAGCGTCTTACCTATTAGACCACCAAACCGATGCCTGAACCATAAAAATTTTCGATTCAATTATAATTATTAATTTTATTTTGGTTTACGCAAGCATAATAAAAATTAATTAATCTCACATTGTTAATAATTTTATAGTTACAAAACAATAACGAGAATCGATAACAGATATTAAGAACGTCACGTAACAGCAAAAGTATGTTTTAATAACAGCATTCTTCGACGAATTGTTCCATGCGCCCGCGCATACTTCAATTTATATTCATATTTCATGTTGTTTCAATAGTGATCGGGTGTGTTGAAAATAGTGTCTGTACATTTTGATGTAGCAGTGATTTTGAAATGACAAAGTGATAAACTGATTAACCGAGCTAACGCCTCTAATGTGTACGTAATTTTAAAAGGCCTTATTCCTTTTAAATTTCATTTTTTTCATATTTTCACAAATATATTGATAACTAGCAACCCGCCCCGGCTTCGCACGGGTGCAATGCTAAATTATGCATTATAATATAAACCTTGAAGCACTCTATCTATTAAAAAACCGCTGCGTAGTTTTAAAGATCTAAGCATACATAGGGACAGACAGAGAGCAGGAAGTGACTTTGTTTTATTTTATACTATGTAGTGATTTCAACCAACTTTTTAAAGGTGATTATTCATTTTCCCTGAGTACTAGAAAGTAACATAGCTATTTCATGCTTTCATTGCTAGCAGTCGAAAATTTTCACAATTTCGAGTAGTTTTTGAATCAAAAATTATCAATGAAAAATTCAAATTGTAGGTTTCAAGTATACACCAAAAGAGTCATTTTCAAAAAACATCTACATAGTTCAGCTCTTTTATTAAAACAAAACTTAATTGATTCCTTTGTGTAACGATAGTTACCCATATCTTTTGTATGAGTCAGTTTCGTAACACAAAAGAAGCGATCGTAATTTTGTTTTTATTAAGCCTTTAAGTATGTACTGCAGAATTGCATGGCTCATTAATGAATGAATTCATTAATTCTGCAGCTCATTGTACATGTTTTTTGAAAATGACTCAAAAAATCTCAATAGCCCTGCTCTAAGTAGTAACAATGATAATATTTATGTTAAGAAACATGTCTGATCATAAAGAAAAATGTCTAAATCAATCAGCACTTTTAAACAAGAAGCCTTAATCAAAATGTGATGTTACTATAATTACCAGTGGTCGGATTAGGGTGTGCAGTTTTCCGGGACTTAGTAATGTAACATTAATATGGATATGATTTAATCTCGGGGTTCAATCAAAAGCATAAAAAATGTGTTTCGTTTTAAAATATTATTCAGCTGTAAAAAGGCAGATACTTACTTATTGTATCAGGTATCAATAATGATGTTATTCTACTCAATATACTTCTATCTGTTATTTATGTCATATGTCCGTTTTGCCGATATTATTTTGGTAAAATTTCATTACCCAAACAAATTATTAGCAACTATTTTTTTGCCGATGCAATCTTTTTCAAATATTCATTCAACAAAATATGAGTACGAGTTCCCTATTACACCGTCTGTCTGTCTGTCCGCCCGTCTGTCATCAGGCTGTATCTCATGAACCGTGAAAGTTAGACAATTGAAATGTTCACAGATGTTGTATTTCTGTTGCCGCTATAACAACCAAATACTAAAAAACAGAACAAAATAAATATTTAAGGGGGCTTCCCATACAACAATCGTGATCGGTTGCTTTAACTTTGCACCTCATTTGTATCGGGCGCCATACATACCAGATGCAAACTTAACTTAACCCGGCCAGTTAAGATGGGATATGCATTAGTACGGAACCCTCGGTGCGCGAGTCAGACTCGCACTTTGCCGGTATTGTTTATTTGGGAATCTGAAGCAGACGCTCGCTCGCTTCGTATTGTCTCTAGTATTGTTCTTGCTTTCCTCTTGCATTCTTGTAAGAATAACATTATATAATCAAAATGCGCAAAAATTATTTGCGGAAAAGGAAATAAACGTTTTGTTTAATGTATTTTTCATTGACAATGAGTAAACATGGTAATAAATCCAACGAACAATTTGCACATGGCAAAAATGCGCATATTCCGCATATTTTACAATAGTAAAATGGTCAGTAAATAGTTTCGGAAAAGTACCTAAGGGCTTGTGCACAAATCACGGGAGGTTCGATAGGGGGGAGGTTATAAAGAGACCTCACGTGTATTTTTCTACAGTGAACTAAAAATAAATTCGTTAAAAAAAATCACTTGTTAAATACTTCACTATAGAGTCTATTGCTCAAAAAGCAGCCGAAAAAACCTCGCATCAATTGTGCACAAGCTCTAGTGAAAAACATAAGGTAAGGTGCGAGCATGATGATCAGCTGCTTATGTTGGGGGTGTTTTAAGAGGCCTTATTCCTTTTTATATTTTTATTTTCATATTATGACAAATATGTTGATAATTCCAACCAACTTTCTGAAGTGATATTTTTCCCCGAGTTCTAGGTAACATAGCGATTTCATGCTTTCATTGCGTGCAGTCGAAACTAAGTTGAAAAAACGAATTTTCCGCGTGAATTTTGTCAATTTCGAGTAGTTTTTAAACACAAATTATCAATGAAAAATTCAAACTGTAGGTTTCAAATATATACCAATAAATCCCAATAGCCCTGTTCTAGGTAATAACATCAATAATATGTTAAGAAACATGTTTGATCATAGAGAAAAATGTCTAAAACAATCAGCATTTTAAAAGGAATAAGGCCTCTTAAATTTTGTTTTTAGATTATAACATCGTATAACACATTTGTATTGTAAATCATTTTTCTATAGAGACGGGTCATGATTTCAGGAGTAATCTTAATAGCGTGATGCTGGATCGTCATTTGTTTTGCGTGAGCGCGCGGCGCCGTGCCAACCTGGCGCCATCTGTTTCCATAATTTCCTTTGTCCTCGCATCACCAATACGTTATTTTAGTATTTTTAGTGTTTTCTTCGGTTTCCGTGACTGTCACACATTTAAATAAAACTGTTTTAAACGGATTATATCGCGTATATTAGTTATTTAGTAATAGCCTCTCTGACGTTTCGGCAGCTTTCCAGTTACCGCTGTCAAAGGTTGGCTGAAAAAAAATCAATGAGTAGTTTGCACAATAAATGTTACTTCGACCATAGTAGTTCGGTGAATAGAGACTAAAGTACTATGGGTGACCTTACAAACAGTTTAGAATTTTTGATATGTTATCTAGGATGGTTAGTCAGTGTTTAAAATGCAAAATGCACAATTCTCCCCCCTCCGCGCCCGCCGCCATATTGAGAAACCGGCACTTTCTTCATATTTTTGCTCATATCTTCCTTTAGGAGCATTTTAGCTACAAGAAAGCTTAGACAATGCTATAGAGAGTTAAATTTACTACATTCTTCATTTTATATTTTGTTTCTAGGACAGATAGTCACTAGGGTGGAGCGAATTTTTTTTTTTTGGAAATTCAACTCAGAACGTCCCTAAAACGTTGCATTAGGCTGCCAGGTTTACGAGAAAAATAATAATAAAAATATTCAATACTACTTTTAGCCCTCTACTGTCATTTTGAATATTATGATCAAGCCCATACTGAAAATTTTTTTTTTATCCAAATCTTGTTTTTTTTTTAATGAAAGTCAAGTGTTTTTTATCTAAGCACATAATACTCGAAATAAAAGATATTATTGCGTAAAAATATAACAATATTAAAAATATGAAATTTTTTAAAATACTGTATTTTAATTTGAGTCACAGGTTCACGTAGTAGTTGCCGTAAGTATGAAATATAAGCTCAAAACATTTGAAGTTGAAACCCTTCTTTATAAATCTAATACTATTTACGTAAAAAAAAAAAGTTTTTTTTTTTATCAATTATGAGTAAATTTTTTCTAGCTCAAGCAGAGGGCTGAAACATATTTAAAATCAATGACATATATATATATATATATATATATATATTCATTAATATCTTATCTAAAGGCAACATATTACAAATGTTCCAGGTCGATCAGACAACTTTTTTTTTTCTCCATACATCGACGCTCCACCCTAATAGTCACGGATATGTGCATAACATTTAAAAAAAAAGTAAAAAATCACAATTTCCAACTCAAAAACAAACTTCTGGATTATATCTTCGTTTAGGAGCATTTTAGCTATAGAACAGAGCTTAGGCAATGTTGTAGAGAATTAAATTTACTAGAATCTACATTTCAAATTTTGTTTCAAGGACGGTTAGTTAGGTACGGAGATATGCACATTAAAAAAAATGGAAAAGTCGAATTTTCCGGAAATTTCTCAAAATTCTTGGTTTAGAATGGTGTCATTCAGTTACGGACTAGTCTAGACTATTAAAACATGTAGGAAATATTTATTTATTTATTTATTGAAAAACAGGTTACATGACATTACAGTTTACACCAATGCGTCATGAACCGAACAATGTTTATTACGACGGCGAAACGGCTTGGCCCCGTTGTTCCGACATCTCAGGTGTTGGATTTGGTAGGTTGCCCCGGAACCGACGAAACACGACACCTTTCGGCCAGAAATCAGCACACGCGATAGTCTCCTGGAGCGGCCGCGGCACGCGCACTACAAACGAGCTGAAGTGCACGTTGTGGCGCGACTGCAACTGGAACACCCTTAGCGAGTAGCCGGTTTTCTGGCGAACATACTGCGTCACTTCTTCAGCGGTGGCAGTGTGATGCAGGCGCGACACGTATAGCGCCTTGCTCGGTGTGGAGACCCGCAGACCACAACCAACCGGTTCTGCAGTACCACACTGACTCTTGCGTGTCTTACGCTTTCTTGACACCGTTGTGAAACCCTCCTTGTCCACACTGGTGCGAGGGGCTATAATATAAATATAATTGCTCATAAAACTCATGTCCATTTTTACATACATTTATATTTGCCCTGGCCGGGATTCGAACCCGGGACCGCCAGCTCAGTAGGCAGATGCTCTAAAAATTGCGCCAAACGCGTCGTAGTTTTTGTGTACAATAAAGTGTTTATATACATACTTTATAGTTTGCGTGACCAACACAGGTGCATGATATATAACAAAGCCAATTCCATTACGATTGTTTACAATAATAATTGTGTCAGCGCATCATATTATTCACAACATGACCACTACTTTAATAGTATTATTGTGCTGATGTAACGCAATTTTATACTCGACTGTATTGTAGGCTATAGTCACAACAAATCACAATAGACTATCACGATACCAGTTCAATGATCTACTTCATTCTTCGTCACCAATTTTGCTACAGATAGTAGAATAGTTGTACAGTTAGTTGAAGTTGGTTAATTTTCACAATAAAAACCGGCCAAGAGCATGTCGGGCCACGCTCAGTGTAGGGTTCCGTAGTTGCTCATTAGGGTGGAGCGAATTTTTTTTTTTGGAAATTCAACTCAGAACGTCCCTAAAACGTTGCATTAAGCTGCCAGGTGTACGAGAAAAATAATAATAAAAATATTCAATACTACTTTTAGCCCTCTACTGTCATTTTGAATATTATGATCAAGCCCATACTGAAAAAAAAAAAAATTATCCAAATGTTGTTTTTTTTTTAATGAAAGTCAAGCGTTTTTTATCTAAGCACATAATACTCGAAATAAAAGATATTATTGCATAAAAATATAACAAAATTAAAAATATGAAATTTTTTAAAATACTGAATTTTAATTGAGTCACAGGTTCACGTAGTAGTTGCCGTAAGTATGAAATAAGCTCAAAACATTTGAAGTTGAAACCCTTCTTTATAAATCTAATACTATTTACGTAAAAAAAAAGTTTTTTTTTATCAATTATGAGTAAAAAGAAATTTTTCTAGCCCAAGTAGAGGGCTGAAACATATTTAAAATCAATGACATATATATATATATATTCATTAATATCTTATCTAAAGGCAACATATTACAAATGTTCCAGGTCGATCAGACAACTTTTTTTTTTCTCCATACATCGACGCTCCACCCTATTGCTCATCCTTCACAATAGACTTAAGTTACGAGAAAGATTTCAAGCTCTATAAAAAGGTCGTAAACGCCAAAGTAGTTGTAATTACTTATTACCTTCTGGAAGTCAATTTACGTTTCTACTCCTTTTAAGAAAATTATGAAATTTTGCGATAACTCAAAAACGACTCGACCGATTTTATTCAATAGTTTTCATTGAAAGTGCTTATAAGGCTTCATTTTCATGAATTTTTCCATAATTTTTTGACCCGTGGTTGAAAAGTTAGGGGTTGGGGGGGGGGGGACACAATTTTTTTTATTTTTTAATAATGTTCGAAGACCCCTATTATTTTTAAAAGGCCTATTTAACGACACCCCACACACTAGTGTTGAAACAAAAAAAAAACCCCTACTTTAGGTATACGAGAGGCACCCGAAAACAGGTTTTTTTTTAGTTTTTATTTTACTGTTTTGTCGGTGTGATACATACACATACTCATACCAAATTTCAGCTTCCTAGTACTAATGATCACCGAGCTAAGCCGCGGACGCTATAAGGGTTCCTAGTTGACTACGGAACCCTAAAAAGACTTAAACGAGAAGAAGTTGTATTTCATGTCACACCTATTATAATAAATACTAACTTTAGATAAACCACGGGCGGTAATTCGTAAAGCCCCATATGGTATATAATATGTATAGCCACCTTCGGTTCGGGCCGCAAACTCCTACAATCGAGGACGTTCACTACTTCACTACCCTAGGTGTGTTATGTAGATACTTATTACAAACCTAAACACGATAGAAATGGGTTAATCAACTATTTTCTGCCACTCGTTACCATGGTGATGCCCCTGGGTCACTTTTTAAAACTACGATTTTCCGTGGTTATATTTAGCAAAAACTTTGTAATTTAAGCAGTTATAAGCCCATTTTTATGTAGACTACCTCCTGACAATACCAGTTATATCAATTATCAAACCTTTTCTTAGAAATGTAATCGCTATCATCCCCTGGGTCACGGACAGAATAACAGCAAGAAAAAGTTGTACCACCCAAATACAAAAAACATATACTAATTTATCACACATACACACTTATTACCAATGTAGTTTTTATTTATTAAAGATATAAATTCAAGGTAACATTAGATGTTTAAAAATTATTAGAGAGTTGTTAATAATACACAGGGTTTTTTTTTAGATGAAGTGATCCAATATACAACGTTTACCGATTTAATTATAGTTAAATTACTATAATAATATTTAATTTACAGGTTACATGAACAATGATGGACTTGAAGATAAATGGAATTGCTAATGAAGCACTAGATTTACAAGAAGAAAATGAAGTTAATAACAAAATCAACAACAATATAAACTGCAAGAATGAAAGAGAACATGACATAACAAACACAAAACTAGAACTAGTAGAAATAAGTGATGATAAACTTGCAAATGGAATGCGTGAAAATGATAATCATGCCAATAATGAAGCTAACATGACAATAGATTTCCAAAACTTTGATTGTGAACCTGAAAAAGAGGACAATGATCGTAATAATGACAAAGAAATTATTAGGAGAAATGTGAACGATAAAGAAAATACAGAACATATGGGCGATGAAAACCATTCGAATGTTAAAGATGATGCTTTTGGGAGAGTTAAGAAATTTGCTGGTGTGTTTAAAAGTTTACGAGACGAGAAGAAAAGGAAGAAGAGTGTTTGGAGAAGAAGGTCTTTTCGAGAATACGATTTAGAGGAGAAAACTATGTGAGTATGTATTTTATAATTATTTGATTTTTGCACTAAACCACTATAATTCAAGAGGTTTTTAGATGTTTTTACGGTTTTAGTCCAGAAGGCTCTAAATGACGACGCTTGACGTTTCCTCTGAAACTGTTTAGCAATTTTTATGCGATGTTTAGTAGGGTGTTGCTTATTTTCTAGCCCCTTACTCTCACCCCCTCATTCTGTTCTAGGACACAAAACTTCACTGTTTTTTTTAAATTCAGTTTTAGGGGTCGCAACTGGCAAAAAAACATAAAAAAAGAAAAAAGTATTTAAAATTTAATCTTTCCAACTGTAATAGGTAGAGACTTGAAATATTCGCTTAATCTGTAATCTGTATTACTAAGGCCGCTAAAGCAACACATTCTGAAAATAGGCTCCATACAAAAACGCGCTTTTTAGAGATTTTCGCTCTAACGGTTGTATGGTAATATAATTTTCATAGAGAATATATAAATAACAACAAATATGGAACCTTTCGTGCGCGAGTCCACTTTTTACACTACAAAAAGATCCTTTTCCGACTACGTTGATTATAATATCCGTCGCAGTGTTTTTTACTTGTATCGCGATTCTTTTCACTGTAAACCAGACTTTAAAGCCAACCTGTCACGGGCTGAGTTTCATATTATAATGCATTTAATATATTCTACCGTAAAATGGGGTTACTTTAAAATGCAGGGGCTACTTTGGAAAAGTGTTTTTACGCCATGTCCTTATTTAACCATCTGTGGCAATGAAATGCGTACCTTTAAAAATGACCTAACCTGTTACTTAATTTTCTCAATTGAACTTTTTAATATTTGCCTTTTTATAAGCATTTTATATCTATCAAGGTAGCCCCAAATTTTCCTAAAGACACCCCATTTTACCGTATGGTTTCATCAGTCTGTCACAACGTCAATGTCACAAGCAAAACGGCTCATGATTGGTTCGTAGACACGAACACATAAAACCAAAACGGACTTCACCCTTCGCAAATCTGTTGTATGAAGACTATCGTTCTACAGTCAATGCTTTTAGGTATTTAAAGAAATGTAAACAAACCGGAGCTGTCAAATTGACAGCAAGCAACGGCGAATGTCAAACCGACAAAGTTAAAAGTTACGTAAGGTAGGTGTTGCTACTTTAAACCCGTGACTTTCTATTTTAGTCGTGTTACTTCCATTATAATGCAACCTTGCGTTTTAAACCTCTGCAAATTTGGGTACTTCTTTATTGACGATCTACTGAAGAAAAAAAAATACATTTAATAAATGTGATAAAAATATGTTTAAATTCGTTAATTTGTTTATACCTATTCGGTTAAATTAAGCGATAACACATGTTATTAGTGAGGTCAATTATTTTATAATATAAAAAAATATAGGAACCAAACGTTATCTTATAAACAACCCTTTTAACACTTTGCACGCCGTAAGTTATAATCGGTACCGCGCTCCAACAGCTGATCACGAGCACCACTCGTGATGCTCTTTTTCCCAAGAACGCCGCGCATTTTTTAAGGCGCTACCTATGGTTCGCCGGCGGTTTTCGGTGATATTGTAAGATTTAGAAAATAATAATTAGCGTAGATACAGGAATGTTTTTTATTTTATTTAAGAGGTGGTTTCGTATTTTATAAGGAAAAAAATAAATGAATGTGTTCATAATATTTATTTTATTCTAAATCTTTCACTGAACAGAACTCGTTTTACGAAAAAAAAACTAACATGGTTTTATTTGCACTTTTATGTGGTATAATCTTTCTGGGTATGATATTTTTTGAAACATGGGTAATTGCATAATGGCACTGAACAATCAGGACAATAAAAAATTGTTTCTTTGCGCCCTCGTTTACCAGTTGCCTTCTTTATGCTGTCAGCACAAACTTTACAGACTCTTGTAACGACCGCCTTTTTTTCTGTCGCTGGTATTTTCTCTGCAAAGTGCCTTCCCATTAGTCTAGTACTTTTACCTACAAAATGTGGCCCACGAGAAGGCCCTGCAGCATCAGGGACTGCAGATTCCATTAGTTCCTCTCCACAAGTCATCAAAAATTGCGAGAAGCGTTGCTTGCGTCTTTGCGTTCTCGACTTATTGAAAATGACAAAGGAATTTGCCATGGCTCTTGCAACTAAATGGAAAAACATTTTCTTCCACCACTTCATGGTCTTCCTCTCCAAAGCGTAGTAGGATACGTCCAAGATGCAATCTGGCTTCTGTCTTTTTATAAGTCCAGCCCCTTTGACTTTCGATGTGACCTCAGACCAAGTAGCGGCATGTTTTGAAGGAAGCATGAGCACATCACGTTTGTGTTCCATTTACATGCAGTGAGATTACCACGGTGGCAAAAGGCCATTTCATTTTTTTCTAAAGGCTGTTGACGCCATTTCTGAGGCAAACCACGCCTGTTCCCCATCACTGTGCCCACCACACGCACGTCGTTCAGCCAGAGCAAATCGACAGTAGTTGGATTTGTAAAAAACCGGTCCATATATAAAGTGTGCCATTTCCCAAAATAGGGCTCGCACAATTCCAAAATGATTGCCTCAGTAGTTCTTGAATCGCCTACATAAGGAACCATCTTCAAAATATAGCCTGTTTCTGCCTCGCAGATCATGTACACTTTCATTCCGTACTTGCTCGGCTTATCCTTGTTATAAAGACGAAAGTGTACTCTTCCTCTAAAGCCACAAGTTCCCTCATCAATGGTCAATGCTTCCTCAGGGTAATAACTGCTCTTACACAACTCAGACAGCTCATCAAAATATGGTCTCAGTTTGAAAAACACATCATAACCGTCTTGCCCACGAGCTATATAATTTGAGTTGTCATTCAGATGAATACAACTAAAAATTGCTCTAAAACGAGATCTATGCATGAGCTTTTTGGCAAATGGTGTTTCTATGATTTCCCTGGTTGACCAGTAAGAATCAAAGCTTTGTTTACGAACCAGCATCATATGAATTATAATACTGAAAAAATTCTTCAACTCTTGCATGGTGACAGGTATCCAATTGTATAGCATACTACCGGGCTTCAAAAGTCCTTGCCTAGCTAGTTTCGTTTTCATTTGGCTTGCGTAACGATTGGTTTCCGTTATGACCAGTTTCCAAAATGTTTCGGGGAAAAAGATTGAAAAACAGTCAATTTCCGAAGAGTTTCCATCAATTGGAGCCAATACTGCTGATGCGTCTTGAAAGATATGATTTTCAGGCTGACGTTCTTGTGGAATATAAGACCAACCGTTGGCTTCATCGATTCCCTTAGCAGTTGGTACCGATCGCGATGTTCGGGCACCACGTGACGCCACCGACCGAGTACCATATCGTCCTCGACGTCTTCTGGTGACACGAGTACAAGACCGGCCTCGCTCGATTACTGGCTCAGCAATTTCCTCAATAGTGTGCTCCTGGTCAGCTACAGCTTCCTGCGTTACTTGCATTAACTCTAGAAACAGAACATAAATATATTACACAGTTATTCAAATAAAAAAGCGCTTTTGTCCTTAAATAAACAAGAACTACAAAATAACGAACCTTCAATATCTTCATCCTGAGCCTCTTCAACATCAGAATCATCATCGTTTTGTAATTCATCAACAATATCCGTCGATTGTAAGTGATATCGTCGCCGAACGGGAGCCATTTCGCGCCAAAACTTCACGCAATAACGACCGCATAGGTAGCCCGCAGCGCACTGAACTGAGCAGACACAGCAGCAGGCAGCGCGGGCGCCGGCTCGTAGTGCCGTCCCCCCACCCGTCACGTAAATAAATAGTATGTGTGCGAGTAACTGAATCGTTCTTCTACACGTTGCTATTAAGCGGATCACGAACTGTGTTCGATATTTTAATACAAACAGTATGAAATCTGATCACGACTACTATTCGTCATCCGCGACTCTAAGAAAAAAAGTGTCACGAGTGGTATTCGTCATTGGCGAGCTAGACATGGCAGTTATTAAAATGGCCGGCGAATTAGAGCAAAAATGCGAACCGAGTGGTTCTCGTGATCGGCGTGCAAAGTGTTAATGGTTTGTTTACATTCTATGAAATACCTAAAAGTACAGGCTATAGGGGTATTTATCCTATGAGTAATTTACACAAAGCAAAGGATCGCACGTCGCGATCGCTAATAAGTCTAAGAACTGAATGCTACCAGTAGCCTTATACCGTTAAGAGGCCTTATTCCTTTAAAAAAAAAAAATTTTCATGTTATGACAAATATATTAACACGTAAACATGATGTCCACAGCACGTTGTCGGCTAGCAAAGTCGGGTAAAACAATGTCCATAGTGGGGCCAAAAATCTACAATAAAGTACCCGTCTATATCAAAGATATAGAAAATGATATAACGTACCTCAATGTTTTAAAGAAATGGCTAACAACCAATGCTTTTTACAGCATGGACGAATTTTACCAATTTAATAATTAAATAATATAATAATACCAATAATGTAACTACCTCTTCCAATTTGTATTTAATAATTAATATTTTTATAATAATTTGTATTTTAAATTTAATAGTAATAGAAATGATGTTTTTATAATGTACCTATTGACTTGTAAAATGTTGACATTTTATCAATAAATGAGTATGAGTATGAGTAGGAGTATAATGTATAATGTATATTGATAATTTCAACCAACTTTTTGAAGTGAATAATACTTTTCCCCGAGTTTTAGGTAATAACATAACGATTTCACGCTTTTATCGCGTGCAGTCGAAAATAAGTTGAAAAATAGTATTTTATGCAACCGTTGTATAAGAGGGGCCAAAAAACGCGAGTGGCATGGGTTACGATGTGAGCGTAGCGAACATCGTAAGAAAGATGCCACGAGCGTTTTTTGACCTACTTATACAACGTTGCATACAATACTTTTTCTACGACTCGACATTTCATAAATATAATGCAATTAAACAACAAAGAAAATAATTACATGTTCCCGCTCGGAATCAACATAATTAAAAAGAAAAATTGTCTCTGATAAACTTTTTTTTATTTACAACCATCTGTCAAAAAAATATTAACTTATACATAAAGGTATACGATCACCATACTAAACATCTGTCAAAAAAATTAAACTTATACATAAAGGTTACGTTCACTATACTAAACATCCATGCACTGAAGACAAAACTTTTTTTTTAAGTTGGCAGCAATGCCTTAGTACAATAAGTTTTTTTTTAAATTTGCAAATTGTGTGAATGCAGCTATTCATCTTGTAATCTGTGGTACTAAGTGATGCTTTTTTGGCGACATTATACCATCGGTTAGCAGTGTGTTTTTGGGCAGTAGAGTATAGACTTTTACAGACTTTCATAATTTATGTCTTTATATTAGAGTTAGTAACTATATAAATGACAGAAAAAAGTACTGGAGTAGAAAAACTAATTTTCCGCATGAATTTTGTCAATTTCGAGTAGTTTTTGAAACACAAATTATCAATGAAAAATTCAAACTGTAGGTTTCATGTTTTTTTTTTATCTAGCCTGTTTGTGTGTGTCCCACTGCTGGGCAAAGGCCTCCCCTCTTTCTCTCCAAATATATACCTACTACTAAATCCCAATAGCCCTGTTCTAGGTAGTAACATCAATAATATGTTAGGAAAAATGTTTGATCATAGAGAAAAATGTCTAAAACGATCAGCATTTTAAAAGGAATAAGGCCTCTTAACGTGACCGTACTCGCTAGTGACTGCGTTAACGATTTGTATGGAGAATTGACAACATTATTTTTTTTACCGGGATTTTTTCGGCTATTATCAAATAAGAAAAAAAAAATATTAGTACCACATTTTAAAAAATCCCAATTCGTAATTGAAAAATTAATTTGATAAGTTCCTCGCTCTAAAAGAGCGTAACCGACAGAAAATCATGCTGTCGTACTATTACTAAGGTGGATTTAGTTTGGGAATTGTACCATTGTTCTTTTTGTGTGTTGTGACAATTATTCCACAAGATGACATCATGTAGAAGGCCGTGTAGGGTAAGTGCTCCAGTGAACGAACACTTAAGGAAATTATCAACTTTAAAAAAATATTTTTGGCAGATAGCAATAATTAAATTTAAGTATTACTGTTCCTATAGCGTAAACAACTATTTTAGTTTTCTAAAATTATTTTTATTTTGCAGTAGTGCTGCACAGTCTTAAATTATTTATAGCAAGCTGTAGGGGATAAAATGGAAAATCACCAGTGAATGAACATAAATTTCTAGTAAATGAACAAATGAAACCAATGAATGAACTACCCTTAAAGTCATGCTTTATTTTGTTAAAAAAGATACAAAATGTAGGTACTTGTTTAAAAAATATTTCGTAGAGGTATTAGGTAGGACATCAAATGAAATCAATAAACTACTTTTCTAAAACAAGAAAAATACAAAAATACATATCGTAGTTCATTCACTGGTTTTTGAAAACCAATTAATGAACTTACTGTCATTGCGGTAGTTCATTCACTGGAAAACGCAGACCAGTGAATAAACTGTTTATTTGTATAAAATTTAATATTTAAAGTTTTGTTCGAACACTGGCTGTTTGTCAGATAATACATTTCTATCAAAATCATAGAAAACCAAATCTTATAACTACTAACAAAACGTCAGATATTGGACAAACAATAAATCACGCGATTCCAGTGAATGAACCCCCCGGTTCGTTCATTGGATTTAATCCATTTTGGTTTCTAGTTATAGAACACTGGATTAAAAGCCACTTTTTGAAAATAAATCACATTAACCTACACATTAATAGCACTAACAACACCTTACGGCTTAAAAAAACACGCACTGTACATGGCAGATGCACAGGACACACGTAGTGACACATTAAACACAACATAGCTTATAGCTTACCTTAATCCTTATTACACCTCCATATAAACAAAAAACAGCAGCCGCATGCCCACTTTACACCGTCCCCATTTTGACACTGATGCGTATGAGTTGAAGTAACTGCTACCAGAACTTGTCAAATAATATTGCTAACCGAAAAAAAAATATCACGCGTGGTAGAAAATTACAGAAATCTTATTTTACGAAAAAAACATGCATTTTGTTCGTTCACTGGATTTGTTCATTCACTGGAGCACTTACCCTATAATCCAAATAAAATAAAATAGTTTTGGATTCTGTGACTAAATGACAATAAATGCATGAAATTATTTTAAACTGAACACTTTGAAATTCTGAAATGTTGTCAATTGTACCTAGTTCTACATAGTAACATGTTCTCGATATTTTTAACGAAACAGATGATAGTTAAAGCCTGACCAGAAATATATGAGGATTGTCAAGAGGGCGCTATTTATAAGATTTATATGGCAACAATTTTGTAACCAATCGCAACCCACTATAATGACATTATTTAAATACCTGTCAGTTCCATTATGTTAACCTCGTAATATAATTTTTAATGGAATGCACTCTCTTCCCGACTATTTTTCGTGTAGTAATCACATGTACACTCTATTTATAATCTTATGTTCACGACTGTAAATGGTTTTCAGCATTTTCTTTGGATAATTTTAAATATTTATCTTTTGAAGAATCTACCACCAATGACATTTACATTGTTGACAAACCATCATAAAATCATTGCCAGTGTAAGAAATTAGTTCCTGTGAAATTCCGCAATATGGCGCATCCTCATATATTTCTGGTCAGGCTTTATAATTAATACTTGCAGAAAAGCGTACTGTATATAATTATACATATTGTGTTACCAAATGGGATATATTAACCGTAAATGAGAACGCCAATCCTGTTGCATGTTAATTTTATTTCTTCTTTTTTGTTTTCTCTTCTTGGTTGTTGTTCCTTGTAAGATTTTGTTGTTTATCCTATGCAGAAGTTTAGTCTAGTGTAGTGAGTATTCAAATGTTCATGTTGTGTGTGCTCAGTGAGCGCGTTTTAGGAAGTAAGTGCATGCCTAAATGTATACTTTAAGCCATAATTGTTTTTGTTACACATTTACTTCTGTTGTTTCTCCAATAAATAAATAATACTATTCTCCATACAAATCGCTTACGCATTCACTAGTGAGTACACTAACGAGACAAGGTTACGCCCGACGACTGCAATGCATATGTGAAAATACAGAACGTCACACATACAAACACACATGTGCTTATAATTAAACTCTTTATGAGTCATAAACTTTTTATAGCATAAGTAGGTCCTTTCAGTTATGATATTCGATTATGAAATAAGTAGGTACTTGTATTGTGCGTAAATAATTACGAATAGGTTTCATTACGAATTAAGAGGACATATCAGTGCTCATTTTCACATACACACATAGTTTACGTTAAGTGTGTGCCTAGTAACTAAACAAAAGGAATCCGTTGATACTTTCAAAACACACCTTAAAGAACATTACTTGTCTCTCCTTTAATACTCTGGCATTGTGGCTGACATAATCTGTGGTTCGTCACACAAAATACTATTATATATATTAAGGTTTAATTAAGTTTATATATGAGTATATATTCAGTTATATGTTTATTTATGTATATTTTTATGTATGATTATACTGTATCAATATGTATTTATTTTATCTATTTATTTATTTCATAAGTAAGTACAAACAAAATTACATTTTATTGTAACGGCATCGTTAAACCAATTTGGTTTGTCTCGATGCTACATTCCGCAATAATACATTATAAACTAATTCCTTAAACACATCTATTATTATAGGTTTTAGTAGATTTTAATATTTTTTCAGTTATTTTCTTGATTACTTTTTGCCTCGCCATCCCCTACTGCCATCGCCTACTCATCTCATTTCATTTATATTAATCCGCTACCCAAAGGTTGTCTGGAAGAGTCGCTTTTTAGCGATAAGACCGCCTATTGTTTACCTCTATTGTAATGATAAGTGTTATCTGTATTTGTATTTCTTTCTTCCTGAGGTGTGCAATAAAGAGTAAGTATTCTATTCTATTCTATTCTAAAAGGACTAAAGGCCCTCCTCAAACGGGGTCCATACTTAACGTAACTGGGTTACACAAACCGAGGTTTCGTTTTCGTCTGTTCCCTCCTTCAAAACTTAACCAAGCTTTACGAAATTTCACAAAATAAATGGGAAGGAAATGTTCAGACAACAGAAGCCTCGATTTGTATAACCCGGTTCCGTTAAGTTTGGACCTCATTCGTATACGACGTTAGTAACCAGACGTTCGTGACCAGGTGCAAACTTTACGTAAACTACTTATGGGAAAAGGAGTAGTGTCATATCCTCTTAAGGCGCATTATATGTCACGAGTAAAAATCAGTGGCAAAGCAAATTATTTCAGTTTGTCCATAAAAAAACGGGCGATAAAACCTTACTTCACAAAATATCAACTGTAATAAAACTGTATTGATGATTACAGCCCAGCAGGGGGTTTTACAACCCACGCCGTGTTGCGGATTTTTAGTGTAACTAATTTATTTTACTGGCAACGACAATTTTTAGGGTTCCGTACCCAAAGGGTAAAAACGGGACCCTATTACTGAGACTTCGCTATCTCCGTCCGTCCGTTCGTCCATCCGTCCGTCCGTCCGTTTGTCACCAGGCTGTATCTCAAGAACGGTGATAGCTAGACAGTAGAAATTTTCACAGATGATGTATTTCTATTGCCGCTATAACAACGAATACTAAAAATAGAATAAAATAAATATATAAGGGGGGGGGCCCATACAAGAAACTTACAGATAATGGTACGGAACCCTTCGTGGGCGAGTCCCACTTGCAATTGGTGTATTTTTTGGTAACTGACGTTGAAAGTCAATGAGTGTCACTGACGTAAACAAAGAGGAAACAGGACTTAATTCCGCAAATTTCAAGTAATTTTTTAATATTAAAGCCAAATCTATTCATAGTGATGAAACTTAAGTTTTTTTCCATAGGATTCAGTAAATATTTCACAAGAAGAACGAAGGATTGAGCAGCATTCCGGTACACATAGTTTTGAATTTGCTTACTGACAAATCGTTGACAAATCGCTACTGATATTTAATAATGAAAATATGTGACGTATGCATATTATTGCCATATGAAAGCTGTTTGTAGCGCCACTGTCCCTGGGCCGGACCGACGTTTGTTAGGCGGTATTATGTCAAAGAACTCCTAAAGGCGTAATATAGCAAATTTTCACAATAACACCGCTGACAGTTTGCTAATGATAAATAGGAAGGCGCTCAATATTTAAATTGAGCACCAAAAACGGCAAATCACGCCAATGTCGCCTACTGACGTCAAAATGACAATGGTCAAAAATAAGTTACTTTCTTTTTTCTGGTACCTCTAGTACACCTAAAAGTGTGGGTGTTTTTTTTTTGTTCCAACATGAATATAAATATCGGACAACCTCACACAAATCGATCTAGTCCCTAAGCTCAAGAAGGCGTGTGTTATGGGTACTAGACGACGATATACGTACTTATATAGATAAATATATACTTTAAATACATAGAACAACCATGACCCAAGCACAAATATTCGAGTTCATCACACAAATATTTGCCCTGGCCGGGATTCGAACCTGGGACCGCCGGCTCAGTAGGCTGGTGTCTACAAACCGAGCCAAACGCGTCGTCCAATCAAACTCCTATAAGTATTTCTCAATTCCTGTTGAATTGTAAGCACTTTTTATTTTTTTTGCTGTGGAGTTAGGGTCACAGTGAATTGCTTTTCCGCTTGGCGTTCAAATGGTTAAATTTCCGGCAAATTTGTTTTTTTCATATTATGACAAATATATTTATAATTTCAACCAACTTTTTGAAGTGAATAATACTTTTCCCCGAGTTGTAGTGTAACATGTAGTTGAAAACGTTAATGTGCAGTTGAAAAAAACAGTTTTCTGCGTAAATATTGTCAATTTCGAGTAGTCTGAAACAAAAATTAGCAATGAAAAATTCACTGTAGGTTTTAAATATATGCCAAGAAATCTCCATAGCCCTGTTCTAACTAGTGACATTGATAATATGTTAAGAAACATGTTTGATCTTAGAGAAAAATGTCTAGAGCAATCAGGATTTTTGTACGGATAAGGAATCTTCATGCCAGGCTGTCCGCAGGTCCGTACCAGGCCAGTAAAGTCACATATTTTGACTAAGTTGTAGAGTTTGTGAAGTTAGGCCTTGTAAAGTTAGGGCATATAGAGTCAGAAGCTTGGCTACATTAGATCAGATAACTTTTCGACAGTGCGATTCATATGGTTATCGTCTTGGCATCATTTTACATGATCATGTTTTTGGTGTATTTCAAGCGCAATTTCTGTATTGTTTCTGAATAAATCATATCATATCTTATCAATTTTCTTACCAACATTCTTTGCTGCATGACCAACCATAAATTATTTGACTGGTTTTATAAAACAATGTACCGTTAGGCTTGAGTAACACGTGCACTAAAAACTAAAAATGGAAGTAATTCCCGTCATTGTACTAGACCGAACTATTTCGCCGATCGCCGAGCGTCAAGTGTGAACGAGCAGAGAACTGATCGCTTAGCGCCAAAGCGTGAGCGAGCAGTGAATTGAACGCCAAACACCACGCGTCAGCGAGCACTGAACTGAACTCCGAGCGCCAAGCGTGAGCGAGCAGTGAACTA
This sequence comes from Apotomis turbidana, assembly GCA_905147355.2. NCBI lineage: Eukaryota > Metazoa > Arthropoda > Insecta > Lepidoptera > Tortricidae > Apotomis > Apotomis turbidana. Next base: position 7,256,261 of record LR990307.1, read on the forward strand.
AACGCCGAGCGCCAAGCGAGCAGTGAACTGATCGCTTAGCGCCAAGCGTGAGCGAGCAGTGAACTGAATGCTTGGCACCAAGCGTGAGTGTACGTTTGGATATTCGCTTCGCTCGCTCGCTCAATTAAGTCGTAACCGTAACCTTGAAAAGAACAAGCAATAGAATTACTTACGTTATTGTCTCCGCCTATTATCAAATTAAGGTTTCAAGTGTACAAATGTAGATGTAGTGAACAAAAGTCTTTTTTTCTCTATCAACTTCGGTGAGAAAATTGAGATGGAAATATTAAAACGAGCTTCCCCGACAAAATACGATGGAAAACTATTATTTACTACGTCCGTATTTTTTTTTGTTGGTGTGCTATAAAGATTTTTTGTATTGTATTGTTATCTCAGGCTACACGTGGCCTAATACGTTTTTAGTCCTAGACACACACAGATAAGACATCAAAACGTTTCCTACTGATAAGAGCTCTAGGCTACAGGGTGGTCATTCGAGTGTGTCGTTTTAAATACGAGTATAAGCCAATTAAGAGGCTTTATTCCTTTTTTTTTTCATATTAAGACAAATTATATATTGATAATTGCAACCAACTTTTTAAAATGAATATTAATACATTTTCCTGAGTTTTAGACAGTAACATAGCTATATTTAATGCTTTCATTGTGTGCAGTCGAAAATTTTGTCAATTTCGAGTAGTCTTTGAAACTAAAAATTATCAATGAGAAATTCAAACTGTAAGTTTCAAATTTATACCAATAAATTACAATGGCCCTGTTCTAATTAGTAACGTTGATAAAATGTTAAGAAACGGGTTTGATCATAGAGAAAAATATTTAAAGAATCAGGGACCTAATTCGAGATTGACATTTGAGTGATCGCCAAACGTCAAATCTCTATTAGATAACAGTTATATCGCCATTGAACTGTCATTTAAATGCGATGAGCTTAAAAGTGACATATCTCATCTCAATTTTGGAAATACGAAGGCGATAATGATTGTCAAAAATGTTATTCATGTATATAAGTTTCTGTATTGAACGAAACGTAACGGACTAATTTCACGTACTACGCGGTCAATTTAAAGTATGCGCCTGTTATTTATGCCGTCACATACAAAGGAAGCGAAAAATTGCGCGTCCGAATTGACGAAGTTGCGATGTTCTAGGGATATCGCCACTTGTCAAGTAGGCACACGTCAAAAGTGACGGATGGCGATGAAAAGGAGAGATCTCCATTATAGGTATCTCTAAAATTGGTCGAATACCCCCCCTGTATTTTTTAAAGGGATAAAGAGCCTTAACGTTGGATTGACATTACATCAGTCAAATTATCTCTGGCCTGTCATTCGAATGTAAATCGCCATTACGATAGATCGCCATAATAACATTAACTAGAGGCCCGTTGCGGCGTCGAACCGCCGCTAGAATATGGAAATCCGGAAGTGTTACCGAAAATAACTACTTTATCGATAAGAAGTTTTTGGCGAACGAAGAATAAATACTGTAAAAAAACACGTTAAAACTATGTTTTTTATATATATATATATATTTAAAGGGCTTTGTCGCTAAGCGACCACATCGCAATTTCGCAAAATTATTTTTTAAAAACGGTAAAACATGCCAGGCTCGAGCTAGGCCTGATAGCCAACTGCCAGCTTCATCGTGCCAACTTTTTCAACTCTTGTAAAAATAACTTGTGCATTAATGACATGTGATCTGCTGATCTGTTTCACAAATAAAATGCATATTATTCGATTTATGGAAAAATTTAATTCATAAAAATAATCCCATATCTTAAAAAAATAATTGACATATTTTATAGGGATTGGTAGAATTTAATTTGTTGTTCTTTCTTCAGGGCATAAATTTATCGATTTGATCGATTTCTATCAATTTCCAGAAATAGCACATGAATCGAAACGACAGATTTGGGCACTCACTATTAAAAATAGTGACAATAAAAAATGTTACATAAACTCAATTGTATGAAATAGAGAGTATAAAACGTTTATAGATACACGAAAAATCACTATTATCAATGCTTGTCTTTTTTTTATGAAATTCAATAGATCATGCAAATTTTCTTAATATGGGTGCTGCCATGTCATCATTATCAATCAATTTATTCAATAACAATTACACATTGTGTTTGAAATTCTTACGCTAGGTATACTTAAGCAAACCCTATTTACTAATCTAAATAAATAACTGACCAACAATAGGTACTTACTCCACCATAAAAAAAAAAAAAAAAAAAAAAAAAAAAAAAAATGTTTCAAGAATGTGTAATAAATAAAATCCAATATATAAAACAGCTAAAAATGTTGAAAAAAGAATATTAAGACATATTTTTTTCAATAAATTTAGAGCTGAAGGCCTAATACCCGCGAATTCCAAATTCAAACTTTCGTCTTTCCTCTCATTGAAATAGTGTCTGACAGAAGAGTGAGGGAGATGCTATCTATACTCTCAAGTCTATGATATAAACCTAATTTTAGGGTTCCTTACTAAAGTCGGTAAAAACGGAAGCCTTATAAAATCAATTTGTTTTGTTGACAGCAGAATTTGTCAAATTTTATTTTGAATGAGTATAAGAATGATCAGCCAGACGTCATTAATTCAAATAGGATTTATTCTTGAGAGCGTCGATTTTTTGAAATTTGCATCATATGTAGGTTATTTCTACCATCAAGTTTCGCATGTTAGGGTAACATGTTAATTATTCCACATTGCCAACTGGTCCACAATGTCAGCTCGTCTATATTCCCATCTGGGTCACAATGCCAACTTGTCCACACACCCAACACGTCCACATTGCCAACTCGTTCATACACCCAACTCATCTGCATTGCCAACTCGTCTATATTACCAATACGTCTCCATTGGCAACTCGTCCATATTCCCAATTTGTCCACAATGCCAACTCGACCATATTTCCAACTCGTCCATATTTCCAACTCATCCACATTCCCAACTCGTACACAATGCCAAATCATCCACATTGCCCACTCGTCCATAAACCCAACTCATCTACAATGCCAACTCGTCCATATTACCAACTCGTCTTTATTGCCAACTCATCCATATTCCCAACTCGTCCACAATGCCAACTCATCCATATTGCTAACTCGTCCACATTTCCTACTCGTCCATACACCCAACTCGTCTACAATACCAACTCGTCTTTATTGCCAATCTCGTCCATATTATCAACTCGTCCGTATTACCAACTCGTCTTCATTGCTAACTCATTTATATTCCCACTCATCCACAATGCCAACGCGTTCATATTACTTGCTCGTCCACAATGCCAACTCGTCCACATTTCCAACTCGTCCATATTCTCACCTCGTCCACAATGCCAAGTCGTTTATATTACCAACTCGTCCATACACCCAACTCATCTACAATGCCAACTCGTCTTCATTTCCAACTCATCAACAATGCCAACTCGTCCATATTGCTAACTCGTCCACATTTCCAACTTGTCCATAGACCCAACTCGTCCACAATTCCAAGTCGTCCACATTTCCAACTCGTCCATATTCCCAACTCGACGATACACCCAACTCGTCTATACAAACTCGTCCCTATTATCAGCCCGTCTTTATTGCCAACTCGTCCATATTCCCAACTTGTTCATTTTGCCAACTCATCCACATTCCCAACTCGTCCACGTTGACAACTCGTCCGTATTACCAAGTCGTCTTCATTGCCCACTCGTCCGTGTTCCCAACTTGTTCATTTTGCCAACTCATCCACATTCCCAACTCGTCCATATTCCCAACTCGTCCACATTGAAAACTCGTCCATATTACCTACTTGTCCGTATTACCAACTCGTCTTCATTGCCAACTCGTCCATAATGCGAACTCGTCCACATTGTCCCCTTGTACATGTTCCCAACTTGTAAATTTTACCAACTCATCCACATTGCCAACTCATCCACATTTCCAACTCGTCCATATTCCCAACCCAACTCGACGATACACCCAACTCGTCGACTATACCAACTTGTCCTTATTATCAGCTCGTATTTCTTACCAAATCTTCCATATCACCAACTCGTCCGTATTACAAAGTCGTCTTCATTGCCAACTTGTCCGTATTACCAACTCGTCTTCATTGCCAACTCATCCATAATGCGAACTCGTCCAAATTGCCCACTTGTCCATCTTCCCAACTTGTCAATTTTACCAACTCATCCACATTGCCAACTCATCCACATTTCCAACTCGTCCATATTCCCAACCCAACTCGACGATACACCCAACTCGTCTACAAATACCAACTTGTCCTTATTATCAGCTCGCCTTTATTGCCAAATCTTCCATATCACCAACTCGTCCGTATTACAAAGTCGTCTTCATTGTCAACTTGTCCGTATTACCAACTCGTCTTCATTGCCAACTCGTCCATAATGCGAACTCGTCCAAATTGCCCACTTGTCCATGTTCCCAACTTGTCAATTTTACCAACTCATCCACATTGCCAACTCATCCACATTTCCAACTCGTCCATATTCCCAACTCGACGATACACCCAACTCGGCTACACAATACCAACTTGTTCTTATTATCAGCTCGTCTTTATTGCCAAATCTCCCATATCACCAACTCGTCCGTATTACCAAGTCGTCTTCAGTGCCAACTCGTCCATATTCTCAACTCGACCACATTTCCCATCCCGTCGACATGCAAGCGGAAGGACTTAGTTTTTTCTTGTAAAATACCATTTAATTTACCATGACTCATGCCATTTTCCTTGGAATTATTTTTTTGATGGACTTATATTTATAATAATCTATAATAAATTTACTTATTTGAATGACGTTTAAATTAGTTTTACTACATTTTTTCTGCCTTGATTTATTGTAAAACTCGCCTATAAAAATAATCTATACTTGAATGACGGTCAGTTTTTCTAGTCTTTCGAGTACCAGTCCAACTCGCACTTAACCGGCTTTTTTCTCCACATTTTTAACAGGTATGCGAAAAAAGTTTCCATATGAACATTTTAAAAAGAAAAACAACCTGGCAATTTAGAGCATTGACATAATAGCCCCCAATAAAAAAGACATTAAAAGTTGTCAGAATATGGTTACTGTCATTCATTGTCAACAAACTGTAAAATTATTTTTGCATATTCGTACATGTTTTAAGTGTTGCGGATATTATGTTGTCGACTCAAAAATAATATTTCATCATGCTGAACAACTTACTCAGGTTTGTGAGCAAATCATGCTTATTATTATTTGGTCATCTTATGTCAAAATAGGGATCACGTGGTTAGCGCACAGTAGTTTTTTCAAATCCATTTTTCAGTACCTTTTCAGGAAAAAATTAAAATTCCAAGAGTTTTATGCACCTCTCCAGCATGAGACGAATCTAATGATATATCATTTATCAAAATCGGACCATAAATGTAGATCTGATGGGATGTACAAAAATCGGCCTCGCGTAATATATATATAGATAACCAACAATAATACATAAATTAAAATACTAACTATTAACTAAGGACTTAACTAACTAAAATATATGCTAAAACGGATTCAATTTAATTAAAAAAAAAATATTATACATTCGGACCCCTTTGGCATGGTCCCGAAGACGCTGGCAGCAGTATCGCTAAATAGCAACGCTAATACATTAAGCGAGGAAGCTGCCAGCTCTTCGGTCCGCCGTGGTACCAGTCTTTGCAATCTGCTTAAATAGTTGTCGAGTACTGGGCCCCCACGGACCAACATTCTCAACCTTGAACGGAACTAAATCGTATTCGGAGCTGAGACCCCTTTATGTGTTTTTAATTATTCGAACGCTTTGATATCACTCATCTTTCAGGTATCTCGCCTTTGAACTGTCAAACAATGTTATGCTCGAACAAGAGCTCGAATACCTATATAGTGTCTATCATCCTATGCAGTAGACATTTCATCGTATTTATTATATACATAATAATATACATCTTATAGTATGTCAATATATGTATCATTGCATTGTATGGTAGTTATGTTATATAATATACATGTATTCACTTATATCTTAGGCACTCTCTGAATGACAAATTTTCTAATTTGCACCCACTTGAAGCATCTCTGTTTGGCCCTATGGTTGACTGGTAGAGAATGCCATTAGGCATTAAGTTCGCCATTTGTACTGACTTTTGTTTTGTGTAATAAAGTTTAAATAAATTAATTAATTAAACGCGATGAGATATCTCCTCTCAATTTTTCTGCTGCATCAAAGCATACGTTGCCGAAACGTCATATAAATACAGGCTCAAATAAAGAAAATACAATACAAGTACGCTTTATTGCACACAAAAAACATATACCCAAGAAATAAAATATAAACAAATTAAAAACGGTAGACAATAGGCGGTCTCATCGCTAAAGAGCGATCTCTTCCAAACAACCTTTGGGTAATGGAGTTGATGCTAAAAATCATTTATTGAGTATAGGTGATGCAAAATGCGAATGGGAACATTGTAAAGGACGGATATCTAAAACATAAATAGACATAAAAACCTGAATATACATATACACACTGAATAAATAAATACTCGTACTACGCACAACAATACAGTCAGCAGAAATCATGATGAACGTACCTAAGCGTTATTTAAATGTGTGACAGTCACGGAAACCGAAGGTCTAAGATTAGAGTCTTAAGTGGAAGTTTGTAGTAGAATTATAGTGAAAGAAACAGATTAAATTTTTTTTTCTTTTTTAAATAGTACATTAATTAACGTCGGAAATGAAGGGCTTGCCGGGTGAGTAGGTATAGACGGATAGTGATACGAAGCCGGCAAGCCTTTTTCACGGCTAAGGCATGTATAGTGCTTTTCTCAAACATATGCAATGAAATAAAAGAATACACCACTCAAATTCAGCTGTTTAGCTTGTTCATGAACACAGACGCAATGTCAAAAAAAAAATACTTCCCGGCCTAAACCTTCAATTTTGTATGAAATTCCGTTACAGTTCTCTCGAGTTGTTCCGCCTGAAATGTGATACATCGAAGCCTGTTATAATTTAACTTATAACGCACGTTATGACAAAATTTCATTGCTTGATTGAGAAAAATAATATAGATATCGTCGCTCCGGTGCTTCTCCAAGCGGAGTAGCACGTCTGGCACCAGCAGTGCAAAGGGTCCTTCGGACCCGCAAGCTACCATGAAAAAAAAAAGATATCGTCGCTGTAGTGTACTGGTATCGTGGTCAGTCGTTTAGTACGATTCACGTGCATAACTTAAGTCACGTGGGAAGTGTGAATTAAACTATCGATTACTGTAATCGACGTAGCATATAACCGGGTCTGTGGGAACTATGTTTAAAGTCGTATTTACAGCTAAGATAAAATTTATTTTCGAATAGTTATATTACATACAATTAATTTATTTAGATTTAATGTTATAATTTATTTAATGCCACTATGTCAGTCCGAGTACAAGACCAGTGTACGGAGGCGATTCCATTGCAGAGAGGTGTGAGACAAGGAGATGTAATATCTCCGAAGCTCTTCACCAACACAATGGAAGACGCCTTCAAGCTCTTGGAATGGCAAGGACTTGGCATCAACATAAATGGCGAGTACATCACGCACCTTCGGTTTGCTGACGATATCGTGGTCATGGCGGAAACGCTGGAGGATCTCGGTATAATGCTGGATGATCTCAACCGAGGAATGTCCATGTAGCACCCACCCCAGTATTGGTTGGGAACTCGGTCCTCGAAGTCGTCGACGAATACGTCTATCTGGGTCAGACGATCCAATTAGGCAGGTCCAACTTCGAGAAAGAGATCAATCGACGGATTCAACTCGGATGGGCAGCGTTCGGGAAACTGCGAAGTGTCTTCTCGTCCAAAATACCTCAGAGCTTGAAGACAAAAGTCAACCAGTGCGTATTACCGGTGATGACCTACGGAGCCGAGACGTGGTCTCTAACTATGGGCCTCTTAAGGAAGCTCAGAGTCACTCAGCGAGCTATGGAAAGGGCTATGCTCGGGATCTCTCTACGTGATCGAATCAGAAATGATGAGATTCGTAGACGAACTAACGTCATCGACATAGCAAACAGGGTTAGCAAACTGAAGTGGCAATGGGCAGGGCACATAGCTCGAAGAACCGATGGCCGTTGGGTCAGAAAGGTTCTCGAGTGGAGACCACGTACCGGCAAGCGCAGCGTAGGACGGCCACCCGCAAGGTGGTCGGACGACCTGGTTAGGGTTGCGGGGACTCGCTGGATGCGGGTCGCTTCTATGGACGTCCTATGGCTGAAATGATGAATGATGAATGTTATAATTACCAGAAGCACATCAAAATAACGAAAAAGTAAGAAATAAAACTAATAACTATCCTATTTAATCATTGTTGTTGAGAGCGGAGTATTTCTGATGATTCCTATTTGCCGCCACCTCCGCTGCTGTGCCTATTTTTATTTTCCCTAATTAATGAATGAATGAATGAAATCGATTATTTCGAGTAACAATGGTGACTCATATTATTTGTTAGTACAAATCTATATCTAAATAAAAACATTACAAAAACTTACACAACATACAAGCTTTTTGACACATGCTGTTCACAGCAGTGTCTTGTGTAGGGACAGTCAAGCCTGTCCCCAATCGAGCGTAGGATGGGGTTGGGGCTGGCCCGCACCCGGCGCACCAGGGATGTGCAGCGTTTGCGCATGGTCGCATAGAAACAGTCGATGCCTGCTTCCGCAAACATCCCTGATGCGCTACAGAAGCGGGGCAGCCCCAACAGCACCTGGAACGCGTTGTTAAATTTGACCCGAAGGGCCTCATAGACCCGTTGCGTATAATATGCCCATAAGCTGCACGTATACAGGGAAGTGCAGGGTAGTTGACGACGTGGTTGGCGCAGTGGTTAAGCAACTGCCTACTGTGCCGACGACGGTCCCGGGTTCGAATCCCGGCAAAGGCAAATATTTGTGTGATGAACTCGAACATTTGTGCCTGGGTCATGGATGTTATTTGTATTTAAGTATGTATTTATCTATATAAGTATGTTTTATCGTCGTCTAGTGTCCATAACACAAGCCTGCTAGAGCTTACTGTGGGACTAGATTGATTTGTGTGAGGTTGTCCGATATGTATTATTATTTAGTGCAATAAGCACTAAAAAGTGTTAATTTCACGTTCCTGGTACAGCGCGCAAACTTACCTGCAATCATGTTTGCCCTCACCGACTAATATCTATTGACTTAATGATAGTTTGTCCTAATGTTATTTGCCCTATTACATGTGCCCTATTTTTTTTGTCCTAATGCTTATTTACCCTTATATTTTGTAAGGTCACAGGTTTCCTAACACTCATTTTCGCTTCACTCGCGTCATACCTAAAGGAGACCTAAATCACGAATTTTATATTTAGGACTTATAAGTTGTATGTCAAACACAAATTATGACTTCCAATATTAGGATAAAATAGGTTAGGAGAATAAAATAATTTTATAGTGGTAGGCATTATTTTAAATATAAGGTTGAAGTAAGTTTATATTTAAGTATATATTTAGTCATATGTTCATTCGTTTTGTATATTTTTATGTACGTTTATGTATCAATATATATTATTACAGGTTTTAGTAGATTTTAATATTTTTTCCGTTGTTTTCTTGATTACTTTTTGCATCGCCTACTCATCTCATTTCATTTATATTAATCCGCTACTCAAAGGTTGTCTGGAAGAGATCGCTTTTTAGCGATAATATCGCCTATTGTTTGCCTCTATTGTAATGTTAAGTGTCATCTGTATTTGTATTTCTTTCTTCTTGAGGTGTGCAATAAAGAGTATTCTATTCTATTCTATTCTATTCTATACTTACCACTTTACTTAGGTAATTTTATAGTATGGATTTTGACTTTAGGACAAAAGAGCGTTATGGCTATGTAGGGACTTTTATGCTTATGATAAATTACGTCAAAAAACAAATTGTTGCATTCAAATTTATGCATTTATGCAATAGCAGACCTGCTTTACCGACCTCTAATGTCAATAAATTTTCCTTGGAAATAGTTAGACCAGATAATAAAACCTTTTGAGACCAATGTAATGAAATACATGTTATAAATCGATCAATCTTACTAAGTTTTCGGAAAAGTGGGTGCAATTTGAACGTTAGTGCGCAACTCTTTGCGGTTTAAATTTCATTGGCAAAGAAAAAATAATTAGTACGATTGTGCTCTATGGTATCGATATATTTTTTTTTTTTTTTTTTTTTTTATTTATTTAAAACAAGGAACTTAATATCTATTACATAATATACGGTGGGCGAAAACCGCGCACGGTTTATCTGCCACCGCGTTATCTCTCGCTTACAGCCTATCTCAATATTTTATACTTAAACTATTTATCATTATCATGCAAACCGTACACCCGACTTTATCGCCTTACAAATAAGGTTGATTTGAACAAAATGGACCAAGATATACTCTTAGGATTAATGTAAAATTTTATATCTGGTATTAGGTCTTGTTCCATTTTGGTCAAGTCAAGCCTAGGTTTGATTATACTTATTTAAAAATGAGGAGGAGAAACGGAATATTCAATGGAGTACGTCCGGGCTGGCCGCCACCAGCAACGGCGCGGCAAGGCGGTGGTGGGGCCGGAGACGTCATGTTACCGCCCCCTCCCCCGCCCCACGACGTCCTGGTGACAAGCAACCCGGCAATATTAAATTGCCTTTTGATAATCGCCATAATTATGATATCAAGTGGTTAATGAGTTCATTTAATTTTCCTCAGGAAGTGAACCGCTTCAGATTTCTCATTATGACCTGTTCCATAACACAATTCATAAAGATCTAATGTTCATAGAAGTGAGTTGGCACTTATTACCTTGTATATATTAATCGTATAGAGTTGATAACGTCAACGCCGATAAAAATCACAATAAAAACATAGCCAGCCAGTCTGAATCCGCGCGCCGCCGCGTCCGCACGCGTTAAAAAAAGAAAAATTAAAAATAACTGTCGGCTCTTTGATTCGCGCCAAATTAAAACTCGTTGTTGTTTGTTGTGATTTTTAGGTGATTATTTATTTTGTTTTGTGAATGTAAACGGTTGCTAGACAATTTTATTATGCAGTTGTGATTGTGTTGAAATGTTAATTCAATTATCTGTGCATTATGATTGTGTTTATTTTCCTGGTGAAGTTACGGAATGTCCCCAAATCGGTCGATTTTGTTTATTTAAAATAGATAGACGCCGAAGTATTAACATGCTCTTTCGTATTAAATATCCGTATTAGTCGTTCTACTAATGAGTAAACAATTTTATTATCACTGATCGATGTATAAGTAGGTACTTAGAATATTCCATTTATGTGTAGATTAGAAGAGAGAGTTCACGTGGTATTTTTTTCATTACATGTGATTATTAAAAAGTAAATTATGTTAAGTGTATGGTTCGTTGAGTTTCTTTAATCTACTTAGCAGATAAGAGGATAAGTATCTTTCATTATAATGTACGAATGTCAAATGATTATACTGGTGCCAGAATTTTTATGTCTTTTTTAACAGCAATATTCAGGCTTTGGCCCAATAGGGTGTATGTGCCCACTCCATATTGCGGTAAACAATGTTTTGAATTTGGTTACTGACAAATCCTTGACAAATCGCTACTGTCTTTTATAATGCAAATAATATCACGTATGGAAGCTGTTTGTAGCGCCACTGTCCCTGGGCCGGACCGACACTTGTTAAGCTATAATTAAAATACTATACATAATATAAATACTCTTTATAGTAAAACTCAAATAAACGAAAGTTACACCAAAATAACAGGCAGACCGAAATGACCCCAGGGAGTCTTTAGAGAGTTTATTTATTTAATTATTTGTTTACATCAACATTACATCAACATTTGACGACGCGGTTGGCTCGGTTTGTAGAGACCTGCCTACTGAGCCGGCGGCGGTTCCGGGTTCGAATCCCGGCTATGGCAAATATTTTTGTGATGAACTCGAATATTTGTGCTTGGGTCATGGTTGTTCTATGTATTTAAGTTTATATTTATCTATATAAGTATGTATATCGTCGTCTAGTACCCATAACACAAGCCTTCTTGAGCTTAATTTGGGACTCGGAACAACCATGACCCAAGCACAAATATTCGAGTTCATCCACAAATATATGCCCTGGCCGGGATTCAAACCCGGGACCGCCGGCTTAGTAGGCAAGCGCTTAAAAACTGAGCCAGCCGCGTCGTCAAACTGAACTGAAGGTGAGGGCCATAAAGACGCGATTTGGGGCTTTATGAATTACTGTCCGTGGTTTGTCTAAATTTTTTCGTCTTGGCTAGGAAGTGAGATATTCTCCCCAGAAAATCCCACTTACGGCCTAGGGTGACGTAATAGTACATTACTGCAGACGCCGGGAAATAAGGGCTTGCTGGCTGAGTAGGTATAGACGTCCGACCGTAGGGAGGCCGGATAGTGATACGAAGCCGGCAAGCCCTTTTCACGGCTAAGGCATGTACTCGTATAGTGTTTTTCTTAAACATATGCAATGAAATAAAAAAATACACCCGTCAAAAAAACCTATTCAGCTGTTTAGCACGATCATGAACACAGACGCCATGTTTAAAAAAAACCTCCCCGGCCTAGGCCTTCAATTGCGTATGAAATTCCTTTACAGTTCTCTCGAATTGTTCCGCCCGAAACGTGACACTTCGAAGCCTGTTTTAACGCACGTTATGACGATATTTCATTGAATGTTTGTGAGAAATAATTTACTGCCCAGTCAAGTTAACTTAGCGTCATATCTATGGCGATCTATAAATGTGGCACAAACCCAACGTGACTGGTTTGGCGAAGTGGTGATATAGGGTAAATCGCCAATTACTGGCCACCGTTCAAGAACTGGCCACCTCATACTAAAAATGAACTCTGTCCACCTGCAAACAGAATTCATTTTAGTATAAGGTTTTAATTACTGGCCATCCTTCAATAACTGGCCAGGTTATACTAAAATGAATTCAGTTTGCAGAAAAAACAGAGTTCATTTTTAGTATGAGATGGCCAGTTATTGAACGGTGGCCAGTAATTGGCGATTTACCCTACTAGGTATATCGCTACTTCAGAGATATCTCCGAGATATCTGAATAGGCGCGCGGACATTTTTTTTGAGGATGTCAATCGATTCTATTTTTTATCGGGATCAAATGTCAACATGGGACTACCTACACTTAGACTGCTCTAAAAGTCAGAAAAGACCGTCAAAGTACAACATTCCTACAAGAGGACTAAAACGCTCCATACATTTGGTCTACCTGCACACGTCATCAGTGGATTGGGTACCAGTATTTGTATGGAGAAAATAAGTAATTTGCCATTTTCACCGTAAAAAGTGCGTTTAAGTTCATGTTTTGTTAAATTATGAGGATTCTAAAGACAATTTGAAAATGTCTTTTGGGTTAATGAAATAATCCATACTATACTATACTATCCATATTAGGGTGCCCGACGTTTCGTATAACTTCACTTAATCTATTTTGGTTTGATATACCATTGCTTTCTATAATGTAACGAATGGTATAATATTGTTTAAGATAATTCTCAAATGATCTAATGTAACAATTGATATAATGGTTTATAGGTATAATTACTTTTAGTATAATGTACATTTACTAAATTTATTACTTGGTATAAAACGTATTTATCATAATGACTTACTTGATATAATTCGTCAATGCTATTAACTACATAAGATATAAGTTGATTTTACTATAACCAAAAAAAGCGGTTCCGACTAGATATATTAGGCTGTCACCCCCAATATCAACTTAAGGCAGGTCTGACTTGGCTTAGGTTAGGTACGACGACGAGCGAAGCGAGGAGGAGTGTTAGGTTGAACTACGACCCTAACGAGCGAGCGAAGCGAGCCAGCCGCGCAGGTCCGACTTGGCTTATGGTTCCTAACATTACCTATTACACCATAAGGCAGGTCCGACTTGGCTTAGGTTAGGTACCACGACGAGCGAAGCGAGGAGGAGTGTTAGGTTGATCTGCGATCCTAACGAGCGAGCGAAGCGAGCGAGCCGCGCAGGTCCAACTTGGCTTACGATTCCTAACATTACCTATTACACCATAAGGCAGGTCCGACTTGGCTTTGGTTAGGTACGACGACGAGCGAAGCGAGGAGGAGTGTTAGGTTGAACTGCGACCCTAACGAGCGAGCGAGCCGCGCAGGTCCGACTTGGCTTACGATTCCTAACATTACCTATTTCACCTTAAGGCACTATTTATATGAAAACGCTATTATTCTAAATAGTATGTATGTTAAACAAATTTATGTGATAAATATGTCATACGAAAGTATAATTATGCATATTGTCAATTATGTCATTTAGCCTATTATATCAATCGATAATTAGAGAAAAGCAAAATATAGTAAAAAACCATTATATGAAACGTTACATTATATGAAACAACTTTATATCAATCGATTGTATATCAAGTGTATGTTAGTTTATCTGACATTATATGAAACATTACGGACCCTCCATACTAATATTATAAATGCGAAAGTGTGTCTGTCTGTCTGTCTGTTACCTCTTCACGCTTAAACCGCTGAATCGATTTTGATGAAATTTGGCATGGAGATAGTTTAAGACCCGAGGAAGGACATAGGATAGTTTTCATCCTGAAAATTATCCCTACAAAGATTGAAAAGTAAGTAAGTAATTCATGATGACATTGATGACCCTGTCGGAAATGTAATGGTTAGACCAAAAGCACAATTGCTCTTACATTTATAGCATGTTCTACAAATAATAATTTTAATAACATTATAATTATATGTATATCATGACGTGTAAAATTTTTTTACCAATAAATATCTGAATCTGAAAAATTTGTTTAGGCGCTTTAAATAATCCCTTTTATTAACTAAGGTGATTAGGTGGATATATATCGTGTTGTACGAGGTTGCTTCCATACTTCCAAGTTCTACGCGGACGTAGTCGCGGGCAAAGCTAGTAAATCATAAAATGTTCGTACCTTTGAAGTCACATATAAAAAAAATATAGTTTATTGTTTTTTTTTTGTATCATGACATATTGCGCAAATTTTATTCATATAACTACACTATGTTGTATAATTCAACATCAGTCACATCCCCTATTAGGTATATGGAAGTAATAAATATGGTACCATACCAGGGACCTAATTCGAGATTGACATTTGAGTGATCGCCAAACGTCAAATCTCTATTAGATAACAGTTGTATCGCCATTGAACTGTCATTTAAATGCGATGAGCTTAAAAGTGACATATCTCATCTCAATTTTGGAAATACGAAGGCGATAATGATTGTCAATAATGTTATTCATGTATATAAATTTCTGTTTTGAACGAAACGTAACGGAGTAATTTCACGTACTACGCGGTCAATTTAAAGTATGCGCCTGTTATTTATGCCGTCACATACAAAGGAAGCAAAAATTTTGCGCGTCCGAATTGACAAAGTTGCGATGTTCTAGGGATATCGCCACTTGTCAAGTAGGCACACCTCAAAAGTGACGGATGGCGATGAAAAGGAGAGATCTCCATTATATCTCTAAAATTGGTCGAATACCCCCCCAGGCTAGCTGATGTTAACGAATTTGTCAAACACAACCGGAAAATCAACTTTCCGTGCATTCCAAGAAAAATCTTAAGAGTGCATAATGCATATAAAATTGCATTTATGAGTTGAATTATGCAGATGCATACGATTTGATTATAAAGTAGGTAAAGCAATAGTAAAATGGGTGACACGCGCAGATTTTTTATTTTTCATAGAACTTGATTCCGCCAATCAATTCTGTAATCAGAAAAACCGGCCAAATGCGAGTCTGACTCGCGCACCGAGGGTTCCGTACCAACTTTCACTTATCCCATCTTAATTGGCCTCGTTGAGTTAAGTTTGAGCCTGAAATGAATGACGCCGCATAGAAACGAGGTGCAAACTTAACGCAACCGAGTTCTCCGAGTTAACGTAGAAGTTTGATTTTTTACAGCTTCAAGGGACCGTAGACCTGAGTATACTGTGTTAATATCAACTCGATACCTCCACGCGTTCTCGAGATAAAGGGTCAGAAAGACAGACGGACGGACAACAAAGTGATCCTATAAGGGTTCCGTTTTTTCCGATTGAAGTACGGAACCCTAAAAAAGATATACTTACTTAATGTATAGGCACAACATAGTGGCCACTTCGCCTGATGGTAAGCAAAACCACCGTTGGTTTCTTGTCAACTGACAAGACACCACGGTGCCTTGTCAGTTGACACTGCCATGCTGGCCCGAGAGATGCTTCTTCACGCTTCGTTTGAAGGGTCCCATGTTATAAGAAGGAGGAAACACATGTGCCGGCAAAGGGTTCCACTTTTTAATAGTTCGGCAGATGAAGGAAAAGCCAAACTTCTTTTTAAATTATGTAAAGTAACTACAAATTTACGATATTCGGTTTTTTTATTAACTTGCATTACATGATGTTGCTGCTTGCCGAGTTTCGTGATTCTAGGTCAACGGGAAGTACCCTTTAGGTTTTGATTCCCTTGAGAGCGTCAACAAATAGACAGCATAAAGGTTTTTTTGATTGCGTTGACTTCGAAGTTTGATTTTTCAAAGCTCCAAGGGCGGTTCAAGCATGATACGCGTTCCTAAGAAAAGAGGTTTAACAGACGGCCGACAAAGTGATCCAATAAGGGATTTTGCTTAAGGTACGGAATCCCAAAATTGGCCTACCACTTTTCGATACTATTTCATGAACATGCATGCATGCATGCATTGAGCTGCAAAAGGTTGACTTCTTGGGTGATTGTACCTATCTGTTTATGGTATGTTACATACCTATACTACGATTTTTAATTCAAGACCAAAAAAACTACCACAAGGTTGCCACTACAATAAAATATTTTTAGAATATTACGATTCCTACTAGAAATGACGCATGTCTCGACCATATATTTATTCAATATAACAAAGCGTCCGTTGGTGCAGTGTGTTCAAGCTCTATCTCAGATCACGACCTTGTCATGGCCGGTCTAGCGGACTACAAATCTGAGAAACGTAAGCGGTACGTCCTTAAAACCAATTACGACAAGGTCGCGAAGGAGCTGGAAACAGCCGATTGGTCAGCTGTCACTAGCGCTAGCAACGTAACCGAGGCAGCACTAAATTTCAATCGGTTACTAACTCAGGCCGTTGACCACAATACACGTACAGTTAAAGTTAGTCGTTCCAAGTTTAATATTAAGCCATGGATTACTCCGGGTTTGATAAGATGTATGAAACACAGGGATAAGTTACACCTGCAAGTGAGAGCCTCGCCAAATAATGCAATACTACGTCTTACTTACACTAGGTATAGAAACTTTTTTGACAACTTATTATATAATCTGAAAAATCAATACCAAAACAAGCAGTTAACCGACAATAAAAATAATCCGAGTAAACTCTGGCAGTCGATCAAAAGTATTTGTCAAAACCCTACTACAAAGAATGCTGCAGAGGAACTTCTCTCCGTCAATAATAAACCTGTACTAGTAACGCTAAACGATTGCAACAAATATTTTGCCACAAATGGGAAGAACCTTGCGGATAGCATTTTGACTAGATTATCGGAAACACAGACTACCTTGGCCGCAAAATACAAACCCTATCGGACGGTCCCAAACTCGTTCTATATGCATCCGACAGATGGCCACGAAGTGGACAATATTATAACCCAGCTCAAGCTCGATAGTGCACCTGGCCCAGACAAAGTGAGGCCGCTATTGGTTAAACAAATAAGAAAGATTATTTTAGAACCACTGACCTTTATATGCAACTTTAGTATGCAGTCCGGCTGTTTTCCTGATTGCTGGAAAGTGGCTACTGTCTCACCTATACATAAAAACGGCCCCAAAAACACTGCAACGAACTTTAGACCAATATCTCTTCTATCTGTATTTGCGAAAATACTTGAAAGAATCGTAAAGGTCAGACTGGCTAGTTTCATTGAGAGTAACAAACTTATCTCGGACCACCAGTTCGGCTTCAGGGCGGGTAGGTCAACGGAAGATGCAGCTATCCTTCTTACCGATCTCGTCTCTGGTCACCTGGACGGTGGCAATAGGTGCATTGGTATTTTTCTTGATCTTGCCAAGGCATTTGACACCGTCTCGGTTCCCATACTGCTGAGAAAACTAGAGCATATGGGGGTTAGAGGGGTAACTCTTGACTGGTTTGCGAGCTACCTGACTGATCGTACCCAAACCGTCAAAATAGGTGATCTGGTTAGCGATCAGCTTCCGGTCAGTTTTGGTGTTCCTCAGGGGAGTGTGCTTGGCCCTTCGCTGTTCACTCTGTATATAAATGATATTTTTGACATTACCATACCGAATGCAAGTCTCATCTGCTATGCAGACGATACCGTGATACTTGTGAATGGCAAGACGTGGGATGACACCTTTTCTGGAGCTGAGGATGCGCTGGCAAGGGTGGGCTCTTGGCTAAATAATAATCTGCTTACACTTAACGTTGACAAAACCAGCTTTGTAGCCTTTTCCAAAACGTCAGCAACATCACCTTTAGTAGAAAAAAACATCAAATTTCACACCTGCGCATATAGGGGTCGTTTGGAGCAGACTGGCTCAGTCTCTGCTTGCTCTTGTCAGGTAATTCGGAGGCAAAACTTTGTTAAGTACCTGGGAATATTATTCGACCAGCATCTCTCCTTTGCACAGCATATCACGACTCTTGCCTCAAGAGTAAGGAAGCTTATATTTGTGATGAAGAGACTTCGGAACTGTGCCGATCTTAATACACTGCGCCTGGTCTATCAGGCACTAGCTCAGTCTATCCTAGACTACGGGGCGGCTGTCTGGGGATGCGCGGCAAAGACCCACCTGCTGCCTCTTGAACGTGCTCAGAGAGCAGTATTAAAGGTGATGCTAAAAAAGCCGTTTCGGTACCCTACTGACCTGCTGTACAGCGAGACAAATCTACTGAGTGTGAGGCAGCTTTTCGTCATTAAGGCAGTGATTCGAACTCATGGCGCCGTACTCAATTCCGATGGGCACAAGGAAATGCTGCGAAAGCGCACCTACAAGGTTCCGCTACCTCCATGCAGGTCCGCTCTCGCGAGGCGGTCACCAGCCTACGCGCATCGCTGCATATATAACTATATCTGCAACTACTGCGATATTAAACTTCTTTCAGTCCCGAGAGCCAAAATGATAGTAAAACATTGGTTATTTACGTTGACTTACAGTGCTACCGAAGAGATCTTGAATTGCACAAGAATTAAGTAAACCATGTTACGTCCACCAGGGTTTTATTATAACCAGTGGTATCCTATACACACATATCCACATATTACTCACATTTACACACACACACACACACACACAAACACATTCGTTTGTTTCCGTGCATTGTATTGTACTTTTCAATATAATAATATTTTAGAATAAGTTAAAGCCGCGAATTTTAAACTTTTATTCAATATCGAACGTCAAACTTTTGTAATTTATAATTTCTTTGTTTTATAATTCTCTCTTGTTAACCGCACTCGCAGATGGCCAAGATACAGGCTCAGCCTAGTTTGGTCACTGATGGATATTCTTAAAATGTATAAAGCTGTTTTATGTTAATAAATGATTTTGTATTTGTATTTGTATTGTAATAGTAAATTCCTTTTTCTTTTTTAAACACGCTAACATAATTTATTTATTGGTAACTTTAACTCTATGTTTTAACAAAATAACTAGATATATTTATTATTACATAATTACGAGAGGAGTTAATAAAAACTTAAACATCAGAGATTTTTAGTACAAAATCTGGTATAGTACTTGTAACACTTGAGCATTTGGTGCAAGCAAAGAAACAAACTCAAATGTCATTTAAATGTTGTCAATTTTGACAGTGACGTATCTGTCGTAGTTTTTTTGGTCTTGAATTAGAAATCCGAGTATAGGGCCGTGAATTCTTGAATGTTCCATATAATATCTGAAACACAAATTTTTGTTTCCCATCTGTAACGTTTCGCCAAATTTTCATTTGTTCGTAAGCTATCATTTTCCAAAATTGTTCATATTTCTGAATAATTATAAAACAAACCCAACTCACCTAATGGGTTCTTTAGAACGATGTTTATAAAATCCTGAAAATATATCGGGTTTCAGGAAAAAAATACTTTCGTACTAATGAAAATTCGGCGAAACGTTACAGATGGGAAACAATATTTTGTAGTTCAGATAGGACACCGAAAATACCACTTGACGAATACTTAGTTTTATAATTTTGTTATAATTTTGCCTCGTTTGTAAACAATACAAAGCAGAGCTTTTTCTGTTGTATTCTAGACACAACGGTCATTGACATCTTGTGCACTGGAGCGTTAGGTTTCTAAATATAGACCGGATTTTATGTCTTTAGTCTAGATCAAGGTACTTTTAGATTCGCTGAGGTGTGTTTCGACTTGAGATGAGATAACAGTCTCCAGTCACATTTGACTTGACACAATTGGCTAGGTAAACAAATGTATAGCCGACAAGTTTTTGGCCTTTTGGCCCTCGCTATATTGCGAAAGATGGAGTATTTGGGGCTAGCCCCCCAGTATCAAAAAATACAACATAACATCCTAAAAAGGAAACACGAAAACAAATCTAATAAAAATTGTAAGTAATTAACAATATGGTGACAAAAAAAAACTATTTGTTGCGGGGGGCTCCGCCCCACTAGCCCTCTGCAACAAGAAAATCAACACAACATCCTAAAACGAAAGCAAGACAGCAAATTAAATGAAACTTGTAAGTAATATACAATATGGTGATAAAAAGTTTTTTATTGTCCTAGAATGGACACTAAAAAGCGAGTCTCATTAAACATTTAAGTAAACTGAGGAGATGGTGACTAAAACAAACGAGTGACCATGGGCCAAGCCCCCATCATACAAAATACACGTCATCCTACATCGCGCTTTTAAGATTTTTCCTGAAATCATGACCTGATCTTCAACGAAATATTTAAGATCAAGAGGAATATCCTTCCGTGAACGCTCCGCATGTGAAATCAGCTCCCAGCCGAGGTTTTCCCCGGGGGCTACAGCATGCGGTTCTTCAAGAGGGGAGTAAATAGGTTCTTAAAGGGTCGGCAACGCGCGTGTGATGCTCCTGGCGTGGCAAGCGTCCATAGGTGGATGTAACTGCTAAAATGCTGGTTTGCCACTGTCGTAGCATGAATAAAAGATCACAGGGCAACATAAAAGGCCTCTTTTCCTTTATAAAAAAATGTTGGATTATTACAAACGTCCTTCCGAACGTCGCTAAAAACCGAATGTATTTTTATGTTAGTCACATTCATCTTACGGCTATACTAAACTAGCCATAAATACCCCCATTTTCTCACCCTTCGACCACCTTTCGAGACCATAGAGTATAGACGCAATATCAAGTCCGAAACATGGATTAAGTCCCTATTTGTTATGATAACGAGCCGTGAATTCGCCTTGCGTAGCAAATCTGTTCAGTGAGATAAAATGACTAGGTAAGACGCAAATCGTGGTGACAACCAAAAATCACAAAAAAATAGCTATTTCTCATAACCTCGTATCTTGTAAGTAGATTGTACTAAGATATGAGTTTTAGTAGGTGTAAATGCATACTCGAAACAAATTGCAAATTTTTGTGAACATAATAAGATACATGACAATAAAACTAGTTACAAGTGAATGAATGATTCAATTCAAACAAGAGAATTTTAATGAGTCATCTGTCATTCATTACAGTTTGCCTAGATCAGACAGTTTTGTTTACACGGTAGAGTTTGAGTCAAGTTCTGAATAACAAATTAAAAAGTTAAAACACTCCCGACACAAGTAGCTGGTCATCATGAGAGCCTCATTCAATGAGTGATATTGAAAATGCTACTAAAACTGAACATAATATCAAAATTTGGAATTATTAGCTTCAATATTGGCTGAGATCTCGTCACTTGTTTCAATCAAATCCGAATATCTTGGAAAGTACTGGTCCTGTTTCCACCAAATATGGCTAAGAACCATCACGACGGACATTTTGATTACAAAAAACCGTACTCAAATTGGTCCATCTGTTTGGGAGCTACGATGCCACCGACAGACACACAGAAACATATACACAGATACAACATGTTAAACTTATAACACCCCTCTTTTTTATCGGGGATTAAAAATATCACCATAGACCGATGATTATATTGATTAACGATTAACGTAAACAATACGGTAATTGATGACAGCTCAAATCAGCTACTCTTTATGAAATGTCAAAAACCATCCTGTCAGTATGAAGCTTCTATGATGATACAAACATGTGACGTCATAAAAAGCAGTAGTTAAACACGTCTTCTTTTTAGTACTTGTACATAATAAAAATAGTATAATGTCCAAAAGTTAGTGATAGTTTATTTGGTTCCGCGTATTTTTTATGTGTGTTTAGCTTGGTTTCAATGCCACAATTTATATTCAATGTAGTCAAACAGCGTATTGTCACTACAATCAGCAATTTTTTAAGTGAATTTTGTTACTAGTTTACAAATTCAAGGATTTAAATATTTTTAGTTGTCATCGAAAGCTGGTTTAAAAATGCAAAACGTGCAGAGCTCAATAACAATTAATTATTACAACAAAACGGTTACTTGATCACGTTCGTAAAAGTGTATATTTAATTACCTCGACGTTTCGGATGAGATGTTACGTCCATAATCTCGAAGGGACTCTATCACTAAACTTTGCCTACGCATTTTTGAACACGAATGAGTCCCGTTTTGCCATAATAATATGCGAAGATTGTGTAAGTTTAAATCAATAACAACTTTTTGAATGGGTCCACTAAAGTCTACATTACTTTCTGATCTCAAGATCTTATCATTTCTAAAATTGTATTGAAAATAAGTTTTCTATCAACAGGGGTCATTATTTTAGGAAAAAGCTCGATGCAGAAAGGTGGCTCCATCTGTTGTTAACATTTTCTTTGTCCTCTCATGACGCCGAAACGACTGCACGGATTTTAACTAAATGATAACTATCGTGAGTCTCAGACATATTACAAAAAAAAAAAAAACAGGAGAGACGATCAGTCGTGTTCGGTTGGCCGCCGCCGCGACTGATCGTCTCTCCTGATGATGAATCGCGTACCGATTCGAAACATGTCGAGCGTTATTCGACTTCTACGACGTGAGTAAACCCGTTTAAGTATTTTAAGATAGCAAAGATATCGATTATAAATATATTTTATTTTTAAACTTGGCCCCTTCTCCCCCGATTTATTATTCATCAAACAATGAGATTCTCCTATACATAAGTGTAGCCAATTATAGAATCGAGTTAGTTTTCCGTTTTCCTGCATATACTACGCAATGTAGGTATGCTGCATGTAGGTATGAAGATCAAAATGAAATATTTTTAGTACACACATATTGCAGCTATTGCAATTGAATAATAAATTGGGCAAGTGCGAGTCCGACTCGCGCATGAAGGGTTCCGTACCATAAAACATGTTGTATGGGAGCCCCTTAAATATATATTTTATTTTATTTTATTTTTAGTATTTGTTGTTATAGCGGCAATAGAAATACATCATCCTGTGAAAATTTCAACTGTCTAGCTATCACCGTTCTTGAGATACAGGCTGGTGACAGACGGACGGACGGACGGACAGCGAAGTCTCAGTAATAGGGTCCCGTTTTTACCCTTTGGGTACGGAACCCTAAAAAACAGTTATATATCGCTTGGTGACAACTAAAACTCACTAAAGTTTCTATGACCGCTCTTCAAAACCTCGTATCTAGTAAGTTCATTGACACTGAGATACGAGTTTTGGTGGTCAACAACAACAGACGAATTATAATCTCACTAGCTGCGCCGCGTGGTATTACCCTCTCATCCCGCGGGAACTCTACATTTTTAGGGATGAAAAGTAGCCTATGTGTTAATCGAGGGTGTCAGCTACCTTCATACCAAAATTTATCATAATTGGTCCAGCCGTTTGAGCGTGAAGAAGTTACAAACATACACATAAACACACTCACAAACTTTCGCCTTTATAATATTTAGTGTGATTACCAGAAGGCGACCGCGACCTCGACCGCGTAATTTTTTTTTTACCGTAGTTTTGTAAAAGTGTCCTATAAACCATCTTTGGATGTATCTATCTCTGTACCAGAATAGACTACTTGACCCATTTTTTAAATATATTTGAAATGGTTAATAACTATCATACTAGCACTAAAAAACGTTACTATTTTTTATTTTGTTAGACAGCTAAATTTTATTAAATGAAAATAGAAATCTCTTCATTAGCAGAATGGAGAAATCTTAGCATATCTGTTTTGCTTTTTAGTCAGTATTTATTAATATATGTACAATATACTCGTATAATATATACATGTATTTATCTATTAAAACCTATTTAAGTTAGTTGCACCGCCCACAACTTATCTGCTTTGCCCGATGTTTGACTGGTAGAGAATGCCCAATGGCATTAAGTCCGCCTCTTGTACGATCTGTTTTCATTTGTGCAATGAAGATTAAATAAATAAAATCTCAACAGACAAAAACGTCATCCGCCATTTTTGTCTTTAAGTTAGTGATCCTATTATTTTATAGAAAAACATTTCACCGAATGCATCACTTCATAGAATTTTACTTTCATAGAATTTTTTCCTCAGAAGTCAGGCTAATGTGCAAGTTGTGCAATAGGAATGAACCAGTTAAATCCAATAAATACGTCACTGCAAAGCAGTCAAACGATGCATGTTTGTTTAATTATCTTATCTCCTAATGGGTAATGATATGCTGAAATACTCGACTATAAGGACGTATTGTGAGTAATATAGGGCGACACGGTAGCTTGGCGTCCACTACTTTTATAGAAAATACTTCACCGTATACTTCAGTTCATTGAATTTTCATTACATAGACAAATTTTTCCTCTAAAGTCATAGATTTTTCAGAAATCTTGAATATGTCAACCCATTAGGTTAGGTTAGGTTTGTGTTAATAACACACCAAAATATTTTATGGTTTCAGAAAAAAAAACAAAAATTCTATGAAATGAAAATTCGATGAAACGTTTTTCTATAAAGCCAGGGTAAACCAGATTAGCTTATATCAATACTGTTTTAAAATTCTATAATACGGGATTCGATTATTTCGATGACAGCTTAAATCAGCTACTCTTTATGAAATGTCAAACGACTTGTTAGTGCGCCATTCCGACTCGCGCATGAAGGGTTCCGTACCATAATCTATAATAGGTTTATTGTATGGGAGCCCCCCTTAAATATTTATTTTATTTTATTTTTAGTATTTATGTTATAGCGGCAATATACCTATCACCGTTCTTGAGATACAGCCTGGTGACGGTTCACTATTGTCTTGCAGAAACTTTTTTGACATAATATATTTGTTTAAATAAAACAATTTAAACGGATTATATCGCGTATATTAATTATTTGAGCCTCCCTGACGTTTCAGTACCTTTACAGATACCGTTGTCAAAGGTTGACTGTTGAATTAATATACGCGATATAATCCGTTTAAATTATTTTATTTAAATGTGTGACCGTCGCGGAAACCGAAGAAAATATTATAATATATTTGTTTTGCCTTGATACTTGGCAGAAACATCTTACGCAGAGTATGCTTTGGCATAAATCATTTCGCAGATTTTTATAATACCGAATCTTATATTGGCATAATGTTGATGAGCATGACAATCTTCTAAACGAATAGTAATTTTTCAGATAATTTTTTTGCATAATATTTAGGCGGGTTAAAGTTTTCAAGCCTAATTTATGCATTACAAATTGTTGTGACTACACATTTTGCACATGGAGTGGTATGTTTGCCAGCCGTTGCCGCGCGGCTCACTGGCTTCGCTCGCTGGTTAGGGTCTCAGTTCAACCTAACACTCCTCCTCGCTTCGCTCGTCGTCGTACCTAACCTAATCCAAGTCGGACCTGCCCTAAGGTGGAATCACTAATGCCATAGCAAATTTGTTGGGACTTACATTCTATTTACTACGTAAAATTTACCTAACCCACTTGACAGCTAGTAGAAAATAATTATGCTATTGTAATCGTATGCTACAGGGTTATTATGGTACATAAAACTATGCTAAACCAAAGTCGGCCAAAGAGATATTCTACAAAACAATGCGCTGCAAAATGTGTCGTCATACCATTCGACCGAAAGTGTTTCTGTGAAACGTGTTATGCGAAGTGCATTTCTGACCAATATTATTCTGCCAGATGAGGGTAACCCCCTGGTGATAGACGGACGGACGGACGGACGGACAGCGAAGTCTCAGTAATAGGGTCCCGTTTTTACCCTTTGGGTACGGAACCCTAAAAAAAATCAGTAGTCAAAACACCTCTTCTTTTTAGTTTTTATTCAATTCAAAATAGTATAATGTCCTAAAGTTAGTCGTAGTTTATTTGGTTCCGAGTATTATTGAATGTATAGGTATTTAATGGGGCCAAAGATACAATTTATTTTCACTATAGTAAATACCGTATCCCATGGAGAGGGGTCATTATAAATAAGATTTGGTGTGAGGATGACGTAACGATGTGATAGCTCAGTTGGGAGAGCACTGCGCCGGAAACGTAGAGTCGCAGGTTCGAGTCCCGCTCATATCGTAGTAGATTACATTACATTTTCTTTCATAATTTACCTTTGTATCAACATTTGTAATTGTGATAGTTTTAAGTAACTTACTGAAAGTGACTAACTGTTGAGTTTCCTTCAGCTTTCTTCTCAACAGTGGTATCTTCTTATGAACTGCCGGTACGTTTAGATTCAGACTTGTAAAGGTATTTCGGTCTACATGTCATTCGGCCTTTAAAAAGGATTCCTACTTTATACTTAGTGAACCTTCAAGATAAAATAACCTTTAATTTAACGTTATTTCAATGTGACACATAAAACTTGATATTGCTATGATAAAAAAGGATTCATAAGTAAATAGCTAATATTATGATAAACTTTTTAAAGTCATCTTTATTCTTTACTTATCATAACTACATTTTAAAGATAGTCCCAAATGGTTTAAAGATTTTTTTTTATTGAAATACCTATATTGTCTTATTAGCTCTTGACGAAAAAAATAAGAGTGTTATAACTTAAACATGTGTATCTGTGTGTCTGTCTGTCGCATCATAGCTGTCAAACCTGTTTGACAGCTATGATGCGACAGACAGACACAATTGGTCCCGTTTTTACCCTTTGGGTACGGAACCCTAAAAACGTAATGTACAGAGAGGTACGGTTTAATTCTCTAATAAACAAATTAATTCACAATTTGAATAACCTGAACCACGGTCCCCCTGTGTTTTAGGCAATAGGAAAGCCTTTACATTATTTATTTAAAGTATTCATCTACATAATAATAATCTTATTGTAGCTTAAAAATTCAAATTAACACTAAAGTGCTAACATTTAAATAAAACAATTTAAACGGATTATATCGCGTGTGAGTGTTTCTCAAAAAGTTGTCCACTTTCTTGAAAAGAAATTGTCCCTTTATGAAAAACGTTTATAAAAATATTTCCTGACGCAATTTTAATACAAAAAGTAAGTAATCTTATAATTTAATAAATTCATAGTTTTTTTTTTTTTTTTTTACTTTGGAGACTTAATATATCGAGTTAAGTTTAAGTATAAAATCGGGCAAGTACGAGTCCGACTCGAACATGAAGGGTTCCGTACCATAATCTATAACAAGTTTGTTGTATGGGAGCCCCCCTTATATATATTTTTTATTTTATTTTTAGTATTTATCGTTATAGCGGCAATTCATCATCTGTGAAAATTTCAACTGTCTAACTATCACCGTTGTTGAGATACAGCCTGGTGATGGACGGACGAACAGACAGCGAAGTCTCAGTAATAGGGTCCCGTTTTTAACCTTTGGGTACGGAACCCTAATAAAAAAAAAGATTGCCACACAAAATTTTCTCACACAATTTCGTGACGTATTCCTGACGTCCAAAATGTATTGACGGACTGAAACGTCATGGAGGCTCAAATAATTAATATATGCGATATAACCCGTTTAAATTGTTTTATTTAAATGTGTGATAGTCACGAAAACCGAAGAAAATATTACTAAAGTACTAAATTAAAACAAAGAAACATAATTATTTAACGACAGCCAGTAAACCATGAATACAAACAGCCCTGGTAAGTTCTCTGTATCTTCGTACGTCATAGTTTGTAGCGAATCACGAAGCGTTTTCTTACATTGAACGTAGCCGTAGCTAAGTGGATATAGGTCCAATTTCGCATTTAATCTATTCTGAAGAAACGGCCCTAGAAATATGACTTCAATGGTACGCAAATTTTATGTTTTATTTTTAATCCAAAATAAATATTGAAAATGTTTTCAGAATCCTCATAACTTAACAAAACAATTACGACAACCATAAACTTAAAAGCAGTTTCCATTTTGAAAATGGCATATTACTTATTGTCTCCATACATTGGTACCCATAACATAAATAATGACCGATTAGGTGGCCATTTTTTTTTGTTCTTAAATAATAAAATAAATAAATAAAGGGACAATCTTACACAATTCGACCTAGTCCCAAACTAAGCAAAGCTTGTACTATGGGCACTAGACGACGATATACATAATATATAAATACATATATATATATAGATAACATCCATGACCCCAAGAACAAATATTTGCACAAATATTTGCCCCGGCCGGGATTCGAACCCGGGACTGCCGACTCAGTAGGCAGGTGTCTACAAACCGAGCCAAACGCGTCGTCAAAAAATTTTGTACGGAGCGATTTTAGCACTCCGTAGGAATGTTGCACTTTGACGGTCATTTCTGACATTTAGAGCAGTCTAAGAGACTCGCACTTGACCGGATTTTTTAAGGTACTTTACTTCAAAATAAGGCGGGACTTACAGAAGAAAAAAAACCGGTCATATACGAGTCGAACTCACGCACCGAGGGTTCCGTACAAACAGTTAACCCATCTTAACTGGCTGAATTAAGTTTGCACCTGAAATTTATGGCGCCGGATAAAAATGAGGTGCAAAGTTAACGCAACTATTATTGTTGTTATTTTATTCTGTTTTTTAGTTTATTTTGTTGTAACGGCAACAAAAATACTTCATTTGTGAAAATTTGAACCATCTAGGTATAACGGTTCGTGAGATACAGCCTGGTGACAGACAGACAGCGGAGTCTTATTAATAGGGTCCCGTTTTTACCCTTTGGGTACGGAACCCTGAAAAAGAAATAAATAAAAGGTATTGTGTTCATAAAATAAATTGAATTTTGGTTTATTTTTGCTGTGGAAAAATGCACATTGCAAGAAAAGTTCTGTAGTGAATGTGAAATGAAAGTTCCCATTTTTTAAATGGGAAAATGAATAACTTAAATACTGATGAAAATATTCTGAGTCGTAGAGATGAAAGGGATGAGACGAATGCCGAAATCGAATTGAATTTGAATTTTTGAACTTGAAAAATAAAAACATGTACCGTTTTATGGTGGTATTAGATCAGGTAGCAATACCGACCGTCAGCTCCCAGTCTACACGTAAACACGTGGAGAAACAGTGAACTCACTATTTCATCTTAACGACATGCAATTACCGTTTTTATCTTTATAGTACTTAACTAAGAAGACTGTCCCTTATCTGATCTATACAGAATTACATAAGATACATGTTTCATACTACGTTATGGAAGATAATAGTATAATAAATGTTTTTATAACTACCCTGGCTATTGCTAAGGTGACCGAAGTGTGTCCGTTTCAACTTGCTATCTTTAGGGTTCCGTACCTAAAGGGTAAAAAACGGAACCCTATTACTAAGACTCTTCTCTCCATCTGTCTGTCTGTCTGTCTGTCTGTATGTCTATCCGTATGTCCGCCTGTCCGTGTGTCACCAGGCTGTATCTCAAGAACGGTGATAGCTAGACAGTTGAAATTTTCACAGATGATGTATTTCTATTCCCGCTATAACAACAAATACTAAAAATAAAATAAAATAAATATTTAAGGGGGGCTCCCATACAACAAACTTGTTATACATTGTACGGAACCCTTCATGCGCGAGTCGGACTCGCACTTGCCCAATTTTTTCGACTGTTCTCTCCTACAGTTCTAAAGTATTTTTATTCTTGAAACCCGTTATAATTTCACGATTTTATCAACATTGTTTAAAAGATATTAGGTTAGGTTTGTTTTATAATTATTTTGAAAAATTAACAGTACCTAATGGAAAAAAGGCTTTCGGCTGAAAATTTGGTGAAAATGTTATTGCCATTTAGTTTTTATGTGGACATTAGTTTTTGTATAACATTAAGATGTTATTCGTGTACAATAAAGAAATTTGAATTTGAAACGTAACAGATGAAAAAAATGGTTTCAGAGAGGTGACCAAATAACTAAACTAATCCAAACGAAGTTGAAATCACCATGTTATGATTAACTGTAATTAGTCGAATTGGGTGTGTAGTCTCGACAGTGTTAACCCAAGGTTGGTCACGGAACACCGAATATAGGGCAACAAATAAAAAACGTATTAAGGTGTCCATGGTTTAAACTTGGATCAAAATCAAAACAACTAAATGAAAAGGACAAGTGCGAGTCAGACTCGCGCACCGAGGGTTCCGTACAATCTATAAAAGCACTGCATATTGATTTAACGAAAACATAAATTGTACTGACCAACAAACTTAAAAACTTTACCATTGGGAAACTGACGTCCTTTAAATAAAGATTATTTTTTATGATTTAATTAAAAATAGTCATGATTTAATTATAAGTTTTAAGATTTTTTCTTAGTACTTGTAGAATAAGGCGGTATTACTTGCCAAATTTCGTAGTTCTGTGTCAACGGAAAATACCTTATTCATTTTGATTCCCTTGAGAGTTTCGAAATAATATTTTTTTATAAATTAAACGGCCGTATCATTTTCTTACGTTAACTTAGGAGTTTGATTTTTTCGTAGCTTCAAGAGACTGTAGACTTGAGTATATAGTTTTAATTTAAACTTGATACCTCGACGTGTTCCCGAGATAGAGCCTTGACAGACACACGGATGGAAAACAAAGTGATCATTTAAGGGTTCCGCAATATGGCGTGGGTTGAAATAATAATAATAATTAGTTTATTTCAGGCATCAAAGGCCCATAGATAAATACCTTACAATCTAACATACATATTAAATATTAAAATACTAAACAACTAGGCACGATGACTTTGAAATACACCCTGTCCAAGAGCGTTTTTATAGTCTAAACATTAAAAGGGTTGTTTATTAGATAACGTTTGCTTCCTGTTAATTTTTTTATATTATAAATAAATAAATAAATATTAAGGGACAATTATACACAAATCGACCTAGTCCCAAACTAAGCAAAGCTTGTACTATGGGTACTAGACGACGATATACATAATATATATATACATACCTATATAGATAACATCCATGACCCAAGAACAAATATTTGCACAAATATTTGCCCCGGCCGGGATTCGAACCCGGGACCGCCGACTCAGTAGGCAGGTGTCTACAAACCGAGCCAAACGCGTCGTCAAAAATAATTGACTTGAATTGATTTTGTATAAAATAATTGACCTCACTACTGCAGTCCTTTCCATTTAATTAACACGTGTTATCGCCTAATTTTACCGAATATATACAAATTCACGAATACAAACATATTTATCACATTAAATTAATAAATATATTTTTCTCAGTAAATCGTCAATAAAAAGTACCCAAATTTGCAGATGTTTAACACAAAAGGCCGCATTATACTAGAAGTAACACGACTAAAATAGAAAGTCACAGGTTTAAAGTAGCAACACCTACCTTACGTGATTTTTAACTTTGTCGGTTTGACATTCGCCATTGCTTGCTGTCAATTTGACAGCTCCGGTTTGTTTACATTTTTTTTTATACCTAAAAGTACAGACTATAGTTCGGGAACATACCTTTTATGACAGTATTATAAAGGCATTCTGTCAAAGTCTATCACATAAACTTATGAATTTAAATGACCCATTGTCTTGAATGCAGTGTTACAGAATAGCATTAAAGTCATCTGCTATGAATAACAACTGTACTGGCTTGTATTGTATTCTAGTTGTTTACGGGTTTGGGATCGGAATAACAATTTATCTGTTTGTTTACCACTGAAGTACATACGGGAATCGCATCCACGACCTTTGCTTGACCGGAGCTGCTCTCACCACTGAGCTATAAGCACCTCTGTGATGAATGCCTTCTTAATCCGCTTTTTAAAGCACCCTCTGTATTTTAGGGCGTGTAATGATGGATAGATATAACAACGTTTCATACCTATAATGTTACTAGATATAACAACATTTAATATACACTGCCATTGGCTGTAATTTCATTTTCAAATACAATAAATTGATTTATTGATTTATTTATAGCAACCATGGTATTACAGGTGTTACAATTATATATATAAGGTACATCGTGGACCCTGTTAGGGTAAAGCTTATTTAACTTAATCTTAGGAAACAACACATCAACACATGCAAAGTTAGACATTCGTTAATGCGGATATACAACGTTATTTTAAATATTTCATGTAACTAAAAACATACACATATCAAACTAGTATTAAAATGGTTATTTACATTTCTAAAATAAAAATTTATCATTTATCTTAATATTGGTTACCTATTTCAATGTCAATTCATCAGTATCAAATACATTTGATAAACGTTTCAATCGACAAAACGGATTCCATAAATGATTACTTTTAGACCCCCGACAAAAACATGTGAGGGTGTTATAAGTTTAACATGTCTATGTCTGTGTGTCGGTCTGTGGCATCATAGCTCCCAAAAGGATGTACCAATTTGAGTGCGTTTTTTTGATCGAAAGACTTCCGTTGAGATGGTTCTTAGCTATTTTTGTTGAAAATAGAACCAGTAGTTTCCAAGATATTCAGCTTTATTTGGAACAAGTGAAGTAATTGGCAGATCTCAGCCAATAGTGAAGCTAAGAATTCCAAATTTTGTAATTAATGTTCAGTATTAGTATCATTTTCTATATCACTCATTGAATGAGGGTCTCATGATGACCAGACTTGTGTCGAGGGTGTTTTAAATTCATAAACAATTCACCATTGTAAAGGCATGCAAAATAAAAAACCTTAAATTAATAAAAAATAAGTTTCTGTTAAAAATGACATTTTAGTGGCAAGATTTTATAGCCGACTGTACATTTCTTTGGATATCTATCAAATGAACACTGAGACGATTCTAAAGAGCCCAAGCTCGGTAGGATTGCTTTTTCTATTATAGAGTTCCTATGGCTTCCTTCCGGCTCCATCATCAGATCAGCCCCATGGTACCATATTATTGTATTGTGATCAAAGTTAAGTAAATATGCAAAATTTCAGCTCAATCAGTTGACGATATCTGCTTCAAAATTGAGTTGCAAGATTTCACCCGAACAAACATACTTTAAGCATACCATGCAAGTTAAATAAAAGCTTTTAAAAATATTGATAAAATATAATTATTATTAATGTCAGTTAAGAGAATGTACATGAAAATGAATGTAAATGATAAAATAGAATATAATAGATTAACTATCAACTACCCGATGATGATGTGCCGCTTTGTGTTTAGTAACTTATTTATTTGCAGTTGGTAAACTAACCCGACACCTATAACAATGTATAGGGACAACAGGTTTCCAACGGCAAAGTTAAGTCGTAACGGTAAGTTTGTTCCTGCGGGCCTATGATGAAATAAGTGACTAAGCATCCGTCACATTTTAACAAAATGCCAGTGTGAGTGACATATGCTTTGTCACTTATTTATCGCGTGATAAACGCAACCATCGTAGGCTCCATGAGCATAATGTAACTCTTCATTAGAGCAATATCAATATGCAATGCATTTTTAGTTAATACGGAACTGTCGTTACGCGAGTCTGACTCGCACTTGACCGACTTCTTTAGTTATTTGACTTATTTTCTCAAATTACTTAGCCAAATCTGGAATGTCACTGTTAAATTGATCCTGCATACAAGTCAACACATTAAAAACTCATTATTTTCGGATTTACACCACCTTTTACACTACACGATGTTACCCAGGTAGCAAACAGCTACTTACAGCCATAAATAAGACTAATTTAAATAAATTAAAAATGTATAAATATCAGACAACCTACCACACAAATCGATCTAGTCCCAAATTAAGCTCAAGAAGGCTTGTGTTATGGGTACTAGATGACGATATACATATACTTATATATATGTATACTTAAATACATAGAACAACCATGACCCAAGCACAAATATTCGAGTTTATCACACAACTATTTGCCTTGGCCGGGATTCGAACCCGGGACCGCCGGCTCAGTAGGCAGGTGTACAAACCGAGCCAAATGCGTCGTCAAAAATAAAATTAATGTTTAAGTGGGGCTCCCATACAACAAACTTACAGATAATTGTACGGAACCCTTCGTGCGCGAGTCCTACTCGCACTTGGCTGGTATTTTTTTCACTTCATTAACATTTATCAATAAAGCTAGCATTACGGTTGTCCTATTAAAAGCGATTTCTCATCATTATCATCATCGTGGATAGATTTGGCTTTATTATGCAAAAATTACTTGAAATTTGTGGAATATTTAAGTCCCATTTCCTCTTTGTTTTCATCAGTTATATTCACTGATTTCAACGTCAGCTACCAAACGTGTGTCATTGCCAGTAAAATAAATTAGTACCAATAAAAATTGTTGGGTTTTTATCTTTGTAATCGTGTCGTATCCGTGTCGTGTAAAAGCTCGCCCGAAATATGTAAAGTCGTTAAGCCCATTCGGGGGTTGCCACTGTATTATTTCTGTGGGTCTGTCATTATTGTGAACACGAACCTTATCTGATCTTGGGGAGTGGATTTCTGTGTTCGCATATACATTCAACGAGAAAATCCATAGTATTATTATTTAAAATGAAGCGAAAAATAAAAAATGGGCAAGTGCGAGTCCGACTCGCGCATGAAGGGTTCCGTGCCATTATCTATAACAAGTTTGTTGTATGGGAGCCCCCGTTAAATCATTTATTTTATTTTATTTTTAGTATTTGCTGTTATAGCAGCAATAGAAATACATCATCTGTGAAAATTTCAACTGTGTAGCTATCGCCGTTCTTGAGATACAGCCTGGTGGCAGACGGACGGACGGATGGACAGCGAAGTCTCAGTAATAGGGTCCCGTTTTTACCCTTTGGGTACGGAACCCTAAAACAAAATGGTTCAGGCGGGGTTCGAACCTGCGTCTCCAACGACTTTCCGGGCCAACACGGGCGTCCTACCTATTAGACTACTGAACCTGATGCGAGAGCCATTGTATTTTTGCAACCAGAAGCTTCTACATGCCTTGGGGTGGCACCGTAGTGCCATCTACCGTAAAGACTTCATTATCGACACAATCGTCTCAAATGATGTTGATATGTTTCATTTTAAACATTTGGTTTACGTTAGTAGACATTACTGCTTTAATAAACATAATGCTCTTAATATACAGAGTGGAACACTGTGCTGACAGGATAGTGTCATCTGAGTGATCTACAATCTAACTATTATAATAG
This sequence comes from Apotomis turbidana, assembly GCA_905147355.2. NCBI lineage: Eukaryota > Metazoa > Arthropoda > Insecta > Lepidoptera > Tortricidae > Apotomis > Apotomis turbidana. The sequence goes on from LR990307.1 coordinate 7,291,927, forward strand.
TAAAGCTGAATTTAAAAGTAAAAAAAAGTAATCAAAATTTTAATTTTAATATCAGTGACAACCCTACTAATTCAAAGGTTTTATTTACGTTTTAAATTGTCACCTGTCTTTGACTTAAGCGATGTTCAAAAGATGCTAGGGTTGATAAGCGCAGATTTTTACACTAATGTTTAACAAACTGTATCTCAAAAATGGATAGAAATATTTACATAGTTCGTTGCTGAAAAATGAATTACTCAGTCTGAACAATTCCCTGTTTCCACCAGGTAGCTCCTTTTTCAATTTTTCTTTAAGCTTCGATCTTTGTATTAAAGGCTTAAATTCCCTGTTTGCTTAAAAGTCCCTGGATCTGTTCCACCCTGTATAAAAAAAAATACTGAAAATGAGAGTGCGTTTCGTCCGCGTAATAGTACATTACATAACTAGGGAGGCGAATTCGCGAATATCCAGGTCGCAGGTGTTGGTTGTGGCTCGAAAATTATTTAGAAACAATCTCTAATGCCAAAGGCATATTGTACAGTAGAGGACTGGACTATCTGACAGAAAAAAATGCATGGCCTGAACTGGAAACCAAGTAACTGACTCCTTAATTCGTGTTAGATTGTACCTGACTAATTTAAGGGACACAGTTTTTTTTTTTTTTTTTTTTTTATTTATTTGGGACAACAAACAGTAACACACATAGATTAAAAACACAATACTTAAAAGAATTTGAAACATTTGAGACCAATCACGTTATCCACGAATTACAATAATATAACTAGAGCGCAAGCAACTATAGGTACACAGAAATTATATAACAGTCTAGGAATAACAATTTCCTACTTACAATATCAGAACCTTAAAGACAGAGCAAACTAGGCGTAAAAATAGAATGATTCATTCCAGTACCGCGGCAAGCTCAAACATAACCTCGCTGCAACTTCATTAGAACGTTATTTTTGTAAACAGTGTCTGACATCATGAAGATGTCAATTTCATTAAAGTGTGTGTTATATGACTAGACTAGCCTATGTAAAGGATCTCGTTGGCCTGCGCGGGCGCGGCAGCGCGCGGTCGCGAACAGCTGGTGGTCGCGCACCGCGCGCTGCAGGGCTGCACCTACAGTTCTAATAAGAAAGCATGTCAAACGTACATAAATTGTCATACTTTGTTATATTATTGCATTTTATTATTTTATTTTTTTCTCAAAATACACTTTTTTTAAATGTTTTTTTCGAGGACTATGATAGGTACGCCTAAATTCTTAAGATAGGTACAAATTAGGTTAGGTTAGGTTAGAAGCGGTGCTAGCCTAGTGGTTAGGGCATGCGACTTTCAATCCGGAGGTCGCGGGTTCGAACCCGGACCATACGAATGAGTTTTTCGGAACTTATGTACGGAATGTCATTTGATATTTACCACTCGCCACATCTTGAGATTTAGGTAGCCGACCCCGATTGAGAATTCATTCTCGAAAAATAAGGCTAGGAGGATGATGAGGTACATAAAATTATTAATAGTTAAGTTTTATTTCTGAAAAAGTACTAACTTTCTTGAGTTTCTTTCGGCGTTTCTTCTAAAAAAAAAACTATCACGCCTATTGACACAGGCAAAAAGGCGAACTTTTCGCTATCGGGACCATGCACGTTTACGTTTCATAACTTAACACTTTTTTTCTGAACTGTACTTCCGAAGCTCAGTTTGAGCAGTCGAGTCGACACCTGCCACTTGTTGGCACCAGTCGGTTATTTACTTAGATTTTATTTACGTTTTACCCTGTGGTTTCACTATAACCAAGTGTCGTAGTATCAAGCTGGTATAAAATCAGATCATATGTGATTTTGGTATATTTTTACTATCAAAATAAGAAAAAATCTACCTCTAGAAATAGGTCATGATAAAATTTGTTTTCTAAACTCGCGCGTAAGGGGTGCTACCGAAAAAAAAAATTCCGCTCGCCTCCTAAGATGGCTCAAACTGTAGCTTAATTTAATCCCGAGATTTGGTTTCCGCGTCTTGAATAGCGAGCTTAAATATATTGGGCAATTCTCGATCCAAGTCAGCGAAAAAAAATAAAAATTTCGACAAATTTTAGAAAATCTCAATAAGTTACCAAGCGATTTTAGGAACTCAAATTGCAGTTAAAAGCCCTCCGACTGACGCATATTTTGATATATGGCCTTTTTGCGTGCCTCTCATATCTGCGCAACAACACTTGAAAAACAAAACATAAACAATTTCAATGTAAACTAATCCGTTTGTCTGTCTGTCCGTCCGTCAATACCTTTTTCTCGGGAATGCATCCTATCAAGGTGAAATTAATATCAAATAATAAGTCTGCTACTCTTTGGAGCTGGAAATCAAACCTGTAAGTCAAAACCGATACCACAGTGTATGTTGCATTGTTGACACTGGCAAGCGGGCATAATAAGTGGCGGTGAATAAAATAATGGTATTTTATGCAATCGTTGCACAATGCACGTTCTGAATGAATTTAAACCAAGTTAGTTGTACTTTTTATATATCTTAATAATACTTTTCCCTGAGTTCTAGAAAGTAACATAGCTATTTCATGCTTTCATTGCGTGCAATTAAAAATAAGTTGAAATAAAAAACAGATTTCTGCGTTTTTGAAACAATAATTATCAATGAAAAGTTAAAACTGTAGGTTTCAAAATATATATCAATAAATCGCAATTGCGCTGTTCTAAGTAGTAACATTGATAATATTAAGAATCATGTTTGGTCATAGAGAAAAATGTATAAAACTATCAGCATTCTCGAACGTATGAGAAGCCTTAAGAGGGCGCCGAGCGTTTGCGACTGAACCATACAGCGTGGGGAATGCGTATTTAAATCGGCGCGCGTCCGCCATAGTAAAAATGTATGAAGAATTAAAAGCACTTTTTTGATAAATCCGGATTTTTAATACCAAACAATAATTGAAATATTTGATGCGGACAAATTGTAATGTAAACATTCTTCTTTTTTTTGAACTGAAAATCAGAATAGATTTCCATTGTTAAACTATAAAAAAACACTTAACGCCTGCTTACGATTTTAAAATTTTCGTCCAACTTTACTTGGTTCTCTAGGGTAAAATATTAATAGTCTTATAATTTTTCCACGGAGAAGTTGTTAACACATTCTTCGGAATGCTAAATATGTAGTTTAGAATTGGATTAAACAACTAGTGTTGACGTTATCCACTTAACGGCAATTGCCTATTTTTTCACATTTCGCTCGGTGCAGTCTTAAATACATCACAGCAGGTGTATTTGTTGTTGACAAAACAAGGAGTCTGTTTACAGCCCCCGTTTGATGCCCGAGCCAGGAAATGTGCAAGTGTTACATTACATTCTGACACGTTAATTTGGTTATGTACTATATGTATACTTTATTTATATAGCCTGACAAGCGTCGGTCCGGCCCAGGCGATACAAACAGCTTTCATATGGCAATAATATACATACAACATATATATTTGAATGATTAAACGTCAAGCAAAAAAACTTATTGGGAAATTCACGATCCAAGTCAGCGAACAAAAATTGAAATTTTGATTTTTTTAAGAAAAAGCTTCAAAAGTTACCGACCGCTTTTGGGAATTCACATTTATATAATATGCATACTATATAGTAATATAGAATACACGGTAGATGCACATTTTGACATTATGGCCCATCCGCATACCTCCCATATCTGGAAAACTACAGGCAAATGTTACAATTTCATAAATCGGGTTTGTTCGCAAATTTTAACAAAATCATTTTTTCATAGCAGTTAATATTCACATCGCGTTTTTTCATGATCGCCGATTTTATTGTTCGTCTTTCTTCATGTAGCGATTTTTCGTTAGCGTTTTATAATGTTCGCGTTTATTTTTTTCGCTTATTTTACCAGTAAGACGCCAATCCCGAAGTCGAATTATCGCGAATATTTTAATGAAGAATGTATTATATTAATATTACGTATGCAAAATGTCTCGTCGAATTCCCTAAGGAAGGTCGTTCACTCTGGATTTGAACGCGGCTGCGTTAAAGGTATTTTTGGCTCATGCATGACAGTTCATCGAAGTACAGAAGGACCAAATGACCCGGTGATTTCCTGAATCTTAAGCCCTTTTTAATTAAAAGGTATTGGCGCTAGGGAATATAAGAAGCACGCAAACGCTATTAAATTCTAAAGCCTTACGTTCTTTTTATTGTAGCTGGCATAAGGCCTAGGAGCTTAAAATGACGTAACCGCCAGGTTTTTTCAAAACGCTTAAGCCTTTTTTATTTCAGAAATATTGAGGCCTAGGAATATAGAAGGACGTAAATGCACGGATATTTTTAAACGTTAAGACCTCTTTAATGAAGAAGTATTGGCAAAGGAAGTGTCTGTAAACAATTATTTATAGAAGATTCCTTGGAGCGCGTGTCACATCGGAAATAAAAAAAAATCGGGGACACTCTTAAGAGGACATATCACTAGTCATATTCCCATACTAGTTTGACTTCAGTTTGCGTCTGATAAGTACACATCGGATACAAATGAGATCCAACGTTAACGCAACCGATCACGTTTGTTGTATGGGAGCCACACTTAAATATTTTTCGATTTTATTCGGTTTTTAGTATTTGTTGTTATAGTGGCAACAGAAATACATCATCTGTGAAAATTTCAACTGTCTGACTATCACGGTTCATGAGATATTCGACAGTATTGAGCTAAAACCATTTTTATTTTGTATGACCCCACTTAAATATTTATTTTATTAGGTTTTTAGTATTCGTTGTAGTATTAACAGAAATACATGATCTGTGAGAATTTTAACCGCCTAGCTATCACGGCTTATGAGATACAGCCTGGTGACAGACGGACAGACGGACTGACAGCGGAGGCTTTGGAATAGGGTCCCGTTTTACGGAACCCTAATAAAAACTGAGCGTTTAAAAAAAAAGTCTGAAAATCGCCCGTCCGAATGACATTCCCATATTCCTACATTATACATCTACCTACACTATAGATGAACTCATAAAATTCTAAGTATTACTCATTTGTAACAAACATCATTATTACTCACAGACGCCTTGTATTTAACTAAAGTTTTATCACTACATTGCGACATAACAACTTTGTCATATTTTACAACCAGTAGTTATTCAAATTCCTCTTCGAAGCAGGGCTGTTAAATAATAATGCATTAGGTAGTAGATTGTTAACAGTATTTTATGCAATCGTTGCACAATTTAGGTTCTTAAAGTTGAGTACCGGGTACATAAATAAGGTACGATTTTTTTCTCAAGAACGCGTAGAGATATCAGGTCTGCTACAGAGAAGGTACTTGTATTGTATCATGTACATACAATCACTCGATATAGGAATACTTTATGCCTTAAAAGCTAAACAAATTAAGCCCTGACCCGCAGAAATATATTCCGAAGATTTTGGTCCAAAACTTAATTATGTCTTCTTGGCATATTAGTGGAACCACAGGTGAAAATTATTATAATTAGAAGTTAATACACTCCAGACTAACCTAGTAAAAACTTTATACTGCAATACAATGGCTGAAGACATAGAAATGGACAGCATTTGTACTTTATCTGCGTATGTATTTTTAAATAATAAATAAATTTTATATTTTAAAATTAGTATTGTACATCGGGTGAATTATGATACAAAGCTAAAAAAATACTGAAAAAATACAAACCTAACCATATTTACAAATATAATAATTTGACAGCTAAAGTAATAAGATGTCATCTATTCTCTGGGTATCGATGCCAGTTACTATTGTATCTGCCAAGTTAATCATTTATATGCCAAGGTATTATTTTAGCTACTTAACAAATTAATCTTTTAAGATGCCTAGTTATTTATTTCATCCGCCCATATTACCCTTATTAATATTACTTAATGTGAACAAACCAATTATGTTATTTTATCTTATAAACGATTTTCTAAGGATGAATAATTGGCATAGATTATTATTAAATATGAAACTTCAAAAATTCTAATATCGATAAAAGATTATCTAGCAACCTGTCGACATTTGCAGTAACACCTTTAAAATTGTTTGCTTATAATTGTTATATTAATTTTTTAACAAAGTACATGAAAATTTCAGTCAATTATTAGTCATAAAATATATATATATTTTTTTTTAATCTTACTAATAAAACATAAATTATTTTACGTGTGATAAATTATGAAAATTTTGTAATCATAACGTAAAATACATGTTAATTCTAATATATTGAGAACTAAATAAATACTTATATTAGTTGCTATAAATAAATATTTATATAGTGTCATAACAGTTACAGTATTAGAAAAATCATGTATCTACCTACTTAAAACTTTTTAAATGAAAATGATTAAAAGTAAATAATTTTAAAATGCTGACTTTTAAATGAATATTTTTAGAGTTGCACACAATTTCTTAGATTCATAACAATGCGATAAAAAGAGCTAAAAAAATTTAGAGCGCGAGAAAATTACAACACCATAAATATAGAGTGCCAGAAAATTAGAGCCGCATAAATTTAGAGCGCCTGAAAATTAGAGCCGCATAAATTTAGAGTGTCAGTTATAATGCGATGTCGTTCTTGAAGAAAGTAAAGAACTGGGGTGTGTCCAGGGAGAGGGAACCGGAGCTGACCAGGAGCCAGTATTCGCTGGTGTCGCATGGTGACGTCACCGATGGGGCGTTGCAGTTGTGGCTCACTTTACCTGAGGAAGTGAAATATGACCCGGCGCTTGCTGCGTTCAGGCAGTTCTATGAGAAGGAGAATGGTGAGTGTTTTTTGTTTTATTATTTTTTTTATTAATAAGCTGAGATTTTTTTTACGATAAAAATTACATTACAAATTTAATTCATGGCCTCTTGGCTAGGGATCAATCATATCTCCCAATACAGGACACGGTGTATAGTGATGCACATTTGTCCGATCCCTGATAACACCCTCACACAAATCGACCTGGTCCCAACCCAGATTCAGCTCTAGCATGCTTTTAAGTTTGTATACATACTTTGACGCGTTGGCTCAGTTTGTAAGCGCTTGCCTACTGAGCTGGCGGTCGCGGGTTCGAATCCCGGTCAGGGCAAATATTTGTGTGATGAACTCGAATATTTGTGCTTGGGTCATGGTTGTTCTATGTATTTAAGTATATATTTATCTACATAAGCATGTATATCGTCGTATGGTACCCATAACACATGCCTTATTGAGCTTAATTTGGGACTAGATCGATTTGTGTGAGGTTTTCCGATATTTATTTATTTGTTTATGGTGTGCCAATCAATTTATACATATATTTGAAAACATAAACGATATCTTGAAAAACCCAAGTAATAATTTGCCTCAATAATTTATCAAATCAGTAGTTGGGAAATTATATCAGTGCAAAACGTTGAGTTGGGGAATAAAACTTCACCCAAATAAAAATATGGGATAAATAGTTTGGGAGTTAAAAATTGCCAAACTTTTTTCGCCATATCATCAACAAACCAGATAAATATATACTTAAATAAGGTCCGGTTGGATAAGAGGAACACATGGGGACAGTGGAACACTTTGGAATATTTTCTATATCATAGCTTTAATAGACATAAAACAACCAACTACCCACAGTGACATTTATTAATTTTTTCCCCAGAACTGTTTCTAAAAATCGGATTTACCACATATACTGTGATTTATTTTAATAAGTGTTTCCCTTGCCCCAATGTGTTTCACTTGCCCAACCTGACACATAGAAATCGTCCATGACCTCCAGAAACTGTTTTATACTCACACACTTAGAAAATCTTTAGCTGTCTAGAAATCTAAAGCCAGTACCCTCTTTATGGCTTCGAAAGGTAATTCCCGTCCGGTTTACTGTCCGTATATGTATGTTTGTATATACCTCAAACCGGATTTAACCAGTTCAAAATAGCCGCTGCCTTGCACAGCAGACTTGGAACGATGTCAAAAAGAATGCGTCAATTTTATTGCGCGTTCATGTTGTGATTTAAAATAGTATTAACTACCCCGCCCCGGCTTCGCACGTGTGCAATGTTGATACATTATGCATGTATTATACGATATACACCTTCCTCTTGAATCGAATCACTCTATCTATTAAAAAAATCCGTATTAAAATCCGTTGCGTAGTTTTAAAGATCTAAGCATACATAGGGACAGACAGACAGACAGACAGCAGAGCGACTTTCTTTTATACTATGTAGTAATAGTACAGTATCGTTATTTCTACTTATTGCAATGTGAGACATCTTATGACGTTGAGGGGCAAATTTCATAACCGATTATTCGATCGGTTATAATAAAAAAAACCAATTAATCGGTTATAACAGATTTATTTATTTAAACTTTATTGCAAAATACAAAAAAAAAATACAAATGGCGGACTTAATGCCTTTAGGCATTCTCTACCACTCAACCACAGATTGTTATATTGAAACAACTGTGTAGCTATCACGGTTCATGAGATACAGCCTGATGACAGTCTCGAGCAAAAAGCGGCAAAAACAAAAAACCATTGTTGTATGGGAGCCGCTTTTAAATATTTATTTAATTTTATTTTTAGTACTTTTTATTATAGTTGCTACAGAAATACATCATCTGTGAAAATTTCAACTATCTATCTATTACGGTTCATGAGTTACAGCCTGGTGAAAGACAGACAGACGGACGGATAGTGGAGTCTTTTAGTAATAAGGGTCCCATTTTTACCCTTTGGGTACGGAACCCTAACATTATGAATTAAATAGATTTAAAAACTAAAGTAATGCAATAATAGAAAAGATCAATTAGAGTGTGAAGGATTTCCTCTCTCGTGAGATACCTATAATGTCCAAAATATTAGAATGCTAGAATTTAAGGCTACGCCGAGCGAAATGTGAAAAATAGGCAGTTTTGCCGTTAAGTAGGCAACGTCAACACTAGTTGTTTAGTCCATTTCTAAACTATATAATTATTTAGCACTTCGAAGAATGTGTTAACAACTTCTCTGTGGAAAAATTATAAGATTATTAGATAATTAATATTTTACCTTAGAAAACTAAGTAAAGTTGGCCGAAAATTGTAAAATCGTAAGCAGGCGTTAAGTGTTTTTCTTATACTTTAACAATGGAAATCTATTCTGATATCAGTTAAAAAAAAGATGAATGTTTACATTACAATTTTTCCGCATCAAATATTTCAATTATTTTTCGGTATTAAAGGTACACATTTATCAAAGAGTGCTTTTAATTCTCTATACATTTCTAATATGGCGGCCGCGCGCCGATCTGAAATACGCATTCCCCGCGCTCTATGGTTCAGTCGCTAAACGCTCACACACAGACACACACACACACACACACACACACACACACATTTTGCGACTTTAGGTCAATATGCGATTAGGCCATTATGCGTTTAGGACATTTTGCGTTCGTAAATTAGGGCATTATGCGTCTGAGGGGGCTAGGGGGCGCAGTCTTAAGTAAAGATAGCATAATAAGTTATAATAGCCTAACAAGGGTCGGTATTGGTCTCGGTTTTAATATGGCAGTAATGTGCATACGTCATATATATATATATATGCATTATTAAACGTCAGTAGCGATTTGTCAAGGATTTATCAGTAACCAAATTCAAAACAGTGTTTACCGGAATGCTGCTCAAGCCTTCGTGAAATAAATACTAAATCTTATTATAAAAAAACTGGACTTTCATCACTGTGGACAGATACAAATGCGAACTTATCCCTATAAGGGATTTCTTCCAGTTAACCTTTAAGCAAATGAGAGAATTATTTGAGCCTCCCTATTAAAATACAAGTCATCATCATTCATATCAAAATCAACCATAACGCGGCGTTCAAGTTTAGTTACTAATAAAAATAAATGAAAATAATAAAAAAGGCATTTATTCTACTACTTTTATACATAAACACAATATAAACAAAAATAAAATAAAATATAGTTTCGCCGCTAAGTAATAGTCGCCTCCTGGGCGTAGGCCTCCCCCGTTTACCTCCATAGCTCTCTATCTCTAGTTTTTCTCATCCAGTGTGGTCCCAGTCTTTCCCTGAAGATGTCTGACCATCTTTTATATGGGCGTCCTCTCGGTCTTCTACTGTCTCGCGGGATTCCATCCATTCTATAGTATTCAAGTATATTCAAGTTTGGTTAAATCTAGCCTAAATCGATCGTTTGTTTTGGTCAAATAGCTCTCAATTTAGTCAAGACGAGTATCAATTAGTTGTACTTGTATATGCAGACCTTGAAAAAGCCACAGCTTTATTTAGATACCAAATGGCTAGTTGGTAAGTTGGTATCAAGGTAAATATTTGTACTGAGTTGTCCCTTCGCCTTGTAAGGAAGTGTCTAATCATATTGTATGTATGGGTGTAGGTGTGTTGTGCACTTGGTATTTATGGCAGCTACCTACCTACACACAATACTTAGCCGTGTACGTACGATCGAAGAAAACTTAGCTTGTACAATACAATACAATACAATACAAATACTCTTTATTGCACACCTCAAACATCAAGGAATATACAACACAACATAAGATACATTAAAATAACAGATAGAGGTAAACAATATGCTGAATTGCTGATGTTATCCTTTTAAAATTCATTTTCACCTCACTCGCTCGGAAAACCTCCGTTTATAGGGCGAAATCTGCGTGCAAAAGTCTATTTTATCCGCTAGCGTGCAAAAGTCATTTGAATTTCGAACACGACGATTTTGATTCTCTGTGGTGCATGTAACTTTTTTATATTTAAGACTCCTTCAACGCGTGACTGATTTCATCACTCGATAAATCTCCGAATAACCAATCAACGCACGCTAATAAAGAGCGATCTGGTCAGGCCGGCTAATATCATATGTACGTTTGAATACTTCTTTTAAAAAAAATACACTTACAATATCACGTCCAGAAACCTGGTTTGTGGTTACAGATTTTTTAATTTTTATTTTCGCTACACTTTATTATAACATAAGTTGAATATGTTTATATATATTAATAGTAAGTATTTCAATTTCATTTACATATTTTGACTAGTAAATATATCAAATACAACACAATTTTTTAAATTTATTTGTTATAAAAGTTGGAACAAAAGAGTGTAATTTCTGAACGCACCCGAGAAAAAAATAAATAATTAAAAAGTTCGAAGTTTTCACAATTCATGTAAACAACGTAAATTTGTTCTGTGGAGAATACATACTGTTGTCTTACTTTATATCGAAAACAAGAAAGTTAAGCCCAATTTGGAGTATTTATTCAATGCTAAAAGCCTGTATTAAAACGAAAAAGGATTTGTTTTAAATATTTGGAGACGATAAGTAATTTACCGAAACTATTGGCGTTTTTAAAGAAGATAAAGCCGAAATAATCTTGTTCGTATCCCATCGTCCAAAAACTTCCAAAGCTATGGAAGTTATGGAAAATACTTCCGAGTGGCCAACTAATCCTTCCCAGAATGCCGTTCTCCCAAATTCACAACGAATGTGTCAAGTAGTTTCAAAAACAAATAATTATAATATCACAGTGCTTAAGAAAAACTCAACGATAAAATATACACGACAATAATACAAATTACGGCCATATTACTTTTAATTTTTAATATGTGTGCTTCTCTCGTATTTATTTGGTTTGGATTTGAGTGTGTTATGTTTTAAATTGGACGTGTTAAATAGAAGGCAAAATTAAATATGATTATTTTTATGTTTTAATTGTTTTCCTTGAATCTTGCATTTTCCTCGCTGTAGTGAGGTGAAAAATTGTGTGTTCCGCATGGCTGCAAAATTATTTAGCTTCTCGTGTCTTGAAAGCCTCGCTACGCTCAGGAATCTATCTTTGAACCATTCGCTTCGCTCATGGTTCAATCTTAGATTCCTTCGCTCGCTCAGCTTTCAATTTCAACACTCGCGCCAAATAACAACTTTGCAGCCTTGCATAACAAATAACTATTAAGTTGAGTTGAGGAGAGACATGTCTTATGAATACTCAAGTTCACTAGCGGGTACCATATTGAGAATTTTGGTACAGGTTTGAAAAGTGCGTTGTCGTGATTTTGTCTAAGAAATTATAATTGACAGATTACAGTACGCGAGTATAAAAAATATCGGCCAAGTGCGAGTGGGACTCGCGCACGAAGGGTTCCGTACCATTATCTGTGAGTTTGTTGTATGGGAGCCCCCCTTAAATATTTATTTTATTTTATTTTTAGTAGAAATACATCATCTGTGAAAATTTCAACTAGACAGTTGAAATATCACCGCTCCTGAGATACAGCCTGGTGACAGACGGACGGACGGTAATAGGGTCCCGTTTTTACCCTTTGGGTATGGAACCCTAAAAACATATTTTTTGACAATAACTTATAAGGTCCGAAACCGTACAAATAAAACTATTGTAATTGATGACTTTGTTTACCATTGTACTTACTACGAAGGTTGCCGCCATTTTTTTGTTCCTTGAATATGGCTACTTTAATTGTCATGCCCTTTTTCGTCTCTCTAAAAAAATAACAAACATGTCAGCAAAAAGCAAACAATTGTGATGATCCGAGTTCAAATAATCTTTTATAATAGATATATAATAGGACATGACATGAAGTGAGTCACGAGATAAAGTTGTCACATACGAGTACAATAAAGATACTAACAAATATCGGCCAAGTGCGAGTGAGACTCGCGCACGAAGGGTTCCGTACCATTATCTGTCAGTTTGTTGTATGGGAGCCCCCCTTAAATATTTATTTTATTTTATTTTTAGTTATAGCGGCAATAAAAATACATCATCTGTGAAAATTTCAACTGTCTAGCTATCACCGTTCTTGAGATACAGCCTGGTGACAGACGGACGGACGGACGGACAGCGAAGTCTCAGTAATAGGGTCCCGTTTTTACCCTTTGGGTACGGAACCCTAAAAACGGGAGCCTACTACTAAGCTTCCGCTGTCCGTCCATCTGTCTGTCTGGCTTGCTGTATCTCCTGAACCGATATTTTGTAAAATACATAATAACGTAAAACTCGTAAAAGTAATTGATTTGGCAAATACATTCAGGAGGGACGCGGGACGTTTTATAGCCTATTTCTTGTTATTATTTATTAGGATATATGTTTAGAAATGTTGTTTTACATTTTAGTATTTAGAATACAATCAGTTTTTGTTCACAAGTCATGCATAATTTATTAGAAATAGAAATAGAAATAGAAATATTTATTTGCAAGAACGCGTTACAATGATATTTGGTCTTATTACATCATAATAGAATCAGCATTCAGTCAACATGAAGTCAACATGCAAATTAATTAATTAAATAAATAACTTGACAACCATTTTCGCTGTTAAGTATCTTAAAAACATTCTTGTATAGGTATCATAACTTAGAAAGGTAATAAAATATTACATTAAGGCAATGTCAAGAGTCTAAATTTATATAAATAATGTTAATAATCAATCATACTGTTTACGCTTTATAATTTAAGAAGTCTTTTACACTATAAAAGCACTGATCTTGAAGCCATCCAGTCAACCTTGTCTTGAATGTTTTACCATCCAACATTCTAAGCTCATTTGGAAGATTATTAAATAAAATAATGCACATATTGAAAGCGTTGTTTTAGTCTTCTCTTTTTTTGCAAATACTTACATCATATTTTATTCTTCATGTTTTGTTTAAGTTAAATAAATAAGTAAATATTGGACGACCACACACAAATCGATCTAAAGCCACAGTAAGCTCTAGTAGTAGTGTTATGGGTACTCGACGACAATCAACATATTTATATAGATAAATACATATTTAAATACAAATAACATCCATGACCCAGGCACAAATATTCGGGTCCATCACACAAATATTTACCCTTGCCGGGATTCGAACCCAAGACCTCTGGCTCAGTAGGAAGTTGCTTAACCACTGCGCCAACCGCGTCGTCTAAACTTTAAGGCTTCAATGTCAGTTGTTTTGACACTTTTCCTTTTACGGAAAATTAAGAGTTTTCAATGTCGCGCTCAGGGTCTCCTCCGTAGCCTTACCATCAGTTTACAGTGACCGTACTCGATAGCGACTGTCTCAACGAGTTCTATGGAGAACTGTAAGTTCTATAAAGTAAGCGCTAGGGGCGCTGTACTATTAACAATACCAGTATTTTTTACTAACAATATATGGATTAATTTGTCAGAAATAAATGCTTCTTTTTTTTTTTTTTTTTTTTTTTTTTTTTTTTTTTTTTTTTTTTTTTTTTTTTTTTTTTTTTTTTTTTTTTACTGTTCTCCATACAAATCGTTTACGCAGTCACTAGCGGGTACGGTCACGTTACGTCATAGGATGATACAGTGACATCGTGACGACCATCTTAAGCGAAAGATATAATACAATACAAATCAGTATTTTTGTTTGAGTAGGTAACAAAAACTTTAGGCTTCCTATTATGTATTCAAACGACTAAATAACAAGTTTTTGTTTAAATAGTGTTGGAATAAGCAGAGGGAATTTTCTTAAACTTTGCGATAAGAGGCAATAATAGTGTTGTTAAAAGAAATATTAACCTATAAATTAAAAATTTAAGACACCCCGACTCATGTAGCTTAGTCATCAAGAGATCATTCAAAGAGTATATAGAAAATGATACTAAAACTGAACATAACTACAACATTTGGAATTCTTAGAGCTATAGTGTTGGCTGAAATCTTGTCACTTGTTCCAATTAAAGTTGAATATCTTGGAAACTACTGGTCCTATTTCCACCAAAAATAGCAAAAAACCATAACCACGGACGAGTTTTTCGATTTAAAAAAATCACAGATGTTTTCCATCCATTAAAGTATATATTAATATATAATTATATACCTATCGTCGTCTAGTACCCATACCACGAGCCAGAATGCAGCACAGGCATACATTTAATTGGCATGGCGATTTTTATTAGGGTTGTCAATCGTTTTAAGGGTTCCGTACCCAAAGGGTAAAAATGGGACCCTATTACTGAGACTTCGCTGTCCGTCCGTCCGTCCGTCCGTCTGTCACCAGGCTGTATCTCAAGAACGGTGATAGCTAGACAGTTGATATTTTCACAGATGATGTATTTCTATTGCCGCTATAACAACAAATACTAAAAATAAAATAAAACAAATATTTAAGGGGGGTCCCATACAACAAACTTGGTATAGATTATGGTACGGAACCCTTCATGGGGGAGTCGGACTCGCACTTGCCCAATTTTTATTTTTGGGATCAGGTGTCTAAGTATATGGGACCTACACTTAGACTGCTCTAAAAGTCAGAAATGACCGTCAAAGTTCAACATTCCTACGGAGCGCTAAAACGCTCCATACAAATGGCCACCTACTCGTACCGTCATTATACGTCATGGGTACCAATATTTGCATGGAGACAATAAGTAATTTGCCATTTTCACCGTAAAAAAGTGTGTTTAAGTTCATGGCTGTCATACAATTATATTGTTGTTTTTTTTTATAGACCATGTACTTAATCAAATAAGCAAATGGTAAACCTTAAAATAAACATTTTAAACTTGTTGAAAAAATAGAATCGATTGACATCCTCAAATAGAAAACTACATGCCTATTGACATAGACACCTTTCGTTACTTACAATTTTTTCTGAACTGTACTTCCAAAGCTCACTTTGAGCAGTCATTTAAGTTCATGGTTGTCATACAATTATTGTTTTGTTAAATTAAGAGGATTCTGAAAATAATTTTAAAATTTCTATTGAATAAAAAAACTTATACTTTGCATTCGATGTCACATATTTCAAAAAATATTATTGTTTTCGTTTTTTTTGTTTCATGATCATGACATAATAGAAAAACTTAAAGTCATGTGTATCCCTGATCTAGACACCCTGGGCCACAATATGCTTAATATGGACAATATAACCCAATGGTATATAACCAAAGAATCGGCGAAATAAATTACGTCATTAAATAAGATAGGGACAAATGTGTCAGTAAACGCCGTGTACCACCAAGGGAACACATTCTAAAATAATAAAAATCAAGTGTAAATTGTCAAAGTGAATTCACACTTTTCTGTGAGCTGTACTCAAACTAGCTACACAACATAAATTAAATGTATAGATCTTATAAGACATATTACATTAAGTAAGCACTCACCCGTTTCTCGCGGACATAATAATATGTAACAAAAATGAAAAACAATAAATAACTTTCTATTATATTCTATTCTATTCTATTGAGCTAATTTTATTCATAAACTACAATAAATGCTGTAGAATTCTACATCAGTCGTCCGTATTTGAATAGCTATTCTGTACACTTATATAACAATCTCACTATGTAAAACTAACCTCGAAGGGTCAATGCCCGATAAGTGGCATTAAGCACTTAAGTGTGTCTAGGCTGTGGCGAGAGAATACTAGTTTTCCTAACATAATTATAGATATTACACCTTCAACTTATAGCTGTTAGTAGAGGCCTTAGAAGTTCCTAGTTGACTACGTAACCCTAAAAATCACTCCTATTTTTATGATGCCAATATCGAAAGAATGGACAAATAGTTATTTGTTATACAAGGGGGGAAAGTTGTATTTTACCCGCCAGTGTTTATTTGAAACACGAGCTAGCGAAAAGATCCTATGATTGACCACGAGCGAAGCGAGTGGTTCAAAATAGAATCCTGAGCGTAGCGAGTGTTTCAATACACGAGACGTAAAATAACTTTTCGCCCTAGTATAACACAAAACTTTTCACCTCACAGCGAGGAAAAAAGAATAAGGGTTTGTACTATATCTTTGAAAAATAACTGCAATAATCAACCAATTTGCCATTTATTAAAACTAAGGTCTAATTAGCTTTCATGTAGGTATTTTAAACGGGATTTTTCAGAAAATAAGCTCATGTCAAATTTTACTTTAGCTGCGTTGAAACGTCAAAACTCTTTCTCCACATGTGGATAAAAAGCGATTTTCTCAATAGATATCAAACAAACAAACTGGGCTTTCCGAGCTAGTGAGGTGAAAAAATAATAATTCTCCAGTAGGTAACATAGTATCTTAAAAGAAAGGAACAACGTAAAATGTTTAAGATCAAATTTCAAGAACATTATTTATTGCCGACGACGAATAATTAAGTCGTCTTAATTATTCGTCATATGTTAAGGTTCCCTTGATGTCCCATAGTCTTGGGACACCCGGTATATGTACAGCATAACGTAAAACATACAGTGTGGCCCCTGTGAACCCACTCAAAGAAGAAAAAAAAATACATTTTCTACTAGATTGAAAGTCTTGTATTTCTTAACTCCGGATATCCGATATCCTACAGTTGGCATTCCTAAAATGAATCTCGTGGAAATTTGTGTATTAGCTTAGGCAGGTCGGTAGTAAATAATAATTATGCAATCGTTGCACTATGAAGGTTCTTAAAGTCGAGTACCACGATTAGGTCACGAGGCTTGCCGAGTGGCCTAAGTAAGGTACGAGATTTTAAGACCTTTATTTGTGTAACTATTGCATACGATACTTTTTATACGAGCAAAACACAGAAAAACATTTTTTACTTTAATCATCATTCCCCACTATGAATCTTTATTTTAGATATAACATTTTTCGTTCTAATGAAACTGGCCTATTAAAAAAAACCTGATCGCGATGGTCATGGCGGGTCCCTAGTGATTGGTAAATTTTTTTGACAAGTAATTTCAACCAATCAGTGAACAGTGGTGTGCTTTTTCTTTTGAACTAATATGCTGACGTTCTCTTTTTGAAATTATTAGAGTTGAGTAGAGAGATGTTTTATGAATATTAAAATTCTGTAGCGGGTACCATGGAGTACAGAATTTCGGTACAGGATTAAAAAGTGCGGTATTGTGATATTGTCTGTGGAATTATAATTGACAGATTTAAGTACGGGAGTAATAATATTTGGCCACTCATCGCGATAAACAAAGAATAATTCTAAATACTGTAATTTTGTGTACCAAAAAAGAAAAAAAACAAGTATAATCCACATAATGACAGTAATCGTGCCTGTCAATTTTCACAAAATTTACGGTTGGTAAACGACACCAGCGACTATACTAATGTCAATTATATAGTCGTTAGGATCAATGTCAATATTGAGAGACATCGAAAAACTAAGATACTTTACTACAGCACATCATGGGCCCAATGGTATACAATAATTGTCGGTTGCGGTATTTTCGGACCGATACGACTTTCAACCTTCAAGAAAAGAGCGTACTCCCTGAAAGGCCGGCGTACCTCTGACTCCTCTGGTGTTGCAGTTGTCTTTGGTCGACGGTAATCGCTTTCCATCAAGCGATAAGTTTGCTCGTATGCCCCTATGACAAAAAAAAAGTTTTAGTAACAATAAATGCAACAACTGGTTTAGCGACATCTATACTATTATACTTTCAAAAATTCAAAATTCAAAAAATTCAAAAAATTCAAAAAAGTGTATTAGGTTTTTTACAATGTTTTTAGCTAGATATAAGGTTGGAACCTTCCATTAAGCATATAGATGCTTGTATCGGAAAGCCCCGCTCTTCCTTCACTCGGTGGAT
The DNA here is from genome assembly GCA_905147355.2 of Apotomis turbidana. NCBI lineage: Eukaryota > Metazoa > Arthropoda > Insecta > Lepidoptera > Tortricidae > Apotomis > Apotomis turbidana. Next base: position 7,310,461 of record LR990307.1, read on the forward strand.
AACAAAACCATTTGAATGTTATCTAAGTTTAAGGTAATACTAATACTAATGAAACTGTTACCGCTGTAATTATCCAAGCTTGTCGAGCGTAAGATACAAGGTTCATGGTTTAATTTTAATTTAACTTACTGTAAGAACGCACAAGCTTACATAATTACAGCTATACTAAATAATTATTATTATTATATTATGTTACAATGCTAAAATTGAGGTATGTGAGGACAAGTGCGTGTGTGCATGTGTGCGTGTGTGTATGTGCGCGCGCGCGTGTGTGTGTGTGTGTGTGTGTGTGTGTGTGTGTGTGTGTGTGTGTGTGTGTGTGTGTGTGTGTGTGTGTGTGTGTGTGTGTGTGTGTGTGTTGTGTGTGAGAGAATATGTGAGTTTGTGTGTATGTAGGTATGCATTTGGAAATTTATGGTTACAATATTATATAATAACGAAGTATTGATTACTTTGTATTATATATACACTGAAAAAAATACCCAGTGGAGCCTACTGAAATAACAGTAGGCGTAACCGTTATTACAGTTAGGTTTACTGAAATGTCAGTAGACCTCACTGTTATTGCAGTAAGTCTTACTGTAATGTCAGTAGGCTCCACTGGATATTTTTTTCAGTGTAAGACAATTTTGAATACATTTAAGAATTTAGAAGTAACTCAGTCTCTTCATAGTTTAAGTTCCTTATCCAGCTAGTAATAGTCTTCTTACAGCCATGTAACAGCATTGGCTAAATGTTTATTAAGTCATTAATAGAGTTATACAAGTAGGCAGATTGGACGAAGAATTGTTTTTTAGCATACAAGGAATTACAAACAGGTATAGAGACGGCTTTAGCTCTTCTTCTACGTGTTTCAGCAGGTGGTACATAGCTTAAGGTACGGTGTAATTTTAATATGGTTAGTACAACATACAACCTTCGCATGGATAACAATTCGCATTCTTTGTACAATTCTGTAGTGGGGTATCTGAAGGGTTTGTTAAAGGTGACTTTAAGCAAACATCTCTGTGCCCTCTCGACTATATTTGTATCGAATAATACTACTCTATATTTGTATCGAAAATCAGTTTTCTGTGGAGAGGGGTTATGGCTTTAGAAAAAATCTTAGGATAGGCCAGGATCGTCATTTGTTTTGTATGGGCGCGCGGCGCCATGCCAGCCTGGTGCCATCTGTTGTCATAATTTCCTTTGTCCTCTCACCACGCCGAAACGGCTGGACAAATTTTAACCAATTCTGATACAGAGATAGCTGGACATCCATAGATACTTTTTTACCCCTCTACAGTAAAGAAAATACGCGTACGAAGTTGAAGCTCCTAGTTTTCAAAACAATTTTGTAATACAGCAGTTGCAAAAATATTTCTTCTAACCTATGCTCTTCTAAGATTCAAGTTAATATAAAAGACAGCGCTTACAGGCTGACCACCGTTCAGTCCACCAGCCCCGCTTAAATATTTATTTTATTCTGTTTTTAATCATCTATCACGGTTTGTCAGATCACCTGCTGACAGACGGACAGACGGACATAGGACACTGAAAAAAATACCCAGTGGAGCCTACTGAAATTACAGTAGGCGTAACCGTTATTACAGTTAGGTTTACTGAAATGTCAGTAGGCCTCACTGTTATTGCAGTAAGTCTTACTGTAATGTCAGTAGGCTCCACTGGATATTTTTTTCAGTGGAGGCTTAGTAATAGGGTCCCGTTTTTACCCTTTCGGTGCAGAACCTGAAAAGATCCAAATATTGATTCAACCCATGTTTTAGCTCGTCAGAGAGAATCCCTCCCCCTGCGGCAGAGGAAGACATCAGCACCAACCCCGAAGATCAAGCGCTTGCCAGCTGTCAACTCAGCGCCGCACCTCAACAACAACGAGCGACACGCCGTCAACGAAGACCCTCAGAATGGAGGAGTATACTTCTCGCCCCAGGAGTACAAAGTTCCTGTGGAGGCCACGGAGAATAAGGATAACCAGTAAGTCACTTTAATAGTAGGTACATTACATAACACGCCACTGATGTGTGCTTAGACTTCCTTGACTAACATTTACATTTTCTTTTTTCCAGTAGTGACCATTTGCTTCACGGACAGAAAAAGCCCACAACAGTAAGTATAAATAACATAAATAATTGTTTCTGATCCTCGACACAAGTAGCTGGTCATCATGAGACCCTCATTCAATGAGTGATATAGAAAATGCCATTAGAACTGGACATAACTACAAAATTTGGAATTCTTAGCTTTAATATTGGCCGAGATCTTGTTACTTGTTCCAATCAAAGTTGAATATCTTGGAAACTACTGGTCCTTTTTCCACCGAACATAGCTAAGAACAACCTCGACGAACAAGTCCTTCTATTAAAATAAACTGCACTCAAATTGGTCCATCCTTTTGGAGGTATGATACCACAGACAGACATACAGATACACTGATACACGAATACCTACATAGATACACATGTTAAACTTATAACACCCCTCTTTTTCCGTCGGAGATAAAAAATACAACTACCTTTTATTTCAACGATTTCGCCTGACCAAAATAAAACTAGACATTATATAAATGAGGGTGCACAAAATCAATGTATAAGGTTTGGTGCAGCCAGGATACAGTCGTTTGCTTTAGTATTATGTAGGATAACAAAATTCTTCTGTAGCATGTGCTTACTCTGTCAATGAAGTACAATAAAACTATTGAGTTGTATGACTCCATAGTATTTATTAACTAAATTCGATGGCAATTCTGGGAGCATTTCACTTCCCCGAATTTCATTTGTCATCAAAAATCAGAGACCGGCTCAGTCCAAGCCAGGGTTATAAATATGTCACTTGCCATAATTTTCATTTGCCATAAACTTTTTATTTCATAAATCATAAACTCTTCGCGATTTAAACCATGAATGATTTCTTTAAATCATTAAGTTAGATTTGTTTTATGGCAATACCGAAAAGTTTCAGCTTACAGAGAAAAATAGATTTATGTCAAATGAATATTATGGCAAGTGATATATTATGAAATTCGGGCAAACAATAGAGAACCTGCAATTCTACCTACGTATAGCAAAGCCTTTATTTCCTCAGTGGGACAAGGCGAAAAACATATCAAAGCTGACGTTGATGGTTGGATGCTGGGTGTTCTTTACCGTAGTCTTCTTCATGTTTGATGAGAAAGAGACCATCTTCAGTAACTGTGTGATACAGCCTGGAGAAACTAAAGGTAAGGGGGAATAAAATCCAACTGCGAACATGTGTGGGTTCCGTACCTCAAAAGGAAAAAACTGAACCCTTATAGGATCACTTTGTTGTCCGCCTGTCTGTCTGTCAAGACCTTTTTCCTCAGGAACGAGTGGAAGTATCAAGCTGGAATTCATATCGAATACTCAGATCATCTGTCCCTTCGAGCTGTGAAAAAATAAAACTTCTAAGCCAACGCAATTAAAAGATAAAGTCGTTTTACGCTGCAGATTTTCGACACTCGCAAGGGAAGAAAAGATGCTGATAAAGTAAACCCTAACGTATAATGTCAGTCTTTTCTATATCGATGATTTCCAACCTTTTTTTGACCAGTGACAACTTAATTGTTCGCGGAGACCAAATTCCATTATTTCATATATTATTTCGTAAATAGGTATTAACTAAGTTATTTTCAGATTACACCCTCAACATCCCAGACAGCCATTTGACGCTACGAGTGGATCTATCAGGTCCATTCCTATCAGAGCAGGGAGAGAAGAAATTAAACTATACGGAGCAAGTGTCAAGGTCCACAGTTGAGCTGTGGGTGGAACGGTGGATTCTGAGCGAGGGGAAGAGTGATAACGAGTCTGTCGTCAAAAGAGAGGTAATGTAATGCAATGCAGAAAATAAACATTTACTTTTATATGAATTATATGTATATTGATAATTTTAATCACCTTTTTATAGTGAATAACACTTTTCCCTGAGTTCCTGATAGTCACAGCTATTTCATTCTCCCAACTTAGCTATTAGATAGAGCAATACGCCGGAAACGTAGAGGTCGCAGGTTCAAATCCTGCTTAGATTGTAGTAGATCGCGTTACATTTTTTTTCCTTTACTTACCTTTGTGTCATTATTTATAAAAATAAAACGTGGTATCCCACATAAAAAAAAATATCGATAAAATGATTCTATATAACAGTAGTTTATGTGACTGTACATAATGATGGGTATTAAACACGAGTGTGGGTTTATGAAACGAGCCGAAGGCAAGTTTCATAGTAACATCACACGAGTGTTTTAATGCCTAATTATGTACAGTTCCATACACTACTTTATCTAGCCACATATCATAAGCCTCCATGATGCATTCAGGAGTCGCACATTATGACAAATATTAACCGGTAATGGCGGTAATCAAGTTTTCTGGCAGCTGTCATAGTTTGTTTTTAATTCAGACAAACTAGAGTTGGCCCCAACTATCATAGCGTTCGATATCTTACTTACGTGCGACATTTGTCAAATTTGATTGAAAATTGTCAATTCATTCCGAACTAAACGTCATCTCGACTGATATTAGAATAGAGGTCAAATCAAATTTCTTTGTTTTTCAGAGATGTTCGAAATTTGAATAAATAATACTGTAGAAATTGATGTTATTATTTTTTAGCAATAATAACATTTTTACAGATAAGAAATTTGTTCTAACAAAACAGACTATCTTTATGGTGGTCATAATGTGCGGTTCTTGAACGCATCATGGAGGGTTAATGATATTTGGATAGATAAAAATATTTAAAAATGATACTAATATTGTTTTAATGTCTTACAGAACTCCACCGAACCGGTGTCGTTCATGCTTCTGGACGCAGACCAGCTGACGTTCAGCGAATCGAAGCCGCGCTCGGCCCGGTTCGAGCATCAATCCAGTTTTGAATCGAACACGTCCGCCGTGTATGTCATTAGGTAAGTTAGGAATAGGGCTTGCGGTCGTGTCCGTGTTTCGTGTACCCGTAGCCGGATCTACGTTGCCAGGTAACTCGGCAACGGAGATCCGGACCGTTCGGCACGTGTAATTAAGATACGTAGCTCCGTGTTACACGGAGATGCGTTTAAGTTTCTTAATTACACATGGATCCGATTCGTCCGTGACGTTGTCAGTTTGACAGGCTTTCACTGAATGCCCGAGTGGAGCCGAGATCCGCCGATCCGTAGTCAAACGCAGATACGGCTACGTATCTTTGACGTGCCCGTGTAGTACGGGATCATAGGACCGCCGGTGCTAAGAACACGGAGCTACGGTTCCGCGTGTAACACGTATATCAGAAGCCCTAGTTAGGAACCGACAATAGCAGACTCAGGTAGAACACTGGCTGCATCAATAATGGAAAAAATATAATTCAAGGATCGAAGAAAATTAAGAAATATCTTAAATTAAGTAGATTTATTAAGCGATCAAAGGTATTATTAAAAAGACACAAATCCTTATTTAAATCTGTGTCTATCAAACAAAATAATGTGGCTCTGATGAATGATCTCATAGTTATTCAAAATAACCTGGACCATGCCCTGGAAATTATAAAAAAAAGAAACGAAGAGCTCAAAATTCTAGAATCGACTTTAAAAGACGTCAACGATAAGTACGAGTTATCGAGTAACCAGATGCGGGAATACATCGGGTTTATGAACTGCGTCATAGATCTAGGGAACAGCAACGCGGAACGACTCGATTCTCTGGTGGCGGCTTCGCCGCGCTGCGACGCCAGCGCGTCCCCCGCGCGCCGCACCCCGCTCGTGCCGCGCCTGCCCGCGCCCGCGCCCACGCCGCGCGCCGCCGGCCGCGCGCGCGGAGCCGAGCCGGCCCGGGGCCCGCGCCGCACCCACCCGGTGCCGGCGCCGCGCCGCGTCTCGTTCGCGCCGCCCACGCCCCGCACCGGCCGCCCGCCGCGCGCGCCCGACGTGCCGACGCCGAGGCCCGTGAGTGCCGCGCAGGCGCCCCACACCCCGAGCGCCGCGTGCCGCGCGCCCGCGCCCCGCACGGTGCTGTACACGGACCGCGTCGGTGTCGGGCTCGGCGCGCTGCTGGCCGGGCGCCTGCGGCAGCCGGTCACCAACAACTGTCTGCCGGGCGCTCCTCTCGGCCGCATCGCCTCGTGTATTTCTGCCAACGCGTTCGACCGCCACACCACCGTCGTGATCGTGCTGGGAGACAGTTTGGATTATTCCAAACGAGACGTTGTCGACTTTTGCGACACTCTCACCGGTATCGTCGACCGAGGCGTAGCGAAAGTTATTGTGTGTGCGGTACCATTCCCGATAAAAACATCAGAAAGTATGTATAAAAAAATCGATTTTTATAATTCCCTACTGTATAGACTGTCCATGTATAACTCTACGATTTCGTATTTTGATACGAATAAATTTATTAATAATTTCGTCCTGACTCGCAGTCGTACGTATCTTCCGAGAAGATACTTACGTGATTGTGCTAATCTGTTAGCATACAGTATAGTAGACCCCGTCATGACTCGCATGACGTGTGACAGTGCAGGAGCGAATCCTACGTTACGTTGTAGTGACAGTGACGTGGAATCCGCGGGCCCGGAGCCGCTGGGTGATTTAAACTAATTTCTTCGACAACGTGTGCACCCGCCGGCTCTAAGCCTCCTGACAACTGTAACACTGGTAGCAGTTCTAATAATAATTCGATGAATGTAGTTCACCAAAATATACAGGGTTTTACTAGTAAGGAACTTCAAATTGGTTTGTTCATAGATCATTCAAATATCCATGTCCTGTGTATAACTGAACACTGCACTGGCTTAAAGAACATGAACTCATGTTTAATTTTAATAATCATAGTATAGTGAGTTCTTTCACTAGAGAGGTTTACATCCGCGGTGGATCTTTAATTATGGTAAGGAATGATCTTAAGTGTAAAGAGCGGAAGGATATTGTCAACATGTCCGTTGAACGTCAAATTGAACTGTCATGTATAGAATTAGACCAATTTATAATTATATGCGTATACAGACCCCCATCTGCGAACTATAGTACATTTGAGTCAACTATGGATGAAGTGTTCAATAGTGTTTTCTCAAGTAACAAGTGCATTATTGTGTGTGGTGATTTTAATGTAAATTTACTTGAAGTTTCATCAACAAGTGTGAGTTTTCTGAGCACTTTCAAATCTTCTGGCCTAAAGAATTTGTTTTGTGAGCCTACCCGTGTCACAGCCACCAGTTCTACATGTATTGATAACATATTTAGTAATACGGATGCGATGGATAAATTTATCATAAACAAACTAAGCTCTGACCACTGTGGACAACAAGCATCATTCAGTTTCAGTAGGAAAATTGAAATTGATCCACAAAACACTATGTGCAGACCTATTACTGAGCATCGCTTAGATTTATTCAATCAAAATATTCAGGAAAAAATGAGTTATCTTTCGTTTCCTCAAGAGGATGCGGACGACATGTGTAAGGTCTTGTTTGATTGCATAAAAAAAGAATTTGATTCCTGTCTCAGTCTGAAAAAAGTACAAAGCAAGGTTAAAACTATATTTAGCGACTGGGCTACTCCAGAAATCCACGAAAAAAGACTTCGTCTCTACGATCTTTATGATCAAAGATCAATCGATAAGAGACTGGAATTTCAGGAGTACGTGAAGAATTTTTCTAAATCTTTCAAGCAAATGTGTGCAGCCGCTAAATCTGATTACCTGTCCAAGAAGATCATTAATTCTAGTGATAAAGTGAAAACTGTTTGGAAGATGATCAATGACGAAACTGGGAAGACTAAAGTCAAAGATCGTCATTATAACCTACAAATTAACGATACATTAGTAACTTCCGATCTTGAAGTTGCGCATCACTTTGAGCGGTTCTTTTCTAATATACCTGTGGAGACGACGCAGTCATTAAATTCTTCACCAGATGTTGCTGAATCAATATTAATAACGAATGTAACAGAATGTACAGAGATCTTCAAATTTACTCATGTTACCCCTAACAATGTTATTAAAACCTTCAGATCTTTAAATTTGAAGAAGACCGAAGATCTGTGGGGCCTTTCTGTGAAAGTGTTACATTCAATCGTAGAGGCGATTGCACCATATTTGGCCGATATTTTTAACAAATGTATTGATAATGGAGTATTTCCTGATTTGATGAAGCACAGCAAGATCATACCTTTATTCAAATCGGGAACTAAATCAGACCCCACAAATTTTAGACCAATATCAATACTACCTGCATTAAGTAAAGTTTTTGAGAAACTCATTCTTAATCAACTTACATCTCACTTTAATCGACATAACCTATTACATAGCAGTCAATTTGGATTCACTAAAGGTCGCTCCACCACTGATGCAGGGGTGGTGCTGGTTAAACACATCTTTGATGCCTGGGAAAAGGCTCAAGATGTTGTTGGAATTTTTTTGCTACCTATCTAAGGCATTTGATTGCGTTGATCATAATAATTTAATACGTAAATTGAAACACTACGGAGTAAAGAACGGTGCACTTGACCTTGTCACATCATATCTTTCAGGCAGAACGCAACGCGTAGTCATCAACGGAATGCAATCAACTGGATCACCTGTTGCTATGGGTGTACCTCAGGGCTCAATTCTAGGCCCCTTTCTGTTTCTAGTGTATATTAATGATCTACCAAACCTTGTGCAAGATAAACATGAAATTGTGTTATTTGCAGACGATACTTCTCTCCTTTTCAAAGTTAAAAGACAAGAAAATAGCTTTGTTATTATTAACGACGCGCTGTCTACTATTGTGGATTGGTTTACTGCAAATAACCTACTTTTAAATGCCAAGAAAACCAAGTGCATTAAATTCACATTACCGAATGTGAAACAAGTAGATTGTGCCAAGGTGACATTGAAAGGTGATGTACTAGAATTTGAAGACAAAACAGTGTTTCTGGGTGTTACTTTGGACTCAAAACTGCAATGGAATGCGCATATAGCCACTCTTGCAGGTAAGCTTAGTTCCGCAGCCTATGCAGTGAGGCGAATTAGACAGTTAACAAACGTCGAGACGGCAAGGCTTGTGTATTTCAGTTATTTTCATAGTGTAATGTCATATGGAATTCTGTTGTGGGGAAAAGCGGCGGACATCCAAACCATCTTCGTGCTACAAAAACGAGCCGTACGCTCAGTTTTTGCACTAGGAGCTCGTGCATCGCTAAGAGAAAAATTCAAGGAAGCCAACATTCTCACCGTGGCGTCTCAATATATCCTTGAGAATATTATGTATGTCCGGAAAAATCTACATGCATTCAAGCTCAACAGTGACATTCACCAGTATAATACAAGAAGGAAGAATAAGCTTCTTATGCCTGCTCATCGTCTCCGTAAAGTTAGCTCTTCGTTCGTGGGGAACTGTGTACGTTTCTATAACAAAATACCTACCGAAGTAGTGAGTTTACCTTCCAGCAAATTCAAGTCATACGTAAAACGTCATCTAATAAATAAGGCGTATTATACTGTGAATGACTTTTTAGATGATAGGGATGTCTTTAAGCCAGTGGTTTAGTCATGTGAATGTAAAGTAAGCATTATTTTAGTCGGTAATATTAGTTTGTTTGTAATGTAACATGAGAGCACATTATGTTGTTTCTCACCGGGCAAATAGCATTAGTGATGAATGCCCGGCAGTGTGAGCAAGTCATGCTCGCTTAAAGGTCTTTGCTTACGGTGGCGTCGTTGATCGGGTCGCAACCTTCCCTATAATATGGTTGAGGGAGGCGATGGCTGAGATATGCGTCATGCTCGTGAACGGGTGCCGTTTGTGGGGTCCGGTCTGTTCATACTAGCAAGGGCCTAATTAGTTGTGTAGTAACTGCTTTCCAGTGTTCAATGAACTGACGTGAGAGACTTCATCCTGTACTCGACTGAAGTTATTTTTTACTTAGAGACTTAGAGACTGTATACATCTCTAATAAACTTAGTGTACTGTACAATGACGCTCAGAGACCTTATACATCTCTGAGGAATGAAATTTAACTATTATCATATATTTATTATTTATATATTTTTTTATTTTGTAAATTGTGACGCCTAGAGACCATATACATCTCTAAGAAATTTAGTTTAATTATTTATTTATTTATTTTTTCTTTTGTATAGTTTGTTGCATTAGTTATTGATTTTGACTCCTTGAGACCTTATACATCTCAACGGAATTGAATTATTTCATTAATTAATTATACCGATCTATATTGCGTGTCGTGACGCCTAGAGACCTTCTACATCTCTAAAAAAATCACTTTATTTTATATAATTTTTAGTGTAAACATTGATTTGGAGACTTGTACATCTCCTCTAACATATATGTATCAATTACCTAGCTATAATATAATTGTATTAGTTTTTAAGTATAATTCACGAAAAAATGACTTACTGTTGAGTTTCTTTCGGCTTTCTTCTCAACAGCGGTCTCCTCTTGCGAAATGCCGGTAGACTCACAATCTGACTTGTAAAAGTGCCCTTGTGGCCTACTTACTGAATAAATTATTTCATTTTCATTTCATTTCATTTCATTTTCATTTCATTTCATTTTCATTTTCATCAGTAAATACAGTCTTAATACAGCTGAAATTAGATTGGCTGTGTAAGCTTTTAAACAGTCTGTTTGCTACTTGGGCATTGCTTGACAAGGGGCTAAAGTAGGCTATTGTGGCACGAAGTGATTCAGATTATATTTGTACTCGGTCGCTTCGCTCGCTCGTCCAATTTGAGTGTCATTATTAAAAGGGCCTTTAACCACGTGCCACTTGCCTTGTTTTGTGGGACATACTTTGTTTGCAAAAGATGCCATGTGTCTCGCTCATAAATACGTAATATCAAATCTCAGTAACAAATATTCGAGTTCATCACACAAATATTTGCCATTGGTATTCGAACCTAGGACCGCCGGCTGTAGGCAGATGCACTACTGTGAGTCCTCGAATGCTTTAAACTAGTCTACTTTTCAGAATGTCGACGGACGCTCCCACAGCCGTGCCCATGTCGCTCAGCTACCAAGTCGACCCGACCAGCACCACCACAGGAGTCATCTACGCGTGTGTTCTTTTAATCCTTCTGTACGCGTTGATTATCTTTGAGGTGAGTTATTTTGGCTTTCAAGATATTAACTACAGGTCTATTCACGAGAGCTGGAACGAATTAATTGAACGAGTGAATGATAATGTGTGCATCACAAAATTTTCAAATACAGGTTGATGAAAAAAGTGATTATGATAATTGTTTCATTATTTTAAATTTAATGTAGGTACATACACACCACAATGTTTTTAAGCCAAGGTGGAAAGCCTTTCAAATAAACAATGCAAAGATCGACACAAAGCATGAGGAAAAATTAGGGCTTCTGAAATCCGTGTTATACGCGGAACCGTAGCTCCGTGTTCTTAGCACTGGCGGTACTAAGATCCCGCACTACACGGACACGTCAAAGATACGTATCCGAGTCTGCGTTCGGCTAGTGATCGGCGCATCTCGGCTCCGCTCGGGTATTGAATGAAAGCTTGTGTCAAACCAACAACGTCACGGACGTATCGGATCCGCCTGTAATTAAGTCACTTATGAAACGCATCTCCGTGTAACACGGAGCTACGTATCTTAATTACACGTATCCTTAATTACACGTGCCGGATGGTCCAAATCTCCGTTGCCGTGTTACTCGGCAACGTAGATCCGGCTACAGACGGGTACACGAAACACGGACACGCCCGCAAGCCCTAGGAAAAATTCGAAAGGTTATCTGGCGTTAGCGTGGTGGAGAGGTTAACACGCTAGACTGGTAATCCAGAGGTACCGGGTTCGATTCCCGGTCTCTTCCGCCAGACGCACTCAATTTTTTCTTTGTGCTTTGATCTTTCTATCAACGCTGCCGTACTAAAGGTAAAAGGCAACCTTTTGCTATGGAGCTCCATAGCAAAAGGTCGCCATTTTGTATGGAGCTCCATAGCAAAGGCGACCTTTTGCTAAAAGCTCCAAAAAGGTGACCTTTTGCTATTGAGCTCCATACAAAAAGGCGACCTTTGCTATGGAGCTCCATACAAAATGGCGACCTTTTGGTATGGAGCTCCATACAAAAAGGTCGCCTTTTAGCTTAGTACGGCAGAATGGTTTAATAAATGAAATGTTGTCAATTGTTTACTTATTCTTTCAGATAATCAACCGAACATTGGCAGCTATCGTGGTATCCACGTTGTCCCTGGCTGTCCTGTCCATAGCTGGCGAGAGACCTTCGGTGGAGGAGGTGATCTCCTGGCTGGACGTGGAGACGCTCCTACTGCTGCTCAGCATGATGCTGCTGGTCGCCATCATGGCAGAGACCGGCATGTTTGATTTCATTGCTGTCTTCACTTTCGAGGTAATAAAATACAAATACAAATACTCTTGTTTGCACACCTCAGACATCAAGGAAAAGAAAGAACAACATGAGATACATTAAGGCTCCTGATTGTTTTAGACATTTTTCTCTATGATCAAACATGTTTCTTAACGTGTTACTACTTAGAACAGGGCCATTCGGATTTATTGGTAGATATTTAAAACCTACAACTTGAATTTTTCATTGATAATTTTTGCTTCTAAGACTACTCGAATTTGTACGTAATGAAAGCACGAAATACCTATGTTATTATCTAGAACTCAGGGAACGAACAGTTCTTCAAAAAGTTGGCTGAAAATATCGATATATTTGTCATAATAAGAAAAAAAAAAATTTTTTTTGAAGAAATAAGACTTCTGTTTTTTTTAAGTAGTTATCACATTGTACCATTTGTCAACCGTTCCTCTTTTACAGGTGACCAAAGGCAAGATGTGGCCTCTTATCAACCTGCTCTGTATCATCACAGCAGTACTTTCGACCTTCCTTGACAACGTGACAACAGTTCTCCTCATCACTCCAATCACCATCAAGTGAGTCCTCATTCACCCAATTAAGTAATCCATTTTTCTCTAACATGAAATGAAATGTCATCATAACGTGCGTTATAACAGGCTTCGAAGCATCACGTTTCAGACGAAACAACTCTATTTTTTTTACACCTGGCCTCTTTGTCATGAACAGGCTAATTCGCTGAATTTCATTGCATATATTTGAGAAAAGCACTATACATGCCTAGCCGTGAAAAGGGCTTGCCGGCTTCGTATCCGAAGTCTATACCTACTCACAAGCAAGCCCTTCTTTCTCAGGGTCTCCAGTAATGTACTATTGGTGGTTGAAACTGAATGCATGTAACGTGTTACATTGCAGGCTATGCGAAGTGATGGACATGCATCCAATCCCCGTCCTCACGGCGATGGTGCTGTTCAGCAACATCGGAGGAACCGCTACCCCCGTCGGAGATCCTCCGAACGTCATCATCGCTTCCAACCAAATCGTCATTCAGTCAGTAAGTGGTCAGATGGTTCCAAAAAGTTGCAACTTAGAAGTTGCAGCATAGAAGCAACTTCGTCCTGTATTTTTTTTCTATACTAACTATACGAGTACTGAGTACTCAGGTAAACGTATCCTATAACCATCTTTGAATGTCCAGCTTTCCCTGTACCAAAATTGGTTGGAGTCCGTTTAGCCGTTTCGGCGTGATGAGATGACAAAGAAATATTTACCAACAGATCTGATGTCACTTTTCGTTTGGCACCGCGCCTAGTTAAATCCTCCATCATCGTGTTAAGATTCTTCCTGAATAAATCACCTCTATAACGTATAATCACAGATAGAATGATCTTGATGGATATTAATGTGTTTTGGTTTGGACCATAGTCGAGTGACGGAACTAGTTGGGTAGTTTTACGTCAATTCTAGGATCCATGCACCATTGTGTTTTTAGGTAAAATGCGCATACCCGGTGAGGACACAGAAGGAGACATATGGGAGGCAGCTTACAACAGAATGTAGCCACCAATGACGAGAATGCCTCTCTATGCCTCCCCTGTCTCCCAGACCTGTATCGTCCTGCTAAATGGGTCACTGACTCAATAATCCAACTGGGGGAAATGACGACCTGATGACGACGCTCAAGAACGAAGCTCCCTGGCAACTATCACTTCGGTTCAATTCACGTTTGCACGCGGATTTTGTATTTTGGTATCTCGCAGACAATCCGCCAGCATAGCTTCTCAGTTTAGAGTGAATACCTGGTCAATCTGCATAAAAGTAACTAAAATTTTGCAAATTTCGTATACCTAGTAAAGTTTTCACTTTCAGGGCATCAACTTCGCAAACTTCACCCTTCACATGACTGTCGGCATTATAGCGGTGTGTCTACAGACGTACTTCCAACTTCGCTTTATGTACCGTGACGTGAACAAGCTGAGACCTAGTGAGCCTCGCGACATACAAGGTAAGTGAATCAATGATAGACAGGATTATCCTGAGGATGAATGTGAAGGGAGAAGGAGAGGAAGACCAAAGAAATTATGTATGGATTGTGCGCAGATGACATATAGCGAAGAGGGAATTTAATTACTAGCTGACGAATGATATGGAAGCACGCTAATAGGATAAGGGAGAGATAATAATGAAGAAGCAAACAAGCAGACGGATTGCCTGATACTAAGCGATCACTGTCGCCCATGGACAACTGCAACACCAGAGGGGTTACAAGTGCATGCAGGGCTTTCAAGTAAGAGTACGCTCTTTTCTTGAAGGTTTGGTTTGATCAGACCAGGACACAGACACGTTTAACTACATAATCAGTTCTCTTTCTTCTCGATTGCGTGTGGCGTTTATTTATGCTTCCACTCGCTAATTTTAATCGATATTTCGAATGATTTTGTTAAAAACGGGATGAACGGAGAGAGAGCAGTCTTCACCCACTGTGAGAAAATGCATGGAGGTGTGCTCTAGTACACAATGTAACATGTATGAAACTTTTTACAAACAATCTAAAATATAGTCTGGATTGTTTACCTTAGTTTTGAATGTTTCAGATCTACGGAGGCAGCTGAATGTATGGCGACGTGCGGCCGACTCTCTCCCTCATATGAGCAAAGATGAATTAGTAGTCAAGGTACTGTTGTCGGCAAGGGTTAGCTCTGTTGTCCAGATCTTCAGTGACGTTGAACGTTTGGCGTCGTGAGGCCGACTCTCGCCCTCATATGAGCAAAGATGAATTAGTAGTCAAGGTACTGTTATCGGCAAGGGTTCTTAGGTCTGTTGTCCAGATCTTCAAAGACAGTTGACCGTTTGGAGGCGAGGGACTGAGTCTCTCCTTTATATGAGCAAAGATGAACTAGTCAAGGTACTGGTACCGTATGGGCAAGGGTACTTAGTCAAAGACAGGTGCATGTTTGGCGGCGCGAGGCTGAGTCACTTTTCCATTTGAGCAAAGATGAACTAGTAGTCCGAACTAGATCGAATCTGGACCTGTACTAAAGATCTCCAGGCAACCCGGAAATAAGTGAAACATTGCGTGCTCTCCATGTGAAAAGGTGCAAATTTTGACTTTTATGTATGTATGTAAACACTTTATTGTACATAAAAACAAGAAAAACACATTACAAAAAAAATAAGCATGTACAAAGGCGAACTTATCCCTTTAAGGGACCCTTCCAGTTAACCTTTGAGCAAATGAGTGCTAAACAAATGTAAATGGTAGACAAACCAAGCAACATGTACAATACAAAGGAATAACTATAACTATACAATAATACACATGAAAATAAAATTAAAAATTTAAAAAACCCCCGACATGACAACCTGTAAAAAGAAAGAAATAAAATCTATGAAATGTGCCTTTACAATGAACAGTAGAATAAGAATCCAAGCTTCGTTGCGTTCGGGGGACCGCTAAGTACCTTAACCTAAGTGAAATGAAATATATTTTTCAACGCAAAATTGTAAGTATGCATTTATTTAGGGCTTCCCACTTTACGATTTTAAGTACATTGCATTTCATTTACTTAGCGGTCCCCCGACGCAACGAAGCTTTGATTCTTTTTCTACTGTTCATTGTAAAGGCACATTTCATAGATTTTATTTCTTTCTTTTTACAGGTTGTCATGTCGGGAGTTTTTAAATTTTTAATTTTATTTTTATTTCATATTTTTTAAACAAACAGAAGTTTTTTCCCGGAATTTTCTACATTTAACACTTTTTTGGTTTTACACCGTTTAAGGTCCATAGTTTCCAGTCTTTCCTCGAGCTTGATCCTTGACTATGTGTACGACAACAGGATCCCAAGCCAGTGGTAACGAAAGACGTCTTCTCTAAGATTGAAATTAGGATATATTTTGATTTAAATAGCCTTAAGCGACATTCTGGGAAAAAATCGTAAAAGTCAAATTAATTAATGCTTATAATGACAAAATGGCTATTATTACCCAAGACAATCAAAATATACCTATACTTTTAATGCACTGGATGAGTTGAAAGAACCTGCTACTTATGGCCTAAAACAGAACCAGGTTTCCATTCTACAGGACCCAAATTGTACGGGTGGCTTACTTAACTCCATAAAAATTTCCGTTGATGCTAGGTAACTTGATTTAGTTTTGAAAGACCTAATCATCGATAACCCACACCATGGGATAAACCGTAAAAAAAATATATCCCCACTATTTTACGTGTAGGGCAAGTACACAAAAAAAAAGTTTAAAAAATTATTCTACCACTATGTCTCTGAACTAAGCCGTAGACAGACGGACGGACGGACATGGTGAAACTATAAGGGTTCCTTGTTGACTACAGAATCCTAAAAAGCTGTTATTCACTTAGGCGAGTACTTTTGCTACAGCTTACGTGTCCTTTATTCATATTCATATTCATATTCATTTTTATTGATAACAGTGTTACATGTCAACTTATTCTAAATTACATACAATAAATTATTCAATATTAAACAACATTATATTTTACACAATAATTACAATAGCAATTAATTTAAAATTGAACATTGATTTGTTGCACTCATTTTGTGTTATCTTCTAATTTGTCTTCCAGGAACTCTTCTACAGTATAGTATGCTTTTTGTATCAAAATATTTTTAAGTCTTTTGACAAACACTGCATATGATATGTCATCTCTAGTTAAGTCCAAGGGCAGATGATTGTAAATTTTTGGACCTATGTACCATACACTTTGTTCTGCTTTTTTTAGTTTATGGGGTATAAGCCTTAGTGCATTTTTATTGCTGCGTGTGTTATGGGAATTCTCACCACGTCTTTGAAATGATTCAAGATTGCCTTTAACCACTTTACATACTTCCAATATATACAGACACGGTAACGTTAGTATTTGCAGTTCACAGAAAAGCTCTTTTGCTGGTGCATCCCAGGGCACACCAGCCATTATTCTAATCGCTCTCTTTTGAATTACAAATACCCTTTGTCTCTCGGCAGCTCTACCCCACAAATCAATTCCATATGCCAGGATAGACTGAAAGTAAGCAAAGTAAGAGTCTTTCACGCAAGACATGTCCAACATTTTAACAAGACGCGATAAGGCGAAACAGGCCTTACTTAGTTTATCGCATACAATATCAATGTGTTGATCCCACTTTAACCCAGCATCTATGACAAATCCTAAATATTTTGCACTTTCAACGCATGATACCATCAGATTATTTAATCGTATCTCTAGTTTATTAGTTGGGGCACCTTTAAGGTTTATTTGAATTACGTTCGTTTTCTCAAGATTTAATATCATTCCATTACTTGTGAACCACGCCCTTACGTCTAGTATTAAATTGTTCACTTTCTCTTGAAGGTCAGCAAAATCCTTCCCAGATACGATAAATGCGCTGTCATCAGCATAAGCTATTAGTTTGCCATTCGTGGTGCATGAAGGCAAATCATTGACGAGCGCTAAAAACAAGTAATTACCCAAAACTGACCCCTGAGGAATAGATGTTGTTCCTTGGGACTGAAAGCTGGATCTTCCTCTCACTCCATTTACATCCACTTCACTTAATTGTTGCCTATCATTTAAGAAAGTTTCGATGACACTCAAGAATTTACCTCTTATCCCATAGTGGCTCAGCTTTTTAATTATTAACTTGTGATCAACTAGGTCAAATGCCTTCGACAAATCACACATCACAATAGCTGTATGTTCTTTTAATTCTAATTGATCAATTACAGTTTGTATTAATTTTCTAGTAGCATATACAGTTGATTTATTGCACTGATAAGCATATTGTTCCTTAGCTAGTAGCCCTTTGCTTGTTAAATGCTTCATTAGTTCATTACCAATACCCAGCTCAAATAGCTTTGAAATTACTGGTATTATTGATATTGGGCGATAGTTTTTCAATTCTGACTTCTTTCCTTTTCCCTTGAATACGGGGATCACTTTTATATTTTTTAGAGAGTCAGGGTATCTTCCATCTTCAATACATTTATTTATTGCATAGCAAAGTACATCTATAAATGTTGGTGGGAGACTTTGTAATATATTGGTGGGAATGTCATATACATCCTTCGTTGGCTTCATTTTTATGTTTTTTAGAAGGTTGTATATCTCACCGATTGTGAATGGTGTAATCTTTGCATCGTCAATTACTTGCGGTATATATTTTTCAAGGAACTGCATTGACAATTGAATGTCTACATCCTTTTTAGTCTCTGAGACGGTTTTAATAAAGAAGTTATTAATTTCATTCGCAATCTCGCTCGGGTCTAAACTGTCGGCCATATCTTTTGCGTTCTTACTTGCTATGGTTTCACTTTTTATAATGTTCCATATTGTTCTGGCTTTATTGGAAGCATGCGATATTCTATTTTTTAAAAAGTTACTACGGCTTTTTGTTGTCAGCATAAGATATGACACTTCAAGTTCATTTTTTGTATCATAAAGCAATTCATTGTCAGGAAATTTATGAACTAACTCAGTTAGTTCTTTTAGTAGCATTTGTTTCGCTTCTATCTCCGGCGTTACCCATTTACTATCTCTTCTATGGATAGGGTATTTGCGAGAAGGGAAAGCTTGCTTAAACGTATGAACAAATACATTAACAATTGAATCTAGCAACTCATGTGACTGTTTCCTAGAATTTATGATCTTACTCCAGTCATATAATGTGAGAGATTCGCAAAAGCAGTGTATCTTGTATGGTGTGATTAGTCTCATCATTACATGTGGATCAATATGCGAATTAATATATTGTATAGTATCAAGGTTAATTGTTACAATTTGACCATCATGATCGGATATATTAAGTTTTAATGGCTTCGACTGTATTGCCTTACTATCAACGTTACAGTAGGCATGGTCTAAGCATGCCTCGTTATCATTTTGTATTCTAGTTGGGTGTTTTATGAGGCTCTTCAAATTGCAACATTTAACAAGATCCATCAGCTTGGATCTGTTTACAGATTCCTTTAGTAGGTCTATATTCATATCCCCAACAATTAGCAGATTATTTTCAGATTTGCTCGTGAAGTTCAATAATGCATTCATTTTTTTAAAAAATCTGGCTATATTGCCAGATGGGGGTCTATACACACAAATTACAATTAAATTACTTTGTTTTATTTCTACAGCCGATATCTCTATGTGCATTTCCTCAGAGAGATTTACAATATTTGGTACATTTGTTGCTTTGATGCTGTTGTGAACATAAATGCATGCTCCCCCGTGTATGTGCAAATTCCTACAATATGAAGACATTAGGTTGTAGTTCATGATGCTAGTCACATTCAATTCATCACTCGATTTCCAATGTTCAGTTAAGCATACAATATGGATTAGATCATTTGCCTGAATTGCTGCCTCCAATTTATACACCTTGTGGGTTAAGCATCTAATATTTTGATGTAGTATGGTTAGTGATATTTTAGGTGTGATACTTTTAGCATGCTGTTTATTCACGAAAAAATGTGTTCGTTGATTTTGTTATTCCTGTGTTTTCTACATCACTTCTATTGTTGGACTTATCGTTCCGATGTAAGGTGTCATTTTCTTTCTTGGAGTTGACGTCGTTTTTACTGGTGGCTACCGTAGTGTTGTGTTGATTCCTTTGTAGTTCATCGTAATCTACATCATAATACTCTTCCATGTCTTTATTTGAACAGTGTTCGATTTCCGTTATATTGTTTTTCAGTTTCATAAAAATATGTTTAAGTCCATTATTGTTAATTTCCCCTGACTTTCTTTTAAACATATCGACGCTATAAGACAACTCTTGGTTTGAATCCAGAAAGTAGGCATGTCGATGTGTCAATATGTCAAGGTATAAAAGATTGTTGAAAGTCTCTACACGCCAATTGTAGAAATTCTTTGTTTCACTACATTTATAGGTTGGTGCACATAATATGTAGTTTGTGTGATTCAAGGTTTGTAGCGTTTCTTTTAAATAAATAATTAAGTCACAGTAGTTCTTGGTTGTTTCGAAGTCTTCCTCTCCAATTAGAACGACGCAGTAATCTTTTATTGTCAGCTCCTTTGTAATTGAGCAAACACCTGTAATAATATCCTTCAAATTGGAACCAAGATACATGTGGTGACATATTTCTGAGTTTGGGAAGGTACTACGGGCGACGTGTAATACTCTATTCTTATTGTTGGCACTTACTATGACGATTTTATTTTTATTGACCTGATTTTTCTGTTCTGTTGATAGTTTCGGATCTCTTCTGGTATTATTATTTTCTTGCAAATCACGGGTTTGCGGTGGGTGCTCCTCGTTTGTGGAATTATTATTGAATTCATTATCTTGATAATCTAAATCCTTATTATGCCTATTGCTGAGTGGCGTTGAAGATGGTGGCTTCCCCACTGATGCCAAATGCCTAGTCGTCGTGTCCAGTTCTAAACTTCTATTCCCTATTCTACTGTTCTCTTTCTTCTTTGTTTTTTGTTTCTTACTGGAACCTAGCCACGTACTTTTATTAGGTGTCCCATCATATAGTACTTTTTTAAAAGACAGTACTTGTTTCTGACAAGATTGCGTTTCTTTTCTTAGAATAAGAATTTCGCTATTAAGCTTCGCAATCTCTTCATGAGCACTTAACAATTCCATTTTTAGTTGTTTGACTACTTCTCTAAGTTGTTGCGATTCAGATTTGTCCATAAGTGAAATGTTCGGCAAGCTGTTTGATGACCTTAAAGTATCCTCATTCGATAGGTTTTCTTCAGAAAGGTGTCGAATTATTCTAGGTTTTCTTACTGTAACATAATCAGCATGACTAGGCCCTGTTTCATTTAATTCAATTTTGGTTGGTGACTGGATAATTATGGGATTTATATACTGATTCGTGTGCGCAGTGACTGTATCAGTAGACTTGTTTGTGTTCGAAGAAGACAATGGTGAATTGGGTGTATTTTGAGGTGCTTTATTATATTTTTGTAATAATACTGGGGATTCAGACGGAGATTTAGACGTCTCCAAGTGTTTGTCTGTTTTAATCGATTTAATATGAGTAGAGCCCTTCTGTGTTTTCATATTCTCTTCATTTCGTAGACATTTCCCGCATTTCCATTTATTTCTCGAATCAGGCGTCATTATACGATATAAATTTTCCGAGAACCCGGC
Organism: Apotomis turbidana; assembly: GCA_905147355.2. Lineage (NCBI taxonomy): Eukaryota > Metazoa > Arthropoda > Insecta > Lepidoptera > Tortricidae > Apotomis > Apotomis turbidana. The sequence continues at coordinate 7,331,927 of LR990307.1, forward strand.
ACAGTCAAATTCGTATCTATTATTGCAACATATACATCGCAAGGTATCTCTTGCCGGAACAGGCTTTTTGCATTTCACACAAATGACAGGTGTCGCCATCTTTGCATTACTGGTGCTAACTTTTGTAACAAGTTTTTGAGACATTATTATTTGTGTGTAGCGAACTACGTAAACGCTTCGACGATTTCTGAACGCAGCTGAATGTTAACTGTTATGTTGGTACCATGTGTCATAATGTCAGTTGTCAAACTCTAATTCTAATTCTAATTTTAAAATATGGCTTCCATCAGGTTAATGATGATTTCGCCAATTTCAAGTTTGCTCGTAGAGCATGCCGTTGTTCGGTGAGGTTTTGCTTTTTGTAAAGTGATAGCGATTTACAAAAAACCACGCGGACTATCGGGCCTTGACCCAGGGAGGGCTATGAACGCTTCAAGTTGAATTCTTCATTAGCTATTCACTCATACTCTATCAATACTACACATTGAACAACTAAAATGAATAAATAATGAACAACTAAACTTAAACGCATGCGGCCATCTTGGGACACGAACCGGAAGCCGTTGTCAAACTCATGCGCTGCGCTGGTTGTCATTGTCAATCAGCTGGTAATTACCGCTTTTTCGTGATTGTTTTCTAAATCAATAGTCTGTTAATTTAAATGTTTCTATGTGTGAGTGAATCTTAAATATAACTGTCGAGTATCAGTTTCGATTTTCGGTAAATAATTGAAGGAATCGGCTCACCCAGACGACGACTATTGTTCACTAGTGATGATTTTTACGATGTACCAGTTTTTCTTGTGTTTTCCGTGGGCTTCAGTGACTTTTACATTTGTTTTCGGTAATTATTCGCAGGAACTTTAGAAAAAGGACTTGTTTACATGACACACACACACACACACACGTTTTAGTCGCGTTAAAATCTTGCAAGGTGTTGCTATTTATGACCTCAATCAAAGGAACCTGTTCAATAGTCCTAATGACATTTCAGCTTTAGCAGAATTGCAAAACTTAGAAACAGTGACCCAGTTTATTGTGACAGAAATTAAAAAGGTTTTCTGAGACTCGGCTTAATATCGACTGTACTTTCTTACATAAACGTTAATTGCTCATTAAGAACAATCAAACGAGCCCAAACACTGTGGGTTTATTCTGTGCTGTTAAGGAGTTCCTACGGCCATCTTCAGCTGCATGGTACCAAATTGGTTATTGTACTGTCAAAATTTTATTAAATTGTTGATTACGCTAATAAAACTTAACATTTAACCAACATTTGAAATTCTTGGCTTAGATCCTTTCACAATTAGATGGCAGGGCAGTATTTACCCCTAGGCCCGGGCCTAGGAGCCCAGCTAGTCTAGGGACTCAGTCCCAGACGCAGAACTTGTACCATAATAATGTTCTCCTTATAGGGGAGAGGGCCCCAAATGCCCTCTTAGTCCAGTCCTGCTAGATGATTATCATGAGATCTTCACTTAGTGAGTGATAAGGAAAATGCTAATAAAACTTAACATTTATCCAGCGTTTGGAATTATTGGCTTCAATATTAGCTGAGATCCATTAACAACTACCTGGTCATCATGAGACTTTCATTTAGTAAGTGATATAGAAAATGCTAATAATACTTAACATTTAACCAAAATTTGGAATCCTTGGCTTCAATGTTGGCTGAGATCCATTAACAACTACCTGGTCATCATGAGATCTTCATTTAGTAAGTGATATAAAAAATGCTAATAATATTTAGCATTTAACCAAAATTTGGAATCCTTGACTTCAATATTGGCTGAGATCCATTAACAACTACCTGGTCATCACGAGTCCTTCATTTAGTGAGTGATATAGAAAATGCTAATAATACTTAACATTTAACCAAAATTTGAAATCCTTGGCTTCAATATTGGCTGAGATCCATTAACAACTACCTGGTCGTCATGAGTTCCTCATTTAGTGAGTGATATAGGAAATGCCAATAATACTTAACATTTAACCAAAATTTTGAATCCTTAGCTTCAATATTGGCTGAGATCCATTAACAACTACCTGGTCATCATGAGATCCTCATTTAGTGTGTGATATAGAAAATGCTAATAATACTTAACATTTAACCAACATTTGGAATCCTTGGCTTCAATATTGGCTGAGATCCGTTCACTTGTTCCAATTAAAGCTGAATATCTTGGAAACTACTGGTCCTACTTCCACCAAACATAGCTAAGAACCATCTCGACGGAAAAGTCTATCGATAAAAAAAAACCGCACTTAAATTGGTCCATCCGCTTGGGCGCTACGATGCCACAGACAGACACACAGATACACAGATACACATGTTAAACTTATAACACCCCTCTTTTTTTCGTCGGGGGTTAAAAATGCAAAAACCAACAGAGAGAGAGAGCTACTTTTATAGAAGTCTTACGAGGTAAAATAACAGATATTAGATAAAAATACCTAATACGCCCTTAATTTATATTTAACATAAAATGTATTTTTTTATGTCGTAGGGGGCAAATGATCAAACGGATCGCCTGATTGTGCGCAATTACTGTCGCCCATAGATACCTGCAACAGCAAGTGCGTTGCCGGCCTTTCAGGTGGGAGTACGCTCTTTCCTTGAAGGTTTAATGATCGTATCTGTCCGGAAATACCACACGCCACAAATCATTCCACATTGCAGTCGTGAGAGGCAGGAAATTTCTAGGAAAACACACAGTTGATGCTTATTTATTAATTTAATGTTCAGGAGCGACTGGAACGGAAGGTGCAGAAGATCAACACGCAGCTATCGGTGGCGCTGAAGGAGAGGAAGAAGAGAGCTTGCCCTAAGGACACCTTCCAGAGGACTCTGTCCGAGCTCAAAGAAAAGGTGATTTGTATTACGCTGTTTAAGGATGATTGTTGGGAATGTTTGTGTCCACTTACTTTTTGATGACTAAGACTTCGCTTTTTTCGCTGAAGGAGACGAAGAAGAGAGCTTGTTCTAAGTTGTTCTCTATCCGAGCTCAAAGGAAGGTGATTTGTATTACGCTAATTTACGAGTATTGTTTGGAATGTTTGTGTCCACTTACCTTTTGATGAGTAAGACTTCGTTTTTTTCCAAGGACACCTTCCAGAAGACTCTGTCCGAGCCCAAAGAAAAGGTGATTTTGTATAACGCTATTTTAAGGGGGACTGTTTGGAATATTTGACCCCCTTTGCCTTTTCATTAGTAAGACTTCCTTCCCGTCTTTCAAATACGAGAAAGTCCTCTATGTTTTTTTCTACGGAAGTTAAAACTGTTCTCAAGTAAGAGGAAAATCTAGTTACCTATGTAACTAACAACAATTTCTCTGCTTTGCCCGAAGGTTGACTGGTAGAGAATGCCTCATGGCATTAAGTCCGCCTTTTGTACGATAAGTTTTCTTTTGTGCAATAAAGATTAAATAAATAAATAAATAACTTGATTTGTGATATTTACTCCGATTACTCAGTGACCCGAAGTAAGTCTTGGCCTCCGATAGGAGATTTGATCAATCCTGACGATTTAGTGCTGTCTCTAGCCAGTTATCGGCGACTCCGCCAAGTCCGCCTTCACTGCATCGCTTCAGCGGTATTTGGTTTTGGGGCGACCGACGGGCTGTCGTCCAGATTTGTGATGACTCGATGAATTACTATTTAGAATTATAGTGCTGACAGAATGCAATTTGAATTTTATACCAGCTTTCACCCAAACCCAAATCCCAATTTGAGAGCTCATGGACTGTATAGAACATTCCTAACTTTTTCTTTCATATCCATGTATTCTTTGTCTTTTGCAGTACAAAATTCGAGACAAAACGCTGCTCATTAAGTCCTGCGTGGCCATCGGCTTTGTGGTCACCGCGTTTTTCCTTCACGCGTTTCCTGAATTTAGTGAGTATAATTAATTTGCAAGATTGTTTTAAACTGGATTAATTTTCTGGAAAGACCACCAACAAGTTGAATGGACGACCTGATCTGGATGGCGTGCTTTGGTGCACGACCGATTATTGAGGCAAACTTTGGTGGAGGCCTTTCTCAAGTAGTAAACGTCTATCTTAAGGCGCTCTGCTCCAAGTAGACGCCGAACTCACTCATTTTCAGACTCGTCTTAGACGTTTAATCAGTGTTTGAAGATTATGAAAAACATATATATCATACTTAAGGATCTTGCGAATATGAAATCGTGTTCAGCAACATGATTGGAAAAATTTCACTCGATAGAAAACAATCCCAAAGTTACCTCTATTCGTTATATCTTTTCTGTAGTATGGCTAAAATACGAACCTTTTTTACCCGTTTTTTGCGTAAATGTATAGATACTAACATTATCTTATCATAGTCGATGGTATTGTCTGAATAAAATTAATTATTTAATCACTAGAACGAAATTCCTACTAAAACTACGAGCGCAATCACGCGCGGTGCCATTTTAGTCGCGCTTCGGCGCTTGAAGAGGACGGACCTGCGTCAGTTTGCTCCGCGCGATCACGTGATCGCATTTACGAATTATTGTTGCAATAAAGATGGGAAATAAATCAGCACGAAGTAAAAAAAAAGCTTTTCATATTATAAAACGAATAAACAAAGAAAATGCTGGAGCAAGGAATGCGAAAAAGTAAGTTAATTTTTTATTTATAATAAATTTACAGAACCGAACATAAATGACAAAAAGTAGCACGGTTGACATGTTCAAGTAGATGCTAATAACGCTTTCTTTATAATTTACAACAACATAATCATTTCGTACAAAGGAACTCATTGCTCAAAGCATTAAGAATCAAATTGTCTTACGTACTTATTACCACAGATAGGGTAACGGCACCAGTGGTCAGCCAGGAACCAGTGGACAGCCTCTTGGGTCGTTTATTGGTCATAAATATCGCTATGGTTGAAATAAACGAATCACGTATACTTAAAATGATGCTCTGATTCCTCATTGGTTAATATATCACGCGACAAGAGCAGCAGGGGATCAGAGAGGAGAAATAAACTCGTTCAGACAGGTGCTTTCCACCGACCAGAGCAGAAGTGTCACGTCCGCCATATTTTGTGTTACACGTGGTGTTCCCGTAAAAGGTAAGAAAAGTCATGGTTTATTCAAACAAGTGATAGTTACTTATACAAATTAGCTTTACGATTACTTCATGTACTAAATTATATTACATTTTAATGAAAATATCGCTGATTTATGCATAAATTGAGGGGGCTGTCCACTGGGTACCACTTTTTTGCAAATTATCCAATCGTCAGCCTCCCCGGCTGTTTACTGGGTATTTCAATATTTTTTTAAATTGTGAGTAAAAACGACCGTTTGAACCGTTAAATTCAAATTTACAAAAATTATAAGGCATGTCTTGTCGTAATCGTGAGAAAACCCAGTGGTCAGCCGCATTTCAAATGATTTTTTACGCGGCTGAACATTGGGTACTCCCAATCATTGCTAGTGTGGCTCCAGTATTCAGCCACTATCTTGTTGGTACCAATTTAAGTGATATTTTTAAAGCGGTAGGTAAATATTTGTATAGGAATCTAGAAACTATACAGTATATAAAGTATTAAAAAATATAATTATTCCAATAAAAAGTAAATTAAATGTATATCGGACTTTAAACTGGAATAATTTACTTATATACAGGCACCTAACTGAATAATTTTCGACCGTTTCTTCTGTTAAAATTAAAATAAAATTTTCGTCTGTATTGCCGAATTTTTCAGATAAGATTTATATTAATACAGTCTCGATTATTTTAAACAATTAACGAGTTCTCTCTTTTAAATTTGTGAATACGTAATGTCTCATTATTTTAATGTGGATACACCACTTTTTTGCGCTTTGATATTTGTATCAATGGAGTTCTTTGTTTTATGAGAATAGTAGCTATAAAAAACAAGATTTACATAAATAATATCGTTGATTTTGATATAAATATTGGTAATTTTGATCTCATTCTAATAAATTGTTACAAGGGCTGGGGACTGGATTCAGCGAGGCTGATAATAGGATTTTAGAGGCTGACCACTGGGAAAACGTGCCATTTTTTGTTTAAACTTAAATATATATTTTATTAAAACAATGATTGTTTTTTATATATATTGCTCAAAAACTACAATAGACTATTCATCCAATCATGTGGTATGTTTCATTATCCGACGAATACTGTACAATTGCCAACTGTTCAAACTTCAAAAAGTCGATTGGAGGCTGACCACTGGTGCCTTTACCCTATATTTCATTTAAATTAAGTTTTTTAGCGTATTATGACTTATGTCTCCTGTCAAACTTGGAACGTGACACGCATGGAATTTAGTACACAGTTAACATATTTCAGTACTTTAAGTGCCTGCCGTGAAAAGGCGTGATTATGTATGCTATGTAAACTAGATATTAGTAGGTATATCGAATGTATATCGGGCACCTCGGTATGTAGTTTATTTTTACCCGACTGCGCGACACAAAGGAGGGTAATGTGTTTAGCAGTCCGTTTATGTATGATAGCGCCGTTGAGATTATTCCACATTTAAATGTAGGTATCTAAATATTACTAATTGGATTATATTTATCTCAGAAGCACATAGTAGATCATTGAGTATCTTGATAATTTAGTTATAAGTTATTGTCCAATGCTAGTTACATGAGTAATTTTGTGATTAATAATATCAATTTAACAAATAGTAGGTTCGACAATAGTATTGTTCAAAGACCCGGTTACTTAACGCCTACCGCTTACTTGTTTCTCCCCTCCATTTCATGGTACTTTGATGGGTTTTAAATACCGAGTCCTGTGACATTTCTATTCAATTCTTTGTGAACTTTTAAGGAGTTATCATAATAGATTATTTATTCACACTCCTCATCACCACCTTACTGCCGTCACAAGTTCACTTGAGTATTTTAGGAGTATGAGACTGCTCTAACATGTGATAAGTATTTATGTAGGTACGTAAGTGTGTATGTATGTTTCTTTGTGTTGGCCGATTTTGATGAATCTGACGTCAATCGAATCGTCTGTCAAAAGCATAAAAAAACTAATAATTGGATAACTATCAGGCGTAGGCGCCATATAAATAAATTTAAAATGTAATTCAATTAATTGTGTTAAATGGGCCTGATTGAATAGTTATTTAAAACTATACAATTTTTATGTTTCTTTCCTATTGTTTTGTCGACCTATTAATTATCTTATGATCTTAGGTGTATTTCTGATCTTACAATTGTCTATGCCCTAGTCATTGTTAAAAAAGTGCCCAAACTAAAAAAAAAAAACAGTAAGCTACTGCGCATTAATTACTATTTTTTTTCGCAGTCGAAGTGAAAAGCAGTGTTCAACACATGGTTAAAACCCATTACGACATTCAGGTTATATTTATCCTCGCACATTTCTTTCGCTCGTCCAAATAATCACTTTGTGTCACAGTGGCTCAATATTTTAACCCATTGTCAAACAATCTACTATTAAAAGTCCGCAACATGAAGAGGCCCATTGTAAGCGACCATTACAATGGGCCTCATAAGAAGGCTCACAGTTACTCAAAGGGCAATGGAGTGAGCTATGCTCGGAATTTCCTTGCGGGATCGAATTCGAAATGATGAGATACGCAAGAGAACCAAGGTTGTAGATATAGCTCAGACAGTCGCCAAACTTAAGTGGCAGTGGGCGGGGCGGGGCACATTGCTCGTAGAATCGATGGCCGTTGGGGCAGAAAGGTTCTTGAGTGGCGACCGCGGACCGGAAGACGCAGCGTTGGAAGGCCTCCAACAAGGTGGACTGACGACCTGGTTAAGATCGTGGGTAGAAATTGGATGAGGGCGGCGCAAGATCGATCGTTGTGGAGAACTTTGGGGGAGGCCTTTGTCCAGCAGTGGACGTCTATAGGCTGATATGATGATGATGATGATGAACATGAAGAGGATAGTAAATCAACATATCGACCTACAATCTACGTACCAATAATATGCATGTCGGAGATGGTCATGAGTATGGAAGCTCAACGAAACAAGCGCGTCATTGGAAGGCGACAGTAGCGCCCCCTTGAACCTGTTTTGGCGCGCTAGACAGAGTCTTGGTGGTTCACTCAGCAAACGACCACACTTCACTTCACTTTGGGTCACCGTCGAGTGCAGTACTGCCTTGGAACTGTCCCGTTTCGTTGTGCTATAGTCTATACCAAGTTGAATAGAGTCAGTGTTATAACCCTGCAATGTACCTAGTGTTAATTTAATAAAGACTATCCTGTTCGAGACTTAGCTTACAGACCTCTGTGCGAGGAACTGTTATTTTGTGTTCATTGTATAAGGAATAAATCAAGTTAATTGTATCGGAAGTGTTTCATCTCGGTCGAACTACCTCCTCGTCCACAACTATGTCGGATAGCTCATCTAATGGGCCACACACACCACAGCCGGCCATCCAACCGACCCGTATCCCGACATCAGAAGTTGGGATGGTATCTACGGCCCATGAGCGAACACGAAGAATGATGGAACACGAAGCGAATAAAACGGAAGAAAAAAGTTTGTGGTTACTCTTTGAAATACAACGAACTTGACATTACTAAATCAAGGAACAGGAGCTACAAGCGTTTCCGTTATTGAAACTCAAGCTAACACCGTCACGGAGACCTACAAAACCGTTTGAAAACAAATGAAGATTGCACCGTTTAAATGGTTTCATTGCGGGAGAAACGGACATGAAAAATTTGATTTTTTACTTCGTATAAAAGAGAAATCATCGGGGCTACTTACCACCTCGGCGACAAAAGCCAGAAGTCACAATACAAACTACACTGAAGTTCATTGTTTACATCAAGAACAGCGGGACACATCGTCAGTCGTTGCACTAGTGGAAGTGACCCAGAAGCGACGGTCAACTACAAGTGACTCGTGGACATTCATAGGCACTATGGCTTCACCGACACATTTTAAAATCACATCAGGTCAGTCGTTAACTTGTCACTACGATTCCGATGTAGTGTTCACAAATAAAAGTGTAGCTAGATGCTAGGGTAGACTTGAGTCACACTTATTCACTTTAGTGGGTATTTGTGTAAAAAGTATTACCGGGTACTGGTAATAGCAACCCTCCACGTAAAAGTTGAATATTGCGTAATAGAAATTAATAATCATTTGAAACAAAGCTTATTGCACGTTTTTCTAACGATTGTTTTCGTAGTAATATAATATGACCAGACGCAAAATATTGCTACAGAGATTTGGTTTTGAGTGATATGAACACTACATAGTTTACCAATATTCAAGTTTAGGATTTAAAAATTACGCTATGATGGTGCATCAATACACAGTACTTAGTAGAAGACCCCTACTAATAATCGGCTGCTTTAATAATCTACCCTCTTTTCATGATTTTCCAATCGTTCTGTAGAATTGAATTTGTTTACGTCTTGAATAGTTTCTTACCCTGTGTACTTTAGCTGGTGTATAGTTTAGCGCCTATAATTTCCGTAAGAACCGGTGAGCTTGAGATACGTTTAAACGATCCTAATGATACTTTTAACTGTGGTGATCGCTATAGCCTAAAATATTTATTTTAACTGGAGACACTAATAGGATTAGCAAAATATTAGGACACAAGAGTTTGAAATTTAAGTTTGATTTTTATCATTAATGTTTCATAATCCCTTGGTAATTTAAAAGTTATCATACAAAGTAAAGCTTGTTATTAAAGTGCAAATAATGATTTGATTTAAATCTTTTCTTGTATCTACGTCGTGGATTAGATGTTGACATTAACGTATCATAATTAAAATGTAACTTTGTAAGATTGATTTGAATTTCCTTCTTTGTTGGATTTCAAGTTAGAATGACCGGATTAAAAAGATGCCCGAGGGGCAAGTACTCGTACCTATTAACTTTCTAGATTCTGACAATTCTGAATTAGCGGAGTCAGATTGATAACTTTACCATGTTGGTAAGTGTCCTCTAGAGTCGCAGCTATGAAATCACAGGGCTGATTTCATGTCTCACATAAAACCACAGGGATGGTTATATGTCGAGTGACCACAGGGATGGTTGTATAGGCTACAGGGATAGCCGGACAAAGGAGGCACTGTATCCAATATTTTTAATTATTGTAAAAAAAAGAGTGATTTGTATTAATGGGTGCTTGTTCTTGAACTATTGATTTGTATCAGATGTCTATCTTCTTTACATATGATGTAACATTTTATTTGTTGCTTTGGATACTGTGCTTGGTGTTTTTGTTTCAGGAAAAGATACGCGACCTCAGCAGCTAACAACGAAGCCGTGAGTCGTATGCTTCGGCTGCCGCGGTACGAGACATGACTCAATGAACTGCACAAAGGCGAGCGACAGGGCACCTTCATCCACTGCGAAGAAGGTTGACATGCCTGACGCCACCACACCATATGAGGCAATCTGGTGAGGAGTTCTCATTTTATTGTGATTCGGTTGCCAAGTGATCGCTTATGGAAGAGTTGATTTCCAATAAGTTCCGTGGCAAACGGTTGTATAATTCAGTGACTATATTGTATGACATGTATCAGTCTAGCTAAAATTGTTAGTACTGAGCATTAAATCGAGTTACTGAAGCGAGCCTATTAGAAATGTTGACATGAAGTATTGTAAATTGAAAGACCCTTTGCGAGAAACTTAAATTCCGAACGTGCGCGTACTTGCACGATAGGTTGAGGGAAATGCCCGGGAGCTATGTACCATTTGCAGTAGTCGAACAAGATAGTGACACTGATAGGGAGGTTCTCAGTTCGGTTGGTCGACCGTACCAGTTACTTTCTGAGCAGTCCGTGCATACGCGGTGCGCGGTAAGTGCTGGCGGAGGTCGGGTCTCTCGCAGACACGGTAGAGTCACAGGGCTGACGCGGCGAATGAGATACCTGTTTTATCGAACGGATTTTTGTTGATTTAAATGTTTTTCTGTTCAATAAGCCGAGCCAAAAGGAAGTTAAATGGTGGTACATGGTTTCTAATGTGTTTTCTAAGGTAAAAGTGGTAAATAGCTAGTTTGTTTCACAACAAGTAACATTGTAGTACAATCGCATTTAAAACGTATGGCACTATTGAAAGAATAAGTAATGTTACAATTGGTAATTGGTTGGTATCCTACATACCATAATTCGATATGTTTTTAGTTTTGATGTCAGTATCGATTTGATGCGCAAGGAAAGATGAAGTTTTTGTTTTGTCTTACCATTTTGAGGTGTTTGTCAGGAGTGACCGAGAAGATACTGTTTTGGTTGTTGATTGTTTCAGAGCAACACACGAGGACGTGTGTCATCGCAGGATGGCCGTGTCGGAGATGGTCATGAGTATGGAAGCTCAACGAAACCAGCGCGTCATAGGAAGGCGACAGTAGCGCCCCCTTGAACCTGTTTTGGCGCGCTAGACAGAGTCTTGGTGGTTCACTCAGCAAACGACCACACTTCACTTCACTTTGGGTCACCGTCGAGTGCAGTACTGCCTTGGAACTGTCCCGTTTCGTTGTGCTATAGTCTATACCAAGTTGAATAGAGTCAGTGTTATAACCCTGCAATGTACCTAGTGTTAATTTAATAAAGACTATCCTGTTCGAGACTTAGCTTACAGACCTCTGTGCGAGGAACTGTTATTTTGTGTTCATTGTATAAGGAATAAATCAAGTTAATTGTATCGGAAGTGTTTCATCTCGCTCGAACTACCTCCTCGTCCACAACTATGTCGGATAGCTCATCTAATGTGCCACAAACCGTAACCCGGCCATCCCTACCGTATCCCGACATGCATAACATGATTGGTTTACAAAACTGAGTAACATCCATACTAATTAAAATAACTCCCGGGGGACGACATAAGATATTTATTCCGAAATTCCTCCACAATAAACAATTTGTATTTGTACAGAACACAGTCGCAAGTAAAAACTATAACATATTAGTTAAACGAAAAAAGTTAAAACGTAAAATAATATTTAGTACTTCTATAGAAAAAAATAGCATTTCACTTTGAACGATTTGCACCGTCCACTTAAAAGACTGCCGACTGATATCACTGTATTGTGACACCCCTGTACGTGCAGTGTACATCGCCGTCTCGAATTCGCGTTAGCGAATTCGGCGGGCGGGGCGGGGCGCGCGGGCGGCGCTCCGCGTCTTACCGCGCACCTCACCCCGTCAATTCGGCCGGAGGGCTGGACAATATGGCCTTAAGCCATTTTAATAAATTAGTTTTTTTTTTCTTAAACAGCACCAGTGATTTCATAAAACTAGTTTCGCCATGTGATGTAGTTTTTAAGTTGTTTTTTGTATTTCATGTCTTTTCACTTTCTATTTCTTTTCATTTAATTTTTCATATAATTTTTATTTCATTTTTCATTTAATTTTTAATGTAATTAATATTTCATTTCATTTTTAATTTCATTATGTACCTTCTTAATTTTTCACTCCATTTTATACAACATCAAAACAAGTGAATGTAACAATGATAACAGCCTGTTAAACACCACAATTTCTCCACCAGGTCGCGTTTCCCTCGGTTGGACAGCCCTACTCGGAGCCATCCTACTCCTGATTTTAGCAGACAGGGAAGATATAGAGTCCATCCTCCACAGGGTGGAGTGGTCCACTCTTCTATTCTTTGCGGCTCTATTCGTGCTTATGGAGGTATAAATCTAAATAACATCCCATTGTGTTATGTGGCTCTTTCTCTTGCGAGATATCTATCTATCTCTGTCTGTACAGTACTGTGAGAGAGCGAGGGGTGACTGTATTCCGCATGACAAGAGTAGCCAAGCATAGTTGTGGTATAAGGACAGGCGATGGGAGCCACTTCATCCTTATGTTGTCAGTTTACCACTTATTCGCATGAAGCGATTTCCTTCATCATTTCTAATGCGAACCGCTAAGGAATGAAACTCGCTCCCATCGTGTTATTTACCCCTGACGAAAAATGAGAGGTGTTATAAGTTTAACATGTGTATCTGAGTGTGTCTGTGGCATCGAAGATCCCAAACGGATGGGCCAATTTGGGTGCGGTTTTTTAATCGGAAAACTTGTCTGTCGAGATGGTTCTTAGCTATGTTTGGTGGATATAGAACCAGTAGTTTCCAAAATATTCAGCTTTAATTGGAACAACTGACAAGATATCAGATAATATTGAAGCTAAGATCCAAATTTTGTGGTTATGTTCAGTTTTAGTAGCATTTTCTATATCACACGTTGAATGAGGGTCTCATGATGACCAGCTTGTGTCCGGGGTGTTTTAATATTATTAATTTAGGTTGTACTAGCTGTGCCCGGCGGTGTTACCCGCTCAACACGGGAACACAATATATGTTCGGGATAAAAAGTAGCCTATGTGTTAACCGAGAGTATTAGCTACCTTCATACCAGAATTTATCTAAATCGGTTCAGCCGTTTGAGCGTGATCAAGTAACAAAATAAGCACATAAACACATAAACTTTCGCCTTTATCGCTACATAGTATAAAACAAAGTTGCTTCCTGCTGTCTGTCTGTCTGTCTGTCTGTCTGTCCCTATGTATGCTTAGATCTTTACAACTACTCAACGGATTTTGATGCGCTTTTTTAACAGATGGAGTGATTCAAGAGGAAGGTTTATATGTATAATATTTGCATAATTTATCAGCATAGCACCCGTATGAAGCCGGGGGCGGTTCGCTAGTACATAATATTAGTGAGGTATAAATGCTCGCTGCGAAACATCAGAGGAGACACCAAAATGAGAGAAGGGTCACTTCACCAACTCAATCATCAAACGACCCCCTATAATGAGATGGCAATTTTGCGGACGTCACTGTCGCTCCCGCATTGGACTGTATAGTCATTCCAAACACTGCCACAAAAACGCTGCATAAAATCATCTGATAAAGATGTAAAGGCCTATGATGATGATAAATGCTATTAAACATTTTCCAGGCGTTGACTAAACTCGGGCTTATTGAATACATCGGTGGACTCACTGAGGATCTCATCATGACGGTGGATGAAACGCATCGTCTGGCCGTGGCTCTGCTGCTTATCCTATGGGTAAGAATAACCATTTTAAGATCATCCGATAAATGTACAATGATGACATTTGAAAGCCATTTTGTCATTTTTTTTTAACTGTCTGAAAACCAACAGTGCTCTGTCAGTTTACACTGCCATGACCCTAGAGATGCTTCTTCTTGCTTCGTTTGAAGGGTCCGATGAAACACATCACATAGTCTGTCGGAAGAGAGGACTTTGTTTAAATTTGATGCCCAAGGAAATGATAGCGGTCACTGGTTTGTAAAAGGTTGAGAAGTAGGTACTTACAGGGCATTTCATTTAAATGTTTACAATGAAGCGAACAATTTAAAAATTTAATGGTTCAGACAGGATTCGCACCTGCGTTTCCAACGGCTTTCCGGGCCAACACGGGCGTCCTACCAACTGGACCACAGAATCGCTTCATTGTAAGCATTTGGTTTAGGTTAGCAGACGTTACTGCTTTAATAAAAGTAGCATTTCATTTAATGACAATTCAGTGGCTTCTAAAAGTTATTTAATAAATCTGTCTCCTCCGTGTTATAGAGGTAACTGGTTTCATTTGTGCAGATATCGGGTGTGACTTCAGCATTCGTGGACAACATTCCGTTGACCACCATGATGGTACGCGTCGTCACTTCTCTGGGCACCAACCCTTCACTGGCCCTGCCTCTGCAGCCACTCATATGGGCGCTATCCTATGGAGCTTGCTTAGGAGGTAAGTTTAAAGACGCATCATGGACAGATTTTACCAATTTTGGTACAGGGGTAGCTTGACATGAACAAGACACCCTAAAATGGTTATAGGATACTTTTAAACCCACTAAAGAAAGTTTTAAATTAAGGTTTCGTATTTCAAATGACGCCGAATTAAGTGGAGAAGAGTGGAGTGCTCAAAATCACGCTACGTCATTGGAAGCACTCGTATGCCCTATTATAAAACTCGCCTTCGACTCGTCTCGTAAAACCACACTTGTGTTTTAAGACCTCATTAAGTCATCATCATAATAGCCTTTCAGTCTATTACAGACGATTCAGTCCAGTGAACTAAACACTGTGTTTGGTGGCTGAAAATACCGATACGTGATCGACATATCCGACCGCAAACTTGACAAGACACTGACTTGTTGATGTAGGGTCGCCTTGATGTCGTTTCTGGCTCTTGTCAGTCAATGCGCCAAACCATGCATCGCCGCACCATCTGCGACCGTCCACACACTTGCGCCAATCTGTGCGCCTTTCCGCGAGTTTTCTCTTCTCTTCTAATTAAGTAACAGTTGAATAAGGTAGCCAATCACTTGCTAAACAACGTTTCATAAATACTCATTTTACAAACAACGTTAGACAAATTAACGATTCCCAAATTAGACGTTGCATAAAATATACTTTTACAAATAGATCATGAATCATGATACAAATTATTTATTGGACAAAACATCATATCACAAAACATTATACAGCAAATTATTCATTTATTATTCTAGTCAATTAACAAAATAGTGAATGATAAAACAACGTTAATAAAATGCATTGTTTGGTAAACATTTCGTTTAATAAATCATCATGGTGTGAACGCCATTCATATGTGTAGTTTTCTACGAGTACAAATATTAACATACTTAATTTTAACAAAGTATAATTGTTCTGATGAGCATACAGACGTCTTAGTCACAGACTAATAAGAGATACGTCTTAGTGTTCAGGTTATTGAGGTTTATTAGGTAACATGGCTCAAAAACCGAAAACTGTAGGTTAGGTTAGGTTAGGTTTGTTTAATGACCATGAATAGCGGAGCGAGCGAAGCGAGTGGAGCGTCAAAATGCTTCCTTAAAAAATGGCACATCACTCAATCTAATTTAGCCTAAAAATGGCAAACATTGAAAAAAATATTTTTTTGAACCCCAATATTTCGGTAAATATTAATAATTTAAGCCCAAAAACAGCAAAAAAAAAGTGTAAAACAAATTTTAGTCCCAGAAACGGCCCCTCTTTGGTACAATCTGACCGAAATAAGAACTTGCCTGTTTTATTTGGCCCAAGTGTTTCGAGTATTAAACTTCATACCGTCCTGCGTTTCGTTACATAGAGAGTTATTTTCAATATTTTTATGAAACAATAGTTTATCAATTGATGTTTTGCAAAATAACTGACTTTTAAAACGATTTATTCGTGAAGTTAACATTTTTTAAATGAAACTTTGTCATTCAATATGTTTATAAAGCGTCAAAGTTACTAAATGTATATTTGTCGAGTAATTATGTGTAAAATTAGCATTTTAAGGAATGACAGGTTTGTGAAATGAATAGTTTGTGAATCGTTGTTTGTTAAGTGATTATTTGTAAATAGTTGTTTAGCAAATGATGATAAGCCGTTGAATAAACTTTTATGTATCCCCAGGCAACGGCACTCTAATCGGCGCAAGCGCAAACGTGGTCTGCGCAGGAGTGGCGGAGCAGCATGGCTACAAGATCACCTTCATGGAGTTCTTCAAGGTCGGATTCCCCATCATGATCGGACATCTTATCGTGGCCAGTGGCTATTTGCTTCTGTGCCACTGTGTTCTAACTTGGCATTGACATATTTTGATGAAGAAAAGGAGGATTACTTAATGGTCCTCAAAGGAGAATTCAACAGGATATATAGACTTTTTTTTACTACGGCACAAAATAGTGGTTCCGCTTCGCCTGATGGTAAGCAAATATGGGAGCCCTCTAGTCGCAATGGCAACTGACAAGAAACCAACGGTGCCTTGTCAGTTGACACTGCCATGCTGGCCCGAGAGTGCTTCTTCACGCTTCGTTTGAAGGGTGGTGGGATAAGAGAAAATAGCTCTTCAAAGCACTCACCATGGTTATAGGCTTCATAATTATGTTATTGTTAAATCTTTATATTCAGAATACAAGAAATATAAAGTGTACTGACTTGCCATGCCTTTTGGCATGAGTAGGACACAGTTTTAGGGAGGGGGACTCCAAAGTACGAAATAATTCGACCTTCGTATCGCGTTGTCACGCTCAATAATTAATTAAATTGTCCACCCTAATTATTCCTCGTGAAAAAGGAGCGGTAAAGCATGTGCAGACAAAACGCAGCTCTGGTTTTCAATCCGTCTCTCTTCTCACCCTGAATCGTTCAATTTAGCGGTTTCGGGCATGTGTGTTCGTGCACGCCGTACCCACACATACAGGCGTACATGCTTATACAATTTATTGACGTGATAACGTCTTATAAATCGATGAACGCCGGCTGCACGCACGAAAAAGCGTGACTCATTGTCACGTTCCGCCTGAGCCGAGCGTGCAAGCGAGAGCGCGGAAGCGATAGAGAGGCACGATGGATCTAAGCGTTCGGCTTGGGACGCATCTATCTCTCTTCCACTCCATCGGCCTGTATTCAATTCAAAAAGCTATGCAATTTTTCATCAATGTTTTCTTATAACGTTAGCACGTAAAATGATCGCCGGTAAACCGACTTAACAGACAGTTTTTTTTTTATAGACTTTTAACAGACAAAACGATCAGACGTCGATTTTCAAACTTCGGAGTAATCCCTCTGTAGATTTAAGTAACTCTATCGTGTGCTATGTGTGATCAACATTACCCACCTGTTTTGGTTTATTTGTACCTTATTTAAATCCTTTCATGTGTACCTTATTCATTCGTACTTAAATATGTTACATATAAACGGGATATATTTGTGATAAATTAAAATAAGACATTGTGAAGTCGGGGCAATTTCGCCTGCGGGGCAAAGGCGAATATTACAGAATGTTATACTACTAACGCCATCTATCAAATACGCCACGACAGTAAACTGGCATAAGTAAGGCGTTAGTAGTATATTATAGCCTAAAGGGGCTTCTAAACAGGCCATGTCTTGCTGCAATTTGTGGCCGGCCATTATTTGCATTTTGATCTAGCGTAGGGTGTCAGAGAAGGACGGCCATAGTTGCCGGCCACAAATTGCAGTAAAATATAGCCCGTTTAGAAGCCCCATAACAAGTGTCGGCGCGGCCCAGAGATAGTGGCGCTACAAACGGCTTTCATATGTCAATAATGAGCATACGTCATATATTGCTTTAGATTATATGTAATCTTTGTTGTAAAATTAATAAAGAAATAAATAAATAATTTGCGTTATTAAACGTCACTAGCGATTTGTCAAGGATTTATCAGTAGGTAACCAAATTCAAAACAGTGTTTACCGGAATGCTGCTCTATCCTTCGTTCTTCTTGCGAAATAAATACTGAATCCTATTGATCACTTGACTTTCATCACTGTGGATAGTCTTGGCTTTATTTTGTAAAAATTACTTGAAAAGTGCGGAATATTTAGTCCGGTTTCCTCTTTGTTTACATCAGTGACATTCACCGACTTTCAACGTCCAACCTAAAATTTGTCGTTGCCAGTTAGATAAATTAGGTATTATCACTAAAAATCCGCAATACGGCTTTACATCTGTAATTTCCGATATTTTATTTTATTTTATTTTGATGGTCCGCTAGCGAATTTGTCCCGACTGACCTTATGTATAAGAATTGAAGCAAATGGTTGAAAAAGTCAATGCTTGAGCTAGTGGCTTCGATTAAACGATGGGACGTTCGACAGTCTGGCCTGCATACTATTTCTTGTAACATTTAATTAGATTTATGATTATAAAAATTGTGATATACAAAATTAAATATGCGATATTAAAAATTATGGTTGAAATGAGTAGAACACCACAATATAATATTATCTGGAAAATAAATAAATTAATTTTGGATTATTGTTACGTCACAAAGATATTGATAAAATTATAGTAAGGTGCTTTGGGGTAAATTCGACATATTTTTAGGCGAGTGTAGAGTATGTTAGGGTTTGGGCTCGTAAGTTAGAACCTAAGAAGTATTCCTTCCAAGTAACGATATCTTTACGAAATTGGATATATTCATCAACGCTTTGTGAAAACAGCGTTTCAATACGTTGCTTGAATTTGGAAACAAATTAGGATAAACAAAATATATATTTTGAATACTATTTCTTAAGGAGTGGGGTAATTTCGAAAGCAAGTGGGGTAATTTCGAAGCTGGTTTTTATGCAATATGAGTTTAAGAATCATATTTCTTTTTAGTTCTAATTTACCCCCGCAAAGATGCAAAAATCGCACTGCTTTTATTTATTCGACTGCAACACACGTGCCCTCACGACTAGCGATGCGGAGTGAACTGAAGCGGGGGAGGAGATAAACATGGCGTTTTGACAAGCGTTGCAAGTGTAGAATTTGTTCCCAGTTTAGTAGAAATGTGTGATTTTCGACTTATCCCCATTTTCGACTTTACCCCAAAGCACCTTAGTAATAATTCGATAGTCTCTCATTATAGTCCGTCCTTTAGGTATTACATAGAAAACGTAGTATTACAAATTACATGTTAGAAGTTGGTAATATTTACAAGTTCCTTATGTATTTTTTTACTTTTTGTTTTATTAAAAAAAAAACTGTGTTATAATTTTATTTCAAAACCGAATACTGACTTTTTGCGACTATTTCAGTTTTAACAAAGGAAATAGGGTCCAATACCTGACATACGAAAATCTTATAACATTGATAAAAAACCGGCCAAGTGCGAGTTGGACCCGCGTACCGAGGGTTCCGTTTGTGACTAATAAACAAACGAATGTCTTTGGGCTTCACATTGTTGACAGCTTATTTTTTTCGCGGTCGAAAACTACAACTCTAAAGGGCTTGTAAATATATCCAACAGGGAGTTTTCAGTAGTATTAGTAATTATTCTATTACCTATTCGATATAAGAGAAGTTATATTAAAATTGTATATTAAGTAGGTATATAAATAATCAGTAATCACTATTTATGTATGTATCCTCCACATTCCATTTCACAAAACTTTCGTTATATTTATAACCATTTTAACTTTCTATACGTCGAGAGACTTAAATTAGAACCTTTGTAAAACCACAAAGCAGATAGGTACAGAAATCAATCTACACACAAGCGCGCTCGAGCAAACGCACACATAGACATTGCTCACGGACACGTCAAGCGGATGGCACTCGCGCTCGTACTGGTATGAACTGGTCCGAGATATCGTGTCCGTGAGCAATGTCTATGTGTGCGTTTGCTCGAGCACGCTTGTATGTAGATTGATTTCTGTACCTGTTTTGTGGTAAAACGGCTCTACGTCTCTGGATGGAAAATGAAAAGGCTACCTGAATGAAATTAATATAACTATACTAACTCTTTGTATTAAAATCTGTGTGAACGAAATTATTTTAAACTTTCATTATAAAATGTGGACACAATTATTAAAACATCAATTTCAGTACTTACTTATACAGTTCCTACACCTATCATTTCGAACTAAAACAGATAAGTAAATTAATTCTCCAATTAAGTGAACCTATTAAGTAAGAAACTAAAATAAATATCACCATTTGAATTTACGACATTATGGAATTGTAACCTGTTAATTAATAATCATAAAATTAAGGCAAAGTTGTTAAAATATGTCAAGATTATAATAAATATAATTATAAGTTTTATAATATAGTTCATTTCATATACCAATACCCTATTTCACCTGATACTATGCAACGAGAACCATAATGTTTATACAATACAAATACTCTTTATTGCACAGTTGCATACCTCAAATAAACAGGAGCAAAATAAAACAAGATATAGTTAAAACAAACAGAGCTATATACAGGGTGTGGCCTGTAATAGGCGCAATAAATTAACACATAGATTCTACTCTTCAAACTGAACAACATTTTGTTCAGCAACATTAAAAATAAGTTTTTCTACTCCAGTACTTTTTTCTGTCATTTATATAGTTACTAACTCTAATATAAAGACATAAATTATGAAAGTCTGTAAAAGTCTATACTCTACTGCTCAAAAACACACTGCTAACCGATGTTACAATGTCGCCAAAAAACCATCACTTAGTACCTCAGATTACATGATGAACAGCTGCATTCAAACAATTTGCAAATTAAAAAAAAAACTTTTGTACTAAGGCATTGGTGCCAACTTAAAAAAGAAGTTTTATCTTCAGTGCATGGATGTTTAGTATAGTGAACGATACCTTTATGCATAAGTTAATTTTTTTTGACAGATGTTTAGTATGGTGATCGTATACCTTTATGTATAAGTTAATATTTTTTTGACAGATGGATGTCAATAAAAAAAAAGTTTATCAGAGACAATTTTTCTTTTTAATTTTGTTGATTCCGAGCGGGAACATTTAATTATTTTCTTTGTTGTTTATTTGCGTTTTATTTATGAAATGTCGAGTCGTAGAAAAAGTATTGTATGCAACGTTGTATAAGTAGGTCAAAAAACGCTCGTGGCATCTTTCTTACGATGTTCGCTGCGCTCACATCGTAACCCATGCCACTCACGTTTTTTGCCCCCTCTTATACAACGGTTGCATAAAATACTATATTCAGAGTTGAATTATTTCAAACAACTTAAATAATATTTTCAATGTACGTCGTCCAACATTGACATTGACATACCTACCCTGATAATTGACATAGCTGTCACTACTAATACATCTCCCAATACATTGCTTCTTTGTCTAAATATTATTCTACAAAATATCATTTAATACACGTTTTTTTCAGAAGTAGCTTAACAAATATTTTTCAGTTTCAAGGGAGGAATGTATGTTTTAATTTATTGCTCCTATTACAGGTCACACCCCGTATTTTGTTGATGAATTACCTTATGATCTCAGCTTATCAAGTTGACCCGCATCCTCACTTTATCTTCCATTGTTGCAGCCTAAATGACGTTCTCAATTAGAATCGGCGCTTGGTATATGAAATGAACTATAATGATTACTATTATGAAATGATTATGGAGGCAATAACTATTACTATATTATATTGTGATGCAAAGTATTGTACTTATTTTTTTATCTACGCAGTTATGTATTATAATAATTTAGGTTAAGGATAACGTAAATCACAAATGACGTAATAACATAAAGATGTTAAATAAATTATTATTATGGCTATCATGAATTGTTTCCTTGCCAACCCTACTTTGAAATAAAAAACCGGCCAAGGGCATGTCGGGCCATGCTCAGTGTAGGGTTCCGTAGTTGCCCATCCTTCACAATAGACGGGCTTAAAACAGCGGTTTAAATTACGAGAAAGAACTCTATGAAAAGGTCGTAAACGCCAAAATAACTGTAATTACTTTTTGGAAGTTATCGATTATACGGGCCAGATAGAGCGGAATTTTTTAATGCAGTTTGGCACTTAACTAATATGTGTAACATTGGAAGTATAAGGACACCGCGCGGCACTTACGTCATTTTAAAGAAAAATATGAAACCTTGCGATAACTCAAAAACGGCTCCACCGATTTTATTCAATATAGTTTTCATTGAAAGTACTTATAAGGCCTCATTTTCATGAATTTTCCCATAATTTTTTGACCCGCGGTTGAAAAGTTAGAGGGGGGGGAAACTATTTTTTTTATTTTGGGAGCGATTATTTACAAAACTACTGACTTTACCAAAAATAATGTTTGAAGACCCCTACTATTTTTATAATACCTATTCAACGACACCGCACACATGTGTTGAAACGAAAAAAAAACACCCCCATGTTTGTTTTTAGTTTTTATTTTAGGTACCGTTTTATCGGCGTGATACATACACATACACGTCAGAAATTTCAGCTTCCTAGTACTAATGATCACGGAGCTAAGCCGCGGACGGACGGACAGACGGACATGGCGAAACTATAAGGGCTCCTAGTTGACTACGGAACCCTAAAAAAACAATTCGGTTGAGATCTTTTGCCTTGATTTAAAGATTGTTTGAGGAACAATTGATACAAAGATCAAAGCACGAAGAAAAATTTAAATAAGTAAACTGTCAGATGTGACCGGGAATCGAACCCGGCAAGTTAAGATAGGATAAGTTTTTGTAGGGAACCTACGGCGCGCGAGTCCGACTCGCACTTGGTCTGTTTTTTTTTTGTTTTTTATTATTACATGCATTTTCTAAGCCTAGGGTTCCGTACTCAAAGGGTAAAAACAGGACCCTATTACTGAGACTTCGCTGTCCGTCCGTCCGTCTGTCACCAGGCTGTATCTCAAGAACGGTGATAAGTTGAAATTTTCACAGATGATGTATTTCTATTGCCGCTATAACAACAAATACTAAAAATAAAAGAAAATAAATATTTAAGGGGGACTCCCATACACCAAACTTGTTATAGATTATGGTACGGAACCCTTCATGCGCGAGTCGGACTCGCACTTGCCCAATTTTTTTATTTCTTATTATTAATACAGGCATTTTCTAAACCTTGGATATTTATATAGCATAGATTATTATACAAACCTTAATGCTCTTCAAACAAGTTTCAATAGGTATTATAGAAGATTACGTATGTACACAATATGCTGACATTTCCTACAATATTAGTGTCAAAATTCTTTGTTTACACTTTTTGTAATAACTTTACGAACAATTTAATATTTTTGAATGAAAATTACGTAGGGAAATTACTTTTCTTGTGAAAAATAACGAAGATTTGATACTTACATAAAATAAATGTAAGGTTTTTAAAATATATTGACAAGTCAGTTTCCAAAGTTATCGCTTAGTGCTATTTTAGTCAAACACAATTTCTAATTGCTATACTTTATCAGTTGATGAAATGCAATTAACATTTAGAGTCCAATACAGAAATGAATCTATTCTGTCCAGAGTTGGAAGTAAAAATCACTTCCAACGTAGCACAGATTTTGCATTTAGAGCTAATACAATCCGCATACATACCTACATACATACATAAATCACGCCTTTTTCCCAACAGGGTAGTAACCACAACTTTCCACCTGCTACGGTCCTGACATACATCTTTCGCTTCATCAACATTCATTAATCTCCTCATGCATGCTCATCGGTTTAAAGTACTCTTGACTTGAACTTTCTTTAAAACGTCTCCAATCTGATCAAAAAACGTGCGTCTAGGCCTTCCTTTTCCAACATTTCTATTCACATTCGCCTTGTAGATTTGTTTCGTGAATCTTACATGCATCCTCTCTACATGCCCAAACCAACTAAGCATCCCTTTCTCAATTCTAGTGACTACATCGTCATTCACACCACAGCTTTCCTTTATTACACTATTTCTTATCCTGTCGCACAGCTTTACACCCAAATCATACGACTCTCATACGACTTATTTTAGTTGTGTAAGTGTTGTATAAGCTCTCATACACATTATACCGAGGCCACATGCTTGCCAAGCCGTGGCAAGCTTACAGGACGCTGTTATACGTAAGAGTGAGACGGAACTACAAGCTACATCGTGCTCACTATAACATATAACTGCGTCCTGTCCTTGCCGAGGCTTGACAAGCGTGTGATTCCTGAATGCTATATCTTCTACTGTGCCTTAAAAATTGTAAATAATATATATTTCTTTAAATTTAGTTAGGTATATTTTCTGTGTAATATGTATCACATGTTGGATTAGTCTGTCAGTGATATGTATATTTTAATAAATAAATAAATTGCATATGTTTTAGAGTTCTATAAAATGTCTAGCAGTGGCAGTTTTCGAGCACAGATATAAGCTAAAATCATAAAGTGCAGTGTTCTATCACTATAAAACCAACATCTGCAATGTAGAGTGGCAGAAATAGACAGTAAAATGCTTAAAGAGTGATAAAATGTACAGTGTAGATGGTTCTATATTTAGTGCTAAAAAATTGAAATTTAGAGTGCCAGAAAATAAGAGCTTTTCAGAGTGCCAGATACAATGCGCTATGTCGTTCTTAAACAAAGTAAAATCACTGTCACATACCTCGAAAGGTGAGAGTCCGCCGGCCGGCAACTCTACACCGTACCTCAACAATAATGACAAACGCACGCCCGCCTCATCACAGGGGTCAAAAGCTGCTATGGAGAACAATGGAAACAAGGAAAGTAACCGGTAAGTCACTATGAAACGGTAAGAAACTAAAAGAGGTTGCCCTTATAATCACAATCGTAACACAATAATCAGAATCACAATGAATAAATGAATGAATGAATTAATTAATTAATTAATTAATGAAAAGATTTATTTCAGGCAACTGTGGCCCATAGATACATACCTTAAAACTAACATACATATCAAAAACAAAATAATAAAAATATAAGTAACTAAACTAGGTCACATTTTTCAACAGCGACGTATTACGTGTGTTCGAAGTGTCAGGTAGCCGTCCACGGAAACGCCAGAACATGACACCTTTCGGCCAGTAGTCTTCCTTGGTGAAGGTCGCTAGTTGGTCCGTCGGAACTCTCAGCACGAAGGAATTAAAACTCACGTCGTGGCGAGACTCCATTTACGACCCTCAGGATGACACCGGACTTCACCCTTACATATTCAGTGTAATGTAGCCGGGACACATAGAGCAGCGTCGTTGGTAGAGCGGGACGCAGCAAATGTTTAGGTCCAGTCGGTGCGGTACCGCACTGATTTCGACAGGCTGGCTTCTTCTTCTTCTTTTCGAACTTTATGAAGCCATCCTTGTCGCATCGGGACTCTCTTGGAGCCGGCATTGGCAGAATACAAAAATAATGGTCACATAGATCTTGAATTTGAATTACAGTACATTATTTCACCTTACAGGCATGAAATACATATAATTAAAATATGAACGAAATCATTAATAATAATAAAAGTAAACCAATGATTATAATATCCATTATTAATTAAGTCCACACAAAGATGACGTTACCCCCAACGCTGAAGAAACCTGATTCATAATATTTATGTATACACGAACATTCCTTAAATCATATTAAAATCTCTTTTTCCAGTAATAACTTACAACGAGGACAAAAAAAGCCAGTAAGTAAAAAGAAAACTCACTTTTATTTAGTTATGTTAGTAGATTTTACGTCATCCTTGGCCGTAAGTGAGATTTTCTGGGGAAAAGATCAAGGGAGAAGAGAAGGCAAGATGTAAAACTTTAGATAAATCACGGGCGGTAATTCGCAAAGTCCCAGATCGCATATTATGGTCCTCACCTTCGCTTCGGGTCACAAACATCTGTGATGTGGAGCATTCACGAATTAACCTCCCAAGGTATGTATGTGTATTTGGGTGTCTGTCTGTGGAAGTCAACTTACGTACTTTTAAGAAAATTATGAAATTTTGCGATAACTCAAAAACGGCTCAACCGATTTTGTTCAATATAGTTTTCATTGAAAGTACTTATAAGGCCTCATTTTCATGGATTTTTCCATAATTTTTTGACCCGTGGTTGAAAAGTTAGAGGGGACATTATTTTTTTTTCTTTTCGGAGCGAATATTTACAAAACTGCTGACCTTATCAAAAAATAATGTTTAGAGACCCCTATTATTTTTAAAAGGCCTATTCAACGACACCCCACACACTAGTGTCGAAACGAAAAAAAAAATCACCCCCACTTTAGGTGTTCGAGAGGTACCCGAAAAAACATTTTTTTTGTATACAATTACACA
The DNA here is from genome assembly GCA_905147355.2 of Apotomis turbidana. Classification (NCBI taxonomy): domain Eukaryota; kingdom Metazoa; phylum Arthropoda; class Insecta; order Lepidoptera; family Tortricidae; genus Apotomis; species Apotomis turbidana. Next base: position 7,358,437 of record LR990307.1, read on the forward strand.
CTCATACCAAATTTCAGCATTCTAGTACTGATGATCACGGAGCTAGGGCCGCGGACGGACAGACGGACAGACGGACAGACGGACATGGCGAAACTATAAGGGCTCCTAGTTGACTACGGAACCCTAAAAACGGGACCCTATTACTGAGACTTCGCTGTCTGTCCGTCCGTCCGTCCGTCTGTCACCAGGCTGTATCTCAAGAACGGTGATAGCTAGACAGTTGAAATTTTCACAGATGATGTATTTCTATTGCCGCTATAACAACAAATACTAAATATAAAAGAAAATAAATATTTAAGGGGGGCTCCCATACAACAAACTAGGTAGGAGAGTAAATAGGTTTTTAAAGAGTCGGCAACGCGCGTGTGATGCTCCTGGCGGGAACTGCTTAACAGCAGGCGGACCGCATGGAACGTTTGCCACCGTCGTAGTATAAAAAAATCCACTCATTAAATAAGGGGCCTCATGATGACCAGCTGTTATCGTTTTTTAGGGTACCATACCCAAAGGGTAAAAACGGGACCCTATTATTAGAGTACCATACCCAAAGGGTAAAAACGGGACCCTATTACTGAGACTTCGCTGTCCGTCCGTCTGTCACCAGGCTGTATCTCAAGAACGGTGATAGCTAGACAGTTGAAATTTACACAGATGATGTATTTCTATTGCCGCTATGACAACAAATACTAAATATAAAATAAAATAAATATTTAAGGGGGGCTCCCATACAAGAAACGGGATTGGTTGCGTTAACTTTGCACCTCTTTTGTATGGAGCGCTATACATACCAGGTGCAAACTTAACTACTTAAGGATGGAAAATGTTTGTACGGAACCCTCGGTGCGGGAGTCCGACTCGCACTTGACCGGTTTTTATTTTTATTTACGTTGTATATGAACTTTATAGGTCTGAGACTCACTGGAGTGGTCTATGTAATCAATGATATTATTTCTCCAGTGGGACAAGGCGAGGACCCTCACAAAGCTGACGTTGCTGGTGGCCTTATGGGCGTTCTTTACCGTCATCTTCTTCATTTTCGACGAGAAGGAGACGATCTTCAAGGACTGTGTTCTAGAGCCTGGAATAACCAAAGGTAAGGGAAAACTTCATCTGGGATTGCGGCGCTCATAAGGTGAATGCGATTTTGCGTCTTTCTACACAACCTCAGCAGTATCCTTACCAAGCATAATTAATTCGGGTGTAGCACATCGTAACTATCGATTCTCAACAAATTTGAGACGATGGTGCCGACCACCGACGATAAAGTCTAAATCTTTACGGTAGATGGCGCTACGATGCCGCCCTAAGGCATGTTGAAGCAACTGGTTGAAAGATTCAATGGCTCTGACATCTGGTTCAGTGGCCTAGGTGATAGGACGCCCGTGTTGGCCCGGAAAGCCGTTAGAAACGCAGGTTCGAATCCTGTCTGAACCATTAAATTTTTCGCTTCATTGTAAACATCCTTACCATGAGTTAACGGGACCGTACTCGCTAGCGACAGCGTAAGCGTCATGTATGGAGAACAGCACAGTGACCCAAGCGGTTACTTTGTAGAACTACAATTCTCCATACAAATACTTTACTACTACTACTATCGTCCTCCTTCGACGTATCCGACAATGGTGAAACCTGGCCTGGCCTTCACGAGCGTCGGTCATGTGCTCGAATGTGGTTACAAGGCGCACAAGGCAACTCACCTTTATCACTATACGTGTATGTATAGGAAGGCTTTGGACGGGTCTTTCTGTTTAGGCGTCGATGACTTGCAAGCGACGCACCTCCAAATCGCTTACGGCCTTATGAACAGAGTTGCGCCATACTCCTCTCTGTTGTGCCAGCTCTTCCTAACCCTCGCATGGGAAGTTGACAAATCCTTTACGCAGTCGCTAGCGAGTAAACTGTAACAGTAAACTCATGGTACTGGGCCAGCATATCAGAAATCAGAAATTATTTATTTGCATAGACACAGTATAGGGATGTTACAGTAGGTACATTATGTCACATGTATCTAGCTTGGATGCAAGCGTGCAAATCATCATCATCATCATCATCATCAGCCTGTTTCAGTCTACTGCTGGACATAGGCCTCTCCCATGGCACGCCACTGAGCTCGATTTTCAGCTCGTCCTCCAGTTACTACCCGAATACAAATATTACAATCAATTAAAATTAAAATGTCAAAGCAATATCAAATAAAATAAAATAAATACAATATTAAATTGAAGTAATAGAGAGTTTTTTTTTAAAGATTGAGACAAAAAAATCTTGAGGAGTATCAAAATATCTTGCAGCGGCTTAGTTTGTCGCGTGATTCAGAATCACCTGTCATGCTCGAACGGTATTAAAAGGAAAGTGACAGATAGTATTTGTCGTGCAACATCACTTCAAGATATGCTGGCTCTGCCAAGTTTCAGTGTAGACAGATGCATGATGACCAGCTACTTTGTTGGAGGTGTTTTAAATTTTGAATGAATGAATGAATGAATGAAAATTTATTCGTAAACATACACGAACTGGACAACACATTAGAAATTAAATACAATAAAATAAAATAAAATTCTCGGTGTGTATGCCATGAAAAGGTCACACCTCAGCATAAATGCTGGCCCGGGAACCAGCGCTGGTCTTCCGGTGTAACCTATAGGTGACGCCACGGGGAACCGTACACACACGGCCACATTTTCAATTTAGGTTATGGATGGATCAACTTTTCCTTGCTGTTATTCTGTCCCGTGACCCAGGGGATAGTAGTGCTTAAACTTCTCAGAAAAGTGTTGATAATTTATATTACTGGTATTGTCAGGAGATGTCTATATAAGCTTTTGACTGCTTAAATTACAAAGCTTTTGCTAAATATAACCACGGAAAATCGTAGTTTTAAAACGTGACCCGAGAGACATTACCTTGGCAACGACAGACAGAAAATAGTTGATTGACCCTTATAATAGATCTAAATGCTCCTCAACACTTGTCGTGATATTTACAGATTACACCCTGAACATCCCAAAGAGCCATTTATCGCTGAAAGTGGATCTGAGAGGTCCGCTCTTATCAGAGCTGGAGGAAAGTGAACTGGCACTGATTCAGAAGAGGGCGAGGTCCACAGTCAAGGTCTGGCTGGAGAGATGGATCAAGGGAGGAGCGAGGAGGGATGACGCGAATGTCGTGAAAAGAGAGGTCAGTGTGTTGATATAGAAAAATACAATACAATACAATACAAATCCACTTAACTGCATACCTCAAATACACAGGGATACAAGACATGAGAGATGTACATAAAAAATAACCACAATCAAAATAAATAATAACAGTATAATCCATATACTAATATTATAAATGCGAAAGTGTGTCTGTCTGTCTGTCTGTCTGTCTGTCTGTTACCTCTTCACGCTTAAACCGCTGAACCGATTTAGATGAAATTTGGTATGGAGATAGTTTGAGACCCGGGAAAGGACATAGGATACTTTTCATCCCGAATAAATTTAGTGTTCCCGTGGGATGAGCGGGTAACACCGCGGGGCACAGCTATTATATATATATATATATATATATATATATATATATATATTATATTATAAATGCGAAAGTGTGTCTGTCTGTCTGTCTGTCTGTCTGTCTGTCTGTCTGTCTGTGTGTTACCTCTTCACGCTTAAACCGCTGAACCGATTTAGATGAAATTTGGTATATAGATAGTTTCAGTCCCGGGGAAGGACATAGGATACTTTTCATCCCGAATAAATGTAGTGTTCCCGTGGGATGAGCGGGTAACACCGTGGGGCACAGCTAGTATAATATAATATAATATAATATAATATAATATAATATAATATAATATAATATAATATAATATAATATAATATAATATAATATAATATAATATAATATAATATAATATAATATAATATAATATAATATAATATAATATAATATAATATAATATAATATAATATAATATAATATAATATAATATAATATAATATAATATAATATAATATAATATAATATAATATAATATAATATAATATAATATAATATAATATAATATAATATAATATAATATAATATAATATAATATAATATAATATAATATAATATAATATAATATAATATAATATAATGTAATATAATATAATATAATATAATATAATATAATATAATATAATATAATATAATATAATATAATATAATATAATATAATATAATATAATATAATATAATATAATATAATATAATATAATATAATATAATATAATATAATATAATATAATATAATATAATATAATATAATATAATATAATATAATATAATATAATATAATATAATATAATATAATATAATATAATATAATATAATATAATATAATATAATATAATATAATATAATATAATATAATATAATATAATATAATATAATATAATATAATATAATATAATATAATATAATATAATATAATATAATATAATATAATATAATATAATATAATATAATATAATATAATATAATATAATATAATATAATATAATATAATATAATATAATATAATATAATATAATATAATATAATATAATATAATATAATATAATATAATATAATATAATATAATATAATATAATATAATATAATATAATATAATATAATATAATATAATATAATATAATATAATATAATATAATATAATATAATATAATATAATATAATATAATATAATATAATATAATATAATATAATATAATATAATATAATATAATATAATATAATATAATATAATATAATATAATATAATATAATATAATATAATATAATATAATATAATATAATATAATATAATAAGCCCCTTGATTCTGAATTGGAAATTGAGATTGGATTCTTTGATAATTTGTAGATTCTCCCTCGGTGACGAGCCGTGGTGGGAGAGGTTTTATTCATTTATTTCATTCGTTACTATCAGCATAATTTCCTATGTATGTATGTTTTCCTTCTTCTCATCTTATTATAATAAGATGAGAAATAATAACAGTAGGTTAACGAAAATATATCAATAGCCTAAATTAAAAAAAAGTAAAACATCCCCGACCGTAGTTGGTCATCATGAGACCCTGAAGAGCTGTTCTCCCTCAGTGACGAAGCCATTAAGTGGCTAACTAATCTTAATGTTGATTTGTAATATTAAGTACCTACTCGAGTTGTTTGATGCCACTGTATGTGCCATACGATTAAATAAATAAAATGAGACCCTCATTCAATGAGTGATATAGAAAATGATACTAAAACTGAATTTGGACTACTAAATTTGGTATTCTTAGCTTCAATATTGGCTGAGATCCTGTCAGTTGTTCCAAATAAAGCTGAATATCTTGGAAACTACAAGGCCTATTATTCCATCAATTTCCCATTAGTAAATTAGATGTGAAGTTTATTTTTGATGTCCAACAGAACTTCGCGGAACCTGTATCGTTTTTGCTTCTGGACTCGAACGAGTTGGAATTCAGCGAAGACAACAAACGGTCGGGTCGATTTGAACACCAATCCAATTTGAACGATTCGGCCGTCTATGTCATCAGGTAAATTTACAGTACATTACTGCAGACGCCGTGAAAGAAGGGCTTGCCGGGTGAGTAGGTAATGATACGAAGCCGGCAAGCCTTTTTCACGCCTAGGCATGTACTTATAGTGCTCATTACGAACACATGCAATGAAATTAAAAAAATACACCACTCAAAAAATACACAGACGCCATGTTTAAAAATTTCATTTTGTATGAAATTCCTTTGCAGTGCTCTCCAGTTGTCCCGCAAACTTTTTTACTTTCCCTGTTATAAATATAATGTAGTAATAATACATAATAAGCAATTGGCGGTCTTATCGATTCTATTCCAGAGGACCTTTCGGTAGCGAAATTAAATAAAAACGTCAGAATTGCAAGGACTATCGGTAAAAATTCATGGTCATCAAAAAATTGTACCAAGCCTATTTTAGACCGTTATAATAGCATAGATGTGGGACTGCGGGTGTGGAAACAAAAGGATCGTATTTTCAAAAAACACTACTTTTATTTAATTAAACTTAAGCACGAGAAGTACGTCCATCGGCCATATTCAAAATCTAACCTAGACCCGTTCTATATATCCCTTTCGCTCACGCTCAAACATGCTATCTCTTTGTTTCGTTCCGTTCTAAGCATCCATCGTTCATGCATCCTACATAGAAGTGCATTTCAGGATGTCAACGGACGCTCCTGTAGCCATCCCACTGGCAATTAGCTACCAAGTGGACCCCATCAGCACCACCTCGGGCATCATTTACGCATGTCTGCTGCTGTTTCTTCTGTACGTTTTGATTATCTTTGAGGTGAGATACTTTTTTTTAAAACGATAAAGAATTGATTATGCAACAAATTGAGTGTAATAATAGAACATTACGCAAGAATAACGAATACAAATACAAATGCTCGTTGTTGCATACCTCAAATAGCAAGGAATACGCAACACAACATGAGATACATTAAAATAACAGGCATAAATAGATTGTACAACATTTATGCAACTGTTACATAATAAGAGGTCTTAAAACACGCAGTAGGTGAGTTTAATAATAGGATACCAGCAGTTAAGTAGATGAATCAGTTTATGCAACTGTGCATAATTAAGCCTTAAAACAAGGCCTCTCATTATAGAACAGTTGCATAAAAACGACTCATTGCAACTTTGTTCACACTCCTATGTGGACTATAAAACTATAATCATCACTACATAGTGTAAAACAAAGTCGCTTCCTGTCTGTCTGTCTGTCCCTATGTATGCCTAGGTTTTAAAAAGTATGCAACGGATTTAGATGCGTTTTTTTTTTTCAATAGATAGAGTGTTTCAAGAGGAAGAGTTGGTTATATGTATAATACATGCATAGTTTATCAGCATTGCACCCGTACGAAGCCGACGCGGCTCGCTAGTATACATATAAAAGAATGTAGACGAGTTAATGCTGCGAATCTAATAGGAATGTGAATAAGACAGAAAATTGACGATCTAAATATGTGATAGCATTTTCACCGTGGTTTATCGATCGGTTTATAACTATAAATATTATGTTCTTAGTTCTAATTGTTTACTTTTATTTTAATCTGTAATAAATAATAAATAAATATCAGACAACCTCACACAAATCGATCTAGTTCAAGAAGGTTTGTGTTATGGGTACCAGACGACGATATACATACTTGTATAGATAAATATATACTTAAACACATAGAACAACCATGACCCAAGCACAAATATACGAGTTAATCACACAAATATTTGCCCTGGCCGGGATTCGAGCCCGGGACCGCCGGCTCAGTAGGCAAGCGCTTACAAACTGAGCCAACCGCGTCGTCAAACGTAATATAAATAAGGCATAATAATGTGTTTCCAGATAATACACCGAACATTAGCAGCTTTAGTAGTCTCCACTTTGTCCCTGGCTGTGTTATCGCTGGCGGGCGAAAGACCTTCCATCGAGGAGATAATCTCCTGGCTGGATGAGGAGACCCTGCTTCTGCTGCTCAACATGATGATCCTGGTCGCCGTCATGGCGGAGACCGGCATGTTTGACTTCGTAGCTGTCTTCACCTTCCAGGTATCCGAAAGTGGACCTCTTTGCCGGCATGTATTTCCTCCTTCTTACAACATGGGACGCATCAAACGAAGCGTGGAGAAAGCGGTATGTTTGACTTCATTGCTGTCTGGAAGGTTCCAGAGGCGTTTGTTGGTTGCTTTTATCACGCAATAAATAAGTGGCAAAGCTTGCGTCACGTTTTGACATGATGGGAGTGTGAGTGACAGATGCTTTACGCAACTGTCATTACTCCTCAACATCATAGGATCCCCAGGTCCTGCACTATAATATACTTTTCATAGAATTGGTTGTCATGATGGCGGATTATAGTAGTTTCGTGATTTTATATTATATGTACAATATATTAGGCTGCGAAAGTCCGAATCTAGAGCTCTCACTGGCTAAGACGCATGCCGACACAGAGCACCCTAGAGTGTTTTCGTAAAACCGGAGTACGACAAGGGCAGTAGCTCTCGCTCGGCGTTCCAAAGCTCAGAGCGATTTAAGCTATGGTCTTACAGTCTGTTATAGAGGATCAGTCTTCAGTCTGGCGTCGAACAAAGATTCAGGACAAGCCGTGATAGGGTTTACTTTTTCTTCAATAGCAATCAATAATGCCATCGTAGTCGCCATCAGATATATCGTAGCATATAAGGCAATTATAAATATCTGAACATGAACTGTAACGACCAGTCAATAAGAGTCGTGTTCCGATTTTTATGAACGCCTTATATGCTGCGACATGTCTGATGGCCACTGTACTCATACTCGTAATCGTCCTGAAGTAGGCAAGCCAATGGTAATCGGGGTGTTTGGACGATACGTAATGGACATAAAAGTACAATTTATATTTTATTTATTAGAGGCATCAACAGCAACACAATTCGTAAGAATTAATAACAAAATACTACATTACAAGCCAAAACATAGATGACCACAAAAATACAATTAGCAGAACTCAGGTAGAACTAAATAAACGTAATAAAACAAGAGTGAGATGTGAGTGTGTGTATGTGTGTAGTTATTCTTCTTCTTCTTAGTCGTTTCACTCTTTACAGAGCGGTCGTGATCAACTCGTAGTACTATTAGAGGCAGATATTGTTCGCTGTATGATTTTACGCCATTTCTCGCGATTGACAGACATTCTGGTGCACTCATGCAAAGGTCCAGGTGTGTAGTTATATGTATACGGAAAAGAAATTTTGAATTAACTGTCATCTAAACTTAGCATTAAAGACTAAAAACGGTTCTTCAAATTCAATTTGGTATTGAACGGCATTTGATGATTGGAAGTCCTTCTTCGGCAGAATGAACCTTATGAACCTTAAGAACATTTAGAAGTAGAGCCAACTTGAGTTTTAAGGCAGGCGGGAGTTATGACGTAATATTTTTTTTGGATAGGATTGTTCTGCATCAATAGGGGATTGTTTGATGATTGGGTAGGTGAAGCGACCTTTGTCTCATTTCGGTGTCTCCTCTCTCATTTCGCGGCTAGAGCCTGAAACCAACAACCAAACAAATCATGCGGATATCAGACTCTATAGTCATTTGAAACACTGCCACAAGAACGCTGTATAAAATCATCTGATAAAGATTTAAAGGCCCATAATGATGATGATCTTCTGCATCCAATCACGTGGGGTATCTAATGAAACTCGTGTTTTTGACGTGACAACGTCTTAAATTAGGTTGGGGGTGGGGTCACTCATGAAAAAGTGTAACGCCCGCTCACGTCTGTTACGAGGGCCGGTTGTCCCGCTAAAACTCGAGAACGGCTGAACCGATTTGGCTAATTTTAGTATTGAAATATTCGTGGAAGTCAAGAAGGTTAAACGGTGAGAAAATATTGAATAAATGAGTGGAAAATAATAAAAACGATAATTTTATATTCCCATACAAATACAAACTGTTCGTACTTACCTGTCAAACATATGATGTTTGTTCCGTCGGTTCGGTATTTTTAGAATAATTAGGTACATGTAGATCTAGACTAAATAAGGGTTTGGAATCGACAACATACACGCATAATAGTCTGATTATCGCATATTTAGATTTAAAACATGTAAAATAAAGACACTATAATGACATTAATGACACATGTGATGGGTGCGTTCAGAAAGTAACACTTAAAATGTTGTTAGGGAAATTGTGAATGGATATGATACAAATAAATATTCTACCGAGAAAAAGACGTTGTCACGTAAAATCTTCCTTCGCCCGTAAAACCGACTTTACGCCTGTAAAGTTCCAACCATTTTTTTTTTTTGCAGGTGACCAAAGGCAAGATGTGGCCCCTCATCAATCTTCTCTGTATCATCACGGCAGTATTGTCTACGTGCCTCGACAACGTTACCACAGTTCTACTGATCACTCCAGTCACCATCAAGTAAGTCAGGGAAGATAAAGAACAGCTCTAAATTAAGTGTTTTCTCCTGCCTCTTTACGGAACTTATTTAGGCACTAGATTGCTTTTGGTAACTACGGCTACCTGTCACCGCTCTTATTTTATTATATAAATAGAGGCCAACTCAAAATTCGAAGCAATTGAGTGGATATTGCAGTTTGGCCCTGGGATGGTGGCGCTACAAACTGCTTTCTTACGGCAATAATTTGCTTCCGTCATATTATTTTTGCATTATAGAATGTCAATAAATAGCGATTTGTTATTAGGACAAACAATCATACAACTATCACAGTTTCCCAATTCGATAGAGGAGCAACACAAAACAGTATTATATAAGTTAGCTTAGGTACTAAATATCCATACTAATATTATAAATGCGAAAGTGTGTCTGTCTGTCTGTCTGTCTGTCTGTCTGTTACCTCTTCACGCTAAAACCGCTGAACCGATTTAGATGAAATTTGGTATATAGATAGTTTAAGATCCGAGGAAGGACATAGGATAGTTTTCATCCTGGAAATTATCCCTAAAAAGATTGAAAAGTGAGTAAGTAATTCATGATGACATTGATGACCCTGTAGAAAATGTAATGTTAAACCCAAAAGCACAATTGCTCTTATATTTGCTTAGGCGGTCTTTTATTAATTAAGGTGATAGGTGGATATCTATCGTGTTGTACGAGGTTGCTTCCATACAAGTTCCACGCGGACGTAAGTCGCGGGCTAAAGCTAGTAATAACATAAAACAAAGATACTTTTTTAAATTCATCGAATGAACAATGGAACTTCAACTCGAGTTGCAACCTTTGTTGAGCTTGCGCAAGACCCTGGTCCAGGGCGCCACAAATGCAAAGAACATATAGGACAAATAGTTTCAGGGATTTCAATATAGATCCGTGCTATCTCTTTGCAGGCTATGCGAGGTCATGGATTTGCACCCCATCCCAGTCCTCACGGCGATGGTGCTGTTCAGCAACGTCGGAGGTACTGCTACCCCCGTCGGTGATCCGCCGAACGTTATTATAGCTTCCAACCCAATCGTGAGACATTCGGTAAGTCTGATCGATCGTCTCCATTTCAACTTGGCCAAAAATGTCGTAAGTACATCATTCCTAGAGCCACCTTCCGGCTCTATCATCAGACTAGCCCCATGGTACTATTGTTTTGTTATAAAAGTTGAGTAGATATGCAAAGTTTCAGCTCAATCGGTTGAAGATAGTTCTACTTCAAAATTCGGTTGCAAGATTCCATCAAAACAAACATAGTTACTAAGTTAGCTGTTCGAGCTGAATCCACGCTTTTGCCCACCCTTGCCCTTACCACGAGTTTACAGTGAAAGTGCTCGCTAGCGACTGCGTAAACGATTCTTCTACAAAGTAACCACTGGGACGCTGCACTTTTCTCCATACAAGTCTTTTCCGCTGTCACTAGCGAATACGGTCACTTTAACTGGATGAGAACGGGAGTTGGCAACTGCAACCAACTGCGGAAACGATGGGACTGGACCGAGGACCAGTAGATGCAGGATGAGTCCAGAGCAGACTGTACGCCATATTGTCATGGAATGCCACAAACTAGATTCGCAGGCCAAGTGGAAGATCTCAAAGACCTTTCTCACAAATTGCAAGATTATAAATAAGCACGCAGTGTAAGTTAAATAAAAGCTTTTAAAAATTTGATTGACACACTCGTAATATCTTCACTTCCAGGGCATAAACTTCGCAAACTTCACCCTTCACATGACGATTGGCGTCGTCGTGGTGTGTATACAGACGTACTTCCAACTTCGATTCATGTACCGTGATGTCAGCAAACTGCGACTGAGCCAGACCCGAGCGATACAAGGTTCAGTGTATAAAAGATAGGATACTTTATTAAGGGCATATCCTATCTGGATGTAAATAATGAATCAGGAACAACATAATTATTTTTCTTACGATTAAAACAATGTCTCATAAACCCAGTGCCTGATTTAACTGCGGGACCTCTATAAGAAATCTTTCTTGTTTTAGATTCTTAGGTATATTACGGCAGTAGTGTAAAAAAGTGTTTGTATTTTTACATTATTTCGGTTTTTTCTTGTTTGGCTCTCGCCTTATTTTCTCGGATAAACTATAGATTGGGTACGGGATGCGTTTCTTTAGGAATCTATCCCCAATTTACCCTTGGTAGTTTGTTTTAACGTGGTTAAAATATAGCCTAAAAGCATCAGGCAGATGCTCAAAATTGAGACTTATGAGAGGCTAATAGGTGCCCGCAACTTCGTTCGCGTATTGTTTTATACCGTAGTCGGTTTATACGTATCCTATAACCATCTTTAGATGGCCAGTCTATCCCAGGCTGGTTAAAATTTGTCCAGCCGTTTCGGCGTGAGGCGAGTACAAAGGAAATTAGGAAAACCGATAGCGCCAGGCTGGCACGGCGCCGCGCGCCGATACAAAACAAATGACGAAGCTGCATCACGCTATCAAGATTTATCCTGGAATCATGACCCCTCTCCATAGAAAGCTGATTTCCTATACAAATTTAGAATTTTATAATAGTATACTTTCGCAACATGCGCCTGAAGGAGAACCAATTTGCTTTGAGCTTCCTTTGGAGATAGAGGAAGATCGCCCCCTGAGAACAAAGTTGCGGGCACCAACTAGTTACTAAAACGTTTGCAGATGATTTGGAAGCTGAAAAAGAAAAGGATAGCCAGAGAGATGATACAAGAAATGAAGAAGTAATGCCAACGACGTCCAATGCCTTCCATAAAACTCTTTCTGAGCTCAAAGAAAAGGTACTTCTCTACATAGAATTTGACATAGAAAACTCCTATGAGTCTCAGATATATTGAAATCTATCCGTCCATCCTGATGATGGATCGCGAATTGATTTAAATCATGTTGAGCAATATTCTACTTAAAAGACGTGACGGGTTCACCCGTTTAATATGGATTTTCAAAGTCAAAGTCCAATTATTTATGTGATCAAATTGTGGTACATAGAGATGATACAGTAAACATGTTTTCAGAATGGCACAATTCATGCAGAATAAAATGCGTGGATCAACCAGCCTAGGTCCATACCATTATTACATTATTTTATTATTATTGTACGTCCTTTTGTTGTGTTTATTTGTATTTTTAGTTTCTTGAACATTTGAACCGCTTCTTAGTTTTCTTTTCCTTTGCCTTAACCATTTCCGTTTACCAAAAGACTGTTTCGAGTAAACGAGTTTTAAGTAACCATTTATTTTGCTATGGTCCCCTTGTTGATATCACTGTCTCGTTTATTTCGTTCTTAAAATGTATTTCTGTTTTGTTTTGCATATTCCCATTGTATCTATTCCGGAATGTATTTTTCTCTTACAGTACAAGATTCGTGACATGAAGCTATTGATAAAGTCCTGCGTGGCCATCGGCTTCGTAGTCACAGTGTTCTTTCTTCATGCTTTTCCTGAATTCCGTGAGTATAACACATTCAATCACGTTTCGGGCGAAAGAACTTCATACAAAATAGGGCTAGGCCGGAAAGTATTTTTTTTTAAACTGTGTTCCTGAACAGCTGAATTTTATATTTTTTTGAGTGATGTATTTTTAATTTCATTGCATATGTTTTAGAAAAGTACTATATATGTATATCGGACAACCTCACACAAATGTATCTAGTCCCACAGTAAGCTCTTGTAGATGTGTTATGGACACTATACGACGATAAACATCTATACTATTATAAAATCCTAAATTTGTTCTATGCATGCCTAGCCGTGAAAAAGGCTTGCCGGCTTCGTATCACTATCCTATACCTACTCATGCGGCAAAACCTTCTTTCCCGGCGTCTCTAATGTCTGTTGTAATTTGATGAAACTATCCTGAATCTACATTATCTGAATGTCTACCATCTTTGTCACCAGGACGCGTGTCCCTCGGCTGGACTGCACTCCTCGGAGCCATCCTCCTCTTGATCCTCGCAGACAGAGACGACATAGAGTCCATCCTCGACAGAGTAGAGTGGTCCACTCTCCTCTTCTTCGCTTCTCTTTTCGTGCTCATGGAAGTATGCTCATTGGACTTGTATTTTTACTCAGGTGTATTTAAAGATCGTGTAACAACATAGTATGGTCTAATTATACACGTTATTAGCACATGTGTAACTATCTGGCTTTCGGCTAGTACTCCAATAAAAGAAAGCTGTATTTACAGTTTTAATTATACATACATACAATAAAAAGAATATGTAATGAAATACAGCTTTACTTTTAATACACAACTATAATAAGCTAAATAACTTTTAAAACTATAATTTTATACTACTTTTGAAAAAACAGTTTTTCGTTTCCTTTTTTTCAAAATGGCGGAGTCTAATTAATTTCACAAACGCGCGAGGTGTTCAGCTCACAGAGGCTACTAATTATTATTTTCACGTTTATCGGGCACTACTAATGTAAGATTTATTTTGCAGGCATTGACGAAACTAGGTCTTATCCTGTACATCGGGGGTCACACAGAAACTATCATCATGGCGGTGGACGAGTCCCACCGACTAGCTGTTGCCGTGACCCTGATATTGTGGGTGAGTATAGTCCTACGGTTAGCGTTGTCTTTTTTTAGGGTTCCGTAGTCAACTAGGAACCCTTATACTTTCGCCATCCGCCATCCGTCTGTCTGTCTGCCCGTCCGCGGCTTAGCTCCGTGATAATTAGTACTAGAAAGCTGAAATTTGGTATGAATATGGGTATGTATCACGCCGACAAAACGGTAAAAAAAAAAAACTTTTTTTCGGGTAGGTACCTCTCGAACACCTAAAGTGGGAGTGTTTTTTTTTTCGTTTCAACACTAGTGTGTGTGTCGTTGAATAGGTCTTTTAAAAATAATAGGGGCCTCCAAACATTATTTTTTGATAGTCAGCAGTTTTGTAAATATTCGCTCCGAAAATTAAAAAAATAGCGTCCGCCCCCCTCTAACTTTTCAACCACGTGTCAAAAAGTTATGGAAAAATTCATGGAAATGAGGCCTTATAAGTACTTTAAATGAAAACTATATTAAAAAAAATCGGTCGAGCCGTTTTTCTTCAAAAGGACGTAATTTGACTTTCAGAAGGTAATAAGTAATTACAGTTACTTTGGCGTTTACAACCTTTTTATAGAGGTTGAAATCTTTCTTGTAACTTATTGTCTATTGTGAAGGATGAGCAACTACGGAACCCTACACTGAGCGTGGCTCGACATGCTCTTGGCCGGTTTTTTGAAGTACGTTCGTGTACGATCTACTTAAGCAAAACAATACTATTTTGTGGTTTTGTCCATTTACGTCCGTCATAAAAGATAAGCGTGCGAAGTAGATAACGCCTTTGTGCTTTGTCATTTTGGTTGATTATTAAGTCTAAGGAAGACATGGAGTGGGATTTTTAATAAACAAGGAAATAAAATCATATATAAAAAAAAACTATCGTACACATCAGCAAGGGTCATAAGTATAGACATGACAATAAAGCAAATCAGCTACACCTTCATCCAAGTATATGCACCAACCATTGATGCCACAGACTCGGAGGTTGAATCCTTTATCCTGGATATTGAATCTACCTACTGGAGTAGTAAAGCTAAAAACAAATTTACTATGGGCGATTTTAACAGCCACATCGGAAGCAGAAAACTTGGAGAAGAATACACAGTAGGTCCATACAACTATGGCACGAGAAATCACAGAGGAGACGGACTGATAAACCTCGCACGAACGTTGAACCTAAAAATTGGAAACACCTTTTATAAAAGCAGAACAAACAGAAGATGGACATGGGAGCATCCAAATATGACAAACAAAGCTCAGATAGATTTTTTCCTGATACAGAAAAAAACCGATATTCGCAACATAAGAAACCTAAAATTCACATCCGACCATCGTCCTGTGGAAATGAAACTAGAAACGAATAAAAGAAGGATAATTTTTTCTAGAAAAATAACAACAATTAAATGCGATTCAGCTACACTAGTGCAGGAAACTACCAGCAGGCTATTTAAGGACATATCGCCCCGTGCCTGCTATACTGCCACATCTCAAAAAAAAAATTTTTCGGATTATTGCAGATTCGTAGTCAGAATAGGTTAATTTACGACCTTATTTCGAGAGCCATAAGAAAAAGTGTCCTTAAGAGCCTTTTTTCCACAAGTGGCCTTATGGATCTGACCAAAAATTGTCAGTTGACTCCCTGCAAGAATAATTCGGCGTCTGTAACTTCTTCGCATATAGGTAAGACTGCGGTCTAGAGTGACACAAGTACTTTTGTGTAGGATTTAATTTAAGCGCAGTCTCTCTGAAGCATATATTTGGCACATATTTTGCTTCTTTGTTGCAAGGATACTAGCATTGGGGCAGCCTAATCAGAAATGTCATTCCAGATTGCGAGTAAGAGCTTCCTTCGAGGATTTAAATTTGCCATGCTGGTTTGTGATGGCGATGTCATCACCATACATAAATTTCCGACTCTCTGTTTTCGGAATCGGTCCTGACCCACTCCTGTTCAACCTATCCTGTTCAACACACGATATGGGTTAAACAGGAGCAGGGCCAGGACCAATCCTTGAGGTAGTCCATTGTTCAGCTTTCTGACTTTGCTCGGAGTGCTTCCGAGGTAGACGATAAATTCCCTATTGCTGAGCATAGAGTCGATTAGTCCCACCATCTGCACCACGGTCAGGAGCTTATAGATAAGCTCCTGTCTACATACGCTATCGAATGCAGCTGAGAGGTCGAAAATACTGCAACGGTTTTCTCTCTCCTTTGAGAATCAGCCTCTATGTTTGTTGTGCGCGGCATTTACCTGATCCACGTAGTTTGGACCACTACGGAATCCAGCCTGCTGCACAGGAATTATTTTGTCGACAAAAGGTTCGATTTGATTGTAGATTAGCCTCTCCAAAAATTTGTAGATGCAACTAAGGTCGGTAACCCTTTGGTTCGTCGCCTGGCTTACCCGGATTGAGTGTGGCTATTTATTATATTTGAGCAGTTGAACTTAGGTGGAATTATATTATCCGAGACTATGTCTAAATAGAACTGTGAGAGCCACGTCCTACATCTTGGGCCAAGGTGTTCTAAAAATTCGTTGTAAATACCGACTCACATAAATTGAGACTTTGTTTCGAACCAGTCTTCATCCAGTATTGCTAAAACTAAAAGTAGAAAACGAAAAGCTTATCCTGCACTATGAAAAGGTAATATTGTAAAGAAGTTGAAGAATTCTGGAAAACAGTACACTAATATCAACGGGAACCTAGTCCACGCTAAAACCTAAAAGTATGGGGCCTCCTTGTACATGGTACATGTTAATATATGGTATTATACCTTAAATGGTACATGTTAACACGATAATTAAAGATACAAGTGCCTTAAAGGGAAGGTACCAGATAATCATTAATTATATATGCAAAATGATGATGATATCTGCATCTAGAAAGTTGGTATTAAAGCTGCATGCACTGATTATCGCTTACAGTGATGTTGTTACTGTAACAAAAGTTGATTAATAAAGGTATTTTAATTATTTTAGTGTTTGTATAATAATTTTCATGTTACCATTTTCCAATAATTCTTGTTCGGTTTTGGACGCATCTCAAAATTTCAATAAAATGTTTCTGCAATACGGCCACAACTCTAAGTACCTATCTTAAAGGCCTCGTATCTTAAAAAATATACACGTTTTATAAAAAAAGATCTCATGTAGAGTAAAAAAAGTTAAATTTGAAATGAATTGACCCAAAACTCAAGGAGTAAGCCCCGTTTTACTACCACGCACTACGCTGCCAAACTTTAACAAGCGATTTCTCGAAAAAATGGTTTTTTGAGATGTGGCCGTATAGCAGGCAGGGGGCGATATGTTTCGAAGGACCTGATACAGTACAGAATAAATACAATATTCTAGAAAAAACTATACATGAAGCTATTAAAGAATGCTCGAAGATAGAAAAAAAATCCAAAATAAATAATTACTCTGATGAGACCAACAGGTTATTAGAACTAAAACAGCAATTGCAACAATAATCCCAAAAAACAAGAGCAGAGAAAAACAGATTAAAAGCAATAAAGTCGAACAGGCTGGCTTTAGGCCTAGCTTCAGCACAATAGACCATCTGCACAGTCTAAACCTAATAATGGAGAAATGCATAGAATACAACTACATTATTTATATAGCATTCATTGACTTTTCAAAAGCCTTCGATTCAATAGACCACAAGTATCTTTTCAAAACACTAGAAGAACAACATGTAGAAGGAAAGTACATAAATATACTAAAACAGATATATGGAAACAGCAAAGCATCCATAAAAACAGATAAACAGGGAGATCCATTCCCACTTCAAAAAGGCGTAAAACAAGGAGACCCCATCTCTCCAATACTGTTTAACGCCAGTTTGGAAGCCATATTCAGAGAACTAACTTGGGAAAATAAGGGTCTTAATATAAACGGAAAGAAATTAAATAACCTAAGATTAGCTGATGACGTAATAATATTTGCTGATGATCCAAAATGCCTAAAAGAAATGTTGGTGGAATTTGACAAAGCTTGTAGAAAGGCGGGCCTAGAAATGAACGAAAAGAAATGTAAAGTTATGACAAATGGGGAAGAAATACCTATAGAACTCGGACACAACGTAATCGAATATGTTGAAGACTTCACTTACCTCGGGCAACTGGTATCTTTTAAGTTCAGCCTAGACAAAGAACTGGATCAAAGAATAAGCAAAGCCCGGAAAAAATATTGGGCATTAAAATTCATCATGAAAAGCGACCTTTCCATGAAAATAAAACAAGCTACTTTCAACACAGCTATCCTACCTACGCTAACATATGGTTCACAGACATGGAGCCTTACAAAGAAACAGAGCGACAAACTAAGAGTATGCCAAAGAGCCATGGAAAGATCGATGCTAAACATTACTAGTAAGGACAGAATAAGAAACACAACAATACGTGAGAAAACTGGCATAAAAGATGTTATTTATACAGCTAAGAAGATCAAATGGGCCTGGGCAGGACATGTATGTAGACTGCCCAATGACAGGTGGACAAAAATAACAACAGAATGGCAGCCAAGAGACAAAGTAAGAAAGAGAGGCAGACCTAGACTTAGATGGACGGATGAACTGAAAAAAATTGATAAATATTGGTGGAGATCGGCCCAAGATAGGAAAGAATGGGAAAGGTTGGGGGAGGCCTTTTGCGCACAAGGCGCCACGCATTCACACAACGTAGGATTAGATATAGATTCAACCTGATATGACATGTTATAATTATCATAGTTAATATTTACAAAATTGTTCGATTTTTATGTCATTGTGATTTACTTAATTTATTTAATAATTAATTGTAATGTAATGAATTGTAGCAAGTTTATTTGCATGAATAAAGGCTATTATTATTATTAAGTCTAAGACCTTTTCAAAAAGTTAAAATGGCTAAATTATTTTTATCTGCTTGCAGAAATTGGGCGCAAGACCAATCATTGTGGAGATCATAGGGGGAGGCCTGTGACTAGCAGTAGTCGTCTACGTGGCTGAAGTGGTGATGATTATGAAACGATGTTACGCATAATATTCCGCCAAAGCGCCCTCTATACTGTAATAGTACATTACATACCTTACATACCAGACCCATAGATAGGCGATCTAGGGCTTTACGAATTACCGCTCGTGGTTTGTCTAAAGTTTTACTTCTTGCCTTGGCCAGGAAGTGAGACTTTCTCGTCGCGTAGCGGGCAGAAAATCCCACTTACGGCCCGGGGTGACGTAACTAAAACTGTTTTCATTTGTCCAGATATCAGGCATATCGTCAGCATTCGTGGACAACATCCCGTTGACCACCATGATGGTGCGCGTCGTCACTGCTCTGGGCACCAACCCTTCGCTGGCCCTCCCTTTACCGCCACTCATATGGGCGCTGTCCTTTGGAGCTTGCTTAGGAGGTATGTTGCTCTCTCTCTCTCTCTCTCTCTCTCTCTCTCTCTCTCCCTCTCTCTCCCCCTTTCTTCCGTCCGTTGCGTAGTAGACCGTTGCGTCAAAAGCGCGCGAACTTTGCGCTTAGACTACTCGACCATTGCGTCAACGCTGCGCGAGCACTCACAGGACACTCAATAGACGAGTGTGTATCTTAAACTTATATCAGGGCATGGCAGGCATTTATCCAGATATCAGGCATGTCGTCTGCCTTCGTGATGCGTGATACCATGATGGTGCGCGTCGTCACGTAGCGTTGACGCTGCGCGAGCAATGACAGGACACTCAATAGACGTGTGTGGCGTATCTTAAACTGCTATAGATATCTTAATCAACTTTTTATCCGCAGGCAACGGAACTCTAATCGGCGCGAGCGCAAACGTAGTCTGCGCAGGAGTGGCGGAGCAGCACGGCTACAAGTTCACCTTCATGGAGTTCTTCAACGTCGGCTTTCCCATCATGATCGGACATCTGATCGTCGCTAACTTATACTTGCTCATATGCCATTGTTTGTTCACCTGGCATTGACACTCTCCTCCCGCCCTAAGTCAGACTGATTCGGTTCAGTCTATTCGCGACGCAGTCCATGCGCCCAGTGCGCCCGCGTCACCCCAACCCAAATTACTCCTGTGGCGCGGAGATAATCCCACTAGCGGGTTATACTCCCACACAAAGTCCGACTACTGGTAGTGAGGGCTAACCAGTCCTATACAGTTCAAGTCATGTCTAAAAAAAAAAAAAAAACCTGGCATTGACAATTTAGGGTGGGTCATTTTTTTTTTATTTCTAACGGGCACAGTTGAAAAAAGGTGCCATTTAGTGCCATTAATGGATACATATTTTTATTTATTTTTATATTTCCGTTTTACTGCCTCCGGATTACTCCAGAAAAAAGTACCTACCTACCTAATGTATGGAGCACTAAAAAAAGTGGCCTTGTATATATTTTTTTTGTTGTATCTCGTTTGTGATGCCCTACTTATTATACTCAGAATAAAAATACATTTAAATATTGGGCCAAATTTAAAATAATAAAACCAGACTTCATAACGCTCATTTAGTATGGGCACAGATCATGTATGGGCATTTCTATACTAACTTAAAAAATTGATCCGGAGGCAAAAGATCAACATCAATTACAATGCAATTTTGGTATTTAGTTTATATTATTATGAGTTACATTTTTTTTGCTATGCCGAAAGAAATAAAAGTATTAATTTTTTTCTTATACAAAAGTGACCCCACCCTAATTGACATGCTGGTGAAGAAAATAACATACATAGTCTTTAAACTGACTAGAATTGACTACATAGTCTTTAAACTGACTAGAGGATCGATTGCAAAAACTTTGTACATAGTTAAAAGCTTGGTTAACATAAAATACCCTTCCCGCACCAATAATGCCTCTGTTTGACCTTGTGGTTGACTGGTAGAGAATGCCTCATGGCATTAAGTCCGCCATTTGTACTTTTACTTATGTATTTTGTGCAATAAAGTTTAAATAAATAAATAAAATACGATCGCTTCCTTTGTGTGACGAAAGTTAGTCGTACAAAATGTATGGGTAACTCGTCACACAAAGGAATCAATTAACGTTGTTTTAATAAAAGCCCTTAACTATGTACAATTTTTTTGCAATCGACCCTAAGAATTGACAACGTTTCATATTTTGCTAAAGTCCTAAATCGAAAACCATTCGTAGAATAACGTGTAAAGAGCGCAAAAAAAATATTTTGGATTTTTTTCTGCCCATATTTTTCAAAAAATCAACAAAATATGTTAAACCGGAAGTATGACGTCATTGCTGGACTTGAGGGCTTAAGCCTCCAATAGAATGAAAAAAAAATCTCCCTTCCGGTTGTCACGTTTGAAAGTTTGTCAAATAATTGTCATTGACTTGTCTTTGTTCAGTTTTCGCTCAAGCGCAATATTTCATTTTATTATTGTTTTACCCCATTATACGACTCGGCTTTCCCACGGACATGGATTCTCATCCATTTCACGACACGGCTATTCCACGGACTTTGATTCTGATCCCTTTTACGACTCGGCTATTCCACGGACTTAGAAAATAAAGAATTCTGAAGGACTCTTACAAGCTGACAGCTCAAACTTGAAACCCTCATGATGATGGAGTACACGAAAAGTTCTGATAAGTATAATTTAGCCACCATAAGAGCTGCCAAAGCCTCACAATCTTCACGCAACACTTACGTCGATAACGCAGTCGGATATGTGGAGGTACGCAGAGAAGCAAATCATTGTTTCGTTCAATGCCGTATCACTCCGGAGCACCGCGTCAAGAATAAGTTGTACAAGATCACATATGAAATTGACGAAACTGAAGAAACCGTTATAGACGTACATTGTCGGATGGCGGCTGTAAACATCATCTGTGCTGTGCTTTCTTATGTGCATACCTGGGATAACTCGGGGCATCTATACAAAAATATATCGAAGATACTGTCAAGATATAAATGTTATTAAGTAGAACATATTATTACCTACCTATATTTTAGTTTTCAGCTTAAAATAAAAACAACAAAACGTCTATTATTCGTTTATTTTAAAATAGTTTTCATAGTAAGTGCACAATCAATATTTTTCCCCATATTCGTTGGTATAAAAATATTGCCGTCTAGATGAAAATATCCGCCTGCAACACCATTCTCGTGTATTTCCACGAGGAACTGTAAAAGAAATCTTTGCAGGATACGCAGATGAGTTATATTTGCAAGTTTTTAAAAAACAATAAGTATTTTGTTTTCACGACAGACATTTATTATTATCAAATTATCTTGTACTGGCGAAAATAATATTTCGTATCGAGTTGTTCAGGTCATTAATCTGTCGTAATCTGTCACTCATCAAGTCATCAACAACGAACCTCAAACATCTATTCAATTCAAAAAAATAGATACGCACACTCAAAAGTTTTGATTACTCTACGCAAATTGATGCTAATAAGGTTTGGTTTTATATAAATGTACATTCGATAAATCAACAAAATACGGTTAAGTAGGATTAGACATAATGTAGATTGTTATAAAAGTCATGTGCGTGTATGCCAGTTTTAAGATAAATTTTAGAACGTCTGTGACTAGCGTAAGTTGTCATGGCTATCTTTTTTTTGACTTGCAACACGACACCCCAGCACTGACGTCATTTTTGTCGCTTACGATCTATTATAATGAGCAACTATAAAGTTGGGCTTTTTGCTTCAAAATGGAGGGTTTCGAGGAAAATAAAAAATACGTGTAACTTAAAAAAAAACCCTCTTTCGGACTGTATATTAAAAAGGATATGTAAAAAAAATGAAACGTTGTCAATTGACACCATAAAAGAGCGTATCTTTGGCAGTTTAGAACAAAAAGAAATTTAACGCACTTAATTAGCTGCTTTAAATAGTTCGGAGCTAAGGTTCAAGTTGTAATGACTGACGTTAAAACAGTAGCTGCCTTTTCCAACTTTTTTGCCGGCCTACCTAGTCTACCTAGGTGGCTACCGGCTCCAACCCCAAGCGAGCTATGCTTTTGCAATTTCACTTAGAAAAGATGACATAAGTTGCCTTGTAACTTAGAAAAGATGACTTAAGTTGCCTTATGACTTAGAAAAGAGGATATACGTTGCCTATTGTGACTTAGAAAAGACGACACAAGTTGCCTTGGAGTTAGAAAGGATGACACAAGTTGCCCTGCGACTTAGAAGTAAATTACATCATAGTTGCCCTGGAACTTAGAAAAGATAACATAAGTTGCCTTGGGACTTAGAAAAGATGACACAAGTTGACCTACGACTTAGAAATGATGACATAAGTGGCCTCATGACTTTGAAAAGATGATATATGTAAGTTGCCTTGTGACTTCGAAAAGATGACATAAGTTGGTTTGCATTTTATTATTACCTACCTGTTTCCATTTGTTCAATAGTGTGTTCCGGTACACAATTAAAACAAAAGCATTGTGCGTCAACGTTTACAAGATAAGCTTTCAAGTAGCATTCGGACATTTTATCACGGTTCATGATATACAGCCTGGTGACAGACAGACGAACATTGGAGTCTAGTAATGGGTTCCGTTTTTTACCCTTTGGGTACGGAACCCTAAAAAGGACGAATACTAGTAGTCTAAGACAGTGTTTCTTTGTTTGTTTTTAAAAAACGTTTAAAGGAGTATTTATTGACACAACAACAATTATGTTCGGGCGGTTAGCTTGAGGGTTTTGTCGAGCTTCAGAGTGAGAAGGACGAACTTTGACATATGATTGCGCGTCTCAGTTAGGCTTGTCTGGAGTGGTAGTATATCATTGACTTGATTATGCACACCAAGTATACAAGTAGTTAAATGTCGACTAGTGACTCTAAAACATCACAACCCATTATTTGCATATCTATCTTTTTACACAAACCAACACAGATACACTACACGGCACGCTGTTTAACACATTTCCTGATCTGGATCCACGGAAGATCAGCGTCGTGGTGCTCAAGAGTGCTATGACATATGCTGAGTGGACTCCATTTTTGCAACCAAAACACCGTTTAGCTTATAGAATTTCTATTGAAGTAATAGATCTTAGGTTAAATTTAATATAAAAATGTAATTCAATTATTTAGATGTAAAATTTAAATGTAATTGGTTGCAAAATAAATGTATCTTCTTCTTCTTCTTCTTCTTCTTCTTCTTTCTTAATCTGTGGTCCGCGGACCCCTGGGGGTCCGCGAGCATATGTATGGGGGTCCGCGAGCATATGTATGGGGGTCCGCAGCCTTATCTATGGACTATTTAACAATCGTAAATAAATGCCACCAAAAGTCTCGTAATCGCTACGCACGATCTGCTATTTATTGCTGCTTTTTTTATTAAGGGGGTCCTTAAAATTGTGCTTGATTTTCTAAGGGGTCCGTGGACAAAAAAGGTTAAGAAACGCTGGTCTAAGAGAATAATTGACGGTCAGGTTTCCCATCATCTTTTGACTGGCTACCTCAATTCCAATGACGACAAATTTCGTTGAATTTATCAATGTTAATTAATTTCGTTTCATTTAAACTAATTACATCATGGAATTGTAACTTATTTATAAATAATTATAAAATTAATCGACTGTTGAAATATTCCAATATTTTGTTTATAATTAGTTAATAGTTGTATTTTATTAAAAAAATTATGAACATATTATGGATGCAATAAATTCAGTAAAATACAAGTAGGTACAGTGCGTGAGCTGTTAATGCGTTTCTCGTTCTATACCTGTCTCGCTCGCTCTTAAGCCGAATCGTAGTCTAAGAGCTCACGGACTAACTTATTTCTATCTACATAATTATGTAATAAATAATGAAAATGTAGGTTTAATAAATAATAAAATTACAATGATGTAGGTATTAAGAACATTAAGATGTTAAATAAATTATTACTTTGCACGAATTGTTTCTTTACCTATCTCTTACCCGCTGACTAAATTCGGCTCTACTTTAAAATATTATGTACAGTCGAGTTCATTTACATCTACACACTTACGAGAACAAAAATATCTACAAACGACTTTATGCTCCTGACAATAGGGTTGTGTTCAGATATTTTTGCTCTCGTAAGTGTGTAGATGTAAATGAACTCTACTGTACCAATAGATATTTTTAAATTTTTCAGTGGAATTCGAGGACTAGGCAGCTATTTTAACCTCTATAAATCCTATAATATAGAATAGAATAGAGTTAAGTCGGCTGTCAACGATAGTTTTAATAAGATAACTTATTATGTCAACATATTCTAGTACAACTTATATATAAATTGATCTTATAAGTAAGCGCATGTGTTCTACCATTTGATTTTACAGAATGCTAAACATATAGATGAAGTAGGTACGATTCGTTCTGCTGCAAATATATTAAAAGTAAACTTGTTTGTGTGAGTGAGACGCTATCTCTTGGGGGGGGGGGGGGGGGGGGGGGGGGGGGGTGAGAGAAGGACGGCAATAATTCGCACTGTGTGACTTCAAGTGGAACGGATTTGGCTCATGATTACAAATGGTTCGGATACTGTGTGCACAATAGAATTCGCATTCGCAAATTCATTATAGAATTCGCATAAGCATCTTCTGGTTCCATCTTATATCAGCTACATATCACAATTGTATTGCATTGTCGTCCGATTTACGTCTGATTGGAAAAATTCAGATCAATTGAAAATTAGAAAATGAATATACTTAATTTAAATTACAATATATGATTTTTAACATGAATGCAGCTATTCTCAAGGTCATTTGCACTACCTTTTCCTATCCGAATATGAATAATGTGCTAAAAGTAACGTTAATGTCTATACTTTTCAGGGTTAAAAGAATCATGAAAATTATGAATTATTGCTTGAAATCATAACATAGTGCATTTTTCATTTGATTTTATATATAATTAATATTACCAAAATTATCAGAAACAAAGCTATTTATTTTAACTATAACATTATCAACAGTAACAGAAACAATACTAGCATTGATAAAAAATTCTATGCTACATATTTGCTAAACATATTGGTGACCAAAATACATTTTCTCACCACCAAGAGGTTGGGATAGGTTAGACTCTAACGTTATAAAAGCCATAGGTATCTAATTCGAAAGTTAATTCAACGCACGGCAAACTGAGTTTCGCTTCGGTGAATTATTTCACTCTACAAAAGTATCCGAACAAATATTTATTGATAAATATCCACATTCAATGTCAGTTGCCGTTGACAACACAGCCAGTATCCAAACACGCGTCACGCCGCGCACGCGCCGCGCTTGTTCTAAATTTAAAATTCAAATCATTCGAACGCCAGCTGATTATATGTGCGATAGAGCTGTGATTATATGGAATTATAAATGAAATAAACATTCTATAATGCGTTAAAACGAAGAACATCATATTTGTGTTGTGATAAATGTGAGTTGTTAGAGTAATGATTGTTGCTGCTATAATTTTACGGCTATAATTAGTTTGTAGATAATTTTACTTTACTCGTATTATATTAATTTACAATAACTTCAATTTATTTAAATGCAAATGATATTACTTGAAATACGTTGAAAATGAAGTCCTACAAATGTTAATTTTGATATTGAAATAAATAAAAAGAATTATTATTTAACAATTATTCCACATCTCGACAACAGAGAGAAGAGGTAGACAACAGGCGGTATTATAGCTAAAGATCGATCTGTTCCAGACAACCTTTGGTTAGCGACCATTTTATATGAACGTCAGAAAGGAGTAAATGATGCAAAAAATCTACATGAAGTCTTAAAACACTAAAATATGGTGAATATCATAACGAGATGTAAACTTATTTATTGATTTAAACTTTATTGCACAAAAGTAAACTTAACGTACAAAAGGCGGATTTAATGCCATAAGGCATTCTCTACCAGTCAAACTTAGGGCAAAGCCGAAAATATGTAGGCTTAGCATCTAACATAATTAAATTACATTTAATTTAAATACATAGGTACATAAATATATACTACGATGAAACAAAACAAGCAGGGGGTATGATAATGAGACATCTGTTCTGCCAGCAAAGAAACTGCATCCTTCATTATAATAATTTTGCAGGTAAATTAGGCCTCACTTCAATTTCATCGGTTGGTCAATAACCTACGGTTGCTTAGTGTCTAAGATTATTGAATGCAATCGTTATTTTTATTCTTAAACATGTTTCTTAATATTATTCTTGTTACTACCTAGAACAGGGCTATTGGGATTTATTGGTATATATTTGAAACCTAAAGTTAGAATTTTTCATTATTGATAATTTTTGTTTCAAAAGCTACTCGAAATTGACAAAATTCACGTGGAAAATTTGTTAAGTATTTGAAATTATTTTCGACTGCACGCAATGAAAGCATGAAATAGCTACCTATGTCACTACCTAGAACTCGGGGAAAAGTATTATTCAATTCAAAAAGTTGGTTGAAACTATCAATGTAGGTATTCGTCATAAATAAAAAAAAAAAACAATTTTAAGAGGAGGCCTGATAAATAAAACTCGGTTTTGAAACTGTTGCTTTTCATAACATGAGACGTGTTTTTTTTAAGTTTGTGCTTTGATATTTATATCAATGGTACGTGATTTCTGTTAAAACATTTTAGACTCATGGTAATTGGGTCGGGTAACCGTCCGCGAAATCGCCGGAACACGACACCTATCGGCCAGAATTCCTTCTGCAGGAAGGTTGACAGCTTGATAGTAGGCACCACAAATAAAGCGAATTTCTATAGTTGTATCCCCTCCCCTTTATTTAGGTCACTATCACTACAGTATAAAACAAAGTCGCTTTCTTCTGTCTGTCCCTTTGTAAACTACGCAACGGATTTTCATGCGGTTTTGTCAATAGATAGAGTGATTCAAGAAGGTGTATATGTACATGCATAATATAGCATTGCACCTTGGCAAAGCCAGGGTGGGTCACTAGTTTTGAGTATTTCACGTATTTTTTACTAAAAATCACGAGCTCTTCCGATCTTACCAATATTTTTACGACCCATTCCGTTACTATTTCCATGCAACCTAAGTACTACGGAATGGAAAAACAAAAAATATATGACCGCTTTGGGACACTTTTTGCTCCTAATTAGATCGAAAGTCCTCGTGTTCTGAGCAGAAATTACCTAAAATATCCAAAATCAAAAAATAAATCGATTACGATTTCAAAAATCGCATTAAAATTGGAACACCCGTTTCAGAGCTACAATGCCACAGACAGACGCAACGGACACAAATACACATGTTAAACTATAACACCCCTCTTTTTCGTCAGGGGTTAAAATTAAAAATAGTATGGCCCAACATGGTTTTTTTTCAGCCCACGCCAGATTTTTAGTAGTATATCACTTATAAGTTACATAAATTTTATTTAATAAACTTTCATGCATGCATCCAAATATTATATCCACAGCGCAGGTTTCGTCATAAATACAAAATACAAAATGAGCATCCGTAGCAACCATCGTCACACATAAATGTTTATCAGCAACAAGCTTCGTGCACGTAAGTTACATTCACCGACTTTCAACGTCAGTTACCAAAAAAATGTTCGTTACCAGTAAAATGGATTTATGTAAACAAGAGGTAACAGGACATAATATTACGCAAATTTCAAGTAATTTTTGCATAATAAACTATCCACAGTGATGAAAAGTCAAGTTTTTTTCAATAGGATTCAGTATTTATTTCGCAAGAAGAACGAAGAATTAGGCAGCATTCCGGTAAATAATATTTTGAATTTGGTTAATGACATATCCAAATCGCTACTGATGTTTAATAATGCAAATATATTACGCATGCACATTATTGCCATATGAAAGCTGTTTGTACGTCGTGCCACTATCCCTGGCAGAACCGACAGTACACTTTTTAGGTTATACGTTCTAACATTATTTCAAGCTCTTTCCGATGATTCATGTCCATTAAACTAGTATTTTTGGAACAATAGTATTAAGTGCTCCAAATTAGTTGACTTATTTCAAACGAGGCACTACAATTAAAAGAATGAGATAACCATCTTTATTTTCTTTTTGTTCTTCGTAGTAATGACAATCGTTTCCAGACTCAGATATTATTATGTTATTAGTAGAGCAAATTAATTGACAGCGACAGTAATAGCGCACCATCAGGCGATCCGTTTGCTCGTGTGCATATAACATAAAAAAAAAAACGCGAAAACACCTTGAGTCAAATTATATTATCATTCTGCAATCAGTCCATTAGATAATGTTTGTCGTATGACGATATCTCGGCGATTATCAGATGCTGGAAGTCATCTCGAATGATTACCATATGACTGTGCTATTGATTATAACTGACTCTTACATTATGTGGAAACATGTGTTTGTAAAGTTTCCATTCCTTCGCAAAATGCACATAAATTATCTTAAATTCAAATTATGTTTATTTGCAAGAATACGGTTACAATATCTTAAAGCTACATCAAACGTACATGCGTATTCAACCTGTATGCAGGTGTGCAAATTATTTATAACCCTAACAATAGTATTAAGTTTATTAATTATATGAAAATTTTTTTTTTCTTAATACACAATTGAACGACGACGCGGTTGGCGCAGTGGTAAAAGCAGCTGCCTACTGAGCCGACGGCCCTGGGTTCGAGTCCCAGCAAGGGCAAATATTTGTGTGATGAACTCGAATATGTGTGCCTGGGTCATGGATGTTATATGTATTTACGTATGTATTTATCAATATAAGTATGTTTATCGTCGTCTAAGACCCATAACATAAGCATACTAGAGCTTACTGTGGAACTAGATTGATTTGTGTGAGGTTGTCCGATATTTATTTATTATTTATTTTCTATTTTAATGTCATCAGAAAAATTATTATATAGAAGAATATACATATTGCAGCTTAATTTACATAATTTACATAACTAACCTAAATAAAAAAAAATTACACAAGTAGCTGGTCTGGTTATGTATTTAATAATGTAGTCTAAAAACCTTTGAAGTATGAAAACAAGAGAAAAAGAAACGCAGGCTCAAACGTACAAAATTTTGAATTTGAAAATGTTGACACGTTTAATTTCCATTTTTACAGAAGTTGCCAACCCTACAATAATCCCAACCCAAAATGGACTGGTGGCAGAGCGCCAAAGAGTGGGCGAGGCTATCCAAAAAGCAGCCCAAAGTTGAGGGCAATAGGAGTCAATATTCGTTGGTTTCTTGTGGAGAACTGACAGAAGACACTCTGCAGTTGTGGCTAGGGCTGCCAGATGAGGTCAAGAATGATCCGTCGCTTGCGCCGTTTAGGAAGCTGTATGAGAAGGAACACGGTATGTATTATTTATATGACGCTATGTATGAGGACGTAAGTAGGGCCATACATACTTCCAAAACCTACTTCACTGTTGTTATGGGGGACTTCAATGCAAAGTTGGGCAAGAACAGCGGTGATGAGCTGAGAGTGGGGCAATTTGGATACGGGCAACGGAACCCTAGGGGACAGAGGCTGGCCGACTTTCTGGAGAAAGAGGAACTCTTCATGATGAACTCTTTCTTCCAGAAGCCGCCTCACAGGAAATGGACCTGGATAAGTCCCGATGGTTCCACGAGAAACGAGATTGACTTCATCATGACCGACAAGAAACGGATTTTCAGTGATGTGTCTGTGATCAATGGGGTAAAGACCGGCAGTGATCATCGAATCGTAAGAGGCACACTGAATATCAATGTTAAACTGGAAAGGTCCAGTCTGATGAAGTCTACTCGGGCCCATATTCAAAACCCCGAGAGCTTTCAACTCGAGCTCTCCAACCGCTTCGCTTGTCTGGAGAACTTTGTCTCAGTGGAAGAGATCAACGACGGGCTAGTGGAAACTGTCCACGCGGTAGGGTCTAAGTTTTTCAGACCCCGCCGTAAAGATAGACCTCAGAAATTGTCTGATCGAACCTTAATCCTCATGGCTGAACGACGCTTGCTACAGTTGCAGTCTCCCGATGACGCGAGGTCATATAGGCAGCTCAATAGACGTATATCGAAGTCCTTGCGACATGATCTGCGGCTCTTTAATACGAACCGTGTTAAAGAGACCATTGAGCGGAACAAAGGCTCCAAAGTGTTCGCAAAGGACAAGTCTATTAGACAAAGCCAGCTGACCAAGCTGAAACGGGAAGATGGCAGCATAGCGTCGACCAAAGCAGAGGTTCTAGGCGAGATCGAGAGGTTCTATGGTCAGTTATACACTTCAGTCGCAAAGCCCGTTGACAGCTTGGTAGGAGATCCAAGAGCCAAGCTGTCCCGACATTATACCGAAGACATCCCAGACATCAGTCTGTACGAGATTAGGATGGCCCTGAAGCAGCTTAAGAACAACAAGGCGCCGGGCGAAGACGGAATCACCTCAGAGCTTCTGAGAGCGGGTGGAACACCGGTACTTAAGGTCCTCCAGAAGCTCTTTAATTCCGTCTTGTCCGAGGGCAAAACGCCTGAAGCATGGAATAGAGGCGAGGTGGTACTGTTTTTCAAGAAAGGTGATA
This sequence comes from Apotomis turbidana, assembly GCA_905147355.2. Lineage (NCBI taxonomy): Eukaryota > Metazoa > Arthropoda > Insecta > Lepidoptera > Tortricidae > Apotomis > Apotomis turbidana. The sequence goes on from LR990307.1 coordinate 7,390,427, forward strand.
ACAGCCTATTGAAGAACTACAGGCCCATCACGCTTCTAAGCCATGTTTATAAGTTGTTTTCAAGGGTCATCACGAACCGTCTCGAACATAGACTTGATGACTTCCAGCCTCCCGAACAAGCCGGTTTCCGAAGAAGCTATAGTACCATAGACCACATACATACGCTGCGGCAAGTTATATAGAAGACTTAGCGTTTGTGGACTATGAGAAAGCCTTCGATTCGGTGGAAACATGGGCGGTGCTCGAGTCACTTCAGCGATGCCATATTGACTATCGGTACATTGAAGTGTTGAAGTGTTTGTATAGTAACGCCACCATGTCGGTCCGAGTTCAGGAGCAGAGCACAAAGGCTATTCCATTGAGAAGAGGCGTAAGACAGGGGGACGTTGTGTCCCCGAAACTGTTTACGGCCGGTATGGAAGACGCCTTCAAGCTCCTGGAATGGCAAGGATTTGGCATCAACATCAATGGCGAATACATCACTCACCTTCGGTTTGCCGACGACATCGTAGTCATGGCAAAGTCGATGGAGGAACTCAGCATGATGCTCGATGACCTTAATCGAGTTTCTTAACGGGTGGGCTTAAAAATGAACATGGACAAGACGAAAATCATGTCAAATGCAAAGGTTGTGCCCATCCCAGTCTCTGTTGAAAACTCGGTACTCGAAGTTGTTGACTCATACATCTACCTAGGACAAGTGGTCCAATTAGGTAGGTCCAACTTCGAGAAAGAGGTCAACCGCCGAATCCAACTCGGCTGGGCAGCGTTCGGGAAACTACGCAATGTCTTTTCGTCCAACATACCTCAGTGCCTCAAGACGAAAGTCTTCAACCAATGTGTGTTACCAGTGATGACTTACGGCACCGAAACGTGGTCTTTCACTATCGGCCTCATCTCAAAGCTCAAAGTCGCTCAACGAGCAATGGAGAGGGCTATGCTCGGGGTGTCTCTACGTGATCGAATCAGAAATGAGGAAATCCGTAGACGAACTAAAGTGACCGATATAGCTCACCGGATTAGCAAGTTGAAGTGGCAATGGGCAGGCCACATAGCACGCAGAGCAGATGGCCGATGGGGCCGAAAAGTGCTCGAGTGGAGACCTCGGACCAGCAAGCGCAGCGTAGGACGTCCACCTACAAGATGGACAGATGACCTTATAAAGGTCGCCGGAAGGCACTGGATGCAGGTCGCTTCCAACCGGTATATATGGAAGTCCAAAGGGGAGGCCTATGTTCAGCAGTAGACGTCCTATGGCTGAGATGATGATGATGATGATGATGATGTATTATTTAGTTTTTTTATACTTAATAGCTAACAGACGGATTTAATGCCATAAGGAAATGAAACCAAAAAAATCAACATAAAAGTCAAGTTTTTTTCAATAGGATTCAGTATTTAATTATTTCGCCTTCATTTTCACAGTGTTCACTGTGTCAAACCGTCCACTGTGTCAGAGCGTAAGTAAACACTTTATTGTACACAAAAACCGTAAAAAAATACATCTATTACAAATAACATATAGGTACAAAGGCGAACTTATCCCTATAAGGGATCTCTTCCAGTTAACCTTTGAGAAATTGGGTTAAGTGAGTACCAGAAGAAGATAGACAAACTAACACCGTGTATAAAAAGGTAATTAAAATAATAAGACTACTAATAATTACACATACCAACTATTAATACATACATACATGCATACATATATACAGAGCGTCTACTGTGTCAGAGCGTTCACTGTTTCAGAGCGTCCACTGTGGACATTTTGACACAGAGGGCGTTTGGACACAGTGGACATTCAGATACAGTGGACGTTCAGATACAGTGGACGTTCAGATACAGAGGACGTTCTGACACGGTGAACGTTTTGACACAGTGGACGTTTTGATACAGTGGACACTATGGACCCAAAGGTTATTTCGAAAGAACTACTAATTTATATTATTGGTAACGAAAATTTTTTGGTAACTGACGTTAAAAGTCGGTGAATGCCATTGATGTAAACAAAGGGTAAACAGGACTTAAAGAATATTTCACAAATTTTAAGTAATTTTTGTATTATATTATAAAGCCAAAGCTATCTACAGTGATAAAATCAAGTTTTTTTTAAATAGGATTCAGTATTTGTTTCGCAAGAAGAACGAAGGCTTAAGCAGTATTCCGGTAAACAATTTTTTGAATTTGGTTGATGACGAATCCTTGACAAATCGCTACTGACGTTTTATAATACAAATATATTAGACGTATGCATATTGGCTATACTTAAATACGTATACATACAAATGAACTAAGGTAGCTCTTACCGGGATTCGAATCTGCAAAGGATGGGTTTTCATATTCTGGCATTTAATTCCTAATCTCACCAAAAAAGAATGGTGTCAAACTCATGGCGCGCTGCGCTCTTTATGCGTGAGATTCATACATTAAAATAAATACATATTCGAAGTTAACGTAAATAATGATCAAGTTTCACCACTGGATCCTAAAACGCTGTATAGTTATGCAAAATAGTCATACATTTTTTGACAGTGTCAATAACATGCCATACAAAGCAGGAGGATGCTCCATAAAGGGACATAATCAATTATCACAACATGACACTAATTTGCGTTTAAATGATAGGCATAATTATTTATCCATGCACTTATTTGGAGATTGGATGTATGACATCATGTTGGCACATTCAAATTTAAATGTCTCATGTAAACCTTAAAATAGTAACTAGTTGGTATTTATTTTTCAAATATGCTATGTAATATTGACATTGTGTTCCACGTCTCACATTACAAGTCTCTTAAGTTTCGGGTGCGGCGGGCAGTCAACACGAAACTAGAATGTAATGATATTTCAATCAACATTTCAGGTGCCTCGCCGGGAAACCAACCTTCTTTTTCTCACAAGTCCAAAAAATTATCACCTCGGTTACATTACCGTACGATGTCCATACAAGGCCGGCAAAAACACTTTTTAATTTATTTAAGCTACAGAAAGATCTGTAATTTTTTTACGAATGAAGGGAAATCAATTTTATTTGCCCAGTTTATATATTTGGGTTAAATCTAGTAATTGAAATTTGATCACCATCCTGTTGACGTCTTAATTAAAAAAAAATACGCACTTTTATAAATGCCACACATTCTACATACTGCTTGCTTGATAAATATGATGCTTCAAGAATCAATTTTATAGGCTATAAAAGCATTCCTCGAGCATCTAGCGATTTAAATTTCATATTATCTGCCGCACAATCATGTAATTTAAAACTGAGAGTCAAAGTCCAGTAAGCAAATATACTTAGAAATAATTAAAGTCAACGTATGTGAACCGTGCTTGTATAAAATTACACAACGTATCATTTTGCAAAACTAAAGGCCTAGTGTGAATCGGACTCGCGCACCGAGGGTTCCGTACAAACACTTCCCATCTTAACTGGCCGGGTTAAGTTAAGTTTGCACGTGGTATGTATGGCGCCGCATACGAATGAGTAGCAAAGTTAACGCAAACGATCACGTTTTTGTTGTATGGGAGCCCCCTAAATATTTATTTTATTCTGTTTTTAGTATTTGCTGTTATAGCAGCAACAGGAATACAACATCCGTGAAAATTTCAACTATCTAGCTATCAAAGTTCATGAGATACAGCCTGGTGACAGACGGACAGACAGACGGCCAACGGAGTCTTAGGAATATGGTCTCGTTTTATACCTTTTAGGTACGGAACCCTAAAAAACAACGCATTTAATGTGCAAGATCCATTTAAATTGACATTATGAGGAGTTATTATAAAGAGATCTAAGGACATTATAATACGATTTTGCTTTAAATGTGAAACGGAGGTAGTGTATATTTTAACTAAACAGTAAACACACAGACTAAACTGCATCCCGGAAAAAACAACGCAAGCAAAGCCGCGTTAAAAGCTAGTTTTTTATAAAAAAATAATAATAAATATCAGACAACCTCACACAAATCGAGTCTCAAATTAAGCTCAAGAAGGCTTGTGTTATGGGTACTAGACGACGATATTACTTATATAGATAAATATATACTTAAATACATATAGAACAACCATGACCCAAGCACAAATATTCGAGTTCATCACACAAATATTTGCACTGGCCGGGATTCGAACCCGGGAGCGCCGGCTCGGTAGGCAGGTCTCTATAAACCGAGCCAACCGCGTCGTCGTGAGTTATAATATAATTTAGCCGGACTATATATGTATGTATAATATTTTCTTCGGTCTCCGCGACTGTCACACATTTAAATAAAACAATTTAAACAGATTAAATCGCATATATTAATTATTTGAGCCTCCCTGACGTTTTTGTACCTTTACAGATACCGTTGTCAAAGGACTATATAAATGTTATAGATAAAAATTCAAAATTCAAAATTCAAAATTGTTTATTGTTTGAATGTGAGTGGTTATAAATGGTGGTAGGGTTAATATTTGGTTACATCACAATCAGCCAGAATTTGGCGTACAATACTTTGACTCTCAATATGCATGTCATTAAAACCAATGGAAAATAATCAAATTATAGCAAATAACAATGTCGGATTAAAAATATGTATTCAAAAGATTAAAAATTTATAAATAATAAATGAATGTCATGCATACAGTAAATAGCCAATTACAATAATTAATAATTCTAAAATGTCTAGACGATACCAAAACAAAAAAAAGAACACGTAAAACAATGATAATAATTATAATAAAATGGAATAAAATAAAATGGAATAAATTCATAGGGCGTCAATTGGATAAAGTGATAAATGAAGAATTTTCCATGACGCATTGGTTGTACTGTAATGTCATGTAAATCTTTTTATAAAATAAATAAATAAATAACGTCCAGCCATTGTCATAAATTGGATCGTCATCATATACTTATTTAAGAGCTGGGCTCTTGTCGGTGGAGTTCCAGCTCATACTACAGTCCGCTTTTTCTTTTACTTCTTTATATGATGAAGTATTAATTTACCCTTGACCAATAAGAAATGTTTAGAAAAAATAACTGTTTCACAACTCTTATGAGTAACCAGCGTAGTCCTTCACTGTCTGTCTCTACGTCTATCACAGGAATGTATGGCATATATAACATGCCCAACGTGTTTTTAGGGTAAAAACGGGACTCTATTGCTATGACTCCACTGTCCGTCTGTCTGTCTGTCTGTCACCAAGCTGTATCTCATGAACATGATATCTGAAACAAACAGACAGTTGAAATTTCACAGATGATTTTTATTTCTGTTGCCGCTATAACAACAAATATATATGTCGGCGGCCGATCGTAAAATCCGCCAGATCACGAAATTACTAGGCATATCGTGAAACGCCGCCATTTCATGATTTGGCTAAAAGTTGACCAGGCATATCATGATATGCCTGGGCAGATCGATTAGAGCAACGCATTCGTCGATAGTCCTACCTCTGTACCGGGCATATCGTGAAAATCCGGCAGATCACGAAATTCCTATTCCATATCATGAAACGCCTTTTATGATTTTGCTAAAAATATCCTAATTTCAATAGAGAAGACGGTAAGTCATTACCACCAGCTTGGGATCCTGTTGTACACCTTATTAAAGATCAAGCAAGACACAAGACTGGAAACCCTGGACGTCGAACGGAATATAACAAAAATTATATTTACTAAGAAATACAGATTTTTTTCACGCCACCGCCGAGTCAATATGAGCCGGTGCGCGGCCACCACCCAAAATGTAGTTGGCGCAAAAAAAAACACTAACCTACCTATTTCTGGGAGCAGCTTCGTTTTTTGGGTCATAAAAAAAAATAACCCTAACCTAGACAGTTATTTTTTTTTAGAGTCTAAAAACTAAACTGCTCCCAGAGATAGGTTAGGTTAGGGTTATTTTTTTTTTCGTGACCCGTAAAACAAAACTGCTTCCAGAGTACTGAAACTATTCCCAGAGTATGCCTACGAATTTCACGATCTGCCTAAACGTCACTGGTGGGTGATACTTAGGCAGATCACGAAATGGCGGCCTTTCATGATATGCCTAGGAATTTCATGATCTGTCTAATCGTCCTTGGGCAAATCGTTAAACGTTATGTCTTGAACAATATGGCGGATGTCATTTAGCCAAATCATGAAATGGCGGCGTTTCACGATATGCCTAGGAATTTCGTGATCTGCCGGATTTTACGATCGGCCGCCGACATTTATAAAAAAGAAAACATAAAATTAAAATGTAACTTTGCACCTCATGTGTATCCGGCGCCATACATACCAGACTACAGGCCACAAGGGCACTTTTACATGTCTGAGTCTACCAGCATTTCACAAGAGGAGACTACTGTTGAGAAGAAACGCCGAAAGAAACTCAACAGTCTGTATTTTTTTCAGAAACTTATTTAACCGTTACAGTAATATGAACTTTACTTTTCACCTCACTAGCTCGGAAAGCCCAGTTTGTTTGTTTGATATCTATTGAGAAAATCGCTTTTTATCCACATGTGGAGAAAGAGTTTTGACGTTTCAACGCAGCTAAAGTAAAATTTGACATGAGCTTATTTTCTGAAAAATCCCGTTTAAAATACCTACATGAAAGCTAATTAGACCTTAGTTTTAATAAATGGCAAATTGGTTGATTATTGCAGTTATTTTTCAAAGATATAGTACAAACCCTTATTCTTTTTTCCTCGCTGTAGTGAGGTGAAAAGTTTTGTGTTATACTCGGGCGAAAAGTTATTTTACGTCTCGTTTATTGAAACACTCGCGGGTAAAATACAACTTTCCCCCCTTGTATAACAAATAACTATAGTTTGTACCTATGTTAAGAATTTAGGCGTACCTATACGTAGTCCTCCAAGAAATCATGTTAAAAGTGCATAGAAAACATAATATAAGATAGTATTTAATATTTCAGGAAAACTACCAGAACTATCAAAGAAGTCAGAGTCACGGAAGCGACTGATCAATGTACAGTCCGCGCCAATACTGCAATCTGTACAGTTAGATGAAATACAGTACATAGATGGATGCACAAAAAACGATGCAGTTGAGAAACCTGAGAACCATACAGAGAAGGAAATTACGTAAGTATTTATAAATGTATGAAACATGCAGTCTTATTTTCTTAATGTGGGTACTCACCACAATTTTTATATTTATAAAAACCTGGTGGAAGAGTCTGGGAATCGAACCCGGTCCCTCTGGATTAACGGTCCAGAGAGAGAGTTTTCTATATTTGTATCAATGGGTTAATACGTAAGTATTTATTGATACAAACCCAAAAATCGCAAACACAAATAGACCAAAAATGTACACGTGTTTTTTTTTGAGATTAAAATCTATACTTTATTTTTACAGACATGAAAATACACCTGTTTCACATAACCATCAATCACAGGTACGTTTTAACCAACGAATACGGTAACGATTTATGAGTTAGAGACGAACCTCGAAATGAAAAAAGAGATTTAAAAAAATAATTGAAAAAACAAACGACGACGCGTTTGGCTCGGTTTGTAGACACCTGCCTACTGAGTCGGCGGTCCCGGGTTCGAATCCCGGCCGGGGCAAATATTTGTGCAAAATATTTGTTCTTGGGTCATGGATGTTATCTATATATGTATTTATATATTATGTATATCGTCGTCTAGTACCCATAGTACAAGCTTTGCTTAGTTTGGGACTAGGTCGATTTGTGTAAGATTGTCCCTTAATATTTATTTTATTTATTTTATTTAAAAGCGGATTCAAATATTTTTACAAAAAATTAAAAACTAAACAGTTGTTGAGTCATCGCATGCGCTTTTATTAAAAATCTTCAATATATTAGAGGGACACAAAAATAAATATTTTTCTCGTTTGATAATATGCTATCCAAACGTCATCCAAAAGCCAATGTGGAGGTATTTAAGAGGCCTTATTCCTTATACTTTTTTTAATTTTTTGACAAATATTAATAATTTCAACCAACTTTTTAAAATGAATAATATTTTTCCCTAAGTTAAGTAACATAGTTATTTCATGCTTTTCCTGCGTGCAGTCGAAAATAAGTTGAGAAAATCTGTTTTCTGCGTGATTTTTTGTCCATTTCGAGAAGTTTTTTAAGCAAAAGTAGTTTTTTAAGTACCTAAGTAGGTTTCAAATACATACCAATAAATCTTAATAGCCCTGTTCTAAGTAGTAACATTGATGATAATGTTAAGAAAAATGTTTTATCGTAGAGAAAAATGTCTAAAACGATCAGCATTTTTGAGCGGATTAAGTACTGCATACATTTGTCACTAGATGGCGCGAGGCAGACACTACGTCAAGATGACGGTTCTCCTTGGCAGCTGGTTATTCTTCACTGCCTGCTTCATGATGTATAACGAGAAGAAAGATAATGTAAGCATAACTGCTGTGGTGCCCGGAGAAGTTAAAGGTAATATTTCCATAACCCTACTATTCTTTGCCGTAATCGGGTAAAAAAATATTCAGAAATCATTTTTTGAACTCCAACCGTCATTTACTTATGTAGGTACAATGTTTTACACATATATATATATATATATATATGTACAACGTTTGATTATCATTAAATTCAGTACACAATTGTCCGTGTATGTGATTTTGAACCAGGCCTGCGTAAAATAAGTAACATGTTGGTCCTTTGAGCCGGATCTGAACTGTCCACGGCTCGGACGCCATGAAAGAAAGAGAGATGCAATCTATTCCATCCTGTACGGAATATATCGTATCAACAGAAATCTTACTTTTCCAGAATTCCCAATGCCATCAGACAAAAAGCTGTCAATACTGCTGAAACTGAACGGTCCTTTCATGTCGAAAAACAAAGAGAGGCGGCTGAATTCCACTACACTGCTGGATAGTGAGAAACTTGAAGTATGGTTGGAAGGAGAACAAAATAATATTACGGTGGTAAGAATTACTAATACCTAGTAGATTGTTTGACAAGGGACTGTGATAAGCCATTGTGACACGAAGTGATTATTTAGACGATCAAGCGAAGCGGACAAAGACAAATATAAGTTGAGTGTCATAATTGATCTGATGCTATCTTAGTAAGACAGTCTCAATCAACAGACTTACGTGTAGTAATTGAACTGTTTTCTTACAGGCCTCAGAAACCTGGTCAATCCCTCTCCACCCTAACTCCACCCACCATCGCTCGCACACTCTAAACCTTAACTGCTCGCAAAGCGCATGCGCGTTAAGAATGCGCACCGACTCCGGCGCAGCTGTGGCGTTCACTATGAGCTACACCGAGGATCCGCTAGATGCCACCACGGGAGTTATTTATGCTCTAGTGCTGCTGCTTGGACTGTACATACTCATCATTTTTGAGGTGGGTCCTTTGTCTAGAAGTTTCCACTAATTGCAAGACGCAGAAGTGAGAGTTTCAATTCAAGGCCCTCGATTTATCATAAGTTCATTAACGCAAGTTTATTTTTTGCTTCCGACTGGCCTACTACGAATATAATCTCGGTCGGTTGTGATGTGGGACCATACTGTGGGGTAATTACATTTAATTAGTCACAAACGGCTGTTAAAATAAAATATGATTTGACGATAATAACAATCTTACGTCACGCATATATTTCTCCAATATTTTTTTAATAATGCCTGTATTTTTTTTATAAGGGAACATAAATATTATGTTTTCATCTTTCAGATAGTAAACCGAACCATGGCAGCGGTGATAGTATCAACTCTGTCTTTAGCAGCACTGGCTACAGTGGGCGAAAGGCCGACTGTTCCAGAAATCATATCCTGGCTGGACATCGAGACGCTGGTCCTGCTGTTCAGTATGATGATCCTCGTCGCTGTCATGGCGGAGACAGGGATATTTGACTTCCTGGCTGTGTTCACCTTCGAAGTAAGTTTTTTTTTTACTACGACGGTGGCAAACAACATGCGGCCTGCCTGATGTTAAGCAGTTACCGCCGCCTAAACGCTTGCAACATCCTGGTGTTCACACGCGCGCTGCCGACCCTTTAAGAACCTATTTACTCCCCGTGAAATCATAAACTACATTTTGTTTTAAGACAATGTATTATAAGGAAAATACTAAGCAATTACAATACAAATCATATTTTTTTCCATGCCAGTTCATCATTGTCAAGCTTGGTTCACCTTATGGCCTGGCCTTTTGCCTTTTGGATACTAGCACCAAAAAATTATGATGTTAGGACATGTACTTCTGACTCAAGTAATTCGTTCGTCTGTAATTCTGACAGCGAGAAACAGCATATTTCATACATTCGCTGTGTTTCGAATGGCCAACAAAACCAGCGCCATCTGTTGAAAAAAAATCCCATAGTCACGTTCACTTATTTTGTTGCAGGTTACAAAAGGTAACCTCTGGCCGCTGATATACTTGTTGTGTGGGATCACCGCCGTGGTTTCCACGTTCCTGGACAATGTCACTACCGTGCTGCTCATGTCACCAGTCACTATTAGGTAAGTTTTTTCGAAATGCAAATTCAAGATATGAGCATCGACGTGACATTCATGACATTCCACTGACCTTCGAAGAGAGCTTCTAGAGAAAATGTATAAATTGATCAATAGATGTCGGTACTGTGTCTAGACAATTCTAAGCAACGTCGGTCCCTTTGAAATCTTTGAATTGAGCTAATTGGCCTTTGATTTGATTGGTTTGAGCTTTGCTTAGTTTGGGACTAGATCGATTTGTATTAATTATTGGATTCCAGTAAGATTTGCCAATAACTACAATACAATACAATACAAGTACTTTTTATTGAACACCTCATAAAACATACAGAAGAAATACAATGAAAGAAATTACAATTAGAGGTAAACAACAGGCGGTCTTATCGCTAAAGAGCGATCTCTTCCAGGCAACCTAACTAATCTTCAATATATTTTTTTCAGGTTATGTGAGGTGATGGATCTGGACCCAGTGCCGATCCTGATGTTCATGGCGATATACAGCAATATCGGGGGCACCGCGACCCCCGTGGGTGACCCACCTTGTGTCATAGTGGCATCCAACAAACATGTTATAGATGCTGTAAGTTTTCACGTATATTTTTAGGTCCATAACTACGTTTAATTATCTCCATCTTAGCGGAGAGCAGCGTCGTGTGTCTCACTCACTCGTATGGCCGCCACAATCGGATCTCTCGCTCAACCGCTCGCCACGTCGATAGTCGCGCAAAGTCGTATCTGTTAGGCGGCATGAAACGAAGACTTGCAGAGTCATCCTATAACGTCAGTTGAAATCGATATTTCGACTCCGTTTCGATTTTGTGATTTATTTATTCAGCGCACAGCAACTTTCTGGTCTCTTCTAGGCATTTTCATTCGATAATTTTAAGTTTTTCTTCACATCTCTCGGACTTATTTTTCTCCATATTGGTTTCCGGAAGCGTGTTTTGCTTACATTTTTGTTTCTTGCAACAAATCGGCGCTAAGCGAAGCTAGAAATAAATAAAATAATGAATACACATTAGCAGTATCACTAAAATTAATATAAGTATTCAACTGTTAACACGTTATAAGGTTACAAACATCGTTTTAAGCCCTCGTATGCTTAGTCACAGATCCGTGCGGAATATTTGAACCTGACCTTAAAATATCAGTTAATTTTAATTTGACTAGCAAATTTTTGACAAGGCATATGAGGGGTTAAACAATCACATTTATTAAGATTGCAGTTAAAATGACATGATTGTTAAAATAATAAACATGATAAGATAACTATTAACTTATATTCCAGGGCATCAATTTCACCAACTTCACGGCCCACATGTCGCTGGGCATTCTGCTGGTAGCCGTTCAGACTTCAATACAGATTAAGTTTATGTTCCGAGACTCCAACAAACTTAGGCTCAACGTGCCCAGGGAAATTCAAGGTAGGTCTCATCTTTGCGTCATTGAAGTTCCTTTTAAAAAAAAATTAAGGTTTAGAATAAGGCAAACTAGCAGGCGTTCCTGCTTTCATAATAATAAAATGAAAAAATAAATGGAAGGGTTTCTCTCCAAACAGAATAATTAGGATTTCTTACATTTAAGAGTATCTAAGGACTACCTCTATCATCAGCAATTTTTTCATTGACCATGTGAAACTTACTGTTTTTTTTTTTTTTTTGGTGCGAACTTTGTCAATTGATTTGGATGTTTTATTCCTACAACAACAGAACAAAGGCATGATACATAGAGAAGCCAGGGGCATGGCATAAATGATAAGACAAGCAAAATACAACATGTCTTTTCAGATCTACGTCACCAAATTTCTATATGGCGCCGGGCAGCGGACTCCCTTCCGCAGCTCAGCGGCAACGCCCACGTTGTGCGCGAGCGCCTTGACAAGAAGATCCAAAAGTTACGTGTACAACTGGACGTTATGGTGAAGGAGATCAGCAAGCGTGCGTGTCCGAGGGATGAGTTCCAGGGGACGTTGAATGAGCTTAAGCAGAAGGTAAAATGAAAACAAGAATAAAAACATCTCAAATATTCCTTTGAGAAAGCATAGTTCATTCGTTACTAAATAAAAGATAAAATGAGAACCATACCTAATGCATTGAGAGTGGCATCGCTTGTTACTACAATATTTCAATTTGTCAAGACCAAGATTAGAGAAAAAAACATTTAGATATCTTAGGTGTTAGTATTATTAAGTGCGTACAGATAGTCTGACCGAGTTGAGTTTAGGACGGTTGGGAGTTAGTGAGAGTCTTAATCATATTGAAGAAAAAGATCCAGGAGTTACGCGTACAGTAATTATGAAAGAGACCAGCAAGCAGGCCTCAAGAGAAGTTCCAGGGAACACTAGCTGGGCTTAAGAAAATACGAAAGATTAGGACAGCACCTAGTGTACTGAAAGTGGCATCGATAGTTGGGATACGATGTTTATATTGAGAGAATTGTGGAATTGGCCCCTGTAAACATTCAGTTTTTTAACCGTTACACTTACATTGTAAATTTTAATGAGTTATTTTGCCTATGGTTTGAAATTTATTACGACGAGATATTAGTGATCAATGTTTTCATTGGCCTTTTCACAAACACTTGCCTAATTGTGTAAATATAATAGTAAGTTGCTCCTGGTAACTGTAGTATTATTATTTAGGAGTTATGCACCGCAGAAATTGAACTAAGAAATTAAAATGGCAGTCATGGCACAAAATGACTATCCTCTAGACGATGTATTCTAAACTTATTTTCCTTGTTTTACAGTACAAAATTCGCGACAAGCTGCTACTGGTTCAGGCTTCCGTCGCAGTGTTTTTCGCTGTAGCTGTGTTTTTCCTCCACTCGATCCCCGAGCTAAGTAGGCAAAACCTTTTACCTATATCATCAAAATATGGCCAACAATAGAAGTTGATATGCTAACCACATACTCAACGAATTCAATATCTTGCTTGTACAGACCATTGTACTAAATTGATTGGGTCGAATTTCGGCGTAGCTACTTTTGCAGATAACTGCTTGCTACCTATCAGTAGGCAAAACTACTTTATACTGCATTCGTGGACTAAACTCCATCTTCTGCTACAGGCTAATTCAAGCAGACTTTGTAAGTGGAATCGAATACTATATCCCATTCAACTTTGCTTTCATTTGATTTCATAAAAACATAAATGATGGACAATTTTGCCGTGTACTTTCGATCTATGCATGTGATATTACAGACCGCGTCTCCCTGGGCTGGACGGCACTCCTGGCAGCGCTGCTACTCCTAATACTCGCGGATCGTGAAGACTTGGAACCAATACTGAGGAGAGTGGAGTGGTCCACGCTGCTCTTCTTCGCGGCGCTCTTCGTACTGATGGAAGTAAGTAACAACATGGCAACATTATAACCTTACATGACATCAAACGAAGGCTTACCAAGGATCTCTAAAATGGATGCTTAGGGCGCTCCTAATATGCCTGCTGCTACTGATCCTAGCAGATCGTGAAGAAACAATCCTAAAAAGTGAAGTGGATCTATGCTCCACTTCTTCGCGACGTTCTTCTGTTGACGAAAATGAGTATCCACATGAGTACCAACATAATAACTACACCCCATCATATAAAAAAAGGATTACCAAGGATCTCCACAACTGATGTTTGCTTGACCTTCGTCATTCGCGATGACAAATGGAACTGAGTTTGAGGAAAGTGGAATGGAGACCATTGCTCTTCTTTGCAGCACTCTTGTACTTCTGGAAGTAAGACACCACATACATACCAATACTAATTACCAACAAATAACCATACTTCATCATATCAAACAAAATCCTACCAGTGGTATCGCGGTTCACCAGAATGCTTTGCTTTGAATGATTCAACTTTGCATCTTGCCTTATATAAGGCAATTTGACACGTGCTTGTAGCCAGTCGTAGTGGCGTACAGTCGTTGGATGGCCATGTCAATAAGCCCTGCAACCAGTCACGTCGCATTTTACCAACAACCGATTAAACACAGTTCTTATCCGGTTTTTGCGAAAATCAAAACAAGAGTTTTCTACTTTCTGTAGTTTATTATTTTGTATTCTGTGTTTTAACATGTTTAGTGACTGATTTGTCTGTTTTTTTTTTCAGGCTCTCTCTAAGCTGGGTCTGATCCAGTACATAGGCGGTTTGATGGAGGCTCTGGTACTTAGAGTGGACGAAAGCGTTCGACTGGCAGTTGCCATTCTGCTCATTCTCTGGGTAAGTGATTTATACTATAATGGTGCCAAACAAGAGAAGACCCTACTGCAGATTATAGATATTGACATTGCGACTGACACTTCTAAATATTTTCATGAGATTATGCTTAAACATCATCTCAACCGAGCAAAGGCCTTTCTCAAGCATCTCCACATCCCAACAGCTTCCCAGGATCTTCACAGAATTCTTTGTACACCTTTTGATAGACCTACCCACGCGTCATCTTCCAGTAAAGGGTCACCACTCAGAGAAACTTTTCGCCCCAGCAGCCGTTGGTTATACAATCTAGTCTAGTAATTATTCAGGCTATTTTCGTTGCTTTAGTTTTTTGCTTGCTTACTTGCTTGGTTGACTTGGTTTGCAGGTTGGCGGCGTAATCTCAGCGTTTGTGGACAACCTTCCGATGACAACCATGATGATACGAGTGGTGATCTCGATTGGAAGTAACCCAGCACTCAACCTACCGCTAGCTCCATTAGTTTGGGCGCTTTTGTACGGAGCTTGCTTGGGAGGTACGTTCAGAAGACAAACATACGTTTTTCTTCTTCTTCCTTGGCCATTTTCCCAACTACTTGGGGTCAGTCTTACTTGTTTTTTTTTTAGGGAAAAAAGAAAGCATTATTATTATC
Source organism: Apotomis turbidana (assembly GCA_905147355.2). Classification (NCBI taxonomy): domain Eukaryota; kingdom Metazoa; phylum Arthropoda; class Insecta; order Lepidoptera; family Tortricidae; genus Apotomis; species Apotomis turbidana. The sequence continues at coordinate 7,405,702 of LR990307.1, forward strand.
ATCCAATAAGAAAGAAAGAAAGGAAAAAAGAAGGGAAGAAAGAAGGAAGCCAAACTTTCATTACGACTAGTCATGTTTTGGAGTAGGAAACAGTTGGAAACGAAACCACGATTTGTACGGAAAAAATTGCGGTGATTATAATTATATCCTTCATAATACGTGTTCAGGGGATTTTATCATTTTGCTATTGGATGCATTTCACAATTATTAATACAGACAACACGTACGAGTAAGAGATGTTAAAAAGTCAAGCCATGTATCTAGATCTAGAAAATACGCTAAAAATTACTCGGCAGAATGAAGTTAATACTTTTCTGGTAAAGTATCTGCCAGGGCCTTAATTCTCTGCTACTTTTGTTCCAGGCAACGGCACTCTAATCGGGGCCAGTGCGAACGTGGTCTGCGCAGGAGTGGCGGAACAGCACGGCTACAAGTTCACCTTCACGCAGTTCTTCAAGGTCGGCTTTCCCGTCATGATCGGACATATGGCCGTCGCCTCCGTGTATTTGCTGCTGTGTCACTGCGTTTTCACTTGGCATTGACTGATGGCGCGATCTATCCCAATAGATAGAAGCGGCGAAAACACAAAACAAAAATTAAAGCGTTTCATAAGTTAACACGTCGCCTCCGTGTATTTGTTGCTGTGTCATTGCGTTTTTACTTTTGACAGATGGCGACATCTAGTGGGAAACGGCAAAAATATAAATACTTAAAGCGTTCTAAACGTTACCACCGCATTATGGTTGGCAACAATGAGTGTCTCAGGCATATAAAGGGAAATTGCTACAGAAAAAATGGACGCCTATAAAAACTTTAGTTATTTTTAATTTTGTTTACATTTATATTGTTAGGACCTATGTTTGATAAAGGTTCGTTGAAATTAGGCTCGTAGACGATCAATAAATTGTCTAAGAAAATATGGATATTTAAAAAATATATTACATATTTATGTTAATAAAAATAATGAATCGAATGTGCGAATAAAAAATCGTCACATTTGTTTTACATAGACGATTTCAAATTTCATTTCAAATGTTTAGGTATGATTTAAAATTCTTGTAGAATTGTGCAATTTTTATCTCAGCACTAATTTTAGTAGTTAGATACAAATTAATGTGATAGCTTTAAGAATATGTCAGTGTGGAAGTATTAAAAGGAAATTTTAGTAAAGTAGGAATCCTTATAGTCCTCAGTTCATAAATGCACGATACCTATTGGGTCCCATCGTGTGTTAGAATTCAGGTGAGGTCCTTTAAGACTGATATCGTTTATTATCTAATGGAAACTGTTCGGATTAGGGTGTGCAATTTCCCGGGACCTTAACTTAATATTAATGTGGGTATGACTTGATTGCGGGATGTTTTGTACTCAGTTATAAAAAAGATAGTTACTTATATTATTATACAGGCATTCTAACTTTCATTTATATAGTCATCAACTCTAATAAAAATACATATACATTACTAAGGCCTTGTAAAAATCTATACCTAGTCTATTAGTAATTTTGATAATCCCCTAACGAGATATTCTTTTATTTTGATCACATTTATCTGAACTATGACATGGAAATATCTGTTATGGCAATCAATTGTTATCTTTTTTACTATCATTATATGTAATTTTTATTTTTATGACGATTGTTTTAGCGTAATTTATACTGACATTTTAAATAGTGAAATAAATAAATCTAATCAAATCTGTTGTCCAAAATGTCACCAAAATAGGGGTTTTTACGGGAATCCTCGTGGCATATCCATATAAAACAGCATTTAAGGTCATTCACCCCAAATTCCACACCCTAATCCGAACACTGCGAATGGGGTGAGACTATGGCGGACTTCCCCCCGGTTAGCCTTACCTTATCTTAGAACAAAGCGAACTGAATTTGGCCTGAAAAAAGGATTCCCACTAAGTATATCATTGGGTCCGTCCAATTGGCTGTCTCACTAAATTATAAAAATAACGTGCTATTCTTGTAAGTTATTATTATTAGTGTAGACAATAGGTTAAATATAATTCCCAATGTTTGACCGGCCCCTAAAACTCAAGGTTTGCCTCGGGGGTATTTGAAGAAAACGAATAATTTGTGACACAAAATATAGTCGAAATAATTCCATAAGTCAAAGTGGGGCAAATGTGCCAGCGGGGCGTGAATGTCTCCGAATATTAAAAGATAGTGTGTAGATGTGTAATGTGTTTTTACGGATTAACCACGTATTTAAATAAAACAATTTAAACGCACTTTACAATTTTAACGTATATTAACTATTTGAGCCTCCCTGACGTTTCGGTAGCTTTAAAGGTTGACTGAGAAAAACACATTTTTTTCTCTGTCAAGTAACGTTTGTGCAAACTACCCACTTTATATATATGAATTTAAATAATAAAAGTGTACATGACGATGATGAGGAACACATGCCAGATGGTCCTAATGTGTAAAGACAATTACACATGTGCCAGAAGGGCATTAAGCACGTATTCGACAATTAATTTTAGTATAAGTGTCAGAAGATGTTTATTATATTTTACCTGAACGCGGACAAGAAAAAAGGTTTCTACTTTTTTCGAGTTGTGAGCGTGAGCGCCTTCTGGTTAAATTTTTTTTTTTTATAACTGCATGATTTTTTCCTTCCGCATTTGCCCCATCTAATCTTACCTACTTTCAAGTACAAAATGCAAGCACCGAATGCTTATTATGTATAAGTAAATGTTATTATATAATATTAAACATGATATTTCTTTTTGTCTTTTTTTTTTCATATGAATCTCATCAGCTATGGTCCAGAACACTATTCTGAGTTATCGTGACGTTGAACGTCACGGCGACATATAACGTTACGTCGGCTACGTGTAACGTATAAATGCACGATACGATTACGTAACGACGGAATAATGTTTTGGCTCATCAATCGTGTCAATGAATAACCAATACGTGAGGTTAGTCCGGACAAGGAGAAGCGTCAAAAATTACAGATGTTATACTCATGTTATACTAACCCCATCAGACACCACCCAACAATAGTAAGATGACGTTTTAGTAGTAAGTGTGAAGACAGGCGAGCGTAATTTGAGTCGCATAATTTCGGTAGCGCCATACTTAGTGACGTGATGACGTGACATGATATTATTGGCCTAAGATCGGATGTGACATAAGACCGGAGATATAGAATAGAATTTTCCGTAAATGGAGCGATACTTTTCACTGCTGGCAATATAGTTTCTCCGCCATTTTGTTCTGCCCCTCACGTCATACCGTGATAGAGAGAGCTAGAGATTAGATAATAGTCGTAGGATATGAAAAAAATAACTGTAATTCTGTTAAAAAAACTAAAAAACCTCTGACCTTAGGCGACCTGACCTTACAACATCTGTACTTTTCGATATGGTATAGTCGAAATTTTAATTTAAGCTGTCCGAATTCCACTTAAAAAGAGCTTATCTTGTAATCGAGTCATGACCCCATAAAACCATTGTTTTACTCCTGTATAGATCCTGTGCTCAATCCATACTATAATCAACTATCCATACAAATATTATAAATTCAAAAGTGTTTCTGTCTGTCTGTCTGTCTGTCTGTCTGTTACCTCTTCACGCTTAAACCGCTGAATTGATTTTGATGAAATTTGGCATAGATAGTTTAAGATACGAGGAAGGACATAGGATAGTTTTCATCCTGGAAATTATACCTATAAAGATTGAAAAGTGAGTGAACATTTCTGTTGGGGTGCGGTGACCCTGTAGGAAATGTATTTATTAGACCAAAAGCACAATTGCTCTTAAATTTGCTTAGGCGCTTTTAATAATCCCTTTTATCAAGTTCCACGCGTACGTAGTCGCGGGCAAAAGCTAGTAATATTATAAATGCGAAAGTGTGTCTGTCTGTCTGTTACCTCTTCACGCTTAAACCGCTGAACCGAATTAGTTGACATTTGGTATTGGAGATAGTTTGAGTCCCGGGAAAGGACATAGGATACTTTTCATCCCGAATAAATTTAGTGTTCCCGTGGGATGAGCGGGTAACACCGCGGGGCACAGCTAGTTTGGGATAAATAGAAGCAGGTAACAAAAAACGCAAACAAATATCTTCTTGTTTCAAAGACAAAGTTGAATTTGCAATATCCTAAGTTATTGGAATAGGATATTTCGACACTAAAGCCATAAAATTCGTAAAATGCTAAAATTTACGCGAGTCTCATTTCTCAAGAGCTATGTTATTCCACTTTCAACCTTGTGACTTAGAAGAGATAATCGTATATTTTGTTTGCGTTTGTTTGCTACTTATTTCCATTTGTCCTCCTACAGTGGCTTTCTGGGGCCATGTTTACAATATAAGCTCTTTATGACCATTCGGCCGTCTTAAACAATTTCAACTATAGTTGCTCCTGCCCCGCAGTCGCACTTGTCCAGATTGACCATATGTGTTTCGAACGCCTGTATTATTAGTCAAAGCAACGACGAAGATTTGTTATTTAAGGCGTTGAAGTATTATAGGTATGGAGTGTAGAATGGGAGGAGGAGACATAGGAGAATATTTTGATAAACCGGCCAAGTGCGAGTCGGACTCGCGCACCGAGGGTTAAGCTAAATTTGCACCTGGTATGTATGGCGCCGCATACAAATGTTGTATGGGAGCCCCATTTAAATATTTATTTTATTCTGTCCTTTTAGTATTTTGTTGTTATAGCGTCAACAGAAATACATCATCTGTAAAAATTTAGACTATCTAGCTATCACGGGTCATGACATATAGCCTGCTGACAGACAGACTGACAGCGTAGACTTAGTAATAGGGCCCCGTTTTTTACTCTTTGGGACGGAACCCTAAAACGTGTCCAGCGGTAAGCAGTAAATAATAGTTCTAAAAGGCTCCACAAGCGGCGCTGTATGTAATGAATGAATGAATGAATGAATGAATGAATGAATGAATGAATGAATGAATAAATGAATGAATGAAAGATATTTATTCACCAGAATATACGGTACATGATAAGGTCTTACAGTAGTAACATGTTTCCATAATATATTCTACCGTTAGGCATGTGAAACTTGATTAGGTAACTAAAAATAGAGAATTATTGCATCATACTGCCGTGCTAAGCTAAAAGGCGACCTTTTTGTATGGAGCTCCATAGCAAAAGGTCGCCTTTTACCTTAGCACGGCAGCATACTAGTAGTAGTAGCTGGAGTACCGAAGTGAAACTGTCTACCGTCTATATACTACAGGACCTTAAGGCTCATTATCCATTCAAAAATGCTGTTTGTTTTAGTAAGTACAACGTATTAAGGTATATGGGTGTGTAGTTAACTGTATCTTCGATTCTACTGTAGCGAAGTGCAGAGTGCTTAGACATTATCAAGGGTAAGCAATAACTCTACACTTAAGACAGTGTATTATGCATACGCCGAAAGTAGAGGTGTGGGGAAGCAGTAGTTGTAGCGATTCACATGTTCACGTCATGTGCCCGCCATCAAATAATCATATATCATCATCGTGATACTCACATCATCATTATCATCATCGAATTTAAGACATATTAGCATCATACGTCATCAAGCTAATACTAAAATTATCATTTAGTAGATATAGGCAATACAAATGCAAAATAAGAGTAACAGTGTGAATGTTTGCGGAAGCAAGTAAAACCATTCTTATAACTAAACATACTATCACTTTAAAAATAACAAGTTGATATTCACAAATTGACAACAGAGGAGTTGAGCTTTACTTAGACTAAATAAGAATGAAAATCCCATATACAACGCTTAGAGGGCGGGGGCTAGGTCACGTGACGTATCGAGTGTCCCGAGTAGGACGAGGCAGGCGAGCCTGAAGAGTGAGATGGGGCAGTTGAGTGGGGCGAGACAGATGACGCTGAAGAGTGAGATGGAGCAGTCGAATAGAACGGGTCGGTCGAGTAGGTCGACAGCAGCGAATGACTAGTTTTGAGTATAAATAGGCAAGGGCTTAGTAGAAGGGGATTCTTTTTTGTTTGGAACTTCGACGGAGTAACATTACTTTCTGGCAGTTAAGGTGTTAAAATTAATTCTAAGGGGAATTTCTGCTGGGGTTTTGTTTGTTTCTTGAACTATATTTACCTATTGAGATTGAGTGGGGTTTTGTTACTTTAAAGGCTATTAAGCTTAGTCACATGCCAGAAATAGTGTTTTGGTACATGGTTGCCAGGTGAAAGATATTTAACCTTGCGGCTGTTAAACGAATATCTTTCAGACTCTTCTAGTTTTATCCGAGTTAGGCAGCTCGGACACTAGCCATATATAAGTGCAGTGAATAGCCTACGAGGGTGGATAGTTTTGTTTGGTGAAAGCAAGGACCACACGTGATGGACATGCGGGCCTTTCCGCGCTTGCCGAAGCCAAATGGACCTCCAGGCTCGGTCTCATATACTTAACGACTCACAGTTAGGGTCCAGTTACACTTGGTTTTCATTAGGTTGGTTCATCCGCGTGAGTATTCGGGCGAGGAGACAAGGGTTGGTAGAAGTATCAGCCGATCCGTATACTTCACTTCCTATGATTGAACCAAACGCATCTGTAACATAAATCTAGAGTATCTATGACGAATAATCTAGGATTCCCAACTTTTATAACGTTCTACCGCAACACGTGAGGCGCTAGCTCGACATGGAAGAACAGCCCCAAAACGACAGCTGTCAATCCCGTCGTATATGGCCACATCCTCAGAGTTCGGTATTACGTACTAAAGAGTTTGGTCATTCATAAATCAAGAGGCGATACTAGCGCCATCGAGCTAATTCTCTGATGCGCCGTCACGGCCAACCCTGACAGTCACACGCCCTCGTGTGGTTAGACCTTTACAAAGAGTATCTATAAAGAACAACATGATTTCAAACTAAGCAAGCTCGACCCTTCCTGACCAATATGTTGTCTGCGTCTAGCGTTGCCAAATAGTGGCCTGACGCATTTTTCTTTATCTCGCAACATGTAAGCAATCTTTCGCTTCTAGGCAAATTCATAATTTAATTTTCTTGAAGCGCATACTATTCACTAATGCATCTAGCAAATGGCTCGATACCACGTACCTACAATCCGCACCTGCACCCGTTCAATACCTATTTAAAGTGCAGACCCAACACCCTCTTGCCTCCATGCCATCCCATGTTTGAGTACCTAAGCTAAACTACAGCACAGGAACTCCGAACTTCACAGTTCAGAATAGCTCCACTTCTGCCATGACATCTGTCAATTAGTATTGTATCCAATAGTTTGACATCCTATTCGCATTTACTAAAATGTAACATTAGCAGCATTCGCTATAATCAACCAATCAGGCTCACACTGCAGTAAAAGTCACAGTAATGGCGTGGACCGGGCGCCTAAGGCCCTTTCGACCAGCGTATCCTCAAATCATGGCGTGAACCGGGCGCGCTAGGCCCTTTGGATCAGCCTGCTCTTGCTTGTGGTGCGGCGTAGACCGGGCGCCTGTAGCCCATCCGACTAGCCACCTCCCACATACACTTCCATAAACCATAGACCGGGTACCTGCAGTCCCTTCTGACCAGCCTTCAGTACAAGGTCGTGATGCAGATCTAGCCGATAAACTCACGTCAACCAGTCATCATTCACCATTACAAAAAAACCATGTAAAAGCACTCTCTCTCTTTTCTGCCATCACAAGTAGCGACACCTACAAAGGATCCTTCCTACTTACTTCCGTAACTGCTCATTAGAAGGCTAACAAGGATTCTCTATAACAATGATTTTAAAAGTGTAGATTTGTTAGATCGCTATTCTTTTTTTTTTTTAAAAAAAGGTAAACTTATCGCTCTTTATTTTTGGAACCAGAAACTATTCAGAACTACTCGTCAGATCTTCACACATGGATGGTTCACTCGACACCGAGAGTATCATTGTCGCTATTTTATCATAAACCGCCGTCTCGGCCTCCTTTTTATCTGTTAAGTAAGTAGTAACTCGAGCAAAACCTCAACACCATTTAACCTGCTTTAACCTTTTCACACTTTGTCAAATACAAAATCTGTCGTTCACACGCACGTCATTACATTGCAATGCGAATCGCAACATTGAACTCTATGAGGCATATAGGTTGATACGCTCTACACGCCTTGATGGATATATCTGTCGTTGGCGTCCGAAGGGATAAGGGATAAAATTATCATCTCAATTGCTAGGCTCCACTCCACCGTTCAAAGCTGTGCACGATGCATATCATTTATATTTTTGATCATACAGTTACCGACAAAGTTATGTTAGTTTTCCGCGTAATGGAAACCATAACTGTTCAAAATAGATGGTGCCCAGGGTCTTATCATAACCCAAAGCTACATGATACATTAGAGTCTTAAATAGTCCTAATTAGGAATCGAAACGACGTGAGCAATGGGCAATTTGTCTAATTAAATTTTACATTTCTGAATAGAGTTTCCCTACCAAAATCAAACTATGCATGAGCAATAGGTATTGTTTACTGAATAAATAACTATGAACTATGAACCTTCGGGTAGTAGTGACTTTGTCTGTTTGCTGATTAGATTCTAAATTATACCGACTACCATGAAGCTCTAATAAATAAACAGCTTTGTACCGGGTGTTCGGCGGGCTGTCAGTTTTACGCATGTAGGGAACAGTTGCTTTCAAATGACAGTGAGTTTCACGATAAATAACTTAGCGTGCTACATTCTAGGGTTATACTACTCATTCAACTTAGGGTAAACCCAACACCGATGAACTCGCAGAGGTAAATCAACTTTAGCTTCGAAAGATATAATGACTTGCCGTCAGTGAAACGGTAAAATGCTGATCGTACTGTTTAATTATGACGTAAATACGTAATTCAAGAATACCTTTACCTATTGTAATGGTTTCCGGAATCTTAAATAGCAAAGACAGTAATGAAGAGGTGATCTGTCCACCTGATGTTTAGCATGATCATCATCATTATAATCATGTCAGCCAATGCTAAGCAAATACTTTTCCGATATGGCCCCGCGATACTCGCATACAACGAGTTCCTGCACCCTTTACAATATCGTCAGTCCAACCTGCAGAAGAACTTTTCCACGTGTCGTCCTCCAGCACATGGTCACCGCTCACGCACCTTTCCGCCCTAGTTGCTACCACCTAATGTTACTCCCACTAAGGCCACTGAATAATTACGTTATTTTTTTTATGTTATACCTAGGTATAGGTCCTATACCTTTACCATATAGCTTCAATCTCAGAAGTTGGTTAGTGACGTTGAAGACGACAATGGAACATGCTTACCCAGATAGTGCTTATTCACTCTCACCTTTAAAATATCACATCTATAGGCTGCCTGTCCACAGAAATGATAACCGATAGTAGTAGGTATTCTATACCAAATTGGAGTGGTGAGAAGTACCACCTCTCCTTGAAAAGGATCACAAGCTGCTACCAAAAATGAACGTAATGACCTCACCAGATAATGTTGACCTCTCGTTGTAAGATTCTTGTCGATTTGGACATCCTTGCACGTAACCGGTTCACTGGCTAGCTTCTTCACACCAGAAATGCAACTGGTACTGATGTGCCTTGGTTCCATTTTCGTTGTTCTTGTCATCTTGTAGTTTTCGTTGTTGCGTCTTCAGTCATACTGCTATGAAATCTCGTCATAACTACACGCAAAATCAAGTATCTGCGAATCAATGGAATTTTCTTAGATAATACACAATTTACACGGCAATACTCTCTACTTTCAGAAAACTTAATAAAGTTCCACAGACGCATAGCTTCTTGCGCAGTCCCCTTACCTCCAACTAATTAAGTAATTTGCATTATCAATTATCATATTACAATAAGATTGTGTAAGCCAAGTTTATTTTATTATATGCCATGTTAAGCCTTAGTAATATCTAGCAGTGCGGCTCTTTACAGTGTTCGTTAGGGCTGGTGACAACTCAGCACTTCTAGCATAACTCTGATAGGTACCTCTTGGTCGTGCGAAAAACATTAGCAATCTCGTTCTTGACAATACCGTGCAAACAGGATAGGAGATGTTGAGGCACGCGACAAACGAAGACGCTGTACGATGTGCTAGTCGGTAAGCTGAAAGCTTGGTTATAGACATGCGTGAAACTCAAATGAAAAGAATAGAGATAGTTATCACTCATTTCGTTTAGTGGATCCATAGACTCACACTGCTCTACCATGTAGATCGTTAAAAAAGTGTACAGCATGAATACGAATAACGTAGATATTTGAAAAACAAGGTTCCTTCGCGATCTACACATCTCTATTTGGCTATTCACTACAATATCGGTTACCTTGCACAAACCCTACATCTGAACCAGCTTCACCTTGATCAGGATCACACTTGATAAGATTTGTGTATGCAAGACTCGTAGGTGTATTATGTGTTGCCACAATCAACTGAGAGAGCCATGCTCCCATATAACCAAAAAAATATCGCATTTCCGCTATCCGACCTCGTGATGCCGATGGTGTTTCCACTTGTCCCCTCATTTTCAAGCCCTCAGATCCCACTTCTGATAACGACTCACAGTTAGGGTCCAGTTACACTTGGTTTTCATTAGGTTGGTTCATCCGCGTGAGTATTCGGGCGAGGAGACAAGGGTTGGTAGAAGTATCAGCCGATCCGTATACTTCACTTCCTATGATTGAACCAAACGCATCTGTAACATAAATCTAGAGTATCTATGACGAATAATCTAGGATTCCCAACTTTTATAACGTTCTACCGCAACACGTGAGGCGCTAGCTCGACATGGAAGAACAGCCCCAAAACGACAGCTGTCAATCCCGTCGTATATGGCCACATCCTCAGAGTTCGGTATTACGTACTAAAGAGTTTGGTCATTCATAAATCAAGAGGCGATACTAGCGCCATCGAGCTAATTCTCTGATGCGCCGTCATACTTATATATTTATATGTCTGCTTTATATACACATATTAGGGCGAGCTACTCCATGTTTCCGGCGTCTCATCAGCCACATGGGGGGGGCTCAAATACACCGATGATAGTCACTTCTTCGGGCTAATCACCCGAACTTACAGTTCAGTTTAGCTAGGCCCATACACGTTTAAATATAAATATGAGACCCAGGTCTCTAGTGTTCTTTGTACTAGCTAAGGAACGGGGGTATGGGTATAGGTACACTCCAGTAGAAATATTAAAACGGGGTTCTTTATCTTCCGAGCAATCGGCCATTCATCATTAACTAACATAACATCTATTCAAATTATTTTAACCTTGTTAGGTATAGTGGTTAAGAGGTTGAGCTATTAATTTCTTAAGTGGTTATGACCCGGGAAGTTAGTAGGGGAAAAACAGAGTCTTGTAGCGGTTTGTAAAGATTGGGAATAGGGAATCTGGTATTTAGGTCATCCAGATATTTAACACCTTTAACTTACCAACATTAATTATAGAAATAATTAATTAAAATTTACCGATTATGATTTGAAGCAATGTACCTTTGATATAGCTTAAGTGATAGAATGGCATCACTGAAGTAAAGTTGAGTCAATTAGCAGTAGATATTCGCTTTCTCAATGAACAGAAATAGTTTAAACTTTGTTATAATTTTGATAAGGAAATTGTGGATCGTTGTATAGTATGGAAATACAAAGCATTCCTAAGACTGGATGTGGAGTATCTGAAGTGTAAATTGCTAAAAGAAAAGCCGGGGACTTATGGATAGCAATAATGAAAGTTATTCGTTCTCGTATTTACATCACAGATCTCAGAACTAAAGTAATTTATATCACAAGGGTTGAGAGTAATTTCCTTTATCAGAACCAGTCATTCGAGAGTTGAAAGATACTCCGATCGGCACAATAGTCTTCATGATTTCAAGGGTATACTACATTTATGAATATGGTCAAACGAAAACCAAGTTCTAGAACTCATTAGAAGGGTTCATACCTACTAGGGAAGAGTAGTGTATTAGACTTCTTACAATTTTAATTATAACTTCATCATTTGGATATGTCATAATCTTTTCAACTTTTTCATATATTTAGCAAGTTGTAGGTTTAGGCAGGTAGCTTAACCTAGCGTAGGCCTTGTGTAGTTAACTTAAAAAGCCTGCGCCAAAAGGCTTCCCCAAAAGATGGATCCTTGACACTTTGCCGTAGGCTAGGACGTCATGCATAGATGTGATGAGATCCCACAGTGGTTTGATCAGTTATTAGCCAGGCGTGAAGGTCCGTCCATCCCTGTGCTGTATGTCTTAATTAGCTTTGCCAAATAGGATAGATAGCTAAGGCATACAGTATTACTCCTTCACACACTTAGAAGGGTTGGCGATTTTCTAAAAAAAAAAATATTTTTTTTTATACACCTTAAAGTTACCTTCTTCATTCTACTATAGACTAGCCTATGCTAGTCCTTAACTATATCGATTAAACATATTCAGTTTTCCAGAAATTCTAGCTAAATAAAACTTCTTATTCGTCCTTCCTGTAGGAGGAATCTCATTGAGATGTCTTCTCCATTTTACTATAATCTAGTCTTACTAGTTTTTAATTGTGAAGATTAAAACAACTTCCTATTTATTGCTTAGGTCTAGAATCCACTTCAGATTGTTCCACTATAGTTTATTTAAGGGATGTATACCATCTTCTCAGATTAAGGTGTAATGACAAAATTTATTTAATATTGTCAAATATGAAAACTTAAGATTAATTAAATTCATAATAAAATCTCATAGATCCTGTAACTTTCACCTGTTTATAGATTGGTAATGAAGTGTAGTTTCATATTGTACATAGACATATGTTTTCTAGTCATTCTGGAGTAAGAACATGCAATTTTAAGAACTAAATTATCTTTCATTCCAGAATTCTAATAAAATTTGGATAGAATCACATATTGACTTTTATTGTTACATAAGGTAATCTAGTTCGATTATACCTGACTGTGGTCTAAATGAATTCGATACTTCATATAGAATTAAACAACTTTCATAAGAGTATCTGTAATATTCCATATTGATTTTGATATAGGAACTATATAAGTTAGGAATTTAATTAGTACAAAGAACCGAGGTAGCAGTAGGATAGGAGTAGCTTGCACAAAATAAATAATAGAATACACACTTATTTAGTTAATTTAACAAAATACATAGTAATTTTGCACTATTCAGGTACGAGGCATTTCGCGGCACATCACGGCTACATCTCCTAAAAGAAACTGTGTTACTACAACAACGTAGGATCCGACCAATCTAGACGTTCACAACGGTTTTACCGATCACCTTGGCCATTAGTTATAAGAAATGTTCAGCTCAACTGTATAAAGATCCTTTCATATCTAGGTTTGGTTAGTTGTAGGTTCTGGAATGGCTAGGTAGTCGTTGAAGGGTTTCCTAGGGGTTCGTTGTAGGAGTAGAGTTTGGTGAGGAGGGTGAAGCAGACGAAGGACCTGTACCTTTAGTTTAGGGCTTAGCATACATTACGATTGGTGGTCCCGTGACTCAGGATAGCTCTAGAGTTGAAGTACCTCCGCGTAAGCATTACAAGTTGGTGCTTGTTCCCAGGATGTATTTATTTAGCAGATGGTCTTGATATACATTACATAGTGACGTGAATAAAGTTTTACTTTTACAAAATGACTGTATAAAGTTGGTAGAAGGAGGCTTTCCTGACACGCATTTACATTGGAGTCTTACTATACATTTATCATTTTTGTATTTATGTCTAAAAATCAAAAAATCCGCATTATTACTAACAAGCAAACAAAAAGGTATCCTTCACGAAGGAACTATGGACATAGTAAGTAGTTCCAAAGGCACGTATGTCGCGTATGAGTATAAGTATGAATTGTATTTTAATGTTAATAACGGCTCCATAGTTCTCCATTAGTCTTACCGTGCGAAAGAAAGTCCGACCCCTGTTTATAATTAAGAACAACATAATTACTTCGTACTAAAGAACTCACTGTTCAAACGTTTACTCGTAAGTGTCAAATTGATTTACGTACTTATTACCACAAATATTTTTCGTGTAAATTAACTTTTTTAGCGTATTCATTTCTTTTGTCAAACTTGGAACATGGCACGAATAGAGCAGATTTTAATATTTTTACATACGAAAAATATTTTCATTATGATTTTATTTAAAAATTTATTTTATTTAAAATATATTTTTTTGTTTAAATTAAATAAACTCGTAAATTGTTAATAACAAATTAACTTGCGTTTTTGTTTAACAACAGCTTAAAAGGGTCCCGACACTACATAGAAGGGATCATGAAATTATTTCTCAACTCATCTTGTTCCAGTACCTATGTAAAATGACAAATGAGAGTAAGACAAGTGCAAAATATTGACATTATTAACCCTTTAAAGTTTGATTTTACTTGTCGGTGGCGTGGTATGCACGGCAGCACACGTCGCCTTTAGGTGTTCTTGGCGTTCAAAGGTTTAAACTGACAGTTTCTAGACTCTGTGACAAAATAAAACAATAACAACATAGCAATTTTTTTATCAATTTATAAATATCACCATTTTACGCTTCTTTTTACATAAAAAAAAACATATTATAATGATTCTGCCGAACACACGAGAGACGAATTATTTGGTATAAATTATTCTTCGCGTCGTCTCTTGCCAAACGTAACCCCCATTTTTCAATTTGTTGAGGATCGCGTGGGAATCTTAAATAAAAAAATAGGATAATTATTTATTGCACTCTTTTATTTATTAATAAAACATAAAACTATAGCGTAGCGACTCCTTAGATTTTTGTTCTGTGATGAGGTGCATTTTGTTGGGACAAAGTTAATAATTCTAATTTAAAATATGCTGTGATTTTACATAGGATTCGTTAATTAATCAATAGAACTTGCGTAAAAAATAATATTCCGTCCTTTTTATTAATTTTATAGCTGTTATTTCTGAAATTTTTCACTGAACATTTAGTCATTTTTGAGACCCGTCACGTGTCATGGTCTAAACGAGACTGTTCGCCCAAGTAATGCGATTTGTGATTTTGCATTACTTGGGAGGGTGCCATTTTTTTCGGTCTGACTGTCCATGTAATTATTACGTTAATGTTTTATTGTAATGGATTTAATGTTGTAATTTGTAATTTTATTTTTCATGGATGGTTCTTTATAATTTTATTGGATGTGGCTGTAAATTATTTGATGTGAATGTTTATAAATTGTTGCATGCTGAAACCAATTACTTAATTGCAATAAAGAGACAATACAATACTTAGAGGTGATTAATAAAATGACTTTAAATGTTGTGTGTTATAAATAAATCACTATAAAATGACGTGGACTTTTTATTTATAATTTGTATTTGGACTTTAATATATTATTAATATGATGATAGCCTAGCGCCGAATGCCCGGCTGCGGCTCTTTTGGCGAGTGACAGAGACGGCCATAAATCCAATATTTTAATACATGAAAACCTTATATTATATGCCAGCGGTTCATTGACCAAAACGTTCTTTACAGTAAATAATTTAATAAATATGCAACCAGGAATTTTTTATTTCTTCTACGGAACCCAAACTTTTTGCGTCCAAAAGCAATCGGCAGTGCATTCGCCACGGAGGCAAACATAATGACACCGGTTATATAACAATATAATAGCATCGTGATTATAATGGGGGCAGGGTCGCGTGTGTTTCGAGGTCGTTTACATCGGAGTACGATGGATCTTTGAATTAATAGGTAACAAACATTACAATAGGGATGACCAGGGGAATGGATGAAATTTAAAAAGACACTTTTTACCCGACTACGAAGAAACCAAGAAGAATGTTATGACTATGACTTTGTTTTCCACGCGGATGAAGTTTGCGGGCACCTTGTTAGGGTTCCGTACCCAAAGGGTAAAAACGGGACCCTATTACTGAGACTTCGCTGTCCGTCCGTCCGTCCGTCTGTCACCAGGCTGTATCTCAAGAACGGTGATAGCTAGACAGTTGAAATTTTTACAGATGAATTATTTCTATTGTCGCTATAACAACAAATTATAAAAATAAAATATTTAAGGGGGGGCTCCCATACAACAAACTTGTTATAGATTATGATACGGAACCCTTCATGCGCGAGTCGGACTCGCACTTGCCCAATTTTTAATAAATAAATAGTAGGTACTATGACTACTATGTACAATAAATGTTTTGTAATAATACTCGTAGCCGCATTACATCCTATAGTTATGAGGTTTTTTTTTTGAGACTGTCAATCGATTCTAGTTTTAAATTGTCTATATGGGAATAAGTACACTTAGACTGCTCTAAAAGTTAGAAATGACCGTCAAAGTTCAACATTCCTACGGAGCGCTAAAAACGCTCTGTACAAATGGCCACCTAATTGACGTCATTATATTATGTAATTTAATAAGTAATTTGCCACTTTCGCCGTGTTAAAGTGCGTTTAAGTTCATGGTTGTCATATAATTATTGTTTTGTTAAATTATGACCATTTTGAAAACAATTTCAAAATTTCGATTGTGTTAAAATAAACATAAAATTCGCGTACCTTTGAAACGACATATAAAAAAATCATATTTTATTTTATTAAAACTATCGTGAGACATCTTTAATAATTATAAAAACGGTTTAAACTCACGTAAAAATTGTCAGGAACGGCCCGACCCACGAGGGGTCGCGAGTCGCGTAGCAGCACGGATAGCTCTACCCTTGATGAAGAGCTCCAAATGAGTTCGAAACATGTCGGGCCGTTCCTGACAATTTATACGTGAGTTTAAACCGTTTTTATAATTAATATTTTATTTTCTTTTTTTTTCTTTATTCAAAACAAAATTGAGCTAATCTTATTCATAACTACAGTATGATGTAAGAATTTAACACCAATCGTCATTTCTATTTACATTAAAATTACATAAACACATTAGCGGCGCGGTCATTTTTAATTTGGTTTATCTGTACCAATGTTCACTAATAACTGTCAACTATGCATTCGGACATTCTGACCAACTTATTCTTACAGAGCCAAGCTAATATTACCTTTATTACACAGTAATAAAAGCGATAATGTGCGCAATGCAGACTACCTTGAGAAATGTGACTGTTCTCGATGTGAGTCCCCACTGAGCGCGGTCTCTGATACGATATGCTATTACAATAGAACATTACATACATTCACAGCAGTAAATAAATAAATATTAAGGGACAATTATACACAAATTGACCTAGTCCCAAACTAAGCAAAGCTTGTACTATGGGAACTAGACGACGATATACATAATATATAAATACATATATAGATAACATCCATGACCCAAGAACAAATATTTGCACAAATATTTTCCCCGGCCGGGATTCGAACCCGGGACCGCCGACTCAGTAGGCAGGTGTCTACAAACCGAGCCAAACGCGTCGGCAGTGAATTCGTGAATGTCCCAGATTGCAGTTGTTTGTGTCCCGAACCGAAGGTTAGGGCTATACGCGATCTATAACAGAGCCGTGAGCATTTCGCATTTAAATTAGTTTTCACTTCTCATGCTCTTAAAATGTTACTTTAGTCTCTGCATATCGGGACTAAAACTCCTTATTAATCTCTAGGGACTAAAGTAAAATTGTTTTAATTTACTTTGAAAACCCCTAAACAGCCAATCACGACGTTTGTGAATGGAGGTTTATAGCCATTTTCAGTGATAGGTATACAAACTTTTTGGTGCTTGAAAATAACCTCAAAATTACAACTGCTCAAAAAAAGTAAAATTGTTTTAATTTACTTTGAAAAACCCCTAAACAGCCAATCACGACGTTTGTGAATGGAGGTTTATAGCCATTTTCAGTGATAGGTATACAAACTTTTTGGTGCGTGAAAATAACCTCAAAATTACAACCGCTCTTAAATTCAAGATTTTATTTAATGAAACACGATTAATTATTACGAATACGAATGTAATTTTATCATGCATGGTCAATAAGTCCATATTAGTCTTAAATAAAATAGTTTTCAAGTTTGAATCTGTTGGCTAAATATGCAAGCATTTAAAGCGTCACCTTACAAAAAAAAGAAAAAACCAAGGAACATTTCTTTTTTCTATTAGAATTTTGAATGGAATGAGTAGATGTCCATTACTTGTATTAAGCTTGAATTGTAATCACCAATTAGACCAATTAACTGTGTCACTTTATAAGTTACAAAATAAACACAGTATATATCCTCAAAGCAAAAATCACATCCCAGTTACAACCAACATTTGACCCACGCCCATCAACATCGCGGGTTGAGAATGAGCCTAATGAAATGACCATCGGCAACCTTTTTGAGAAAAGGTCAACGTCTCTACTATACCTACTCTCCATTCTCTCCTACTTTACTTCGACTTCGAGTGAAAATATTGAACATACTTCTCAATTACAAACCACGCCGACCCAGCTTAGTTTAGAGGGGAAAACCATACATTTAAATGTAAAGGATTGTACAAATTGCCCTTTAAATTTTTCTAAGGTTAGATTAACGGCTGTACTACGTAATTGTAAGAAACTTTGTTATAATAAATATCGTAATTTTATATTGAAATTCGTTTATTTTCCTCGCATTCAAAGTGAAAAGTAGAGTGTTTAACGCGAGACTAAACAAACCATAATGACACTCGAACTATTAGCCACCCTCGCTTAGCTCGGGTGGCTAAAACATCTCGTGTCATTACGGCTTGTTTTAGTCCCTTGTTGAACAATCTACTATATTATCCATATTTTTTTTGTAATATTTCATAGTAACATTTTACCCGACTAACAAATAATTGCACTTTAAAGTTATACATTTCATAGACAGATTCACATCGAAAAACAATTACTTATACTTAGCTTGAAATAGAATTTAGCGACATTGTAATCTAATCAACTTCCCGTGGGCCAAGATTTTTATTTATTAAGATTTTCTTTTACTTCCTTGTTAATATCCATGCAACTAACTTTACTGAAACTATTGTTGTATTACAGGAATGGTCAGAATAAGCAGTTTAGTAAAAAAAAACTGCATATTTTTTTCAGTATACTGTTTTTCTGAGACTTGACGTGAAGGAAAAATAAATCACTATAAAACTTACTTTATCTTCCTATAATGAAATTTACTCAAACATTGGTGGGGATGGGGACCTTGTTGTTCACTTGTAGATATAAGTGAAATTGCAATATGATTTTGTCAACTTTAGGTAAATCTCTATTCAAATTTCCGATCTCTGATGATGAAATAAAATATGTTTAGGTCCACTCAATTTTGTTTTGCACTCTATTTATATAATAAAATAAGAGCGGTGACAGGTAGCCGTAGTTACCATAAGCGATTGAGTAGTTAAGGCTGCCTGTGGGGCTAGCATATCTTGCAGCGACTTCGGTTGTCGCGCGTCTCAGCGTCTCCTGTCTTGATCACACGAAAGGAAGGTGACAGGTAATATTTGCCGCGAGTCAAAGAGTCGCGTGTCACAGTTAATGTTACACGTGTTGACCTCTGAAGCGGAGCGGAGGACATTAACCAATCAGGCTGCGCTTTGGTGAGGCCCAATAAGTGCATTTAAATCGATGTTAATTGACCCATTTTACACAGCTGAGTTATTTTCAGAAGCGTTTCACCCACCATCTAGCTTTCGTTACGAAATTTACATCGATATAATATTTTTTAAGTCTGTCATAACTCACAAGAAGTATTCATTTATAGGTCACAGATTGAATATATCTGACTTCAACAATAATCTTCAATAATAATGTCATAACCATCAAATTGTTGTAACGAAAGCTAGGTGGCGGTTGAAATTCTGAAGTTCTGGGAATACCCAGCTCAGCTCCGCTCCAGTGAACGAGCAGTCTAAAAACTCTAAAGCCGCTGACACTCGCACCCAACCATCCAAAGCGTGCCAAAACATTATCAATCGGGGGACAGCCGGATATCAGCGAAGGTCTGTTTAGACAATTGCCATTGACAAAAAACAAGAACTACTTATACTACTTACAAGGGTATGTTAGTGTGTTCTCTCCTGCGCAGATAAATCTATGAGTAAATCCACACTGTGTGATCTTTTTTGTTCTTTTTTTTTTTTTACAGAAACCTGCTGTTTTATTTTGTTTTGCCGAATAATATTAACACTAGGTTTTGTAATTTATTCTTACTAACAAATATTTATTATTGATTTTAAATCTGAAATAAAGAAATTTATTTGAATTGAACTGATTATACTGTCTTGAATTTCGTATCGTAATTTATAAATACAGAATAACCTTTGGATACCAACTTTTTGGAAATTTCGGCCTCTGGTGACCTTCTGTTTTGGTATTAACTAAATCTTATCTTGTTTTTACTGAATTCGTAGTATACAAGAAAGTCTATGTACGAGGGTGACACTGAAAGTTTTTAGAACAGGCCACTTGTCAACGATATAATAAAAAAATAAGTTTAGATTTTGAAAATTCATCTCTCGACGAATATTATTGTGTATGTATTTAATTCGTTTGTCATTTGTCATTCATTTTTCGTGCAATTATTTTTTATGACTTTCGATGTCATTAAAGTCAACAAGAAAGTTATGATAGATTTCGATTGGCCTTTCACGATAAAGCCCCGTTTCGTGCCACTGTTTACAACTTATTTAATTAGTTTAACCGTGGTCGCACTAATTTCACCGATGATCTGCGTGAGGGCCGGCCTTCGACGGCGACGACTGAAGACAATATCAGTGTTGTGAGGCGTGCGATAGAGACTGACAAAAGAATGACCTATCAGCGGATTCAGAAGAGCTTAGGCATTGGTATGAGTCAAGTGCACAAAATCCTCCATGAACATTTAGCTGTCAGGAATCTTTGTGCCCGGTGGATACCTCATAATTTGACAGAGTCCCAAAAACTCTCTTGTGATGATTGGTGCCGTGAAATGGTTCAAAGATTTAATGGAGATGACTCAAATGCAGTTTTCAACATGCTTACGGGTGACGAAAGCTGGATTTACTGTTATGGATCTGAAACTAAAAGGAAGTCTGCTCAGTGGGTGTTTCCTTCAGAGGAGTTGCCAGGTAAAGTGAAGAGAGGTCGAAGCGTGGGAAAAAAGATGGTGGCGTGGTTCTTCCGAATGACAGGTCATATCGCAACAATTGTTATAAAGGATCAAAATACAGTTATCGCAAACTGGAACACTAACAATACTTTACCACTTTTCTTGGAAAAAGGTACGGAGAAGCGACCTCGCAGTAGGCTCCTCCTTTACAACGACAACGCCTCGTCGCACACCACCAAGCAAACGATCGACTATTTGGCGATGTCAGACGTGGAATTACTTGGTCACCCACCGTATAGCCCCGACCTCGCACCTTGCGATTTTTATTTATTTCCGAAAATAAAAGAAAAACTTCTAGGAAAACGTTTTATGGACGCCGAGGAAGCAGTGGCTGCGTGTCAAAGGGTAGTCGAAGAGAACCCTAGGGACGAGTGGGCAAAGCGCTTTTCTCAGTGGTTCCCTCGGATACAGCGATGTATTGATGTGAAGGGAAACTATTTCCACAAGATATAATAAAACTAACAACTTGCTACTTTGTTCAGTTTTTGATTTTCTAAAAACTTTTAGTTTGACCCTCGTAAGTCGGGGTGTTCTGCCTTTTCGCAGAATTATTGTATACCTACTAACATAGTTCTTAATTATTTTTATCATGTGTACTGTAATGTAACTATGGACCTATGTTGTCTGGAAATAAAGATATATATATTTTTTTTATTGTTCGCCAAATGTTCACTTCGCAGAATTTCCATTCCTCTGTAGTCATACATTTTTCAAAACTTGCAAATATCATCTTATCGATTAGTTTTGTCTGTCTCTTCAACCAGGTAAGGCATTTCAATTTATCATTGAGCTTTGATCTTTGTCATCATCCTCCTAGCCTTTGTCCCATATCTTTGTAGAGTGAATTCTCAATCGGGTCGGCTACCTAAATCCCAAGATGTGGCGTAGGCACTAGTTTTTACGCAAGCGACTGCCATCAGACCTTCCAACCCAGAGGGGAAACTAGGCCTTATTGGGCTTAGGTGGTTTCCTCACGATGTTTTCCTTCACCGAAAAGCGAGTGGTAAATATCAAATGACATTCCGTACATAAGTTCCGAAAAACTCATTGGTCCGGGCCGGGTTCGAACCCGCGACCTCCGGATTGAAAGTCGCATGCCCTAACCACTAGGCTAACACCGCTTCTTGAGCTTTTATCTTTGTATTACAATAAAAAGAAATCAACATCACATACTGTTTCATAAAATAAGTACACATTGATCAACCCGTATATAACTTCCACCCTGCCAATATGGCTGTAGGCGAAACGTGGGCAGCTCCGTTTAAAAGTAAAATGTTTACATTATACAATATATTATAACTGACATGTGTTTGTGTGAATTTCAATGTGAACTTGTGGTTTCCGGTTTGAAATGATCTAATTAAGTCAAGTTCTTAATTTATGACACAACATAACCTCTAAATTGACTTATCACGTGTATCGGTTTACCCTTGTTTGATAGAGAAATGTTTTATCAAATATTTGTTTCATAGAAATTTAATTTCATCGAAAGCGTTTTTTGTCTGATACCATAAAATATTTTGTAATGTTGTAAGTAACTCAAACCTAACCTAACCTAATCTATAGGTTGACATATTCAAGATTTCTGAAAAATTATGACTTCAGACGAAAAATATGTCTATGAAATGAAAATTCTATGAACTGAAGCATTCGGTGAACTGGATTATAATTGTTGTACTTACTCTAAATGTTTTCGGATTTTCAATCTCAGGTGTAAAACGGATAACAATCTTAAAGGATGTTTTTCGCAAAGCCGTTGAAAACAGTTGCTTATCTGACCTCAGACAAATTAAGTTATAAATATTGGACATAATTGGGTAAGTTGGGGTAAGATGGAATACTTGGTGAATGGGAATAGGCGTGTCATACATTTTGGGATAAAATGTTTATAATTATGGGACTAACGACACTTAGACTGCTCTAAAAGGCAGAAATGACCGTCAAAGTTCAACATTGCCACCTTCGTGTGATTTGTTCCCTGCACCGTGAAATAGTGCGTTTAAGTTCAAGTTGTATAGTTTAGGTCCCAATAGTTTAAGTTAGGTTTAATTAGGTTAATTAGGTTTAATTATTTTTATCACAGAATGATGGACTCTTCATGGACTGAATGAGGGAAGCGTCTTCTTTTCAGCTTGGCCGAAAATTCTTTCGTATGTCCGGATGTCTAGCCGATTTCCGGCTGTTCTCTCCTAGGGGTCGCGCTTCTCAACCGATTGTAATGAAATTTTGTGAGTAGGTAAGTAAAAGTATATATATAGAGTTTCTTGACCCCAGCATACCTTACGTAATGGTCAATTATCATAAGTGTAAGGTCTTGGAAAATTAGGAGTAAGTACCTAATTAAAATGTTTATTGTTTTTCAATATCTTCCATGATAACGTTTTGCGAAGATATTTAGGTACTTATTCGTTATTTTCTGTACAGAGAGACAAATCAACTTGAGGCTAACTAAATAAATATTAATAAAAATAAATAAATATTAAACTACAATCTTACACAAATCGACATAGTCCCAAACTCAGCAAAGCCAAAGAATAAAGACACTACAGAAGCCGCCTTTCTTTTGTTATTTGTCGCTTTTGCAAAAGAATTAACCAACTAGTATCTGATTGGTAGTTTTAAATGGCGTGCAATATCGTTGGTTGGTTTCGTGTCATACTCCCAGGGTTGCATACAACTAAACGGAATCTACGGCTCGGTAATTGTACTTGTTCTACGCACCACTTTTAGTAAATATTCAATAAGTTCTAAATAAGATAACCTCACTTGCTCGTTCACTGCTGTAAAGTAGTGCGGTAAGATGTGAATATTAACGTATCCACATACAGGTTGCTAAGGTGTAAAGCCATTCAAATAAACAATGCAAACATCGACACTGTAAATGACCCCTGTGGCGCGGAAATAATCCCACTAGCGGGTTATACTCCCACACAAAGTCCGACTACTGGTAGTGAGGGCTAACCAGACCTGATAAGTATACTTAGTTCAAGTCATGTCTAAAAACAAAAAGATCATCACACAACATTTTTCTGTCTATATTTTTACCTCCAACCTGTGATTTCTTATTTCCTGTTTATCTTCTAGGCGTGTAATAAACATATTTAACAGTATTGAGCTATTTATCTTGTTAACATTATTGGCATTTTTTATGGAACCTGTATGATCTGCGTCTGTTACCTATTTTACACGTGGAGCCAGTGGGTAAATACTGTATTTGACGATAGGTTGAACCAGCTACTTTTTAGGGTTCTGTAGTCAACAAGCCCTTAAGATCGACCACCAAATCAATTCAGCACACACTAAATGTTTGCATGCCTCTACGGTAGAGCATAAGCACTAATTACTGTTAACTACATCATCTACTATTTTCTTGCAAATAAAACATTCATTCATTCAAACCTGGAAAAACTCGCGGAAAGGCGCACAGATTGGCGCAAGTGTGTGGCGGACGGTCGCAGGACGGATGCATGGTTTGGCGCATTGACTGACAAGAGCCAGAAAAGACATCATGGCGACATTGGCGACCCTGTACATCAACAAGCCAGTGTCTCTTGTCAAGTTTGCTGTTGGATATGCCGATCGCGGATCGGTCTTTTCAGCCGCCAAAGACGGAGCTTCGCAGACTGAAGACCACATATCGTCTGTAATAGACTGAAGGGACTATCATGATAAATAAATAAATAAATATTGGACAACCTCACACAAATCAATCTAGTCCCACAGATAATATATTTCAAAATAATAATAAAAAACGGGGTTTCCGTTTATCCCGATACTTAAAAGGCCTTATTCCTTTTAAAATGTTTTTTTTTTGGTATTAAAAAAAAAAGTAATAAACTTTCATGCATGCATCCAAATATTATATCCACAGCGCAGGTTCCGTCATAAATACAAAATGAGCATCCGTAGCAACCATCGTCAAAATGACACATAATTTTTTATCAGCAACAAGCTTCGTCCAAGTGATGCAATATAATAGTCCCACAGTAACCTCTAGTATGCCTTAACACAAGTTAAGGATACTAGACGACGATAGACATACTTATATAGATAAATACATACTTAAATACATAGAACAACCATGACCCAAGCACAAAATATTAGAGTTCATCACACAAATAGTTGCCCTGGCCGGGATTCGAACCCAGGACCGTCGGCTCCGTAGGCAGGTGTATAACACTGCGCCAAGTGTGTGGTCGACAAGGATGTAGTTAACAAGGAATCCTTCTAAGATCCGAAGCTAAAACAAATAAACAAACAAACAATGTTAACTGACTTAGCATGCTACAGCGTCGACGAATTTGTTGAAACGTGCACTAACCTCTAGTAATCTAGCTACTAATATGCTAATTTGTATATATTATTATTTAAGAGTTTCACTCTTGTCGGTGCAGTTCTCTCCAGTCCGTTCTACTTAACGCCAGTTCTTTGACTTCCCGATACGACCCGACGTCTGCCTTTTTCTTGATCTGGTCCAAATAGCTAATCCTCGGCCTTCCTCTTCCTCTCATTCCCTCAATTTAATTCTAATTTGTATAAGCTACATAAATTTATAAATTAAATGATGACCTGCTAAGCCATATGCGATCCTATTAACTAGGTACTGTCTATTGAATTTGTTTTGCTTAAATGTAATTATGTTCTATTAATAATAATAAGTTTAAGTGACATATATATTACATACTTCAGAAATGTGTACCTAATTACTAGTACCTATTTACCTAATTACTAGTTGAATTATATACCTACCTGACGTTAACCTGACTTGTAAAACATTAACTTTTATCAATAACTGTCTTACAGTATCTTGTATCTAAGTCGATCTTCACCGGGCTGATAATAGAATGAAACATATTTTATAATGAATTTAGTATATTAGAAAATATATTAAAAATGGGTTTGCTATAAATATCCTGGACAGGCTATTTTTTTGTTAAGATTTCCAATTTTAACGAGAGTGGGAATGTGTGACAGAGAGATCCGAGGTAAGTATACAGTGTAATAATAAACAACCCAACATCGCTGTCGCACGTGGTGGGACCTCGAATATGTCTAAGGAAGTGCGCACATGTAAACTGGAGGGTAGAAGCTTCTTAAAAAGTAATAGGTAACCCAACAACAACTGTATTTAGAGATAACAACTTTTTGACAGTGACGTGTATCTATATACTAGAGATATGTTTATTTGTAAGGAACAATAGTAAGTATTTTAATAAAAAAACTGACTTTAAGGAAAATTTGAGGCCACAATATAAATATGACCTTTGTACTATTCGGCCAACTAGTAACATACTTAAAAAGAGTACGTATGCCACAGGAATAAGAATATACAATCATTTGCCAGAATGCATCAAATCAAAAGATGGTCCACAATTCAAAAGAGTACTGAAAGAATGGTTAATTACTAAATGTTTTTATAATCTTAATGAATATTTTATGTAGCAATGTTAATTTTATTTTATTTTTTCTATTAATATAATGTAAATCATTGTACGTCCGAAATGGGCAAACTGTTGACACTGAACCATATAATGTAAGACCTTTTGTACACAGTTTTGACAATAAATGCTTATCTTATCTCAACAGCTGCACATTCTATACGTTTTATACTTTGACTCATGATAAAATTTTATTATCTCGATGTTGCAACATTTAATAAAAAATCTTTTTTTTCTTTATAATTAAAAATAGCCTGCCCAGGACATTTACAGCTCTCAAACTCTTTGATTTTAATTTTTTTGAATTATTTTTCCCTTTCCGTTGTCTCTTAATGCCCTTGATCTGGCAGGAATCATAATTATTATTGTTTCAAGCATTATAATTAACTGAAATCTTTACAAGTTTAATTAAAAATTACGTTTAATATTCATAACAGCTTATTATATTAATGAATTGTCCAATTATGTCATTATTAAAATATCTGGTGATAATTTGTCATATTCGTAAAATATAGTTATGCCTAATATTGCAACGACGTGGGTGTTTTTTTTAGGGTTCCGCAAAAGTATCCAGCAAAAGTATACAGAGTGTTGCCTGTAAGAGGAGCAATAAATTAAAACCTGGATCCCTTCAAACTAAACAACATTTGTTTCGCATCTTTAAAAAACATTTATTAAATAATAAATTGTAAAATAACTTATTCTCAAACATGCAATAAAATGTCGTCATAACGTGCGTTATTAACAGGCTTCGAAATATCACGTTTCGGGCAGAACAACTCGAGAGAACTGTAAGGAATTTCATACAAAATTTAAGGCCTAAGCCGGGAAGTAATTATTTTTAAACATGTGGTCTGTGTTCATGAACAAAACAGCTGAATTAGTATTCTTTTGAGTGGTGTATTTCTTTATTTTATTGCATTATGTTTGAGAATTTATAAAACTTAAAAAAAAAACCTAGTTTCTATCGTTATTATGGATCTTAAAATAATTTAAGACCATGGTGACGAATAAGTCAGATTTCTTACGGTAGATGCAGCTACGATGCTACCCTAAGGCATATATAGGAAATAAAGCAGCTGGCAGAAAAATGCAATAGCTCGTGCATCGCTTCGGTGGTCTAATAGGACGCCCGTGTTGGCCCGGAAAGCTGTTGGAGACGCGGGTTCGAATCCCGCCCGATTTCTTTTTAGGGTTCCGTACCCAAAGGGTATAAAACGGGACCCTACTACAGAGACTCCTCTGTCCGCCTGTCTGTATGTCTGTCCGACTGTCACCAGTCTGTATCTCATGAACCGTGCTCGCTATCAGACAGTTGAAATTTTCGCAGATAGTGTACTTCTGTTGCCGCTATAACAACAAATACTAAAAACAGATTAAAACAATATTTAAGTGTGGCTCGCATACAGCAAACGTGATTGGTTGCCAACTTGCCATACATGCCAGGTGCAAACTTAACGCGGCCAGTTAAGATGAGAAGTGTTGTTTGTTTTTATTTACCTACTTAGATAAATAAATAAAAATAAATAAATATCGGACAACCTCACACAAATCGATCTAGTCCCAAATTAAGCACAAGAAGGCTTGTGTTATGGGTACTTGACGACGATATACGTACTTATATAGATAAATATATACTTAAATACATAGAACAACCATGACCCAAGTACAAATATTCGAGTTCATCACACAAATATTTGCCCTGATAACTTTTGATAACTGGCATAAACTATATAACAATCAAAAAATGACAGAAAATGGTGTGCACAAGGTCTTACTCATCAAGCAAACATAAGTTTTTGCAGACCTTACCTTCGTGAGAAGGTCTGCAAAAGCAATAAAATCTAGACTATTATTAATTAGTTTTAATTAGTGACAAAAAGTGCTAAAATTAGGACCGATGCTTCACGGATAGTGGATCTGATGAAAAAACTGTCGCTAAAGTGCTAAAAATAAACCTTAATCGTTTTATTTCAGAATAATTGTGTACCTATTTAAGTCAAATATTAAATTAGTTCCTGGGCCATGGTTGTTATCTATATATGCATTTCTATTATGTATATCGTCGTCTAGTACCTATACTACAAGCATTGCTTAGTTTGGGACTAGGTTGATTTGTAAGAATACTATAAGATCTACAGCGTATATATTTGGTACAACCGCATATTGTAGCCAGACAGAGATTACAATGCTATAATCTGATATTTGTAACAATTATTAACTTAGGGTCAACTACCATAGCGTAATTAAATTTGAAAATTTTCTGAGCAGCAATGTATGGCGTAGTTATTACTAGGTGACAGCTGTGACACCACGATGTTATGTGTCAACAAATAACAACAAACAAGTACATTGCTTGCTGATTTATTTTATATGGAAAAAAATGTTCGATTTTTTTATAATTTATGGATAAAAATATTATAAGTGCCTATACTAAGCCCCAGTAAAGTATGCGGTTATATCAAATATACACACTGTATAATATAACCCTTTGAATTTGAATTTGAAAAATAATGCATTCATGTACAAAGACGAATTTATCCCCACAATGTATTGTGGCCTCATTCCTTTCAAAAAAAAAATCCTTTATATTATGACAAATTTATGTTGATAATTTCAACCAAATTTTTGAGGTGAATAATAATTTTCCCCGAGTTCTAGGTAGTAGCATAGATATATCATGTTTTCATAGCGTGCAGTCGAAAATAAGTTGAAAGAACTAATTCTCCGCGTGAATTTTGTCAATTTCGAGTAGTTTTTGAAATAAAAATTATCAATGAAAAACTCCAACTGTTGGTTTCAAATACTTACCAATGAAACCAAACAGTCCTGTTCTAGGTAGTAACATCAATAATATATGTAGAAACATGTTTGATCCTAGAGAAAAATGTCTAAAACAATCAGCATTTTAAAAGGAGGCCTCTTATGAATATAGCGCGAAATGCCGCATTTAGAACGCTTCGTGAATTAACAATTAATTCATAAACAGATGCTTTAAAATATATGGATATTTATTCTTTCTATGGTGTTGATTTTTAAGACATAATGTTTGGATTGGTTCCGCGTACAAGCGGCACTAAACTATAGCCATGCCTAAAGTGTCTATTGTTTTCTTATGTACAATAATAGACACTATAGTTTATTTCTATAAAAAAATGACTGTGTATTGAATAGGATATAATATTTTATTTTTGTATGTCGCGGAAGGACTCTGGAGTTCACGACATACAAAAAAAAATACCCTATTATACAATGTGGGTCCTGTAACATAAGCAAAAAATTAAAACATAGATTTTACTCGTTAAACTGAACAACATTTGTTCAGTAACTTTAAAAACAAGTCTGTTTTCAGAATGTTATTACTTCAAACAAATTAAATAGTATTCTCAATGTATGTCTTCTAACGTTGATATTCACCGAATATCAGACATTTTGCAATACATTGCTTCTTTGTCTAAACATTATTTTACAAAATGTCATTTTCATTTAATACACGTTATTTTCAGAAGTTGCTTAAGAAATGTTGTTTAGTTTCAAGGGACGAATCTATGTTTTAATTTATTGCTCCTGTTACAGGGCCCACCCGGTATAGACAGATAGTGGCGATATAAATAGCTTCATTTAATTTTTATTTTAGGTACAGATTACATTTGAATCACCTTTTGAAGTCCGTGTCAAACCACCTAATTATTACCATGAAAACAGATGCCGCGCAAATTTAGGTTACGTTTAATAAGATTTTCTCATGGATGTCTTTGTCAGAGCTGGACCAAAAATACAGTCGAATTGAGAACCATACTCCTTTATGCGAAATTGGTTAAAAAAATTCATGAAATGGTTTGAGATATGTGACCTCAGTCGAAGCGTCCGGGCATCCATCCAG
The DNA here is from genome assembly GCA_905147355.2 of Apotomis turbidana. NCBI lineage: Eukaryota > Metazoa > Arthropoda > Insecta > Lepidoptera > Tortricidae > Apotomis > Apotomis turbidana. The sequence continues at coordinate 7,436,045 of LR990307.1, forward strand.
TCGCGACGGATCACGAAATAATTTTGCGCCAAGCTGAAATGGAGACACCTTCGCTCACTCGATTTAATAGTTTATCTACCCACGTGGCATGCGCATGACCATGATAAATCCAGTAGATCTAGATCAGTGCACCTGAGCTGCGCGGAAGCAAACTTTCATACTAAAAGTGGTTTCTGCGCATGACGCCCGTCACCTTCGGAGTAAAAGGGCTACGTTTGACGTACGTTTGTTACATGTTGTGCGATAAACTTTAATTACTCTTAATGCGTCACTTATTTCAATTACTCTTTTAAGTAGTACCTACGTAAAGGCACCTTCGTCGGAAGTTTTTTTTTACTGTATTCGGGTAAAAAATCGTCTGTTGACAACCAAAACTCAGTAGGTTCGAATCCCGGCCGGGGCAAATATTTGTGTGATGAACTCGAATATTTGTTCCTGGGTCATGGATGTTATCTATATATGTATATCGTCGTCTAGTACCTATAGTACAAGCTTTGCTTAGTTTGGGACTAGGTCGATTGGTGTATGATTGACCCTTAATATTTATTTCTTTTATTTACTAGATTTAAAGATTTATTTATATACTAGATCTAGGTTTTGAAGAGCAGTGAAGAAATTTTAGTGTGTTTTTGTTATTACTAGGCGAAATATTCTCTAACCATCTTTGGATGCCAGCTATCCCTGTGCCAAAATTGGTTAAATACCAACAGATGGCGCCAAACTAGCATGGCACCGTGCACACATACAAAACAAAAGACGATCCTGCATCAGGTGAATATTCAGCGTTTGTAAGGCGTTTATTTTTTAGACATTCCTATTTCTACAAAATATTGTTGAAATAGATGACAGTTGGAAGTCGATTTTTTATGTATCCGAACCCGACTCCCGAGTGTGATCCTAGTTAGATCATAATTAAAACGACTTGCTCTTCCGTTGCGGTAATAATCGTAAAAAACCGGCCAAGAGCATGTCGGGCCACGCTCAGTGTAGAGTTCCGTAGTTGCCCATCCTTCACAATAGACGGGCTTAAAACGGCGGTTTTAAGCCCAAGGTTTAAATTACGAGAAAGATTTCAAGCTCTATAAAAAGGTCGTAAACGCTAAAGTAACTGTAATTACTTATTACCTTCTAGAAGTTATTATACTCGCCAGATTGAGCGAAACGTTTTAATACAGTAAGTCACTTAACTAATATGTGTAACGTTCGAAGTATGACTGACTTTACCAAAAATTATGTTTGGAGACCCCTATTATTTTTAAAAGACCTATTCAACAACACCCCCACACTAGTTTTGAAGCGAAAAATAAATATTCACCCCCACTTTAGATGTTCGAAGGTACCCGAAAAAAAGTTTTATTTTTAGTTTTTATTTTACCGCTTTGTCGGCGTGATACATTACACCAAATTTCAGCTTTCTAGTACTAATAATCACGGAGCTAACCCGCGGACGGACAGACCTCAGACCATAGAAATAATGGTCTGAGGGACAGATAGACAGACGGACATGGCGAAACTATAAGGGTTCCTAGTTGACTACGGAACCCTAAAAAGGAATGACGCTAGAACCGCGCGGTTATAACGCTCGGAGAATCACGCTATTGAGATTTTTCATTAGATTTTTCACTGTTCATTAATTCATGACCCCACTACAGAAAACTGATTTTTAATACAAATCTAGTATTTTATTACCATATTGGGTTTATATGTGCATGCTGCATAGCGTACGTAAAAAGTTGGTAGGTTTCTCGTCAGTTGCCATTGCGACTTGGGCTCCCCTTTTTGCTTACCATCAGGCGAAGTGGAGCCACTATGTTGCGCCGTTATAAAAAAAAAGGGAAAGGATTTCAAATGATAACTAATTATTTACCGAGCAAGCGACGCGTGTATGTTTCAGTTTGGTCACAAATTATTCGTATATGAGTGCTTTCAAAAAATCCCATACACTGTTTCTTCCAGAACTAGACTTTTTTGGGTTTAGGAACTCTCTGAATCGATAGCATTTTCAATGTGAAGAATAATAATAAGAATTGGGCAAGTGCGAGTCGGACTCGCGCACCAAGGGTTCCGTACAAACACTTTCCATCCTTATGTAGTTAAGTTAAGTTTGCACCTGGTATGTATAGCGCCCCATACAAATGAGCTGCAAAGCTAACGCAACCAATCCCGTTTGTTGTATGGGAGCCCCCCTTAAATATTTATTTTATTTTATTTTTAGTATTTTTTATTATAGCGTCAATAGCAATACATCATCTGTGAAAATTTCAACTGTCTAGCTATCACCGTTGAGATACAGCCTGGTGGCAGACGGACGGACAGCGAAGTCTCAGTAATAGGGTCCCGTTTTCACCCTTTGGGTACGGAACCCTAAAAAGTGTCCCTTTGTATGGGAATTTGAATTTCCACTAACGCTCGTTTAAATAAAAATACAAATTAAGAACACTTTATTTTATTATTCACATTGAAAATGCTATTGATTCTGAGTAGGAGGAATCCAAAAACGTCAAGTTTTGGAAGAAAAAGGGATTCGGTTTTTTTTTTCTGGAAAAGGCTCATTTCCTTATCTTTACCACAGCACATTCAGGAGACACTTGGTGGTCGTATTCAACGTTGCGACGACGTCGACGACGCGTTTGGCTCGGTTTGTAGACACTACCTACTAAGCCGGCGGTCCCGGGTTCGAATCCCGGCCAGGGCAATTATTTGTGTGATGAACTCGATTTGTGCTTGGGTCATGGTTGTTCTATGTATTTAAGTATATATTTATCTATATAAGTACGCATATCGTCGTCTAGTACCCATAACACAAGCCTCCTTGAGCTTAATTTGGGACTAGATCGATTTGTGTGAGGTGAGGTTGTCGGATATTTATTTTATTTTATTGCTAGAGCTACGGAAAAATCCTTAGATCTACGGAATTTAGGCTTTGTGCCCAGACCTACGGAAATTGTGAGGAATGCGGAATTTCAGACTACTTTTATTACAAGCTTTTATTTAACTTGCATTGTATGTATGTATGTATGTATGTATGTAAGTATGTTTGTTCAGGTGGAATCTTGCAACTCAATTTTGAAGCAGATATCGTCAACCGATTGATCTGACATTTTGCGTACTTACTTAACTTTGATGACAATACAATAATATGGTACCATGGGGCTGATCTGATGATGGAGCCGGAAGGTGGCCATAGGAACTCTATAATAGAAAAAGCAATCCTACCGAGCTTGGGCTCTTTAGAATCGTCTCAGTGAGCATTTGATTGATATCCAAATAAAAGTACAGTCGGCTATAAAAGCTTGTCACTAAAATGATTTTTTTGACAGAAACTTATTTATCACCAAAAGATGATATAAACGAAACGGAATGTAATTTTCTGCGAGAAATGAATTTTAATCCTGGCTGAAACACTCACGGACTATTCATGCACTTTCACTCAGTGGTCCGATTTTTAAATTACATTTTCATACCAGCTCAAAACGATGAATATACTATGGACAAGGTGTTCAAAAATATTAGATTTTTGTTTTTTGACCTAAATTTTTGCAAAATTTACTTCTTTTTAATAACATTCTAAGCATCATTCAAGTCAAATGAAAGATTGGAAAAAAATCTATCGAACTACGGATTTTTCAAGCGACAATCTACAGAATTCTACAGATTTTTTTGTATAAACTGGAGCATTGGGCGAAACACCTAGGGGTAGGGGGAGAAGAAAACTAAAAGAAACTAAACAAGAAGTTATTTTCTCGTAAATTATACTTAAAACTATTACAATTATATTAAAACTAGGTAATTGATACATATAATAGAGAGCACGTAGAAGATTCTCTAAATCAATGTTTACAGTAATAATTACATAAAATACAGTGAATTTTCAGAGATGAAGAATGTCTCTAGGCGTCACGACTTGCAATACAATGAATTAAATAGTTTAATTCTATTGAGATGTATAAAGGTCTCAAGGCGTCAAAGTAAATAGGTATTTTTTTCTAAAGTAGTACAACGCACTTTTTTTTTCGATATTTTGGTTATTTTCTACTCTGAATCACGAGCTCTTTCGATCTAATTAGAAGAAAAAAAAAAAACCTAATGTTTTTTCGTTCCATTCCGGTACAATTTCCGTATAACCTACTACAGCGGTAACGGAATAAAAAAAAACAAAAATGTATGAATATTCTGTAATAGTTTTTTTCTTCTAATTAGATCGAAAGAGCTCGTGATTCTAAGTAGAAAATACCCAAAATATCGAAAAAAAAAAATGGGATGTACAACTTTAGTAAAAATGGCCTAAATAACTGATGCTACAAAATATTTTTTTAATTTTTTTATTAGAGATGTACATGGTCTCTAGGTGTCACAACATGCAACAAAATAAACTAATTTAAATCCTCAGTAGGAACGCCCGTATTGGCCCGTATAGCCGTTGAGGACGCAGGTTCGAATCCCGCCTGAACCATAATTATTTTTAATTTTTCGCTTCATTGTAAATAATAATTAAAATAGTTTATTAAACCTAAAAGACTAACCAAGCCTAACTGGAGGGGCAAAGATTTAGTTGTTTTAAAAGCAAGTTTGGCCTCGTCGCGTTCAGTGCGTCCGTGTGAGTCGAGTAAGTCGACCGTACCGTACCGTGCCGTGCCGTGCCGTGCCGTACCGTGTCTAGTACTCGCCTGTAGTATTTAGATAGTCCGTGATTCGGGACTTTGAAATATTGCAGTGTAGTGACGTTCCAGCTTAATAAAGGGGAACGAAGGTAGGTTTTCTCGTATTTTATGATCACATCACGATATTATTTAAGTACGATTTACGAAAAAAATACGTACAGTAACACAACAATACTGTATTGCACACCAATCAAACATATACAATTTATATATTTACTGTTGAGTTTCTTTCGGATTTCGTCTCAACAGCGGTCTCTTGGGAAATGCCGGTAGATTTAAAGCACCCTTGTGCTTGACCTAAAAAAACCGCACAAGATTGTAATAAATATGAATAAAATTTTAATATGTTACACTCAACAGATTTTTTTTTTCAATCAATATCGCGGGATTATAATTATGTTCATATTAAAATAACTATACGAAATGCGCAGTGTTGGACGGGCCGTGCCGTTCACTGTTTATTATTATGTTTTTATCACACTTCACACACTCGTAAACAAGGGTTTACATGCTAGAAAATCGGGCGGTAAGTTGTGAATTGCGCCCAAGGGCGGTAAGTAATTTTTAACACACTTTAAGGGTTTATATGCTAGAAAAGCGGGCGGTAAGTCGTGAATTACGCCCAAGGGCGGTACGAAATTTTCATCACATTTTAAGAGTTTACATGCTAGAAAACCGGGCGGTAAATCGTATATTACGCCCTGGGGCGGTAAGTCGTATGTTACGCCCCAGGGCGGTAAGTAATTTTTGTATTGACTACTACTACTTTTTGTTATTTCCTCCAAAGTGTGATGGAAAACGTCGTACGTGACTCTGGTGAAAGGAATGTCAAACTCGTGTCATTAAAGCCAGGCACAAATATTCGAGTTCATCACACAAATATTTGCCCTTACCGGGATTCGAACCCAGGACCGTCAGTCCACTAGTTTTTACTACAGCGCCTACCGCTTCGTCAAACTTCAATCTACAGTGGTTCTCAAAATGTGACCCGTGGGATACGGCAGTAGTTGAAATACCTAACCATTACTGTAAAACTTCGAAGCAATCTTACTTACACTTACAATGTACTTGTAGATTGTTATTGTTATCTATCTATACTATTATACAATTCTAGATGTGTATTTAAAAAAAATCTTTGGAGAGGGCTCGTGATTTCAGGAAAAATCTTAATTGCGTGATGCAGGATCGTCATTTGTTTTGTATGGCCGCCCGGCGCCATGCCAACCTGGCGCCATCTGTTTTCATAATTTCGTTTGTCCTCGCATCACGCCGAAACGGCTGAACCAATAACCAATTTCGGCACAGGAAGAGTCTAACTAGGACATCCAAAAATGGTTATAGGATACTTTTTATCCGTCTTCGGTAAAGAAAAAATTACGCGCCCGCGTATAAAGTATTTAATTTGTATTTAAATTTCAAATTCTTGTAAGCGTTAATGCGTTTCCTGGTTTTTAACATATAAGTTAAGTATTATTTAATGTATCGGAATTGTTATGACCTTGCTTTTAATGTAGAATCATACAAAAGTAACATACTTAAATATGAAAATCCATGGAAAGGTGCGACTTTTTATCGATTTTTTTTTTACTCCTTACCCTTGAAAAATGCTGATTGTTTTAGATATTTTCGCTGTGATTAAACATGTTTCTTAACATTATCAATGTTACTACTTAGAACAGGGTTACGGCGATTTATTGGTATGTATTTGAAACCTACAGTTGGAATTTTTCATTGATAATTTTTGTTTCAAAAACTACTCTAAATTGACAAATTTCACGCAGAAAATTGTGTTTTTCAACCTATTTTCTACTGCACGCAATGAAAGCATGAAATAGCTATGTTTGTTTGATATATATATATATATTATATCTAGTGTTTTGCTATTCCGTGGTTGGCCCCATGGTAAAAGTTATTCAATTTATCTTGTTCCATCACCCCCTGACACTCCTAATTCACGACCCAAAAATCACCCAATATGCATTTTGTATCATAAATGGGTGGATCAACTTTTTCTTCTTGTTATTCTGTCCCCTAATCCAGGAGACAAAATGGTGATTAAAATTCCTAGAAAAAAGTTGATAATGTTTAATATTGGTATTTTCATGAGATATTCTAGTCTATAGATAAGAATGGGCTTATAACTGCTGCAATTACAAAGTTATTGTTGAATATTACCGCCGAAAATCGTATTTTAAAAACTTTTATTTAACTTGCAATGTATGTATGTATGTAAGTATGTTTGTTCGGGTGGAATCTTGCAACTCAATTTTGACGCAGATATCGTCAACCGATTGAGCTGAAATTTCGCATACTTTCTTAACTTTGATGACAATACAATAATATGGTACCATGGGGCTGATCTGATGATGGAGCCGGAAGGTGGCCATAGGAACTCTATTATAGAAAAAGCAATCCTACCGAGTTTGGGCTTTTTAGAATCGCCTCAGTAAGCATTTGATGGTCCTCAGTGGTGAGTACAGTCGGCTATAAAAGCTTGTCACAATTTTTTTTTGACAGAAACTTATTTAAAGAGTGACCCAGGGGACATTACCATCACAACGAGCAACAGACAAAAGTTGATTGACCCAAATATGGAATTAATTAACAAATCTATTATTTAAAACCTAAGAGATGCCCGTAGCGTCGTCCGCGTATTTATTTTTACCGTAATTGGGTAAAAGTATCCTATTACTATCTTTGGATGTCCAGCTATCCCTGTACCGAAATTGGTTAAAATTTGAGCAGCCGTTTCGGGGTGATTATAGGACAAATAAATTATGACCAACAGATGGCGCCAGATTGCAGGCGCCAGATAAAACAAAAGGCGATCCTGCATCACCCTATTAAGATTCTTCCCGAAATCCTGACCCCTCTCAACAGGAAACTGATTTTCATTACAAATATAGAATTGTATAGGTAGTTGTATTCAGTTCATTGCCAGTTCAAAAAACAAAATTTGTCCTTTCAGCGGTCAAAAGTATTGTATGAATCTAGGTTATGTTGCTATTACAACGGATTATAGAAGAGGGAACGTTCTTTATTCTTCATCATCATCATTTCAGCCATAGGACGTCCACTGATGGACACAGGCCTCCTAAATAGATTTCCACATGGGCCGGATAGCAGCGACCCGCATCCAGCGAGTCCCCGCAACTCTAACCAGGTCGTCCGACCACCTTGCGGGTGGTCGTCCTACACTGCGCTTGCCGGTACGTGGTCTCCACTCGAGAACCTTTCTGCCCCAACGGCCATCGGTCCTTCGAGCTACGTGCCCCGCCCATTGCCACTTCAGCTTGCTTACCCGGTTTGCTATGTCGATGACCTTGGTTCGTCTACGAATCTCCTCATTTCTAATTCGATCTCGTAGACAAATCCCGAGCATAGCTCTTTCCATAGCTCGCTGAGTGACTCTGAGCTTCCTTCAAAGGCCCATAGTTAGAGACCACGTCTCGGCTCCGTAGGTCATCACCGGTAATACGCACTGGTTGAAGACTTTCATCTTCAAGCACTGAGGTATGTTGGACGAGAAGACACTTCGCAGTTTCCCGAACGCTGCCCATCCGAGTTGAATCCGCCGATTGATCTCTTTCTCGAAGTTGGACCTGCCTAACTGAATTGTTTGTCCCAGATAGACGTATTCGTCAACAACTTCGAGGACCGAGTTGCCAACCATTACTGGGGTGGGTGCTACATGGACATTCGACATAATCTTCGTTTTGTCCATGTTCATCTTAAGGTCCACCTGTTGGGATACTCTGTTGAGACCTTCGAGCATCATACCGAGATCCTCCAGCGTCTCTGCCATGACTACGATGTCGTCGGCAAACCGAAGGTGCGTGATGTACTCGCCGTTAATATTGATGCCTAGTCCTTGCCATTCCAAAAGCTTGAAGGAGTCTTCCATTGCGTTGGTGAAGAGCTTCGGAGATATAACATCCCCTTGTCTCACACCCCTTCGCAACGGAATCGGCTCCGTACACTGGTCTTGTACTCGGACCGACATAGTGGCGTTGTTTTACACACTTCTCAGCACCTCGACATACCGATAGTCAATCCGGCATCGCTGGAGTGACTGCGGTACTGCCCATATCTCGACGGAATCAAACGCCTTTTCATAGTCCACAAACACTAAGCAGAGTGGCAGGTTATACTCCTCGGTCTTTTGTATAACCTGCCGCAGCGTGTGTATGTGGTCTATGGTACTGAAGCCTTTTCGGAACCCGGCTTGTTCCGGAGGCTGGAATTCATCAAACCTACTTGAGAGACGATTCGTGATGACCCTAGAAAACAGCTTATAGACATGGCTAAGAAGCGAGATGGGTCTATAATTCTTGAGCAGTGTTTTATCACCTTTCTTGAAGAATAGCACCACCAAACTTCCGTTCCATGCTTCCGGCGTGATGCCCTCGAGCACAACGGAATTGAAGAGCTTCTGAAGCACCTTTAGTACCGGGGTTCCACCCGCTTTCAGAAGCTCTGAAGTGATTCCGTCTCCGTCCGTTTCCGGCGTGCGAAGGGCTCAACCTACATCTCTCGGGGGTCCAAGCAAACCTCACCTGCTCGCGGTGCACGCTGCTGACTAACGGACGAGGCTCTGGCGACCCGCCAACCCGCATCGGACCAGCGTGGCGGGTTACGGTCCGAACCTTCAATGGAAGCACAAACTTTACCATGGCCCCAAATCCCCGGCGGCTCCAGTTGCAAAACTGGCGGAGACGGGCGTTAGCCGAGCACTGGAGCCAGGGGTGCTAAGAATCCCCGGGTGGGGTTCCCCCGTCAAACGATCTCGGCTTACGATAAAACGGACAACCGACGTAGGTTATCGCTGGTAACCTACAACACGCGCACGTTGAGAACGGACGAGAAGGTTGTCGAGCTGGAAAATGAAGTCAGTAGGATGCGTTGGGATGTCATAGGGCTATCAGAAGTCCGAAAAGAGGGGGAGGACACTATAACCCTGAAATCCGGTAACCTGCCGGAGAGCGGGAGGGCGACCAGCAGTCCCAGGGCGGTGTCGGGTTTCTCGTCCACAAGTCTCTCATTAACAACATAGTGGCAATTTCGAGTGTGTCGAGCAGGGTTGCCTATCTGATACTCAGAATATCTAAAAGATATTCGTTGAAGGTCATACAGATATACGCACCGACTTCGACACACCCGGATGAGGAGGTGGAGACCATGTATGAGGACATCAGTAGGGCCATACATGCTTCCAAATCGCAATTTAATGTTGTTATGAGAGACTTCAACCCAAAGCTGGGCAAGAGAGGCGACAACGAGCTGAGAGTTGGGCAATTTGGATGTGGGCAACGGAACCGAAGGGGCCAGAGGTTGGCCGAATTTCTAGAGAAGGAGGGACTCTTTAAGCCGGACCTAAATGAGTCCCGACGGTTGCACGAGAAATGAAATAGACTTTATTTTGGCCACAAAGAGACAAATATTCAATGATGTCTCAGTGATCAACAGGGTTAAAACCGGTAGCGATCACCGAATGGTGAGAGGCACATTGAATATTAATGTCCGCCTAGAAAGGTCTCGCCTAATGAAGTCTACGCTCCGACCAACGTCAGCTCACATACAAAATCCCGAAGACTTTCAGCTGGAACTAAAAAATCGCTTTGCTTGCCTGGATGATTGCGCTTGTGTGGACGATTTAAATAACAGGTTTGTAGAAACTGTCCACGAGGTGGGGAAAAAATTCTTCAGACCCCGTCGCAAAGATAGACCTCAAAAACTGTCTGATCATACTCTTAACCTTATGGCTGAACGACGCTAAATGACGCTGCAGACTTCTAAAGATGCTGACACATACAGGCAGCTCAATAGACAGATCCATCGGTCCATGCGACACGATATTCGTCTCTTTAATACCAACCATATTAAAGAAACGATAGAGCGAAACAAGGGCTCCAAAGTGTTTGCGAGGGATCTGTCTATTGGTCAAAGCCAGCTGACGAAGCTGGAGACAGAAGACGGCAGCGTAGTGTCGACGAAGCCAGAGGTGTTGAGAGAGATCGAGAGGTTCTATGGGCAGTTATATACCTCGGTTGCCAAACCTGTTGACAAATTAGCCAAAGATCCGAGAGCCAAGCTTACCCGACACTATACCGAAGATATCCCGGACATCAGCCTGTACGAGATTAGGATGGCCCTAAAACAGCTTAAGAACAAAAAGGCGCCGGGCGATGACGGAATCACTTCAGAGCTTCTTTATTCTTACAGGCATTTAATCAGAAAATTCGGCCCTGGAATACTTAATTTCGCAAATGTCCACCGGAAAGACGCGCACCTAAATCAGACAATGACTCATTCATAGATCAGTTGGAATTCGACGGTTCTTTGAAACAATTGATTGAAGATAATTACGGCGTTACCTGCAACACTTAAAACTATGAATGAAAACTAACCATTGTATGGTAACTATTTGTAATTGCTTATTTACAATTTTAATTACACACTTAAAGAAACCTGTCTAATACCTACCGCAAGAAGGTTCAAATATCTTCAAACGATGAATTTAAAATGTAATGTAAAGACCAATATAAACTGACATTTCAAAGCTAAGTATACGTTCTTGATACTTGCATTTAAGACTCATTTTTAAATAAACTGTCAATTATTCGTAAACTGGTATTTTTTTTTTACAGAAACAGCCGCCAAGGTAATTTGGTAGGTGCGTAAATGATTGATAGCTCTTAGTGCGTTATGATAATGTCGGTTTTTGGTTGTGTTTTGTATTTGTAATGTTAGCATTGACCCCGATGATTCGTTCACAAGTCTGATTAAGTTGGTGTAAAAATGTTACGTGTTTATTAGGAGTGAAATGTCTCTTTGTATTTGACTGATAGACTCAGTAAATAGATGTAAACAATAACAAACAGACGACATTTCACTCAATACAGGGTTATATGTTACAAATTAAATTGGGTGTATGAGCTGTAGAGCTCACAAGTTTATTTAGAAATTACTGGAATTTGACATGTTACCAATTTTAATATTTCGAAAATTTTATCGACACTCAAATTGAAGGGATGTTTGACACCCACTGTCAATACTCAATAGAAATGTTTCGCTAAGTCTCAACCAGTCTAGTTAATTACGTTGTTTTTCTAAACACCCCTTCAATTGTATGGACCTACTTATCGATCCTGCTGTACGCGAGAACAGCCGGAAATCCGAACATCCGGACAAACTTTATGAAACATCATAATGTCTCAAATTTTTTATGTGTACACACCACAATTTTTTTATTTAAATTATACAAAATTCGGACATACATTTCCCGCGCTACAGGCTTAGATACACATGTTATGCACGCTTCCACATTTTCTTGCTGTACTTAATTTTTTTTTGTACAATAAAGAATCTTTATCTTATCTGATAAGAAATATATTTTGGCGAAGCTGAAGCAGAGACGCAACGCTCGTAAAAAAAAGCATTACATCTACAGTGACCTTTCTTAAGGCTGCTTCTCCCTCAGAAGCAGAGCAGAGAAAAATAACCCATCAGGTTGCATTTTTATGAAGTCAAAAGAAGTGCATTTAATTTAAGAAATATTATTGGCCCATTTCACACTTCCCCTGTAGACAGACATGCTAGAATTAAAGTCCATATAAACAATGCTTAGTAATAACAAAACTATACGAGTAGCTCCGAACCCGCCGCTCTTAGTGTATCACGTTTCTTCTTCAAACCTTCCATTTCTCTGCGTAACGCCGCTTCCTTTTTCTGATAATATCTTCCTAGCTTCCTTACTTCATATGCAGCAATTATACCATTATCAATCAGTTCAGTATCTGTACTGCAAATAGGATCAAGCGGTTTCTTAGTATCACTGTCTCTTGGTTTTGTGGTGAAGGTAAAATGGGCCGGATCTGACCAATACGATTCATTATCAGGAGTGGCTGCGTATATAAATCTTACATTAGCAACGAAATACGTGCTTGGGCAGGGTACTCGAAAAGTTATAATGTGAATGTACATACTTTGGTCTGGTCCATTAAATCGTGAGCCAAAATCAGAACCGATTCCTGCAGTTCTCTCCCAAGGACCAGTACCAGGGATTCTATATTTCACTTTGTATGTTCTTGGAGTGTAACCAAAAACGTTTTTAGGTATGAACATTTCTAAACGAACTACTTCCCACCGAGAATCAAATAGTTGCACTTTAATGTCAACCGGTGCAGCTGGCTTCATGATCCACTTGTGCCTGAAGTTAAACGTTTGGTTGTTGCAATATAACACACGATTGCAGGCCTCCAGAACTAGAGTGCTCTTAAAATCTCTGTTGACTTCCAAACCGTGCGTCCATATGTCGTCTAGTTGCCATTCACAAATTCTGGTGTTTTTGTTTGAGTGTTCTTCGCAAACGGCCACTGAATTCCCAACTTCGTTTACGTAGAACAATTTAAAAGTAGCGTATTTGCTTTAAGACGTTCCAAGTACAATTAATTTGTTCGTTGTATTCAATACACCAGAAGTTCGAAGCTTCTGGTATATAATCAATATACACACGCACTACATTTGAAATAGGCTCATCACGTCGTGAATGTAGTTTTGACTGTTTGTCGTAACAGTAATAGTCATAGAATATGTTCTTATTTTCGTTTAATTTCTTCGATATTACTGTCGTATCGTTCACTTTTTCTGTTTCTATTACTTCTCTTTCATTTTGACGTATTATTAAAGAGTCAGCGGAGTTTCCAGAGCATATCAACTCATAATCTTCATGCATTGGAACAACAAAAAACAGCTTTCGATTAAGCATTTTCTTGCCAATGTTCTGAGATACAACAGTCATTGCTGGCTTCACTGTAACTGTCAAAAACGATGTACAATTCGTTTCTGCATCTTGACAACGAAATTTGTAGGAATCTACATCAAGTATTCCTGTTAGCTTCAAAGTAGTAACATTAACAACTTCTGTGGCTTGTTTTATACCGCTTAAATCTATGGAGAGGTTATTCGCTTCAGGTCCAAAGCAGTAGATGTTCATAGCATTACCGTAGACCGTAGGAAGGTAGTTTTTAATGCCGTAAATCTCGTAGCTCTTTCCATCTCCAGAGACTGCTGACATCTGGAGACTAGATCCACGGCACCAAGCAAAAGTCTCTCCAAACAGCGTCAGAATACACACGAATAGACTTAATACCTTCTGGCGGAACTTGATTTCTCCGCCAAACTCCGCCATCCTCGATCTCATTTATGGCCAACTGATCAAAATTTAGTTTTTTGAGCGCGGCGCTAGTTTGTGTTACAGATAAAGAAGTTGATTTAAAAAAATTAATACAGATTAATTTTTTTATCATATTATGTAATGGTTATGTCTGTTAGTGCATTAATCAATAACCACAATGCCCTAGACTATATATCTGTTAGCCTTTATTTTGCATAAAATATCCTCATTTTTTTCCCTAATAAGGATGTGAAATAATATAAAATTATTGATGTAGTTGGGTGTAACGTTCTTTTCATGACGGTTTTTAGTGTTTTTTATATCTCATGTAATTACGTTTTTAGAGTTCCGTACCCAAAGGGTAAAAACGGGACCCTATTACTGAGACTTCGTTGTCCGTCCATCTGTCCGTCCCGTCTGTCTGTCACCAGGCTGTATCTCAAGAACGGTGATAGCTAGACAGTTGAAATTTTCACAGATGATGCATTTCTATTGCCGCTATAACAACAAATACTAAAAATAAAATAAAATAAATATTTAAGGGGGCTCCCATACAACAAACTTGTTATAGATTATGGTACGGACCCCTTCATGCGCGAGTCGGACTCGCACTTGCCCAATTTTTTTTTTATGTAACTATTTTATAAATATTTAAAATATTTTATCAATTCCCAATTGTGCTGTGCATGCTAAACATAAAATGTTGACTGATAATTATGGTAGATTATTTTAATTAATAAAACTTCTATTTATTATAGCTATGTTACTATCTAGAACACAGGGAAAAGTATTATTCACTATAAAAGGTCAGTTGAAATTATCAATATAATTTGTAATGATATGAAGAAAAAAAAAATGTATAAGGCCTCTTAAACTCTTTTCCGAATGACGCTGTCTTGTGTTTCGGATTTGGGGTATAGATGAAATTTGAAAAAATATCTTGAATTTTTGTTTATATTTAGGAATAACCATAACTATTTATCTGTATAATTTTTTTGAAACATGTAATGTCTCATTTTTTTAATGTGGGTACACCACAACTTTTATTTAAACCATGAATACAAAGATCAAAGCTTAAAGAAAAATTTAAAAAGGAGCTACCTGGTGGAAGCATTTATCTGTAGCTAAAAAAAAAGACAAATGTTTTTTTTTCGCCTTGTACGATTTCGTACGGTACCCTCACCGGGGTGATAATTTCTTTCAACTTGGCTAGAGTGTTGCCGTGCTATCCTTCTTATGCATATCTTCAGATTCACATAGGTCTATATATAGCATGTCTGCATCCAAGATTATGCCAAGATTTTTCACTTCTTCCACACTACATTTTTTCGAGATTAAAAGATGCTGTATTTGTGTATCAATGTCAACTACCTACTCTTACGGCAAAAGAAATCGATCAAGCCGTTTGAATCTAGCAGATATATTTCAATTCCTTCCTCATCCCACGGGAACACTCTTTTTCGGGATAAGAAGTAGCCTACTCAAATGGTATCGATAGTCGATACCCGTTTCGATAATTTCATGGTACATCACTACTAGCCCCTAACCTCGTTTTGCTAAAATCAGTCCACGAAGTCAAACAAATTATGTAGGTATTGTGCCATGATTAATATTGTTATCATATCCTTGTAATGAATAAAAACAACATAATGTTTAACCAACTTATTAATTATTTAGGTACCTACTTATGTGTTCTTATTGACCGATTGAGCGAAGCGTCTCAATATAATCTCTAGATCTGCAATCATCTTTATCATATTTATTACAAATTATTATAAAAATTGCAACTATAATATAAAAAATACGATTGAATAAGGTTCAAATTATCAATATATCTGTCATAATATGAAAAAAATACATTTTAACATGTAAAGGCCTCTTAATTCGCCGACTAGCCGACTAATCGGTTTTAAAATAATATATTACAAGTATTATAACGCTCGTCCCAGGAGAACGACTAAAATGGCCGATTATCTGCTTACCATGTGGACGAAATTTGTTAGTATCTTTATATACCTACTTGCAGAATAAAGTTCATTATTTCATTATCAAAAACTACCAAAAGGAAATAACTAAAATGATCACTGTCAAACTATACAACTTTATAGGCCCACTCACTTAGGATTTATGAGAATTATCTCAAGGACTTAGATCGTAAACTAGACTTGTTCAAATAAAAAACCAAAGTAACAAATACTGACAACGTTTGAACCTAAATCTCGGCTGGAGGCGCGACTAGGCATTTTTAGGGTTCCGTAAAAAAGTGAACCTTATAATAAAGACCACTGTCCGTCCGCCTATCCTGTCACCAGGCTATAATCTCATGAACCGTGATAGCTAGACAGTTGAAATTTCACAGATGGTGTATTTCTGTTGCCGCTATAACAACTAATACTAAAAACACAATAAAATACATATTTAAATGGACCTCCCATACAACAAAGAGTTTGTTTTGCCATGTTTTTTTTAATTTGATGGTACGGAACCCTTCGCGCGCGTATCCGACTCGCGCTTGGCTGGTCTTTTAACTTTTTTTATGACGACTTTGAGTTTGATTTAGTCGTGAGAGTCATAAGCAGAGGTCGGAATTCTCGTAGCATTTTTGAGCTGTCATAGGGACTTCTCATTTATCGACTGCCGATATTCATAATTATATTTATCGATAAATTATAGAACACAACATATTAAACAAGATTAAAAATAGAGGTAAAGAACAGGTACCTAGTCTTACCGCTGAAGAGCGATCTCTCTTAGATAACATTTAAGTGGCTAAAATTGTTAAAAAATAGAGAACATGAAATTAATAAATATTAAAACATTGAACTGAACTGATTCAATTTAAAATTATTAACTATTAACTTTTCATTGTTTTCATTGCAAATATCTATTTAACAATTTCAGCCACTCAAAAGTTATCTAAAAGAGATCGCTCTTAAGCGGTAAGACTGCCTGTTGTTTACCTCTACTTTTAAGAGGCCTTATTCCTTTTAAAATTTATTTTTTTCGTATTATGACGAATATATTGATAATTTCAACCAACTTTTTGAAGTGAATAATACTTTTTCCCGAGTTCTAGGTAGTAACGTAGCTATTTCATGCTTTCATTGCGTGCAGTCGAAAATAGGTTGAAAAAACGAATTTTCCACGTGAATTTTGTCAATTTCGAGTAGTTTTTCGAACAAAAATTATCAATGAAAAATTCAAACTGTAGGTTTCAAATATATACCAATAAATCCCAATAGCCCTGTTCTAGGAAGTAACATCAATAATATGTTGAGAAACATGTTTGATCAAAGAGAAAAATTTCTAAACAATCAGCATTTCAAAAGGAATAAGGACTCTTAATCTTGTTTAATATGTTGGGTTCTATAATTTATCGATATAATTATGAATATCGGTAGTCGACAAATGAGAGGTCCCTATGACAGCTCAAAAATGCTACGAGAATTCCGACCTCTGGTCATAAGTGATGAATAGTCGCTATATTATGATTTATGACAAATATGTGACCTTATTAAATGATAGGACTATTAGTCATTGCGAAAATTAGTTGTTACCTAATATTTTTTTGCAACCACTTGCTGTAGAAATTGGTGAATGTATGAATGAATGATAATATTTATTTGTCAACAATTTTGGGGACAATGTTTGTTTGTGTGATTACTAATACTTAGGTATATTTATTAATAAATACTTGAAATCAAATTAAAATCTTAAAAGATAAGACACACTTTACACTGATATTATAAAGGCAAAAGTTTGTGAGTGTATTATGAAAGTATGTTTGTTACTTCTTCAGGCTCAACGGCTTGACCAATTTTGTTAAATTTTGGTATAACAGATCAAATCTACTTTTATGAAAGTCAAAACCCTGAAATAATTAGCACGAAATTTATACAAGGAACACACATTATTACGGAAGGACAGTGAACCGATTTCCCCATTTCTATTTTAAAAGTTTTCTTATAAAAAAACACACACTCAACAGTTAATCACAAGTCTCCATTCCTTTTTTATTTATTTATATGTATTATTTTTTAAATTTATTTACTGGGAACCTTTACATTTCTCTTACGACTAAAACAATGTCCCATCCCATAAAACCAGTGGCTAAGGTGACCGTGGAATCTTCTTAGGGAATCTCTATTTTAGGTAAATAAGTAGGCATGTTTCTTATTTTAGGTACCTTTATATTACGGTAATAATGTAAAAAAGATTTTTTTAACATTCTATCGAATTTTTTCTTGTTTCGCGCTCGTCGTATTTCCTACGTCGTATTTCCTACGGCAAAATTGACAACGCAAAGAGTTCAAATACCTCTATTTTCCATAAGTTGAGGTTTGCGCCTGAGAGAATCCACCCTCAATGTGTTGTATTTATTCCCGGAACCTTTTTATTGTGATGATGCATTGCGGGACAGGAGGTCCCCCTCTGGTGAGCCTACCCGCAAAATCAGATCACCTCGTATAGTCGAAAAACTCAGGCACATCAATTGACAAAAAAAAATTGGTATGGCTTACTGTCTTTCTTCTCTTTATTTCTTGCAAAGCAACAGACAAAATCTAAGTGTATAATCCTAATTCACGTTCGCACGATTGCAACACTAGCCTTGGGTGTATGTCAATTGAATTTTAAGTTAATCTTAAGTAAGTTAAGTAGACATGAGCTATTTAGAGCATGGTCAAGTTATCAGATGAAGCCGTGTTTGGATTGGGTACGGTTGTCTCACTTAGTACTTAGATATATTTTACAGTATCGGCAAAAATCTATAATATCCGTGTAATTTGTATGAAAGATGAGACACTTTTACCATCGCCAAAGGTCATTAGGGCATAATTACTAACGTGCCATTTCTCTTCAAGCAAAAATAAAACGCTTATTTTCTATCCAATTGTTGATTTGAACGTCGTCAATACTTATTATGCAAATTAAAAAAAAAGTTTATTTTATATTTTCACAGTCCCAAATTTCACACTGATATTATAAAGTCGAAAGTTTGTGAGTTTGTATGTATGTTTGTTACTTCCTCACGCTCCATCGGCTGGATGAATTTTTATAAAATTTGGTATGAAAATAGCTTACACCCTGGATTAACATATCTAGGCTACCTGCTTTTCTTTCTGCTTTCCCGTGGGATGAGTAACACCGCGGATCACAACTAATATAAAAAAGGCATGTATTTAAATTGATATCTGTATATTCCCTTTTTTCGATCAAAATATTTGAAAGTTTCGCCAAAAATACTGACTTGCACACTAATTATGCACACTAAATAATGCTAATTAAATATACTATTTAAAGGTATTTGCAAAACTGTTTTACGGGATATAAAAAAAAACTAACCTAACCTAACCCGGCCGAGTCGGATCGGTGTGCAGTGCGAGGATAATTAGTGTGCAAGTCAGTATTTTTGGTGAAACTTTCAAATATATCCGATTTACGAACCATATGTTTGGTGTGAATTCGGTTAAAAAGGTCCTCTCATTTTGTATGATGTTTAAGTTTTTTTTTGTAGGACATGTTCAGTTAATCAATTGTTTTTTTTTGCACAGCATTCGTTTTTCTGGTATGCATTCAGTTAATTAGTGGAGTTGCCTAGTGTGCTGAAAAATTATACAGATGTGCATTTAATAATATCCCATATAATAATAATTGTAAGTGTCGTGACTCTTGACGTAGGTACACCCTAAAATAGCAATCCACTTATAAGCAATATTCTGTAATTTTTTTTTTTCGATAGGCTACAAAATAACGGATCCGGCAGGACTTGCTGGATCCGATAAACCGGATTGCAATCCCTATTTAGTAGTCCAGGGGCAATAAATAAATATCTAGTAAACATGTCACTGACAGCTGTGCCGTGTCAAACGACTCCTACGTCATCCAATTACTTTTAATGTATTTTCATACATTAGTATTTATTTTAATGTCGACCTTAAATTGCTTTATATAAACGGTTGGTACTGCTATTCCTTTTAAAGTAATGTTACATGAGATTGGAGTAAATATTCTTCTTATAAGTACATAATGTGATTTTCATTTGATGCCAAGGTCCTATATAATCATTTTTGTATATCCAGCTATTGTTCATGGCTGAACTCTAAAAGAAAAGTCTAGTGTAAAACCGTTACAAAAGCATTTCTTTATTATCGGTCTAAAAGGGGTCCAAGACAAAAACTAAATAAATTCACAAATCTTTTATATAATCTACGGCGACACATCGTTCGCGCGATGCAGCTTTTGCATATTCTGTAACAACGACACCTAGGAGCGCGAACAGTAAAATGACTGACATAACATTCTCAAACATACCGCCCACCAAGGACAAACTGTCCTTCATCACATCCGCCCACCATGACAGAACTAACCCTCGACAGCTATGAACTATTTGAGCCAATGATAGAACTTCAGGCTGTCCTTAGTGAGACCTTAACATAACTTGCAAATTGATACTTCATACATTCTAACATATATTAACAAATCTATTTATGTAAGTACTACTAATGAACTCATAATAATAAAATCTCTTGAAAACTTAACCACATAGTTAGAGGTACACAAACATTTTCAATCTATTAACTTTATTTTCATAACCTAGTCTGGACTTTGACAGGGTTGTCCTTTATATAAACAATAAATATTTTTAAATGACCATGTTTAAATTAATAATTACGTATTGTCTGCATGACTCTGCCAAAAAAAAATCTACAGAATTCGCTATACATATTTTCCCATCATCTTATTTTAACTGAGTTTATAAAATCTTTACTCTAATACTCCACTATTGTGTATACGTTCAAGATAATGCGTCAAATTTTTTGTATAAACGGAAAATTCTTGGTTCTAAGCATTATCAGAGTTATAAAAACCACGACTTCAAACAGATAAAATACGAGTAATGTTCTAATTCCAACTATTGAGTTATATTTTATCATACAGTGTATACGCCCGAAATATGCGTAATATTGATCTAAGTTGAAATTTTATATAAAATTTTATGCTCTCACAAATGCTTATGAACTTGAAAACAATATCGAATTATCTAATGTTGAACTAAACTATAAAATCACCTCAGTAAGTAAAAGTAACAACTAAGTAAAGTTTATACTTTCGTTAATATTTCATATCATCTGAACAGCTTCAGAATCATAATCTAAACCTAACTATTCGTCATACTCGTGAAGTAGTTAAGACAGCGTCGAGCATGATCTAAATAATAAAATGTTTACTTATTCTGATGTAATTACACTCTTAAATAAAATGAACTAATTCAGTATAACTCCTGTTAAAACTTGTCCTAAAATGACATAAAATGCAATTAATCATGCGGTGAAATGCCTGATATGTGATACATTTTTCTTGAACTGTTGCGGATAAATCAGACAATATATCATAACAACTCGTCGTGCTGCGGGATCTAGGTAAGTGCAAGCATTTTGTATCTTTTGTTTGTATACCTTAATGTTTTCTGGATGAGTGTTTTGACTATCATTCTGAAATAAAACTTCTTTCATTTAATACATGTGGCTCTATTCTTTATTCATTAATGAGAGTATAATTTAATGAATCACCTTCTTTTTTCTTACAGGGTACATCACATCCAACCTTTTTGGAGTTCTACGTGTATCCTCGTGGATGACTACATGATGTGCTACCTGTTCCTTTTTATGATCTGATCGCTGCTTACAAAACACGTGATCATCTTGTGAGTATTCATTTCTTACTTCTGTATATCTTATTTTTTGAACTTTATTCTTAGCATGTTTTCTTTTCAGGTTATATTCTTTTTTACCCATTTCATGTGAATCCTCTTTTTTACAGGTTGCTCCCTCTTGACAAAACGGCGGTTTCATCATGTACTTCCCGTCATCAGCTCGACTCATTCGAGCGTCAGCACGTCGTAGCGTTTTAGAGAAGACATCTTCACATATTTGTTCTTTAAGTGTTAACCTTTTTGCTTTTAATACAAAATCTTTCTCTAATTTACTAAATTGTTTTATCGTTTGATCAGTCTCTATATGTGCATGAAACACATTGACCTTATGTTGACCTGTTGCCGAGTTTACCGGCGGCGGAGTAGTCCCGTTAAAATCCATCCAAATGCGGTGCACTGTGCTATTAGAGACCCCATAGGAGCTCTCAGTAGCCCTTCCTTCAGTATTTGACAGTAAATCTCTGCGCCAAGCAAGATATCAATTTTGTCGGGTACATTGTAAGTAGGATCTGCAAGACGTAACTGCTTTAACTCATCCCATACTGTAATATTTACTCTATTTCCTGGTATATTTGCACTAATATTACTTACAACATACGTTTTCAATTCAAATTCAAAGTTTGGTTCTGATCTAGACCTAATTTTCAACGATACCATGTGTTTTGCCACTGTTGATCTGTCTTCTCCTAAAACTGATATAGTTTTGTTTATAGGGACTTTCTTCAGGCCCAACCTTTGAACTGTATCCTCAGTCACAAAAGTTGCCTGAGAGCCCTGATCTAATAATGCGCGACTGACCTGATACCCTGTCCTCCCTTCAGCTTCTATTAAAGCCGTGGCCAATAACACCTGACTATGTACATTATAACAACCTATGTGTGATGTTATTGGTGAACTATTCGACGCATTACCTTTCCCGTCAACCTCGCTTAACCCACCTGAAACCGCTTCGACTGTGTGACCTGACTTTCCTAAATTGACAGTGGGTGTGGGAATGCTATTTGCTGGATGAAGCAAGGAGTGATGCTTCTTCTTGCAAATTCTGCAAGAAGTGTTCTTTTGGCAAAACCGTACACTGTGATTACTGCCTAAACAGTTGAAACACAACCTATTATTTGTGACAAACTCTCGTCTGTTCTTACGATCTAACTGTACAAACTTTTTACAAAAACATAACTTGTGTTCTTCACTACACAATTCACACTTTAAGTTACATACATTCGTAGCATGCAATACTTTTATGTGATCTGAATTATTCCGAGTTGATATTGCATGAGACGATGTTTCTATATTTACAAGTTTTGGTTCTATGTATTCTAAAGCTCTATATCTACTTGTCAGAAAATCTTTGAATTGACCAAAGGTGGGCAAAGCATCTGAAGCTGTACTCGATGTCACATTGAGTTCCCACTGTTTACGGGTCTCAGGATCTAATTTATCCGAAATCAGATGAATAACAATTACGTCCCAAGTAGAAACGTCAATGCCTAAATTGGTAAGTGCATTCAAACAATCTGTGGAAGTATCCAACAGTTCCTTCAGAAAACTTGCCGACTCTGTAGTTGAACTTATTTGACTAAGTAACCTTTTTAATATACAATGTGACAGATACTTTTTGTTACTATATCGTTCTTGTAACATTAACCAACATATCTGATAATTAGCCTCAGTCACAGGTATATATCGAATGAGCTGCTCTGCCTCCCCTGTCAAGTAGCCTTTAAGATACTGCAACTTCTGCACGCTATCTAAACATTCATTTTTGTGGATCAAGGATACGAACAGATCGTTAAAAGTAGTCCACTCCGCATATTTACCCGAAAATACTGGAATACTGATTTGCGGCAACTTGACTAAGGTTGACTTTGGACTCATCTCATTGAACTTCGTGTTGACCTGACTGTGACTAGGTTTGACATCCTTTAGAAAATATTCTAACTTGTCCTTTAATTCACAAGTGTAGGATATGAACTCTTCCTCAGTTTTATCATAAACTTCACTCGTCATGTATGATGAGACTTTCAAAAGCTGAGGATCTGTTTGTTGCATTAGTTCTCTGTGACCTAATCTAAATTCTGTCCACAATTGTTCTAAAGTTTCAAGACGCGTTTCTATATAATTTTTAGTAATTCGTTCACGTGGTGACTTTTTGAAGTTAGATCTAGCCTTAAAAATGCGCTCTGACAAATCATTTTGAAAACTGAGAAATCGTTGCAGTGTCTCCATATTGATATTCAAATCTTTTGATAATTATAACAGTAACTTACTATTAGAACTACACTTTACTAAATAACCTTTTTTTATATTTTTGTGACTTAGAAAATTTATGATAAAATTTCCGAAAATATTACAACTGTTTGAACTTAATTACATCTGGCCAAAATTGGGCATGGATTCCCCGTTCCATCGTTTTTCTGCTTACAATTCTAAGTCCTAAAACTACAATTCCTAAATTTTCTAAGTCAATGACAGTTATCTAAATTTGCTAAGTTTAAAACTACTTTATATTAAGGTTCAATTTTCTAAATAATATTTAAATTGTTCAGTTAAAATATTCCTGTTATTCATAGAGTTTAATTTTGAATAGCAATAATATATTTTGATCTTCATGCCTCACTAAAGTTGAACTTTCCGAAAATTAATTTAAATGTATTCACGGTTACACTTGATTCTCACTCACACTAAAGCCACTTTTAATACGTAGAAGCTCTTTCTCTCTGCTGACCTCCTGGTAGCCCGCCAACTACACAAGCTGCGCGCTGCCTGCGATTTCCGCCGCTAGATGGCACTACTTTCGCTGAAAACTCCTTGTCGACCCACTGCACTGGATGGCGCTACTGTCGCCAAAACTCTTCAAGGCGTAGTGAAAACCATACTACTACTGCCCTCTGTGGGAGCGATACGGAGAGTAGCTTCACGTTGAACTACTCAACTCAAATAGCCAAAAAATACATCAAAACCGGTTATTCGGCTCGACGGACCATGTTCATGGCTGAACTCTAAAAGAAAAGTCTAGTGTAAAACCGTTACAAAAGCATTTCTTTATTATCGGTCTAAAAGGGGTCCAAGACAAAAACTAAATAAATTCACAAATCTTTTATATAATCTACGGCGACACATCGTTCGCGCGATGCAGCTTTTGCATATTCTGTAACAACGACACCTAGGAGCGCGAACAGTAAAATGACTGACATAACATTCTCAAACAGCTATCCCCGTACCAAAAATTGGTTGAAATCCGTTTAGCCATAATGAGAGGACAAAGAAAATTGTAGTAACTGTGATAGACAAACAGATAACGGAAGCTTAGTGTACCTTTACCACCCTTTGGGTGCTGAACCCTAAAACAAAAGAGCCATCTGTATCCATTATAAGGCTGCCAATCCCCTAAAGTGGACCGGAGCAAATGAACCAATCAGGCTGCGTCTTTTAAATCTGAGGAATTTGATTGGTCTATTTTACAAAGCTTCACGCCGCTCCGCTTCAATGTAAGGGCAGCCTAATTTATGAATTATGATGTTGTAAATCAAAATTAACATACATTTATTTTTCTTACAGATTAAAACGCATCAAAAATCAATGCACTAACAAAACGCAGTCAAGATGGCGCCACAAGAGCGAACTTCGTGCTGCGAGGAGGATTCCCGCCAAAATCACACCATAGACAACTTATCCAACATAGACTTAAACGGATTTGTCAACAAGGGCTACAACCCTGACAGTTCCGATAATGTTGCCAGCCCACAGAAAGAGAAAAAGGCAACGGATTTTGACGACTTATTGCCATACGTGGGAGAATTCGGACTTTATCAGAAAATATTGTTTTTATTGATGATTCCGTTCGCGTTTTTCGTGGCATTTGTGTATTTTTCGCAAATTTTCATGACGTTGGTGCCTGAGCAGCATTGGTGTTGGGTGCCTGATTTGGCGAACTTGACTGTAGAAGAAAGGTAAGCATAATAAAGTATAGCATTTTTAACTTTAAGAGGGAATATCGCTGCTGATTTTTTCCTACAAATTGAGGTCTCATTCCCATCTGAATGAGAATTTCACGAAATTTTAGGAGCTGGATGAACGGTCCGTATCACTACATAGTATATAATCACTTTTTCACAAAAAAATAACCGCCTGCAATGAGCGAAATGGAACATATAATAACACTTACATGATTTTCTCATGGATGTCTGTCACGGGAAGCAGCAGCTTTCAAATAAAAAAACAATCATCCAAATGGGCCCACCCAGTCGAAAGTTCTGAGGTAACAAAGAAAAAAGAAAAAAATACAGTCGTTTGAAGACGGTTAAAACAAAGTCGCTTACTTCTGCCTGTCCCCATGTATACTTAGTTTTTTAAAACTGCGCAACGAATTTTGATGCTTTTTTTTTAATAGATAGGGGGATTCCAGAGGAAGGTTTTATGTACCTATACATACATGCATAATTTATGAACATGGCACCCGTGCAAAGCCGGGGCGGGTAGCTAGTAGATAATATGTGGAAGACTGTGGAGCTATCTATACTTTGAGTTTTCGGTGATATGTTTACCAACTCGTATTTGGTCCATATTCGTACAGAAGCGCTTACATTTTAGAATGTGCTCCATTTAAAGGTACTTTAGTTAAAAGGAAGTTCGAAAGACGGAAGCCTGATTGCTTTTGACCTTAAATTTAAGTCGCTAAGCGGCCATTTTGTAATATCTCCATATTGAATGAGTCATAAACATTGACACCCAATTACTCGTATAGAGTTTAATGGCTTATTTTAAGCAATTAATGTTTGTTTTGCAAGCTTGCGTGTTTTTATAAGGGATTATGAGTATTTTGCAATGGAAGCTTAAGCTTGAAGGAAAATTATGTAATAATGTCTACACCCCAGGCCAAAAGCATGGAAACAAAGTTAATTCTTTGAATATTTCAAATTTTCAATAATTATTCCTTGTGTAAATGTTAGTAACCGTTAGGCGACCTCCAAAATAAAAAAATAGAACATCAGGTGTGGTGTATAATAAAGGTGTCTATACACCACATCAACTATTAAAACATCAGCTTTTTACTGCCTTTCTACAAAAGGTTGCACTGGCAATTTAATAAGCAGAATTTGCGTTATTGACTTTTAAAATGTTTATAATCATCTTTATGTTGTGATTTTGTAATTTATTCCGTATGGAAATCACAGGTTTGTATTGTAATATAAGCTTGTTTCCATACTTTTGGCCTGGGTGTAAATGCCATTCAATCATTGGTCCAAGTGCTCGCGTCTGATTTACATCACTAGCATCATAATTACAAATAAAAGAGGTGTTTTTTTTTAACCGAGTTCAAAAAAGGAGGTTCTCAATTTGACCTGTTAGTATGTATGTACGTTTGTCCGCGATCATCTCGCGTTTGGCCGAACCGATTTTGATCTGGTTTTTAGAAAAGTTATTAGTTAGTTAGTTTTTTTATTATGTTTATTTTTTTGTTCAATAAAAGTAATAGGGATGACGGTGATAACCAAAGAAGAATCTGTTGATTTGAAGTACTTTAAACCTCCTTGTGTTAAAGCATAGTGGTAGGGTAACCACGTCAAGCCTAAATAAATGGGATAATAATAACTTCAAAATAAGATACTTTTGTTTATTTTAGAAGCATGAAACTATATATTTATTCATAAACATTACGATGTAAAAATAATGAAATGAAATGAAATTATTTATTTTATTTATTGCACACCAAAAAAGTTTACAAAATCAATACAGAACAATAATTTTAGTAACGGTAGACAACAGGCGGTCTTATCGCTAAAGAGCGATCTCTTCCAGACAACCTTTAGGTAGTGGAGTTGATTAGTATAAATCACACAATGAATAGGTGATGCAGAAGGGGAAGGGAGAACAAAATAATTATCAACAAATAAAAAAGTAAACATATCAATAGATATACACATACAAATACATAAATAGATATATATATATATATATATATAAACCTACTTAAACATACAAAATATAAATAAAACAAGACAGATAAGGAACACATAAACAGTCAGAGGCAAACGAACGAAGGCAGTTACACAAATCACACCATCAATTTATTAATCGAGAGATAAATAGTATTCTTTTATTTTATTTTTAAAGATCGCTGGTGTTTTAGCACTCCGCACTTCTACTGGAAGCGAATTCCATAGCAAAACGGCTTTAAAAGTAAAGGAATTCGAGTAAAAATTTGAGTGTGAGGAGGGGACAGCTAAAAGGAAATTTTTAGCGCACCTTGCAGACGAAAGGTAGCTAAAGCGCTCTTTAAGATACAGGGGAGTTGCTCGGTGGAAAAGTATGCCATAAAGAAGAGTAAGAATGTGTGAGTTACGCCTATGACGAATAGGGAGCCACTTGAGTTGAGATCGGTAACTAGAAACATGATCATATTTTCGTAACCCAAATATGAATCTGATGGAAATGTTTTGAATGCGCTCAAGCTTATTAAGTTGCTCCTCAGAAATATAAAGATACGAGATGTCAGCATAGTCTAGAATCGGGAGAAGTAACGTCTGAGCGAGCGCAATTTTAGTGGCGATGGGAAGGAATTTGCTAAGCCTTCTAAGAGAGCCCACCGCGGCAAACATCTTCCTGCTCACTTCATTCAATTGGGGCACCCAAGAAAGAGTGCTATCAATGATGACGCCCAGGTGTTTAACCTAAGACGAGTAAGGAGTTATGACACCATTAAAAAAAATTTAAGGAGTATTAGCCAAGTCGACTCGGGAAATTAGATTAGAACTGCCAATGATGATAGCCTGGGATTTTGACGGATTAACGCGGAGGCCATAGTTACTACTCCATTCTAAAATAAGTCTCAAGTCCGAATTTGTTGAAGAGATGATTGAAGGTAGATATTCGAGTGAACCTTGAGAATAAACTTGAAGATCGTCTGCATAAAGGTGATAGTTTGAAGACAGATTATGAGTGATTGAATTAATAAATACAGAGAATAGCAGTGGAGACAACACACCGCCCTGTGGAACACCGGCCATTGTGCTGCACCAAGAAGATCGGGAAGAGTCCACCTTTATACGCTGCCGACGACCAGTCAGATAGCTAAGAAACCAGTCAATAACTGCAGGAGATATGTTAAGAGAGCGCAATATACCCAACATAATATCTAATTCAACAGTGTTGAATGCATTGCTAAAATCTAGCAGTGTCAAAACTGTCAATTTACGTTCGTTCATACCTGCCCGGATGTCGTCAGTAATTTTCACGAGAGCAACATTGTGTGTTTGTCTTAACATAATTAGTATATCACATGTTTAGCCAACATGGCATGCAAAAATTAACAGCTTTAAATAGTATGAATGTCGAATTTATATGTATATCCAGGAAAATCATCTCTAAATTAAGTCTATTCCTTAAAATTAAAAAAAACTGTCAACGTATAGAAACATTTGTCTATTAACCATTTTCTTAATTTAATTACAAATTATTTAATACTTTGTCAGGCAGCAATATTATTTCGTAAGGTATCTTATTGTAGACTCGAATACTCATTATGTAACAATTTTTTTTAAATAATGAAGTTCTACATGGTGGCATTAGCAAACTCTACATAATAAAACTTAATAAAAAGGAATCCCCCAGTACTGAGGGCGTCTGAGGCATCGCCCCCAGCACGCTCGCCGTGTTTCCCCTTTGAATCGCGAGGCTCAGTCTTTGAGCGAAAAAGGAGCCCGTCGTGAAATGATTGGTATTGTGTCCTGGCCCTTATATCTTTATTGTGGCAGAGGTCTACAAAAAGCAGCTACTTAACTACTACTAAGGACACTCTATTCATTAGTAGTAGCTACTGTATTATTTAAACATGTATTTAGTTTGCTAAAAAATAGCAAACGCTTCCGCCCCATACATCACAAGCCGGAAACCTAGCCGACATTTTATTAGGGTTTCGTACCTAATCAATATATAACCTTAAATATTAGACGTTTGCAATGTTCAACAATAATTTAAAAACCTTGCAGTATTAATTTAAAACTGCAGAAGTTTATCCCTTTTAAACTTACGTAAAAATTGTCAGAAGCGTTCCGACATGTTTCGAACTCATATGAAGCTCTTCAAGGGGCAGCTATCCGTGCTGCTACGCGATTCGCGGCCCATATTTGCTGTTAAACTTTTCTTCTTGCCTCTAAAACCTTGTTTATTATGTGTAAAATTTGTTAATGTTCATTTCGTACAGTATTTGACATAGGAAACCTAAATAAATATACATTTTTCAGTTCATAAAAGTGGAAGATAACTGAACCAATTGAGATCGAAAATATGTTTTTTATTGTGTATTTTGATAGTGACGTCACCAATCGAGTGCCTAAAAAACTATATACGTCATTTGCATCATAGATCTTTATTTACGCGATCCTCTAGATCCTAAAAATGGGAGACGGGCATTTTTGTCTGATCATGATATTTTTATTTGAAATTTGTAAAATTAACTTTCTAGCTCATTAAAATATACAACCTTTTTTTTTTAAGTGCTAGTAAGATAAATATTAACTATTTTAAGTATATATCAAAAATGGGTCAAGTAGCTTAGTTAGTTTCACTAACTAACTGATATTTTTAAAGGAAACTAAATGTCCCGCACCAGTGCCTAAGTCAAATTTGTAGAACTATTAATCTTGCCTTAAGTAAAGACAAAGCACAAGCTGTTGAATTAAAAAGTCATAACCAGCCGTATTTAAATCCGGCTCACGCTTATCCGCTTTTTTTTATCAGTGCCTGCCAACACGTTACCTCTAAAATATAACACATAACTTACATAATCAATTATGTTCTAGCACCGATCTGCTTCCTTGTTTTTTATAATGGCACAAAAAATCGTGTACTTATGGAATTAGTACAAAAACCATTATGAAATCATATATGTAATTCCTTACCAGCCGGTTCGGTAAAAAATATTCGGAAAAAAACCTTTTTTTTTCAGTCCGTTTAAAATTAGTATTAGATCTGTGAGCTATAAACCTGGTGAATCTGTTTGGAAATGGCTGAAATAGGTTTTTTTTTTATGTTCAACCCCCACATCTGTGCTATTTTGAAAAAAAATGAAGAGCGAAAGTTTGTGAGTGTGTCTGTGTGTATGTTTGTTACTTCTTCACGCTCAAACGGCTGGACCAATTTTTAACACATAGGCTACTTTTTATCTCTAAAAAAACGTGGTGTTCCCGTCGGATGAGCGGGCAACACCACGGGGAGTAGCTAGTATGATATAATTATGGAACCAGCCTATAAAGTTTCACGAGAATTTGTTGGGAAATACGGCCGATCGAGTACAGGCGGAATTTGGACATACGATATCATTGGCCAAACCAAAACGATGACGCATATTACCTGAGTACTCGCAGTTTTTAAGGACCTCTACATTTCGCAACATCTATCCTATACGGGTGGTTGCCCAATCCAAATAAATTGCAATTTAAGAGTAATTATCAAAAAACATAATATAACCTACATAGTTAAAGGCTTAATAAAAACAAAATTAAGATCGCGTCTTTTGTGTAACGAAAGTTACTCATACAAATATGGGTAACTACCGTTACACAAAGGAATCAATTAAGTTTTCTTTTTGTGACTCCTCTGGAATGGAAAGCGATTATCGCTTTCCAACAGGCGATCCTTTTGCTTGTTTGCACCCTATGGCACGACATGGATTTGTACGTATTGTATTCAGAGATGGGCAGAATGTTATGGATTAACGATTAAGATTAACCTACTTAATCACGATTAACGATTAAAAATTACGATTCATTCATCTAAATCGTACGAGTTCCGATTAATTTAATCCCGATTAAATGAACCGTAAGTATATTAATATTGTCTTGCGATAAAAAATTTAATGATTCACACAAATCGATCTAGTCCCAAATTAAGCTCAAGAAGGCATGTGTTATGGGTACTAGACGACGATATACATACTTATATAGATAAATAAATAAATAAATAAATAAATAAATAAATAAATATTAAGGGACAATCATACACAAATCGACCTAGTCCCAAACTAAGCAAAGCTTGTACTATGGGTACTAGACGACGATATACATAATATATAAATACATATATAGATAACATCCATGACCCAAGAACAAATATTTTGCACAAATATTTGCCCCGGCCGGGATTCGAACCCGGGACCGCCGACTCAGTAGGCAGGTGTCTACCAACCGAGCCAAACGCGTCGTCAAAATATATACTTATATACATAATGAAATAATGAACTTTATTCTGCAAGTAGGCAACAAGGGCAATTTTACAGGACTGTCTGAGTCTACCGGCATTTCACAAGAGGAGACTGTTGAGAAGAAAACATAACAACCATGACCCAAGCACAAGTATTCGAGTTCATCACACAAATATTTGCCCTGGCAGGGATTCGAACCCGGGACCGCCAGCTCAGTAGGCAGGTGCTTACAAACTGAGCCAACCGCGTCGTCAAATTATCAATTAATTAATTCGAAAATCAATTAATTAATTTGATTAATTCTCTCTCGCCCTTACCAAGAAGACCCTAGAGTACTGCATTTTAAAAACTACCTTGTATTACTGGAACAAGTTTATTTCACACAACACACTAGAATGATTTTCAAGTGCATATTTGTACACATGTAAAATTTAATATTAAAATGACGATTAATTAAACGTTAATCGAACACTGTCGATAAATTTAGTCATGATTAGTCTTGCGACGTTGTCTAATCGATTAATGCCCATCTCTGATTGTATTGTAGAGTCTGGCTAGCCAAATAATGTTAACAGATATTTTCTTGTGGTATCACCAATTGTCTATGATTTAAACAATTTAGTTGGTGGGTCCTCTATAAATAATTTTAATACTTTACGCACTAGTTCTAACATTCCGATAGAGTTGATATTTGACATAGTACTTATGTAATTTTTTTGGTGATGGATTAATATAAGTATTATCAAGCTAGGTCTTATTTACACTTCATTTAATTTTTCACTTTGTATATGGTTGGAAAGTGTAAACATATGTGTATGTCGTTGACTGTACTGTACATGGTGGTAGAAAATATGTGAGCTGACTATGAGTGCACGTCAACATAATTATATTTAACTTACTTGCGTGTGCATGGAAAATCAAAAATATTATCTAGTATCAAAATCAAAACTATAATTCCTCCTAAGCGTAACAAGCCGCAGTTTTTTTTTAATTTCCCGCCAAATCTTTGTGTAATATTTCATTAGCCAGACTATAATTATTATCTTGTACGGTAGCCAGGTTGCCTAGTACGCAAGACATCTTAGACCCCGCAGGGACCTTATAAAACTTGCGATTTGCGAGCAAATTTCGTACGCTGCGACGCTTATTGTACATATAGAAAACTCGCTCGCAAATCGCAAGTGTGATAAAGCCCTAAGCAGCGCAAAGTGACCCCGTCTTGGTAGCCAGTAATGATCATAGCATCCCAGACAACGGTTTTTGCGCTCCTCGGATGTCCGGCAACCGAAGGCCGCGTCCAAAACACCAGTGTTCACAACAACCTTATTCTGACATAGGACCTTTTAGAGTTCAGCTGCCGGCAACTGAAGGTTACGTTCGAAACGTCAGATCTCGTAATAGTTTCATTCTGACATAATACATCTGGGGGCATTCATTTTCCGGGGAAAAAAGTAGTCTGTCCGTTAATCCAGGGTGTCAGCTACCTTTACACCAAAATGTATCATAATTGGTCCAGCTGTTCAAGCATAAAGAAGTAACAATGAATAATATACCTCTAGTAGTAGTGTGATACACCCCTAGGTCACTACCATAGGGTAAGATACGGTAAGGCCGCGTTACATTGCTGGATGGCAATGCCAATGCGTTGAGCGAGAGAAGAGCTAAAAAGCTTTTCAGAAAACTGAGTTTTTTGCTTATCCGGTTCTCCGCTGATCGCAGGGCTGGCTCGTTCCTCGCCCAATTGGCATTTGCCATCCAACGAGGTAACGCGGCCAGCCTTACGGGCTCCCTAACCAATGGCATACTTAATACAAAAAGAAATACATTTTAAAATGTATAAGGCCTCTTAAAGCGTGGCTTGCTGCCCAAAGTTACCGATCCCAAAATGACGAATCTATTGACGGTTTCACACTAAGACTCTTTGGAATTGATGTGGCTTCTTGCTGAACGTTTCCAAGTCCAAAATGCTGAATCTTTTAACAGCTCCATACTGAAATAAGACGTTTTGAAGTTGAAGCTATGCGTTGAAGGTCCAAAATGGCGCATCTCTTGACAGTTTATTATTGGAATAAGACGTTTTGGAATTGAGTAACTGTTCGGCTTACTGCTACATGTTGCCGTGATCAAAATGCCGGAATTAAAGTAAGTTTTATATTGAAATAAGACGTTTTGGAGTTAAAGTGACTATGGCCGCGGTGGTCAGCGATGCGTCCAAGGTTGCTCATGATGCTCAATTCTTATGAAATCTTGTTGAATAATACTTGGACGTATTTTTGCCGAGTTTAAAAGAGGATTCTTACATGAAATTGGGCTAGTATTTTCGTACGTCCGGATGTTTGGTTTGTGGCTGTTCTCTATTATTATTAAATATTGTGAGTAGGCTCGATATCATTTTTATGTCAATTCAGTCTTACGATTTTTTTTCAGAATGAAGGCGTTATAGAGGTTGAAAACCTAAATAAATTGAAAAGAACCATTTCATTTACAAAAAGGACCGTGGTACAATTTCCATACTAAATCCACCTTACTACGAGTAATAGTCTGACTTTATGATTTTCTGCGATGTGAGAAATTGCTTGTCGCCTACGCTCTATAAGAGTGAAGAACTTTTTAAAACGATTTTTAATCATAAATTGGGATACTTTCAAAAATTTATAAATGGGTATATATTGAAATTTTTATCTTTTATTTGATTAACTATATCGGAAAAAACCTGGTCAAAAAAATTCAATGTTGGCGCGGCTCCACATTACTCGTGAAGTTGAACCAAGTTGGGCAAATATGATAGTGTTGAGGGGTAGGGGAACCTGGGGATAGTTGATCCCCATTTTGATTTTGGACTCTACTTTTTTTATTTTTTACAGTATTGGAGATCTTTTCAAGCCAAAATATTCAAAATTTATCTCTTCATTGATAGTTTGAATGAAAACAAGATTTTGCTACAATTTAACTCAATATTAAATGAAATACAATACTCATACTCATACTCATACTCATTTATTCATAATGCACAAATACATTATATGTCAATTTTACAAAAGGGTACAAATATTGTAGAGTTTTACCATGTATCCCCCATGTAAGGGAGATTTGTTTACCTACCCCTAATTGGGAGCCTTTTTAACTTTGTAGTAGTTGGCCGAAAAATAATATATCATCGACAGCTCTATGAATCCTAGCATAGATAAGACTTGATCCCTCACGGGGTCACATGATTCCGTCATCATGTCACCCCCAAATCAAAAGTTCTCAAGTCTCTCCATACATAGTGTTGTTATAAAACATGCGCTACTCAAAACTATTTATCACGTATTTGAACGTATTCAATGACAATCTACACTTGAATATACGAATAAAACAAGCACACTAAAACAATAGCATTTATTTCACTTTTCATTAAATAAGTTCGACGCGACACAAATATTTCAACGGCCACCATGTGCAAAATACTGACGTGAGCCACAACGTGCCACGAAACAACGTGAAGTTAGGCATAAATGAATGAGTGTTGCTAGCGTAAGAAAACGTATCGCGTTTGGTTGAATTTTAAATTAACTTTAACAAGTCTCCCAAGGGATCTAGTCTCCTCAGGTTCCCCTACTTCGGCGCGGAAACCACTAAGGCCTACTTTGCGAGTAGTGTGGAGCGGCAAAAACGAAGAGACATCGTGCCACGATGCGACGTCGTGTCGTTGAAATACATAAATCCAAAATGTTGTAGAATTTAACATATTTATCAGTGGTCATCCCTATTGTCTTCTTAAATTTAAGAGCTGCGTTCTTGTCGATATAGCAATTACCAGTTTCTTTCTTGGGCTTTCTCCTTCACTTCTTGGTAAGACATGACTTTTAACCTTTTATTTTATCGACGACGTGGTTGGCTCGGTTTGTAGTGCACCTGCCCACTGAGCCGGTGGTCCTGGGTTCGAATCCCAACCAGGGCTAATATTTGTGTGATAAACTCGAATATTTGTTCGTAAGATCTTGGGCATATCGTGGCAAGACAGGGTAACAAACGAAAGGGTTCTAGAAATTACACAGCTGCCTAGTTTGACCGCGTTTCTCAAACAGAGACGTCTGCGTTGGCTAGGGCATGTGTACAGGATGGAACCTTCTCGTCTTCCTCGTAGTGTTCTTCTTGGCGCGGTGGCGAATGCAAGAAGAAACGTTGGCAGACCATTGCTTCGCTTTAAAGATTGCGCAAAGAGGGACATGGCCGCCTTCCATATTGACCACCAGAAATGGGAAAAGCTTGCGGAGAATCGGACGGAGTGGCGCAAATGCGTTGTTGAAGGTCGCAAGTTATGCGATGAGACCTGGTTCGCGGCACTCGCTGACAAGAGACAAAGACGTCGACAAGGCGACGCAGTACCACCCGTCGCACACTTCTCTTGTCAGGCCTGCGGTAAAATGTGTCGATCTCGTATCGGTTTAGTTAGCCACCAGAAACGGTGTATCCCAAACACTACACCATAATTCGTCTGCAATAGACGCAAGGGCCTATATGTATGTTCCGGGGTCATGGATGTTATCTATGCAAGTATTTATATATTATGTTTATCGTTGTCTAGTACCCATAGTACAAGCTTTGCTTAGTTTGGGACTAGGTCGATTTTTGTCCCTTAATATTTATTTATTTTTATTTTATTTGCTCAAAGTAATTTCGTCTGGTCCTTCCTCTACATCGCTTTCCCTCGTTTTTTCCTTCTACGATATCTTTGAGGAAAAAGTCATATCTTAGCATAATCTCCTGTGCCCTATCATATTTCGTCTTCTATTTTCTATCTATTAGTGTTACTAGTGTACTTTTCTCTCCTATCCTATTCAAGATCTCTTCATTAGACTTTTTGCCGTCCATCTTATGCCTTCCATTCTCCTCCAGCACATTTCAAACGCATCAAGAAAGCATGTCTATTGTACCGATACAAAAACAGTTCGTGGAAAAACTTGTTGAAAACGATCTCA
The DNA here is from genome assembly GCA_905147355.2 of Apotomis turbidana. Taxonomy (NCBI): domain Eukaryota; kingdom Metazoa; phylum Arthropoda; class Insecta; order Lepidoptera; family Tortricidae; genus Apotomis; species Apotomis turbidana. Next base: position 7,472,760 of record LR990307.1, read on the forward strand.
ATTCTTTAGTTGCTAGTCATTGTATTGTCCGCAAGTAATAAAAATATCAAAGGTCATCTAAAATGAATTATTAAAAATCATGCATCCGTAAACCTTTTTATGTATAAGATACAAATGTTATGTTTCGTGCTACAGTCCCATTTTTTGCGCCGAATTCGAAGAATAACTGCGATGCCTCTTGATATGTAAGGAATAGTTTTTTAACATTGAAAATGTTTGTTTTCCTGATCGTACTCGATCCCGATTTATTACATTGTGACGTTTGCTTGTAGTTTCGTAGAAATGAGAGGTACGCGGATAGGCCCTACGTCAAAATGTTATTACATTGTGACGTTTGCTTGTAGTTTCGTAGAAATGAGAGGTACGCGGATAGGCCATACGTCAAAATGTTATTACATTGTGACGTTTGCTTGTAGTTTCGTAGAAATGAGAGGTATGCGGATAGGCCATACGTCAAAATGTTATTACATTGTGACGTTTGCTTGTAGTTTCGTAGAAATGAGAGGTACGCAGATAGGCCATACGTCAAAATGTTATTACGTTGTGACGTTTGCTTGTAGTTTCGTAGAAATGAGAGGTACGCGGATAGGCCATACGTCAAAATGTTATTACATTGTGACGTTTGCTTGTAGTTTCGTAGAAATGAGAGGTATGCGGATAGGCCATACGTCAAAATGTTATTACATTGTGACGTTTGCTTGTAGTTTCGTAGAAATGAGAGGTACGCGGATAGGCCATACGTCAAAATGTTATTACATTGTGACGTTTGCTTGTAGTTTCGTAGAAATGAGAGGTACGCGGATAGGCCATACGTCAAAATGTTATTACATTGTGACGTTTGCTTGTAGTTTCGTAGAAATGAGAGGTACGCGGATAGGCCATACGTCAAAATGTTATTACGTTGTGACGTTTGCTTGTAGTTTCGTAGAAATGAGAGGTACGCGGATAGGCCATACGTCAAAATGTTATTACATTGTGACGTTTGCTTGTAGTTTCGTAGAAATGAGAGGTACGCGGATAGGCCAGGCCATACGTCAAAATGTGCGTCCGGAGGGCTAAAATTTTTCAAATTGCACTTCTTAGCCTAAAAAGTGCAATTTGAATTCCCTAAATCTAAAATTTCTCAATTTTTTCGCTGACTTGGATCAAGAATAAGTTGAGCTTGCTATTCAAGAGACGAAAAAAATCTCGGGATTGACCCATTTTAGGAGATAACTTCTCGTTCCCTTGTGTAACGAAATTTAGACGAATATAATCTTAACGTTTACAATATAAAGATTGAAAAATTTAATGGTTCAGGCAGGATTCGAACCTGCATCTCCAACGGCTTTCCGGGCCAACACGGGCGTCCGGGTCAACTGGGCCACCGAACCTGATGCCAGAGCCGTTGAATCTTTCAACCAGTTGCTTCTACATGCCTTTGGGTGGCATCGTAGCGCCACGCCAAGTCTAAACCTTTACGATAGATGGCGATCCTGTCTGAACCGTTAAATTTTTCAAATTTTCGCTTTATTGTAAATAAACATTTGGTTTACGTTAGCAGACGTTACTGCTTTATTAAAAATAATTGTATGTAATCTTATTTTTGGATTCCATCACAATTCGCAATAAGCGCTCTATTATGAGCTCACCGATTAACGCTTTTTTTGCAAAAATAATGTTATTTATTCGTGAAAACATAACATAAGACAAGGAGCGTTCAAAACTCTCCTGAGCTTTACCCAAGAATGAATTCAGGGTCCATAACGGGTCACATAATTTTTAGTCATAATTTCAGATTTTCTGTGAAACAAATTACTTTTCAGGATTGTTATAAAACAAAGCTAACCTAAGCTAATGGTAACCCTCAAAACTATTGTGTAAAAATAACTTCAGCGTTATGGCTAACGATTTTATGACAAACAATATTATGACTACAAACGTTAGGTATGTGAAAAAATGCGCTCCTATGAATTCAATACTCGTAATTCGGTCTGCGGTTAACACAGTAAATTATTGATACCACATTATTTTACAACAATAAATCGTAACTTTTTGTTGCGTTATGTTATATAAATATTGCGTAATAGTAAACCGCAGGAATAATCAAGACATGAAAATCATATTGAATCACGTTTCCTGAGAACCGGATGATTTTGCCATCTTATTCGACCGAGAGAGAGTAGCGTCTCTGTGTTAGCTTGGGCTTTTGCACACGAATGCATTTTTATGCATTCATCACTCATCGAACCTGCTAACAAAATTTCATGAGAATCGCTTGAGAAAAGCGACTGTAAGCGAGAACATCTTTAACATCTAAACAATCTAAAGAATTTTGGGCCATGTTGAAACCGATCTCTCGCTCGGTGAACTGATCATCTCAAGCAATGCACAAGCAGTCGCTCAAATTACGTGGCTACACATAATGCAATGCAGTATTGTCTAATGATGCTGTTTTCCTGTTCACGCCAATTAAAACCGGACAATTTAAATACCTTCATCTGAAATTATTATAATAATAGGTACTTTGCTCGCAAACTCATTTTTTGTATGCATGTATGTCGCTTTGCGGCTTAATGACGGACGGATTTCAAAAATATAGCGTATATCACTACATAGTATAAAACAAAGTTTCTTCTGTCTGTCCCTATGTATGCTGTGTAAGATCTACTTTAAAACTACACAACGGATTTTGAAGCGTTTTTTTTTAATACATAGAGTGATTCAAGAGGAAGGTTTATATGTATTGTAGATGCATAATTTATCAGCACCTTTAATTGCACCCGTGCGAAGACGGGGCGGGTCGCTAGTTACCCAAAAACATTGTTTGTTTTCCTGATCGAGTATAGTGCCCTAATTTATGAAATTGTGACATTTGCTTGTAGTTTCGCAGCTATGAGAGGTACGCGAATATAATATATGTAAAAATGTGCGACAACCGGAGGGGTTCAAAATGCAATTTGAATTTCCAAAATCGGTCAGTAACTTTTAGAGATTTTCGAAAATTTGACAAAATTTCAAACTTTTTTTTCGCTGATATGGATCGAGAATGTCCCTAACTTTTTTTGCGCTCGGTATTCAAGAACCGGAAAAAACGCATCTCGGGATTGAATTAAGCTACAGTTGGAGCCATCTTAAAAGGCGGGCGGGCAAAAAATGTAGGCGGTAGAGGGTCCCTTACGTGCGAGGTCAGAAATCAAACTTGTCACATTTTACCATGTGGTTTATTTCTAAATTACATTTTCAATGCTTTGATAGTTGCGCGTAGTGTGAGATCTGTAGATTTTTCAAAATCATTATTAAATCGTATTTCAGTTACTTTGAAATAATATCAAATGTTTGTTAAGTTTTGAGAAGTCTGCATCATATAATCTGAAATGTACCTATATCTGTAGTACTGTACTATTATAAAATTCTAAATTTGTATTGAAAATCATTTTTCTATCGAGAGGGGTCATGATTTTAGGAATTATCTTAATAGCAAGCGTGATGCAGGATCGTCATTTGTTTTGCATGAGCCCGCAGCGTCGTGCAGACCCGGCACCATCTGTTTTCATAATTTCCTTTGTCCGGGTGTAGGATACTATTTATCCGTCTACGGTAAAGAAAAAAATACGCAGACGAGTTGTCGCCCACCTCATACAATCGCTTATTTCGCAATATTTTAATTGTACCCTCGACTTAGCGTCTTGGTACCACACTGATCTCATTAATCGCACGACTGACTGGTAACGCTCACTTCTTCCAAACAAAGTAGTCTCAGTTTCACGTCTTTGTGACGTGGAAATCCACGGGGTGCAAACGTCACGTCTACGTTACGTGACTGTCTTTTGACCTGTGATGAATAAGGCTGCGGCCTCTAAGCCCACTCCATCATCATCATAAAAAGAGTCAAACTCTTGTCGGATTAGCTGACGGAGATTGTTGTTTTCTCACTGTTTATATTACCACTGGTTATAATAAAACCCTGGTGGACGTAACATGGTTTACTTAATTCTTGTGCAATTCAAGATCTCTTCGGTAGCACTGTAAGTCAACGTGAATAACCAATGTTTTACTATCATTTTGGCTCTCGGGACTGAAAGAAGTTTAATATCGGAGTAGTTGCAAATATAGTTATATATGCAGCGATGCGCGTAGGCTGGTGACCGCCTCTGGCGGAATCTGGAAGCGGATCTGCATGGAGGGAGCGGAACCTTGTAGGTGCGCTTTCGCAGCATTTCCTTGTGCCCATCGGAATTGAGTACGGTGCTATGAGTTCGAGTCACGGCCTTAATGACGAAAAGCTGCCTCACACTCAGTAGATTTGTCTCGCTGTACAGCAGGTCAGTAGGGTACCGAAACGGCTTTTTTAGCATCACCTTTAATACTGCTCTCTGAGCACGTTCAAGAGGCAGCAGGTGAGTCTTTGCCGCGCATCCCCAGACAGCCGCCCCGTAGTCTAGGATAGACTGAGCTAGTGCCTGATAGACCAGGCGCAGTGTATTAAGATCGGCACAGTTGCGAAGTCTCTTCATCACAAATATAAGCTTCCTTACTCTTGAGGCAAGAGTCGTGATATGCTGTGCAAAGGAGAGATGCTGGTCGAATAATATTCCCAGGTACTTAACAAAGTTTTGCCTCCGAATTACCTGACAAGAGCAAGCAGAGACTGAGCCAGTCTGCCCCAAACGACCCCTATATGCGCAGGCGTGAAATTTTATGTTTTTTTCTACTAAAGGTGATGTTGCTGACGTTTTGGAAAAGGCTACAAAGCTGGTTTTGTCAACGTTAAGTGTAAGCAGATTATTATTTAGCCAAGAGCCCACCCTTGTTAGCGCATCCTCAGCTCCAGAAAAGGTGTCATCCCACGTCTTGCCATTCACAAGTATCACGGTATCGTCTGCATAGCAGATGAGACTTGCATTCGGTATGGTAATGTCAAAAATATCATTTATATACAGAGTGAACAGCGAAGGGCCAAGCACACTCCCCTGAGGAACACCGAAACTGACCGGAAGCTGATCGGTAACCAGATCACCTATTTTGACTGTTTGGGTACGATCAGTCAGGTAGCTCACAAACCAGTCAAGAGTTACCCCTCTAACCCCCATATGCTCTAGTTTTCTCAGCAGTATGGGAACCGAGACGGTGTCAAATGCCTTGGCAAGATCAAGAAAAATACCAATGCACCTATTGCCACCGTCCAGGTGACCAGAGACGAGATCGGTAAGAAGGATAGCTGCATCTTCCGTTGACCTACCCGCCCTGAAGCCGAACTGGTGGTCCGAGATAAGTTTGTTACTCTCAATGAAGCTAGCCAGTCTGACCTTTACGATTCTTTCAAGAATTTTCGCAAATACAGATAGAAGAGATATTGGTCTAAAGTTCGTTGCAGTGTTTTTGGGGCCGTTTTTATGTATAGGTGAGACAGTAGCCACTTTCCAGCAATCAGGAAAACAGCCGGACTGCATACTAAAGTTGCATATAAAGGTCAGTGGTTCCAATATAATCTTTCTTATTTGTTTAACCAATAGCGGCCTCACTTTGTCTGGGCCAGGTGCACTATCGAGCTTGAGCTGGGTAATAATATTGTCCACTTCGTGGCCATCTGTCGGATGCATATAGAACGAGTTTGGGACCGTCCGATAAGGTTTGTATTTTGCGGCCAAGGTAGTCTGTGTTTCCGATAATCTAGTCAAAATGCTATCCGCAAGGTTCCTCCCATTTGTGGCAAAATATTTGTTGCAATCGTTTAGCGTTACTAGTACAGGTTTATTATTGACGGAGAGAAGTTCCTCTGCAGTATTCTTTGTAGTAGGTTTTTGACAAATACTTTTGATCGACTGCCAGAGTTTACTCGGATTATTTTTATTGTCGGTTAACTGCTTGTTTTGGTATTCATTATTCAGATTATATAATAAGTTGTCAAAAAAGTTTCTATACCTTCACAAATCGATCGAGATAACCTCACACAAATCGATCAAGTCCCAAATTAAGCTCAAGAAGGCTTGTGTTATGGGTACTAGACGACGATATACATAATAATATATAAATACATAGATAACATCCATGACCCAGAAACAAATATTCGAGTTCATCACACAAATATATACTCTGACCGGGATTCGAACCCAGGACTGCCGGCTTAGTAGGCAGCACTACAAACCGAGCCAACCGCGTCGTCTTGTTTAATGTAACTTATTCTTGGCCTTCCTCCTTCCCCGCTTCCCCTCAACCTTTCCTCTTATGATACCTATTATTTATAAAATCATACATAAATCGGAGGACTGACAAACTGAGGGCTACTAGTAACCAAAATAAGTAAAGTAAAATTAGCATTTTGAAGAGGCCTTATACCTTTAAAAAAAAAACTTATTATGACTTATATATTGATAATTTCAACCAATTTTTTGAATTGAATAATACTTTTCCCCTCGTTCTAGGTAGTAACATAGCTATTTCATGCTTTCATTACTGTGCAGTCGAAAATAAGTTGAAAAAACTAATTTTCCGCGTGAAATTTGTCAATTTCGAGTAGTTTTTGAAGCAAAATTTATCAATAAAAGTTCAAACTAGGTATCCTATATATACAAATAAATCCCAATAGCCCTGTTCTAGGTAGTAACATCAATAATATGTGAACAAACATGTTTGATCATAGAGAAAAATGTCTAAAACGATCAGCATTTTAAAAGTAATAAGGCCTCTTAAACTAGTTGAGCTATTTATTTTTTCCCAATCAACCTCGCAGGCTGTACTTCCTAGTATCTTAAATTATTGACCACAACATTGCGTCTTTTGTCTGTTTATTTATAAGATCATAAATATGGATGCTCCTGAATTAGCAACATTAATTGATACTCATGCATTTCTGGTATTTGTTAGATTAGGAATCCTTGTGGCTGTTTTTCTGTTCTATTTATTATTTATCTATAGACAAGGTGATCTGCTTTTATCACGCGATAAATAAGTGACATAGCATCCGTCACGATTTGACAAGATGTGGGTGTGAGTGACAGGTGCTTTGTCACTTATTTATCATGTGATAAACGCAACTATCATAGGCCCCCGGGTTGAATAAATCGAGGAATAGGCTAGTAGACCCAGTTTTGAAATATAGCCCTATTTCAAATGGTTATAATGGTAAGATTATTTAGCTCAAAAAAAATGTCTTGTATTTTTGTGAAAGGTAGAAAGCTAAATTTTATGAATTCAAAATTAGAAATTTCATGAACAGTCAAAAACGCCGTCCGCCATTTTTGCCTTTTGCTAATCTGTGGCGTGGCGTAGAATTACCTGTAAATATTCGAAATTCGACCGTCGTATAGTGCCATTCCGCTCACTCCGATATACTTTGACAGGAGATCGAGAGGGACGGCACTATTCGAAGTCGTCAAAGTAGACTTTCAGTTTTGTTTACATGACCGATGACGTCACTATCATAAGCGAAAATGGCGGACAGCGTTTTAAGCATTTCAAAATACAGATTAAAAACTATATTTTCAAATTCAATTTTTTCAGCCATGTTTCACCTTTATGAATTGAAAAATATATATTTAGGTTTCCTCTGCTAAATACCTACTATACGGAATAAACATTAGTTTATTACAATTTGACATGAGTCAACTAGCCTATTGTTCTCAACTTAGAGTATTATTTATACAATTTATAAAACTGTACGTATTGTACCTATGTATTGAAGATTATGTTACAACATATAAGCGGAAAAGGGCTTTTGGACTTGTTGAAGGTCTATAAATGGATTTTGTGGTTGCGAACATTGTGAAATTGTGATTAAGTATAATAAAAACAAATTGAAAAATTGTATAAAACTTTATCGCTTTCACGCTTGGCCGATATTTAATTGGTTAATCACTTGTATCCTTCGATTACGTATTGATTTTTTCTTTGTTGCATGAATATGTATTTGTATTTTTAAATACCTACATATCGACGATGTACTAGGATTATTAGTATTTGCTAATTTTTTTTGTAAATATCATATTGTATGTATTTATTAGTTGTAAGTTAATGTCTGTAAGTGTCCAGTATAGTTGTACTTTGATAGTATCCACTCAGGATTTTGTATAATTTTGATATTTAATCACCCCATCGCGGAAACATTCCCGTCAGTGAATTTGTACTCCAACGCAAAGTTCGACTTACAGTGGGGGCCAGCCGGTTAAGATGGGGTTGTACGGGACCCTCGGTACGCGAGTCCGAATCGCACTTGGCCGGTTTTTTTCATTTCGCAAAACAATCAACTACAATAATAATGATTTTAGGCAGACTAGCACAACTAGATCGTGAAAACAGAAACCTTTTAAAGAGGTCACTACAATATTATCGGAAGCCATGTCTAATCGGGAATAACAGTTTCAAACTAATATCGTGATACCCTGACCTATGCCCTTTTCCTCTTTAGAGCAAAAAAGTTACTTTTTATGTGGGTGAATTCAACTGGGACTTATTTTTTGTCACAGTAACAACTTGAAATTGAAAAATATTTTTGCATTTATAATTCGATGCTTTGGCTAGTGGCCTTGATAGCAGAATAGGCTAATTGAGTCATGTTAAATTGTATTTAAAATAATGTATACTTCGTATAGTAATAAAAAAAGAAATTGATAATGTGGTTTTTAGGGCTCCGTACCCAAAGGGTAAAAACGGGAACCTATTACTGAGACTTCGCTGTCCGTCCGTCCGTCTGTCACCAGGCTGTACCTCAAGAACGGTGATAGCTAAAGATAGTTGAAATTTTCACAGATGATGTATTTCTATTGCCGCTATAACAACAATACTAAAAATGAAATAAAATAAATATTTAACCTCCAACAGCTCCCATACAACAAACTTGTTATAGATTATGGTGTGGAACCCTTCATGCGCGAATCGGGCTCGCACTTGACCAATTTTTTTATTTGTATTTTGAAATGCTTAAAACGATGTCAGCCATTTTTGCCGTTGATAGTGACGTCAACGATCTCGTAAAGATTCCGTCCCTCTCGATCACCGGTCAAAATATATTTGGGTGAGCGGGACGGCACTATACGACGGTCGAATTTCGAACATCGGAGTAGCCCTTCAGTCTTCTTTGCGGGATCGGTAATATCACTATCATGGGCGAAAATGGCGGACAGCGTTTAAAGGCTCCTCTACAGAATGGGCCATCATGGGCCATGATAAGGGACGCAGCTATACATTAGAGGAGACAAGCTATATTGCTGTCTTGTCCTGTCGTATAGCTGCGTCCCTTATCATGGCCCATGATGGCCCATTGCGTAGAGCCTTTAAGCATTTCAAAACACAGAATAAAAACCACGCGATAAATAAGTGACAAACCATCCGTCACGTTTTGAGAAACTGCGATGGTGAGTGACAGATGATTTGTCACTTACGTATCGTGTGATAAACGCAACCATCATCATCATAGTCCGCCAGGTGTCTCGCAGGGTCTATCACAACTCCGAAAATGGTTTCCCATCTGTAACGTTTCGCCAAAAATTCATTTATCCGAAAGGATATATTTCCTGATACCGTAAAAAACATATTACTTATGACAAATATATTTATAATTTCAACCAACTTTTTGAAGTGAATATTACTTTTCCCCGAGTTCTAGGTAGTAACATAGCTATTTCATGCTTTCATTGCGTGCAGTCGAAAATAAGTTGAAAAAACTAATTTTTCTCGTGTTTTTTACCAATTTCGTGTAGTTTTGGAAACAAAAATCATCAATGAAAAATTCAAAGTGTAGGTTTCAAATATATACCAATAAATCCTAATAGCCCTGGTCTAGGTAGTAACACCAATATCATGTTACGAAAAATATTTGATCATAAAGAAAAATGTCTAAAACAATCAGCATTTAAAAAGGAATAAGGCCTCTTTAGAACCCATTAGGTTAGGTGAGGTTTGTTTTGTAATAATTCTGAAAAATAACAGTTTTGGAATAAAATGGTTTACTGACAAATGAAAATTTGGCGAAACGTTACAGATGGGAAGCAAAAATTTGTGTTAAACCATAGATACAAAGATCAAAGCTCAAATAGGAATTGAAATGCGTAACCTGGTGAAAGAGACCAAAATCGAACCCGGTACCTTCAGATTACCGGTTCAGCGTGCCAACCTTTCCACCACCCTAACGCCCAGACAACCTTTCGAATCTTTCTCTTTCTTTATCTTCCCTCTTCTTCGATCTTTGCATTGTTTATTTGAAAGGCTTTTTATCTTAGTGACCTCTATGTGAATACGTTAATTCACATCTTACCGCACTACTTTACAGCAGTCAACGAGCAAGCGACAGATTGTGCTAAGTAAAAAAATTAGACATTACATGTTTAATACATTTCAAAATTAGTGTTTTAGATAGGTAACCCTCTCGCTGACCTAAAGTATAAAAGGCTGGTTAATCATAGACAAAAATTAGCAACGATTTAGCACATGAGAACAGCCTTAAGCAAAGGTCAGTCAAAAGGTTAGGTGCGAGGCCGTATCTAATCGGCCAGCTGAATACCTAGTTTCCGGACCGATTTGCCAATTAATTGGTGATTAATCGTGGGTTGTCTATATGTTTTAAAATGCTTTTATTAGCTATACAAATATACAATATAACAATGATAACTATTTAGCTATGTTTGGTGAAAATAAAAGCAGTCATATCCAAGATATTCCGCCAATTGAATCAGTTATTTTCTTTCAATTTAAGTTTTTTAAAAGAGGGGTGTTATAGGTAAGTTTCACATGTGTATTTTTGTATCTGTCTATCTGTGGCACCATACCTCCAAATAGATGGACCAATTCTGTTTTTTTTTTTCATTGGAACAAGTGACACAATCTCAGCCGATATATCGGGGGTGTTTTATATTTTTAATTTATTTTTGTTCCCTTTGCTGTGGAGACGGCGGGTTGCTGGGGGACAGATGCTATAGTTTTAGTGCGACGTAGGCCGTCGACTCAGGCAAAAGGGGGAAAACCCCCGCTCCGAGTCGTTTCTGCTGCAAAGGGTGTCCATCGCGATCCAGCGTGGAAAGCTCTTAAGCGTTATGGCGGGCACTTTCGCACCAGAAACGACAGGGTGCGGACTACAGTGTGTTCGAATGTTGAGAATGTGGAGGATTATTAATTTATTATAATATCCAAAATGGAAAAACCATATTCAATTCACAAATAATTTTCTGACTAAAAGTAAAAGTTCAAATTTAGATCATACGAGCCGTCTCCATGAGAGTGAGAGGCACCAGAAGACATATCAAGGCCTTCGATTGTGAAGACGAAGCAGGCATTCTTCACTAAGAAAGATGTTTCCATCAACCTCACACTCCACCCCGCCTTCAATTCCCCCACTGCCGTCGTCATCCATTTTTGTATGTTTGAATTTTTTCAATATTTTACTTTACTTGATCATATTTTACATTTGAATTTATTCAATTGGGACACAATATGTACAAAATATTTATTGTACATATACATATATCTGTTTATGGTTAAGGACCAAAAAGTTGGACGTAATTTAGGCGTAGTAAGCCTTAGAAAAAATCAGAAAAAATTCCGTTGTGCGACAAAAATTAACGATACAATAATAAACTTCACAACAGTACCTTAAGGTACTTTATTCGATGGTTAACTTGTCGTCGTACAATGGAAAAATTGATACAAATTTTAATATGAGTTAAGGTAGCAAATTTTTTGGTATTCATTCACCCTTATACCAATTATAGGAATTAATATACGTATTATTTATGTAATATAACAAGCCTTTATATAGCTACACCTGTCTCGTGTCTGCCTGTCTGTCTGTTATCAAAGGTCAGCAAAAGGTTAGTCACGAGGCCGTGTCTAATCGGGCAGCTAAATTCTCAGCTTCCGGACCGATTCACATTGCTTTTTATACATTAATTGTCAATTTGTATGGTTCGTTAGCTGATTCGGTATTTGCGTTGTGTTATTTTTAATCACGCTCGGTGATATAATCAGAAATGAGGATATCCGCAGAAGAACCAAGGCAACTGACGTAGCTTACAGGATTGCACGGTTGACGTGGCAATGCGCAGGCCATGTAGCCTGGAAAATCCACCTAGCACCTAGAGTGGCGACCACGTATAGGAAAGCGCAGCGTAGACGGCCCCCGATTCCGTGGACGGAAGACATCGTGAGGGTAGCAGTGACTATGGATGTGGTCTACACGGGATCGCACTTTGTGGCGAGTTATAGGGGAGGCCTAAGTTCAGCAGTGGACGTCTGTGGCATAAAGATAGATATTTAGATTGTAGATCCCATGGTCATATAAACTATGACGCGAAATATGACGTGGTTGGCGCAGTGGTTAAGCAACTGCCTACTGAGCCGACGATCCTGGGTTCGAATCCCGGCCAGGGCAAATATTTGTTTGATGAATTCGAATATTTGTGCTTGGATCATGGTTGTTCTATGTATTTAAGTATATATTTCGTTTTAAGTATGTATATCGTATAATATGAAACATGTTCAAACATGATCATAGATATAAAAACTTGTAAAACAATCAGCCTTTTTGAACAGATAAGCCATAAAACGAAATCAGAAAATCTCTGCCAAAAATACATTGTCTCCGTTCTTGCATAAAAGGACGATCCATCAAACGCATTTGCGTTTATGGGTAAGGTTGCCTTCGAGAACAATAGGTAACTCAACAAACACGCAATGTGGACAATTAACCATATAATTGTAATTGAATTCTCTGGACAGTCGACAGAAATACGCAGAATAAAGCAACTTATCCCTGAAGGCACCTTATCAGTTCAAAAATGCTGATTGTTTTAGACATTTTTCTGTATGATCAAACATGTTTCTTAACATATTATTACTGTTACTTAGAACAGGGCTATCGGGATTTATTGGTATATATTTGAGACCTATAGTATGAACTTTTTATTGATCATTTTTGTTTCAAAAACTGCCTTCTCCAAATTGACAAGATGACGCAGAAAACTGGTTTTTTAAACTTATTTTCGACTGCACGCAATGAAAGCATGAAACATCTATGTTACTTTCTAGAACTCAGGGAACGGAATTATTCACTTGAACAAATGAGGTTCAAACTTTACGTACGGTTGAAGAAATCGAGGTTTCATTCTCTAAAACTTAACAAATTGTAATGCAATTTTGGATACTGAATGAGAAAGACAGTTTTTGTGTCGGACCGTTTTATAATTCGTCCAATTTATTCGCGAATTTTCGCCCAAAATCACAGTTAAGATAGCCTAGCAAGCGTCGGTCCGGCCTAGGGATAGTGGCGCTACAAACAGCTTTCATATGGCAATAATGTGCATACGTCATATTTGCATTATTAAACGTCAGTCAAGGATTTGTCATCATCAAAATTCAAAACATTTTTTACCGGAATGCTGCTCAATCCTTCGTTCTTCTTGCGAAATAAAAACTGAATCCTATTGAAAAAAATTGACTTTCATCACTGCGGATAATTTTGGCTTTATTATGCAAAAAATACTTGTAATTTACGGAATAATAAGTCCTGTTTCCTGTTTATATACATCAGTGACATTCACCGACTTTCAACGTCAGTTACCAAAAATTTGTCGTTGCCAGTGAAATAATTTGGTACTACTGAAAATCCGTGATATGGCGTGGGTTGTGAAACCCCTTGCAGGGCTATACACAAATTTTATAGAAATCGGTCCGACACAGCATATTTCCTTCCCATTCATTTGTTTTTGGAGGACAGAACAGTCGAGAACGAAACCGCAATTAGTATGGAACTGTTAGCAGTGATATATCCTCTAAATAGCGCGATGCAGTATCATAATTTGTTTAGTATGGGCGCGCGGCGCCATGCCAGTCTGGCGCTATTTGTTGGTCATAATTTCTTTGTCCCCTTGTCATGCCGAAACGGCTGGACAGATTGTAACCAATTTTGGTACAGGGATAGCTGGACATCGTTTCAGTAATCTTTTTAACCGACTGCGGTAAATAATAACCTGAAATCCAAATTAAAAATACCCTCGATACACGTCGCTGGTCATCATTAGGCCCTCATTTAATGAGTGGGATAAAAATGCTACAAAACTTGAACATGAATACAAAATTTGAAATTCTTAGCTTCAATATTGGCTGAGAGATCTTGGAGACTCTTGCAGCTGTTTTTACCAAACATAGCTAAGAACCATCTCGACAAACAAGGCTTTAGAATTAAAAAAACGCGTTCGAATCGGTCAATTTCTTTGGGAGCTATGATGCCACAGACAGACACACATATACACATGTTACTTATAACATCCCTTTTTTCGGGAGTTAAAAAAACACCGACAAAGTTGCGGAAACTTTCTTGTTTCAATCATAACAGCTATCTTCTCAGTCACATACTTAGTGCAAATTATACATTGTTATGCAATCGTGTATCGTAATCAGTAATCACTGTACCGTAATCAGATATAACATGTGTTTGTTTAGCGAAACAGTTTCTCGCCTATTTAGAGGTCGAGCGAAGCGAGGTCAAGTCTAATAGACCGGTTAATTTGTACGGAAGGAAGTTTCGCATAATTCGTGGTATAATTTGAGTTCCGTAATCGATAGTAATAAAATTGACAAGATGTCATATTTCTACTTAAGCCTTATTATCCGTTTAAAAATGCTGAATGTTTTGGACATGTTTCTCTATGATTAAACACGTTTTTTAACATATTATCAATGTTACTACTTAGAACAGGGCCATTGAGATTTATTGGTATAATTATGTTTGAAACCTACAGTTTACATTTTTTATTGATAATTTTTGTTCAACTTATTTGCGACAGCACGCAATGAAAGCATGAAATAGCTATGTCACTATCTGGGACTAAGAGAAAAGTTATTCACTTCAAAAGTTGGGTGAAATTATCAATATATTTGTCATAATAATAATGAAAAAGTATTTTTTAAAAGTTAGAAGGCCTCATAAAGTAGTTTTCACTGAGACTCAACAATTTTCAAGTGGTTTAATTAGGTTTATTGTAAAAATGTGATTTCGGTGCTTATCACCCTTACTTACCAATTTTCACAAAAGACAACCGACTTAAACGAAAAGAAATCTTATTTCCAAAAACAACCACACGAGTTTCTATAAAAAATACCCTTAAATCGGCTTACCTTATGATGAACCTTTAAATCCCATAATATTAAAAGAGTTATCAGTTCTTATAAAAAAAAAAAAAACAAAAAAGGAAAATATAAAAAAAAGGATTTAGTGTTAATACGCCTGATGGATATCGTCATCAGATCAGATCGTCTGAAGATACCCAATATTAAACAAAAGAAATAACTAATTACAGAGTTCTGTGGTAGTAACAAAAATACATTAAAAGGAAAAAAAACACTAAAATTCTGTTGAATTTTCTATGCAAAAGGGTCATACACCGTGGCGCCATCTGTTAGCTAAATTTTATTTGTCCCCTCATCACACCGAAACGGTTGAACGGATTTTAACCAATTTTGGTACAGGGATAGCTGGACATCAAAGATGGTTATAGGATACATTTTACCCAACTATGGTTAATAGAACAGAATACATGGACGTAGTTGTGGGTGGCTTCTACTTCGTATAATGATACAGACGGCATGCGCATTTTTTTACATACAGCATGTATCCAAGGTAATACTAATATACTAATACATACTAATACTATACTTATATACTATTATTATTCGTATGGCATGTTATTTCAGATAACAAAAGAAACAATTCATTTAACTATAAGTAATTACAAATCCAATTTCAGTGACGTCAGCCATTTTCTAGCCTCGTCGCTCAGGACGATCAGGTCCTCCATGGATCCAGTGTATCTTGTTAGAGGGCACTCTGTGATGATGTGTTTTACTGATTGCACCTCAGCACCACAGGTACATCGAGGGGAATCTACCCATCCGCAGCGATGTTTATATTGACCACATCGACCGTGGCCTGTGCGCAGGCGATTTAGGTTGCACCAATCACGTCTCGGCAGCTCAGCTCCCTCGACTTTTTGTCCCGGTGTAATTTGGTTCCCGAATTTGTCACCCATTATCGAGTGCCAGGTTTGTAACCATTCCCGCCTGCCATCAAAGCTTTCCCGCAGCAGCGTCGCAGCTATCTTGTATGCCGGAGACCTGGATTTCAAACGGGGTTTGGTGGGCGCCATAAACTCTGCGGTCAGCGGAAGAGTGGGGGTACCCCTAATCTTCGAAACTTCACGTAATAACGCTTCTTTCCTTCTTAAGTCTGGAGGCAGGATTCGGCAAAGCACGGGTAGCCAATGGCACGGAGTTGACCCCAGTGTTCCGGAAATGCAACGCATGGCCTTGTTCAACTCGACGTCTACCTTATTTGTATGTGAGCTACCCAGCCATACGGGACTTATATACTAATACTAATATACTAATTACTAATTTACTAATATTTACTAATTTTACTAATTACTAATAATATTATAACTGTTACCTCTTCACGCTTAAACCGCTGAGCCGACTAAGATGAAATTTGGTATGGAGATAGTTTGAGACCCGGGAAAGGACATAGGATACTTTTCATTCCAAATAAATTTAGTGTTCCCGTGGGATGAGCGGGTAACTCCGCGGGGCACAGCCAGTATTTGATACAACCGCAACCTTTACGGGGTCTTAGTATAGGCACTTATTATTATATTGATCCGTAAATTATTAAAAATATCGAACCTTTTCTTTCCCATATAAAATAATTCAGCACGCAATG
Source organism: Apotomis turbidana (assembly GCA_905147355.2). NCBI lineage: Eukaryota > Metazoa > Arthropoda > Insecta > Lepidoptera > Tortricidae > Apotomis > Apotomis turbidana. The sequence goes on from LR990307.1 coordinate 7,489,441, forward strand.
TATTTGTTTGTTGTTGTTTGTGGACACTTAACATCGTAATGCCACAACTGTCACTAGTAATAACTTTTAATAGGTGTACGCCATACATTGCTGCTCAGAAAATTATTTACGCTACGGCAGTTAACGCTAAACTAATAATTGTTATAAATATCTGATCATAGCACTAAGATCTACGTCTGGTTTCAGTTTGCGGTTACATCAAATACACGCTGTATAGATTGATTACCATATCGTATTGTTTGTCATAAAATCGCTAGAAATAACTCCGAAATTATTAACTTTATGAGAGATTGAGAGTAAAACCCATTAGCTTAGGTTAGGTTTGTATTTAATAAAAATGCTGAATTATTCGTTTCAGAGATAATTTGAAATTTTGTGCATGACTACGAAAATTATGACTAATGACAATCATGAATAAGAATTTTATGTGAGCCAATACGGACCCGATACAAGATGTTTACAGTTAAATCCTGGGTCTTTTACCTTGTAATTATCTCTGTCACACCCAACTATTAACCTGACAGAATCAGTAATAATCCGGTCATTACTTGATATTGTCACGTGACATGACAGGTGACCCCGCCATTGAGATTCTTGTGACATGCGGTCTTAATTTTGATCATTACCGGTTTTTAGATTATACCCATGAAATTGTTAATTAAAGTATTTTGTGGTTTAAAAATTCAGCATTCCGTTTCACGTACCGTTGAGTAACTCACATGAATGCATTATTAATAATATCTTGACCACATACAGTATATTCTTACCATGACTGCCATGACTTAAGAGGCCTTATTCCTTTTAAAATGCTGATTGTTTTCGACATTTTTCTCTATGATCAAACATGTTTCTTAACATATTATTGATGTTACTACCTAGACCAAGGCTATTGAGATTTATTGGTATATATTTGAATCCTACAGTGTGAATTTTTCATTGATAATTTTGGTTTAAAAAACTACTCGAAATTGACATAATGCACGCGGAAAATTAGTTTTTTCAACTTATTTTCGACTCCACGCAATGAAAGCCTGAAATAGCTATGTTACTACCTAGAACTCGGGGAAAAGTATCATTCACTTCAAAAAGTTGGTTGAAATTATTAATATAATTTGTCATTATATGAAAAAAAAATTTTTTTTTAAAGGAATAAAAGGCCTCTTAATGTGACCGTATTCGCTAGCGACAGCAGTGACTTTGTAGCACTATAATTACCAATACAAATCGTTGACATAGCTAGCGAGTACGGTAGGTATACCTTAGACAGAGTAGGTACATAATATTATAGTTTATCTATCCAAATATCATAAACCCTCCATGATGCGTTCAAGAATCGCACATTGTACCATAAAAATGTACTGTTTTGCTAGAACAAATTTCTTATCTGTGAAAATGTTATTATTGCTAAATAATAACATCGATTTCGATTATTCATTCAAATTTCGAACATCTCTGAAACACAAAGAAATTTGATTTGAGCTCTATTCTAATATCAGTCGAGATGACGTTTAGTTCGAAATGAATTGTCAATCTGCAATCAAATTTGATAAATGTCGCACGTAACTAAGATATCGAAAGATATGATACTTGGGTCCAACTCTTGTTTGTCTCTGAATTAAAAAAGAACTATGTCAGCTGCCAGAAAACTTCATTACCGCCATTACCGGTTAAAATTTGTTTTGTTGGATAAAATTGTTCGATTTGTTGAATTTAAACAATAAAATGAGCGATCAAGATCAAATAGATATTTCGGCGACGCCTCCTGATTTCTGATATGATATATGAAATTTGTTCTAACAAATCAGTCTATTTTTATGGTAGTCATAATGCGCGGCTCCTGAATGCATCATGGAAGAGGGTATATTCCACACTCGTGTTTAATACCCTTCATTATGCACAGTCACATAAACTACTATTATCAGTTAATTGACCAAACGAGCGTATCATTTACGTATCAGCTTGGTCCAGAATTCTTTTGTATGTCCAGCCATTATCCGGCTGTGGTGATAGTTCAATTGGCACAGCACCCCTCCTTTTTTCATGTCTCCGGATATTTATGAAAAGATGGTCATAATTACTGAATAAATAACATATGAACAATATGAGTAGTACTGAAATAAGTAGGATTTTGTTCTCACTGGAATTGTAGTCAATAAATAAAAAAGCTACATTATCAAGTTAAACAACAAAATTATACCATTGTTATCGTTAATTATATAAAACATATATTAATATTGAGATCCGAAGGTGAAGCAACAATTGGCCAGGCAATTATGAAATTGGTGCAAACTACAAACACGTCTCTCTTTGAGACTACCGAAGGTCACCTAGACCCTCAAGGCATGTCCGGGGAAAGGGACCAATCCTGCTCAAAACGCATTCCTTTTACCCAACTGCAGCAGAATATGGGCACAATTATATTAAGATTTTTATCTATCCAAATATCATAAACTCTCCATGATGCGTTCAAGAACCGCACATTATGACCACCATAAAAATAGACTGTTTCATTAGAACAAATTTTTTATCTGTGAAAATGTTATTATTGCTAAATATAACATCGATTTCGATAACATTATTTATTCAAATTTCGAGCATCTTCGAAAAACAAAGAAATTTGATTTGACCTCTATTCTAATATCAGTCGAGATGACGTTTAGTTCGAAATGAATTGTCAATTTGCATCAAATTTGACAAATGTCGCACATAGTAAGATATTGAACGATATGATAGTTGGGGCCAACTCTAGTTAGTCTCTGAATTAAAAAAAACTATGACAGCTGCCAGAAAACTTCATTGCCGCCATTACCGGGTAATATTTGTCGTAATGTGCGACTCCTAAATGCATCATGGAGGCCTATGATATGTGGCTAGATAAAGTAGTGTATGTAACCGTACATAATTAGGCATTAAATCACACAAACCCACACTCGCGTTTAATGCCCTTCATTATGTACAGCCACATAAACTACTATACATCAATATGATGCACACCTACGACGGCTTAGCTGGGCATTGTCAGTTCAAAAAACAAAATTCGTACCTTCGGTGGTCAAAAGTTAAGAGCTTGTATGCAGTCTAACTAATTAGTCGATTACAAAGTTTAGTTGTCCGAAATCAATCTGGTTTTTCGGACCATAAAGGTATCTTATTTACAACTCCTAATGAAACACCAATATTACAAAATTTTATAGTTACTAAACGAAACTTCAATACCTCTAACATATGTAAATTTAAAACAGAACTACAAAAAGTAAATTGGGAAAATGTAATCACAATAAACAACTCATTAAACGAAAACTATAACTCTTTTCAAGAAACTTTAAATAAAGCATTAAATAAATGCATTCCAAAAACAGAGATAAAAATAAAATCTAAAAAAACGTATTTAACAAAAGGTTTAAAAACTTCATGCCGGAACAAAAGACTTTTAAAGCTATTAGTATCACAGTCGAAAAATTCAGTCCTAAAAGACTACTATAAAAAATATTGTAAAATTCTTAAAAAACTAGTAAAAACAGCTAAAAAACTTAGAAATAAACAAAAATATAATCAGTCACAAAACAAAGTAAAATCCATGTGGCAAATAATAAATAAATAAATAAATAGAAATAAATTTAAACATAAAAGTAACATACATGTAAAAACGTCAGATAATATACCAGTAAGCGATCCTAAGCAAGTGGCCAATATATTTAATAATTTTTTCTCTTCCATCGGCAACTCTTCTATCTCCAAAGACAAACTACCCATAAAAAACACTATAAATAATTCATTTTATCTAACGCAAATTGAGTCCAAAGAAACTTACTCCATTATAAAAAAATCTTAAAAACAAAACATCTTACGGTATTGACGAAATCCCTTCCATAGTAATAAAAAAATGTGCAGATATACTTACCATCCCGTACACTAAACTAATAAATCAATCCTTTTCAGAAGGAATCTTTCCTGACGCTCTAAAAATATCTGTGATAAAACCTATACACAAGAAAGGAGACCACTATAAAACCTTCCCACCTCGTCTAAAATATTTGAATCGGCAATGGTAAAACGACTCAACTCATTCTACGAAAAATTTAAAATACTTAACGAAAGTCAAAACGGTTTTAGAAAAAACCGATCTACTACCTTAGCAATATATAAATATATATAGGAAATACTAACCGAAATAAATAACAAAAAATACGCGGTAGGCCTCCTGCTTGATTTAAGTAAAGCCTATGATAGAGTGTGCTATGGGACTCTACTAAATAAATTGTATAGTACTGGAATTAGAGGCACTCCATTAAAATGGTTCAAATCTTACTTTGAAACTCGATCTCAATACACGGAAATAGAAAGTACAGACTTTGAAACTGGAATAGTTCGTCATTTCAGATCTGATAGAGTCCCTGTAAATGGCTCTATTCCCCAAGGAAGCGTGCTAGGATGTATTTTATTTCTAGTGTATATAAACGACCTCCCAGATGACGACATTTCCGTATTATTTCCGTGTGTTAAAATCGACGAAGTTGAAACTAAACTAAATTTAATTCTAGATAAAATACTAAACTGGTTACAAATACATAATCTTGAGCTCAACATTAAAAAAACAAAAATTATACAATTTAAGCCATATCAAAAAACCACTCTTCCAATAAATTATAGCTATAATAATCTTAAACTTGAAAATGTGACCTCAGCTACATTATTGGGAATCGAGTTAGACTCTAGCTTGAACTTTAAACTCCATATACAAAAGCTTACAAAACAGTTATCGTCTTTTGTATATGCTCTAAATCACCTAAAGCGTTTAACTGACCTAACTTCCGCTCTTTCAGCCTATTATGCATATGCTTACTCCAGGATGTCCTACGGACTCATTTTATGGGGTAATAGCACAGACATAGGAAAAATATTTATCTTACAAAAAAAGTGCGTTAGGATATTGGCAAACATAGATCAAATGGAATCGTGTAGACCTCATTTCATAAAATACAAAATATTGACTGTCACGTCCATGTACATTTTGGAGTCGAGTAAATTTGTTAGAAAACATATAGATATTCACAGATATATATTCACAGATAACACAAAACAAAAGAAATGACCGAAATTTAAATAAACTACGATTACCTTTTTCAAAATGAAAGTTCGTTACATCTAGCCCGCACTATATGACAATAAAAATTTATAACCACTTACCTAATTTTATAAAAAATGAGACCGAACTAAAATCGTTCTGTACAAAATTAAAAGCTTATTTAGTCGATAAATGCTACTATAATATAGACGATTTCTTTAATGATAAAGTGTAGAATCTGAAGTCCTAAAAATTTGTATGTATAACTTACTTAAAAATAATAGCTATTAAGCTGTAGATGCCCTCATATTGCTGCGCCCTATGCAGGGTATCACATGTAAAACTGCCCTATATTGTACCTACCTTTATAGCTATGTGATATGCAATAAACGATATTATTATTATTATTACAATCGGCGACTAATTTAGTTGCAACTAAATTAGTGGCACTCTATAAGTAAAACTAAGATTCATCAGTCGTCGTTTTCAATCGTCAATCGCAATTAATTCTGTTTATTTTAATCATTAACCGTTAGTCGATTACATTTTGCCCATCTCTGGTATGAATCTAGGTTATGTTGCTATTACATCGGATTATACCAGATGGGTCCTGTAACAGGAGCAAAAAATTAAAACATACATTTTACTGGTCAAAATGAGCAACATCTTTTCAGAAACTTTTTTTTAAATACTGTTTTCATATCTTCATTAAAAGTAAATAGCATTTTCAATGTACGCCGTCCAACATTGACATCGCCTTAGCATTGAAATAGCTGTCACTTTACTAAATATCAAATGTTCTGCAATACATCTTCCTTGAATTGAAACTTTGTTTTACAGGTTTACATTAAATATAAATGAGTTATTATTAAAAGTTGTTTAATCAATGTTGTTCAGTTTGAGAGGTAGAATGTATGCTTTTATTTATTGCTCCTGTTACAGAACCCACCTGGTAGAAGAGGGAACGTTCTTTATTCTCACAGGCATTTTATCAAAAAAATTAGGCGCTGAAATCCTTTGCAATTTTCAAATGTCCACCGGAAAGACTCGAACCTAAATCTGACAATGACCCACCTGGGTGATTCTACGAGTGTTTAAACCGCGTGGTGCTAGCGTCATTCCTTTTTCACAATGACTACCGCAACGGAAGAGCAAGTCGTTTTAATTATGATCTAGCTAAGGATCGCACTCGGGAGTGGCTACGGGTACATAACAAATCGACTTTCAAGAATCATCTATTTTAACAATATTTGCAGAAATGGGAATGACAAAAAAACGCCTTACTAACGCTGAATATTCACCCACCCACGCGTAAATAGGTAAAAATAACATAAACCTGAAAGGCCGGCAATGTACTTGTGACTCCTCTGGTGTTACAGATGTCTACGGGTGACGGTAATCGCTTTCCATCAGGCGATCCGATTTCTCGTTTGCCCACGGTAGTGCCCCCGCCAAGACGAACAAAAAAGAAGCGGGTCACTACCTACCTTTTCTCGAACCGTTTCGTCTCATTTTCAAACCCTCATAGCTTCGTCCCAGTTAACACCATATCTTTTTCTCTTCCAGACGAGCCCTGGCCATCCCACCGAAATCCAACGGGCCGTACTCCCACGACCGATGCCACATGTACTCGACGAACTGGACGCAGGCGCTGGCTGAGGGCCGGACGACACCGGACGACGAGTGGCCGATCGTGCCGTGCGTCCGTTGGGAGTACAACAGAAGCGACGTGCCTTATGAGACTATTGCTAGTCAGGTAAACTTACACTAGGGGCTCTCTGAGCTGTTTTCAAAATGCTGAAAAACTGAATAGACAAAATTTCAACCAGCGTGTTAACCTCTTCACCACCCTAATCTAGAACCACAGGAGTAGCAATGTTGGTGCTTATTGTGAAAAAAAAAAGTGGCATAAGTTTTACAATGTACTTTTTGTAGTTTTTAAGTTAAAATGCTATAATACTCAATAGTAAAATTTACAATGGTGGAGGGCACTATGTTTTTCTGCCAACAATCTGCTGTGCTGTGCTGTGTGTGATCCTTAGATAGTTTATTGTACTATTGTGTTTCATAAAAAAAAGACCGGTAATTCAGAGGTACCGGGTTCGATTCCCGGTCCCTTCCGCCAGGTTACGAATTTAAATTTTTCTTGGTTCAATATAGTGTTGAAAAAATCAATGACTCTCGCATCGCTTCAGTGGTCTAATAGGCCCGGAAATTCGTTGGAAACGCGCGTTTGAATGAAACCCGCCTGAATAATTAATTTAAAAATGTTTCGTATTATTATAAACATTCGGTTTACGCTAGCAGACGTTACTGATTTAATAAAATAGTCAATTTTCAACTTAAAATAACCCACATCAACGAAACTATGTTATGTCATACCATGTTTAAGCAAATAAATACGAGAGAGTATGCTCTTTAAAAGAAATAAGAATGTTCCCAATCGGTTTTCGAGAAATCAAGGAACATACATAAAAAAAAAGAAAATCTGAAAACATACTCGGTTTTTTTTGAAGTCGGTTTAAAACAATTTTATACGGTATATTTAAGTAAATACTATCCTAATTTACAGTTGGACTGGGTGTGCGAGAAAGACAACCTAGCGGCGACTTCTCAAGCTATCTTCTTCTGCGGTGCCATCGTCGGGGGGCTTCTTTTTGGCTGGATAGCTGACAAATATGGAAGAATCCCAGCTTTAGTTGGTAAGACTTTATAGTTAATTTCTCTTTCTTCTTTTAAGAAACTCTGTATCTACCAGGTGTTGCCTGTAATAGGAGCAATAAATTAAAATATAGAATCTACTCTTCAAATTGAACAACATTTGTTCAGGAACTTTAAAAAAAAGTCAGTTTTCAGAATTTTATTATTTGAAACAAATTAAATAGTATTTTCAATGTGCGTCGTCCTACAATGACATTCCCTGAGCATTGACATGCTGTCACTCTACTGTCGGACATTTCGCAATACATTGCCTCTTTGTCTAAACATTATTCTACAAAATATAGTCCAGTTTCATGGGAAGAATCTATGTTTTAATTTATTGCTCCTATTACAGGAAACACCCGGTATAGGTACCCAAGTTACCGACATAGCTCACCGTATTAGCAATTTGAAGTGGCAGTGGGCTGGCCATATTAACCGAAGAACCGATAACCGGTGGGGTAAACGTGTTCTTGAGTGGAGACCGCAGATCGGCAAGCGTCGCCCTCAGACTAGGTGGAGCGATGATCTTTGCAGGGTAGCTGGCAAGAGCTGGATGAGAGGAGCTGAGGATCGTTCACAATGGCGTGCAGTTCGAGAGGCCTATGTCCAGCAGTGGACAAGAATAGGCTGATGATGATGATGATGATGATGATACCCTTACTATTAGTTTACATTGACTGTACTCGCTAGCGACTGCGTAAAGGATTTTTATATGCAATGAAATATCGTCATAAAGTACGTTAAAACAGGCTTCGAAGTGCCACGTTTCGGGCGGAACAATGCGAGAGAACTGTAAAGGAATTTCATACAAAAGAAGGCCTAGGCCGGATTTTTTTTTAACATAGCGTCTAGGTGTTCATGAACGGGCTAAACAGCTGTATTATGTTTTTTTGAGTGGTGTATTTTTTTATTTCATTGCATATGTTTGGGAAAAGCACTATACATGCCTTAGCCGTGAAAAGGGCTTGCCGGCTACGTATCACTATCCGGCCTCCCTACAGTCGGCCGTCTATACCTACTCAGCCGGCAAGCCCTTATTTCCCGGCGTCTGCAGTAATGTACTATCTATGGAGGATTGTAGTTCTAAAAAGTAACCGCTAGGGGGCTGTAATATTCTTCATATCGTATCACGTAATCTCATGGTCACGGTCACGTATACTGGTTTAGTACCCATACCATGAGTTACCGCGACCACACTAGCTAGCGACAGCGTAAACGGGTTGTATGGTTAATAGTACAGCGCCCTAGCGGTTCCTTTGTAGAACTACAATTCCCCATACAAATCGTTTACGCTGTCGCTAGCGAGTACGGCCACTGTAAACTCATGGCAAAGGTACAGAACTTAGATCAGATTATTTCTTATTTGAGTTCCGAAGTCATAAAAAAAAAACTACTTATTGTCTTGTAATGTCTGCCTATTAGTCCGTCCGCGGCTTAGCTCTGAAACCCTTATTTATCACATGTATTATACCTACATATAAACCTACCTCTTGAATAACTCTATCTATTAAAAACCCTTTGCTTAGTTTTAAAGATCTAAGCATACATAGGATCCCTCTCCTCCCGCCATAAGTCAGACTGATTCGGTTCAGTCTATTCGCGACGCAGTCCATGCGCTCAGTGCGCCCGCGTCACCCCAACCCAAATTACCCCTGTGGTGCGGAGATAATCCAATTAGCGGGTTATACTCCCACACAAAGTCCGACTACTGGTAGTGAGGGCTAACCAGTCCTGATACTGTTCAAGTCATGTCTTAAAACAATAAAAAAGGATACTGTAGGTGTAGGTCCCTATAGACAGACAGACAGCAGTAAGAGACTTTGTTTTATACTATGCAGTGATTTATCACGTGATAACATAACCATCACAGGCCCCTTGTTCATCAAATAAAGTCAAAGTATAGCCACAAAACAGATAGGTACAGAAATCAATCTACATACAAGCGCGCTCGAGCAAAGGCACACATAGACATTGCTCACGGACACGATATCTCGGACCAGTTCAGACCAGTGCGAGCGCGAGTGCCATCCGCTTGAGGTGTCCGTGAGCAATGTCTATGTGTGCGTTTGCTCGAGCGTGCTTGTATGCAGATTGATTTCTGTACCCATCTGTTTTGTGGTATAGCTCATCAACTACTTGTATCTTCCAGGAACGAACCTGATGGGCTTCGCAGCGGGCGTGGGCACCGCCTTCAGTCATAGCTTCTGGACATTCTCCGTGTGCCGGTTCCTCGTCGGTTTGGCTTTCGACAACTGCTTCACCATGATGTATATCCTGGGTAAGTACAGGCCCACACTTAGAGGACCAGGGCTAGGGTACTTCTTTTTTTCTAACCCCCTACTCGCACCCCCGCATTCTGTTCTAGGACACGAAAAAATTACACTTTTTATTCAGGTTTAGGGGTGGCTGGCTACTGCTAAATAAAAAATCGGATAAAGAAATGATGAAAAAAATTTTTTTTTCTTTGTATCTTAATACAAACAGAAAGTACATACCTGTATTAAAAAATATCTACTTCAATATGAACTACCTAGTTTTTTTTTCTAATATACAGAATAATTCAGTTGATATATAACTAGATTGATACATTAGGTTATTTAAATAATATCACTGCTGAAAATGTTAAAAGAAAACTATGTGGACCGAGTTTTATTAACATTTATCTCGGATTACTAATGCGGTAGCGGCCTCTAAAACTGCATAAAAAATTAAAAAATTAACTCACAGACATTTTTACGCGTACTGGGAAGAAATCAGGGGGTGCCCGGAAAAAAAATAGTCAAAATAAGAAGCAGCCTTGCCAGGGTCCCTATTAGGCTCTTGACATTTGCCCCCTTCATCTCAAAACGCTTTTCAGCAAATTAGGTAGTAGTGTTTTATGTGATAAATAAGAACTTAAGTATGGTGTAAGTCCTGAGACTGGGGCTCCTAGACAGGCTGGGCCCCTAGGCCCATTTCTTGTGGGCCTAGGGGTAAATATGGCACTGGGTAAGTACCCTCACTAGAGGCACCTCAGGACTTGTGGAATAGGACACAGTGGCGAGGCAGATTGTCTTCATTTTGTGTCAATATCGAGCGATGTTACCTATAGACAAGTAGAAAGAGAGTGCAGATAGAAACTAAAATACACAGATACAATATAGACAAAGTTAAATATAGACAGAGGGAAAGAAATATAAGGATACAAATAAGGGGAGATACTTTGATGTAGACAGAAAGTGACGGACCAAGAGAAAAAGAGAGGGCCAGATAGAGAGAGAGAAAAAGATGAGACAGACGAAACCTATCACAGAGAATAGATGTGTTATTTTATTCTACTGAAGAGCAGGCGTTCATAGAACTCTCTTCCCGTAGGCTTGTCTATTGTTGTAAAAAATAAGCTAATTCTACTTTAACCATTGATACAAAGATCAAAGCCCAAAGAAAAATTTAAATGCTTAAATTTAAATGCTTGCTGCCTGGTGGAAGAGACCGGGAATCGAACCCGGTACCTCTGGATTATCGGTCAGTGACGAGGTACCGGGTTCTAGTCCCGGTCTCCTTTGTACTCACGTTACAATATTGTTTCATAAATGTCTAATTCTACTCTATAAAAATATTATAATTAAAACATTAATTCTACTCTGTTTGTTAGGGATTTCTTTAACGTGATGCTTTCTGAAAGAGAAACGTGTTTTTGGGGATATCAATAAATAAACACAAATCTCTCTTATCTTAGTCTTAGCCCGTTTACTAAATGGGAACTGACATACTGGTACAGGGCTAGCTTACTTGTGTAGATAAAAATGAAATGTGTAAGAGGCCTTATTCCTTTTAAAATGCTGATTGTTTTAAACTTTTTTCTCAATGATCAAAAACGTTTCTTAACATAGGTATTATTGATGTTACTACCTAAAACAGGGTTATTGGGATTTATTGGTATATACTTGAAACCTACGGTTTGAATTTTCATTGATAATTTTTGTTTCAAAAACTACTCGAAATTGACAAAATTCACGCGATAAATTTGTTTTTTCAAATAATTTTCGACTGCACGCTATGAAATCATGAAATATCTATGTTACTATCTAGAACTCGTTGATAAGTATTATTCACTTCAAAAAGTTGGTTGAAATTATTAATATATTTGTCATAATATGAAAAAATTTTTTTTTAAAAGGAATAAGGCCTCTTAAGGTAAATTTTCACTTAACAAACCAAATCAAAACGGATTGAGAAAGCGTACCTACAATGCGTCTGGTCGAAAGGTTAGGATGTTGGACCCGTAACCCAATGGTCCCGGGTTCGAGTCCTGGTGTGGACAAGTATGAGCGCAATTTAGTTTATCTTTGCGTTTAAAAGCTCTCCGGCCAAGTGCGAGTCTGACTCGCTCACTGAGGGTTCTGTAATAATAATTATCCCATCTCAACCAGCCGGGTTAAGTTAAGTTTGCACCTGGGATGTATAGCCCCCATACAAATGAGGTGCAAAGTTAACGCAACCGATCACGTCTGTTGGGAGCCCCACTTTTAGAGACTGTTATATATTTATGGAGGTTATATTATTAATAAATTTAACTTGATATATTTAGGTTGCTCAGTATCCATAAATTACCGGTACTTATTATCATGTGACAGGATTAACCGATTTATATATAATACCTGTTTTCCTAACGCACGTATTTTAGCTTCTAAGTCACCATCATTGAATGCTAGAATGTCGTAACCTACACCATATTGCTATAAAACATATACCCTTTCGTAAATATACACATTTAATGCTATTTCGTGATTGCGGGCAAGGTAACTTTAGTCCAAATCACGAATAAACCTTGAATATTATGTATGGAACAGGTATCGAAAAAACGTTCTTTACTCCCTAGTGCACGCTTCAAAATCAAACGGCAAAAAGTTATTCCACTCGGCTAAGTTGAATGCATCTATTTTACATTGCATATTAAGTGAGAATGCATTAAATGCTCATATAACATGCTTGATTTTGGACTGTGAGCGTGCGTTAAAGGGTTCATTATTGAATGGTTTCATAATAGAGTGTGACGTTTTGAGATGTTTTTATACGGCATCGTAAAATCGTAACTCAAATAATCCTTTTAGTGACTGTAATTCTGGTCTAAATTGGACTTTTAAATAGCTTAAAATAAGGTTGCTTATATTTTAAATGTTTAATAAGTGTTACGGTCATAAATGTATCATGTTTAATTACGTGTGAATGTAATAAAAAATATTTATTATATAACCAAGGCGAAGGGAATATTGTCACGTATTTAAGAGGGCTATTAAAACGAAGGACTAAAATTATTGTATTCGTTAAACAAAGGCTTCAAAACGACACATTTTCTCTTTACCTAGACATAATTACCCTCTATATAGTTTTTAATGATCCTGCACCAAATGCTAGTTTTTGTTTGGCCCCATGGTTGACTGGTAGATAATGCCGTGTGGCTTTAAGGCTACTATTTATACCTACTATTTTGTACTGTGCAATAGCGCGAGACTATTCTACTTTTTGAGGGCGAATCGATTTTTTGGACGCCGTCGTTGCGGTGCTGGGTTCGAATCCCGGCCATGGCAAATATTTGTGTGATCAAATCGAATATTTGGGTCATGAATGTTATATATATATATATATTATCTACTAGCTTTAACCCGCGGCTTCACTCGCACATGTCGAGTAGATATTTACATTTACGAGTAGATACTACATTTTTTTACATATTAAAATTTATCAAAATTGGTCCAGCCGTTTGAGCATGAAGAAGTAACATAGAAACTCACTCACAAACTTTCGCCTTTATAGTACTTAGTGTGATTAAATATTAACTTCTTTTCCAGTGCTCGAATACGTTGGACCAAAATGGCGTACGTTCGTGGCAAATATGTCCATAGCTCTTTTCTTCACGCTGGCTGCTTCCCTGCTACCCTGGATCGCGCTCTGGGCTGATGACTGGAAGACATTCGCGCTGTGGACAAGTCTCCCTTTCATCATGGCGGCGGCCACGCCGTGGTTGGTGCCTGAGAGTGCCAGGTAGAGTTACATTAGATATATGTGATTTATTTATTGCTTTTTCCCTTCGAACACTTTGGGAACCACCGCTTTAGAAAACATTTGTCTTTTTAGGAAATATGGTTTCGTGTAAAGAAAAATAAATGTAAATGTTTACAATAAAGCGAAAAGATGTAAAATTTAAAGGTTCATGTAGGGTTTGAACCTGCTTCTCCAACGGCTTTCCGGGCCAACACGGGCGTCCTACCTATTGGACCACTGAACAATGCGAGAGCCGTTGAATTCTTCAACCAGTTGCTTCTGCATGCCTTAGGGTGCAGTAGCGCCATCTACCGTAAAGATTCAGAGTTTATGATCGGCACTATCGACTCAAATTATGTCGATAGTAACGATGTGCTACACCCAAATTTTTTTTTTTTATTAAAGCGGTAACGTCTCACATTAGGTATTTTCTAAACTGGTTTACATACTTTGGTTTCCAAAGTGGCCGAAGGGGCTTTGTTTGTTTACATCAGCAAGTTTATTTTCTTCTGGTGAGGACATCGCCAATTTCTTGACTAAAACAGATGTAAAATTCATTTTTGAAATGGTAAATGGTAAATGGAATTTTATTTATTTATAGTATAAAATGTCTGATAAGAAGTATTTTGTCTAATTTCCTATAACATTCTACTACTCTTGAAATCATGCGTAGTGTTTGGATCAGGGAGTGATATCGTCTACTTTATACAATCAAAAAATCACTTTATCCTAGAGATAAACTAAATCTTTAGGTACTCGTGAGTAGTAGTATTATTTACGGGTGCCTGTCGTATCGCATAATGTTTTGGTCCTAATAATGTTTGGCCGAGAATGTTTGGCATACTGTTGAATGGCATACTACTCGTTTGTCCTAATAATTTTTGCGCATACTATTTTAAAGTCCTAAAGCAAGTTTGTCCTAATATAGATAACTCTAAAATCTAATTACCTAAAGCATAATATTCCTAACATGAATTTCCCTAAGAATTATTTTGCCCATTATTAAATTGGCTAAAATTACAGCACCTAAACTAAACTATGGTAGGCGTGAAGTCAGAATCGTTACGTACTCTACCTTCAGGCAGGTCAGATTTTGGTTAGGTTAGGTACGACGACGAGCGAAGCGAGGAGGAGTGTTAGGTAGAACTGCGACCCTTTGAAAACTCTGCTTGCTAAAAATCAGCAAGATTACACTATCCTAATATTGTAAACCGAAAACTGTAGATTAGGTTAGGTTTGTTTTATGACCATGGATAGCGGAGCGGCAGAATGCTTGCTTGCATGGAGGTATATTAAAAATTAGCAGTTAGTAAGCGTGAGAATCCTTGCTTAAAAATCTTAGAGATTGGGTCATAATGAAATGTAGTCAAAAGATTTTTAGCACATTAAATATTAGGAACATTACAATTATGCACATCAATCATTCGATAGTTGAATCTTAGCCATGTCAAACGATAGGACAAATAATATTTAGGACAATCGATAATAGGAGTAACAATTTTGGGCAATCAAAATTATGCGGAACAAAGTGTATGCCATACGTTATTAGGACAAAAGACGTTATGCGACACAACGATAGGACTAATAATTGTATAATGCCATCCGATATAGACCCATTATTTACTATTTAATGCAATTATACGTCATAATTGATCATTTCACAGATGGTTGGTATCGCAAGGAAAGATCGAGAAAGCCTTGACGATAATGAAGAAATTTGAAAGAATCAACAAGACCAAGATCCCTGAGAAGGTTCTCAGTGACTTCACGGTGAGTATATACTTATTTTTTGACCTCTGAGTGTAGCTGTGTCTGTCTGTGGCAACGTATCTCCCAAGTGGATGGTCCAATTTTTTTACAATTTTAATAAGTACTTATTTAAAGAAAAAACAGATAAAAGGTATCCTATAACCATCTTTGGATTGGATCCCTGTACCTGTATCCAGGTACCAATATTAGTTAAAATTTGTTCAGCCGTTTCGGCGTGATGCAAGGACAAAGGAAAACAGATGGCCACCAGGTTGGCACTGCGCCGCGCTCCCAGACAAAGCAAACTACGATACTGCATAATTTTTCCTAAAATTACAACCCCTGTCCATAGAAAAAATATTCTCAATACAATTTTATAATAGTACCTATAGATATGTTCAAATATAACAATGCTTGTATTTTTTTCCAGGAATCTTCTCTAAAAACCATCAAAGAAAACGAAGCCGAAAACCGCAGCTATTCCGTGTTAGACCTGTTCAAGACGCCCCGTCTCCGCCGTAATGCGATCCTCCTCATCATCATCTGGATGGCCATATCCCTGGTGTTCGATGGACACGTCCGAAACGTCGGCTCGCTGGGGTTGGACGTCTTCCTGACGTTTACCATTGCGTCAGCGACGGAACTGCCAGCTGATACGTTCTTAACCGCTGTTTTGGACAGGTAAGTCAAATTTTGAACATTCTAACAGACGGCTATAAGAGTGAGCGAGACAGCGCTCGGACCTTCTGCTCCCACTTATGACCGCCGCTCACCGCTGCTGCTTTCCGCTAAATTTGTGGCCAATGCTTAAAGACCGAAAAATATTTAATGCCGGCTTCCAGTCCTAACTATAACTGGTCCGCATCTACGCGCTACGAGCCGCACTACTAGTTTTACACACATAACCAACAAAATACAGTTCTGAGGCGTATTCTGCGAATATGAGAAGAGATAACCTTCTATAGTGTTTTTTTGCCCGTATGAAGTCCACGTCACAGGGTAGCATATTTTTATCCGTTTACTGTTACCGATGTATTAGAACTGTTGAAACACCAAAAAAAAATACGTTATGGTAACTCAGTGTCCGTTACTGTTTAGACTTTCGACACGCAATATAATGTTACAGATGGGGCAGACGATGGCTGGCGTGTGGTTCCATGGTGGTCAGTGGTGTCTTCAGTTTGCTGGCCACCGCTGTACCAGTTGGTAAGTTTAGCATCATCATACCGCTGTACTAGTTGGTAAGTTTAGCATCATCATACCGCTGTACTAGTTGGTAAGTTTTTAATCACCATACCGCTGTACTAGTTGGTAAGTTTATCATCATCATATCGCTGTACTAGTTGGTAAGTTTTTCATAATCATACCGCTGTACTAGTTGGTAAGTTTTTCATCATCATACCGCTGTACTAGTTGGTAAGTTTTTCATCATCATACCGCTGTACTAGTTGCTAAGTTTATCATCATCATCAGCGCGAGCATCACCCGATGCGTTGCAGCCGCGGGTTGGCCTTAACCTGGTCTAGCAATCTTTCCAGTCCGATCTATTTGTGGCTTTCCTTCTTCAACTTATCACCCTTAAGATTTTGCTATCCTGTTTGACGGCCGACGCCGTCCAACCTCCTGAACTTGGGTCTGCCTCTACTTCTGCGACCCTCCCGGTCGGCATTCTAGAAGGCTACTCTGGCCTCGTCCATTTAGTAAGTATAGCATAATTTTATTGACATCTCCTTGTGGTTGTTATACATTGAAACTCCTTCACATAGGAATGTTACTATTTTTTATTTCATTGACTAATATGTTTGA
This sequence comes from Apotomis turbidana, assembly GCA_905147355.2. Classification (NCBI taxonomy): domain Eukaryota; kingdom Metazoa; phylum Arthropoda; class Insecta; order Lepidoptera; family Tortricidae; genus Apotomis; species Apotomis turbidana. The sequence goes on from LR990307.1 coordinate 7,506,788, forward strand.
GAAAAGCAATGTATAGTGCCTTAGTCGTGAAAAGGGCTTGCCGGCTTCGTATCCCTACGGTCGGCCGTCTATAACTACTCACCCGGCAAGCCCTTCTTTCCCGGCGTCTGCAGTAATGTACTATCTTTCCCAGGCGGCCCGTCAGCCTCCCTCGCCATCCTCGGCCGTTTTGCCGTCAACATCTCCTATAACATCGGACTTCAGTACGCCGCAGAACTGTTGCCGACTGTCGTCAGGGCTCAAGGAGTTGCCCTGATCCACATCATGGGATATGTAGCCAGTATAGTCGCACCTTTCGTTGTGTATCTGGTAAGTATGAGTTCTTACTCATCATCATAAGTTGAGGATTCTCTTTAATATTTTTTTCGGTTTCCGCGACTGTTACACAATCTGAAACGTCAGGGAGGCTCAAATAATTAATATACGCGGTATAATCCGTTTAAATTGTTTTATATAGGCCAAACTCTTGTCTACTTTTTAATCCTTTGCATTGTAATAAACTTGCTTTATTATGAAATAAATATGATAATATTCAATATTGATAAATATGTCAGTCAGTATATTTTTTCCGATCAATAATGCAATCAGATTTGCAGTTTTCTTTAGTTTAATTTCTATACTTCCAGTCTACCGTGTCTCAAGACCTGCCGCTTCTCATCCTGGGAGCTCTCGGGATCGCCGGGGGGCTGCTCTGCCTGTTCCTGCCCGAGACCATGGACACGGAGATGCCACAGACTCTTCAGGATGGAGAGAACTTCGGCAAGGATCAGACGTTCTGGGACAACCCATGCTTTAGCAGGTAGGATTTTATATTAAACCAATACAAAGATCAAAGCTCAAAGAAAAATTTAAATGGTGGAAGAGACCTGAAGTCGCACCCGGTACCTCTGGGTTGCCAGTCCAGCGCGTTAACCTTTACGCCACCCTAACGCACAAACAACCTTTCGAATTGTTCCTTATGCTTTGTGTGTGGATCTTTGCATTGTTTATTTGAAAGGCTTTACACCTTAGCGTAGCTTTTTTGATTTTATAATGATATCGGACCTGGTGTGAACTTTTTGTGGTCAAACGTATAGGTCGGTTAGACCTTTTTAGGGTTCTGTACCCAAAGGGTAAAAACGGGACCCTATTAATGTGACTCGAGACAGATCCGTCCGAACGTCTGTCTGTCACCAAGCTGTATCTCATGAACCGTGATAGCTAAACAGTTGAAATTTTCACAGATGATGTTTATCTGTTGCCGCTATAACAACAAATACTAAAAACAGAATAAAATAAATATTAAAGCAAAATATGTGAAGGCCTGTTCAAAGATCATTTTTGAAGAACCCCGTTGCGTTAACTATTCCCCGCCATACATACCAGGTCCAAACCTAACTTAACCCGACCAGTTAAAATGGGATAAGTATTTGTACGGATCGGAGCGGAGTCAGACTCGCACTTGGTCGGTTTTTATTTTATTTTACAGTTACCGGGTCAACCCGTTTACGGCGGCAACGCACTTGTGACTCTGTAGCAGGTGTCTATGGGCGACTGTAGTCACGCACCATCAGGCGATCCATTCGCTCGTTTGCCCCCTATGACATGCTGTTTGCATCCCCTATGACGTGCTGCTTAATCAATTCCATTATGTTATTTCCAGAAAACCCACCGACGATGATGAAGAAAGTCCCGGCCGATACACCAAACGGCATTCAATCGCGAATCAACCTCAAGAATTCGTCAGAGCTATGCCTTCCATCGGTTCCAGGGCCTCCATCCGAGCTTCTGTCAGGGCCTCCATGCGATCAACGAGAAGACAAGACAACGGGGTCTGATGATGACCAGAATAGACTTGAAATTGGTAGTTTTTAAGGCTGTGACTTATCGTCTAGTGCAATAAGGCTTCGTATAAATGGCTCTGCTAAGACTGGATATACTGTTGGTTACAGTTTTGGGAATACAAATGGAAAGGTGCAAAATTGAGCCTGATAAGTGGGTTAAAATGTATCCGCTCCGAGTAGAGATGTCTCAATAACCAATGGGGTCATGGTCAGTTCAAGAAATAAAAGTCACCCCTCCGGTGATGATAAGAGATTTAGACATCCGATTATAGAAGAGGGAACATAATTTTTTCTCAAACGAGTTTTATCAGAAAAATTTGGTCCTGGAATCCTTAATTTCGCTTATGTCCACAGGAAAGATAAAGACCTAAGTCTGACTATGACCCCGATAGGTTAACGCTTTTGAGAGTAAATCTCAGGATCAGCAGGGCGTGATGAGACGGACGAAACATGGGTTAACTATCCGATGTGACAAGTTGACAAGGTCGAGTGAGCTTTGAAGCTAAAATTTAAGATAAACCTGTCCATGTATCATAACGGAATTAGCTTACAAACAATTGGAAATGTAATAATAAATCTAATAAACCACCGTTTGAGTGAAATAAGAACAAATTACAAATCTTATATGACCAAAGTACAAATGTATCGATGAAATAACGAAAGTTGTGTACATGTAACGATTACTACGGAGGAACCAATACGTTCACCTCTAAGTGTGTCATCTGGAAATAAAAGTGTCATCTTGTTACTGCAGTGCAATCAGCACCAGGACCCTGGGCACTCCATAATTTAGGGGCCCAGGGGGGCAGTAAATACAAAGCGTATGAGATTAGGGGCCCTCGTGAGGTGGGGAGCCTAGGCACCTGCTGGAATGTCCAGTGGGAGTAGAGATGGGCGCTCATGGGTAAATACCCGATTAATACCGGGTAAATACCCAATCTACCTGGCAGTAGTAGTAGTAGATTGGGTATTTACCCGGTCTTCATCGGGTATTTACCCATGAGCGCCCATCTTTAAGTGGGAGTGAAAGCCCTGTGCGCTATGTAAAAATGTATTGAATATAAAGAATGTTGATTCTTCGATTTGAACAAAAACTATCTGATGATGGAGACGGAAAGTCGAAGGAACTAAACAACACAACAGACACATCGTGTTTGGGCTCATTTAATTGATATTTATGAGCAAAGACTTGTTGTAACATATTGTAAAATAAACCCATTAGGTAACATGTTAGCACAAATGTTTCCTCCGTTGCTTATCGTAAACTATGTGAAGGTGCTGGCATTGATTGCTATATTTATCGACAGGCGTCAGTTTTGCCTTTTAGCACTGATTTAATTTTTACTTTGTTCGGAAAACATCAAGGCAATTCTAAGACAATAGATTTTGTTATTTAAAGGACTGTCTTTCGGGACCACGCGACTACAGTAAGTTGCAGAAGATTGCGTTAGTACTTAGTAGTATTACATCTGTTTTTCGATGACGCCTTTTTCCCGACTGACATTATAGGTAGTTAGTTAGGTAGTATCAGTGGGAAAATATTTACCAGTCGTTTCGATAGACGTCCACTGCTGGACAAAGGCCTCCCCAAAGTTCTCCACAACGATCGTTCTGGCGCCGCCCTCGTCCAATTTCTGCCCCTGATCCTAACCAGGTCGTCGGTCCACCTTGTTGGGGCCTTTCTGCCCCAACAAACTGCCATCAACGAGCAATGTGCCCTGCCCACTGCCTCTTAATTTAGGCGAGTGTCTGAGCTATATCTACAACCTTGGTTCACTTGCGTCAAACTGTGGGGAGGCCTTTGTCCAGCAGTGGACGCTTATTGGCTGATATGACGATGATGATGATTAAATTAATTACATATACTTTCTGTAAAATACACATATCCAAATGTTTCTCATTGGTACTATGATCGGATCAGTAATAAGTAAAAATCAAATCAGTCATTTATTTAGATATAAAAAAATGTGATAATCTGATATAAACATAGAGTTGTCTATGGTCAAAAATAGTAATAGTAAGTTATTGTTAAACTTAAGTTTTGCTATTTTAAGTAAGTCTAAATATATTATAATCTTAGTAATATTTTAATTTAATTTAAGATTAAAATGAGTTCCTTCATAGATGAATCTCAATATAAGCGAAACATTAACGAGGAATGATAAGTTACTTCCGGTATATGTGTTGATTTAAATTTACATGATTTTAACACATTATTATAATAAAAACGGGTCTTAATCTCGTTCAAACATAGTCTCGAAGGAACGTCACATCACGCTCGAAACGTCGAGGTAATCAAATAAACATTTTTGAAGACGATTAAGTCCCGTTCCTTATAATAAATTCAACTTCTTAGTATTTTTCTTTCGTTTTCAATGGGTTCCTTTGATAAAATTTTATTTTGTCGTAATAATTGATTTAAAAAACTCACCTATTTTAAAACAATCACAAATGTAACAAGGGAATCGGGGAGTATTATGATTCACCAATGGCAACACAGAAACAGATTGACAGAACCAACCAACCCATCAGAGTCTGATGAAGTCAAAAGTGCACCTGTCATTCCGGAGTACTATACCTCTCTTTTCTTTTACCATGGATTACCGTATAAGGTACTGTACCGTATAACTACAGAGTAATGTACGACTTATTTTAGGAATTAGTGGGATTACTCCAACCTATTAAAAATTCAAGCTTTTCGAAATTTCTTCGATTCCCATTATATCATCAATATATGAAAATAAAGATGAATCAAAGATTTGGTAATACCTACTAGCCCTATGGATCCTATGAGTTTGCCGCCAAATTACGAAAGTTACCAATTTTTAATGATCAGCGAGTTCAGAATAAACATTTATTATCAGTAGGGAGTTTGGAATTCAGAGTAACAACAGGCTCAGAAAATAATGTTGCTCAGTACAGTTTTTGCTCTTTGAGTTGAGCCAATCCAGATACAGATATAGTATCTTCACAATAGTCTTGATGCTGCGGTTTTTGTATCCAAAGCACGAAATCGCGCGAAGCGAGCGGCGGCCGTAGGACTGTGCGAGACGCCGCACTCGGACCTCCCGCTCACACCTATGGCCGCTGTTCCACTCTTCGCGCAAAGTCATTTTCTGTTTATTTCGATGGTGACGCCATCTATTGAGTTGGTTTGCCTTAATTTTACTCTTACTTGCATTTTAGCACTCTAAACTTCATACTCCATGATTATCTAAATACTATAACTAATCAAATCGATATATCTAAAATGTGAATATCCTTCGAAACAAATTTAGCAGTATTTTTGTATGATGCCATCATAATTTAAAATTGATGCGAAATTGTGATCTTTGGAATTATTCTGTGATAAGAAATAAAACAAAGTAACCATAAATACTGTTTTTTATTACTTCTAACTCGTTTGCGAATATAGGACCATTTAAAAAATGCGGCGGCACAGACAAAACATACAAAATAGTTCTATCCACAAACGGCAGAAGGCACTTAAAAAGGCCTTTATAAAATACTCCGTCCACAGAGGTAATTTACGTCTGTCGGCGGACTGTCCGTGAAACTTCATCATTATACCCAAATGAGTTGTACGAGTTGAAGAATACGTTGTGAAGAATCCGCAAAGCAAGAAACAAAATATAGGTTTATTAATATAGCAATAGAGTAGCTGTAAGTATTCGATCTTAATATTTTTCAATATCTTCGTTTTTTGCGTCTTCCCTGGATTTCCTGTAAATAACAAATATTAAATTAAACTAAGTTGAATGTTACAAAATCCCTTACTCTACCCTATTAAGTGACTATAACAAGTTCGAATAATAGTACTGATAAGAAACCTAAAAATTACTATGCAGCGACGTCTACTGAGATGAAACTGTACCGTGCCGGTAGTACTGAGTACTTCACATCTAAGTACATAAAATAATCAAAAAATCTACAAACATTATCATAATGAATAGGTTATCTGTCTGGATAAAGTAGTGTATACAAAGCTGTCCTTAATTAGGATTTAGAACTCTCGTCTGATCCTATTATTGCACTCGCCTTCAACTCGTTTTATAAAACCACGGTCCTGCTTTAAAACTTCTGATTATGTAACAGTCGCATAAATTTATTTTTACAAAATGACCTTATAGCAAAAGAAAAAGTTACTTATTCAATATTTAACTAACATAAAACGAAAAGTTAAATTACAATGGTAAGATCAATTATAAATGGATTTTAAAAAGTATATTTTAAATTGAAACAGACAATAAATGGTAAATATCAATTATACATTGATTTAATAATCAATTATAAATTGATTTAATGAAAAGTATTTTCTCAATTGAACAGAATAAAATTTCACTTTATTTTAATGTGTTTTAAATTTATTAAGATTAATAATAAAAAGTCCAGGCGTTTTTTCTTTGCGTATTGTATCTTTGTATCTAAAGCACTAATAAAATGGTGTTAATTTACACACATAAAAAAAATATTTTCCAAAAACATAATTTTCTTTCCAAATAATATATTAAAAATAAAAATTCAAGGTGTAGGTAAGGATAATTTAGAGAATAGCACCCATGATCACATTCTTACCTTCCACAACACGGGAAATCCCAAAATTTCTGGTCGCGTCCATAGTTTTCACCATCTTGGACGGTTTGGGGCATGGTCTTCCCCATAGACTCGGGTAGGAAGAGGCATAAGGACCCACCCAGTATGCCCAGGGCTCCTAGGATGAGGAGGGGTATTTCGACGGCTATCGTCGCCTGAAAAAAAAATGAGAAATAGTTTTATCTACTTTGTTGATAATTTATAATGGGGTGAGTATTTTTACAACACTGAGGCTATCACTATGACCGATAATAATTCACTGTTTACATAAATCACAATTATTTTTTGTAAGATCCAATCATCAGAAATAGTTATCTTTTGACAAATTATCACAGACGAAGCTATGCAAAGTTAGCTAACTGTAAAGACATTTGAGACACTAGATATTTCTAATGATAGTAATCATATCAAAACACTTACCATATAAACAATATAAGGCACCAAAATAGTAGCAACATATCCCATAATGTGAATAAGTGCCAAACCCTGGGCTCTGACCACAGTCGGCAACAGTTCTGCAGCATACTGCATACCGATATTGTAAGAGATGTTCACAGCGAACCGACCTACGATGGCTAGAGAGGCTGTGGGAATGCCTGAAAAGAAGAAATAAACTTCAATATTATAATAGGAGAAGAAGAGCTAAAAGAAGGCTTGGAGGACAAACAGCTGATTAAAACAGTAGATCTTTGGTAAAGAATTTCAGAGAATATTGCTATTGTGAAAAAAAAATTCTAAAACTGTACGATGTAGACTATGTTTTTGTAAATAAAAGAAACCTTTATCTTTACAATATTGAAACTATGCTTATTATACTTAGGTTTTTAATTATAGTGTATACCTTGAGCCACAGTGGTAGCTAGAAAGCTGAAAATTCCACTGATCACCATTGACCCAAACGCCAGCCAGCGGCGTCCCAATCTGCAGAAGAAAATAAATAAATTATACTAGATGCTAGATAAAATGAAATAAGAACAAGAAAAAATAATGGTCTTATGAAATACTCCCTTAACGCTGTCCATGTGAATGCTATTTAGTATTTGACTGAAGAAGACTGCCACGGACCAATAAATTATAACTTAATTTGCCCCATTAAATAAATAAATAAATATAAATATAATAATGGGACAATCATACACAAATCAACCTAGTCCCAAACTAAGCAAAGCTTGTGCTATGGGTACTAGACGACGATATACATAATATATAAATACATATATAGATAACATCCATGACCCAAGAACAAATATCCGAGTTCATCACACCAATATTTGCCCCAGCCGGGATTCGAACCCAGGACCGCCGGCTCAATAGGCAGGTGTCTGCAAACTGCGCCAAAGATTTACCCTACCTTACCTTACTCCTAAAGAGAAGCTAATTTCAAATTAATGAAAATATGAAAACGGTTTATACACATAGGTTAGGCTTTTTAGCGATAAGATCGCCTATTGTTTGCCTCTATTGTAATGTTAAATGTCATTTGTATTTGTATCTCTTTCTTCTTGAGTTGTGCAATAAAGAGTATTCTATTCTATTCTATTCTATAGGTTTCATAGAAGTTAACACTAAGCAAAATAATATGCTTGTGTCGGGAGCCCCCGATGAATACAGATAATGATAATGAAGGAGATAATACTTACATATCTAATAACAACACCAACAAAACATCAGCAGGAAACTCAGTAGCAGTAGCAACAGTGAAGGTCAAGAACATATCCAGCCCCAGTGACCCCACGTTCCGGACGTGGCCATCAAACACCATGGCAGTAGCGCACCAGATGAGGACCAAGAGGATGCTATGCTTGCGAAGACGTGGGGTCTTGAAGAGGTCCAGAGCGGAGTAGTTTTTCGTCTCCTGCTCGGATTTGGCGAGCTCTGCAGCGGTTTCCTGGAAGGTTTTAGATATTACGTTGATAACTTTATTGTAGATCAAACATGAAATACAAAAATCAGGTATAAAGGTGAACTTGTCCCTTTAACGGATATTCAGTTCAGAACCCAAAATATCTACAAAGGCAAACTAATCCCGTTAAGGATTTTTTATCATACACTTTGATAAAAGTGATAAATAAAATAGTAGATAAACAACTCAACGTGAAAAAGAAATACTATTCAATAATACTCATGAAAATGCAAAGACCAAAAATAGTGAGATAAAGAGAGGAAAACAGTGAGAAATATCCTATAAAAAGAAAGAGATGCTCAATTCAGTTTACTGTGAGCCCTGTAACTCACAGGCTGTGAGACTCGCTTCTTCTAATCTAAACAGTCAAAAATTTCGTGCAAATTTTGAAGTCAATAAAGCAACCACAGTAAAAGTGTGTTATTCTGTGCCCAGTTGAAATTTTAACACTCGTACAAATGTTTTTAAAATTCTATTTTCAAGTTTATGAGTAAATAAATTTAAAAAGAATTCAATGAAGGACTAAGCGACTTACTCTGAATTCCTTAATAATAGCATCAGGCAGCTTCTTTCCGTTAACTTTTCCGCATTTCTGTAGGATCTTAATGGATTCTTCTATACGCCCTTGTGATATCAGCCATCTGAAATAAATCGAACAATATTAATTATTAAAATAGTATAATTAGGGCCTCAATTTGGACATCTGACTAGGTAGGTACTTCATGACAATGTACATTTTGAAAGAATTGTAAAAATCTGCAACGTCTACAAGATATAATATCTCACGTACCAAAAACGCTATGTCAAACTCATTGCGCAATATATATGACTACTGCAGTGCACAATGACTTTGAAAACGCTCTTTTTAAGTGAGATTAAGTATAAGAAAAAAAACATTATCATTACTTTGCTTGGACATTTTCCGCTAATTTTCCCTTTTGTCCACAATATGGCACATTGACTTAAAATCCTTGGCTGTATCGGTATCATTTATTTTAACAACTTTCAACTCGTTTTCAATGCAAGTGTTTAGGCTATTTATTACTGAACCAGCGAGCTACATCCCCGACCTTGCAGCACCCTGTAGTCACTTTCCATCAAGTGACACTGAAGTCAATCGCCTGTCAGTTTGTGAATAAAAAAGAAAACTTACCTGGCACTTTCCGGTACCAAGCAAGGGGTTAGCACAGCCAGAACCAACGGAGTGCTGATCACAAGTGTGTAGATCCGCCAGTCCCCTAAGCCCAATGCTATCCATGGCAGAAGACATGCAGCCAGCGTGAAATATACGGCAATGGACATGTTGGATACGAATGTCCGCCATTTGAGACCCACGTATTCTATCACTGTAACAAATAAACACATTTTCATATAAAAATCATCGACTTTAAAAGGAGAAGGATTCGTATTTCAAAGAACTGGACGAGTTACTATAAAACAGCGAAATTGCTATAGATCTGTCAATAGTATTTCAGGAGTGTTTTCGATTCCTCATAAATCTCTTCGTAAGATCTTCACCAAAATGTTATGAGCTCAATCTGGAGATGCCTCTTCTCTCATATTTTTTTATCTCGATAGATCGATTTATGAGAATGAAAAAAGTGTAAAGAATTGACATACCTACAATATACATGACTATAAAGCAGTTATCATACGCCATTCCAACCAGGAACCGGCAGAGGCAGAAGCTCCAGAAGGAATTGGTGAATGCTGTTCCCACGCCGGCCAGGAAACCCACCATGTTCGTCCCTAAAACATAAGGATACATTAGAAATGTTGTTACAGAAGTTGTATGTGCTTTCCTACTAATTACACATCACCAAATCATCAAAAGCCTTTAAGTCATCACAAACTACTTATGTATAATTTAAAGTGCGTCAGACAAACATTTGACCTCGAACGTACCTAATGTTAAGTAACGATGAAGCTTAAGATGAAGCATGCTTGTTTAGAAGGTTCCAATTCACTGTCGACTTGAAGATATCTAAGTTATATTTTTCAGGGAAAAGCTGCGCAGGAAGAGAGTTCCACACCATTGCTGTCCTGATAAGAAAAGTAGACGCAAAGCGTTTTGTACGAATCAATGGAATATCAATAAGGGTGGAGCCCAAGTCTACGTAAAGGAAAGGTAAAGGGTACGTAATCTTGAAATGGAGATGGTGGAATCAGTCCGATCCCAGTGCACACTCGCCGAAGTGTAACCTGTAGAAAACCGATAAGCTGGCGACTTTCCTGCGGTGCTCAAGACTCTGCAGCTTTTCTTGAGCTAAGGCGAAGATAAAGAAGATAAGAGATATAAACTATATGCCACCTCACCGCTTGCCCCGCACTTGGCCCAACTGACCTTTTTAGTCTAAACTAACTCTGAGGTTATACTCACCAACCAACGCCGGAACTCTTCCATATTTGTCAGCTATCCACCCAAACAGCAGTCCACCGACGATGGCTCCGCAGAAGAAGATAGACTGAGCTGTGGCACCATTGTTGTCACTGTCACACACCCAGTGTAACTGGAAGGATAGAAAAGGTACGCATTATCATCTTGTAGTCCACTGAGTCGCAGGATTATTCTCGTTATTAAGTTTGTGTTTACACACAGTCCAACTCATTGGCCAACTGGTCAAAGCCAGCTAGCTGTTGTCCAAGTAATTATAAAAGGCATTTCTTTTTTTTCTTGTGCTTTGATATTGCCACATAAAAAAAAAATTAAACTAAACATGTTTCAAAAGATAACGTTATATGTATGTATATTCAAATGTAGAATTTACAGAAACGTGTTAACATACCTCTGTAGCAATAGTTTCATATGGCACATCAGTAAAATTGTACTCCCATTTGTGCTCGCACTTCTTGGTCGGCCATTTTGAATCCGGTTCATTGACGCCATTTTGTAATATCTTCGTCCAGTCCACATCGTACACGTGGCACTTGTCGTATGTAAAGTCGACTTGAGGGATGGATAAGTGACGTCTGAAATGATAAACAGAATTCATTATTTTGTTTTAAAGACAAACGTTTCATACAATATATCATACATTTCTGAAATCATACAATATTTTTGAACGTCACCAATAACACAAACCTAACCTAATGTATAGGTTGACATTTCCAAGATTTTTGTAAAATGTGGGAAGTTATACCGAGGAAAAATTTGTCTGTAAAATGAAAATTCTATGAAATTAACCAATCAGTGAAGTGATTTTCTATAAAAGAAGAGGATCCCAGTTTAATTACATTACACCAAGTATCTTGAAGGGAAGACTACAAGTCTAGAAAGAAGTGTTCAAGGTTTATCTATACTATTATACATCTATAAAGAGGTAGCTCTTTCTTTGTCTATTTCTTTCTGCTTATTTCAATATATCTATCTATCCCTGTTTATCTGCCTCTCTTTCTTACCTTTGTTCCACAGTTAAGTTCCCCAACTCCTCCACCAAACACCAATGCTGCTCAGGTACGAGGGTCATGAAGATCTGCCCAAAGTAGACGAACGCGAAGAAGAACGCATAGGGTATCATCATCAGGAACAGGAGGCGCTGGTACCATCCGAACTCCCCCACATGGGGCAGGAGGTCATCGAAATCCTTCACTCTTTTAGGGCATTCTGGAAGAAAGAAGTTTATGTTCATTCCTGAGGTTAAATTTGACTAATTAATTACTACTTTATTTTTATGATCAAGGTAGAAAACTAAACCACTGATACGAAGATTAAAGCTCAAAGAAAATTTGGAATGCGGGACCTGGTGGAAGACACCGGGAATCGGACCTGGTACCTCTGGATCCAGCGTGTTGACCTTTCCACCTGGACTGGACTGGACCGGTAATCCAGAGGTACCCAGTTCGATTCACGGTCTCTTCCACCAGGTTGCGCATTCCAAATTTTCTTTGAGCTTTGATTTCTGTATCAATGTTTTAATATAAAAATTGTGGTGTATATCCACATAAAAAAGGGTAAAAAGGGTAAACTGTTGTCCCCATAGATTGACACAGGTCACACTTAGTTTATGAACTCCAAATAAGTTGTTATCACAAAAACTATAACGTAACGATCTAATAGCTCAGTTGGGAGAGCAATACGCCGGAAACGAAGTCGCAGGTTCAAGTCCTGCTTAGATTTTAGTAGATCACATTAAATTTTTCTTTCGTAATTTACCTTTGTGTCAATGTTTAAAAAAAATATATATATTGATTGTAATGTAACTACGAAATGGTTTTCCGACTTTTTTATTTACTTATGCTACAGGATGTAGCTTCTTGATACATTTCACGATTCTACGTCAACGGGAACTACCCTATGGGTTTTAATTCCCTTGCCAGCGTCAATAAATGCAGCAATTAACGCTCGTATCTTTTGATTACGTTGACTTATTAGTTAGATTTTGTCATGGCTCCAAAGGGTAGCAGAGCAGTGCTGAGTATTTTATATTAATTTCCGGCTTGATACCTCCACACGATTCGAGAAAAAGCTCTTGACAGACAGACGTACAACAAAGTAATCCAATAACTCCCGGGCCACGACTTGGTCGGCAAGCAGTGGCAGCCACAGGTGGGAGTAGAAGGTCCGAGTGTGGAATCTCGCTCACTCTTATGGTTCAGTTTATCTCGATGGAGGTACGGAACCCTTAAAAACCCAGACAATTTCACTTACCAGCCATGTCCGTAGCCGGGCTGTGTCCGTCGATTTTTTCATGTGATTCCATTCTCAAACTCGACTTTACCCTTCAAAGACACTTTTCGCGACGTCTTTCCTAACTGCGAAGACTAACAGACAGGACTGGCTATCTGAAACAACAAAAGATCATCGTCAACATTTGAATAGATAGTTGGCCGTCCTCAACTGTGCTTTTTCGTTCGTCGGAATAAATAGTCGCTTGCGGTATTCCTGGACCGATACGACCTTCAAACCTTCAAAAAAAGAGCGTACTCCCGCCTGAAAGACCGGCAACGCACTTGTGGCTCCTCTGGTATTGCAGGTGTCTATAGGCGACGGTAATCGGTAAAAAAAGAATGAATTAATGAATAAATGAAAACATCTATTTCAGGCAACTGTGGCCCACAGATACATACCTTAAAACTAAAATAATAAAAACATAATAACTAAACTAGGTCACATTTTTCAACAGCGATGTGTTACGCGTGTTCGAGGTGTCAGGTAGCCGTCCACGGAAACGCCGGATCATGACACCCTCCGGCCAGTACTCTTCCTTTGTGAAGGTCGCTAGTTGGTTCGTCGGAACTCTCAGCACGAAGGAATTAAAACTCACGTCGTGGTGAGACTCCGATTTTACGACCCTCAGGATGATACCGGACATTTTGTAGCCATGACAGATGGAATGGGACGGAGTCAGGATGGTTTCACTACAGAATACAATATAGAACTACCTACATACAGAATGGACACGCACACCCCCGCACCAAATTGAGTTACCACACCCTGCTGAGGCATGTCGTTGGAAAATTGTTGGAAGCTTAAATTATTTAGAGATTGGTGTGTACTGTGTAAAAGGTGGGCATGAACTCATAAAATAGTGATGGTGATGGTGATAATGTTGATGCTGATGTGACCTTAGGTCCGTGGTGTCCCAGCGAGGACATGAGGATATGTACCGTAGAAAAGGTTAATAGAAATGTTTACAAATGAAGCGAAAATTGAAAAATTTACTGATTCGGACAGGATTCGAACCTGCGTTTCCAACGGCTTTCCGGGCCAACACTGGCGTCCTCCCAATTCAATAATCAATAATCCTGTCCAAATCATTAAATTTTTCAATTTTCGCTTCATTTGTAAACATTTAGTTTACGTTAGCAGACGTTACTGCTTTAATAAAAATAAGTTAATAGAAATATCTCTGTCAATACTGCTAATCAGTTTAACCCTAATTAAAGAGGAATAAGTGCACATTTAGTGTTGACTGCTGGAAGGCTAAACAGGGAGCGTTTGGCATGACGAGTCCTAAATGTTGGCACAGAGAAATTATCTCTGCAAGCAGTGCGATAAATCAATGCGGCCGGAGAGAATGTCTTATAAAACATGCCTTGTGTTTTATTAGACATTCCCTCCGGGTCAAGCAAGAGACCCCGATTTTCAAGGCTCAGGAGGCGATAGCGACTATACATAGAAATATTGGTGTTCCATTTCTTTGATTTATTTATTTTGATAATGAGGATGAAGGAGAATATGCTGATAGTGCTGGTGGTGATATTAATGGTGATGGTGATGACGATGATGCTGGTGATGTTGTGGTGTCAATGATGATACTTTTAATGCGCGTATGTAGAATAGAACTACTCTATAATGCACACCTCGACAAACAAGATAATACAAGCACCAGATAACAAGTAGTACAATAAAGTAGTACAAGTACAATAAAGAAAATCATCAGGCATGTAATAACAAAGCTAAATAATCCCTTGTACCTACGTATTGGTGTACGGAATTTATATATTATTTAAGTTGTGATTATTTCTCACCAACTCTGTGCGGACTCGTTGTTAACATTAAGGGTCCGATTCCATTGGTTACAAACCGAGCTCCTCGTCAGTGGAAAAACACCCTAACAGAGATACCACTAATAACAAAAAAAATGGAATTGAATAAAAATTACTCTTACTTTTGAACGAAAATGTAACGATCGTTATACTTATTTATTTATTTATAGTTTTATTATACGTAGTTTAGTTTTATCTTTTATTATTATGGTTTAATTTTAATTTAATTGTCTACTGTTTATTCATCTACAATCATTGATTACATGTAATAAACTAATAAATGAATGTTTGTCCCATTTCAGAGTCACAATCATCTAATTAAAAATATATGACAACACTTGAATAATCTTACCTCTTTTGATAATTCCGGCTGCCTATTCAGATATGGTATTACAAATATTTTATTTAAATTATATTTGCAACAAACGATACGACGTGAAACATATTTCCAGTGCAATGGCTACAGACAGCTGTGTATGAGATTTAAAACTTATAAAATATTTGCTGAGTGCGCGGTAGTGTCTCGAACAAGTTCGGTAAAATAAATAAACTAAATATTTAGTGACAATCTTACACAAATCGACCTAGTCACAAACTAAACAAAGCTTGTAGTATGGGTACTAGACGACGATATACATAATATATAAATACTTATATAGATAACAAACAAATATTCCACTTCAACACACAAATATTTGTCAAAATGACGTTTACAATTGAATCATTTGTTTTTAGGATTCCATATTTTTGTTCTTGGTATTTTTTTGTATGTGTACAAAGTCTTATCCCTACCTTATTTAATGTGTAAATTAATGCTTAAAAATGTAAGAAAAAGGTCCATTGTTCTTTGTAAGACCAAAAATTTCCCAATATATGACCCAAATATTCTACAAGTTACGAAAATGTTTTGGATAAAGAAGTAAGTATTAATGAGCATTTAGAAACCACTTTATCAATAAAATATTCTACTATCTTACTAACTTAAAATTAAATGTCATGGTAGATGAAAAATACTTAAAAAATCTTACCTTTTTAATATATTTTAGTGCCTACTAGAAATCGGTAGGGAATCCAATAACTACTTAAACTACGTTTGCAGTTTTAAACGACACGACTTGAATAAGACTTGCAAGGCAATGGTAACAGACAGCGATGTATGAGGCTTAAAACTAATGAAATATTTGCTGAGTGCACGGAAGTGTCACGGCCAAGTTCTGAATTTATTTATTTCAATATTATTCATGTAGCCTGGAGAACGGATGGCCATGGGACAGCAAAGTACTGGAGTAGCGTATAGGGAAGCGCAGCGTAGGTCGGTCCCCGGCTAGGTGGACGGATGACCTCATTAGGGTAGCAGGAGTCGATAGATGCGGTCTGTACAGGATCGCACCTTGTGGTGAGCTATGGGGGAGGCCTATGTGCAGCGGTGGACGTCTATGGCTGATAAATAGTATTTTTTTTAAGTTAACCTTATAAATAACTTCTATAAGAATAAAACACACGATAAAAATTATAATCGCGTGGTGCGTGTGTAATTATAAAGCGGTTAGGTTCATTTTGCGACTCATTTGTAAGCGACGCCATAGATATTTTTTTCTTAGAAACAGACAGAAACAGCTTTCAGAAATTTTAGAAAACAAACCTCTAACCTCTACTGGATGAACGTAAAAAAAATATTTCTTTTTGTTTTTTTTTTTCCTTTAGCCTTTTTAGGTATCCCACTGCTGGGCAAAGGCCTCTTTTTGTTTCGATGTAATTATTTATGCGATGTATTGATTGAAATTGTTTGTCATTAGAATTCATCTAAGAGACAAATCTATCTGATCCGTTTCCTGTTCGTTTTGCAATAGCGACATTGTATTTAACAATACAAGCATGCGAACAGCCATCGACCTTTGACCTACGCTGATAAACTATATTAAACATACATAACAATTATGGGATTGACGTCTTTTAATAGAATCTTTTTATTGATTCCGTTTTAATTTGGAAATACCACATTTTTATTTTTATAAATATTGACACAATACAATTACGAAAGAAAAATGTAATGTGATCCACTGCAATGTAAGCAGGACGCGAACCTGCGACCCTACGTTTCCGCTTAGTGCGCTCCCAACTGAGCTATCACATCATTACGTCAATCACACCAAATCTCTGATTCCATAAAGCCGGAGCCCCACTGCTGCGCACGAAATGACGTCACTGATACACACGTGGTCTGTTCTGAAGTGCCTGCCACGCACACGCTAGGGCGCGTGGCAAGCAAAGCCCCACTGCGACCCACCCACGCTGTCCTCGCTACGGATGAATGCCGTATCCATAGGGTGGGGGAGCGGGGAGCTGTCGGTAGTATTTTTCAAATTTTTCTTCGCTTAATGTTGACCACAATGTATAAAACTCTCCATGTGCATTTCTGAATCTAATATGATTATCAATCCAAAAACGATATTTTCTTTTTCCAGTCAATGCACTTAATAGTAAATCATCACATTCACTCTCGCAGTCGTCTTCGGAAGAACTATCTAATAATGATAATGCAAATTCCATTTTAATGCACTGAAAACAGCAGTACGTATATACGCGTCGCTTCTACAAAACGTTTCTAAATAGTGAGCGACCGTGCCACACCGCACGGGCGCGCATGTACGTCCCAAGTAGCACAACAGGGTCTAAATAGCTCGTATATCATATCTAATTAGATGCTTAAGTGAAATTTACCACCATGACTAAGTGCTATATAGGTGGCAAGAACCCTTATGCCACCAGTATAGAACCAAAAGGAGAAAAATTGCAGCCTATTTTTGGTGCTAAATAGAATCCATAAGAGATCTCACAATTACCTTAAGTGGTAATTAGAACTATGGGTGAAAGTTATGCGCAGTGAAAGAATGAAAACATTTCAGTTCGGTCAATGAGTGATAAATGAGTCGCCAAAATTATCTTTGAGTGGCGAGGCAACTGTCAAATTGTGTTTTATTAAAAGTAATACGTGATCCGCCATATTCATTTTGGATTTATATGTCTGTTTGATTGTGATTAAAACTTTACGTTATACAAGCATTGAAATAAGCACGAAATTCTTGCGATTTTTTTTTTACTGTGAAACTATAGTATGTTTTCTTTGTAAATTTCGACGCGCCCTTCATTTGATCAGGAATATTAAAAAAGAGAGTGCTAAATTAAATAAGGAATAGATACTGATAATAAATAAAACTGTTAAAAACCTGACCTAATGATTGTAGGTTACGTACAATGTTAAAGTAACATCGTCACAACTATCAAAAGTCTGTGATTATGCGTGAGTGTGATAAAATTCTGGTTAAAATAATCAATTTTCATAGGCTTCCATTTGTAAACATGGCGAAACAAAAAAGATCCTACAGTGTTTATTTTCACTTATTTGTTCCTTATTTGGAACTATCAAGTCTAATAATCACTTATTTGTATCTTGCGAGTGGCAAAGCAGTGAATGATATTACCAATAGTAATTATTTGCTCTTTTGTAGACTATTAAACAAGCAAGACTATTAAATATATTTTGACAAGGCGCAAATAGGAACTATAATAGAACTTTTAGTTCGTTAGTGGTTTGAAATAAGTGAAAATAACTGCTTTTGGTTCCAAGAACCTCCTACTGAGACCTATTTATGCGTTGGAGTGGCAATAAGGTACTTCTTAGGCCTTAAAGTTGCAATATTTTTTGGTTCCAAAAGAGCCGTAAAATTATCCCTTTAGCCACTATTGGTGATATAATTCGCTATTGTACTAGTCATTTGGAACTTTTAGTTCCAAATAAGGGTATGTTCCCACTTATATGTAAAAGTTGCTTATAAGTGATTTTAAGGCCTTATATAGCACTATTGCTTCTTATTGAGTGACAATTTGAACCTGCATGCAACTTTAAGTAGCAAAATCGACTTAATCCCACCATAAGTAATAAAGTAGAAACAAAAAACGCTCCTATGCAACTACAAGTGATAGGATGAACTCATATACAGTTTTGAGTTGTGTTTAAAGCTATAAGTTGTCTCAAACACTGTTAAACCACTCATTTAGAACTTAAAGCTATAAGATAAGCTGCAAAATTCACTAATGTGCTGCTTGGGGTGGCCCGCAGTGGAGAATGTGGACACACGCAGCTGACCAATGTACCCACGTGGCCCACACGTTTTACGTGTGCGTGCATTGGTTGCTGTGAAATTTTGACACGCAGCCAGACCAATAGTCCCACGTGGGCGACGTGTATAGCGTGTCCGTGCGTAGCGTGCACAGACTGTGGGGCTCCGGCCTAATTCTACGCTACTGGAGCGCCCACTGCGTCATATGTGTTAAAAATGCTATGCGCATTAGCCATACCCTAGGATGTGCGTTTACACGCACGATCCTCAGTTCCCATTGCTTGACAGGACCAAAGACTGCAAGAGGCGCTCTTCTCTACATTTTTATCAATTCCGTTTTAATGTGGAAATATCACATTTTAATTTGTATAAATATTGACACAAAGGTAAATTATTAAAGAAACTTAACTTACAGATGTGAGAAAAAAGAAACATACATAAAGAAAATAATAACTTACCGTTTTTAATGCAAAGCAAGTGTCAATAATACTACCCGAATTAGTCTATCTTGCTGTTTTTTTGCACTTGGCCTTGTTTTTACACTGTTGCTATGAACTTTGATTGACGTCACTTCGGAATCCAGTTAATACCAGTATTAGGGCACTTTTATCTTTAGTGTCTATTTAATTTTATTATGATAAGCATTTAAATAAATATGAATAATTAGGTGGAATCGTAAAATGCGAGTAGAATCG
Organism: Apotomis turbidana; assembly: GCA_905147355.2. Classification (NCBI taxonomy): domain Eukaryota; kingdom Metazoa; phylum Arthropoda; class Insecta; order Lepidoptera; family Tortricidae; genus Apotomis; species Apotomis turbidana. The sequence continues at coordinate 7,526,412 of LR990307.1, forward strand.
ATTGAAATGACGTATGACGCACGTGACGACCGAGTTCAATGAATTTTTTATCCCACTTGCTCGTAAACAAGAGTTTACATGCTAGAAAAGCGGGCGGTAAGTCGTAAATTACGCCCTAGGGCGGTAAGTAATTATGGTATTGACTACTATTTTATTACTTTTGTTTTATTTCCTCCTAAGTGTGATGAAAAACGTCGTACGTGACTCTGCTGGTAAAGGAATTCCAAACTCGTGTCATTAAAGCCCTCGTCTTCAGCTTTGGGCTTCTAATAGACACTCGTTTGTAATTCCTCGTTTACCACCCTTGTTACGTAATGTAATATTACGCATTTCACGAATGCTCGCATTTTACGAACCCTGATAATGAACAAAGTTTTGTACATTAACAAGGTATCTAACCAATTTATGTATTTATAGACAAAAACAGCCCTACAGTGTTTTATTTATAACCCCCGACAAAAAAAAGAGGAGTGTATTTGTGTATATGAGTGTCTCGAAAATCGTGTAAGTTCAAATAAATATACCGTTTTACATACAACTTAGATAAAATACGACTAGAACGAGATTTCATACTGTTTTACGAAAATCTGAAGATAATTATTTAATTTCTTCTGTAGTATTTTCGCGATTTAAAAGTAAGTATGGAGTTTTAGCAGCAAAACGGAATTGAACATTTCTCGTTTTAATGGTGCTAAAGAACATAATTACAAAGATACTGAATCTCGAGTCGATAATTGTACCAAACAAGGCAACGTCCTAATAGGACCTAGTAAGGTAACAATTTACAAGTACCTTCCATTGATGATGCGGTTGGCTCATTTTGTAAGCACTTACCTACTGAGCCGCCGGTCCCGGGTTCGAATCCCGGCCAGGGCAAATATTTGTGTGATGAACTCCAATATTTATATATATTATGTCTATCGTCGTCTAGTACCTGTAGTACAAGCTTTGCTTAGTTTGGACTACAAACACTTCCCACTGGCTGGTTAAGTTTGCACCTGGTATGCATGGCGCCAATGAGGTGCAAATATATACTGATGAGGTGCAAAGTTAACGCAACCGATCGTGTATGTTGTATGGGAGCCCCACTTGAATAGTTATTTTATTATGTTTTTAGTATTTGTTATTATAGCGGTAACAGAAATACATCATCTGTGAAAATTTGAACTGTTTGCGTGTAGCTATAACTGCTCATTAGATACATCCTGGTGACAGACGGACAGACTGACAGACAGACAGACAGATAGACAGACAGACGGCCAGCGGAGTCTTAGTAATAGGGTCCCGTTTTATGCCCTTTGGGTACGGAACCCTAAAAATCTGGGGCACGGTAATGCACCCGCCAAGACGAACCCCCCTTAATTATTATTTTTTTATCATGAAAGTATTTGTTGCTATAGTGGCAACAGAAATACATCATCTGTGAAAATTTCAACTGTCTAGCTATCACCGTTCTTGAGATAGCCTGGTGACAGACGGACGGACGGACGGACGGACAGTGAAGTCTCAGTAATAGGGTTCCGTTTTTACCCTTTGGGTACGGGACCCTAAAAACTAATTTCAGACAAAATAAAATTTGGTGAAACGTTACAGATGGGAAACGATGTATCGGAGCTCATAGGATACCGATCTGGGGCTTAAGGGATTACGCCCGTAGTTTGTTTAAAGTTTTACTTCTTGCGTTGGCAGAAATGTGATGTATCCATACTAATATTATAAATGCGAAAGTGTGTCTGTCTGTCTGTAACCTCTTCACGCTTAAACCGCTAAATCTATTTTGATGAAATTTGGCATGGAGATAGTTTAAGATCAGAGGAAGGACATAGGATAGTTTCATCCTGGAAATTATCCCTAAAAAGATTGAAAAGTGAGTAATTCATTATGACATTGATGACCCTGTATGAAATGTACTTATTAGACCAAAAGCACAATTGCTCTTACATTTGCTTAGGCGCTTTTAATAATCCCTTTATTAATTTAGGTGATTAGGTGGATATCTATCGTGTTGTACGAGGTTGCTTCCATGCTTCCAAGTTCCACGCGGACGTAGTCGCGGGCAAAAGCTATCTCAGATAAAAGTATCTAAAATACGGATACAAGATACAAAATAGGTACGTATATATATCTTGTATTTGAAATACTTTTTAATTTTTTTATTTTGTATCTTGTATTTAGATATATTTTCCTGGTATCTTAGTATTTTGAAGATACTATATTCCCTAAGAAACTTTTACTAAAATAAACTTCGAAGATTTTATTTCCGAATGCAACTGAACGCAGAGCGTCGTTCAAAAATTTAGTTGATAGAATCTGGCTACCGAAATATTACCCTTAAATCTTCGGCGGGTCACACTTATTGTAGTTGGAATTATACTTTTATAATTATTTTCAAATTGTTCAAAATGTGCTAATAATTTTGACATTTATAAACTCAGGTTCACTTAAATTTTTATATATGTACTTTCATCATTTAGCATTTTTTTACCATAACTTATACGTACGTCTACTACGTCTAGCATAATTTCAAATTTCCTGTCACATCCAGTATCTCAACAATAAAGATGGAAACTTAAAGAGCCTAAATGCTTATCCTACCATAAAAAAAAAATTCCTAAAATATAACACCTGTTTGCCCAGCTCTGCCCCTGTGGAACGACTCTTCTCCTATGGAGGCATGATCATGAGGCCTCATCGAAGGAAGATGAGCGACAAAATGTTTGAGGAACTAGTTTTACTCAAATCTCAATTAAAATATGAAGATTAAAAGTCTCAACCTTCATAACATACGTATTTAACATATTTTGCGTTATCTTATCAACACATTTGAAAATTGTTTTCTTATCTCGAACAAATAAATATTATGTTCAATTAAATGTTGTTTTTTTTTTTACAATAGTACATTAAACAACAAGGGAGATAAAACAAATAAAGCCCGATATCGCAGAATTTTACATCCCGAGCCGCAGGCGGTTTTATTTTTTATCTCCCGTGTAGTTTACATAATTTTATGTCAACACTTGGCTAAAAAGCGGCTTTATCCGTACGCGTAGCGGGCGAAAAAGCCACTTTTTGACCCGGTGTGACATAAAAGTATTTTATCATTAAAAAGTATTTGAAAGATAGGTATTTGGTATCTATTTGGTATTTGGTATTTTGGTATTTCAGATACCTTTTTAGAAAATTATTTATATCTGTATCTGAAATACTTTTTTGTAAAGTATCTTGCATTTTGTATTTCAGATACTTTATTTAGGGTATCTTATACATCTCTGTGCCTTTGCCAGGAAGTGAGATATTTTCCCAGAAAGTCCCGCTTACGACCTAGGGTAACGTAAATAAAAAAAAAAACGTTGGTACGGTCGACGGTCGATAGGTCTTTGGCTCGTGAACAAGGGTTTACATGCTAGAAAATCGGGCGGTAAATCGTATATTACGCCCTAGGGCGGTAAGTAATATTGGTATTGACTACTATTTATTACTTTTGTTTTATTTCCTCCTAAGTGTGATGAAAAACATCGTACGTGACTCTGGTGGTCATTAACCCCTCACCCTGAGGGTCGAACAGTAGAGTCTCGTCACAATATGAACTTCGCTTCATTTGTGGTGAGGGTGCCTACTATCAAGCTGTCGACCTTCCTGCAGGAGGAATTCTGGCCGAAAGGTGTCGTGTTCCGGCGATTCCGCGGACGGTTACCCGAACACCCAGAAGTTACGTCGCACGTCGCCGAACTAACGTGTTTATGATTATTTTATATTATTTTGTTATTTTATATGTATGTTAGTTTTAAGGTATTTATCTATGGGCCACAGTTGCTTGAAAATAAATGATATTGATTGATTGATTGATTAAATCTTTCTTTCATGTATGCCGCCGAGGGGAGGTGGCCATGGAGCGACTTGTGGTCCAGGGAAAAGAGGGTACCACTGGTACCAGGCCACAAGGAAGATCGCCTATCGTCACTACATGAATGCACGAGGAAGGCTATCAGGGAAGAATGGCGGCGTGTTGTGAAGCTTGCCACAAACCTCTAAAATGATGATCATCAATTTCACTACCCAAAGGTTGTCTGGAAGAGATCGCTTTTTAGCGATAAGACCGCCTGTTGTCTACCGTTATTTATAAATTGTATTGGTCTTGTTTCCTTTTGTAAACTTTTATTGGTGTGCAATAAAGTATTGTATTATTATTCACTCATTTAATCATGTTTCTTAGGATAGGTATTTTTTACAATAAATTTATATAAAAAGTAAAATATAAAAAATACATTACAAATATAAACACATTACAAAAAAAACCTAACCTAGGGTGCCGCCGGCAACGAGGCAGGGCCCAGGCTACCGGTGGTTAGGGCTGCAGAGACAGGAACCTCCTGACAATGCGCGCCGTGTCCAGGAGTACCGCCTTCTGTATCTGACCCTTGATCCAGCCATCTAGCGAGAGTCTCTTAAGATGTTTGTCGAGACTCTTCGCTATGAGACCGTTAGCCGAAACGACTATCGGGACAATGATCGTCGTCATTATTATTATTATTATGATGACCACGACCACTCTGGCAAGAGTGAAACCGACAAAGAAAAGAACGGACACGTGATAATGAATGAATGATAGTAAACTGACAGTCCAGAATGATAGACCGAACAGAACGACCGATGTCTTAAATATAAACTTCTTTATCTATTCTATTTCATTATCTTTGTATCGATAGTTTAATATTAACTCCCAATAAAAACCCATCACAAAGCCCGATTTCAACACTTGTCCATAACATGATGCAACTATATGAGTCAGACAGCAAATTGATACTATATTTGGCCCCAGTTACTACGCAATTACATTAGATAATGTGACTTCAGATGGAACCAAAGAATACTAGATATGATCTAGTATTTATTAGGGATGACGAGTGAGGTTAAATTCTACAGCATGCTGTAGTTATATCAATAAACTTCGCTCAATATGTCATGAAATAAAGAAAAAATGTCCATAAAAAGTTATATTTTTTGAAATATATATGTGACTTCAAAGGTGCGTAAATTTTATGTTTCTTTTTTTAATCTAAAAGAAATTTTAAAATAGTTTTTAGAATCATAATTTAAGAAAGCAATATTTCTATGACAACCTTGAACTTAACCGCACTTTTTCTCGGTGAAAATGACAAATTACTTATTGTCTCCATACAAATATTGGTGCCCATAACATATAATGACACCACGATTAGGTGGCCATTTGTATGAAGCGTTTTAGCGCTCCGTGGCAAATTTGAAGTATGATGGTAATTTCTGGCGTTTAGAGCAGTCTAATTGTAGTTAGTCCCATATAAACATTTAATCGCAATGAAAAATTTAATTATTGATATCCGAAATTACAAATTTTCTATGGGGAGGGATGATTATATCAGAAACAATATGAACAGCGCAGGCGCATAGCGCAAGCCCAGCGCCATTTGTTGGTAAATGTTTCTTTGTCCGCTCATCACGCGGAAACGGCGGGACAGATCTTATCTTATCTTGACCAATTTTGGTACAGGGATAGCGGACATCCAAAGATGGTTATAGGATACTTTTCACCCGACTACGTTAAATAAAAACGCGGACGAAAATCGTCATCAGAAACGTTGACGCATACAAGGTACTAATTGACACAGTGAATGGAAAAATGCTACATATTAAAATCTCATTATCATGACCTAAGGTCCGGCCCTAATTCCATATACATCTCTGTGATATCTTGGAAATATCTCCAAAGTGGCGATATACTTAGTTTGGTCGAAATACCTTGGATTTTTTTTCATGATTTATTGCTACTCTAGCGTTATTGCGGGCGACATTGGAACTATTATTTATGAAAGATTCCGCTCCTCCCTTTTACCCTCCATAAATGAGACTTTTTAAACATTGTCACATACCTATTTGTCTTTTTAGTTTGTGTTTATGTTAATTTATAACTTTTGAATGAAATTTAATGTCGAGCAGATCGAGTCGAGTAAAGATGTTAAGGGACAATCTTACAGAAATCGACCTAGTCCTAAAATAAGCAAAGCGTGTACTATGGGCACTAGAAGACGATATACACAATGTTTTTCTTGTTTTTATGTACAATAAAGTGTTTACATACATACATACATACATACTTTCAGTACACGACCCAGGGGGGGTATTCGACCAATTTTAGAGAGATGATGGAGATCTCTCCATTTCATCGCCATCCGTCACTTTTGACGTGTGCCTACTTGACAAGTGGCGATATCCCTAGAACATCGCAACTTCGTCAATTCGGACGCGCTAAATTTTCGTTTCCTTTGTATGTGACGGCATAAATAACAGGCGCATTAGGCGATTAGTCCGTTACGTTTCGTTCAAAACAGAAATTCATATGCATGAATAACATTTTTGACAATCATTATCGCCTTCATATTTCCAAAATTGAGATGAGGTATGTCATTTTTAAGCTCATCGCATTTTAATGACAGTTCAATGGCGATATAACTGTTATCTAATAGTGATTTGACGTTTGGCGATCACTCAAACGGCATTCTCGAATTAGGTCCCAGGAACAAATATAAGAGTTCATCACACAAATATTTGTTCCGGCCGGGACTCGAACCCAGGACCGCCGGCTCAGTAGATACTACAAACGGCGCCAACCGCGTCGTCAAATGAATATAGTATATTATTATATAATTATTACCTGTTTATTCCAGTAGACACTAACGGACACTATGAGTATGAGTATAATCGAGTAGAATACGAGTAATTGCGCCGGTTGTGCTGAGCAAAGTGCCGTTTCATTGACCAGCCATTATTAATCTGAGGGCATTATGATTGGAGAGTTGATAATGTGTAGAGATGACAATACCAATGTCTTACACCCAATTTGAAAATCAATTAGATTCAATGCTAATAAACTGATATAAACATTCAATTATTATTTATTTATTCATGTATATGTTCATTTATCTGTCTATCCATCCATTAATCCACCCATCAATCCATTCATCCACCTTTCCATCCATCCATTATAAAAAAAAAAAAATAATGGAGGGGATTTAGGAGTATCAAAAAAATATATAATTGAATAGTCTTCCAAAAATTGTACGTAGCCTATTCAGTAAGTCTACAACGCAACGTTAAAGGACCATCCACCAAATTGGACCAAGAACCAACAGAGATGAGAATTAAACCATTAGATAGACATTTAAAGCCTGACCAGAAATATATGAGGATCGCCATATTGCGGAATTTCACTGGAACTAATTTCTTACACTGGCAATGTCTTTATAATCGTTTATCAACAATGTCAATATCATTCGTAGTAGTTTCTTTAAAAGACAAATATTTAAAAATATCCAAAGAAAATGCCGAAGACCATTCACAGTCGTGAACGTAATATTATAAATAAAGTGTACACGTGTCTACTACATGAAAAACAGTCAGGAAAAGAGTGCATTCCATTAAATGATATTACGAGGTTAGCATAGTGGGACTGACAGGTATTTAAGTGCTAATGTCATTATAGCGGGTTGCGATTGGTTGCAAAATTGTTGCCATACAAATCTTATAAATAACGCCCTCTTGACAATCCTCATATATTTCTGGTCAGGCTTTAAATATCTCCATTCTTTTTATTATGGACACCAAACTGAATTCCATTGCAGAGCTGAGATATTCCTGTTTGAAATAGGCACATGTGGCGGAAATGGAACTAAATAACTCATACTGGACAGTGACCAAAATGTAGATAGTGGCGCCAGAATTATAGTGCGTCGCTTTTTTAGTGCGTGGCATGGGTTTAAAGGACGCAAATCAGTTAGTTATTTATATTACTACATGAATATTAGAAATTATGCCATATCGGGATAAAATATATTCTGTCTACACCCACCTTGTTAAATTCCTATAACAATTTCAGTTGTTATAAGTAAGGACCTACATTACTTGGCAGCGACCAAAATCAGAGGTGGAATTAGAGTAGGTACCGCGGCGGGGGCGAGGTCGCCTCATGTTTCCTCCGCTCCACGGACTGACTGGCAGGACTGAGTGTTTCATATTTTTCTAAAAGAAAATCTATGATAATAATTATGAATATGTGTGTAGATAAAGTAGTGTATGCAACTGTACATTATTAGGTCTTAAAACACTCGTGTGATCCCATTATGAAACCTATTTTAAGACCTCTCAATATGTAACAGTTGCATAAACTACTATTATCCCGTTAAAAGCTGCTGCATAATAATATTATAGTCGCTTAATTCTTTTATATTCTTTTTTATCATTTCTATCACACCCTTTATGTAATTCTGTTTATGGTCACGTTACAAATAAATTTATTAATTCTTTTTTTTCTTTTTGATGTAATTATGCCATCTAGTACGGAATAGCAAAACTCGTTTTTGTAATTTTTCTCGATGACGTTGGTAGTTTGGTAAGTCTGTATGTTGGAAACTCTGTGAGACAATCAACTCTTGCGCACGTTTCAATCAGTGGTAATGATCAAACGCCCCGCTAACTGCACTCTGCCAATACACTCAAGTTGGTTGAATTTAATTGTTACGAGAGCTATGTTGAGCGTTTTAAACGTCATTTTACTCTGTCCCGAGTATGGTTGAGCTCCGTATGAATCGTGGAGTCACTTTTCAGTAGATATACCCATTTTGCCTCCGTTCTACCTATGTATATACATCAGCATTTAATCTACCTATTCATCAAATCTACCGATTCTCAACGCGTGCAACGAAACATTACCTACTCACTTACTATTGAATATAGCCTGTTGTCCATAGAGCCAAAGCCTATCTTGTAATATCTTCTGAAACGGAACGCTTTAAGTGAATCAGTGTATGTGAGACATTGAGGTATTATTTATACGTCAATGAGGTATGATGTGAGATGATACTGAAAAACTGATTTGACAGCTGACAGTAGGTATATTTGAATCATTTAAACACTGCTTACACATTGTTAATCATTAAAAACGTACTGACCCGGAGTGGTGGTAGATCTACCTATTTTTCATTTCAAATTCTACCAATTTCTACTAATTTCTGCATCCTGTTCTACCATTTTGCCAAAATTGTACACATACAATGTCACAACAACACTGAGCCATTTTGATTATCTCGTATAAATCGAGGCTTTTTACAACGAGTGAATAGTCTCTTTTCTGACTTGCTTAGTTTTTCTTTTGTTCTTTGACGTTATTATATGTCCAAAATGACTGTCGAGACCTTTTTCATCTCCGAGTTCAATTTGTTGACCACTGAGACTCTACATCTCCAGTAAACTTATAAATAAGCTTATTTTTATTTTATTTTAATCTTGACGCCTAAGACCCTTTACATCTCTGAAAGTATAGGTTAAGTTTATTGTAATTTAATAGACCCGGAGACAATATACATCTCCCTGTAAAATATGCCCAGTGATTATTTTGTCTGTTGCATTATACTACTATGATATTATATGTATTTTTTTTATCATATTATGACAAATATATTGATAATTTCAACCAACTTTTTTAAGTGAATAATACTTTTAGTTCTAGGTAGTAACATAGCTATTTCATGCTTTCATTGCGTGCAGTCGAAAATAAATTGAAAAAACTAATTTTCCGCGTGATTTTTGTCAATTTTGAGTAGTTTTTGAAACAAAAACTATCAATGAAACTTCAAACTGTAGGTTTCAAATATATACCAATAAATCCCAATAGCCCTGTTCTAGGTATTAACATCAATAATATGTTAAAGAACATGTTTGATTATAGAGAAAAATTTCTAAAACAATCAGCATATTAAGAGGAATAACCTCTTGAGTTTTACCGTGCTGTCAGAAGTACGATGCCTATTCATAATACTTTATTTAGACTACCGTTCGGAAAAAACAATGGATTTGTACTAAACAATACGATTGTTTTGTTTCGGTGTACTGCCAACCAAATAACAAAACAAAAACACTCTCACCGTAAATAAATACAATATGTACAGTCATCCAATTTGATTTCTAGGCCACTATATAGAACCTTGTCACAATGACAATGATAAGAGATTTCAAGTGGCTTTCATATTGACGTTCACTGTGACAAGGTACGAAATGGCCTAGGAATCAAATTGGTTGACTGTACTAGTAGGTGCACGCAACGTCGACCACGTCTTTTTTACCATAATCGGGTAAATGGTATCCTGAAACCACCTTTGGATGTCCAAAATCCCTGTACAAAATCTAGACACACGGCAGCGTGTCCAGCCAAGTTCACACCAGGAACTGGTGCTCGCCAGTGTAGCCATGTGTTATCTTACACGAACCGTTTGGAGCCACTTTTGAACAATCAATAACTCCAAATCTATTAAACATAAAATAATGAAATTTGGCTTATGTGTTTAGATCCTTTGGAACAACTAGAACCCCAGGGGTTCTAGTTGTTCCAAAGGATCTAAACATCCACACACACATATTTCGGCCAAATATCATAAATATAGGTGAAATAGTTACTGAGATATTAAAGTCCAAAAAACGACGAATTTGACTTGGCTAGTTTTCACCAACAAACTAAATATAAAAGTAACATACTTAGAATTATTATCAATCTAACAGTATAAGTAACAAGTCGTACACTAACTTGCGTAAATAGGTTAATGATTAGACAAATTGGTTGTATGTGAAAACTAGCCAAGTCTTGATATTGAATTACACCCCAAGTAAAATAAATGCATTGATTAAATAATTGTTTGTTATAATTTACGAATTTATATTTACTTAACAATTTGAGGTGACACTGGCCCCTACACTAGGCGCAGCCTGTCTCGTATTAATTAGCAAATATTGTAGTAGTAATGAGAAACAAGAAATTGTTACATACATTTATTTTAGTATCATGTTCTTGTATCTAAAAAATTTAGGGCAAAGAACTTGCCACTCAATTATTTTGCCGGCGAAGTCAACAACGTTGCACGCGATATTGAACTTGGCTCTCATTTTAGCTTTGCTTTGTTTGGGACTAGGTCGATTTGTATAAGATTGTCCCTTAATATTTATTTATTATTTATTTATGTTTTTGATGAGATTGGTTAATCCGTCCAGCCGTTTAGGCATGATGAGCGGACTTTTTTTTTACCGGAAGATGCCGCTGTACGGCTGGCGTCGCGCGCTCATTTAAATCCTACATCGCGCTATTAAGATTTTTATTAAATAATGACCTAATTTGACTGTTTCTTAAATAAATTGCCATAATACTTCTTTAAATACAAAAAAAAACCGGCCAAGTGCGAGTCGGACTCGCGTACCGAGGGTTCCGTACAGACCTATATGAATTTCAATTTAATACCTCTACGCGTTCATGAGGGAAGGGGTAGTACCTACGTTTAAAACTATTAAAAATATTCTTGTTATATGATGTACCCAAAAAATTATAATTTTCGCATATTTTCCTTTATATGTGCTATAAGACGTGGCTTCGTACAGTCGAGTTCATTTACATCTACACACTTATGAGAACAAAAATATCTGAACACGATTTTATGCTCCTGACAATAGGGTCGTGTTCAGATATTTTTGTTCTCGTAAGCGTGTTGATGTAAATGAACTCGACTGTGCCAAATTTTAAGATACTAGGTTCACGGGAAGTAGGTACCCTGCAGGTTTTGATTCCCTTGCGAGTTTCGAAAATTAGCAGCAAAAACGGCTGTGTCTTTTGATTGCGTTGGCTTAGAAACAGCTTAAAGAGACAGTAGACCTGAGTAGTTGATATGAATTTCAGCTTGATACCTCAAGCGTTCCTGAGAAAAAGGATCTTGACAGACAGACAGACGGACAACAAATACAAATACTCTTTATTGCACACCTCAAACATCAAAGTCAAAGTCAAAGTCAAACATTTATTGCATATCACATTCCTTACATAATGTTGATGGAATAATTGAAAGATACATGTGACACCCTACAAGCTTATTTTATTTTAAATTTTAATTTAAATAACTATACATAACAATTTAAATTTCAAATAATAAACATTTACATCTATCTTAAGTTACAAATTATATTTAGGGCAAGAGCTATCGAAGTATATGTAATTTATTTATCTTAAAAAAAATCGTCCAGACTCAAAACATCAAGACACAGACATCAAGGAATATACAATTACACAACATGAGATACATTACAATAATAGGCGGAGGTAAACAAGAAGTGGTCTTATAGATAAATGATAGTTGAACAAAGTGATCCTATACTAAGGATTCCATGTTTTCCTTTTGAGGTACGGAACCCTAAAAAAACAGAATTTAAATAGAGTCGACAGAATACTATAAAAAATATTACTATCATAATATATAAACATAAACATTATATCAGCTGTCTGTCGCCCATTCGGGCATAAAGCGGTAGAGAAAATTCAAAATGTCCATTAAAACACGGCATTTCCTATTGTGGAATGGTCAATAGAATATAAACAATAACAATAACAAGTTGTAGTGAAGAGCTTTGTCGATGAAATATATCGATAGTGGAATTAAAATTACTGTCTTCGTATGCGAGTACAAAACAAAATCAGAAGAATCAGTACAAACATCATGTGGGTGCAAAGTTTCATTCATTGCGTTTTCATTTTGCGACCTCCAAATAACCCATTTATCTTGGTTTTTAGGGTTCAGTAACCAAGGTAAAAAAAGGGGACAATATTACTGTCCGTCTCTCTGCTCTGTCCGTCTGTCTGTCACCAGTCTGTCCCCACGAACCGTGATAGCTAGGCAGTGGAAATTTTCACAGATGATGTATTTCTGTTGCCGCTATAACAAAACATACCAAAAACAGGATAAAATAAATATTTAAGTGTAAGGGCTACCATACAATAGACGTAATCGGTTGCGTTAACTTTGCACCTCATTTATATGGGGCGCCAGCGCCACACATACCAGGTGCAAACTTAACTTAACCCGGCCAGTTAGGATGGAAAGTACGGAACCCTCGGTGCCCGAATCCGACTCGCACTTGGCCGGGTTTTTAGAGACTATCTTTAATACACCGACCTTTCCTTTTTACAAATTTCTAATAGTGTGGATGTGTAGGTATGTAATTGTCACAACTGTGTGTAAAAATACTAAGTACAGATGTAGTGCATAATATTTTTCTATCGTTTTTTTGTCGAATAGGTTTTGAAACAGTAAGTATTATTTTCGTAAGTACATTTTTCGAGCGAGCTATGCTCGGAGTTTTCTTGCGGGATTGACCCGCAATGATGAGATACGCGAGAGAACCAAGGTTGTAGATATAACTCAGACAAGCACCAAACGTAGGTAAGTGGTAGTGGGCGGGGCACATTGCTCGTAGAACCGATGGCCGTTGGGGTAGAAAGGTCCTTGATTGGCGACGTACGAAGACGTAGCCTGACAACAAGGTGGACCATCGACCTGGTTAGGATCGCTGGCAGAAATTGGATGAGGGCGGCGCAAGACCGATCGTTGTGGAGAACTTTGGGGGTGGCCTTTGTCCAGCAGTGGACGTCCATCGGCTGATAATTATGATAAAGTATATTTTTGCATAAAACTGGAATCGCTCGTCAAGAATTGGATAACAACCGCAGCCTAAACAAGCTTGCAAAAACAGAGTCAATACAATATTAATTACTCAAAGATTTGGCGGGAAATTTAAAAAATCTGCGGCTGGTGACACTTTGTGAATTAGGAACTATAGTTTTGATACTAGAAAATATTTGTTTTTTTATGCACACGTAAGGTAACTAAGTAAGTAAGTTAAATATATGTTTAAGCACACTCATAGTCACCTCACATGATTTCTACCACTATGCACAGTACAGTCAACGACAAACACATATGACGACGTTTGGCTCGGTTTGTAGACACCTGTCTACTCAGCCGGCGGTCCCGGGTTCGAGTCCCGGCCAGGGCAAATATTTTTGTGATGAAATCGAATATTTGTGCTTGGGTCATGGTTGTTCTATGTATTTAAGTATATATCTATCTACATAAGTACGTATATCGTCGTCTAGTACCCATAACACAAGCCTTCTTGAGTTCAATTTGGGACTAGATCGATTTGTGTGAGGTTGTCCGATATTTATTTATTATATGTTTATACTTTTTAACCATATACAAGGCAAAAAAAAAATTGGGCAAGTGTGAGTCCGACTCGCGCATGAAGGGTTCCGTACGTATATTTAATCTACAACGAGTGTGTTGTATGGGAGCCCCCCTTTAATATTTATTTTATTTTATTTTTAGTATTTGTTGCTATAGCGGCAATAGAAATACATCATCTGTGAAAATTTCAACTGTCTAGCTATCACCGTTCTTGAGATACAGCGTGGTGACAGACGGACGGACGGACGGACGGACGGACGGACGGACAGCGAAGTCTCAGTAATAGGGTCCCGTTTTTACCCTTTGGGTACGGAACCCTAAAAATTAAATGTAGTATAAATAAGACCTAGCTCGATAATACCATAAATATTATAATGTATGATTTTATGAATCCATCACAAAAAAAAAACATAAGTACTATGCCAAATTTGAACTCAATCGGAATGTTAGAACTAGCACATAAAGTATCTAAATTATTTATAGAGAACCCACCTAAAATTGTTTAAATCATAGACAATTGGTAATACCACAAGGAAATATCTGTCAACATTATTTGGCCAGCCAGACTAGTTATCGATGTTTTTTCACATCACTCATATTCAGAAACACAAATAACAACACCACATTCCATCTCAGTCTACGAGCTTAACTCATCGAAATCACTCCTCAAGTTCGTTTTATTAAATCAGTGCAAATAATTTAGTACCTAAAAGTTAAAAGTTGATAAAGCCTGATGGAAATACTTTTCAGTTGTAGTTTTATGAAACCAGATATACTAGTTTTATAAAGAAGTGGAATTCATTTTTGAAAAGTAGAAATAGCAAAGCCAGTTGCGGACTGCTTTTGTATGTCTAAATTAGAACTAGTGATGTGGTTGATCTTGTGTTTATCGATAGAGATTCTGGCTTGGGAATTGAGTAGCAAAGATAATCCTAATTATAAGTTGAATAAAAACTATAATGGTAAGTATGTTCTTTAATCTTAACTATGTCTCTCTGTCTTAAGCCATTGATACAAAGGTCGAAGCTCGAAGAAGAATTGAATTGCGTACCCTGGTAGAAGAGACCGGGAATCGAACCCGGCACCTGATGGTCAGGGATCGTTACCGGTATTAATTAAAATTTAAATATCTTTCTAAATGATATGAAATAGAATTTAGGTATTGATACAGGACTTTGAAATAAGCCGGGTAATATATGAAAATGTGTAATAAATGTGCACAAATCACGTGAGCTTCGATAGGGGGAGGGGGGGTCCACGATAAAATCACAAATACAAAATACAAATACAAAATGCTTTATTGCACACCAAAAAAGTTCACGATCACGATCGAAGTTCAAAATCACGATAGATCACGTTGGGGGAGGGAAGGGTATATTTTTCTACAGTGAACGAACTAAGAAAAATTCTATCGCTATGAGTAGTATTTTTTCGGTTTCGTTACTTTCGTTAAAAATAAATTTTTACTTACTTGGTAAATACTTCAAAATAGAGAGTCTGTTTTACGAAATTCTGGCGGAAATAAAATACACGTGAGGTTGTGAGCGGTAGGGGGGGTTAGCAAAGAACCTCAACAAATATCACCATCAAAAATTAGACGAAAAAACCTCACGTGATTTGTGCACAAGCCCTAAGCGAAATACCGAAATTGAATACCGGTAGGTATTATGTATGGAACTCAATACCGGTATCCGATTCCTGATGATGGTTGCGTTTATCACGTGATAAATAAGTGGCAAAGCATCTGTCACTCACACTCCCATCTTGTCAAAACGTGACGGATATTATAGGCCTGCAGTTACGCATTTCAATTTTCCTTTGAGTTTTGATCTTTGTTTCAATGATTTAATATATGTTGTGTGTACTGACATAAAAAAATGAGCTCTCTCTCTCTCTCTCTCTCTCTCTCTCTCTCTCTCTCTCTCTCTCTCTCTCTCTCTCTCTCTCTCTCTCTCTCTCTCTCTCTCTCTCTCTCTCTCTCTCTCTCTCTCTCTCTCTTTCAGGATAAAAAGTAGCCTATGTGTTAACCCAGGGTGTCAGCTATCTTCATACCAAAATTTATCAAAATTGGTCCAGCCGTTTGAGCGTGAAGAAGTAACAAACACACGCATAAACACACTCACAAACTTTCGCCTTTATAATATTAGCGTGATAGTATACAGGGCGTCCCAAGACTATGGGACATCAAGGTAGAGTACCTTAAATATCGTAGATAGGAATTTTGCTGAAAGAAGACTTTATTGTTTTTAAAAGTTAGTTATTCTGCATTTTAAGGTTTTTTAAGAATTACTTGCTTCGTCTGGGACTCGAACCGACTTAAATGTGAAAAAAACACACCTATTTTTGAGCATCATAAAATCAAAAAAATTGTCAAAAAATAATAATTCTTCCTAAGTAACATAGTATCTTAAAAGGAAGGAACAACGTAAAATGTTTCCAAGAAAAATATTTTTGCCGACGACGAATAATTAAGCAAGTAATTCTTAGAAAATCTTTAAATGCAGAATTGCTAACTCTTAGAAATAACATAAAGTCTTCTTTCAGCAAAATATCCTATCTACGATATTTAAGGTACTTTCCCTTGATGTCCCTTTGTCATGGGACACCCGGTATTAATGCCTATTAATTATGCCAGCTGATATCCACAAGGCAACTCTCTCTTTAATTTAAGAGCTGCACTCTTGTCAAAGAAGCAATCACTAGCCGTTTCTTTATTGGGCTTTCTACTTCACTTCTTGGTAAGACATGTCTTTAGCCTTTTTCTTTTATTTGCTCAAAGTAATTTCGACTTGGCCTTCCTCTACCTAGCTTTCCCGCGATTTTCCTTGATTTTTTGAGAAAAAAGTCATAACTCAGCAGATGCCCATATTTCAGATGAACATATTTCCTCTTCTATTTTCTATTTTTTTTTTCACCCTTACACAAATCAATCTATTCTCACAATAAGCTCTAGTAGGCTTGTGCTTGTGTTATGGACACTAGACGACGATAAACATACCTACCTATATAAATACATACTTAAATACAAATAACACCCATGACCCAGGCACAAATATTCGAATTCATCACACAAATATTTGCCCTTGCCGGGATTCGAACCCAGGACCGTAGGTTCCTCCAGCACCACATCTCCAACGCCTCCAACCTCCCTCTATATTAACACTCTCCCTCCACCCATATATAAAGCGGTTCTACTTCACCAAGCCAAGAGGTCCTCTGGCATATTCCAAGCTTTTTTTTAATTCACAGACTGACCGGCGATTGACCTCAGTATCACCTGATGGAAAGTGACTACGGGGTCGAGGATGTAGCTCGCGGGTTCAGTAATAGCCTATTCACTCTTACCTTGAAGATACCTTAATTATATTTTTTAATACACACGATGGGAGCGAGTTCCATTCTTTAGCGGTTCGCATTAGAAATGATGAAGCAAATCGCTTCGTGCGAATGTGGTAAACTGACAACATAAGGGTGAAATCGCTCCCATCGCCTGGTTTTTTGTAACCCCCAAGGCCTATCAAAATGAATGGCCCATGACCACAAAACAGAGGTACAGAAATCAATCTACATACAAGCGCGCTCGAGCAAACGCTCATATAGACATTTGCTCACGGACACGTCAAGCGGATGGCACTCGCGCTCGCACTGGTCCGAGATATCGTGTCCGTGAGCAATGTCTATGTGTGCCTTTGCTCGAGCGCGCTTGTATGTAGATT
Source organism: Apotomis turbidana (assembly GCA_905147355.2). Lineage (NCBI taxonomy): Eukaryota > Metazoa > Arthropoda > Insecta > Lepidoptera > Tortricidae > Apotomis > Apotomis turbidana. The sequence goes on from LR990307.1 coordinate 7,544,212, forward strand.
GATTTCTGTACCTATCTGTTTTGTGCCATGGCCTCCTGATGGAAAAAATTAAAAAAAATTACGGTTCAGGCAGGGTTCGAACCTGCGCCTCCAATGGCTTTCCGGACCAACACGGGCGTCCTACCTATTGGACCACCGAATACGATGCGAGACACATTGAATTTTTCAACCAGTTGCTTCTACTCGTACATGCTTTAGGGTGGCATCGTAGCGCCATCTACCGTAAAGATTTAGACTTTATAATCGGCACCATCGTCTCAAATTATGTTGAGAATCGATAGTAACGATGTGCTACACCCAAATTAATTATCTTATATTATTTATTTTTATTGGAGTAACATCTGTTAACGTAAACCAATTGTTTACAATGAAGCTTTTTAAATTTTTCGTTTCATTGTAAACATTGGATTTTCAAATTTTTTAGAAGTTTTTGGTCTTTTCTTCAGATGGTTGGCTCCGTGGCCACCGGAAAGACGCCCGAGAGATCCCTGAACGGTTCAGTTCCAAATCGAAAGAGAAGGTTCTCAATTCGGACTTCAACAACGGCTGTTCACTGGCCAGGGATAAACGGACGGCTCCTAGTAAGTAGTTATACAGGGTGGAGCGTTTCTAAAGGCTGGGCTGACAGGATAGTGTCATCTAAGTGATCTACAATCGACCTATTCTTTTTCTTTTTTAGGGTTCTGTACCCAAAGGGTAAAAACGGGACCCTATTACTGAGACTTCGCTGTCCGTCCGTCCGTCCGTTCGTCCGTCCGTCCGTCTGTCACCAGGCTGTATCTCATAAACGGTGATAGCTAGACAGTTGAAATTTTCACAGCTGATGTATTTCTATTGCCGCTATAACAACAAATACTAAAAATAAAATAAATATTTAAGGGGGGCTCCCATACAACAAACGGGTTGGTTGCGTTAACTTTGCACCTCATTTGTATGGGGCGCTATACATACCAGGTGCAAACTTAACTTAACCACTTAAGGATGAAAAGTGTTTGTACGGAACCCTCGGTGCGCGAGTCCGACTCGCACTTGACCGGTTTTTTTATTATTTAAAAGTAGGTAACAAAAAAAACTAATATCAGTGACAGCCCTACAAATTTAAAGGTTTTATTTACATTTTAAATTGACACCTCTGTTTTTAACTAAAAGCGATGTTCAAAAGTGGCTAGGGTTGGTTGATACGTGCTGATTTATACACTAATGTTTAACATTCCGTATCTCATTAACGGATAAAAATAATTACATACTTAGTTCATTGGTGAAATATAAAATATTAAGTCTGAACAATTCCCTGTTTGCTTGTAAGTCCCTCGATCTGTTCCACCCTGTATAATCTAGAAATACCGTGGTACCCCGGCAGTCTGACTCCCCCTAACTCGGTGCCACTTGCTATCTATTTCTTTTATTTATTTGTAATACAATACAAGCACGCTTTATTGCACACCAAAAAACTAAATATAAACAAATTAAAAACGGTAGACAACAAGCGGTCTTATCGCTAAAGAGCGATCTCTTCCAGACAACCTTTGGGTAGTCGAGCTGGAGTATTTTAATTCTACCTACCTAACATTGATTTGGAGAATCTATACATCTCCTTTACGTGTACCAATGTAATTACATAAATGTAATTGATTGTTTTAAGTATGGTTTACGAAATAATTGCTTACTGTTGAGTTTCTTTCGGCTTTCTTCTCAGTACCAGTCTCCAAAATGCCGATAGGTTCAAAATCTGACTTGTAAAAGTGCCCTTGTACTTGAATAATCATTTCATTTGATTTCATCTCATTTCATCTCATATCATCTCATTTCATGTCATTTCATCTAATTTCATCTCATTTCATCTCATTTCATCTCATGTCATCTCCTTTCATCTCATTTCATTTCATCCAATAAGGTCAGTCAGGGCATGTTATACTACTAACGCTATCTTACTTTTGCCGACTATAACTATACTTGTGTGACTGCTGGGCGTTTTAAAAAAAACCCGAACCTCTTTTTCTTCCAGAACTTGACGTTTTTTCGTTCATCTTACTCATAATCGCGACCGTTTGTAATAAAAAATTGGGCAAGTGTCAGTCCGACTCGCGCATGAAGGGTTCCGTATCCGTACCATAATCTATAACAAGTTTGTTGTATGGGAGCCCCCCCTAAATATTTAATTTTTTTTTTAGTATTTGTTGTTATAGCGGCAATAGAAATACATCATCTGTGAAAATTTCAACTGTCTAGCTATCACCACCGTTCTTGAGATACAGCCTGGTGACAGACGGACGGACGGACGGACGGACGGACGGACGTACGGACAGCGAAGTCTCAGTAATAGGGTCCCGTTTTTACCCTTTGGGTACGGAACCCTAAAAAGTGACCTAAATATGTCCGTTCTATTACGTCACGTTTGAATATGAACTTTTTTCATTAACACGAGCGTTACGTAGTGGAAACTAAAATTCCCGTACAAAATATTGGGACACTTTTATTAGGGTTCCGTACCCAAAGGGTAAAAATGGGACCCTATTACTGAGACTTCGCTGTCCGTCCGTCCGTCCATCCGTCTGTCACCAGGCTGTATCTCAAGAACGGTGATAGCTAGACAGTTGAAATTTTCACAGATGATGTATTTCTACTGCCGCTATACAATACATAATAATAAAAAAAAATATTTAAGGGGGGCTCCCAAACAACAACCGGGATTAGTTGCGTTAACTTTGCACCTCATTTGTATGGGGCGCTATACATACCCGGTGCAAACTAAACTTAACCACTTAAGGATGGTCCGAGTCCGACTCGCACTAGACCGGTTTTTATACTTCACATTAAAAATGCTATCGATTCTGAGTAGGATGGACCCAAAAATGTCTAGTTCTGGAAGAAACAGGGAATTGGGATCTTTTTGGACAACGCTCTTCTACGCTTATCCCATTGGTGTACTTGTCCCGATAGTCATTACTCTTTCTATTCTTGAGGGCTTGTGCACAAAACAAATCACGCCAGGTTCGATGGGGGGAGGGGCATCACGAAAAAGTCACGACAGATCACGTTGGGGGAGGGAGGGGTATAAGGAGACCTCACGTGTATTTCTCTTCAGTGAACAGACTAAGAAAAAATCTACCACGTGAGTAGATACTTTTTCTCGGTTTCGTTAAAAATAAATCTTCACTTGTTAAATACTTCAAAATATCGAGTCAAAAAATAATAATTATGCATTATAGTTGTCATGTTATTTGACTGAATTTTATTTTGTCGTAATAATTGATTTAAAAACACATAACACAAGGGAATCGGGGAGTATAATGTTGCACCACTGGCAACACAGAAACGGATTGACGGAAACCACCAACTAATCATAACGTGATGACGTCGAAAGTCCTGTCATTCCGGAGTGTCAGACCTTGTGTTCTTATACCATGGACAGGAGTTAGTTGTTGCAACTACAATCTCCACAAGTGAGGCTTCAAGCACAAAACAGATAGGTACAGAAATCAATCTACATACAAGCGCGCTCGAGCAAACGCACACAGACATTGCTCACGGACACGATATCTCGGACTAGTTCGGCCCAGTGCGAGCGCGAGTGCCATCCGCTTGACGTGTCCGTGAGCAATGTCTATGTGTGCGTTTGCTCGAGCGCGCTTGTATGTACTTGATTTTTGTACCTATCTGTTTTGTGCTTCAAGTCTTCTCCGAGCCACGACTGTGATGCTCCTGAACAAACAACTAGTCATATTGTGGAGGAATGCCCTGGGACTGGGAGACACATTACTGGAGAGCTAGGCGACCTGCACGCGCTAATTTAGGATGCCAGGGAATGGCTATCAAACCTAGACATTCAATTGTAGAGAGCACGCTTTCTTTGTTTCATGTTAGGACACTATTTTTTTTTTCTATCTCCTTGTATACCTATACCTTGACTGTCAACGTCAACGAATCATCGTTAGTGCATGGATTAACCTATTGGGTTCAAATGATTTCGTGCTTGTACTAATTTTGCTCACCACGTTCCGTCCTAGTTTATGGATTGACTTTTATTTTGTTATTTTTTTTCCCTATTTTAGTGTTTATCATAGCGTTATAACAATTTCGCTTCCCAATTTCTACAAGTTTGCATGAATTTTTTTTCTTTCTCTTTCACCTCTGTAACAGATGTGAAACAAATAATTGTATCTGTCTTGGACAGTGTACTCCATGTAGTAACCGATATTATCAACTCCTCGTTTTGCAGCGGTGAATTCCCCTTACTATGGCGGAAAGCTTTTGTAATTCCCTTGCCGAAGATTACTAATCCATCTTCACTCAACAATTTTAGACCCATATCTATACTCCCTTTATTGTCGAAAATCGCTTAAGCGGTGGCTCATAAACAACTTTCGTATTATATTTACTCTAACCAGCTTATGAGCCCCTTTCAATCCGGTTTTCGGCCGAGTCATAGTACTTGTACTGCTCTCCTTAGGGTAACTGAGGATGTCAGGCGGGGTATGGAGAATCAGTTGGTCACGGTACTAGTCCTTATAGATTTTTCCAACGCATTTAATACCGTTGATCATGACATTCTTCTTGCCCTTCTTGAACATCTCAATGTATCTCCTTCTACCCTTGGATGGTTCTCTTCGTATCTTCGAGGTCGTCAGCAGGCGGTCCGGGTTTACCGGTCCTTATCTGACTGGTGTGCCCTTGCCACTGGCGTACCTCAAGGAGGTATCCTTTCACCACTCTTGTTTTCGACTTTTATTAACTTCATCACCCCTGACTTCCGCTGTTCGTACCATCTCTACGCTGACGATTTGCAACTTTACGACCAGTGTAAAGTGACTGACCTCCAGACTACCATCGACAGATTAAACTTGGATCTTCAACATATACAACAATGGTCCGAAAAGTTTGGCCTGTTTGTCAATCCAACAAAATGTCAGGCCATTGTCTTTGGTAGCTCCCACCAGATCGCTAGAATTAACCAGGACGCTCTTAAACCAATAAGTTTTAACGGCACGCCTATCCCTCTCAGTTCCAGCGTGAAAGACTTGGGCATTTACTTGGATTGCACACTAAGGTGGAAGGTGCAGGAAGCTGAAATTAGTAGGAAGGTTATAGGCTCCCTCCATGCTCTCAACAAGCTTAAGCACTTTTTACCTATTAAGACCAAGATCCTGCTAGTTCAGACGCTAATTTTACCTATTATTGACTACGGTGATGTGTGTTATCCGGACTTAACCGAGGAGCTTTTAAATAAATTGGAGAGACTACTTAACAATTGCATTCGCTTTATCTTCTGTTTACGTAAGTATGACCACGTGTCTTCTTACCGTTCTCAGCTTGGCTGGTTTCCTATCCGTCAACGACGTGAAATTCGCATGCTTTGCACTCTTTTTTCTATTCTTAAGGACCCGAACTCTCCTGAATATCTTAGAAACTTCTTTCACTATTATGGTGTAACTCTTAACCGTCAATTTTGCTCTTCTGGCAATTTATCTCTTTCCATCCCATATCACCGAACTAGTTTTATGTCTAAATCCTTTACCGTCCAAGTGTCTCGCCCTTGGAACCGCCTTCCCCTCAAAATCAAGCAAGTCCCGAACAAGTTTGCTTTCAAAAAAGCTTTATGTGATCTATTTGTTGGCAGAAATGTGAACTCATAGCTTATCTGATTACTTTGTTCATCTGTATTTATTTATATCTATATATATATATATATATATATATATTGTGTGTATATCCTATAGGAATCATAATCATAATCATAATCATAATCATTTATTTATTTGTGTAAACAAGAGTACAATTAGATCTTATAATTAATAAAATAGTCCATTTCTTGTTTTACCATTATATGGCGTACAAATATTAAATTTTAATACCAAAATATGTCCTTAAACTTATGAAACAATACAAAAATAATAATAACAATAATAATACAATTCATAATAGATCATTCTCAATAATTAAATTTACATGATGTCAATAATAAAGATCAATTACAAAAATAAATAATAAATATGTATTGTATTTATCTAAGTATAGATCTTTTGAAATTGTTTTAATTTAGTTGCACCGCCGACAAATTATCTGCTTAGCCCAATGGTTGACTGGTAGAGAATGCCCTATGGCATTAAGTCCGCCTTTTGTACGATAAGTTCTTTCTTTTGTGCAATAAAGATTAAATAAATAAATAAAAATTCCATTGAGTAACAAAAAGGTCATATATTTCTGTAGCTCACGCAGAATCGTTCGTATAGATATCATTCGTCGTTTTTTCTCCTCTTATTTTACCATTAAGATAATTATATTAGCATTTAAATCTTGTATTTAATTAAGATATTTCACTTTATTTCAGTTGTATTTGGTGAAAACAGTAAAAATTACGCAAATAGCGACAAACCATTAACGGACAAACCAGACTCTGCGAAGTCATTCTCCAATGAATTCCCTTTAGCAAAGCTATTGGAAAAATATATAAACAAAACTATAGATCTCAGTAAGTATTTTAAGAATGGAACTAAGATGCCTTTCAATACTAAAAACGAAATGAGTGAAGTAATACAGGTTGTTAAAAAGAAAGAACCAAAATATCCCATGAATGAATATGGCTCTTTGACCAATTTAAAAACTGCATCTAGTAATTCTAGTATTGCTGAAGAAAAAACAACGGTTGAAAAAAGTATGAACTACAATAAAACGGCCGCAGATGAAAATGAATTACTTGAAGCGATGGATAACAATAAAGAAGTTAAAAAGCAAAGAGTAAATGAAAATGAAATCCGAACGGTAAATACAAGTTTATATAAAATTCCAGTTAAGGAATCTAAGGCTGATATAGAAAATACGCATAGTTCAGAATTTATAAAAGTATTGTCGTTGTTGAGGAGATCTTCCAAACAAATAATGGATCTAGAAATTTCTATTAAAAGTGTTCACGATACTGTGGATAATTCTGACAAACGTATTTTAGAAAAAATATATGCTATCCTTAAAAAACTCAATGATTTTGACGTGAAATATATGACCATCCTCAAAGCAATGGATACGCTGGAAAACATCCAAGAAAGATTGAACAAAAAGGAAAAAACTTACAAATTCCTAGAAACATTGATGTCACAAAACTTACAAGAATTTGAAAGTCAGCAAAAGAAGTTTTTAGCACAGCAAAAACAGTTTTACAATATTCAGAAGATGATTCTTACACACAACGAGAAGGTAAATTCCAAACAAAAAGAAATAACTAAGACGCAAAATAGAATATCACGTATATATAGCAAATTCACAAGAGAACTGCAAAAAAATAATCAAGCATCAAACAACAATAAACATTTCAGATTGGATTTAAAAGCGGTGCGAATTAAGAAAGGTCCCGAAGCGCTGAGTATTACAAAAAAAGAATTTACCGGTACTACGTCAACTGCACCTGTTGCTAAAAATCTGTATTTAATAACCCAAAGTATTGTTGTCGAAAATAAAAACAAGGCCATTATTAAAGTAAAAGACCAATCAGTCGATGATTTCAATCACAAATATTACAACAAGACTTTCTTAAATGATCATAATAAAACATTGGAACAATTATTGATCGGAAACAAGACTAATGTAACTAAAAACGAACCAATAGATGAACAAACGCAACAAAAAACAACAAAGAGTGTTACGCAACAGACATCAACAGTAATGCTCCCTGACAATAACAGTGCTGAACTTGATAGTTTGAAAAGAGAACCTCGCACACCGGATTTCAAGAAAATTTATAGGAGAAAGCACAAAAAAAACAAAAATGCCCACCATAAAGATGAGAACAATACAACTGTTATTGAAACTCGAAAAATAATTGATAAATCAGAGATCACTAATCGTCAGAACATGGCAACGAATTTCTGTAAGAAAATTGGACAGGGCCAGGAACAAACATTAGACTCGTGTATCGAAAAAACAATACGACGACTTCAATATCTAGGTGAGTATATTTTACGTCACTCTAGGCCGTAGGTGGGATTTTCTGCTGGGAAAATCTCACTTGTGGCCAAAACATAAAACTATACAGGGCGTCCCAAGACTATGGGACATCAACGGAAAGTACCTTAAATATCGTAGAAAAATAAAATAAATCTCGGCTCTCAGTAAAACTTCACCGCATTTGGTGTCGAGACCCGTGGGGTCCAAGCGCTAGAATTTATTTTTAAGGGGCTTTCTAAACGGCTCATCGACACCACTGGTGACCAAAGGGCTGGCAGTTTCCTCGCTCAGCGTCTTTGGTACCTACAATGGCACGGGGGTCATTTTTTAGACATAGTTTAGATTTAGATAGACTTTTTTTTATTGGGTGATTGTTAATTTGTTGTGTTATATATATATATATATATATATATATTATGTGAAACATAAGTGTCCTAAATATGTCCGTTCCATTACGTCACGTTTGAATATGACTTTTTTTTATTTGCACGAGCGTTATTTAGTGTAAAATAAAATTCCCATATAAATATTGGGCACTTTTTTTATACTTCACATTAAAAAATGTTATCGAATCCGAGTAGGGTGAATCCAAAAATGTCTGGTTTTGGAAGAAAACCTTTCAACGTTCAGGTACTATTTCATTTATTTGATTTTATCGGCATAAAGCCTGTCAAAAAAATTACATTTCTTTGAGTGTTTCAACTGTATTATACCTAACTCTATATAATATGTAATCTATTTTTTTTATATCAGACAAACACACAAATTGATCTAGTGACTAGATTCTAGTCTCAAATTAAGCTCATGAAGGCTTGTGTTATGGGTACTAGACGACGGTATACACACTTAAATAGATAAATACACTCTTTCACGGTTCAGGCAATACGCCTCTGGAACGCTCTCCCACTCAACATCAGGCAAGCTCAGAGCAAGCGCATGTTGCGCAAGCATCTTTTGGACAGTCTCTCTTCCTGACTCTCTTCGAAATATTTTACTTTGGGTACATAATATATGTATGTAAGTATATCATATAAAGTATTCGTTTAAGTGTATGGTAATTAATTAATTATATATACATTCTTATATACAGGGTGGAATTTTTCTATGGGCCCTGGAGGGGAACTACCTTAAATCCTTTAGTTAGCTCATTTTACTGGAAGGAAACATTCCTTTATTTTTAAAAAGAAACAAAACTGCATTCAAAGATTTTCCAAAATTTCCTAGCCTCAACCGGGAAAAAACTTGTAATAAGTATAAAATTTCATGGAATCTCGTACAACAGATGAGTGTAGGGCTAAGTTTACTGGATAAATTTTATCCTGAACAATTTTATTTCATCGTATGGCGCATATACATAAACATTCCGACAATCTAAACAAATTATATAAACTAATCTAATTTATAAATCCACACTCAGGGACCCAAGCCACGAAATAGCGTCAGGTGTTAAGTTGTACAGATCTTCCGGAGAGCCCGAGTACGAGTGCAGGGGCAGCGCTGTATGATGTGCTCCACAGTTTGAGCCTCCACGCCACACTCGCAAAGAGCCGAGTCCCGCCAGCCCCATTTATGTCGGAAGTAGCTGCACCGTCCGTGACCTGTCCTCAATCTGTTAATACGGCACCAGAGTTTGCGCGGCAGGTTGAAACCATCTGGTTTGGCCGTGGGGTCTACGACTTGCAGGGCAAGACCGGTGGCCTGTGATATCCACTCTTCTTTCCACGTCTGCCTGAGGTCAAAGTCACTCAGCCTTTGAACAGTGACGCAGGCAGGCCGTCGGGATTTTAGCCGTTGGGGCGGAGGGTGGCAAAAAGGCTGGTGAATGGGCAAAGACTGTTGCGACTGTATTTTTTCCGCTTCTCTCTTTAGCGCTTGCAATCTCCGGAGGTGTGGTGGAGCAATATGGCTGAGAACCGGGAGCCAATGGAGCGGGGTCGATCCTATTGTGCCTGATATGCATCGCATAGCTTCGTTCAGTTTGGCATCCACTTTTTGCGTATGTGCGCTTTCGAGCCAAACTGGAGCACAGTACTCAGCAGCCGAGAAGACCAGTGCTGTAGCCGATGTCCGCAGGCAGTCAGCGGAGGCACCCCAAGTAGTGCCGCAGAGTTTGTGGAGGATATTGTTCCGCGACGAAACCTTTAAAGCCACTTTCTGGAGGTGTTCCTTATAAGTCAAAGCCCTGTCCAAAGTCACCCCCAGGTATTTAGGGAAAGGGTTGTACTTCAGCAGCTCTCCTCTGAAAGATCAGTTCAGCTCAAAGATACGCTAGGTTGGTAATTAGCGAGCTGGTTGTTGAGGTGGAAACAGGCGACGTCCGTCTTGCTAGTGCTTGGTATTAGGCGCCATTCATGAAAGTACCCACTGAGTTTCTCCAAATCAGATGACAGCACTTCCTCACTAGACTTGAGATCTTTACTTTGGTAAACAAGCGCTATATCGTCAGCGTATATGAATTTAGTTGACTCAGTAGGGGGCAAGTCATGAATGTAAAGATTGAATAGGATCGGAGCGAGCACAGATCCTTGTGGCAAGCCATTGTTCAGTCTCCTTTTGCGGCTTTTTTCATCTCCCAGGTAGACCTCGAACTCTCTATCGCTGAGCATAGTCATGATAATGTCTGCTATTTCTTTGCTGGGGACTGTTTTCAGAATCTTGTATATCAAGCCTTGTTTCCAGACAGTGTCATACGCCGCAGTTAGATCCACAAACACAGCAGTAGATTTCAGTTGCCTTTGAAAACCGGCTTCGACATGCGTGGTTAGGGCCAAAACTTGATCCGTGCAGCTCCTTCCTTTTCTAAAACCAGCCTGATCTTGTGGGATGATGGCGTCTATGTGTGGCGTGATTCTAGAAAGAATAAGACGTTCCAATAGTTTGTAGGTGCAACTGAGAAGAGAGATGGGTCGGAAGTTTTCAGGTTGGTCGTCTGTTTTACCAGGTTTCAGAATAGCGATGACTTTTGCCAGTTTAAATTCCTTTGGGATCCGGTTGTCCTGAACAATAATCCTACTGATTCGTGAAATAAAATATCGAGGTTTTTTTTTTTTAATTTTTAGTTGGTTCGATTCCCGGTTGAGGCAAGCAATTTTAGGAAAATCTTTGAATGCAGTTTTGTTTCTTTATAAATATAAAGGAATGTTTCCTTTCAGTAAAATGAGCTAACTAAAGGATTTAAGGTAGTTCCCCTCCGGGGCCCATAGAAAAATTCTACCCGGTATATCTTTAGGTAAATGATTTGTGTTGTATTACTGTTTGTCTGTAACCTTTGATCCTGCACCGACTACATATATTTTCTGCTTAACCCAGTGGTTGACTGTTAGAGAATGCCTAAAGACATTATGTCCACCATTCGTACTTTTTTTTGTATTGTGCAATAAAGTTTAAATAAATATAATTAAATACACTAATACTCGAGTTCATCTCACAAATATTTGCCCTGGCCAGGAATCGAACCCAGGACCGCCTTCTCAGTAGGCAGCTTCACTACAAACTGCGCCAACCGCGTCGTATAAATATTATGAACTGTCGCGATAATTACAGTTGTCTTGTAAACGTCGCGACTTTTTATAATTATTATCAAAATGATATTCATTACTTTTATGAATTGGCCAATATGGCGGACAGAGTATAATATCAGTTATATAAAGAAGATTTAACCACTCAAATAATCACCATAATGATAACCAGGGTACGTAAAATGCCAGCAATAGTACCTATTTTATGCAATCGTTGCACAATGAAGGTTCTTAAAGCCGAGTAGGTACCGCGTTTAGGCCTAACTTAGGCCTAAACGCGTAAACCTTACAAAAACCTTACTTAGGCCGCCTAAGTAAGGTACGAGATTTTAAGACCTAATTGTGTAACTATTGCATACAATACTTTTTATACAAGCAAAACGCAGAAAAACATTTTTTTACTTTAATCATCATTCCCCACTATCCATTTTTATTTTGATGTAACCGTTTTCGTTCAACTAAAACTGACCTATTAAAAAAAAATTATCACGATGGTCATGGCGGGTGCCTCGTGATTGGTTAATTTTTTTGACAAGTAATTTCAACCATTCAGGGAACAGTGGCGTGCTTTTTTTTATTCAAATATGCTGATGTTCTCTTATTGAAAATAATTCGAATTGAGAGATGTCAGAATATTAAAGTTCAGTAGCGGGTACCATAGAGTATAGAATTTTGGTACAGGATTAAAAAGTGCGTTGATTGTGATTTTCTCTGGTCTAGCCGATTTTGCTCGCATTTTACTATCCCTGATGATAACTATTATAAATTCGACTGAAATCCATTTTTGCTACTACCCGACCGGTGAAGCTTCGGCTAGTTTATTGTTGAAAATCATTTTAGCCCAAAAAGCCTGAAACGAAAATTCGGTCGGTTTCTAACGAACACTTTGGCACTTTACTAAACGTTAAATTTCCGATGCTTTTATAGATAGACCTGTACCCATTGTGACATCGATGGCTCCTGAGACCACCACCACAATCACTACCACTCCAGAACCTATACTTACGACAGCATGTAAGCATCTTTTTTTTTTAAACATGACTTGAACTGTATCAGGGCTGGTTAGCCCTCACTACCAGTAGTCGGACTTTGTGTGGGAGTATAACCCGCTAATGGGATTATCTCCGCGCCACAGGGGTAAAAAGAGCAAGGTGACTAAGGTCAGTCGTAATATCGAAAAGTAAAGATGTTACAATGAAGCGAAAAATGAAAAATTTAATGATTCAGGCAGGGTTTAATAGTTCTCCAATGGCTTTCATGGCCAATACGGGCGTCCTACCTATTGGACCACTGAACCTGATGCGAGAGCCATTTAATTCTTCAGCAGTAAAGATTCAGATTTCATATTCGGCACCATTGTCTCAAATTATGTTGAGAATCGATAGTAACGATGTGCTCCAACGTCTGCTAGTGTAAAACAAAAGTTTTCAATTTTTCACTTCATTGTAAGTATTTCGTTTACGCTAGCAAACGTTACTGCTTTAATAAAAATAAAAGTAAAGATGTTAGGGTATACTTCTAACGCCATCTTAAGGGCCTATGCACACCGCGTTTTTTTAACGCGCCGTCAACGCGCGTTTGTATCGATACCCGAATCAGACGCAGCTTGCAGACTTTTGCACACCTACATTTATGCAAACGCGATGCTATTGCTCGTTTGTATCGATACAGGCTCCTCGAAAAGCGCTTACCATATTTACTTAACGCCTCACCTGCGACTATTAGGACGGAAAAAAAAAAAAAAAACTTTATTAAAATACTACCTCGAAAGTATTGAGTTTATTTAAATTGACCTCTATAGGAATACGTTAATATTCACATCTTACCGCACTACTTTACAGCAGTCAACGAGCACGCGAGAGAGGGCGCTGTTATATTTCATTTCAATTTTTCTTTATCTTTGATCTTTGTATCAAAGGTTTAATACAAAAAATGTGGTCTGCTCACTATAAATAAAATTAGAATAACATGTTTCAGAAATTTATTACATAAAGTTGTTTATTCAATTATTCCTGAAAATCAAAATATGACCTAGCATGAATTATTTTGTAAATATTTTTTTTAGTATATGTTGTTATAGCAGCAACAGAGATACATCATCTGTGAAGATTTCAACTGTCTAGTCTAACTATCACTGTTCTTGAGGTACAGCCTGGTGGACAGTAATAGCTAGGGTCCCATTTTTTACCCATGGGTACGGAACCCTAAAAACCCCTGCTGCATAGTACCGTTTCCTCGAATGAATTGAATTGCTTTTTTCTTTCTAGTTTACATAATGTTTTTTTTAGCTCTAGATCTACCCGATCAAATATTGTCGCCTTGGTTCATCTACCCACAACAGTTGTTCACGATTGACAGAAATCAACCGTCGGATAGAACCACAACCGTAAGTTAACTAAATAATCTATGACGTGGTTAAGAGTCCTTATTCCTTTTAAAATGCCGATTGTTTAGACATTTTTCTCGATGATCAAACATGTTTCTTAACATATTATTGATGTTACTACCTAGAACAGGGCTATTGAGATTTATTGGTATATATTTGGAACCTAGAGTTTGAATTTTTCATTGATAATTTTTGTTCGAAAAACTACTCGAAATTGACAAAATTCACGAGGAAAATTCGTTTTTTCAACTTATTTTCGACTGCACGCAATGAAAGCATGAAATAGCTACGTTACTACCTAGAACTCGGGAAAAAGTATTATTCACTTCAAAAAGTTGGTTGAAATTATTAATATATTCGTCATAATATGAAAAAAAAAAATTAAAAGGAATAAGGCCTCCGTCACACGTTCAAAATTTTACTCGAATTCCTTTACCTTTAAAGCCGTTTTGTTATGGAACTCGTTTCCAGTAGAATTGCGGAGTGCTAAATCTCCAGCGATCTTCAAAAATAAAATTAAAGAATACTATCTATCTCTCGATTAATTGTTTGTGTCATTTGTGAAACTGCTTTCGTTCATTCGCCTCTGACTGCTTATGTGTTCCTTATCTGTCTTGTATATGTTTATATTTGTGTATGTTTTAGTAGGTTTAAATATATCTATTTATGTATGTGTATATCTATCGTTATGATTACTTGCTTCATTCATCATCATCATCTTTTCAGCCTATTGCAGTCCACTGCTGGACGTAAGCCTCCCCCAGGGTTCGCCACATGGCCCGATCTCCCGTTTTCGCCATCCAGTCACCACCAGCCACTTTTTTCAGGTCGTTGGTCCATCTGGCCGGAGGGCGTCCTACACTACGCTTGCCGAGTCGTGGTCTCCACTCTTGATTACTTGCTTATCTGTTGATAATTATTTTGTTCTCCCTTCCCCTTCTGCGTCACCTTGTGGTGTTATACTGATCAACTCCAATACCCAAAGGTTGTCTGGAAGAGCTCTTTAGCGATAAGACTGCCTGTTGTCTACAGTTGTTAAAATTATTGTTTCTGTGTTTAATTTGTAAACTTTTTTTTGGTGTGCAATAACAATAGCGTTTTTAATTATATTGTATAGTACGTCGAGAGGCGTAAGCCCCTTGTGATACAGTGATCGATTGTGTGAAAGATGATATAGATAAGAAGGAAGTTAACGACAAGATGACGAGTAATAGGGAAGAATGAAGGAAGAAAACATGCTGCGCCCCCAAATAAATAGGATAAGGGTAATGGAATGATGATGATTAAGAAACAAATGAGATTTTCATACAATTTTTGCGCTTGTGCGTATTTTAAACAAATATTTTTCTATTTCACAGGAATTCCCTGATATGCTAGAAAACGTATCTTTCGCGTTAGGACCAGCCAAGAATGATGACGAGAAATCAGCCAATGAAACTGAGCACCAACCATCAGGCCCGACCCAAAGATCCGAAGCAGGAACAATCCCACCAATAATAAAAGCGACTCCTACACCTTTAATGTCAAATAAGGTTAAAAAGTCTCTGAAAACCTCGATTCTCATAAAAGCACTGCAGTTAATAAGAGCATCCTTAGACTCATATCAAGCATACGCCAATTATTTAGCCTATAAATTCCGGAATTACTCCCCAAAGACGCTCATGAGTGTGGAGCATGAAATCAACGATGTTCTCCGTCGGGCAGATAATGGGAAGTTAGAGGGGGGGAAAAAATATCGGACTACGAGTATTTATAGTCCAATTGAGCCTGTCTTTTTACTGCCCCCTCGATATACCTCTACCACTCCTACTACTATTCGTTCTGTGCAAACTGGTGCGCGCGCGCATGCAAGTCACAAGGGCAGTCCAGAACAGTTCTCGACTATTGAGGTATACGATTTAAAGAGCGAAGATTCCATGTTTTAATGCTATACTACGATTTCAAATGCAAGATCAAAAAAACCACAAGGTTGCCATTACAATAATATATTTTTACAATGGTAAAATTCTTTTCTTATTTTAAACACACTAAGATAATATATTTGTTGGTACTTAAACTCAATGTTTTAACAAAATAATAAGATATAGGTATTTATTATGACATAAATACGAGAGGAGATAATAAAAATTGGGAACAAGATTTTTGGTACAAATTTGGTTTTGTATTTGTAACACTTGAGGTATTTAAAACTTTTGTTAAAAAACAAACTCAGATGTCATTTAAATTTTGACAGTGACTTTTCTGTCGTAGTTTTTTGGTCTTGAATTAGAAATCCGAGTTTAGTTTAAGGCACTGGTCCTACCGATACCGCCGATGAGCGAGAAGCGATTAGAACTATAAACTAGAAACGATTCGGCGAGCAACGAGAAGAGAGTGTATAGTTCCATTTTTTTCTCGCTCGGCTATAAGCGAGTATTCGAGTACGACGGGCGATTACTCGAATCACTCGCTCGGGGGCGGCCGAGCATGCAGTCCTGTACGCAAGACGCACGTATTCAACGGTATTAGAGTCTGTTTCTAGTAACTATGACAACTACAGTAAAATGATCGCTGGTTGGTCTCTCAAATTCTAACCGCCAGCGAGTACCGCTGCTTGCTCATCACACTGAGGGACATTTAAAAAAAAACAAACAAAAACTCGCTCGTAGGACAAAACAAATAGCCTGTCTTCTGATTATTTTCAGTCAACAAAGAGACGATGCCGATGAGAAAAAGATACAGAAAGCCAAAAAACAAAAATAAATATAGTTCTATTTACACATAAATTGCGTCCTGTAGAATTACATTTTTAATTTTAGTAAGTAGGTATGTCTGTTCAATTGTTTACTTTTTACAAGCAAAATACCTACTTAAATACCTATTAACATTCTCATATTTAATAACGAATCACCGTGATATTTTTAGTAAAATAAAATGCAATCATATTAATTTGTGTTTTTATTAAAATAACCCCAAAACTACTATTAATAGTGTTTTTCCAAGTGGCTGATTTTTTTTTTCATTTTCTAACCCCATATTTCCGTCATTTTGAAAATATTCGAAAACTTCACAAAATACCACGAGAATCGGTTGAGAAATGCGGCCTTTATCCTCACCTACATACGGAAGAAAATATTTGACCAAGCTGAAATGAATCGCTTCGCTCGCTCGGTCAAACCGTACCTACCATACCTACTTCCGCTGCTTAAGTACGCTTACCATAAGTTTAGTTTATAAGCTAACGACTTCGTAAGCGATTTTCATGGGGAATTGTCAAAGACCGGAATTCTTCATAGCAAAAATCAAACTTTGAGAGGGTTCTTTGTGTTTTATCGACTATCGATAAATAATTTTGACTTCACGACACTTATACACCATGTTATTAATAATAAAATTGGTCAAACGCATCTTATACGTTGTTCATCAAATTTCTGAACGCCACTGTATATGTACATATCCAAAAGCCTGATTTCCTTATTTTTTTTTTTTTTTTTTTTTATGTCGTAGGAGGCAAACGAGCAAACGTATCGCCTGATGGAAAGCGATTACCGTCGCCCATAGACACCTGCAATACCAGAGGAGTCACAAGTGTTTGCCTACCCGGAGGACGAAGATAGAATGCCTTTACGATGTTTCGTTAAGTGAAAATTATTTATCGATAGTCGATAAAACACTTTGATCGAACCGTCTCAAAGTTAGATTTTTGCTATGAAGAATTCCGGTCCTTGAGAATTGTAGTTCTACAAAGTAACTACTAGCGGCGCTGTACAATTCTCCATACAGATCGGATACGCTGTCGCTCGCGAGTACGGTCACGTTAACTCATGGTAAGGGTACTGCGTTGGCAATGCGTTTGCGCATTGACGTGTCGCATGCGTCACGTTTGTAACGCACACTATACAAACCGATCAAAATAAAATGTTTATCATCACACGCCATCTTGCGGATTTTTAGTGGTACTAATTTATTTTACTGACAACGACAAATTTTTGGTGACTGACGTTGCAAGTCGGTGAATGTCACTGATGTAAACAAAGAGGAAAATGGAAATATACTCAAATTTCTAGTATTTTTTGCATAATAAAGCCAAATTCAAATTTCCCGCCAATGCTTTGGCGCTTGTCGTAGGTAGGTCGCAGGTTCGAGTCCTGCTTAAATTGTGGTGGATCGCATTAAATTTATTCTTTCATAATTTTACCTTTGTGCCAATACTTTTAAAATAAAAATGTGATATTTCCACATAAAAAAATAGAATCGATAAAAAAAAAACGAAATTTTAGGAACAGAATGGGAAATAAATGTTCGACTCAGAACATTTTTCCTGAAATAATGCCCTCTCCATAGAAAACTGATTTTGACGACACGGCTGGCGCAGTTTGTAGTGTCCTGGCTACTGAGCCGGCGGTCCGAGGTTCGAATCCCGGCCGGGGCAAGTATTTGTATGATGAACTCGAATATGTTGTTCCTGTGTCATGGATGTTATTTATACACCGTGGCCGTTAATAACCCGAAAGATTTAAACCACGTATTTTGACGACAACACGAGTAAATAATGTTATATCAACATGGGTCTAATTATGTGTCTTAATTAAATAACTATTTTAGTAAAAAATTAATCATATTATAGAAGTAATTCTTTTGGCTGAGCGAATCCACTTAGCTTTGTACCCGATGAACAATACCCATTATCTGTATTGTTAGCTGTGGCCACAACTGCCACTTCAAAATGTAAGGCGTTATAAGTGCAAATTACTTTTACACTAAATTAGTCTTAAAGTCAAACGAAATAAGGTTTACTCTTAAACAAAGAGAACACAGATGTTGGTCACTTCATTGTCTTATAAGCATCGAAACGAGCTTTACTGCTCTTTCACTTACGAAGTGACCAACATCTGTGTTCTCTTTGTTTAAGAGTAAACCTTATTTCGTTTGACTTTAAGAATAATTTAGTGTAAAAGTAATTTGCACTTATAACGCCTTACATTTTGAAGTGGCAGTTGTGGCCACAGCTAACAATACAGATAATGGGTATTGTTCATCGGGTACAAAGCTAATGGGATTCGCTTACCAGATGTGATTCGAACTATAATTGCCCGCTTCTTTGTGAACAAGTCTTTAGTTGAAAAAGAGTGAGCGAGCATGACACTTCACGAATCTCTCCGAAATCATACGACGAACGGCGAATGCTGTGACTTGTGTTCTATGACAAGAAGTGTCAAGTTATCGCTGTCTCAATATTACAGGGTTCCATGTTTCACTTTTGACGAGTTCAAATTTGAACATTGGCATAGTGACATGAATTAGGGTGTGTTAGACTGGAGATTTTGAACTTATGATTTGTTTTAAATAATTTATATCTCCTTAATTATGAGTTTTTGGACTATATGTTACATAAGTTTTTATACTCTAATTAGGCTCTAGTATCGTTAGCTTAAATCCTTCGGGTTATTAACGGTCACGTATATGTCGGGGATGGGTTGGATGGCCGGTGCAGTGTGTGGCACATTAGTTGAGCTATTCGATATAGTTGTGGACGAGGAGGTAGTTGTAAGCAAGATGAAACACGTAAGACACATTCAACTTGATTTATTCCTTACACAGCGAAACATAAAACAACTGTTCCTGGCACAGAGGTCTGTAAGCTAGCTAATCGAAGTCTCGAACAGAATAGTCTTTATTAAATTAACACTGTATTGCTGAGTTGTAATAATTCACTGACTCTAATCAACTTGGTATTGCACAAGAAAACGGGACAATTCGAAGGCGCACACTACTGTGCACTCGATGGTGACCCAAAGTGAAGTGTGGTGGGCGTTCGCTGAGTGAACCGCCAAGACTCTGTCTAGCGCGCCAAAACAGGTTCAAGGGGGCGCTACTGTCGCCTTCCCATTGGCGCGCCGGTTTCGTTGAGCTTTCATAGTCATGACCGTCTCCGACATATACATTATGTATGTCGCCGTCTAGTATCCATTGTACAGTCGCCATTAGATATACATATATATCGCACCATATAAGGCATCCTTAAATATCGGAACATGTACTGTAACGTCCAGTAAATAAGAATTGTGTTCAGATATTTATGAACACCTTATATGCTGCGATATATTTGATGGCGACTGTACAAGATTTGCTTAGTTTGGAACTATCTATCCAAATATCATAAGATGATCCATGATGCGTTCAAGAACGACACATTATGACCACCATAAAAATAGACTGTTTTTAGCACAAATTTCTTATTTCGATATTATTATTTATTCAAATTTCGAACATCTCTGAAAAACAAAGAAATTTGATTTGACCTCTATTCTAATATCAATCGAGATGACGTTTAGTTCGAAATGAATTATCAATTTTCAATCAAATTTGACAAATGTCACACGTAAGTAAGATATCGAACGATATGATAGTTAGGGCCGACTCTAGTTTGTCTCTGAATTAAAATAAAAACAATGACAGCTGCCAGAATACTTCATTACCGCCATTACCGGGTAACATTTGTTATAATGTGCGACTTCTGAATGCATCATGGAGGCTTATGATATGTGGCTAGATAAATTAGTATATGTAACTACATAATTAGGCATTAAAACACTCGTGTGATGTTATTATGAAACTTTCCTTCGGCTCGTTTCATAAACCCACATTCGTTATGTACAGTCACATTAAGGACTATTTATTGTATTCATATATCACATTACACCGTCAAAATATGTTATTACTTTCTTAAACTTCATAACCTACCTTTTTGCACTATAAAATGGTAAACATTTAAAACTAGCCGGGTTATGAATAACTTTTTCCATTTTGAAATTTTATTTTTATCGGCTAAATTTCATATATACTGATTAAAAGTGATAAACCTCATTATTTATAGATTTAGGTATTTTTACCGGAAAAATCGGAACCCATAGGATCATTTTGCTGACCGTCCGTCTTTCTGTCACGACCCTTTATCTCGGTAACGCGTGTAGGTGTCGAGTTGAAATTACAACCGTCTACACGTCGTACTTTGGTCTACAGTCCCTTGAAGCTGTAAAAAATCAAACTTCTAAGTTAACGTAAAAAAAAGATACGGGTCTTTATGCCGCAAAAAAAAGTATCAACGCTGGAAAGGAAATGTATCCAAGAGACACGAAGCTAACTTTACAGGAGATGTAAAAAACTACGAACTTTTTCAAAAAAATAAAAAGTTATTAAATATTCTGTGGACCTACTTATTACATGAAGCATTTTATAATTATAAACAACATCATGTTCTCTACATGTCGCTTTTGTTATTTTGTCTATTAATGGAATAATTTAAAATTTAGCATCGCTTACGCAAAATGGCTGTCAAAATAGTATTAGTATTATCTAAACGATACGTTTCCCGAGATTTTAGTCAGGTAAAATACTATAATCTACATTTTACACAACAATCAACACAGTAAACAATATCTATGTGCATACAATGCTCATTTTATATAAACAATATCATGTTTTTTACATGTTGCTTTTGTTATTTTGTCTATTAAGTGAATATTTTAGGATTTAGCGTCGCTTACGCAAAATGACCGTCAAAATAGAATTAGGTAAAATTATCTAAACGACACGTTTCCCGAGAAATTAGTTAGGTAAAATACTATCATCTATTACACAACAATCAACACAGTTAACAACATATATGTGCATGCTCATTTTATAGTCAGGTAAATATATAAATGTGCATAAATCAGCATGAAATAAATCAAGAAAAATTATCTAATCGCCTTTGTAGGAAATATTTCAGACATGAAAAGCTATTTATCGTACAATAAAACCTCACGATTAATGTTTTAATTAGAGGAAAATATTTATTTTCAAACATTAAAATTAATGAAGTGACATTTAAAGTTCTCTAAGACAAAAACTTATGGTCCAACTACGCAAATACAAAAAAAACTGCTCTAGAAATTTTAAAGATTTATTCATCAGATATCACGTGAAATTTCAATTTTATCAATTTTTATGTGTGATCTGCTGAAAGATTTCCAGTAGTTCTAGACCAATATGTATGGTAGCAAACGATAGCTATGACTAATGAGAACAGCACAAGAGTTCTCAAGCTGCTGCAGTCACTCGGTACTCATTAAGGAATTTTAAATCACGAACTACGTGAAATTTCAAGTTTTACAATTGCAATGAGATAATATCCTATCCTAACAAGAATAACAAAACTACCTACAACTCTGTGTGGTATAAGTGACGTCTCGTTTGAGTGAGATGGCATTTGGGTCCATCAAGCGAGTCCAAAGTAATGCCTTAGCGCCACAGACACAGATTTACACCGCAGGTGGGCCTAACGGCCTTTATAAATATATTGAATTACTACTAAATGTGTGATATTTTATAAAACAGAACCGGTAAAGAGGTCTAACTACCAATTTAAAGAAAATTTTTGTTTTTTTAGTACATTCTATGCGACAAATACGACTCAATTGTCATTCAAGCGATTCAAGATAAGCGACAGTAGTCGATCAAAGTAAAAAGGGATAGGCGACAATGGTTTCATAGTATCAAAGCAAGTAAATTTGGATAAACGCCAATAGTTAAGATACGACAATCAGGTAATTTAATCTAACTATGTTATTTTTTTATAGAATCTTATATCGATTCTGTTTAATAATGTGGAAATACCACATTTTTACTTTTTGGCTAATGCGCATAAGCATTTTAAACACACATGACACAGAGGGCGCTCCAGTAGCGAAGAATTATGGAATCAAAGATTTAGTGTGATTGACGTAACGATATGATAGCTCAGTTGGTAGAGCACTACGCCGGAAACTAAGGGTCGCAGGTTCGAGTCCTGCTTACATTGCAGTGGATCACATTCAATTTTTCTTTCATAATTTACCTTTATGTTAATTTTATCATAAAGACATAGGTAAAATGGCTCAAACGACATTAAAATATATTTTACGATCAGGTAAAAACAGTTAACCAACAAGTGCAAGGTTAGTTGCAATAAAGAAAAATTATCCAAGTTGTTTGATCTGTTTTGACAAATAAGTAAAAAAGCCCTAAGGTTTATTATTATGCAAAAAACTTTTTATGTAATCTCCATTTTGCAAAAAAAAACCTCTAAAATCAAGTCGTTTAGTAGAAAAAAAATGTAGAGATTCTCTAAATCACCGACGGGATAAGCGACACAAAAGTCGTCAGATAGATATTATTATATACGAGACCCAACCCATTCGATGCAGAAAAATCTGCCGATCCCAACAGTGTGTAAACTCGATATCCCCAAAAATGTCGCTTAGATAATTTCTACTTTCCAGCATCGGTATATTTTGACACTCAAGTAAATTAACATTTATAGGGTATCCATTGACCTTGAACATAGAAAAAAAAAAACAAAAAAATATCGTCTAGTAAAATATCGTCAATATCAACAAGTATAGGGAAAAATCTGAGACCATTACTAATGTAGTCATAAAAAACTATCACTGTTTATAAGTAAAGGACGTAAATCCGTTTTCCAACGGTAAATTTGAGTTTGTCGCTCTATTATTTATAGTTTATCTTTTCATTAGAGCAACATGACCCGGGGGATAAAGCTGTGCCTCCACTACTATGTTAAAATATGGGTCACGATATGATTTATTTATTAAAAAACGGTATTTTTTTATTTCTGCATGATTTTACACGTATAATCAAGAATCTTGTCGGCATTTTAACTATATTTGGTAGATACCTACACATACAAAAGAAACTAAAAAATTTTTAATATTCTACTGTAGTAGGTAAATAGATATTTAGTAATCCGAAATAATTATATCATTGTTTAAATAATTTATTTTACTTCGAGATTTTTCAATGCCTTTAAATAAGGTACCTATAAGGTTTGGTGATCTTCAACTCACGCTCGGACTATGCGAGTGTATGAAGCTGCTTGGACGCCACTCAACGAGATTATGAACGAAGTAATGTTCCGGGGGTGCACGGTCGGCGGGGGGAATAACGTTAGGCTCCGCCCAGATCCTCAAGGACGTTGGGATTAGGAGTCGCCTTAAACTCACTAAAATTTCTGCCACTGCCTACTGAGCCTGCTGTTCTGGGTTCGAATTCCGGCAAAGGCAAATAATTATTTATTTGAACTTTATTGCACAAAACAAAAGTCAATACAAATGGCGAACTTAATGCCTAATGGCATTCTCTACCAGTCTACCATAGGGCCAAACAGAGATGCTTCAAGCGGGTGCAGAATAGAAAATTAATATACAAGACACACAATACAAGTATGTAATATTTGTATGATGAACTCAAATATTTGTTCCTGAGTCATGGATATTTTCTGTTTTTAAATATCACACAAATCGATCTAGTCCCAAATTAAGCTCAAGAACGCTTGTGTTATGGGTTCTAGACGACGATATATACTTAAATACATAGAACATCCATTACTCATTCACAAATATTCGAGTTCATCACACAAATAGTTGCCCTGGCCGGGATTCGAACCGACCGTCGGCTCCGTAGGCAGTTGCTTAACCACTGCGCCCTATTATTGTATTGTCGTCTAGTATTAGAACTTACTGTGGACTTCATCCATATATGAGAGGTTGTCCGATATTTATTTATTTCATGATATGCCTAAGTTTACTACCTAGATAAAGATATGAAAAAAATAAATATAATAATTCTTGGCCCAAACAATTCATAGGTACTGCAAAATCACGATTTAAAAAGACACTTCTAACTGCAAAATTCAAAAAGGTCTGCAAAGAAAACTCATTATTTTTCAATTTTTGGCTTGGAAATCGTCAGTTTTTCCCTGTAACTACATAGTTTATGAAGTAATCTATCTGATGCGAACTAATATTTTTTAAATAAATACAAATATTTTTACCATAATCTTGAATCAAAAATGAAGCATTTAGCGAAATATGCTTGGTAAGGCGTAAGGGCTCTTAACATTGATTTAGAGAATCTATACATCTCCTTTACGTATACCAATGTATTTCGTTATACCATAAATATAAATTATTGTTTTAAGTATGATTTACGAAAAAATTACTTAAGGTTGAGTTTCTTTCGGCTTTCTTCTCAACGGCGGTCTCCTCTTGGGAAATTCCGGTAGATTCACAATCTGACTTGTAAAAGTGCCCTTGTGGCCTACTTACTGAATCAATTATTTCATTTCATTTCATTTCATTTGTCCATCGTTAAGTAATTATTTTGATTGAAGCAGTAACGTCTGCTAGTGTAAAGATTCAAACTTCATTGTAAACAAAATCTTAAAGTAGTTACATTTTGGCCACTGGTAGCGCTGTATCCATCTTTATCCAACTTTAGTTGTTCTACTCTACTTACTCCAAACGATGAGTTTTGAACGATATGACGAGCCAAATCATGAAACGGTGTCTTCATAACATGCCTAGGAATTTCATGATCTGGCGAAGTATACGACCGGGCGACGACACGTATTCTACAAGGGTTTTTCAGCATCAGAAAAGGACGATGGGCAAATATACCTATATAATTATATATAAAAGATTGCATACTAAAAGACAATTAATTAATTAATAAATAACAAAATAAACATATTAAATATTAAGGGACAATCTTACATAAATCGACCTAAGTCCCAAACTAAGCAAAGCTTATCATAGTATAAGCACTCGATGACGATATACATAATATATAAATACATTTATATAGATAACGTTCATGACACCAGGGGCCCAATTCGAGAATGCCGTTGGAGATATCGCCAAACGTCAAATCTCCATTAGATAACAGTTATATCGCCATTGAACTGTCATTTAAATGCGATGAGCTTAAAAGTGACATATCTCATCTCAATTTTGGAAATACGAAGGCGATAATGACTGTAAAAAATGTTATTCATGCATATGAATTTCTGTTATGAACCAAACGTAACGGACTAATTTCACGCACTACGCGGTCAATTTAAAGTATGCGCCTGTTATTTATGCCGTCACATACAAAGGAAACGAAAATTTTGCGCGTCCGAATTGACGAAGTTGCGATGTTCTAGGGATATCGCCACTTGTCAAGTAGGCACACGTCAAAAGTGACGGATGGCGATGAAAAGGAGAGATCTCCATTATATCTCTAAAATTGGTCGAATACCCCCCCAGGTACAAATATTCGAGTTCATCACACAAATATTTGCCCCCATTCGAACCCATCACCGTCGGCTCAGTAAGCAGATGCAATACAAACTGCGCCATCCGCTCCATCGAAATTATATTAATTTCAATTAAATAATAATCATCTAGTTAACTACTAAATGTAATTTTCTTTTGAAGCATATTTTATTGGCAAATTGGGTATTAGGTACTCTTTTCGTGTTTATTTTTGCTCAATCCTCTAACCAAAGGTTGTTTGGAAGAGATCGCTCTTTAGCGATAAGACCGCCTATTGTCTACCATTTATAAATTTAGGTTTCAATTGTAACATTTCTCTTGTTGGTGTACAATAAAGAATTGTTGTATTGTATTGTCATGTACAATGAGTTGTAGAATTGCATGGCCCATTTATGAATAGGTAAATTCATTCATAAATGGGCTAGTGCAGCCCATAGTACCTACAGCAAAAAAGTTAAAAAGAATAATACAAATAGCAGTTAAAGTAAAAAAAATGCAGTATATTTACAAACAGATTCCTAAGACTATGAAAACAATAACAAACGACGGAAACGGGTGAGTTTATCGACAATGTGATGTGCAGGTGTCGATGAAAAGTATCGATAGTTAACAATTCTTTATTGCACACCAACAAGAAAAATGTTACAATTGAAACCTTAATGTATAAATGGTAGACAGTAGGCGGTCTTATCGCTAAAGAGCGATCTCTTCCAGAGAACCTTTGGGTAGAGGATTGAGCAAAAATAAACTATAAAAGAGTAGGTAGTGAGATAAAAAATTCAGCAACAGAAATAAGTCATACACATACTTAAATAAATATATTATATGCGATGCTTGCTTGATGTTGCTGGCAGTTAATGTGTTAATGTGTAACATACCGCGGATAGCTTAACTGGTTCAAGTTAAATTAGCCATTAACTTTTTATGTTTTACCTAATGCGTACCCTCGTGGTAGCTCAGCGGTCTAAGCACTACTCAGGATCCGTATAACTGGAGGTCATGGTTTCGATCCCCGCCTTTAATTTAGTGGATCGTGTAAAATTTATATTTATCCTTTGTATCAATATTCATAATAAAAATATATTTCATAAATAGTCAACTCTTCGGGTTTTATTGAATCAAATTAATTTAAATAGTATTAGGTCAGGTTAGGTTTCTTTTTTAAATCGAAAACTCATTTATTAAATATTAAAATATACACATTACAGTCTCTTATAATATAAAATGTTAACAAATACCAAAGCTTACTCAAATAACCCGCCCCGCGCCATTCCAGGCGCAAAAGTTCCCAACACACTCTCTTTTATAGAAATCCTTATTTGATTAACCCTTATCAATTATAAACTTCAGCTCACATAGATGTAAGGCATTAATATTATAACTATCTTTTACAAGTAAATTATATCGATTTTTGTTTTATTCACAATATTAAACGATAAAACTCCGGTAACATGCATCAAGAAGTGCACACATTAGTAAGGCCACTATTCTAGAATTTTGTATGAAGGCTGTGACATCTATCTATCTATCTATTAGTATTTGACGACGCGGTTGGCGCAGTGGTTAAGCAACTGCCTACTGAGCCGACGGTCCCGGGTTCGAATCCCGGCAAGGGCAAATATTTGTGTGATGAACACGAATATTTGTGCCTGGGTCATGGATGTTCTATGTATTTAAGTATTTATTTATCTATATAAGTCTATAATTGTTTATATTTATCTATAATTGTTTAAATTTAAGAAAATTATTTGTTAATATAATATGTTGTAGTAATATTATTATATGCATAAGCTAGCTGTAACAACACCATACGGAAGAGCGGTGCTCTCTTAACACAAGTATCATGTATACTTAAAAAGAGGCACCAGTACAGATACTGTAATGTAAAATAAGTTACTGAATAAATTATTTTGTATTTTTTTTTTTTTTGTAAGTAATGTATATCGTCGCCTAGTACCCATAACACAAGCCTTCTTGAGCTTAATTTGGGACTAGGTTGATTTGTGTGAGGTTGTCTGATATTTATTTATTTATTTATTTTATCTATCAGCCACAGACATCCACTGCTGAACATAGGCCTCCCGCAGACCGCATCCATTGACTCCCTGCGACTCTGACGAAGTCAATTGTCCATCTAGTCGGGGGCCGTCTCACGCTGCACTTTCCTATACGTGGTCGCTACTCCAGGACTATGCAACGGCGAGGACCTCACACACCTTCGATTTGCAGACGATATCGTGGTCACAGCAGAGTCGTTGGAGGGATTAAGCGCTATGTTCGGAGACCTGCGACATCTAGGGATGGTAAACTAAAACTATTATCTAAATCTATTTATATTCTAACATCCAGTAAATAGAATCGTTTATCTATTAACCTTCCAAGGTAGATATAATGTCCTTGAACCATATAATATTCCGGATCTTAATTTGTGGTTAATATGA
Organism: Apotomis turbidana; assembly: GCA_905147355.2. Lineage (NCBI taxonomy): Eukaryota > Metazoa > Arthropoda > Insecta > Lepidoptera > Tortricidae > Apotomis > Apotomis turbidana. The sequence continues at coordinate 7,572,608 of LR990307.1, forward strand.
CATTAATTCCTTTAGTGGATTGGCTCAACGAAAAAACTAAAAATAGTACCTATTTTCTATTTAATGATAAGTATTGTGATACTTTTTATCTTACTAAGTATAGTAAAACATGAGTTACGAAGGTTTCGACGTAGTGGAGGGCATAGCCTAGCTAATAAAGTGTATGACAAATAGACTACAAAAAACGGGTTTATCGATACTTTTTTTCCAAACACTAAGAACTTCACTAAAGTTTACAAATACATACAATCAGAGTTACATTCCAACTCATTCCATCGCTTTGCGTTACAAGAATCACACCTCATGTTACCATTAATGATTGATCGAAATGTCTCTCAATTAAAACTAGTGATGTGGCTAATTGTGTGTTTGTCGATAGGTGTTGTCGCTTCCGAGTTATATGGCAACGATGAATTTGAATCGAACTATGAGCTGAATAAAGTCAACAAACGTAAGTAAATGCTAGAAATAACCAAATCTCTTGTATAACTGTAATTGAGTTTTCATTAATGTCATTCATAAACCAATAATATTTAAAACCATGTTTATTTAGTAAATAGACCACAAGGGCACTTGTACATGTCTGAGTCTACCGGCATTTCACAAAGTGAGACCACTGTTGAGAAGAATAGCACAAAGAAACTCAACAGTCCGATTTTTTTTCGAAGAGCATACTTACCTATTACCTACAGTTATATGAACCTAACCTAATATGTATCTATCTTACGAAGTTAAGCTTAGTACGTATTTCCCGAAAAAGAAATATTTAATTTGTACATGCTGTTACCCGCTTATCCCACGGGATCCCCATATTTTTCGGGATAAAAAGTAGCCTATGTGTTAATCCAGGGTGTCAGCTACCTTCATACCAAAATTTATCAAAATTGGTCCAGCCGTTTGAGCGTGAAACAGTAACAAACATACACATAAACTAACACTCACAAACTTTTGCATTTATAATATTGATGTACAGCCTTTGGACTTTTCATTGATGTTAGGACACTAGAGACCTTTGAATCCGGAATTATCATTAAAATGTAATTCATACTCGAGCATTTCTCAAAAAGTTTCTACACAATTGAGAAGTCAATTATATTGTTACCAATTTTCTTTGTGATTTCCAATGCATTGATTTCATCATTACCTGGTGGGTCCTGTAACAGGAGCAATAAATTAAAACATAGATTCTACCCCTCAAACTGAACAACATTTATTAAACAACTTTTAAAAATAACTCATTTATAATTCAAACCTGTAAAATAAAGCGAAACATTTGATATTTGGTAAAGTGACAGCTATGTCAATGCTAAGGCGATGTCAATGTCGGACGGCGTACATTGAAAATGATATTTTCTCAAAAATTGAATGTAATGTTGCCTTACCATCGCTAGATAGACTACAGTAAGTGGAACATACCGAAGACTTTTTAGAAGTGTCCAGTAAACAGCGAGATTTTAAATTTGGAATCAATATTTGTCCAGTAAGTAAGTATGAATTCCTATTACGTATCAAGATATTTGAATATCGAAACACGATTTACATCGTCACCGACCTATAAAAAAACTAAGGATGTGAAGGCGATGAGGTCGTATATAAATGTAAAAAGGATGCATTCCACAAATTGTTTTAATTATAAGTACAGTGCGACAGCAAATTGTAGAAATTAAAAAGTGGCGTCCCTTTTTCATAGATTAAATAGAAAGAGACGAAATTGCAGTATACACTTGCAATTTACACTAAGAGCAAATGTAAAATAAAAAGAGGTTAGCACTATTTGGCAGTATAAACGTAACTCAAGATGCATATTTAAAAAAAAAAAGTAGCGACTAGGTTTAGTGCGGAAGTTTGTATGCAGCGTTTAGTTCATAATTGTGCTGTGTAAAATGATAATGATATTTCGGAATTCCTTCCTTTTTTGTGTCGTTTAGAAAAAACCTCGGAGTTACAATTGAAGGTAAGCTTTATGATATGAAAATTAGTTAGAAAATACAACAATGTATAACTATAATTAAATTTTATCTAAGACTTAGATTTGTAAGACAGTGCAAATAATTAAACGCAGTATTTATAAAAAAAGAAATTAAGGCGGGATTTAAATTAAAAGACAAAAAATTCAAATTTGTTTGTGTGATCTATTACTATAATTCAGCAAAAATGAGTTCAGACCAAGGAAGATAAAAGTCTGATTCCGAATAGACGGCACTCCTCCATACTTAAAAGCGGAGGCAGAGTTAGCTAAAATAATTTACTTCCGACTAAATCCAAGGAGATATAAAAAAATACAAGAGTTTCATTAAATGGAAGGAAGAAAATCAAGTTAATAATTGGTCAGATAATGTGTGATAAGGTCAAAATATTTCAACAATCTTTCTGAGACAATCGGATGGCTACAAAGGAAAGAAATCACAAATATTCAGCAGCAAAATATAGAAAAGTTCTTAATTCAAGCTCTAGATGATAACCATTTTGGCGATGAAGGTAAATAAATGCTGCCACTATTTGATAACGATATAACTATATCTTTTATCCAAATATAAACTCATAATTATTTTTGTTATAGGTTGTTATCATGGGAGTTAATGGTGCCTGCGACGACGAATATCACAATGTGTAATAATAAAAATGGGATATAAGTAACAAAAATATTCATTGGAAAATGGCCGAATATGAACGTCACCTACAAAATATAATTTTAATCTAATTTTCTTGTTTAATTTTTGAGAAAAGCACTATACTTTCTTCGACCGTAAGAGCCATCCTGGCCTCGTATTATATCCGGACCTCGCCTACGGCTCGGTCCGTCTAATTCCTACTCGGCCAGTATGGCTTACTTACTGGTCTCTGCCGTAATAGTACATTCCTCATTTTCCCGGCCTCTGATGTAATAGTACATTACGGCAGAGACCAGTAAGTAAGCCATACTGGCCGAGTAGGAATTAGACGGATATAATACGAGGCCAGGATGGCTCTTACGGTCGAAGCAAGTATAGTGCTTTTCTCAAAAATTAAACAAGAAAATTAGATTAAAATTATATTTTGTGGGTGACATTCATATTCGGCCATTTTCCAATGAATATTTTTGTTATATCCCATTTTTATTATTACACATTGTGATATTCGTCGTCGCAGGCACCATTAACTCCCATGATAACAACCTATAACAAAAATAATTATGAGTTTATATTTGGATAAAAGATATAGTTATATCGTTATCAAATAGTGGCAGCATTTATTTACCTTCATCGCCAAAATGGTTATCATCTAGAGCTTGATTTTGAACTTTTCTATATTTTGCTGCTGAATATTTGTGATTTCTTTCCTTTGTAGCCATCCGATTGTCTCAATAAGATTGTTGAAATAAATATTCTGACCTTATCACACATTATCTGACCAATTATTAACTTGATTTTATTCCTTCCATTTAATGAATCTCTTGTATTTTTTATGTCTCCTTGGATTTAGTCGGAAGTAAATTATTTTAGCTAACTCTGCCTCCGCTTTTAAGTATGGAGGAGTGCCGTCTATTCGTAATCAGACTCGTCTGAACTCATTTTTGCTGAATTATTGTAATAGATCACACAAACAAAATTGAAATTTTTGTCTTTTAATTTAAATCCCGCCTTAATTTCTTTTTTTATAAATACTGCGTTTAATTATTTGCACTGTCTTACAAATCTAAGTCTTAAAGATAAAATTTAATTATTGTTATACATTGTTGTATTTTCTAACTAATTTTCATATCATAAAGCTTACCTTCAATTTTAACTCCGAGGTTTTTTCTAAACGACACAAAAAAGGAAGTATTCCGAAATATCATTGTCATTTTACACAGCACAATTATGAACTAAACGCTGCATACAAACTTCCGCACTAAACCTTGTCGCTACTTTTTTTTTTTAAATATGCATCTTGAGTTACGTTTATACTGCCAATAGTGCTAACCTCTATTTATTTTACATTTGCTCTTAGTGTAAATTGCAAGTGTATACTGCAATGTCGTCTCTTTCTAATTAATCTATGAAAAAGGGACGCCACTTTTTAATTACTACAATTTGCTGTCGCACTGTACTTATAATTAAAACAATTTGTGGAATGCATCCTTTTTACATTTATATACGACCTCATCGCCTTCACATCCTTAGTTTTTTTATAGGTCGGTGACGATGTAAATCGTGTTTCGATATTCAAATATCTTGATACGTAATATGAATTCATACTTACTTACTGGACAAATATTGATTCCAAATTTAAAATCTCGCTGTTTACTGGACACTTCTAAAAAGTCTTCGGTATGTTCCACTTACTGTAGTCTATCTAGCAATGGTAAGACAACATTACATGCAATTTTTGAGAAATGTACTATTACTTTATGTTTACAATGAAGCGAAAAATTGAAAAATTTAATGCTTCAGACAGGATTCGAACCTGCGTTTCCAACGGCTTTCCGCGCCAACACGGGCGTCCTACCAACTGGACCACCGAACCAGATGTCAGAGCCATTGAATCTGTCAACCAGTTGCTACAACATGCCTTAGGGTGGTGAAAAAAAAAAAAGATATTTACTTTGTTTGAAATAATGAACATAAAAAAGTTTCAGAACAGATGTTGTTCAGTTTGACGAGTAAAATCTGCTCCTGTTACAGGACCCACATGGTATATAATTAATAACACAGCCGTAACATTGATATCAATTGTAAGTTTTATCCCGAAATGTAGTGTTCCCATGGGATGAACGGGTAACACGGAGCGCAGCTAGTAACCTTTAGTGTAAACCCGGTTATATTCTCATGTAAACCCTGTTATAAGCGGTTAAGAAAGAAAGAAAGAAAGAAAATTGTTTAGTCCATAAAAGCACACACAGACAGGACATTACTGGCATAACAGTGTTCTATTAACTATCGTATGCGGATTAAAAATGTTTCCAATAAGTCCAGCAATGTGTGCGTTAAAGAAAAGGCTCTGACTCAGCATGGTGCTGCAATTCGCAAACAAAGCAAACTGCAACGCTGTTATTCTGTCAAAGCCCAACAGGGAGCCCGATTTAAACAAGGCAACTCTACAAAACAAAAATAAAATTAATAGCAGCGATATAAGAAAACAACAAATAAATAAATAATCGTAATATCATTATCAGGGGTCGGACTTTCTTTCGCACGGTAAGACTAATGGAGAACTATGGAGCCGTTATTAACATTAAAATACAATTCATACTCATACTCATACTCATTCATCTATTTCATTCCAAACTGCCTTTATGGTTATTATGGTTAACATTCCCAAGCATTAAATTACTAAAATTATAAATAAAATATTTTTTTACAATATTTTCAAAGTCCTAATTTAACTTAATTTATTGTCAATATCATGCACTTTCTAGTCATAAATGGATTCAATCAATATAGAACCCAATTTACTCCAGAAAACATGGACAAAGTTGCAAATACTAACGTATTTTTTGGTGGCAAAAAAAAAACAATGCCTACACAAACTTTGTATATTCTTCTGACTTTGTCCTCGACTGTAAAATTAAAATTGCGAATGAAATACACTTATGAGTATGAGTATGAATTGTATTTTAATGTTAATAACGGCTCCATAGTTCTCCATTAGTCTTACCGTGCGAAAGAAAGTCCGACCCCTGATCATTATAAAACAAAAATATAAGTATAATATATACGTACAATCGATAATAATAGTAGTAGTATTGTATATGTAGGTGTAGAGCATGTGTGTATGGCAAGAAAAAGCAATAAACAAAGCAGACCAAGCAAAATGAAACTTCCCGCTGATGAAATTATACGGTACACAGTCCCTCAGTCCCAGATGCCAGTGCTTGGCTAGCCAACAACAAGGCTCGTAGGTTAGTTGTATGGTAAATTAACCGTGTGTGCAGTCCCTAGTAACCTCTAAATTCTCTTCAGGGATCTGGCACCGCATCAACCACGAGGACGATGCTCCGGTGGTGACAGGGAAGTTCATGTTCAGGTCCGTCTCCAATGAGGAGGAAGCCCTCAACCAGGAGAATGGGATGTCGCCACTGGGCAGGGACAAACGGGCAGCATCTAGTAAGTATTCATAATGGGCGTGCGGACAATTTTTTTTAAGATGTCAATCGATTCTATTTTATATTGGGATCTAATGGTTATATTTGGGACTACCTACACTTAGACTGCTCTAAAAGTTCAACATTCTTATTGAGGACGCTCCATAGAAATGGCCTACCTTGTGAAATGTTAACTGTTTGTGAGAAAATTATGAATTTATGATTAACAATTTGATGGCATTTTGTCAATTAATTTGTCATACAATTGTTAGTCATAATTTTAGATCGTGTTGTGGAAATCGGCGTCGTGCAATGTGTAAATTCACGGCAAGATGCAATTTAATGTCACAGAACGGAGCGACGAGTTTTTGCCCACGTATTATATCTACGAAAACAACTTAAGAGGATATACCAGTGCTCGTTATTTAAACAAATCGAGGTTTCGTTTTCTTTTTTTTTTCTTCTCCAAATCTCAACCAATCGTTACCAAATCTTAGGAAATGATGGGGAAGGAAATTTTCCGTGTCGGTCCGGTTAGATTTCGGTGCTTATATAAAATTTGTGTATACATCTGAAACGGTCCTACAGATTACATACTATTCCTATTCAGTTTTCAAAATGTTATTACAATCGATTGCTAGTTTTAAAATAAATATAAAAAAAAAGAATATTAAGGGACAAGATTACCCAAATCGACCTAGTCCCAAACTAAGCAAAGTTTGTACTATGGGTTCTAGACGACGATATACATAATATATAAATACGTATATAGATAACATCTATGACCCAAGCACATATGTTCGAATTCATCACACAAATATTTGCCCTGGCCGGGATTCGAACCCAGGACCGCAGGCTCAGTAGACAAGTGCTTATAAACTGAGCCAACCACGTCGTCGCATCGTTTTGAAGGTAGAAACAATCGAAAACAAAACCTCGATTTGTATAACCCCGTTACGTTATATTTGGTCTTCATTTGTATCCGACGACATAGTTACCAGGTGCAAACTGACAGTATTGGAAGATGAGCGGTGATATTTCGTCTTAATTTCACATCTGTTGATAAGTTAATTTTCGTAGTTTATTATTTATTAGGCAAAAGCAAGAAAAGACACATCAAGAACGTCAAACAGACTAATACAGTACCGGATATCAAGAACTCACTCTTCAATGACCTGCCTTTGGGAGTTGCAATGCTTTTAGAAAACTCTAATAACAAAAATTTAGATTACAACGGATATCCTAAATATGAAACTAAATTTTTCAATACTAAAAACGAAACAAGTGAACTAACACAAGCTATCAAAGAGAAAGAACCGAAAGAAAATCTTACTAAAGATTACGATCCCTTTAACGATGTAGATAATATAGTTAATGACACCGACGGCAATGTAACATCTAAAAGAAGTATGAACTACGATCATTTGATCGCGGATAAAATAGATTTTCTTGAAATGTTCAACAAAAGTAAAGATTTTAATAAAGCACAGTTTATAAGTGATGATCAAATGTGGCAAACGGCTCCAGTAGATACAAATTTGTATGAAGTCCTACCGAAGGAACCTAAAACTGGTATCGATAATAAGAAGCATGTTACTGAAAAAGGACTAATAAAAGTACTGTCGATGTTAACAAGGACTTTTAGGAAAATAATGAAGCAACATAATGCTATTAAAGTTATTCACGAAGAGATAAAAAACGTTGACAAAAACTTTGGAGAAAAAATCAATTCTAGTGAAAAGAAACTCGTCGAATTCGATGGGAAATATAGGAATATCATTAAAATAATGGATAAGTTAAAGAACTTTCAAGACTGTCTGAAGAATAAGGAAGAAATGTACAAACACAAGGAAGCTCTGATATCTAAAAACTTACTGGATTTTGAACAGCAACAAAAGAAGTTCTTAATACAGCAACAACAATTCTACAATATTCAAAGGATGATGCTAGCACAAAACGAAAAGATAAATACGAAACAAAATTCAATAGCCAAGATGCAAAATGAAATATCTCACAGACAAAATCAATTCGCAAAAGTACTGAAGAAAGCGAAACTAGCATTACGACTAAATAAAGATTTTAAAATTAATTCTGGCTCTGCAAGACCAGAAGTGAATCCAGCAAAACCAAATACTACAAAAAAGGAGTCTATTTTTACTACGGCACGGCCGACAACCGTTGCGCCTGTTACAATAAATCTGTTTTCAATAGCCCCCACAAATATTGTTAAAAATCCAGACAAGATGATTTTAAAAGACAAAGACGACCACTCAGTCGACGATTTAATTTACAAATATTACTTTAACAACACCTTCATAGACACTGTGATAAGAAATAAAATATTAGGGGGAGTTTTATTCGGTGACAAAACTAACGTAGCTAGAGACGCGAAGCTAGCCGCTAAAAGAAACCAGCAGAAATCTTCAAAGAATTCAGGTCAGCAAGAATCAACAATAATGCTCCCAGTGAGCTCGAAACCTATTAGTTTAAAAAGAGAACGCCGATGGATCAATCACCATTCAAACAGAAGACATAAGAAGAGATTATACAGCAAAGGTCGTCTCCCTGAAGATAAAGACGAGAATATCAAGACTCCCAGCACAACTGTTCCTCCAAAGATCATCAAAGAATCTGATGCGATAGCTAACGACCCTTTCCTGAGTATGGCCACACATTTCTGTAAGGAGATGGGTCAGAGCAACACTAAACAGATATTGGACTGGTGCGTTGAAAAGGCGATTCGGCGACTCAGGGGCATAGGTAAGTTAAAATTTTCTCATCATTATTAATTTAAGTAGGTATCAAACCTACTCTTACCGGTGTAGCTGACGAAGTGTGTGGCTGTCTCCACGTAAAAGTATGCATCCTCACCACAAATAAAATTTGTCGAGCTTCAGAGTGAGAAGGACGAACTTTGACATATGTTTGCGCGTCTCAGTTAGGCTTGTCTGGAGTGGTAGTATATCATTGACTTGATTATGCACACCAAGTATACAAGTAGTTAAATGTCGACTAGTAACTCTAAAACATCACAACCCATTATTTGCATATCTATCTTTTTACACAAACCAACACAGATACACTACACGGCACGCTGTTTAACACATTTCCTGATCTGGATCCACGGAAGATCAGCGTCGTGGTGCTCAAGAGTGCTATGACATATGCTGAGTGGACTCCATTTTTGCAACCAAAACACCGTTTAGCTTATAGAATTTCTATTGAAGTAATAGATCTTAGGTTAAATTTAATATAAAAATGTAATTCAATTATTTAGATGTAAAATTTAAATGTAATTGGTTGCAAAATAAATGTATCTTCTTCTTCTTCTTCTTCTTCTTAAATAAAGCGAAGTTCACACTGTAACGAGACTCGAACTGTTCGACGCTCAAGGTGACGTTGGTCTTTACTCGCAAATACTCGACGATGCTATCTGCTTTCGTCGTGTAGTGCAGTCTGGACACATATAACAGTGTCTTCGGGGCTGCAGTAGATGTTGCGATCCAGTCACTGCAAACACACTAGACAATTCAATACTTGATTTCTCTATACGACATCACGTCTACCTTCTCTTAATTGTTTTGTGTACCTAAATTTTGCTCTTCCTCGTTTGCCTTCAAACTTTCCTTCAATACAATATTCTAGTAATTACAAATAGAGACTTGAAATGGCCATAAGTAATCTATACAATTACATATAATATTATATTGTATTAAAAAAAGTTTTAATAGGTTGGATCGTGATTTCTAGAAAAAATCTTGTTTAGCATTGCTTACAATGACGACGCCTCTTAGCAAAATTATTTGGATCTAGACATCCAAAGATGATCATAGCATAATTTTTACTTGAGTCCCAAAAAAGAGGGTTTTGCCCCCCATTTAACCGACTTCCAAAAAAGTAGGAGGTTCTATGTTTCACTGTATGTGTCTTTATATATATATATATATATTTTATTAAAACGTCTGCAAATACCTACATGTTTTTATTGGGTAGATTTTTAAAAGTCTTCTTTTAAATAGTAGGTAATTTTGTACGACTATCACAAAAATCAACAACATTTGGTTTAAGATGCTACATAGAGATATATCCACCTCAACAGTTTCGCAATTCTCAATATTGTTACTAATTAAATTTCTCTCATAAAATTTCTTAATGGTTTTGTAGATATGAAAATGATGCCACCACCTGCAATGGTTGTTCCCGTACCACAAACAAAAGACAATGCAAATCACCCTACTACGCCTGTTGTTGCTGTTGCTACCACGTCTACTGACAATAAAAGTGAGAATGTAGCAGTTGACTATGGAGATATTCCGTATGAAATCGACAAACAAAGTGTGCAGCATGATTTCTAATTTGAATAAAAGAATATTATAATTTTTGATGTTTAGTTTTTAAACTGAGCTGATCTACTTCAAGAATACAATGGTATTCAGAGTTAACCTCTCAATGAACCGGAAACTATAACATAAAGAAAATAGAATTTTAAAAGATTATAACAGTTTCGCAAGGATAATGGATTATCGATGCTGTTTAAATAAACAAACTGCTGCTGTTTAAAAAAAAAAACAATTTATAAAATTATAAAGATTATAAAAAATTGCAATGATACCCCCGACAATAAACAGGACCAAAATGTGGCCATTCACCTAATAGTAAGACCTAAACAACAGGGTTTTTTTTTTCAATTCAAATCAGGTCGCTTTACTAACATTAATACAATTAGATACCTGATTTGGTTAGAAACAGACTATTTATTGATAAGATAACCCTTTTTGTGCTATGTGAGTGGATTAGTTCAGTTCAAAAACTAAAAACTGTACCAGAAATGCCGCCACAGTCATGATTTTTTATCGCATAATTTCTGATGAATGGCAAAAATCATGATATCTAAATATCATATACCGGATATTGCCTTTAATAGTGGCAATAAATTAAAACATAGATTATGCCAATGTTGGTCGACGTACATTGAAAATACTATTTAATTTGTTTGAAATAATGAAATTCTAATAATTTACTATTTTAGACAGTTGCTGAACAAATGTTGTTCAGTTTCAAGAGTAGAATTTATGTTTTAATTTATTGCTCCTATTACAGGCAGCACTCGGTATTTTAGACTGTGACTTTTTTTTAATAAGCGTCTCCACGGATTTTAGTAGGTACCTAGAAGTCCTAAACCTAGTAATGATATTTCAGAAGCAGCGCCTGCTACAGTACTACCAGCGCAGATAACGGCGCAAAAACAAACCAAAATTAACCCAGTTTTACCTGTTGTTCATCCGGGTAAAAACAAACTCATGGGTTTCTATTACGACAACAAGGCCTTCCCAGGTAAGTGAAACTTATTATACTCACACATATACCTTTATTCTCTCGCGGCTTGTACATACAGTACAGTTTTACCATAACACCGTGAAATAGTACCGCCATGTTATTACGTCATACGGCTGTGTAAACTAAATAGTATCAGTGCTATTTGTCAACTGATCAGTGTATCGGCGCATTTGTTTACACAGCCAACTGACGTCATGACAATAGAGTAATGTACAAGGCAAGACATAACTTTAGATAAACCACGGGCGGTAAGTCTTAAAGCCCCATATCGCATATTTTTGGCGCCTGTGATCTTGGACATTCACAAACTCACCACTCTAGGTATTGTACTATTAGAGTTCATTAATTCATTTATTTTATCGTGTATTTTTTTAATTTCAGACAATGAAGAATTGGAATCTAATTTAAAACAATTTGGTGAGTTTTTGTCCCAGTTTTTCATTCGTTTTTGAATAAGACAATTGGAATATTGCAAAGGAAATCAGTAACTATCTTAGATACATGAAGCAGTTAGGCTATATGCGCTGTATTCTCCATACAAATCATTTACGCTGCCACTAGGAGTAGGTCACTTTTACTCATGGTAAGGGTACAGTACCTATATGCGTTTGTCCTTAATATCCACTAATCGGGGGAAGGCGCGAGTAGTGGAGCCTCCACTGTGGAGGTGTTAGAAAAGTCTGTGGTTGAGAATACCCGTGACCCGCTAGGTTGCAGCAAACACAGGTTGGAACATTTCTAAAGACTGAACTGACAGGATAGTGTCATCTGAGTGATCTACAATCGACCTATTATATATAATTGTAAAGCTGGATTTAAAAGAAAAAAAAGTCATCAAGTTAAAATATTTTAATATAAGTGACAACCCTACTAAATCAAAGATTTTCTCTACATTTTCAATTGATCTGTCTTTAAATTAGCGGTGTTCAGGAGATGCTAGGGTTGATAGGTGCAGATTTTTACACTAATGTTTAACAAACTGTATCTCAAAAATGGATAGAAATATTTACATAGTTCATTGGTGAAAAATAAAGTACTCAGACTGAACAATTCGCTGTTTGCTTAAAAGTCCCTCGATCTGTTCCATCCTGTATGTACTTTTGAAGTACTTGGCACAGTTTATTCCAAATAAACAAAAAAATATAATATTTACAGTACTAAATTAAATAAAGGTAAAAATAAATGGATTATAAAAAGAACACCCCTTCCTGCTCAACTCCTTGGCATAGATGTTTTCAAAGGTAGTTTCCGATATGTCGCCACTAAATGTTGGAATAACATCCCTCCGCCAATAAGGAACCTGCAAAATTACACTAATTTTAAACTTAAGCTTACGAAATTTATTTTTGAACATCAACTAAAACAAGGAACTTTGAGACTAGATACGAGCTGTTTTTAATGGTAGTACCTACCTTATTTGCTATTTTTTAATGTGTAAAAGTTCTATTTTAATAACATAAGTACCTGAGTTTTATGTCCCATTTGTGTGTTGGCGTCATTTTTGTTTTTATCCATATTCTGTTTGTTAATAACCGTAGTGTAGTACTTAAGTATAGTTGAGTTTCACTTCATTCAGTATGTTTAATTGTATTTTGTTCTTGAATTGTCATTGTCATTCTGGTATTTTATAGTCTTTCTTATTTCTTGTCCGTGTATATAATGTTATTGTTTATGTCTTATTTTAGGGCTGCGCTCACGACGCAAACTTCGCATTTTTGGTTTTAGGTTAGGTATGCATGCCTCTTGCACTGACGTGACACTGACAGCGTTTGTGAGCGTTCAGGTTCACGCATCCTAAGTGCGATTAGCGCTCGTGCGTGCAGCTCTCCGTGGCGCCACCTATGGTCCCACCGGAAGATCAGCGCTGGCTCTCGAGCTAGCATCTTGCTGAGGTGGGACCTTTTCGTGGCACAGCCATAAAAATATAGTTACTTATTGTTTTATTTTATTTTCTTATTTCTGTCACACCTTTTATGTAATTATGTTTTGTTGCAAGTCACGAATAAATGTATTTCTTTCTTTCTTTCTTTCTTTCTTTAGATGTATTACTTAGTAAAATCTGAACTTTTCATATTAAACTATTGATACAAAGATATCAAAGCTCAAAGAAAAATTGAAATGAGTTACCGGGGGGACCAGACCGGGAATCGAACCCGGTACCTCTATACTTTTCGTTATTTTTATCGTAGATTGCACTTATCCTATGTGACGTATTTGTCTCGGAAGACTAGTAGTTTACATAAATAAATTCCTACGGGAGAAACTTGTGTGATTTATTAATGAACCAATTATTTTTGTCAGATTTAACTCCAGACACCGCTGGAAATGTCTACTATGACGGGAGCCTGCATGCCAGTCAAATGAGTATGTCTCAGAAACATCTACTAAGTATTATAAAAATCTAAAATTGTATCATAATCAGTTTTCTATAAAGCACGATGCAGGATCGTCTTTTGTTTGGCCTGGAGTTCTGTCATAATTTCTTCGTCCTCGAAAATACGATTATGTTTCGTTAAAGTAGTTTTTATTAAGCTATTCATAATTTTTTATATTTTTACAGTTAATGATAAAAGCGACGGGGTGTCAGACATTCTGCCAGAATTTGACAGCAACTCTAAGATCGACTTGGATGCCAGGGTCATACAGATGCAAATGAAGAGAAAATACATGCAAAAGAAGTAAGTATCTACCAAGCTTTTGTAAGAGTATGTAGATAAGTACAATAAAAAGAAATGGTGTACCCACATCAAAAATAATGAGACATTATATGTTTCATAAATGTATGTTGATCATCACGTTTGTTGTATGGGAGCCCCAGTTAAATACTTATTTTTATGCTGTTTTTAGTATTTGTTGTTCAAGCGGCAACAGAAATACATCATCTGTGATAATTTTAACTGTCTAGCTATCACGGTTCATGTGATACAGCCTGATGACAGACAGACAGACCTCTATCTCCAATGTGGATACCTATTTATTAAGGATTTGCACTATTTCACGCACACTTACAGATGGGATATGGAATACTTTTTAATTGACATAACTAAGAAATACATCCCATGATCCCGTCTTGAGTAAAATTTGTACTAATTGATATACTTGTTTCAGTATGCCCCAAAACGTACGGAAAACCTAAGGAAGAAGGCGCATCAACTTCACTACTTCAAAGATGTTAGCTTATGGGTTGAGTTTCTATTGAATTTGCTAAACGCAAAAAAAGTCTAGAAGGCATTTATATGTACACACTGCATGTCAATCAACTTTTTCGTAGTAAAAAAAAGAATGAGAGCAAATGAAAAAATAAGGTTCATTTCAAAAACAGAATAGACTAAGATTAACATTTGCAGAAAGATGGCTAACGCATTTGTAATCTACTAGCTTTTTCCCGCGACTTCTTCTGCATGGAATGAGTAATTTGGCCGCCATTAGGCTCAGCGCCATCTATGTAGTCCATAAGTACCTACACGGGCAGTTTTACTGACTGACTAGCGGTTTATAGTGCTTTTTCATCCCCCATTTCACCCCTTCAAAAAAATTATAACTTCCGAGGAAAAATTTGTCTATGATATGAAGCATTCGGTGACTTTTTTTAAGACATGTCACTTTAACTGTATCAGGGCTGGTAGCCCTCACTGCCAGTAGTCGGACTTTGTGTGGGAGTATAACCCGCTAATGGGATTATCTCCGCGCCACAGGGGTAATTCGGGGGGGTGACGCGGGCGCACTGGGCGCATGGACTGCGTCGTGAATAGACTATTCGGTGAAATGTTTTTCTATAAAAGAAGATAATTAGTATATGTCAATTTATATCTCAATTGGGTTGCGTGTCGCCAGGCGTACAACTCTATCGCCGAAATGGATGGAAGGAATTTAACCAATAGGTACTAATATCATGTGTGATGACCCAACCAAAGATGATTATGTGACTTTTAACCTGACTACGCGTACGAAGTTGCCTTCTAGTAGAATAAAAAAAATATCGAGACGTTTTGTTTTGCGTTTGGCGATTTAGGGTGCGTTTTCGCTGACACGGACTGTTTCACCAATCACAGTCCTAATCTCCACTCAGTGGAAATGCACCCAACACTTAAGGCTTAGAAGGTTTTTGGGCGTGAGCTGTCAAAATGTGATTCGAGTTTAATACCTGTCTCGCTCACTCTAACGTGATCCAGATAAAATGCTCTCAGTTTTCACCCAAACCCGTATAATAATCTGAGAGCTCATGGACTGTACTACCAAAACAAAAAACCATAGTTTAAATTTATGTCATAATATGAAAATAAAATAAATAGAGTTAGTATAATTTTAATAAAATGTGATCAAACATGGTTCTTGTGTGTCATTTATTCCTGTAAAGTTGTAGTCAAATCAGAATATAGCCTAGCAAGTGTCGGTCCAGCCCAGAGATAGTGGCTAGCTAGCTACAAGGGTCGATTGCAAAAAAAATGTACATATAGTTAAGGGCTTTAATTAAAACAAAATTAATTGATTCCTTTGTGTGACGAAAGTTACCCATATATTTTGTATGACTAACTTTTGTCACACAAAGGAAGCGATCGTATTTTATGTTAACAAAGCTTTTAATGTACAAATTTTTAGCAATCGACCCACAAACAGCTTTCATATGGCAATAATGAGCATACGTCATACAATTTGCATTATTAAACGTCAGCAGCAATTTTATTTGTCACTAACGAAATTCAAAACATTGTTTACCGGAATGCTGCTCAATCCTTCGTTCTTCTTGCGAAATAAATCCTGAATCCTATTGAAGAAAAAACTCGACGTTCATCACTGTGGATAGTTTTGGCTTGATTATACAAAAAAATTGGGCAAGTGCGAGTCCGACTCGCGCATGAAGGGTTCCGTACCTATACATATATATAATCTATAACAAGTCTGTTGTATGGGAGCCCCCCTTAAATATTTATTTTATTTTATTTTTAGTATTTGTTGTTATAGCGGCAATAGAAATACATCATCTGTGAAAATTTCAACTGTCTAGCTATCACCGTTGTTGAGATACAGCCTGGTGACAGACGGACGGACGGACGGATGGACAGCGAAGTCTCAGTAATAGGGTCCCGTTTTTACCCTTTGGGTACGGAACCCTAAAAATACTTGAAATTTGCGAAATATTTAGTCTTGTTTCCTTTGTATACATCAGTGAAATTCACCGACTTTCTACGTCAGTTACCAAATAATTGTCGTTGCCAGTAAAATAAATTAGTACCACTAAAATTGTTAATTTGTAAAACTGTTAATTTGTATGTAATAAATAAATAAATAAATAAATAAATTAATTAATTAATTAATTTAAAAAAAACCGCAATATGACGTGGGTTGAAATCCCCCTGTTGGGCTACACCTCATTACATCGTCTCCCGCAGAAGCTACTCAGGGCCGTATTTACCCCTAGGCACATAAGACCCGGGCCTAGGTGCCCAGCCAGCCTAGGGATCCCAGACACAGGACTTGCACCATAATAATCAGGCATCGGATATTCAGATGCTTTTATACCTAAACTTTGGTGTCGGCGCCACCAAAGCCAAACCACCACCTAAGCCCAATAAGGCCTAGTTTCCCCTCTGGGTTGGAAGGTCAGATGGCAGTCGCTTTCGTAAAAACTGGTGCCTACGCCACATCTTGGGATTTAGGTAGCCGACCCCGATTGAGAATTCATTCTCAAAAAATGGGACAAAGGCTAGGAGGATGGATTTTTTTTTTTTGTAATTTCTTGTGTAAACGTTTTTTTTTTTTTTGGTGTGCAATAAAGCGTACTTGTATTGTATTGTATGATGATTTGGTGTCGGCGCCGAAGTTGCTGGAGTTGTATGGAGACTCGAATTAATTGAATGATTCCTTGGATTTCTACATTACTTAATTAGGCTAACATTCAAACATACTATATTAGTTATTAAATTGACTATTTGAAGGTGCTATAAAGGTATAGATCTATTAAATGTTATTTAATTAACGTGCAATTAATTCAACTAGGTATTATGAAGTATTTTTATCCATAATATAAAATAAAATGATAACTAATTAAGCCAATCTGTTAAATCGGATAATTCAAAAAGATACAGTAACACTAAAATGAATGGGTAAGTACAATAATAAATAGGGTCCGCCTCCATACAACTCAACATCAACGCCGACGGCGAAGTGTAGATATAAAAGCAGGTGAATTTTCGATGCCTAATAATAATGTGCCAAGTGCCTAGGCCCTGGCCCTTTAAGTCTGGCCTTGGTTACTGCCTGTCCACTCTAGCCGAGCTGTGTAAATTGGACCAATCGCATTCCTCAGATTTAAATGCACTTCTTTTGGGCTTGACAAAGACAGCCAAATTTTTTTAATGGTTGATTTTCTCCGCTCCACGATACTGACGTGACACGAAAAGCAGGTTTAAGCGGTGAATAAATTCTTGGCACGACCTACAGAGCTGATGCACCAAACTGCGACTTTATTGTCGCTCGTCATAATATCACCCGTACTCATAAAAAAAAACTGAAGTACTGTTTACAATGAAGCTTGAAATTCACTGGTTCAGGCGGGGTTCGAACTAGGGCTCGCGGTCGTGTCCGTCTTCCGTGTACCCAGAACCAGACTATTCGTCACGTGTAATTAGGCTCCGTGTTACACGGAGATGCGTTTCTTAAGTTTCTTAATTACAAGCGGATGCGATCCGTCCATGACGTTGTCGGTTCGACAAGCTTTCATTCAATACCCGAGCGGAGCCGAGATCCGCCGATCCGTAGCCCAACGCAGACACGGGTACGTATCTTTGACGTGTCCGTGTAGTACGGGATCTTTGGACCGCCGGTACTAATAAGAACACCGAGCTACGGTTCCGCGTGTAACACGTATATCAGAAGCCCTAGTTCGAATCCGCGTCTCCAACGGCTTTCCGGGCCAACACGGGCCTTCTACCTATTTGACCACTGAACCTGATGCGAGAGCTATAGATTTTTTCAACCAGTTGCTTCTTGCATGCCATAGCCGGTATAGTAGGGCCATCTAAAAAAATCACCCGTCCTTCTCGTACGGGATAGAAAGGAAATGGACAGACAATATTCTAGCCCAACAAAGAGTCGCATGTTACAATTGCTTTGTCGACGCGTTCGGCGCAGTGGCAGGGTAGCTGCCTCCTCAGCCTGTCTTGGGCTCGAATCCCGGAAATGGCAAATGTTTGATGTGAAGTATGGCGACTAGCCACTTTCAGTGTTTAGCAGTAACACAATGGTTTACTGCTACGTAAACGCATATTGCTTGCTAGGCGTTTAACTAAATGTATAAATACTAAAACATCTATTAAAATAATATTCTTCACACACATCTCAACTGGACTATCATTCAGAATCCCCAACGTCATACTTCTGATATTATAGGTGAACTCGAATATTTGTTCATATTTTCTATATATTTATCTATACACATAAGTAGATATATCATCGTCTAGTGCCAATAAACACGGAATAAAGACACTACAGAAGCCGCACTTCGCAATTGCCTACCAGTATCTGTGTACGTGCGACGTTATTGGTTATAGCACGTTGTGGGGCGTTTCATACTCCCAGGGTTGCCAACACCAACAAAATGAAAACTACGTCTCGATAATTGTACTTGTTTTACACGCTACTTCGATTAATTACGCTCTAAATAACACGAGCCTGATCCGATCTTTATGATGATGGACCCTGAAAGCGCCTACTGGATCTGATGATTGGTTCAACGTAGACATGTGCAGATTTCGGCTCACCGCAATGAACATAAAGAATCGTGGAACTTAGATCGTATGAAACAGTTACAGCTCAGCGGGACACTGAATCTGCAATATGTGGACAACTTCTAAACCTGGGTTCTACCATAATGCAACAATGGCTCGTGTGAACAACACAAACATATCGGCATGGCAAAGAGCGATGACCCGACGAAGATATCGGGCAGACAGATCAATCTCGCTGAAGACCAAAATGGGCCTAGTAAGGACACTGGTGTTTTCAATCTTCCTGTATGGCGCCGAAACATGGACGCTCAAAAAAGCTGGCTCATGTATCGATGCATCCTTCAGGATTTGGGAATCAGCATGACACAGTCCAACATCGGCCCCCGTAGAATCCTTGAATTTTTCGGTCATACAGCCAGGAAGTAGAATGACAACCTGGAAAAGCTCTTAGTGACAGGAAATATTCAAGGAAGAACACCAAGAGAAAATATGATGAAGAATGAAGAGAGAGGATGCGCTGGACCGATCAGATTCGAGACACAACGGTCACCAAGTTTCCCGACGCCATGCGGGCTGCAGCAGGTCGAAATAAGTAGAGAGCGATCGTCCGAAGAGTGATCAATAGAGGTCACGGCCCTCAGCAATGAGGAATACGACACAAGAAGAAGAAGAAAGCATTGTATTGTATCGTACCTATATGAAATGAAAACAGTCACATATGATTTCAATAGAGTCTTGTTCGACAAAAGGATGATACTTATCACCTATTTGCATTTAGTTTTTTTAAACATCCTAATTGTTATCAATCCATTCGGCAGATTGACTTCGCTCTTTGGTATTAGTGCACGTATAGCAGATTGGAAATTGTAAAGTAAGTATTTTTTTATTTACAAAAGCACCTCCGTTCTTGCAGATTATAATCTCTCGAGATTGACTTCAATATAGTTAAAATTAAAATTAAAAAGAACCCCGTAACCATCCTTACGTGTCCAGCAATCCCTGTACCAAAATCAGACAAAATATATCCAGTTATACCAGTGAAGTCGCTAGGATTTAAGCAATATTATACTAACTTTTTTTTAACGCGGGTAAAAAATGCGGGTTGGGTCCGGCGCAGCGCCTGATCATATGACGTAGCAAACTCAAGTAAAAAACACGTCCACGGACACAGGCTAAGGGCCAAAACACAATTACAAGACACGACATCGCTTCGTCGTACGACGCGACATCGTGCCATAATGTGACGTCGTGAGATTGTAAAATGAATTTTAATATCGCATCTTGTCACATGAAGATAAAGTTCATTTTGGATTTATTCATTTCCACGACACGACGTCGCATCGTGGTACGATGGTCGCGTCGTACGACGATGCGATGTCGTGTCTTGTAATTGTGTTTTGGCCCTAATATGTAAAACTAGGAGGTATTCGCTACATCGTCCGCATGTTTTTTTATTTACCGTAGTTGGAAACTTTTTTTACATAGAAACTAAAGACAAAAATGGCGGAAGGAGTTTTGGTCTGTTCATGAAATTTCTATTTGAAAATTCATTAAATTTTACTTTTTAGCTCAATAAAAAAGTCAATACTTAATTTTTTTAGTGCTAGTATTTATTAATAATTTCAAATATATGTTTTTAAAAAAGAATACCCATATTTTCTGGTAGTGGTAAGGAAGACCGATTTTCGATACAATTTTAGAATCTTATAATAGTAAAAGATTGTTGTGCAATACGCATTCAAGTAATCAGAATAGCAGCTAGTACATATGTGCTGTTTTTATCGAACTATTTGTTTAAAAACAATGATAATTGATAACGAAACAATGCTAGGTGCATTTTCACTTCACAATGTATTTTAATCTGTATTGTCTGTATTTCATCTCGTCTATATTTTTAAACAACAATAAATAGTTTATAAACATTATAGCTAGTCTGATCACTCACTCATTCCGATGCATCATTCAGTATCACTCAATCTGTTCTTTGGGCGATGTCGGTATTAAGTATAAAGAGTTATTAGTTATTTTTCGGACAAAGGCTCAGTATTGCTGTGCAGCGGGGAAACGCCGCCAGCATCTTGGGATCATTTCCGCGAATGACAGACCTTGGCTAGAGTTAGGTTAGTGTAGGTTTTAGGTTTTTAAATTGTTTTACCACTTAATTCGAATGTTTTTTTTTATAAATTTATTATCCCAGTATAAAGAGTTAAATAGAATCGTTAGATAGAATAGTAAGTACTATATTTTCAACCAATGTGTGTTATTTACAATGAAATAATGAAATATTGAACTTTATTCTGCAAGTAGGCCACAAGGGCACTTTTACTTGTCTGAATCTACCGGCATTTCTCAAGAGCAGACCACTGTTGAGAAGAAACCCCGAAAGAAACTCAACGGCCAGTGATGACACTGCACTAGCATAACTGTGACCCCCGACTCTTGATGATGATGATTTGGTGTAGGGACGTCCGGTCGAAGATAGGCGGGCTGTCGATAGCTTGGTTGCGGTTCAGCCCAATTCCCAATTAGAGATACAGTGTAGCTCGAGATAACTTTGGGGGACGATTAACTGAAATGAAGTATTTTTTGATTTTGGTACTTCCATACTGTTGACCGGTTATACAGGGTGATTCAGTAGTCGTAAGCGGGAGTGAAGAGGGTGATGGAGGAGGTCATTCTGAGAAGCTTTTATCATGGGCTAAAACAACAAAGTAATCTAATTAAGAGGTAATAAGACCGCCTGGACTGAAAAGCGGTCAAACGAGGAGGTGCTTGATATGGTGAACGAGGACAGGTGTATTCTAATAACAATGGAGAACCGAAGAAGAAAATGGTTGGACACCTGCAGCGGCACGACGAATGTATAAAAACTATAAAAGAAGGAAAGATTGAAGGGAGGAGAGGAAGACCAAGGAGAGCATACATGGACCAAATGAACGAGAAGGCGAACGTCGTGTGGAGAAGGCGCAAGAATGAAATGCATGGAAATTGCTCCGACGAGAGCGTAGCTCTTAAATTTATGATGATCAAGACCGCCTGTTGCTTACTTCTGCTTATTATATTGTCTCTTGTTGTTTCCGTGTGTATTTGACCGCATACTAAAAGTTCCTCAGTATGCAAGCAATATTCTGGAGGTTGGCTAATGCGCTTAGCATTAGTAGTGGATCTAATTCGTCTCATTGTCAACAGAACAATACATCCGATGTCACGATGCGACTACGAGGGCATGTTCTACAGGGTGTTCTGCGTGAGCTTACTTATCATCGCGTTCACGTTCACTGTCATCTTGACGAATGTCTTCGTCGATATTGACAATATACTCAGCAAAAAAGAGAGAGGTAATTATAAGGGTTTCTTTTTTATGTAACAGTTTATCATCGCGTTTACATTTAGGTACTGTCATCCTGATGAAAATCTTCATCGATATTCACAATATACTCAGCAGCCCGTCTTGCACAACTACGTTTCGCTATTCTTGTCGCGCGACATAAAATCGCCCGTCACTTACTCACAGTACAGCAAAGAAAGAGATGTGATTTTCTCGCGCGATAAATAATCGCGTGTCACAGTTGCACAACTAGAGGTGCAGGAAAGAGAGAGGTATTTTTTGGGATTCTTTCTTATTTAGCTGTTCCTCATTGCATTCAAGTTTACTGTCATCTTGACGAATGTCTTCGATGAACGAATGAGAGAGGTGATTAGTAGGATATCGAGTACCCGAACTTATTTTCTCTTCCTGACCAAATCCAAAGTGTCATCCAAGAACTTGGTTTACTTTAATACTCATGAAATAGCCTTACTGTACAATTTGGCCCACAAATAATAAAGGAATATAGAAAAAAACACAAGCAATAAAAAAATTGGAAACATTTGTTTTCAAGTGCGATTAGTTCAAAACAATCGCTAGACTAGAAGTCCGTTCCGTTTCTCTCGTTGCGAAAGGTCCCGTTTTTATACTGTTAATGTATTCAAATAATACTTTTTGGCTTTTTGTAGAACCAACTGAAAAAGTAACAGAAGTAGATCACGCCACAGACAGCTATACGACCACAGAAGTAAATGATTATTTCATAGGACGTGAGAGAATCGACGACTCCGAAGCCTACAGAACTAAACGGTCTCCGGGTAAGTTCCTCATAACTGTTTGTGTCAGTATTAGCACTATAATATACAATACTTATAAATAATATGGCTGCCATAATTATAGCTTTAATTTGTGAAACATATAATTTTTCAGTGAACTATTGATATAATGATCAAACCACTATATTAATATTATACAGTGCAATAAATTATTGAATATTTTCGAGTATATAAGATTGATTATCTATGTTGCTTAAGAACATACTAGTCATGTATGTATCGTTTACTAAAAATATCATAATTTTAGATCCCAGGAATAATCGTATTCATGTCAACTCTCAAAAATCAAAAACTTACCTGACGAACAGACTAGCAGCTCTGTTAGAAGCACTAGACGATGAGCCAGAAATAACAACACCAAAAGACAACGGTAACATCTACATAAAAACAGTGAAACAGAGGAACAATATCGCAATAAATGAAATTAGACCAGAAACGACCGAAAGGAGAGATGAAACGAAAACAGAAAAAGACGTACTACATTTGACTTTGCACAACATTTTGTTGCAAGGTATTATAGGGCGTATGGATACCAGTGAAGTATACCAAAAATTGCATGCATTGGCGAGCAGCTTTAAATATGATGCAGATGAGAAAAGTGAGTTCATGAAATATATATCTATAAAGCCGCTCCCTTTTATCCGAATACCCAACAATCCCTAAGTTTTATTTATCCAAGTGTATCATTATTCCGAATTTTCATAAATCCCAACTCGGATTTTCGCCAAACAAACGTAGTTGCTTAAGTTGTGTTACGCTATAATATAAATAGGTTAGGTTAGGATTGTATGATATCCAAAAAATAACAAAAATTTTCATCAAAAAGTGGGTTATGGAAATATGATGGAATAATGAACTTCTGAGTAGTGTACGGGTCCATTCATATTGCGCAGTAGTGTATCGATAGTTTTAGCATAATTTAAGAGGCCTTATTCCTTTAAACATTTTTTTTTCATAAATTATGACAAATATAATTATTGATTATTTCAACCAACTTTTATGAACACTTTTTCCAGTAACGTAACTATTTCATGCTTTCATTGCGTGCAGTCGACAATAAATTGAAAAAACTAGTTTACTGCATGATTTTTATCAACTTCGAGTAGTTCTTGATACAAAAATTATAAATGAAGAATTCAAACTGTAGGTTCCAAATATATACCAATAAATCGCTATGGCCCTGTTCTCAGTAGTAACCTTGATAATATGTAATAAAATATTTTTAAGAAACATGTTTGATCATAGAGAAAAATGTATAAAACAATCAGCATATTTTATGAACGGATAAGGAGCCTTAATGTGTCAATTTTGGTTGATTTGAATTTTCACATTGGATAAAACGAAAGTTGTCAACTGCTCGATTGGTTAGAACAATGTTTATATAAAACGTAGTATTTCCTTCTGTAACAAGACTATATTATTTAAAAGATAATAATCCTCTTTCAGACCGTAAGAAAGAAAGAAGATTTGAAGAATTCCACCCTGAAACAATGACTCAAAAGAATGTGAATCTAAATGACGAACGAGATATGATTGAAGATCTATTGAAGTACAACATGAGAGAACAGGAAACACAGGATGGTTTTGACACTAATGATCAATTAGATACGAATTATGAAGATGAAATAACGAAAAAGGCTGCATTTAAGGAGAAAAATAAAAGTAAGCTTAATATTATGACTATGCTAATTTTAGAACTCAGTAGCAGCGTATTTCTGAATCGGTTGTTTGGCCATTGGACAAATTTCTCAACTGTTTCATTATAGCTAAGTTAATTATTGAAAACTAAGCTTTACTGAAGATTTATGAAACTCAATAAAGTTACGCAATGATTAAAAAATATCCGGAGAAGTTTTCGGTTACAGAGAAAAGCGTTAGTTGTGAAATGATACAATTGGGAAAAAATGTCAAAAGAAAAGTAATTACAGTGTCAAACTCACACATTTCAGCAATTACAATTTCTCGTGGTGTACAATACAATACAATAAAATACAATACAACAATACTTTATTGCACACCAATAAAAGTTTACAAAAGGAAACAAGACAAATACAATACAATGTAATTCAAGTTCTTACTTTCGTTTATACTTCCACCACCAGCTGCACCCCCCCACAGTACTGTGAATTATAATTTATTTAGTGATCAGCCACGATACAAAGCTTAAGCATGAATGCCCGATAATTTATTTAGCAATCAGCCACGATACAAAGCTTAAGCATGAATGCCCGGCTCTCTTGGTGAGTGACAGAGACGGCCATAATTCTAAATATATAAATATATTTTTAATACAACATCTAGTTGCCAGTTCTTCTGTCAACAACCAAAGAGATCCTTACAGTACATATCTATAATAATAATAATAATCTTTACCGTATCTAAATTTGTGACAGCTATATTGAATAAACATATTAATTTAAACAAAAACATTTACGGGCTTATTTTTTTTCCAGGTCCGAAATATGTCATCAAAACATTAATTGATATCAAAAAGGACAAAAATATGTAAGTTATAATAGTCACTATTACGGGGTTACCTTTGTACGATTTTAAATTGTATAGCTATGCTTATTTTAGCTAACAGTATTAATAAATTAATAAAAATATAAATTTATGAAACATGTAATGTCTCATTTTTAATGTGAGTAGGTACACCACAATTTTTTGCAAAGATCGACACACAAAGCATAATGAAAAATTCGTCAGATCTTCCTTGAGCTAGGATAGCGAAATGGTTAACGCGCTGGACCGGCAACCCGGAGGTACCGGGTTCGATTCCCGGTCTCTTCCCCCAGGTAGCTCCTTTTTAAATTTTTCTTTAAGCTTTGATCTTTTTATTTAAGGCTTAAGTATTATATATTTAAATCAAATACTTGTACACAATTAGTACTCGTCAAGGCAAAACAAGGGTTTACTCAATAAATTAAATATACAACTGACCGTCTTTGCGACATTTGAACATGGCTCACACCATAGAGATTTTTGATCTATGCTCACACCAACTCAGAAACATCAATTATTAAATTATTAAAATAATTGACACGACTTTGTCATTAAATACTGACCAAATATAAATGGTCTTATTGATCGCACAGAAATATACTAAATCAAACATAACAACATGTTTTTGTTGCAGAAGTTCAAACGAGAATTTTCAAGGTATTATTAAGTTAATATACAATGGGAAACCTATAAGAATCAGAGGCGACGATGAAGAAACCACAACAACAACAACAACTGAAAGAACAGATCAAATAACAGAGGGCACTGAAAAACCGGTGGCAATAAATACTCCAGAGGCAACAGAAACAACAGAAATAGTTCGAACTACAACAAATACTTTAAACAAAGACGTTAATGAATTCGCTGACGTATTAAGAGAGAACTTCAAAGACAGACATATGCCAGACTCATACTTAAAATCTATATTACTCGAGTATCTTAAAAAATTTACGAATTGTGAAGACGATTTTGATTTAAATTCTACTATAATTGAAAAGCAAAAAATGCGAATAAAAAGGAACCTTGATTCAAATGAGAAACAAACGGAATTACCACAAACAAAAGATGATGACGAACTTTTTGTAGAAATCGAAACACACTTTGATAAAAACGGATCGAATGGGGAGAAAAAAAGAAAAATAATACGCAGCCTTATCGAGAAAATACAGAACGCTATTACTTCAGAGCCAGAAAAAAAGAAAATAGATAAGAGTCGAT
The DNA here is from genome assembly GCA_905147355.2 of Apotomis turbidana. Classification (NCBI taxonomy): domain Eukaryota; kingdom Metazoa; phylum Arthropoda; class Insecta; order Lepidoptera; family Tortricidae; genus Apotomis; species Apotomis turbidana. The sequence continues at coordinate 7,599,578 of LR990307.1, forward strand.
CTGAGCCACGCATACTGAAAAGACTACAAGATCCTCTTGGTCGTGGTGCTGCCCCAGGTTATCTTTTAAATACTATTACCCCCCCTGTTTCTACACTCAGAGAGACAGATCCTTTAGGTAAATCTATGCCAGCTTTACCATATTCAGCCAACCAGAATGGCGAACATTGGAAAAAACAATTTGATGAACCTAAATTCCTAAGTACTTCTAAATCTATTAATTCAGCTGAGCTGAGTCTATTAGATGTCGACTACAGCCAAAACACTAAAGACTTTAGAATACCTCAACGAATACAAATCCCTTTGACATTAGATTCAAGTGACGAAGCCGTGAACACCGAAGATTTAGGAAAACTTCAACTTTTGATTAAGGATATAGAAGGTACTGGATTTTCTATTGGTTATAATCAATATGTAGATCAAGCGCCAGATCCAGAAAGTATGAAATTGTTTCATGGTGTAGAACAAATAGTTAATGAGTATCATCAAGCATATGATAAACCAGATCAGTTTGTAGATCAGGGAAACGAATACAAAATATACGGACAACAGGTGAATAAACGTGAGGTAAGATGTAATGAAAAGCCTCAGGAAACAAACAGACTGAATGTAAATAGACATAATTTCAAACGAGCCGTCAATAAAATTACCGACTATAATAAGTACGAATACGTCATCAACGAAAATTCTCGTTCTTACAACGCTCATAAAGAAGTATATGATGTTTATGAAAAAAGTACGAGTAATAATGAAAATAATTTACAAGACATGACTGTAGAAGGAAAAATAAATTCTTCAAGCAACAATGCCTTTAGAAAAAAACGTTCAATTAAAGTTGATAAAATAGTGAATTTAAAAAAGAAAATTCAGATTAACAAATTTTTAAATACAAATCCTATTCCAAGGCCGCGGTCAACATTCAGAATAATGAAACGCAATAAAAGAAATATGAATAATATAAAACTTTTTACAAAGTTTGAACAAGCTAATGATAATAACAATTTGTTCATAGTTCATAGTCGTCCTTTTCATGTAGGTGACCCATTTTTTCGACCACATAACCAACCGCATAGTTCACATACATTTGGAATAACAAAATCTCCTTTGACTAAGGCTTTTACGAAAGAACAAATAAAAAAAGAAAGATACAAGCGACAAATACACAATATAAGAATAATTGCAAGAGATATGACCCATAAAGATGCTGATGAAAGAACAATTACTCAGTATAACGAAGACATGTATGCTAATCAAGCTGTCATAACCGATCTAGACGGACCAATAATTATAAGCGACAGTAGAGAGAGGCAAACTGAATTTGATGCAGTGGAAAATGAACCCGTGATGTACAGAAACCCATACAATGAAGAAAATGATCACATCATTTTCGATAATAATAATCCAGCATTTAATAATGTTAAGCATGTATTTGACTTCGATCCACTATCAGACCAACTAAGAGAAAATCCACTTATGTCAAAATATCCTCATATTTTTGTAGAAGAGAGAGTAAGTGGAGAACGCCCAGAACCAAAACATGTTTATAGAAATATTCCCAATGTTGAGAGTAAAGAATCTGACACGTCTTTTGATCGTGAAGTTTTAAAGCATGAGCCACGTGTACAAGATCTTATTAATGCTGTTGTGCCATCTAACAAAGATCACTACAAAGTTAGCGTTAAACTCATACCTCATGACAATATCAACGATACTAACACGGGTTTTAAGGAGATACACACGAGTATTAATAAAACTTTTAACAAAAATGGTCTACTTTTTTCATCGCTCGTCAACGTTTCAGAAATATCAAAGATTGAATTATCAAATAACACTCTCATAGACATGACTCATTTGTGCGGTCAGCATTTTAAATCGACTACCCCGGCAAATATTATTAAATCCATAAGGCCTAGACAAAGAGAAAGAGGATCCGAAACACTTTTTACGGCTAACAAACAACTCGCAGAACTCAATGAGCAAAGAAATAAAATTTTAAGTATCATAAATAAGGAAGCCAGTGAGACGACTACAGAAAATTCTATGAAAGTAAATTTAATGAATTTAATCTTACCGTCAAGTCCCAACACAGTATTTCATTTAACAGTTGCCGATTTAGGCAAGTTGATTTGTAACGCAATGAAAACAAAAGATGCAGAAACATCTACAACAACAACCACGAAAAATAACACACCTAAAACAACAATAATCACTACGATGCCGACAACCAAAGCAGTGATAACAACCACTAGACCAGAAATATATTCGGCAAATACTCCACAAATCATAGATCCATTGAAATTTAAACTCCTGAAAGCAATATCGCAAAACGAGCAATTAACAAGCCAAATTTTAGATAAAATAAATCAAAACACTGACATTTTACAAAAATTTTTGGTGAAAATTACACATGAGATAGCAAAACTGCCAAACATTGCACATAAAGCGATAATGGAAGAACAGAAGGATAGTTCTTACATAAACGCTCGTCCCAATTTATCTAAACCTTACGTGATGAACAAGACTGAAATTGTTCCTATTGCATATGCTATGCCACCGGCCAAAAAATCTCAGGAAATAAAGCCAGAAATCAATTTTGACAATAACCTCATACAAGTTTCACCGCTGTTAAGGAGCTTAAGACCGGATGATGTAATGGCAGACAAAAAGAGAATGATTAAAGGTAATGCTAGCGATGAATCAAAACAGTGGGATCATACGAAGTATTTTATTGACGAAGATCCTAGCAAAACTCATTTGCCACAACCACACAATGCAGCTTCAACGAATCAATTTGTTGATAAAATGAGTAAGCACAATGATGACATCCCTAATAATTATGAGACTCCACTAATATTGAATAATTTTCGTAGAATTGATGCTTTAAATAGTAATGCAATTGTACAAAATAACACGGTTCATTATTTAATCTAACCTTTGTTTTAGTGTTTAGGAGCTAAAATGTGGTAATAACGTGTAACATTGAGTCATCGAGATGCATAAAATCTACCTCATGCAAATCGATGACTATGCTCTTCACAACAATGTAACTCTTCTGAGTAATCGAACCACTCCGGCGCTTCGGAAAAGGCACTCTTTCGTCTTAGTGCACAAAAGTGCGGCATCTGGGTTCTCCTCCGCAACATTAAATTTCAGTGGCACCTAATTCATCTTCTTCACCTCCTTTTCCCAGTATTTGGTGTCGGATCTCCTTTACTTTTCTGCGCCAAGTTATGCGATCTTGAATTGTCTGTTCTGTCAATTAGACTTTTTTGAGATCTCTATATAATTCCACCACCGATTGGTGGGCGGCCTCTACCACTCCTCTGTTTTGGTAGGTTCAGCGCAATTTGTAGCATATGATCTTCTACTCTTCTTTTGACGTGGCCATACCAACGAAGACGGTTTTCAATGATTTTACCCGCGATTGGACTGAAGTTTGATACTCCCTTGTTTTCATAACGGATTTTGTCCATTCGTGTTACACCTCCCGCCCACCTGAACATCTATATCTCATTGTTTTTATGTTTATTTTTGTTATTTTATCTATTATTCATTTGAATTATATATAAATTTAGTTCTATCTATCTTTCTTATTTCTTTTTGTCTTCTTTCTTTCTACTTTATTTTTTATTGTTGTCTTCTTCTTTATTTCTACTTTCTTTCTTATTTCTTTCCTTCATCTATATTTCTTCTTTCTTAATCTTATTAAAACTTACGTGAGACATATCTAATTATTGTATTAAGCGGTTTACACACACGTGAAATTGTCAGGAATGGCCCGACATGTTTCGAACTCGTATGGATCTCTTCATCAGGAATTGCTACCTGTATACCGTCACCGCAACTTTGTCACTCACTTATTTGATCGATGCTCCGCTCTATTAGCACGCGCCGACGGCGCGGGGGCGGGTAGTGCTTGCACGCCTGCAACTTGTCTTTCTTACATTGGTATGTGTTCTGCTTCTGTTTGTGCGACTTCTTGGCAGTCCAACATTCAGTCAGACCCATTTAGTAACGCCGGACGCCGTTTTATACACTTTACCCTTTTTGTAGTAATTGCAGATTGAAACTGAAGATTACGTCGACGTAAAGTTAAAAAGTATATTTTCTAGGATATTTTCAAGTTGACGTGTATGTTGTTTTTATCTATTTACCTCAGAACTTTCTACAATGTTGTGTAGTGTGCTTAAGTTCTAACTAAATAATAATAATATACAATCACTGTAACAACTTATGATAATATTAGTTTGTATGTTGTATGTTTGTATCGATTTTGTAATTAAACTTCTTACATAATATGTGTATTTTCTTTATTTCCACGATTATTTGGGGGATTCCCTTTTTGTATAGACAAAAATTTCATAGAATTCTTGTTTCATGTACAATTCCTCTGGTGTCACAGTTTTTTCATTAATCTTGAAGATGGGGAGCTCTTTGACTCTTAGAAACTTATTTCGAGGAATGTTTTCTTTTCGCCGAAAAATCATTTCGCAGGATATTTATTTCTCTGTAGTCATACATTTTTAGGGTTCCATAGTCAACTAGGAACCCTTATAGTTTCGCCATGTCCGTCTGTCCGTCTGTGGCTTAGCTTTATGATACCATCTCATGTACGTCTCGTACACTTAAAGTGGGGGTGAATTTTTTTTTCGTTTCAACACTAGGTTGTGGGGTGTCGTTGAATAGGTGGGTGTAGTTTAATAGGTCTTTTAAAAATAATAGGGGTCTTCAAACATTATTTTTTGATAAAGTCCGCAGTTTTGTAAATATTCGCAACGGAAATCCAAAACATAGCGCCAAATCCCCTCTAACTTTTCAACCACGGGGCAAAAAATTATGAAAAATTCAAGAAAATGAGGCTTCATAAGTACTTTCAAACTATATTGAATTAAATCGGTCCAGCCGTTTTTGAGTTACCTGTAGCAAAATTTCATAATTTTCTTGAAAATGACGTAAGTGCCGTGCGGTGTCCTTATACTTCGAACGTTACACATATTAGTTAAGTTCCATACCGCATTAAAATTTTCCGCTCAATCTGGCCCGTATAATCGATAACTTCCAAAAGGTAATAAGTAATTACAGTTACTTTAACGTGTACGCCCTTTTTATAGAGCTTGCAATCTTTCTTCTTTCGACATGCTCTTGGCCGGTTTTCATAAGAAGTCTTGCAAATATCATTCGATTGATTAGGTTAGGTTTGTTTTATAACCATCTCAAATAGTTTACGGTTCCAAAGAAAAATCCTTTCTAACAAAATAATTTTCGGCGAAATGAAAAATAATTCTAAGAGTCAATACAATCCCTTGAATATGTCATCGTATAGATTAGTTAGGGTTTGTTTTGTAACAATCCATAATATTTTATATTTTTATATTAAGTAAGGTATCAGAGAAAAATGTTTTCGATGAAATGATAATTTGACATTAAACATTCTATGAAAGGTTTGTCTTTAAGGGAAGGGGAACCCTATTTGGGTCATACAGATTTTATTATTAGGGTTACGAGTATTTCATTTCATTTTCTATGGACATTGAAACATATGGGACACAAAATCCAATTTTTTTCCCTAGTGCCAAAAACACGTGTAAATTATTCACTATTTCAGGCGTACTCGATAAAAATAAGTAACATTTTCCTAATCTTAACTTTTGTAATAGGGTTGGTACAACTTTTTGAAGACCATATATTCAATTTTTCTTAATAGTCCCTTTTGTAAGGATCTGCAAACTGCAGAACCTGAATTTTTCTCCACTATGAATTATCTAAAATATTCTTGGCTGAAGGGATATTTGCCTTGGATACCCAATAAAAAAAATATCAATGGTCGTTACTTGTTAATTTTAAAAATTTTGTCACTGACATTATCCACTAGAAAGACGGCTAGTTGACATTGCGATTTTAAATATGTATGACCCACATTAAAAAGAGGCAATACTGTAGAGTCGTCCCATTCTAATCAATCTAAGAAAACGGAACGACACTACAGTATTGCCACTTATTAATTTGTACACTTTCTTGACAGGCTAACTTCATACAAGATTTCTGTAATTAATTAATATCATGTTTACTAATAATAATGATTATGTAGCCAGTCATACCATAAAATCTATTTTTTTTTTAAATACTAACGTCGAATAAAAAGTATGCTTAGCATTTAAAAACATAAAATACAGAGGGCGTTGTAAAAAAGCGGAATGAGAAAGCATTATTTCATACGGTCTGCATAGCGGTCCAGTAGCTCAGTTGGAAGAGCAATGTTCCGGTTAAGAGGTCGTGGGTTCGAATCCTACGTGGACTGCAGTGGATTGCATAAAATAGAATATTTATCCTTTGTATCTATACCGGGTGATCAATCCAAATAGGTCGGTAGGGAGAAGTCATAAACAATAAGAGATAGGGAAATCTGTTCTTAGGAATCATTGTCTCCATTTTAGATTTAATAGACTTGGATTATATTTTTTTTATAAATCTCATACATAATTTCATACATAACTCGGTCAAAACCGCAGTAAATGGGTCAATTTCAACAAGACGCATTTTTTGTATCATTTCGGTGTGATTCTTTATTTTTGATTATTTTTGAGTTTTTTAAATGTGAAGAGATACTTTAGACTATATTATTTAAACATATGTAAAAGGGACCCTGAAATCTGAAATAGTTTTCGAGATATTTGAGATCGAACATGAAACACACAACGGAATGATAAATGTACACCAGGATGATAAAATAAGTGCACCGCAATGAGATTTCATACACAGGAATGAAAGAAAAGTGGCAAATTATGAAAGTAATTTTACGTTTTATATTCGTAATATATATTATATTGGCATTACATAATCATATAAACATAAACTTTAGTCTGGTCTGGTATTAACCCAGATAGCCCGACCAGGTGTTATAACACGGCTCATTTTTTTTTTTATAATTTTGCTCTAATGCTTGTTGTGATTTCAGATATCGCAAAATTTACCCGGGTTCCAAAAACTTCGTTTAGGTGAAAGTGGGTTAAAAACAAAATAATAAAAAAATATTATTTCAACAATATCTAAGATGAGAAGTGAAGCTACTTTTGACGTCGTCGACCGTAGGTTCAATTGGGGTAAGGGACAAAATACGATTTTTCAGGAGAGGCTGACAAAGTTTTTTTTTTAACTAAATCGTTCATAACTTTTTTTGTAGTGAACCTTTTTTGGGCCTGATTTCATACATAATCTTGTATTTTAGTGTTCTGTCTATCTATGTAGTACTCGTTTTAATAATGTATATATTATAGAAAATGACATGTCCCTTACACCAACTTATTTCGCTGCTGATGTCCCATACAGACAAAGCATTCTGTAGTCTCGTCCCTTACCTTGAATTTACCTATTCATTGTATCCACTATATTGATGAAGAAATGGCGTAAGGGACTAGTTTAGATTATGTATGAAAGAAAAAATAACGTAAAGGGTTCGTTGTAAAAAAAATAAGCACATACATTTGACGTAAGGCGTATCTTAACACCAGAAACCTTTAAATAATTAATGTAAGAGGTATATAAATGTATTGAAACCGTGTGAGTATTTTTTGTGTGTCCGTTACATGCAATATTTTTATCGTTACACGTAACGTTTCTATCGAGTGGAATAACCCACATTTTAATTTATGATTATTTTTTTTATTATAATCACATTAATTATTTCTCAGCCTCTATGATCGAATACTGAAATAAACACTCAATGTAATTTATACAGTAAAATTATTAAAAGTTTAGGGCTTGTGTTGAACGATAAAAGTTACAAAATTAAATGCAGTTCAGAAATAATAATTTTACATTTGTACTTTTTTAGGAGTCCTGTTAGATAACATAGTAGTTGCTCACAATTCAGTGCCTCCAGTTAATAAGGGATAACTCAAAAACGGCACTTTTCAGAAGAGACAAAAAACTATTTTTCAATAGTAGATATTTAGAAGTTGAACTTTTTAAGAATTTTTATACAAGCTACGTATAGTGTTAGGCTTTCATTTAATAAATAAAGAACTAATGCGTTGACCCTATAAATATGTTTTTCGTAGTTATAGCTTTTGTTCGCGAGTATTTAAAGACATACTAATAAATTTTATCCTTATGAACGTGCATAAACGAAAGAATACGACTTGTACCTGTGTGAACGACATGCATAAACGAAACGAAATGACTTATTCTATTATTTATTATGGTATTTTATAAATTATACTACTTGTCAAACTTGAAACTTTTTACCTAAGGAATCAAATAAAGCTGTATAATAAAATGACCGATGAAGCGGCTAGAGAAAATCTGGATGAACAGAGGTATCAGCAGGAAAACGAAAACAACGCTGATGAGAACCCTGATCCTCTCTATATTTTTATACGCTTCAGAAACCTGGACCCTTAAGGCACGCATTCGGAACAGGATTCAAAATGTGCTGCTGGCGAAAAATGCAAGGAATCTCATGGACGACACGACGCACAAATGCGTCGATCCTGGCCGAACTGGAGATCAAGAGCCGCTTATCCACCATTTGCCTCCAGCGGATCCTGCAGTATTTCGGTCACGTGGCTAGACGCGAGCCAGATAGTTTGAAAAAGCTTATTGTAGTTGGCCACGTGGAAGGAAAAAGGGCACGTCGGAGATCACCGACCCAATGGACCGATGCCGTGAAAGAAGCCTGTCAGGAAAATCTACAGGCGTCAATCCGGAAGGCGGAAAACCGTGTGGAGTGGAGAGCTTTGGTGCAACACATAACGGCCTCAAATGGTCATGACCCTCAGTCATGAGTAAGCGAGGAAGAATAAGAATAAAATGACCATAAGAATAATGTACTTGAAAAACATCAATGAAATGAAAAGTTCTTGTTTATAGCTATGAAATATAATCAATATCAACATCAATGTCAGGCAATGAATAGCAAGAGCTCTAGTTAGATCCTTTGATTTCTCAACACTACTTATCGGTAGCGGAATTTCAGATACTGACTATTAAAGTGTGTCGTATCGTGTTCGTACTTAGGAATGCCTTTTAATTGACAGTGAACATTTTCCTTTGCAATTCATCAAGTATCGAGACGATTTTAAGAAGCCCAAACTCAGTAGGATTACCTTATCGTTATCTATAAAGTTTTACCCATGTCGACTATCCGGCCTCATATACCTAATTTCAACTCGGCTAGTCATCGGAAAGTCAATCTAATCTTCCTTGAGATATTTTAAAACATACAATGTGTAAAGTTAATTAAAAACTTTCAATAAAGAACGTGTTAATACCTCCTCCAGTATTCCATTGATTATTGCTTTTTTCGACAATCTTAGCCCACTATTTTGAAGTATCCACCTAACAAAACACTTCACGGGTAGATTAACAATCACGAGCTGTCGGCAAAGAGTTCAGTACTTAGTTCAGAGACGTCAAACTGACGAATTATACCTATAACATAAATAGACACTTATATTTCTCGGTGGACTGATTATAAAATTTGAAATTTTCTTACCAAATTTATTTGAATACCTTCATTTATCGTGAAAGTTTGCATGTAAATGAGTCAAACTACGCTAGTAATTTCAATGATTTACAATGATACCCGTATAAACAAAGGTTATAAAACTGATGAAGGTGTTTTTATTGCAACATAACACTATCTTATGATTAAAATAATATGAAGTTAGATGTGTTTGTATATAAAGGTAACAGGGGTAACGTGATAAGTAATTCATTGATTCTCACGAGAAAATTAGCGTAACGGACACGGAATCTAAATATAAATCGGATCAAACCTAAATATCGTCTTAACCAAATTGGTGTAAGGTTCACACTGGTAAAAATATAAGATGGCAAATTGGGGTAAGGAGCATTTTTTTTCAAAGCTCGTGCAATTATTTTAAGGTATGGGTGTTATTTATTCATGAACCAAAAAAAAGCATTAGTGTAAAAGCCAGGTTCATAAGATTGTCTTCAAAAATAAGTCATGTAAAGGTAATTCCTTAATTGGAAAGACCTTTACCTTATTCAAAGTGGATTGGTGGCAGTAGTTACCCTATTTGATATTGCTTTATTAAAATAAAAATCAGATACATGGTTTTTGTGGGTCAGATTTCCTTTTGAACCCATAAAAATCAGTAGTGTAAGGAACACTTTTTTCGAGCTAGATTTTTTTTACATACACCATTCGATAGAGCGGAAAATTCTGAACAAAACTGTATATTCAACTCATTTTGCGTATTTTGTCCCTTACCCCAATTGAACCTACGGCCGACGATGTTATTCCGGTGTTCTTCTCATTTTGGTGGGGTTTAAAGTCATTTTACTACACCGGAAACACCGGAATGAGAATGGTGGAATGAGAAACACGACATATTTTTATTTCTTAAAAAAAGAGTAAGCCTTATATTCTAAAACTAATTCAACTCTTGAAATCACGAGTATACTTTACCTGATATATATTAATTTCAAACCACACAGTTAAAAAATAAAGAAGCTATAACAAACTCCGGAATGACATTTTTTTGTCCCCGGTCCACCGCGATGATATATTCACGTTTATACAAGCCAACGTATTATCACTATACACAACCGGCTTCGTCGAGCGCCGCAGCTTGACTAATTCTTTAAAGTGCGCGGGAGACGGGGGGCGCAATTGATCAAGTTTGGGAAAAAAATCGGGTCCAAACATTGTCGGCGGTAATGAGAAGTTTTCTCGGGACAAATTTATATGCACTTATTCAAGGGTATACAAAGGAGATATAAAACGGGTAATGTGCTTTTTTCGTTACCTATTTAAATGGTTATAAAAATAAAGGTAACAGATTTTCTTTGTCATGCATAGTATTTGACTTACCCGGCATTTTACAAACAAAACCGGCTCGGGGACAACCCACCTTGATGAGAAATTTGGCCTGAATATATATTTTTTAATTATTATATATATTAATATTTTAATTTTAGCTGTTGCCCGAGGTAGACAATGGCGGGCTATTTCCGAAAAAAAATTGTACTTTATTATAAACCTTTCTGCACCTGCGTTTTCAGTCTTGCCATCAAAAAATACTGCTTGGGAAATTGACCCAAATAGTGTTACAATAAATAGTGTTATAAAGGTCGCCGGAAGGCGCTGGATGCAGGTCGCTTCCAACCGGTATATATAGAAGTCCAAAGGGGAGGCCTATGTTCAGCAGTGGACGTCCTATGGCTGAGATGATGATGATGATGATGAGTGTTACAATACGACATGCGATTACTTGCAGGATTTTAAACAGGTTTCAATTCCCGGTTGTGTATGAGATTTAGTAAAAATAATAATGCAGTTTCTATTAAATTTAAAATCGAAGCCATGGTTCCTAAGAACAGATTTCCCTATCTCTTATAGTTTTCGTTTTCTCCTATTGACCTATTTGGATTGATCACCCTGTATACCAATCAAGTGGTCAAACTTTTATACAACACTAGGTGGCGCTACAGTAAGAAATGCAAAATTGTTTACTTACTGTAGAAATAACCCTTTATAACCGGTTTCAACAAGAAAAAAATTACTGGTTTAGCATTTCCTACGCTGCAGTCGTGCACATTAATTTGTTTATTTATGTATTTAATCTTTATTGCACAATAGAAAACTTATGGTAGGGTACAAAAGGCGGACTTAATGCCGTGATGCATTCTCTACCCCAGTCAACCTTAGGGAAAAGAAGAAAAATATTGATGTAACTAACTTAATACTTACACATTACAATAGTTATTTATTATACGATAGGAATTGTTATTTTGGAAAATCACAAGTGTATCACTGGTAAATATACTTAATTTACGTAACAGTGTAAGTATTAATATATTTTTTTATTTTATGTAATGAAGAAATTTTATGTCCTTGAAACTGAGATTACCAATTATTTATTTCAGAATTAAAACCTACATCCAAAACAACCATCGGCGAAAGAATGTAAGTAAAAATTTAGCAAGTATACCTAAAAAAAAAGTATAAGCACATAAGTACAGTTCGTGATTCTGATTTGGGTTTGGGTGAAACAGAGAGATTCTTATCTGTATCGAGTAAGAGCGAGCGAGATAGGCATAAAACGCTAATCGCATTCTGACTGCTCACGCACTATAATAATTAACCAGATTTAATAACATTATTACATAAAAACCGACCAAATGAGAGAGACCACCGAGAAAAACCAGTATTTTGATGATCTTTTATTGCAGATACTCAAGAGATATATTCGGAGGTGTCAGCCACTTAAAAAAAAACGGATATCCAATTGAAATCACATACAAAAACACTAAAACAGCACCAGGAGAAACAAAAGAAAAAGTGAACATACACACGAGAAAAGTACGAAGCAATTGCAAGAAAACTAAAAAACTAACAACAACAACCATGGAACCAAAACAAATGTTAAACTATGACTTCGAACGTGCCGCTACCGCCTTACAAAACCAATATAATATAACTAAAGTGAAAGATAAATTAAAAATATTATCATCAAAATATTTAAAAAACTATATTGAAGAAAATTTCAGTGCTAGTAAAAAAACAAGCATACTTGAACTACTAAGAAACAACACTGGCGCAATAAGAGCGTTTGAAAACATACAAGATGATGATGGAACTTATATCAAAGATTACGATATAGATATAAGAGAACTAATTGAAGGAGAGGTGGCTGCCCTTATCAAAAAACTGCAGCCATTATCTTTAGAAAAACTTACGCAACGGAATCCTACAGATCGCGTGAAGAGGGAAGACATACCGAAAGAAACATTCGTAGACTATTTAAACCGATATTTGAAAACCTACCACAACGAACCATATCCGACGGCACCTAAAAAACAGAGCAGATTCAACACACTAAAAAACAACACTAATTCAAAAACAATATATGAAAAGATATTTGATTATGGCGCTACTTATATTAATAACAACTACAATCAAGAAGTAAAAGAACGTAAAGGAAAAGATGTGGTTACGCTTATCAATAAAATACAGCCTATTTCACAACAACTTAAGCAAACAGAGCCTAACGTACGTGATGTGAAAATGAGCAGACACAAAACACTAAAAAACAACACCAAATCAAAACAAATATATGAAACCATTATTAACTATACAACTACCTATATAAAAAACCACAATAAAGGAATAAAAGAACTTATAACAAAGGAATTGGTTAACCTTATCAATGAAGTACAGCTATTAATTTTACAACAACTTGAGCAAAAAGAACCTGACGCACATTTAAAGAGAGACGATAAATTTAAAGAACAAGGGATAGATAATTTAAATATTAGCAGATTCAAAACACAAAAAAATAACGTCAAATTAGAACGAATATATGAAAATATAATTAACTATACCACTACTTATATAAAAAAGCAATACAATCAAGAAATAAAAGAACGTATAGGAAAAGAAGTGGATACACTTATCAACAAAATACTGCCATTAATTTCACTACAATTTGAGCAAACCCAACCTAACGCGCGTTTGAAAAGAGAATATAAACCTAAGGAAAAGGTTATGGACTATGTAAAAAGACATTTGGACAAGTACCTGAATATTGTTGAAGATTTTCTTGACAAAAACGTAATGAAATACTTGAAGCCAACTTTAGACAAATATCCACCTAGTATGGTTGTGAAAGATTTCCTTGATAGAATCAACAATAAATCGGAACCTGACCCTATAGTATATAAGGTTATCCACGATACCTTCAGACGACTTCGAGTCGCAGTTTATGGGTAAGTGTCAGTCGTATTCACTATAGGTAATAACTTTTTCTCAAACATGCAATGAAATATTGTCATAACGCGCGTGTTTTAACGCGCGTATCTGTCAATTATAATTTCACAGACAAAATCACAATAACGCACTTTCTAATCATGTACCAAAATTCTATACTCTATGGTACCCGCTACAGAACTTTAATGTTCATAAGACATCTCTCTACTCAACTCTAACAATTTGAAAAAGAGAACATCAGCATCTTTGATTTAAAAAAGGACGCTACTGTTCACTGATTCGTTGAAATTACTTGTCAAACAATTTAACCAATCACGAGGCACCCGCCATGCCCATCGCAATCATGTTTTTTTTCACGATCATGTTTTTTTTAATAGGTAGTTTTAGTTGAACGAAAAAGGATACATCAAGAATAAAAATGCATAGTGGGAATGACGTATGAGTGACGTAATTAAAGTAAAAAAAAAATCGGTGGTTTGGTCGTATAAAAAGTATTGTACGCGACTTTAAAAACCTTCATTGTGCAACGATTGCATAAAATACTGTAAAATTTTCGCTCCATTGTAAACATTTGGTTTACGTTAGCAGACGTTACTGCTAAAATAATATTTTATTTAGGTTCGTAGTTTATAGTTAGTATTTTTATTTCTATGTTATGATTATTTGTAACTAATTATTGTTTTTTTTATTTTCAGAATAATCCTGAATTACGACGAACTCATACCCAACTACGGCATTACGTTGCCTGAAAAAGCTGGGGATCCTAAAGATATATCGGAAGAAAAGATTCGACCAAAATGGGACAAAACAGATGATATTTATTTATGAAACATGTAATGTCTCGTTTTTTATGTGGGTAAACACCAAAATGTTTATATAAAACTATTGACACAATTCCCTACAATTTTGGCCATATTCTTAGCGCAAAAAAAATAATCCTCGTCAGCCAATGTTAAATCTTGGAATACAGGGTTCAGGAAAACACTCCAGCTCGGCTAAGGTCCGACTGAATGACTGTCACGAAAATACTTACATCTACCTACATATATAACAAGATCGAAGGTGTAAAGACTTTGAAATAAACAATGCAAATGAATAATTCGAAAGGTTGATTGGGAGTCAGTTTGGCGGAAAGGTTAACGCACTGGACCGGCAATCCCGAGGTACCGGGTTCGATTCCCGGTCTCTCCCACCAGGTTACACATTTAATTTTTTTTTTTGAGCTTTGATCTTTGTATCAATCCTTTAAAATAAATTAAGTCCACCGAAGGACAAGTCTGTCACCTTCCTTTCAATACCGTGCGAGCAAGACAGGTGACGCTGTCGCGACAAGCGAAGTCGCTGTATTCATCCAATTGCTTCGCGCGACCCTGACCAGGTTGTTGGTTCACCTGGCTTGTCCGGTACGCGGTTGCCACTCAAGAACTTAGGCCATTGCTTCTATGAGCAAGCCACTGCCCTGGAGTTTAGATTAAGTTAGTTTTAATAATTAATACAATTTTTGGGTAAGCATATCTTTTTCTTTAATAGTTCTTGCAGTAAGTATCTACAGGAAGACTGCAGCTCTTTAATTTTTCTTTACTACCTAATGGTTTTTACGAAATATTTTTTTTTATTGATATTTTGACAGTTCGCAATATTCTGCCTTCAAAACACATGTAGGTTAGGGCCTACATAGTTGTAGTAGGTTTAAGTTTCGAAGGCAAAGGTCCTTTCAGTCAATAATATTGCGAGCTGTCAAGACGTCAATAAAAAATAGGTATTTGTTGTTAAAACCATGGTAAAAACCTGCAGTTTGCAGATCCTTCCATCGAAGGCTATCGACAAAATAAAATAATTATCTTCCAAAAATTGTACCAGTCGTATTTAGTTCGTTAAGTTCTTGAATATTGTCTTCATCGTTTTATATTTATATTCAAATGAATTATGCTATTTATTTATTTAATAAATATGTTATTTCCAAAAATAAACCAAAGAGGTCTGATTTAATTTGGCTACAAAACCTAGCACAACATCCAAACACAAATATTTGCCCTTGCCAGGATTCAAACCTTGAACTACCCACGACCAACTACGACGGCAATATTTACATTATCATAAATGTATCACTTTCATTGAGCTGTTTACATAGATAAAAGATAAACAATGACCTACTTTCAGAACTAGAAATCAAAATGTGTTTTTGTTACTTAATCACCTTCAGGATAACCCAATCAAATTTTGAAGAAGAAATATTTGATGTAATTGACTGATATATAATCGATTGTAATGTCTTCTTCGATTATTGTTCAGATATCAAGTATCGGTTAAATGAACAATCGATCATTTAAGTATTATTATTACTAGAAGCATGACGAGCTCGACTGCGTGCCGGTCTCCGTTAGGTACGACGACGAGCGAAGCGAGGAGTGAGGCTCCTTATCCGTTCACAAAATGCTGATTGTACTAGATTTTTTTCTCTATGATCAAACATGTTTCTTAACATATTATCAATGTTACTACTTAGAACAGAGCTATTGATATTAAATGGTATATATTTGAAACCTACAGTTTGAATTTTTCATTGATAATTTTTGTTTCAAATACTACTCGAAATTGACAAAATTCACGAAGAAGACTGGTTTTTTCAACTTATTTTCGACTGCAGGCTATAAAAGCATGAAATAGCTATGTTACTTTCTAGAGCTCAGGGAAAAGTAGTATTCACTTTAAAAAGTTGGTTCAAATTATCAACATATTTGTCATAACATAAAAAAAAAACAAAAAAATTAGGTCTCTTAAGAAGAAACTGCGACCCTATAGCGCGCGAGCCGAGCGAGCGAAGCGAGCGTGCTGCGACAGCGGCCAGAGAAGCGCCAGGGTACCCTTATCATGAGTTTACAGTGTCAGTACTCACTAGCGACTGCGTCATCGTTTACGCTGTCGCTAGCGAGCACGGTCACGTTAACTAATTTTAAGGGTGAACCGAGTCTTTTATATACCTCGCGTTAAAATAATACCTACGTCTATTTTAGTGCATACAATTTTGAGGCAATGTATTACGATATTTGTTTCATAAAAAAATAGGAAATGCAATTGTACAATGATTGCACATCTTTTTTGCAACACTGCGCTTGTACTTTGTTACTTACTCTAAAATAATGTCAATAACCCCGCACGCGCAGCAATTAGCGACATATGATTTTAACTATAAGTTTTTATAATATTCAGTGTTAGATTGAGCGTGGTAAAATAAACATCTTATCCGCATTTACGGTGTTTTCACTCTCTTGGCACTCGCTTTGGCAAACTGACATTGACATCCAGTTGCATCCTCGTACAGCAATTGTTAGGACAAATAAGTATAAGTATTAAGACATTATACATTAGGACAAAATATCTTAATGCATTAGGGCAGATGACAAAAGATATTATGGAAAACAAAAATAGGGCAAACAGTTTTACGGCTTCCGATCTATAATCGGATCTATATAATATTGTAATTTCAACCTTGTGACTTAGGAAAGATTATATAAATTTGTGCCTTTGTTCCCTCATCGCGTCAAAGCGGCTAGTAGGCCGGTTTCAACAATTTTAGATACATTTATTTATTTAAACTTTATTGCACAAAAGAGAAACTTAACGTACAAAAGGCGGACTTAATGCCATGAGGCATTCTCTACCAGTCAACCTTAGGGCGAAGCAGAGAAATAGTAGGCGGTGCATCAAACAACATACTTACATATAATTAAAATACTCATACTAGGTACGTACATACATATATATAATATACATATATATCTGCCTCATTTGCTCAAAGGTTAACTGGAAGAAATCCCTTACAGGGATAAGTTCGCCCTTGTACATACGAGTATGTATTGTTTTTGAATTTTTGGCAATATTTTTTTATGTGCAATAAAGTGTTTACATACATTATTATTATTTTATTACATTAATGGGAAAATAGTGCAGTGGTTTCCCATTGCCTTCTGCACCGCAGTATCCTGACCGTTTTCACTGTTGCAGCGAGCGCTCAGAAAAACCTACTACAGGGCCATTCTGGGATCCATTCCCTCTGCCCCTGTGTAGTACTAACAGTACTGCTGCTCTCTGTTAGGGTCCAGGTTAATGTCCCTGTGACATGCCTCTTCCGCCTGCTTTGCCGTACTGATGGTTTCCATCTCCGCTTATTCAGCCGTTGAGGTCTTCACCCGTAACCCTGGGCACGGGCTCCGCGATATACCCCGCAGAACTGGGTCCCTGTGGAACTTAGCCACCTCATCACTCCGGCCTACTGAAGCAACGACGACGTGCCCACCCCCGCGACAAGGACGCGCCGCACAGGAATTACCCAAGTGAGAGATTGAGAAGGTGGCTCAATCTCCCCAGGGGCCGGGTTAATGGCCGTGTTTTATCCCACGACCAAAGGCCACGACATACATACATACATATAAATAGATACATACATAAATATATACTACGACGATATAGAATACTTTTTACCAGACTAAGGAAGCATTAAAGAGGGTTTCATTCCACGCGGACGACGTTCGAGCACGTACAAGTTGTAAATACAAAAGCCGCAAGTAAAAGTATTTTAAAATCCGCAGGCAGTTTGACGGGTTCCCTTAGTCTTGCATAAATACAGAAAAAAACTGTATACTTGTCGAACCTATGTACAGAATTCATGAGAATCGGTTGATAAATGCGACCTCTAGAACAGCCGACTAAACGTCTGAAAATTCAAACATAAGGATATAAGTACGAAATAATTTTGGGCGAACCTGAAACGGATGCTTCGCTTCGCTCGCTTAGTCCATCACACTAATATTATAAAGGCGAAAGTATGTGAGTGTGTTTATGTGTATGTTTGTTACTTCTTCACGCTCAAACGGCTGGACCAATTTTGATAAATTTTGGTATGAAGGTGTAAATTGGATTGTGTATTACCACCCGTATAATAACAACTTGCTTATGTAGAATCGTTTGCATGCTGTTTATCACTGGACGTGTATTTTCTACCTTGTTTTTGACGCTTTCTTGCCATTGGTAGCCTCGGCAGATAGACGCGTTCTGTACGCGCTGCTCATTTTTCTCTTTAGGTATGTAGATTATTATATAATTGAATTTAATACTTCGGATTCTATTGCGTGTAAGTACCTAACCGTCGCAATAAACGTGAAAGCCGATCACTGCGTTTTTTTTCCACTGCCCCAATGACCTTTAGGTTTTATCACAAGGTAGCTAGGTTTTATCAGGAATCCCGAAAAAATATCGTCTTCAGCTAGTTAGTAGGTAATAATCCTGGAAGTCAACATGTTCATTCATGTTGTTATTAGCTAATTTGTATTAGTCAATCGGAAAGCCCATTTTCCATTGACATTTCCATCCGGACGTTATGAGACCATTAACACAATTATGCGTCATCCTTATAACGACTTCATGTTAAGGTGCGACCACACCACTTCTCAAAAAGCGATGACCGTGCGTTAGCCTAACATGCTGCGGTTTTGCCCTAAAATAGTGGCGCTACAAACAGCTATCATATGGCAATAATATGCATACTTCATATATGCATTATTAAATGTCACTAGCGATATGTCGTCGACCAAATTCAAAAGATTGTTTACCGGAATGCTGCTCAATCCTTTGGTCTTCTTCTGAAATAAATACTGAATCGTATTGATAATAGTAATATAATAATAATAATATAAATATCGGACAACCTCCCAAAAATCGATCTAGTCCCAAATTACCTAATCTCAAGAAGGCTTGATAAAACTTTACTTTCTGATAGAAAGGCTTTACTTGAAATTTGCAGAATATTTATAATTCAGTGAATAAAGGATTTTGACCTTACAAACGGTCCGGTAGTTTTGAATTTTTGATATGTTGTCTAGGATGGTTAGTCAGTATTTAAAGTGCAAAATGCACAATTCCCCCCCCCCACCCCCCCCCTCCGCGAACGCCGCCATATTGAAAAAACCGGCACTCTCTTCTTATTTTTGCTCATATCTTCCTTTAGGAGCATTTTAGCTAGAAGAAAGCTTCGACAATGTTATAGAGAGTTAAATTTACTACATTTTCCATTTTATATTTTGTTTCTAGAACAGATAGTTACGGAGATATGCACATTTAAAAAAACTTAAGAAATTGCAATTTCCAACTCAAAAACAAACTTCTGGATTATATCTTCGTTAAGGAGCATTTTAGCTAGAATAGTGCTTGGACAATTTTGTGGAGAAATGAAATGAAATGAAATGAACTTTATTTTGCGTGATTTTAGGTACATTAAGATATTAATAAAACACGTACATTAGGGTATCACTAAAATCCACCGAATCACGGCATGCAAACAATAATCTTAGATCTATTTACTTATAATCTAGGTACTCCTGAATGCTATAAAAACACATGTCAGTGAGCCACTTTTTAAGAGACTTTTTAAACATTACAAATGGTAAGTCCTTAACGGTGTCTGGGAGTCTGTTGAACAATTTAATGCACATAATGTAGGAGTTCTTTGCAACAAGTGATAATTTAGTTGAAGGAACATACAGTTTATTACGATATTGTGATCGTGTGGGATTTTTATATACATCTTTAACTTGTTGAAACATATGGCCATGTTGAAACACAAATAGACATGCATTGAAAATGTAAATACACGGAAGAGAGAGTATTCCATGAAGTTTAAAGTAAGGTCTGCATGATTCTACAGTTTTGAGTTTAAATATAGCTCGTATACACTTCTTCTGCATTATAAATACACTGTCAATATTGGAAGATCTGCCCCACATCGTTATTCCGTACTGTAGTATTGAGTGTATATATCCATAGTATGAAATTAGCGCTGCTTCTTTAGAAACGACTAGACTTATTCTTCTTAGTGCGAAGACAAAACGATTGACTCTAGAACAAAGATCTCTTACATGATCACGCCAGCTGCAAAATCGATCAAGAATAATTCCTAAAAATTTTATGTTATTTAGTTCAACAATTTTGTGACCTTTATAATTAACGTGCAGATTTTAAGGTTTTTTAGTGTGGAATTGCATTATCTTTGTTTTATCAAGGTTAGCTTTAAAATTATTTACTTCTAGCCACTGTATAGTTTTAGACAGAGTTTCGTTGATCTGTGACTCGAATGTTTCTGGATTATCACCTTTAACGACAATCGTAGTGTCATCAGCAAAAAGATAACAATTTTGGGTTATATTATTCGGCAAATCGTTAATGTATAGAAGAAACAATAATGGTCCCAGTATACTGCCCTGTGGCACGCCATATTCATTATATATGTAGTTAGATTTATATTTATTAATGCAGTTGTCTCCGGGGCAATATTGGGACACTTCTACACATTGTTCCCTATTCGACAAATATGACTTTAGCCAGTCATGTGCTGAACCACGAATGCCGTATCGGTACATCTTTTCAAGCAATCGCTTGTGACAAACAAAATCGAAGGCCTTGCTCATATCCATGAACAGAACACATACGGGAATTTTGTCATTAAATTTACTATAATGTAAACATTTCACATTTTGTTTCTAGGACAGATAATCACGGAGGTGTTAAAAAATAAAGTCACGTTTTCCGAAAATGTATGTAAAAATGGACATGAGTTTTATAAGCAATTATATTTTCCTACATGTTTTAATTTGTCCTAGACTAGTCCATAACTGAATGACAGCGTTCTAAACCAAGAATTTTGAGAAATTTTCGGAAAATTCGACTTTTCCTGTTTTTTAAATGTGCATATCTCCGTAACTAACCGTCCTTGAAACAAAATTTGAAGTGTAAATTATAGTAAATTTAATTTTCTACAACATTGCCCAAGCTTTGTTGTAGCTAAAATGCTCCTAAACGAAGATATAATCCAGAAGTTTGTTTTTCAGTAGGAAATTGCGATTTTTTACGTTTTTCTTAATGTGGATATCTCCGTAACTATCTGTCCTAGAAAAAAAACATAAAATGGAGAATGTAGTAAATTTAACTCTGTATAACATTGTCGAAGCTTTCTTCTAGCTAAAATGCTCCTAAAGGAAGATATGAGCAAAAATATGAGGAAAGTGCCGGTTTTTTCAATATGGCGGCGGGCGGGAGGGGGGGGGGGGGAATTGTGCATTTTGCATTTTAAGCTCTGACTAACCATCCAGACAATATATCAAAAATTCAAAACTACCGGACCGTTTGTAAGGTCACACATAGTACTTTAGTCTCTATTCATAGTCCTATTTCCTCTTTGTTTACATCAGTGACATTCACTGACATTCAACGTCAGTTACCATAAATTTGTCGATGATACTGTGTACCTGGGACAAATTGTCCAGCTAGGCCATTGGGGTAGCAAAGTCCTAGAGTGGCGACCACGTATAGGAAAGCGCTCGGCACTCGCCTAGATGGATGGATGACCTCGTGCGGGTAGCGGGGAATCAATGGTTGCGGTCTGCATGAGATTTGCGCTTTGTGGCGAGTCATGGGGGAGGCCTATGTTCAGCAGTGGAGGTCTGTGGCTGATACATACAGTCTGACCAAAAAGAGTAGAAATTAAAAAGTAGAAATGGGCCGTGGTGTTTCGGTCTACTTAGAAGAAAAAAGTGTCCTATCCTCACTTTTTTCTTCTAAGTAGACCGAAACACCACGGCCCATTTCTACTTTTTAATTTTTACTCTTTTTGGTCAGACTGTAGATAGATAGATAGTCTTGCCGTCTCATCTTTGACACTCAACTACAAATGAAGTTCATTGATAAGGGAGGTGAGTAAGTGAATGATGTCGTTAATTACTGAGAAACTTAAATAACTATGTGGCGGAAGGATTGCTATGGACTATAATAATGCTCTATGGATTTACTTGGCTCCATAAATATTTCTCCTCAGTAAACATTATAGTAAATGCGATATCACTACATACACACTACCACACACTACATAGTATAAAAATAAAATTAAAAATTTAAAAACCCCCGACATGACAACCAATAAAAAGAAAGAAATAAAATCTACGAAATGTGCCTATACAATGAGCAGTAGAAAAAGAATCCAAGCTTCGTTGCGTTCGGGGGACCGCTAAGTACCTAAATGAAATGAAATATATTTTTCAACGCAGAATTGCATGTACGCATCTGGGCTTCCCACTTTACGATTTTCAGTACATTGCATATCATTTAGTTACTACCTACTTAGCGGTCCCCCGACGCAACAAAGCTTGGATTATTTTTCTACTGTTCATTGTATAGGCACATTTTGTAGATTTTATTTCTTTCTTTTTATTGGTTGTCATGTCGGGGGTTTTTAAATTTTATTTTTATTTCATATTTTTTAAACAAACAGAAGTTTCGTCCCGGAATTTCCTTCTTTTGACACTATTTTTGTTTTACACCGTTTAAGGTCCAGGGTTTCCAATCTTTCGTCGAGCTTGATTTATTTATTTATTTATTTATTTATTCAAATAATATTTACATAGCATTACAGTTAAACCAATGCGCTATGAAACTAAATTAACTAAAACATCATTTGAAACAACATGAATCACGTACAAACACTCGATTGCCTAACATCCATCACTTCGCAAAATCTTAAACATTCACAGCACACAGCCGCCCAACTCCATGCAAACAGATCGCATTCCGGTGCTGATGCCAGAAGCGCATTGAGCGCCACAAGCGCGCGCAACAGCGGCGAGTTTTTGCGCGACACGGTGCGCGCTGCCGGCACCGCCAGCAGGTCGCGGCGCCGCGGCCGCAGGGTTACCCGAGGGATGTCCGGGACGAACAGTCTCAAGAGTTGTCCGACCAGATCCGGACAGTCCATCTGCCCACGCAGAACCCGACACGCAAAAATTAACAGCCCGTAGTTACGCCTTACTTCTAAGGAGTTGTAACTCAGAGTACCTAACAGATATTTCGTGGGGTACAAAAACGGGTAGTACTCGTACATTTTGCGAAACAAAAACCTAAGAAAGGCTTTCTGTACCTTCTCCAGAAGCAAGACGTACGTGGACTCGTGTGGACTCCACACTAGTGACGATGACTCCAGCTTGCTTCTTACCAACGCGTTATAGACCATTTTTATGGCCCCCGGGTCGTAAAAGTCACGGGCGTTGCGGATTACAAAACCTAGCCTCCGATAACAATTGGCAGCGGTCACATTAACGTGTTCGTGAAAACTTAAATGTGTATCGAAAATTACTCCGAGATCCTTCACTGAGGTAACACGATTAATAGGTTCCGGCCCAAGCATATAGTTCGCATGTACCGGTGCACGTGCGCGACTAAAAGAGCACACACAACACTTAGCAGCGTTAAAAAGAAGTTTGTTTTCCAAACTCCACCGGAAAACCAAGTCTACATCATTCTGCATGGAATCACAATCCTCCTGCTGCATCACGCCATAGACCAGTTTCAAGTCATCGGCGTAGAGAAGACATTTAGCAGACTTGGGGACTAATGGCAAGTCATTTATCATTATCCCAAATAAGAATGGTCCCAATATAGAGCCCTGACTTACGCCAGATCGAGTGTGATATGGAGGAGATACAAAACAACCGTGCTGAACATACTGCTGCCGATCACGTAGATAACTAGCCAGTAATTTGAGTAATCTGGGAGAGAATCCAATGTAACACAGTTTTTCCAATAGAATGTCGTTATCTACGCGATCGAAAGCCTTACTAAAATCGAAATAGAGGACGTCAACTTGGACTCCCTTATCCAGATGCTCAGAAACAATATCCACCAGAGCCAAAAGATTTGTGTTGACAGAGCGATTTGGTCTAAACCCATGCTGAGCGTCACTTAAAAATGGCCTAACTTGTGTTGAAAGGGTCCGGTGAAGTATAAGTTCGAACAGCTTTGCTAGGGTGGAAAGAACTGCTATTGGCCTGTAATTTTCCACAGCCGAAGTGTCATTTGATTTTGGAATAGGACTAACTCTTGACACCTTCCAAATATGGGGATATGTTCCTGAATTCAATGCCAAATTAAAAATGCATTGCAAAGGGGCTTTAAAATGTTCTATGCACCCCTTGACAATAAAAGCTGGCAACCTGTCCGGTCCTATAGCACAATTGGGCTTCAGACGCTTTACACCCGCCTCCACCTGCTCCAGCGATAAAG
Source organism: Apotomis turbidana (assembly GCA_905147355.2). Taxonomy (NCBI): domain Eukaryota; kingdom Metazoa; phylum Arthropoda; class Insecta; order Lepidoptera; family Tortricidae; genus Apotomis; species Apotomis turbidana. The sequence continues at coordinate 7,624,412 of LR990307.1, forward strand.
GGGGTACATTAATACAGTTCGCATCACAATACCGAACATCTCTCTCTCCAATGTTACGGTCAAGAATGGGAACATCGGGCAAAAACACCCCCGAGAAATATTTTGCGAACACGTCAGCCACATCACTTCCGGCATATTGTTTACCCCCGAAAGTCACACGAGGGACAAACCCTCCTTTCGACTTAAGACACTGAAGATGCTGCCAAAAAGCGCGAGGATCGTCTTTCACCCTAGCCTGGATCCGTTCCAGATAAAACCCGTAAGCCTCTGAGATTTTTCTTTTCACCTCGGTTCTTAATTTTGCGAATCTATCGTAGACGGTTCTATCCTTCGAAGCTTTCCATTCACGATGCAGGTCACTTTTGTGCTTTAAGTCTTTAATCAACTCTGCAGTGAACCAGACTGGATAACATCTACTAGGCTTCATCGATCTAACCCTTTTGGGCACACACATATCGAAAATACCATATAATGTTTCATAAAAACAATCTACAGCACTGTCGACATCCGTCGCACTGAGAATACCCTGCCAATTCGCTTCCGAGATCAACCAGTACATACGTTCATAATCGCCTTTAGCGAAATTCCAGTCACGACGGGTGTCGACATTGCTAGGTCCTATTTGCTCTGCCGGAATTTGTCCCACGGTCGCACGGTCAATCGGAACTGAAATTTCCAAAGGAGGGTGGTATGCATCTGATCTTGGTACAAGACCAGTACCCTTAATCTCCATAACCGAAGTGACAGCAATGCGCTCCGACACCAGCACGACATCTAGCTTACCACCATATACATTCTTCACCTCATTCCTCTCATTCAAACCACATACACTTAAGAAGTAACAATAATAACTTAAAATAGTTTGGGAAGTATACACCGAATTCAAATTAAGATCGCCAACAAGAAGGACCAGGCCTTTAAGAGAGTCAATTACAGATTCCACTGTTTGAAACCAACGCATGTAGGTTTCGTCAGTGGCACTAGGGGGAATGTAGACCACACATAAGTAGCACTTGGTAGAATTCACTGTGAATGACGCCCATAAGTCCTCGCCAGTCAGGGTCTCCAAGTCTCTTCGACGATGCAGCACAAGTCCCGGCCGAGCGGCGAGCAAAACGCCGCCCCCTCGTGCACCCGTGGCGCGGTCCCGACGTAGCACACTCCACCCACCAGAACGAAGCTCAGCATCATCGACGGCATCAGAAAGGAAGGACTCGGTCACAGCCACAACGTCGCATTCGAGAGACAAAAGAATTTGTCTGAAATAACTAAGTCTCGTGTTGAGACCCCTCACATTCTGATACACTATGTTCAGGGTTGGACTTGTTTGGACGATCGAGACTCGCCGATTTTGTGCCATCACTACGGGGTCTTCGAAATAACCAGGGCTTTACCCGAGCGTTTACAGGCCACATCTCGGCAGATACACACCTCTCGAACATCTCCTGGGGAACGCCAATCTTGTATGACCTATAATCGCCTTTAGTCTTGAGCTCCTCGACAGTAACATCCTTGATCCTTGATTATGTGTAGGTACAACAGGATCCCAAGCCAGTGGTAATGAATGCCGTCTTCTCTAAGATTGAAGTTAGGATATATTTTGATTTCAATAGCCTTAAGCAACATTCTGGGAAAAAATCGTTAAAGTCAGACTAACTAAATAGTTATTGCTTGTAATGGCAAAATGGCGAAGTTATCAGCCAAGACTATCAAAATATATACTTGCACTGCATGAGTCGCAAGAACCTGCTACTTATGGCCTAAAACAGAACCAGGTTTCTATTCTACAGGATCCAAATACGGTACGGGTGGCTTACTTAGCTCCATAAAAATTGCAGTTGGTGCTAGGTAACTTGACTTAGTTTTGAGGGACCTAATCATCGATACCCCACACCATGGGATACAGCACTTTTGTTACGTGTAGGGAAGGTACACTAAAAATTGTTTTTAAAAATGTATTCAATCAGCACTATGTCTCTGAGCTAAGCTGTGGACAGACTGACACAAACTACAAAATCCTAAAAAGCTGTTAGTCACTTAGGCAAGATTACTTTTGCTAAAGCTTACGTGTCATTTAGTCGCGTTAAAATCTTGCAGGGTGTTGCTATTTGTGACCTCAATCAAAGGAACCTGTTCAATAGTCCTAATAACAATTCAGCTTTAGCAGAATTCCGAATGTTAAAAATAGTGACCCAGTACTGTGACAGAAATTATAATGAGTTTTTTTGTTAAAAAAGTTTTTTTGAGACTCGTTTTTATTATTGACTGCACTTTCTTACACAAATGTTAATTGCTCATCAAGAACAATCAGATGAGCCCAAACACCATGGGTTTATCTTGTGCTGTTTAGGAGTTCCTACGGCCATCTTCAGCTCCAAGGTACCAAAGTATTGTACTGTCAAAAATTTATTAATCTGTTGATTACGCTAATAAAACTTAACATTTAACCAACATTAGACATTCTTGGCTTAGATCCTTTCACAACTAGCTGGTCATCATGAGACCTTCATTTATTGAGTGATATAGAAAATGCTAATGATACTTAACATTTAACCAAAATATTTGTACCTATAGAATCTTTTTTTATCGATTCTTATTTTTTTTTTTATGTGGTAATACCACATTTTATTTTTTTATAAATAATGACACAAAGACCCCGCTTCGATTGTAGTAGATCGCATTCAATTTTTCTTTCTTAATTTACCTTTGTGTCATTATTTATTTAACCAAAACTTTGGAATCCTTGCCTTCAATATTGGCTGAAATCCATTAACAACTAGCTAATAATACTTAACATTTAACCAATCCTTAGTTTCAATATGGGCTGAGATCCATCAACAACTACCTGGTCATCATGGGACCTTCATTTAGTAAATCATAAAGAAAATGCTAATAATACTTAACATTTAACCAAAATTTGGAATCCTTGGCTTCAATATTAGCTGAAATCCATTAACAACTAGCTGGTCATCGTGAGACCTTCATTAGATTAGATTTAGATTTATTTATTTCATAATAACAAATTACATTATAAATTACCTATCCTAAGTTAATTTACATGAATCTTGATATTATGATCGTCAATAAAAACATATAATAAGATAATAATCATTCAATTAAGTCAAATATACACTCATAATATAACTACAACAATAATAATAGAAACATAAAATGCAATGTCAGATAGAACAGAAATATATGTCACTATGAGTAAAAAACTAGTTTACACAACTTATAATACTCGTAGATATACATATCTCCCATGGGATCGTCAGAAAAACATTAAATAACTAAATAAACAAATGTCATTTTATAATTTCATGTCCATGTACTCACTAACAGAATAAAATGGATTTTTCAATAAAAAGTTTCTCAATTTTCGTCGAAATGTTTCGTCAGATGGTTCAGTACGTATTTCGGCGGGTAGACGCTCGTAGTAGGTCGGGCCGATGACGCGCGGGTTTTTACCTGCAAGTGCCATGCGACGCGGGACTGTTCTGAGTCTACCTGATGATCGAATCTGTTTGCCCGACACTTCGACACGTGCAAAAGTTGGCAAACTCTTTCATACGAACATTAAAATTTCAAATATGTAAAGTGAGTAGTGCGTCATGATCTGGTACGTTTCGAATAAATCCCTACAAGAATATCTGGGTTTTACTCCAGCCAGTATTCTCAGTGCGCGCTTCTGGAGAATGAGGACTCGTTGGGCATCAGTAGAATTACCCCAAATGATTATTCCGTATGACATCAATGAATGGAAATGAGAAAAAAAGAGTTATTGAGTGATATAGAAAATGTCTAATGAAACTTATCATTTATCCAAAATTTTGAATTCTTGGCTTCAATATTGGCTGAGATCCATTAACAACTAGCTGGTCATCATGAGACCTTCATTTATTGAGTGACATAGAAAATGCTAAAACAACTTAACATTTAGCCAAAATTTCGAATTATTGGCTTCATTATTGGCTGAGATCTCGTCACTTGTTCCAATTAAAGCTGAATATCTTGGAAACTACTGGTCCTATTTCCACCAAACATAGCTAAGAACCAACTCGACGGAAAAGTCTTTCGATTAAAAAAAACCGCACTTAAATTGGTCCATCTACTTGGGCGCTACGATGCCACAGACAGACACACAGATACACAGATACACAGATACACATGTTAAACTTATAACACCCCTTTTTTTCGTCGGGGGTTAAAAACAAAGTCTTTTCCTGCTGTCTATCTGTCTGTCCCTATGTATGCATAGATCTTTATAACTACGCAACGAATTTTGATGCGGATTATTTTAATAGATAGAGTGATTCAAGTGGAAGGTTTAAATGTATAAAACATGCATAATCTATCAGAATTGCACCCGTGCGACGCAGGGGCGGGTCGCTAGTTTTTAAATAAAATAATTAAAGCCATTCTGGCTTTTATGCTAACTCTTTATTCATGATCATGAGGCCCATCTGGCATTGTGTGAACACATTTATTATGAAGTAGCTTTTGCCCACGACTACGTCCGCGTGGAACTTGGAAGTATGAAAGCAACCTCGTACAACACGATAGATATCCATATCCACCTAATCACCTTAATTAATAAAAGGGATTATTAAAAGCGCCTAAGCAAATGTAAGAGCAATTGTGCTTTTGGTCTAATAATTACATTTCCTACAGGGTCATCAATGTCATCATGAATTACTTACTCACTTTTCAATCTTTTTAGGGATAATTTCCAGGATGAAACTATCCTATGTCCTTCCTCGAATCTTAAACTATCTATATGCCAAATTTCATCAAAATCGATTCAGCTGTTTAAGCGTGAAGAGGTAACAGACAGACAGACACACTTTCGCATTCATAATATTAGTATGGATTCATATTTCTAAAATGGGTAGTTAGCACAAATATAACTTTGACAGAGAAAAGTTGTGTTCTTCTCAGTCAACCTTTGATAACGGTAACTGGCAAGCTACCGAAACGTCAGGGAGGCTCAAATAATTAACATGCGCGATATAATCCATTTAAGTTCGGATATATGGCAGGCGGGGAGATTCGCTTGTAGTATTTGGATCATGTTGAATAGATTAAGTCAGTATTAGGGTGGTGGTACTTTAAGGTGGTGAATTCGTGTATGGCCCAGTTCGCAAAAGTTTGTCCGTGCCGAAGCTGAGGGCCATAAATATGCGATCTGGGGGTTTACGAATTACCGCCCGTGGTTAATCTAAAATTTTACGTTTTGTCATCCGAGAATTCCACGAAGATGAATATACAGACAGACTGAATTACTTTAATGATTACTCATTTATCGACTAGCGTTTGAGATAAAACCCTTGACAGATAAAAATCCAATTAATTCTATTATATAAAGCGCGGTTTAGGTGTTATCTCTCAAATTAAGGTAGTTTAAGCAACATGAAGATTGTTCTGGTGAGTTTAGTCACTTATTCAACAATACAGTAAAAATAATAAATAACATCAAAATATAAAGAAACAGAAGTCAACATTCGTTTAATAAATAATCCTTAAGAAACCTAAATAATTTCACGCAAAATAGGCGCATCGCATTGTGAGACGTCGAGTTGCGAAAAGCCCGCGATAACCTAACCTAACATTTTTTTTTTGGTTATTATTTATTGCACAATATATAAAGTACAAATGGCGAACTTAATGCCTTGAGGAATTTTCTACCACCATTGGTTTAAACAGAAATATGTAGTCGGTGCAGGATTATATATTCAGTTATGGGATGTTTGGCGGTCCACTGTACGCGTTAGAGTGAAGGAGTTTGAAGAGGCGCGTCTCGAAGCGCTGGATATGAAACGTCAAGAGCGTAAGGCGCGACCGAGGCCATCTTATGCATACACTTACAATGTCCGTGGTGAGCTCCACTGCCCGCGTTGTGACCGGATTTTCACCAACAAACTGGGTTTTGCGAGTCATATCCGCGCCCACCGTCGTAGGAGTCCTACGAGCCCTACAACTTGAAGTCGCTGTCATCGGACCCGATGAAGAGGACATCATCATATATTCAGTACTATAGCTTTTAGCCCGCGACTTCGTCTGGATGGAATGAGTAATTTGGCCACCAATACTCACAGCGTCATGTATGTAGTACATAGGTACCTACACGGACACTGTTCTACTGACTGGTTCAGCGGTTTAGAGTGCTTAACTCATTCATTCCCCATTTCACCCCTTTAAAAGATGATTTCCGGGATGAGAAGTATCCTATGCGGCATAGGATAGTAGGGCATAGGCTATGCCCTTCCACGGGATCTAGATCGACTCAGCGGTTTAAGCGTGAAGAGCTAACAGACAGACAGACAAACTCTCGCATTTATAATATTAATATAATATAATAGTCAAAAGGAGTACTAGCCCGTGGTTATCCAAAACCGGCTTCACTTCCGAGCGCTGATTAGGTTTCTAGGCTTCTTCTTCTTTTTTTAGTCCCGCCGGTACCCATCCTGCGGTATCCACTCAGTGGATAGTTTGGCCCAACGTTCCGGATGCATTCGGCAGACGTGTCCTGCCCAGTCCCACTTGAGCTTGGCCGCTTTGACACCCACATATGCAATGCCTGTTTTGGAGCGCAGTTCGGTGTTTCGGACACGTTTTATTTTAAGACTCATAAAATGAAACTCAATTACAGGTTCCATGGACGCTACTTCTGTTTGGAGCAAGCCTCAGTTCGGGACACTACATTCGTCAGTCTGAGGTAATGTAAATGTAAATCGATCAAATAAATTGGGAAATGCATAAAGATAGACGACAAAATCTTAATGTTAAGAGGCCATTTTAAAATGTTTTTCTTTTCATATTTTGACAAATAAGTACTTAAATTGATAACTTTAACCAACTTTTCAGAGTTAATAATACTTTTCCCTGAGTTCTAGATAGTAACACAGCTATTTCATACTTTCATTGCGTGCAGTCGAAAATAAGTTTAAAAAAACAGTTTTCTGCGTGAATCTTTTCAAATAGTTTTTCGAATAAAAATTATCAATGAGAAATTCAAACTGTAGGTTTCAAATATATAAATCTCAATAGCTCTGTCCTAAGTATTAACATTGATAATATGTTAAGAAACATGTTTGATCATAGAGAAAAAAATCTAAAACAATCAGCATTTTTGAACGTATAAGAAGCCTTAAGAAGATCAAAATTAAAACTGACCAAGCTGATGATGAAGTCGATTGCCTTGATTTTTACAGGACAACTCCAATGTGTACTCTGTCCAGGACGGTTCCTCTGAGATAACCTTCGTCAACCCAAAGCCAAAGGAACCAACGCTTCGGGACATCTTGTACTACCACATCATCGAACGAAAACTTGGGGTAAGGTGTTTAACACTCAACGAAAAGAGGGGTTTTATAAGTTAAAAAAAATAATGCTTATAGGTTTCAAAGATGTTAAGAGGTCTCATTCCTTTAAAAAAAATCGTATTATTGACAAATATATTGATAATTTCAACCAACTTTTCGAAGTGAATGATACTTTTCACCGACTTCTAAGTAGTAACATAGCTATTTAATGCTTTCATTGCGTGCAGTCGAAAATAAGTCGAAAAAATTTCCTCGTGAATTTTGTCAATTTCGAGTAGTTTTTGGAACAAAAATTATCAATGAAAAATTCAAACTGTAGGCTTCAAATACCTATATATACCAATACATATCCCAATAGCCCTGTTCTAGGTAGTATCATCAATAATATTATTTTAAGAAACATGTTTGATCATAGAGAAAAATTTTCAAAACAATCAGCATTTTAAAAGGAATAAGGCCTCTTAACACATAGTAAAAGGTTGGAGCAACCCACTAAGCAAAATAATATACTTGTGTTAGGAGACCCCGAAAGTTTAGTAATGTTATTTAAATCTGTGTGTGCCTATGGCATTGTAACTTAGAAACGCATGAAACGATTTGAGTGTGGTATTTTAAATCGAAAACCTTTTTTCTCGAGATGATTCTTAAGAGATAAAGGCGAATAGAAAAAGAAAAGTTATCTAAACAGAATCTAACACAATCTAACAGGATCGATAAAAAGATTCTATTAAAAAAATTAAAAGTTTATTCAGCTTTCTTTTCAACAAGAATTAGGGTCTCAGCTAATTATGAAGCTAAGAATTCAATTTACTTCTTAGATGAGACAATAATTTAGTGTTCACCTAAGAGGGCTTCACCTTTTGGAAGTTTTTAGAGTTCAAATTAAAGTACAATTTTTGTATGGGACTTAGACCACTGCATAACAAAACTTAGTTCTTACTGTTCCCCCTTCATCTTCTAAATTTTATAATGGTTCTTTCACATTCCGGGCTACTTTACTGTGGAATTCGCTTCCTCTAGATATAAGGCGTGCCCAATCTCTTGCAACATTTAAAACCCTCGTCAAAAAACACTATTTGTCTGTCCCTTAGTACACTACAATAATAATCGCTCCTTTAACTTTGTGGCTCATACTGTTGTTGTTTTATTTATTAATTTACAATATATTTATTTAGTATGTCTGAGTATTTATGTAAGTATATCTGTATATTTTTATTTATATGTATGTTTATTACTTTTGTCTTTTATGGTAGTCGTTCATTTAGTCCTACTATTATTATGCTCCGCCTACTAATTTCAAACATTATTTTTCAACTACTCCGCTACCTAAAGGTTGTCTGAAAGAGATCGCTATTTAGCGATAAGACCGCCTGTTGTTTACCTCTTTCTTTTTTTTGGATGTATTTCATGTTGTGTTGTATATTCCTTGATGTTGGAGGTGTGCAATAAAGAGTATTTGTTGTTGTTGTTATTGTTGTGGGTAAGAAGAAGTCTAAACGCCTTAGAAGACATAGTGGGACCGAAAACTCACTGAGGTGGCGTCTACAGCAGTCAGATGGGACGCAAATTTGTACAGATTCCTTTAATTATTCTCAAAAAACTGTATGATGATAACTTAGTCTTTGTTTTACCAATAGGAACAAGAACATCCCATCACGGAACGCTCGTTCACGAACAGCCATGGCTACCAATTCTTAGAAAAAGGATCAGATGAACAAGAACAATACAGCAAGGAAGAACATGACGAATATCTCCATAATGAAGACGAAGACGATGAAAACGAGCTTGAGGAACTCGATGCAAATGAACATGAAGAAAGTAATGATGAACTTCATGGCGACGAAGAAGAAGAGACAGAGAATCTAGATGAAGAGGTAAGCGTTACTAATATAGCTTAGAATAAAAACAACTAGAACAAGATTCTTCATGGAACAGATTTGTGAAAGATAAAGCCGGTTATAACCAACCATAGAGACGTGTTTGTGAAATTGACGTTGTGACAGTTGCGCACACAGGCGAAACTTATATGGCTAACTCACCAAAACTGGCTTTGCTCTCAAGCGCTGACTAGGTTTCTAGGCGTATTACTTCTAAGTTATATAATATCTGGAACCCTATGAATAAATGAAGTATATCAAATAAGTGAAAAACTACCTTAATTTTATAAGTATAGGGTCATGTGTAACTTGTGTTAAATTTACATAATTTGATTTTAGAGTATCGGATAGACCATACTATCGCTCGATAGAGAGAGTATATGAACCTGTCGATTACCATACCATATATCTATCAGTCGATAAATCCAAGCATGATAAGCGCGCTGAGATGGTTAGCGGTGTATCGATGTAGAATTTTCTGGATTAAACTTGCTTGGAGAAAAGACTTTCGGATTTCCTGATTTCAGTGATTTTTACCGAAACTTTTAAATTTACAGGAACCGGAATCAACAACGACTCCAAGGGTGCTTACAGACGCTGATGTCAAAGACGTAAGTCATGTTATTGAAATAATCAGGCTACTGATATTATAAATACCAGATAATTTGCAATTAAAAATGTCACAATCCAATAAAGATGTGACTTCTTATTCTTCCGTGTCTTATCCCTTTTATTATTTGTGGTCGGCCCTCCTCGTTTTAAGGCGCCAAGTACCATAGTAGCCAAGTTATTCTATCTTCGGTTGTCTTTTCTTTGACTTGTTCCCGTTCAATATCCTTGGCATCGGTTGTCCACCACTTGGCCTGTTATCGTCCTCTACCCCTTCTTCTCTGGCACAGCCAAGTCTTTCCTCACAACGTACTCCAGTAATCCTATAAAGATTTGTCTTTAGGAAAAACTGTATTTGTTTGTACGGAGCCCTCGATGCTCGACTCCTATTCGCACTTGACCGGCTTTTTTAATACAAATTCCTTCATTTTCCAGGCTTACAAAACAAGAAGCTATCTTTTTGATCAAATGAGACAAAGATATGCAGTGAAACGAATGGTAACTGGTTCATTAACATTTACTTATTTAATTACTCAACCGACAAGTAAAATAATTTATTCAATCTAATGATTAGAAGCTGAAAACGAACTTATCAGCTATTTTTCAAGACTTACTTTAGTTAATACATCTTGCAGTATCTAATTTGCTGTTCATACATTTTGTAAAGCTAGCATATTTAAAAGCAATCAAAATAATTAATTTATTTTCTTTTCTTTTACAGGCTGATTCTTTACACAGAAGAAAGAGAGAAGCTGACACAGAGGTAAACATTTTGAATTTTTCTATTTATTACATGTCAATCGTTTTGTAAGTAATACTTAACAAGGAATTAAAAATGATGTAGCTTGAAAATAAATAGAAAAATGCCAAAAAAATATCAGGTCGGCCCCTGCTCACCGCGCGCAAGCCATTCTTACATTTACCAAGCCTGGGGTCGCTTGTGCCGTTCTCTGGCTTGCATAGCCATGAAAAGTGTTGTTTTCCTACATGACACTGTTTTTATAATCTGTAAAAGACTGAACGGCCTTTGATAAGCTTGAACATTGTTTATAGGAACTGAAGCCACTGCCCGATGCCCCGAGACTGTCGTCAGATATCGCAGACACAGATGTCTATACTCCACCCAAAACGTTTGGGATGAACATCAAACCAGAAGGAGGATATGTTTGGAATGTGAGTATTATCATTCTCTTGCCCTTACCCTTATGGAAGGAAGAACGTAGGAATCAAGAGAAGAACGTGGGAGTACCTACATAAAAGGCTAACAACGCACTTGTGACTCCTCTGGTGTTGCAGGTGTCTATGGGCGACGGTAATCTCTTTCCATCGGGCGATCCGTTTGCTGGTGTGCCCCCTATGACATAAAAAGAGCGATGTTTTAAGTCCGAGTCAAAGTTGATATTCGTCTTATTCGACATGAGTAAACCCGTTTTATATTAATTTTAATAAAACTAACTTGTTTTATTTTCAGAATCTGAACAAACCCAACAGTTACTACGAAATCGGAGGCTCAAGTGGTAGTCCAAGTGAGGTACGTTCACTAAAATACAGTTTAAAAGCATGCACTCACTTAACATTATTTGTTCATAACCATAACGATTCGACCAATATAAGGCCGAAGAAAACGTAGTTTTGGAAGTTGGGTATCGCTTCTTGATACGGTTGCAATCCTTTAGTTTTTACACATATTCTCAAAGCTACTGCCATGACATAAAGGCCACGCACGCATAAACATAAACTGAAAACGGCATAACTTCTACTCTACTTGTATCTTGATTGCAAAAATTAACAATCTCAAATCATGAAAATGCTGCAGGGACAAGATGCATCACCACAAAGTGCAGAAAATACATCAACTGGTGATAATGCAAAAGAACAAGCAAACTCCGAAAATTCGGGATCAAGCGATAGCGACGCAGAAGATTTATCCGACATATGCGTTAATATTAACAAGCCATGTGCACTACCTTTACAAAGTCAAGAACCGAATGCCGAAAGTTCTGAGGCTAGTAGTGAATATTCTGAAACAAATGAGAGTGCCAACTCTGATGAATCTATGGTCAATGATAATGGATCAAATGTCGATTCAGAATCTGATGACGGGGTACCTAACTATCCTATAGGATCTATTGCTTTTGAAAATCCAGAACTAAGTTCAGCTGAGCCTGATAATTAATTATTTAAAAATTATGGAATACCCTGCCCATAAAAATAGAAGGGGAATCGTATAACCACTTTAAATTGTTTATAATACGAGTATCATTCATACTATTATTTAACAAACACAATGTCCGTATTATACTTACTTATTGTCTTGATATATATTATACTAATATTTATATTGTATTTATATTGAACTTATCATTGGTTTCACATGTCATACTTTATCGTCTATCTCAAAGGTGATTTTTCATAAAACTTTGAAGATTCATGTTATTCCCATAATTTCTTAGACAAAGTTTGACGTGCCAAAAAATATACTATATAGGCAACTAAAACCGAATGAATTGATTATTGGAATTCTAATACTTTTTTCAGGAAGTTGGGTCAAGCAATGACAATCCGGAATCCAGTAACAGCGAAGCTAACTATCCAATTGTACCTATAATCGCTGGTAATGAATCAGATGATTCAGAATCAGACGACGGATATCTGGAATCAAGCTATCCTGCAGAGGCTGTAAATTCAGAAACGATTGAAAGCGATAAGCAAGATTCCCAAATTCCTCAAGAAAGCTCCATGAGTGAAGGTATGGAGTCTGCAGGGTCAAATGAGAATGCTGGGTCGTCTGATGAAGGGTTAAAACAGGATGAATTCAGCCCTGGAAATGTACCTGAGGAAACTGCTGAAGGAGAAAAACTTATGGTAAACCAGACATTTACTATTTACACTTTTATAAATTAGTTATGAAAATATGATGATAATAATCTTTATTAATAATAAATTACGCGTATGTCAATTGTTATTACGATAGTAAAGTGATAACATTATATATTATGAATTTCACAGTGCCTTAGTGTCAAACTGTAATACTGTGTGATTATTTTAATAATAAATAAATAAATAAATATTAATATTTTGACTACATAAAACTTAATTTGAGTTTACTTTTTCAGACGATACCTGAGGCACCAACGCTATCACCCCTAAATTATGATAATTTGCAAAGCTACATCAATGGTGACATAGCATCTGCTGACAAACCGGTAAGTTTGGTTTCCAAGTAGAACCATTCTGACAATAATGTAACAATTTTTCAATGAAAATATCTGCTGCGTACCCGCAGGTTTCTTGCGGTCCACTTTATACCTTCAAATACCTTTGACACTACACATCTGTTACCACAGGGCAAACAAGTAGAAACATAATTGTCCTCTTTAATTACGTAGTTTCTGAAGGACGGAAGATTGAAGACCAATTCAGACATCTCTCCTGTAACATTAACAAAACTTCACGTCATGCAGTAATTAAATAACTTTAACTTCATTTTCTGAGTAAGAATTAAAGGTCAAGGTCTGTGAATGGTTGTCAGAAATTTCATCAACAGTCAGTCGTCATAATTAAAATGTCTCGAAGACGTACCAATAAGATCTCCAAAAAATAAAGAGTATATAAAAATGTTCTAGGCATCGTACGAGCAAACAGACAGTCCGGACACTAATCCTCAGCCGTATCTCGAAGACACTAAACCCATGGAAGACATATTAGTCACTATGCAACCTCCGGAAGATATACCCAAGACTTATGGCATGAATTTGACTTCAGATGGAGGTCATGTCTGGAACGTAAGTATTGGAGAAATCATTTTATTCATAGACTGCAGGACAGAAAATGCAGGCCACATGCATCTTCACGATTTGCAAAATAAATCTTATAACTTACACCAATGAAAGGAAACATCGCAATAATAAAAAATACGCAATTTCAAATCCCAAATCTACTCCTTATTTGAAGACATACATGACGTACTTAAGAAGAAAATTGGCATCCAATATAACTTAGCTTTAAGATACTTCTTACTCAAGTTATACAAGATATTGTCTATGTCTATGTCTATGTCTATTTATAGCCAGGCATCGGATATTCGGATCGATATTTACCTAAAGTTGACAAACTCCTATTGCTATCTCACTCATACGTCAAACAAAGCCGCCTATACCTACGACCGAATAACAAAGCCGCCGCCAAAGTTTAGGTAAATATCGATCTGAATATCCGAGGCCTATATATAGCCTAGACTGAATTAGTATGAAGACACTATAAGGCTAGCGACTACAAAGTCGCCAATAAAATAAAGTACATAATTATTTTTGATTGAATTTTTACAGACACTGGTCAATCCACCTGTCTCTTATGACATTGGATCTAGCAACGAAACTCCGGCACCCATAAATCCAATCCCAGAACCAAATACCAGCGACGGAAGAAACCCTGGTGAACCAATAATCAGTGGAGATGCAAATATCAATTCTGAATCGAATGAAGGAGCAGATAATTCTCAAGGATCTGAATTTTCTGAAATGACTGAACCAAGTTATCCTGTACCTGCCGCTGAAAATCCTGGAACAATGGAAAGTGCTGACAATCAACCCGATGAACCCCAAACTTATGGAATTAATCTTAATCCTGATGGTGGTCATGTTTGGAACGTACGTATTAAATTAAGATAAATTTGATTTCGACAAAGTTATATTAAATGATTAATTGGACGTATTAAACACACGTTTAATAACGAAATCTAAATGTCTTATCAACAACGAAAATATACAAAAGGCTGTTCAAACTAACATCCTTTGGGTTTGCTATGAGATTCGTTCGAGGCGTGGGTTTGAATGCCGCTTAAAGTTGTAGTGTTAATTTTTAAATGTCAAGTATCAGAAACAGACATATTCAAAGTATAGTTATAAATATAAATTAAGTGTATTAAACAGTTTCGATAAAAAAATATCTGAATAAGTGTAAATTATAAATTATTTTTTACAGACCATGGTCGATCCTGCTGTATCTTATGACATTGGATCTAGCAGTGAACAACCTGAACCAAATAACAGTGAAGCCATGCCTACTGGCATGGGAGGTGATGCTTCCAATGATAACTCAGAATCGAATGAAGGAGGTTATCTTCAAGGAACTGAAGTTAATCCGGAACCAAGACCTATAGAGCCTGTTGGTGAAAATTCTGCACCAACAGAAAGTGATTCTAATAACCAGCCTGAGGTACCAAACACGTATGGTATGAATGTGAGTATTACAAATAAGAATTGTGATTATTTCAAGACATTTAGACACAAATGTAATTGAGCTGCTGATTAGTAATTTATTTACACAATTTGGTTTACCGTAATAGCACATAAAATCATCAGGAGTGAAAAAAAACATATGAAATTTGTACCAAGATCTTTAAACACCTATACGAATGAGTAATAAAATGATAATTCAAAAGAACATAATAAGAATTTACTCGTAATAAATAATTATCAATAGCTAACAGTTGAATTTGTATGCTACAGCAATAGGCAGTAGAATATCTGGATTTCAAACACATTTATATTTATTTTTTACAGACAATTTATAATCCGCCTGTCTATTATAACATTGGATCTAGTAATGACCATTCGGCATCGACCAACGAGAATTCAGAACATGAGTCAAATGAGAGTTATGGATCTGGTTATGGAGGCTCGCAATCAGAAGAGAAGCCAGGAGAAGAAAACTCAGAAGGGGAAAAACCAAAAGTAAGTAGATGGATATTACGTGTACAAAATAATATTAGGACGTTATTTACAATTTAGATTACAAAACTGTAGAAAACGTTTATCGACCGTTGGTTGCAGAAGAAAATAATTAGTCAAAATAATATTATGACATTAGAAGAAAACAAAGGGCGGTCGAGAAACTGCGTTGCCTTTGCAATTCGTTTCCTAATTGTTGGGAATTTTCCTCAGAAATTGTATGAGCTTTTACGAGTACACTAAACAAGTTCCATTGAGTGAGAATATTAAGGGCTATTGGGATTTCTCTTTTCGAAAGTCTTACAACTTAGTTTACTTGATTTAGACTCCGAAAACTAGTGACATTTCTAGAAGGTTAACATGACTAAACAGTCATAATTTCAGGAACCATATTGGAATATACCAGAGGCACCGACGCTGCCACCTCTAAATTATGACAATCTACCCAACTACATAAAGAATGTTATATCTTCTACAGAGAAACCGGTAATTTTGTTTCATAATAAGTCATTTAACACCGCAAGAGTTAAAGTTTTAAATGTCGAAATTACTCCTACCTCCGCCATTTTGGAAAAAATCGGATAACTGAATCGACAAAAGGAATCTATTCTTATCGAACCTACTCGCAAGATTTCACTAGAATGAGAGAGGTTGAGAAATGCGACCACTAGTCGAAAGCAGCCAGAAAGTATCTGGACATGCCAAAAATTTTTTGGGCCAAGCTGAAACAGAGACGCTTCGCTCGCTCGGTCGATAAAGTACGGCTTATTTGTTCTTGTTGAGTGATGCGACGAGATATTAAAATATTTTACAGGGGATTAACAAAAATCTTTTATGGAATAAACATTTTTCTTTCATTCTTTCTAAATTCATATTTTATGAAATTAATACTTATTGTATAATTGATGAGAACTATTGACGGATTGATGTGCTATTTTGGCATCATCTTTAATTTGTGAGAATATTTTCTCAGAAGCTGGCAAAAATCAGAACACTGGTAGTATCTAAGCGAATTTAAAATCAATACAATATATACGTTGAAGGTTGTATTTCCCAGGGTTACTATCAACCTACAGACAGCCCTACCACCTATACCTACCCGCAGACCAGCTCCGAAGACAAGATGGAGGACATCTTCGCTACCATCAAGCCGGGAGGAGTACCGAATACTTATGGCATGAGTCTGAATGGAAACGGAGGGCATGTGTGGAATGTAAGTAGCCATTATATACACTCATGGGCAAGTGAAGGAAGAGTTGAAGGAAAGCGAGGCAGAAGAAGAAGCTACATAAAACAAATAAAAGAAGCGGTAAACGTCATGTCGTATAGGGAAATCAAGGTGACTATGGATAGGGATAGATAGAGACAGCTACATACAACATCAGCTACACCAACAAGTTTGACTCCTAAATTGATGATGATTTCATTCAGTCCATCGATTGCGCTACCATGACATCTTTTCTTATACATTTTATATGGTGCCTAGACCTCGCTTAAAATACTAACGCTATCTATTTATCTTTTGAAAAGTTGCTTCTAGCAGTAGATAGTTTTCTCGAATTGTTAGTCCATGATGATATTTTTCGCATTGGCGTATTTAGGGGGTGGCCGGGTGGGCCGTGCCCACCCCAAGACTTTGGGTAACCCATAGAAATTCAGGACTTCATCTTATAGGCCTGACCAGGCCCCACCCAGGCCCCACCTGAAAAATAATCTTAGATACGCCAATGATTTTTCGTACCTATTGTCTAATGAGTTAAAGACTGTTCTTAATTTATTGTATGTTTGAAAGCCACTCGAGCTTAAAGTATAGTTTTGAACCTAGCCTGCCAAATTAAACATGACAAAAAAGCTTGGGTTAGAAGAAACACTGTATACCGTCAAATACCGATTTCTCATACTTTTCAGTACAGCCCCTACCCACCACTTTTTAAAGAGCTGTTATAATACAGTAAGTAAATAAATATTTTGTATTATATTTACAGGATATGGTCAACCCGCCTGTCTCTTATGATGTAGGAGCACCAAGCCAGTCTGAAGAGGTAATATTTATTTAATTACATTAATTACACTATACAAACAAATTAGATCAACAATCAATGCAGTTGTTATTTCTGAGATATTTTGAGTTAACTTTGTCAATTGTACAAAGATTATATGTGTGAGAGTTCATTGGATTTTTTGCTGTTTCAATATCTATAAAAAAGAGGTGGCGGCGAAAACCTTTCAAATTTACCCTCTAATGCCCCTAATCAAGTGTGTTTTTATTACTAGGAACATAAAGAAGAACAACAGATCCCAGAAGTAAATGAAAGTGAAGAGACTTCAGAAGAACAGCCAACTGATCCGGCAGAACCTGAGATACAAGTAGAATCCGAGGAGACTAACCAAGAGCCTGAACCAGAGCCAGAAACTCCAGAAACTGAAGATGAATCAATCGAAATACCAGATAAACAGGAACCAGTGGAACCGGAAACCACCGAGGAATTTGAGAACCCTGAGTTGAATCCTGAACCAGAACACGAGAACAAAGAAGAAGTGGAACTACCTGAGGATGTCAAGGAACCCAGTGAGGAGAATCATAGCCTTGAAGAGAAGGTTAGTATCATTTAATTTTTTTAAATGTACTTGAGTATGAGTATTGATACAATGGTAAATTTTGAAGGTAAAATTTTAACTCGCAAACTCACAACCGTATTTTTCAAACTGAGCTACTAGATCAGTATGCTTACTGCATTAAACCGATCACCATACTCGTAATTAATTACATTATTTGTTAGCCTAGTTATTAAATTTTTATCATGGTAAAATCCGATTGGTTGCGGCAATGGACAAAAAGTTTCTTAACTAATGCTTTCATAACGCATTCTCTGACAATGTACTTATGTGGGGATGCCTTTCTTTACTCATGTCCATAACGGTTGGAGCGTTTTTTTTTTAAATACAGAGTATTAAACAATTAACACCAAAGAGGGTAGTGACTCACTATTCCATGCACTTCCGCCTAGTATAAAATAAATTACATATTAGTTAATGAGATTGTATTTTAATCGCAGGAAAATGAACCCGCTGAACTAAAACCTGAAGAAGAAACCGCTAAACCAGATATTATGGACGAGCTGCTTAAAAGTGTAAGTAACCAATGAGCAAAGTTATAATCATAGACGCAAAAGTAGATGAAGGTCCTAATTCCATATTTTTCCTCTCTGATACCTCGGAAAGATCTCCGGAGGCGATATACTTCTGTTCGCGAACCCGCTCGCGTTTATTTTGCGCCTCATTTATAGGCGACACCATAGATATCAGGCGCAAACTTACCTTGACCGGCTACTATGAAATGCAGTTCGGATCGCAAACATCGCGATTTAATGGCAGTTGAAGGCGATGTACCTGAGACATCGTTTATTTGGCCATACCACTATATAACCACTTTGTAGGGTAGAAAGGGGTAATGGGGATCACTTAAGCAAGATTTAAAATAAAAAAATTAAAATAAACAAAATCTTTATTGCAACCGCCTTATAACATAATATACTTAATTGCCTATCATTTGAGATCAGTAATTATCACATTAATAATCATATTTGGGAAATCTGAAAGTTAAAAAAAAACTGTTTTTGACTCCCATTGCACTGAGGTGAGGGTAATTGTGGTCACCTTGTGGGCAATAAGAATCATCAAAAAATCTAACCCAAATCGCAAGTATCAGTTGACCAGGAAGCTTTTGTGGTAGTTCTTTGTCGTACTTTCGGCATCTAAAAGCAAAATAACAAAATTATCTTATGCCTTTTACATTGCAGGAAATCGTGGTCACTAGCGGGCAATGGGGGTCAGGCCCGTTTGGGTGCGACCCTCATTACCCACAAGCACTTTCTGAGGATTTTTTTTTTAACACAAAACAAATACTAACAATACTCGTGATTTAAGTATAAAATCGTTACACTGAATGCATGAGTAAACGCGTAAAAAAATGTGATACAAGTAGATCAATAATTATAATACTTACCGTTTATTTTGCGTCTGTGAAAATTTACATCGGCGTGCCGCAAAAACAAAACACACCTCTCGTTCCAAAGGCCGTCGCCATACATGCACGGCGCGCTCGCTGCGATAGCGGGGGGCCGTAAACGCGTTTCTTGTAGTTGTAGTTTTTGAGATATGTGGGTGACCATCATTGCCCGCTGACTCCCATTACCCGGTCTTCCCCTACGGATTAGTGTGAAAGACGATATATTAATAAAAGACTTTTCGTTAAGGCCCCTAAACGGGCCATGTTTTGCTGCAATTTGTGGCCGGCCATTATTTGCATCTTGCTCTAGCGTAGGGTGTCAGAGAGGGACGGCAATAGTTGCCGGCCACAAATTGCAGTAAAATATGGCCCGTTTAGAAGCCCCATACACTTAGTAATATATTGTCAAAGACAATCATGATGAAAAAGGTACTAAGAACAGTACATATATAAACATAGACAATAACAGACTCAATATACAAGAATATTTTCCAATCCGTTGCCCTAGCTCCTCTACAGTGAAAAGGCACCCTAGGTCCCATCGATTGATACTCGTCCACCTAAATAATTTATTTGATTACAGGAACAATTCTGGAGATGGTTAGGCATATGGACTGCAACTTACATGGAACTTTTAGAGAAGGTAAGTAAACATTTTTTTATTTAAACTGTTCCATTGATGAGCGAAGAGCTTGATCGTGATTATAAACACATTCTTAAATGATTGCGGGATACAGTTGGATGAGGGCGGCGTGACAGATCATTGTGAGAACTTTAGGGGAGGCTTTGTCCAGCAGATCTATCCGCTCATACGAAGATGATGAACATTCTTTATACCTTACTATTTTTTTACAGCATATAAGAAAGATTGCACTTGAAGAAATATGCAACCACCAAAGGTTCGGAGACCAAATGTGCCCCATAAAAGATAATTCTGAAGAATCTGGAGTTATAATGAAAGATGAAAAGGATATTGTTGGCGATAAGGAGATAAATATGAAAGATACAGAAAATTTTGACACAGAATTAAAGCGAGGTCATCACAATCAAAACAACCACAATAAAGGCGATGGAAATAAGATAGAAGCCTCGACAATTTACGGTAATTCTGTGGGTAATGAAAAGGTCACTAATGTATTCATATTTACTGCTGATAAAGCTGATGAGGTTATAGACAAACTAAAACCCGCCAACGACTCTGAGATTGATTATATAATTGATGAAAGAATAAAAGAGGAAGAAAATAAAGATAACATTGAAGCACCTGGTGACTATTCAGCTAACAAAGAAAACCCAGATGTTGATGAAGTTAGTAAAGAAGAACCAATTAAAGCGGAAGCGAATAACGAAGATATAAATAAAGAGGAAGCTAGTGAGGAACAATCAGAAGAAAGTGATGCAAATGCGGAAGCCAATAAAGAAGAATCAATTGAAAGCGCAGTAACTAATGAAGAGAAAGAGGAAATTAATAAAGAAGACGCTATTTCAACTGAATCGAATGAGGAGGAGTTGAACAAAGGAGAGGAGAACAAGCAAGAATCAAATAAAAGCGAGTCAAATGAGAAAGAGGTTGAAAAATTGGAAAATAGCAAGGAAGAATCTGACGAAAGAGAATCGAACAACGAAGAGTTAGAAAAAGGACAATCAAATGAGAGTGAGCCGAATAAAGAAGGATTAGACAAAGAGGAGGCTAGTCAAGATGCATCAAAAGAAGGTGAAGCCGGAGAGGAAGATAGTAAGGAAGACTCAAATAAAAGTAAATCGGACGAGGAAGAAGATACAAAGGAAGAGAATAAGGAAGGAACAAATGAGGAAGCGTTCAATAAATACGAAAAAAGTAAGGAAGGACCAACCGAAGGGGACCCTAAAGAGGAAATGATTAAGGAAGCATCAAACGAAAAGGAAGGTGATGATAATGCGGCTGATGAAGAAGAGTTAAATAAAAAGGAAGAAAATACGCAAGGATCAACCGAAAGTGAAGCGGATGAGGGCGTGTTGATTAAAGAACAGGAAAATAAGAAACAATCAAGCGATGATGAGAAAGAATTAAATAAAGAAGTAAAAGCGGATGAAGCGAGTGAAGGAACAAACGAAAGTAAAGAAAATTCAGAACCAGTGGCTGAAGACGAATTAATTAAAGATAGTGAAAGCAAGAAAGAAGAAAAATTAGGAGCAGAATGAATGTCTGAATTTAGTGAAAACAAAAAACGAGGTTACACGATACGGTAACGAGGTACATACAATAAGACTAAGCTCTTTGATGACGTAAACCATTGTATCAGTCTCATGGTAGATAGGTATTCAATTTTATATAGAATCTCACAACTGAAGACGAATGAGTTTTGAGTATACCGTATAGCGATAAGTTAAATAAAGACATATATTAACCGGTTACCTAGACAGCAAAAAGTCTAATCTAACCTTAATTACAAAAATAATAACTTGGCAGCTAAATTAATAAATTAGCATCTATTCCCTAAGCAATAATGCCAAGTTATTTTAGCTGCCTAATTAATTATTTTAGATGCTAAGTAATTATTTTAGCTGGGCGAAAAATAATAACCCTTTAATGTAAATCAATTATAAATTAACGCGCTTGTAATGTGTTTAAATAAATTAAATGTTATTTTAAGCAGTTTAATTATTATAATTTCTAACGCTATTTCTAATTTATTTCTTTCAATGTTTGGAAGAAAACTGAAATATGAATGAATTTAATAAAGTAAATTAAAATAAATGATTGATTTATTTGTTTCAATCTGTTTAAGAATATTACATGAAATCCAAAAACTAGTTTAAAATCATACCTCACCGACTACTACACCACACTTTACTAACAAGAAGCTACGAATCCAAATTTGAACAAATCTACAACGTTAAAAAAATAAAAATGCCAGTTTCTGAAGAGTTTTATTATATGCTAGAATAGAGGGTAAATTGACGTGAGTAAGGGAGATGCCACGAACGTGTCTCGCTCACGTTCGTTTCGACACCGCCCGTATTATAGATGAATTTGTTTAAATGTTTGCAAAGGATATAAGGACTTCCAAAACAGAATTTTCCATGAATACAGTGAGTAAATAAAACAAATTACAATAAAATTAAAAACATATTTTATTGAAACCACGGACTGGATCGTATGGCACTTTAATTAACAAATCAATCAACTAAATATTACTTAATTATTATTTAATTAATGTAAGTTCAACGCTCTCTTGACCTAATTAAAGTCGGAAAACTTCAAATTCATTTCGATGGCAATTATTTAAATTAGTAATAACTCCATAAACCATTACTAATGCAGGTGCTAAGTCATATAAAATTTCTCTCCAAACCAGTTAGGTATTAGAAACTAACAGTTTTGCTGCTGAATGACCCAAAAAGGAATAAATAGGTATAATACAATATTATACAACTGTTTTTTTTAATTACTACCAGTAGGTAACTAGATACGATATTGGAAAATATCCCGTATTGAAACTGGCTACGTGTAGTTAATAGAAACAGTATTATATTGTAACTTAATAATCTTAACAGAATATAATATAGTTACGATAAATGGTTGCCATTTCGAAACTAGATACAAAATTGGTTACGAAACAGGAAAACACAATTTTATCAGGCAAGAGCATCGACTTGCAGTTCGATATTGACATCGAGTTAATTTTTCTTGACTTAAAACTAAAATGGCAGTTAAAACGGCTAAGGTCACAAGACATTGCTAACAAAGCGGTTTAAAGTTTTGATGACGGTATACAAAATGTATTAGCAATGCCAGCTTTAAGTGTAATATTCGTAAGAATTAATATAAAATGTTTTCTACCCATTGCGTCCCATAGGAGAACATTGAGGCACAAAACAGATAGGTACAGAAATCAATCTACATACAATTCCGACTAGTGCTAGCGCGAGTGCCATCCGCTTGACGTGTCCGTGAGCAATGTCTATGTGTGTGTTTGCTCGAGCGCGCTTGTATGTAGATTGACTTATGTACCTATCTGTTTTGTGATTGAGGCGTGTTCTGTTTAAGGCGTGGGGGTTTACAATATATTGATTTAAACTTATATTTCATTGACGTTGATGCCCGCCTCTTCAGTCCCTTCGCGACCATGACCGTAACATCACGTTCGAACCGTCGAGGTAATTAAATAAATACATTTTGAACGCGATTAAGCCGCGTTTTGTTATAAAAAAGTGTCGAGGGTTAAAAAATTATATTGATAGAACATATGTATTAATGTTTATTATTTTATATAATATAATAAATTTGGCGTCTCAATTATTGATAAACAAAATAATTATAAAAAATGTGTCATAAGAAACCATTTTACATTAATTCCTAAGTATGTAACACATATTATAGGATATTTAAAATACTAGAAGCGTATGTCACCCAATCGAAACTAAAAGAGTAACATTTTAAAATATAGAAAAATATAAAATTCAATATAATTATCCTAATATCTAAAAAATAGAATAACAATTTTAAAATCCAATTAACAATTAAAACCCTTCTACCGAAAAAAAATGTTTTATATAGTTCATTTTCGAATAAATATATCTATGATTTATCACTGTACCGATTTTGTCTTTGAAAAATTAATTAATATAATGTGGTTACTATAACATACCTTAACGTATAAACTTACGCTTCAAAAGGATTTCAGCCAACTGACATATATTATGACCACGAATGTTTAATCTTAATGATCATTATAGGAGGAAAACACTTTTAAATCTTATGATAAATGCATATTATATAGTACATAACATCTAAAGTAACTATGAATGTCGTACCAGTAGTTTGGCAACTATATTTTATTTCCATTAGTTTTGAGCGTGTGACTTTTGTCATCTCAGTACATTTTAATCGAATTTAGGTTATAGTAATATTAGACTGACAAAAGGTCGAACAAACACACCTTAACCGTAATATGTAGGCTTTTATATGTGACTATTTAGAAAGAAAACTAGTGAACGACTATCTTTAAACTTAATTATGTACTACACAATATGCAAAGATGTGAGTATGTATCGTAAAGACGTACATAAAAGGCTAACTCGAAAAAGTTCTAACAAAAGCATACTTTACTAGTATATTCAGAAAATAATTCTCGAAAAATATATGTTTTACTTAAGCAAGTCTGTACGAACAACTGTCTTTTCACATATTTTATAATGTGTCGTCTGTCACACAAGAATACTAATAATAATATTGTTTATATATCGTTCTAGAACTTGCTATAAAAACAAAATCTCTAAACTAAAAAAATATATTTTGCAATGATATAAATTCCACCTAGAAAGGTACATGATTTGAAATATTATAGAAACAAGAATATCGTAAAGTGAATTTATATGAAAGATCGCGTCGCAGGTTTCTTGTTCTCGCCTTTGGCTCTAAAGACTTTTTAGATACGTATACAATTTACTATCAGTATTCTTATTGCCCGATGTCGATTAAAAACTCATATATATCTATGTATGTTCCAGGAAAGTGCTTAAGTATAAATTTTAGGTGCTTTTTAAAGTACACAAGAGTCTATATAATATTTGTAAAAATACCAATTAATAATTTAACTACCAATAAAAAAAATGTGCGCCTCCAACTTTGTCATAATTAGAAACAAAATTTGATGTTGCTATGTTTATTAAAAAGTCATAATAACATCAAAATTTATTTAAAATCATGCGAACACACCGGCGAGTTTATTTTTATATCGAATTCACTATCTAATATAATATACCAATTCATTGAAGCATCAAAGTTGACATAAGCACTTTCGAAAACTCATTATATTTAATTATCGCTGATCCTCAATTCAGCGAGTTCCTTTTCTTCGTCGACCTCATCTTCATCGTCTGAGCCGTGGACTGAGGCAGCTGGCGTGGTCGCTCCTGGGAAAATAAATAGTTCAATTATAGTATTACAAGAATTGCCAACTTCGTCCGTGGGTAAGAAAATATCATTTCCCTTTCTCTGCTCCTAATCAGTTGGGTAAAAAGTATCATAAATCGATTCAGCAGTTTTGGCGTAATTCGACGTAAGAGACGTCTTCAATAAGTAAGATTTTTCTGGGAATTGCGACCTCTTCGCTCGCCAACGACTCCGGAGTTTCGAAACTAGTTACGACCGTGGCTTTTTTGTACCATTACGTAACGGGTTTAGATTAAGTAATTTTCATGAAAAAGCTAACTGGATTTTGCAATTTTATAACTGATAGAGCTAGCGAAGCGTCTGCGATTCAGCTTGGTCAAAAAATCTTTCGTATGTCCGGACGTTAGGATGTTCGCCGACAGGTTACATTTCGCAACCGAGTCTCATGCAATGTTGTGAATAGGTCCGTTAATTATATAGTTCTATGTTTCGAAACTAAAATAATGAAAAATCTGCCATTTCGAAACTCTCACAGAGCCACTGGTACTATATTATCTAGATATATAATCCGAACTAGAAATACATAGTGCACATGAAAAAACGTGAATCTAAATACTAATACAGAATATGCAATGGTGACATGAATAAACTAAGGTACTAGTTATGATAATAGTGATATTTAACAACATTATCTACCTATCGTCATACGGGAAACATCCAGTCGGTTGGGTGACCAAAGTCATGACGTCATGCTCCCTAGAAACCCCACTGTCTGTTTTGTGATTTATTAAGACACGCGTAATGATGTAGGTACACAATATGTACTGAACTATTACATGCTTAAAAATTCTGGAATAAGTTTTAAATAGCCATAGCTAACTCATTCAATGGTAAAACCGTAGTACAATTTTTTTGGGCCTCTTATATCCATGAAAAGTCAGTATTTACGCGAATTATCTTACATAAAATTTTGGGGTTGCTGGGGAGATGCTCTACAGCGACTCCGAATTCAGTTTATTGTACTCTCGATCTATTGAGGTACATTTTTTTAAGTATGTTGTACTAATTTAGTACATATTGTGTGCATACGCATTACGACTTAATAAATCACAAAACTGACAGTGGGGTTTCCAGGGAGCATGACGTAAGTCACGAAAGACTTGACCGAAATAGCTCAATATAGGAACAAAACAAAATGGCGTTCTCTGGTGTCGGAGGCCAAAATCCACTTCGGGTCGTTGAGTCATAAGTTCAATAAAATTAGCTGAAATGGATAATTTGGCAAAATTAAAGGACAACTTTTATCTATCAGGATATGTAGGTTATAGAGCCAAGTTTAATTTAATCTACTCCCCCCCCCCCCTCTCAGGCGTGAGCGTTAGTATTTGATAACAGATTGCGCTGATTCTATAAATGATATCGCTTTTGTATGTATGAAAGGTTTATAGTAAACTAGCTGTGCCCCGCGGTGTTACCCGCTCATCCCACGGGAACACTAAATTTATTCGGGATGAAAAGTATCCTATGTCCTTCCCCGGGACTGAAACTATCTATATACCAAATTTCATCTAAATCGGTTCAGCGGTTTAAGCGTGAAGAGGTAACAGACAGACAGATAGACAGACAGACAGACACACTTTCGCATTTATAATATTAGTATGGATAGTATGGATTTATTCAGGACCATTTCGTTCCTATACACTTTGTATCTATCGTACACGGTTTTCAGTGGAAAATACCGCGCTCCGGGACAAATTCGAGGGCGCGGGGGGGCGACGCTCGAGAGTAGATAAAATTAAACTTGGCTCTATAACCTACATATCCTGATAGATAAAACTTGTCCTTTTTTTTGCCAAATTATCCATATATTTCAATCTAATTTTCTTTAACTATCAGCGCAGTAAGTACCTATCCCTATATTTGTACCCGCCATATTTAAGCGTAGCTTGTAGCTATACAACGAAAGAATAGGCATCGTTCCAAGTTTCCAAGTAATATTAAATTGTGGTGGGCTTGTGACGGTCTCAATTATCCGACTTAATAATATAATTCATTGCACTCAACTCCAAAATGAACTTAATTAAAGTTAAGTGCACTGAAAATGAGTTCAACTGAACTAAACGTGACGTACTGTGCAAATACACTCCCTTATTTTTCTCTTCACCACTACAACTAAATCAAAACCAGTCAAACCAGTTCAAAATACAACCTAGTCTAAAATAAAACGGATTCTGCATGGTGCAAATATTTTTCCTAGACTAGGCAATTTGGAACCCAAGGGGTTATTTGATCGGTACCTTTTTTTTTATACCACGGAGGTGGCAAACAAGGGTACGGCCCGCTTGGTGGGAAGCAGTTACCGCAGCCTATGGTCGCTTGCAACTCAAGGGATTCGCATGTGTGTTGCCAATTCGGCAATGACATTTTTTTGCATTGGACTATTAGGAACATACACCTTTCAGGTATATTTATTCATTTAATCTTTATTGCACGAAAGAAAAAGCTTATCGTGCAAAGGCCTTAATGCCACGAGGAATACCTGTTACAAGTATTGTGATAGGAATATAACTCTGCGTTGTTACGGTAAAAGGTCGTATCTTTATACGGATGTCATAGTAAGATACGTCCTTTTAACGTAGCATGGCAGAACTATTAGGGCTAGAATAGATACGCATAGAAATCTAGTCAGCGCTTGAACTTGAAGCCATTTTTGGTTGGCCACAGGATAAGTATCGTCCCTGTGTGCATCTGTCACAACGTCAAGCTCACAAACAACGCGTCTATGATTGGTTCGTAGACACACATAAAACCAAAAGCGGCTTCTTTTTCGCAAATCTGTTGTATGAAAACTCGTTCTAGGCGCATTTATTCTAAGAATTAGGGCCCAAAATCCATATGCACATTACCAAACATCCACTTTAGTTTCAAATAGCCTCGCCTTAGTTTTTCTTAGCCCGTACTTGATACTGACTAAACCAGTGTACCACTTTAAACCAGATGTGTAATGATGGGTATAACAACGTTTCATATAATTTCAGTAGATATAACGACATTTGATGTTTCATTTGATATAACAACAATAAGCATAATTTAAAAGGGTATAGTTTCAATTACTATAAAAGACGTTACGTTTAGAGGCTCAATACACGCCCAAACTGCTCAAACGAAAAAGCAAACTGTAATAGACTCACGGTTAGGTAAGGCGACGAGCGATGCGAGGAGTGCTACGTTATCTTGCAAATATAAACGTAATATAACGGTAACATAATAATCTAACACCCCTTCTCGCTTCGCTCGTCGTCGTCCTTAACCGTGATACTGTTACAGTTATAAACGTTATATTCGCAACATAACTTAACACTCCTCCTCGCTTCGCTCGTCGTCGTACCTAACTTTTTTACCTTTTTGTTTGAGCAGTTTGAGTGTGTATTAAGCCTTTAAGCGTATTATATCAAATTATCATTATACCATATGATATTATACCAAATGTTATTATATCATTCGTTTATTACCTCCCTTGATCGTTATATTGACCAATATTATACCCTGAGTTGTTATAGCAACCATTACACACATTTAAACCACGCAACCTAACCTAACCTATTTATTATCCACGCAGTCGTTCAACTTCGATATCAGCTGATCTATCTGCTCCACCACAGCCTCGCTCAATGGTTCCAGAAAGTTCTCATTCGGCGTCCGGTAATTCTCGTTTTCCGACTCATTGAATGGCTTCTCGAAATTGACATCTATGACTTCAGAAGTTTCGTCCTTTATGTCGAGGAGTTCGA
Organism: Apotomis turbidana; assembly: GCA_905147355.2. Classification (NCBI taxonomy): domain Eukaryota; kingdom Metazoa; phylum Arthropoda; class Insecta; order Lepidoptera; family Tortricidae; genus Apotomis; species Apotomis turbidana. Next base: position 7,653,630 of record LR990307.1, read on the forward strand.
GAGACTGTTGGATAGTGAGTTTGTCCGTTTTCTCGATTTTCTCGGTTTGGGTGTCGATGTCTTTGGTGCCTCGTATGAACGTTGGACGGGATGCGGAACGCACTAATAAATTTTATGAAACATATAATAAGAATCATTGTAATCGGGATCGCTTTATTCTATAAATAATTTCATTTCATTTCGTTAGAAAATGTCATACATTTTTGTTAAATCTTGAAAATGAAATCCCATAGATTAGGATAGGTTTGGTTTCTTTCATAACAATAATAAAATATTTTGTAGTTTCAGAACAAAATGTGTTCGATAAAATTAAATGTCTATGAAACAAACGTGTAAGACAGAAGGGTATACCCAAATTGGGTTCTGTACTGGAAATAACGTCCAAATTGGCCATTTATGGAAAGCGAGATAAAATAGTGCGTGGAGTCCCTCTGCGCGGAAGAAGTGAAACTTCGTAATGTGGAAATGAAAATAGGAAGGGGTAGAAATTGATTTTTAGTGAACTCATATTGTTTCTAATATTTTCTTCGGTTTCCGCGACTGTCACACATTTAAATAAAACAATTTAAACGAATTATATCGCGTATATTAATTATTTGAGCCTCCCTGACGTTTCCTGGCGTTAAGCGTTTAACGCAACCTTGTTGGAAGTCGCATTAGAAGTTTCACTTCAATAATAATTTAATAATGAGTGTAAAGAAATTCAGAAAAAGAAAATATTTTACCGCAAAAAGTGAGTACGCTCAGTAGGTATCAAAAGTAGCTGTCATTTTTACTACTGGCTTATGTCAAATACGGTATTTGACTGTAGTGAAAATAAACAATTGTATCATTATCATTGAAACCACTAAACGCACATTCAAAACGGCATGTATTTAAATCGATATCTGTATATTCCCTTTTTTCGTTCAAAATATTTGAAAGTTTCACCAAAAATACTGACTTGCACACTAATTATGCACACTACATAATGCGAATTCAATATACTATTTAAAGGTATTTGCAAAACTGTTTTACTGGATATTAAAAAAAATAAAAACTAACCTAACCCGGCCGAGTCGGATCTTAGTGTGCAGTGCGAGGATAATTAGTGTGCAACTCAGTATTTTTCGTGAAACTTTCAAATATATCTGATGTACGAACCATATTTTTGGTGTGAATTCGGTTAAAAAGGTCATCTCGTTTTGTATGATGTTTAAGTTTTTTTTGTAGGACATTCAGTTAACCAAAGTTTTTTTTTGCACAGCATTAGTTTTTCTGGTATGCATTCAGTTAATTAGTGGAGTTACATACTAGTGTTCTGAAAAATTATACAGATGTGCATTTAAATATATCCCAGAACCAAATAATCTGCCGTTAAATTTTGGGCATTATTCTATTTTTAATTGGACAAAAACTAAAAAGAAGATGTGTTTTGACTAAATCTTATGACGTCACAAGCCAGTCATCTACGTAGAAACTTCATACTAACAGATCCTTTTTGACATTTCATGAAGAGTAGCTGATTTGAGCTGTCATCGAATGCCTTATTGCATATCGTCGGGGATAGTGCAATACCGCGTAAATAACAGCTGTCGATAAAGTTATCGTTTCAATAAAATACTTAGCAATTGTTTGAATATTGATTCGTATCTACACTTGTTACTTACGCGGTATTGCACTATCCCCGACGATATTACAATTGTCAGCTGCTTTTGATGTTTCGCTTAAATTTAGAATAATTTTCCGACTTATGTTTTAGGGCAAAAGAAACTGTTTTCACCCTTTTTTCGCACTTAATAATGAAAATACTCATATCATTTTCAAATAATTCTGATCACATATTGTTATTTTACAATGTTTTGACTGCTCCATAACATGCTTGGTTAAGTTCACGATATATTTATGATACATTTAGTTACAAGGTACCACTTGGGAACACTATTTTTTTGCGAACAGCCTGGAAAAAATCATCATATGTTACGTATGATGTAATTCAAAGAAGCAGATATACTTGATTGTCTTTTGTCCAGCACTCAATGCACATTCATGTAGTCAGGGATACTATACATATATCTAAGTGTCTGGGTCTCTCTTTCTCTCTCAAATATCTAATATGTTCTAACTCAATAGACTGTTTTATGACTAGCACTTAATAGTCCTTATGACAAGCACTCAATAGTCCTTATGACAAGCACTCAATAGTCTTTATGACAAGCACTCAATAATCCTTATGACAAGCACTCAATAGTCCCTATAACAAGCACACAATAGTATTATGACAAGCACTCAATAGTCCTTATGACAATCACTCAACAGTATCATGACAAGCATTAAATAGTCCTTATTACGAGCACTCAGTAGTGCTTATGACAAGCACTGAACAGTAATATGACGAGCACTCTATCAATTTCCTGGAATATACATCTCTCTCTCTTTAGATAATCAATGATCCCTCAAATTTATATAATATTTCCTCACTCTTAGTCTTATGGCAAACACTCAATAGTCCTTATTACAAGCACCCAATCAACTTACTCGAATGCGTGGGGCTGGGCGGCTCGGAGATGGGTCTCGGGTAGTTGAACCGCTTGGCGAGCTCCACGTCCATATGGTCCACGTAGTCGGGATACACTATCTTGAGAGCTTGCGCCCGCGCTTGGCGGTAGTACTGGAAAATGATAATATTTTTTCACTTCATAAGTAACAAAAAGTTTCTGTCAAACATGACATTTTAGTGGCAAGCTTTTATAGCCGACTGTACTTTTCTTTGGATATCCATCAAATGCTCACTGAGACGATTCTAAAGAGCCCAAGCTCGGTAGGATTGCTTTTTCTATTATAGAGTTCCTATGGCCACCTTCCGGCTCCATCATCAGATCATCCCCATGGTACCATATTATTGTATTGTCATCAAAGTTAAGTAAGTATGCAAAATTTCAGCTCAATCGGCTGACGATATCTGCTTCAAAATTGAGTTGCAAGATTTCACCCGAACAAACATACATTAAACATACAATGCAAGTTAATAAAAATCTTGTAAAAATTTGGTAAAAAAAACCAACACTCGTGTTGAATACCCTTAATTATATACAGTCACATAAACTACTATTATCTTATTACCTCAGATATAACATCTATGGTTTTGAAGGGACTATGAACGTAACATCGCCTTTTTGAACATAATGTACTTTTCTCAAACATGCAATGAACTATCGTCATAACGTGCGTTATAACAGGCTTCGAAGTATCACGTTTCGAGCGGAACAACTCGAGAGAACTGTAAAGGCATTTCATACAAAATTGAAGGCCTAGGCCGGGGAAGTTTCTTTTTTAAACATGTTGTCTGTGTTCATGAATTATATATTTTTTGAGTTGTGTATTTTTTTAATTCATTGCATATGTTTGAGAAAAGCACTATACACGCCTTAGCCGTGAAAAGGGCTTGCCGGCTTCGTATCAATACCTACCCAAGCAGCACATTAGTGAATTTTGCAGCTTATCTTATAGCTTTAAGTTCTAAATGAGTGGTTTAACAGTGTTTGATACAACTTATAGCTTTAAACACAACTTAAAACTGTATATGAGTTCATCCTATCACTTGTAGTTGCATAGGAACGTTTTTTGTTACTACGTTATTACTTATGGTGGGATAAAGTCGATTTTGCTACTTAAAGTTGCATGCAGGTTCAAATAGTCACTCAATAAGAAGCAATAGTGCTATATAAGGCCTTAAAATAACTTATAAGCAACTTTTACATATAAGTGGGAACATACCCTTATTTGGAACTAAAAGTTCCAAATGACTAGTACAATAGCGAATTATATCACCAAAAGTGGCTAAAGGGATAATTTTACGGCTCTTTTGGAACCAAAAATTATTGCAAATTTAAGGCCTAAGAAGTACCTTATTGCCACTCCAACGCATAAATAAGTCTCAATAGGAGGTTCTTGGAACCAAAAGCAGTTATTTTCACTTATTTCAAACCACTAACGAACTAAAAGTTCTATTATTGTTCCTATTGCGCCTTGTCAAAATATATTTCATAGTCTTGCTTGTTTAATAGTCTACAAAAGAGCAAATAATTACTATTGGTAATAGCATTCACTGCTTTCCACTCGCAAGATACAAATAAGTGATTATTAGACCTGATAGTTCCAAATAAGGAGCAAATAAGTGAAAATAAACACTGTAGGATCTTTTTTGTTTCGCCATGTTTACAAATGGAAGCCTATGAAAATTAATTATTTTAACCAGAATTTTATCACACTCACGCATAATCACAGACTTTTGATAGTTGTGACGATGTTACTTTAACATTGTACGTAACCTACAATCATTAGGTCAGGTTTTAACAGTTTCATTTCTTATCAGTATATATTCCTTATTTGATTTAGCACTCTCTTTTTTAATATTCCTGATCAAATCAAAGGCGCATCGAAATTTACTAAGAAACCATACCATAGTTTCGCAGTAACAAAACATTCGCAAGAATTTCGTGCTTATTTCAATGCCTGTATAACGTGAAGTTTTAATCACTCATCCAAAATTAATATGGCAGATCACATATTAATTTTAATAAACACAACTTTGACAGTTGCCACGCCACTCAGATACTTTGGCGACGCATTTATCACTCATTGACCGAACTGAAATTGTTTTCATTCGTTCACTGGCTTCACTGCGCATAACTTTCACCCATAGTTCTAATTACCACTTAAGGTATTTGTGAGATCTCTTATGGATTCTATTTAGCACCAAAAATAGGCTGCAATTTTTCTCCTTTTGGTTCTATACTGGTGGCATAAGGGTTCTTGCCACCTATATAGCACTTAGTCATGGTGGTGAATTTAACTTAAGCATCTAATTAGATATGATATACGAGCTATTTAGACCCAGTTGTGCTACTTGGGTACTCACCCAGCAAGCCCTTCATTCCCGGCGTATGCAGTACTATTACTATACTATAATTCTATTACTATAATTCTTTGCGATACTTACAATACCAAGGTTTCTCCAATCCATGAGGTCAGACAGACGTTCTGTGCGATTCCTCTGAATGATACGTTGCCTTCTTGACATTCTGTTGAAAATACAACGTTGGTTAGTTATCTATAACACAGTGAGAAAATGCAATGGTCATCACATTCAATAATTAAAACCTTTCTAAATTTATTTATTAAAAAAAACCATTAGAATTAAGTGGTAAGACAACTTAAAAACCTTTCTTGTACGGAAATTCGTGTTATAGAATATAATAGATGTTTTATTAGCTAGAATACTACAAAACATGAGGTTAGAACTATTATCCATATTCAAAGTTCTACGACGAAATCAACAACGTTTCATATTTCTAACAGGTAGATATTAACATAGAAAACGAGAGAGCTTTGCATCCTAAAAAAATGTTTGCATTTATTTTTTCATATAAATAAATATTGGACACCGTCACACAAATCGATCTAGTCCCAAATTAAGCTCAAGAAGGCTTGTGTTATGGGTACTAGACGACGATATACGTACTTATATAGACAAATATATACTTAAATACATAGAACAACCATGACCCAAGCACAAATATTCGTGTTCATCACAAAAATATTTGCCCTGGACGGGATTCGATGTATTAAAACGAGTTATACTTATAAATAATGACACAAAGGTAAATTACGAAAGAAAAATTTAATGTGATCTACTACAATCTAAGCAGGACTCGAACCTGCGACCTCTACGTACTTAGAATCGAAAAAAGATTCTATAAAAATATACAGTTATACTTACTTAGTAAAGTCAAACATGTACTGAGCCAGTTGTTGAACGGATCCCTCCAGAGATATGTATCTTCTGTCCAACACGTAGATACCATACGACATGGGGTCAGCTATGTTTTCCTGCATGAAGCACCCGAAACCTGCAATAAGATGTTTACAAATGAAAATGTTAGCAGACGTTACTGTTTTAATAAAAAAAAAAAAAAAAACTGCAATAAGATGTTTTTTTCTCAAACATGCAATGAAATATCGTCATAACGTGCGTTATAACAGGCTTCGAAGTGTCACGTTTAGGGCGGAACAACTCGAGAGAACTGTAAAGGAACTTCATACAAAATTTAAGGCCTAGGCCGGGAAGTATTTTTTTTTAAACATGGCGTCTGTGTTCATGAACGGGCTAAACAGCTGGTTATGTTTTTCTTGAGTGGTGTATTTTTTTTATTTCATTGCATATGTTTGAGAGAAGCACTATACATGCCTTAGCCGTGAATAGGCCTTGCCGGCTTCGTATCACTATCCGGCCTCCCTACGGTCGGCTGTCTATACCTACTCACCCGGCAAGCCCTTCTTTCCCGGCGTCTGCAGGAATGGGAATGTTTATTTTATTGATAAAAAATGAAAGCGCCAAGTGCAAAATTTATGGTCAGTCAACGGTTATCAGTTCAATTGTAAACTCGAACTCCATTTCTTCAGCAACCGACTGCCAACCCCCTCTTGGATGACAGAACCCCAGGACAGACCCCCTCAAATTTTACACCTCCCGTTGCCCTTTCCACAGCAAATTTTATAACTAGAGCACCGATTTTCCGGCGTTGCGAACCCCCCTCTAATGACCAGACGTAGGAATATAAATAAGAAATTTTAATGACAGCCACTAGCAGCTAGGGACCGCCTATATCGATGAACCCAACTATCGATGCTTATCCCATAATATACTAGGGACCGCGCCAAGTTTTTTTATAAAAATAAAAATACATTGAATTGAAATTTTATTGAAAGTATACAAATGAAACAATACCTACGTAATTATATATATATATATCAAAAGGATTTATAAACCTTCATTCATGTATTTTTCCTCATTCCAACGACATTGACAATTAGTACTCCTTTCGTTATAAGTGTCTAAGTCAGAAAGCAGTTTTTTATCTAATTATGTAATGAGGTCCATAAAGAGATAATAATAACTGTTTCATAGGTCAACAGTATTCATAACCTAGCGATCATTTAAAATTTGCTCTGTGTGAACTTTATAATATATTATGATAATTGTCATCAGAATAGTACCTACACAAGAAAATACAAACTCAAAAAGCGTGCTAGTGCCCCACTAGTATGATAAGCATCGATAATTGACTTTATCGATATAGGCGATCCCTAGCTGCTAGTAGCTGTCATTAAATCTTGCCCTTTATATTCCTAGGTCTGCTAATGACAAATAAATAAAAATAAATAAATATTAAGGGACAATCATACACAAATCGACCTAGTCCCAAACAAAGCAAAGCTTGTACTATGGGTACTAGACGACGATATACATAATATATAAATACATATATAGATAACATCCATGACCCAAGAACAAATATTTTGCACAAATATTTGCCCCGGCCGGGATTCGAACCCGGGACCGCCGACTCAGTAGGCAGGTGTCTACCAACCGAGCCAAACGCGTCGTCACAAAAACACAAGTGCAAAACTTACACCCGAGTAAATACTAGTTACATATATAAAGATTACCTGAAAGGTTGGTCGTGATGCTGGGAATGCCCATCACAGTGCACTCGGCAGGGGTGTAGCCCCAGGGTTCGTAGTAGGAAGGGAACACTCCCAAGTGGCAGCCTCGCACGAACTCCTCGTAGTCCAGGCCGAACAGCGGGTTGGTTGAGGTAAGGAACTCAGGGTGGAAGATTACCTGGAGATATAAGGGTAAATGTTAGGAAATTTAACCCCTTACTGCATACGAAGCCATAGAAATCGATTTAAGATCAAACCATCTTATATTGATCTTATAATAGATTTATGAAGACCAAAAAAGTATGCACTTATAATGCTTTTATGTTATGCTGATATTAGTCTGACATTCTTATAAGAACATTTATCAAGACTATTATGAAATCAAATCAACTTAGAGAATGTGGCTATAAGACAAGATATTCTCAAGTACAATGAGTCTTCGTAAATGTTGTTGTAGGAGTAAGAGGCTTATAATAGTATTATAAAATGCGCTTATACACATATATGAGACTAGGGAATAAGACTGAGAGTTCTTGAGCCCGTACCATCTTATCTAAAGCTAATATAAGAGCAGTAGCATCAGCAAAACAATTATAAGAGCGCTATAAGCCCACCACTCTTATAAAGTGCGCAATCTAAGACTTTTTTGCTAGTTGGGTATTTCGAACTTACATCCGGGTCTAGGTTTAAATTTATTTTTTATTTACTCGGCAACGGATTAAATTCATGGTGTAAGATGCAGCGTATACAACAAATAATTCAGCATTTATTTCAAAGTAGGAATATTTATATTGTTCTTAAGAGTGATTTCGTAAGGGAATTTAATCTATTTTAATATTTCTGCTTTGAGTATAAAAAAAAGAGACACGAGAATTTGAAACAGGCCGTAAAACTATAGATTTTTAATGAGTGTTTTGGAGGTGTTTTTGTTAAGTTCATTACTATTTTTTTACAAAAATGTGTTTCTACACTTCATAAATGTTGTACGAATACCAAGTTTAGTAAAGTATGGCTAATGAGTCTCAAACTTAATATATAAGCTGTATTCTGCCATACGATTAAATAAATAAAGGAAAGAATTTTTTGTATTTAGTTTTCTACATTACTCAACGGTCTTATGGTAAACACTCAATTCAACACTTAGAGGGAACCGATTATTTGATTCACTTTCCGACGCAAAGAAACTGGGATGGGTGCTATATGTACTCGTAAGTCTATGCGTATCTGGTATTGTTTAATTAGGATTTAATTTTATAAATACTTTCTAGTTAACTCAACGATCTTATGGCAAACACTCATTTCAATACTTACAGGGAATCGATTATTTGATTCTCGACGCGAAGAAACTGAATAGGTGTTATTTATGTAAGTCTCTGCGTACTCGTATCTTTACTATTTAATAAAGATTGAAGTTTAAAAATATTAAATATTATAAGATTAAATTGAAGACATAAATTCTTTTTAAAAATAGTTTCATAAAATAAACTTTAATAAATTGAAGTCTAGGCACTTACTTTTACATTATCGTGGACAGTGTTGAACATTTGGCAACGCCTGACGGAATTCAGTACTGGGTCACTCCAGTCATCCACCTGAAAATAAATGAAATTAAACTTTGTAAAATACATAGCCTTTTTTTATACCACGGAGGTGTTTCCCATGGATCATATGTTACATACTATAATTAGGATAGGTTATGGTTATGTGTTATCCTAAAAGAAAGTAAATATTTTAAAAGAACATGGTTTCCGGAATTATGAAAATTTGGAATGATGACGTATTCAGACAAATTAAACTTTGGAGTATTAAAAAAAAAAAAAAAGTATTTATTTCGGACAAATTCATCCATATATTATTAGTATTACAAAAATAACTTAAATAACTATGTTAGTGCCTAACTAAAGTAATGTGTTGAGAGGTCCAGTGCCTGATTAGGGCACTGTCCCATCTCTCCGCCACAGTCAGGAGACTGTGGCGGCTGTCGCGCACTCTGCGGTATTGTAGTGTACCCCCAATTTTAGCGCGTTTTTTTAAATCGAAAATCATGTCCGTAGAGATCGTTCTTAGCTATCTTTGATGGAAATAAAATGAGTATTTAGTTTCCAAGATATTCAGCTTTAAATCCCCCCCCAACCTCTCATCCCCCCGCCCCCCTCTGTCTCTCTCTGTCCCCCCCCCCCCCCCCCCATCTTCCCCCCTCCCCCCTCTCACTGAAAATTAAGTCGATTCTACTCCGGTACTGTTTTTAGGACTCACCACGTTGTGTGTAGTGACCGGCGGCAGCCCGTCCCTCTGCAGCGCGTAGATGCACCTCTTCAGGCGCACCGTGTCCTCTTTGTGGAGGAGTTCCGCTGGCTCGGGGAGGTGACCTCTGTGACAAAACTAGTTATGTACCATACATGTTTCGGTTTAGAGTAATGGTTGACTGGTAGAGAATGCTTTATGGCCTATTAATTCCACCGTCTCCGTTCAAGCAATACAACACTAGGCGCGGACTTGGATTCAACCCTTATGTTGTCGATATACCACTGATTCGTACGAAAGGCTTTGCGTCTTCTTTCCTTATGAGGACACTAGTACTTACTCATGTTTTTGTGGAATAAAGTTTAAATAAATAGTACATGACTGGAAATTCCCTTTTCTCAAACATGCAATAAAATGTCGTCATAACGTTCGTCATAACAGGCTTCGAAGTATCGCGTTTCGGGCGGTACGACTCGAGAGAACTGTAAAGGAATTTCGTACAAAATTAAAGGCCTCGGCCGGGAAGTTTCTATTTTAGAATGGCGACTGCGGTAATTGTTACAGTTACCGACTGTCATATTACATTACTAAATACTTGTAAAAGTTTTTAGTCTATTGACCTGACTTCTTTTAAAGATAAACGTTCTTTTATATATATACTAGCTGTGCCCCGCGGTGTTACCCGCTCATCCCACGGGAACACTACATTTATTCGGGATGAAAAGTATCCTATGTCCTTCCCCGGGACTAAAACTATCTATATAGCAAATTTCATCTAAATCGGTTCAGCGGTTTAAGCGTGAAGAGGTAACAGACAGACAGACAGACACACTTTCGCATTTATAATATTAAGTATGGATATAAATATATCACCTAACTCCTAACCAATAAGTCCAGTGGCGCCAGGACTCCTACCTGAGGCAGATGTCGTACATCCGCTTCCCGACCTTCTGCTGGATTTCGTTGATGGTGTCCCTTAGAGCCTTGGTGACGGCGCAAGCTCTCCACGTCGGGGAGGCCTACGTCCAGTGGCTAGTCTTACCTGAGGCAGATGTCGTACATCCGCTTCCCGACCTTCTGCTGGATTTCGTTGATGGTGTCCCTTAGAGCCTTGGTGACGGCGCAAGCTCTCCACGTCGGGGAGACCTACGTCCAGTGGCTTGTCTTACCTGAGGCAGATGTCGTACATCCGCTTCCCGACCTTCTGCTGGATTTCGTTGATGGTGTCCCTTAGAGCCTTGGTGACGGCGCAAGCTCTCCACGTCGGGGAGGCCTACGTCCAGTGGCTAGTCTTACCTGAGGCAGATGTCGTACATCCGCTTCCCGACCTTCTGCTGGATTTCGTTGATGGTGTCCCTTAGAGCCTTGGTGACGGCGCAAGCTCTCCACGTCGGGGAGGCCTACGTCCAGTGGCTAGTCTTACCTGAGGCAGATGTCGTACATCCGCTTCCCGACCTTCTGCTGGATTTCGTTGATGGCGTCTCTTAGAGCCTTGGTGACGGCGCAAGCTCTCCACGTCGGGGAGGCCTACGTCCAGTGGCTAGTCTTACCTGAGGCAGATGTCGTACATCCGCTTCCCGACCTTCTGCTGGATTTCGTTGATGGTGTCCCTTAGAGCCTTGGTGACGGCGCAAGCTCTCCACGTCGGGGAGACCTACGTCCAGTGGCTTGTCTTACCTGAGGCAGATGTCGTACATCCGCTTCCCGACCTTCTGCTGGATTTCGTTGATGGTGTCCCTTAGAGCCTTGGTGACGGCGCAAGCTCTCCACGTCGGGGAGGCCTACGTCCAGTGGCTTGTCTTACCTGAGGCAGATGTCGTACATCCGCTTCCCGACCTTCTGCTGGATTTCGTTGATGGCGTCTCTTAGAGCCTTGGTGACGGCGCAAGCTCTCCACGTCGGGGAGGCCTACGTCCAGTGGCTTGTCTTACCTGAGGCAGATGTCGTACATCCGCTTCCCGACCTTCTGCTGGATTTCGTTGATGGTGTCCCTTAGAGCCTTGGTGACGGCGCAAGCTCTCCACGTCGGGGAGGCCTACGTCCAGTAGCTAGTCTTACCTGAGGCAGATGTCGTACATCCGCTTCCCGACCTTCTGCTGGATTTCGTTGATGGCGTCTCTTAGAGCCTTGGTGACGGCGCAAGCTCTCCACGTCGGGGAGGCCTACGTCCAGTGGCTAGTCTTACCTGAGGCAGATGTCGTACATCCGCTTCCCGACCTTCTGCTGGATTTCGTTGATGGCGTCTCTTAGAGCCTTGGTGACGGCGCAAGCTCTCCACGTCGGGGAGGCCTACGTCCAGTGGCTAGTCTTACCTGAGGCATATGTCGTACATCCGCTTCCCGACCTTCTGCTGGATTTCGTTGATGGTGTCCCTTAGAGCCTTGGTGACGGCGTGGCCTCGCAAACTCTCCACGTTGAAGTTGTTTGTCTTCGCCGGGAAGATGAGAAAAGCAACCACTGTCGTGTCTGATCCTGCAGCCTACAAAGAAATATAAAAAAATGGATAAAAAAAAATTGGGCAAGTGCGAGTCCGACTCGCGCATGAACGGTTCCGTACCTATATATATATATAGGTATAACAAGTTTGTTGTATAGGAGCCCCGCTTAAATATTTATTTTATTTTATTTTTAGTATTCGTTGTTATAGCGGCAATAGCAATACATCGTCTGTGAAAATTTCAACTGTCTAGCTATCACCGTTCTTGAGATACAGCCTGGTGACAGACGGACGGACGGACGGACGGACGGCGAAGTCTCAGTAATAGGGTCCCGTTTGTACCCTTTGGGTACGGAACCCTAAAAAATACGGTTACCCGACACCCAGAAGTTACGTCGCACGTCGCCGAACTAACGTATTTATGATTATTTTATATTATTTTGTTATTTTATATGTATGTTAGTTTTAAGGTATTTATCTATGGGCCGCAGTTGCCTGAAAATAAATGATATTGATTGATTGATTGATTGAATTAGATAAAAAAAAAAGCGTAACCTGGTGGAAGAGACAGAGAACCGGTACCTCTGGATTGCCGGTCCAGCGCGTTAACATTTCCGCTACCAACGCTCAGGTACCTTTTTCGAATAAGTCGACTTTTCATTGAAATGAAATTAAATAATTTATTCAGTAAGTAGGCCACAAGGGCACTTTTACAAGTCAGATTGTGACTACCGGCTTTTCGCAAGAGGAGATCGATGTTGAGAAGAAAGCCGAAAGATACTCAACAGTAAGTAATTTTTTCGTAAATAATACTTAAAACTATTACATAATAATTATATTTTAACTTTGCCTTTTTTGTACAAAGTTGTTAGTAGTGTTTAAGTTTTCTTTTTACGGTTTCTTTGTTTTCCTTTTTTTCTTGTATTAAACAATTACATTACATTTGTGTTATAACTGATTACATGGCTACACGTAAAGGAGATGTATAGTCTCCAAATCAATGCTAGGCAGGTACATTAAAATAAAGTTTTAACCTTTCGACCAGTCAGCTCCTTGACAGAAAACTGTATCCCTGGCGCCAAGCCGACAGGATTAGTATGACAGTGTATAGCGCCAAATGACGTCTTGGCGTCTGGAGCACACCTTTCCGTTAACGTCATTTGCCATCTTAAGCGCTCAAAAGGGATCAATTAGGCGATCAATTTACGTCAAAAAAACCTTTAATCTAACTTACCTTTAAGTAATGATTCAGTCTAGCTAAAGCTTCAATGAAGATATCGGCACCTTTGTTGCCGAACTCGTACCGACCGGCGATGAAGAAGTACAACGTCTTGTCCAAATCGAAGTTGAAATGTCTGCGAACAAATAAATAAATAATGAGAGACTATCTTACACAAAACCTAGTTCCGAACTAAGCAATGCTTGTACTATGGGTACTAGACGACAATATACAAAATACATATATAAATAACATCCAATATTCGAGTTGATCACACGAATATTTGCCCTTGCCGGGATTCGAACCCAGGACTTCCGGCTCAGTAGGCAGCTGCACTACAAAGTGCGCCAACCGCGTCGTCAAACAACATTTAAATTCACTAAAAATATGTCAAACAAGTACAACTTGCACTTGCATAGCTCGTAAGCTGACCAGTCCACAGTTCAGTGAAAACATGAAATAACGTCATAAGAACTTTGAGAGATATGAAAAGATGGAATTCAAGCAATAGCTCTCCTTTTACACATTGAGTTAATGACATAAGATCACCATGAGATAGACGTGATGATTATACATACTCGCCTGAAGAATCAATAGACACAGAGCTACCATTCATATAATTTACAAAGAAAAATGATAACAATATGGTCATTTTCAAAAATCTAACAGGTCAATGACTTCTAAAATAGGTAGATATGTTATTTGTAATTAAACACCTTAAAAAGTATCACAAGATCTTTTATACTTTATACCGAACAAGGTATTATTAGTGCAGCATATTTGCATGCAGCTTTGGTTGAGGCATAACCTAAACTAAAATTGTTGAGATTGTTATTTTGAGCGAAGCGAATGTTCTTAAACGAATCCCATAGTCTATCGCGGCATATTTCCTACCTTTAACCATCATTTATTGTGCATAAGACTTTTGATTTAAAGTCATAAGATAGTTGATTGCTTGTCATAAGTACGACAGTATTACTCGCCCATAGGAATGTCCTCTGACGAACTTATTTTTCTTGTGTTTGGCCAGCGCGTGCAGGTTCTGGAACCCGTAGGGAGCTTCTTAACGTACAGGCCGTTGGGGGTGATGTTAACGTCATAAAATTTTGAGAGATCGTCATAAGACTCATAAGTACGACCGAATTACTCACCCATAGAAATGTCCTCTGACGAACTAATGTTTCTTGTGTCAACGTCATAAAATGTTGAGTGATTAGTGTCATAAGACTCATAAGTACGACAGAATTACTCACCCATAGAAATGTCCTCTGACGAACTAATGTTTCTTGTGTCAACGTCATAAAATGTTGAGTGATCCTCATAAGACTCTTAAGTACGACCGAATTACTCACCCATAGAAATGTCCTCTGGAAAACTCATGTAACTTCTCTTTGGCCAAAGCATGAAGGTTCTGGAACTCGTGGAGAGCTGAGAACTTCTTCACGTTCAATCCATTGGGGGTGATGATGTCGGCCTTGCGCTTAAGCAGATGTTCTGCTTCGTAACCTTAACAAGCAGAATCGCAGATTATATAAAAGTTACTAACCTAACAGACTGACATATAAAAAATAGAGGTTCATTACAGACATTAGAGTTATTAAATACTAGCCGCGCCGCGCGGTGTTACCCGTTCATCCCACGGGAACACTACATACTTCGGGGTAAAAAGTAGCCTATGTGTTAATCCAGGGTGTCAGCTACCTTCATACTAAAGTTTATCAAAATTGGTCCAGCCGTTTGAGCGTGAAGAAGTAACAAACATACTTACACATAAAATACACACAGAAAACTTTCGCCTTTATAATATTAGTCTGATGATAAATAAACCAAGTGCAAGATCAACAGAAACAAGTGCACAAAGTAAAACTTAATTTCTTTCAACAAATTATTAGTAGTAAGTTTTATCCCATCGACAAGAATATTTATTGATTTTTTTTTTGTACTTAAAAGAATAAATTTTATTCAAATGTCTTTCGCTAGTACCTATAGGACACTGCAACACATGTCCGTTTATATATTTCAACATCTATTTATAGATAGCATGTTTCTATATGGTAATAGCGCATTTACTGCCAGCAACGCATATATGCGTTCACCGTCATACAAGTTTGTTCCTATGCCACGCCCTCTGGCAGTGAATGTGTCATGACAGAAAGTAAACGTAATTGAGTGCCACAGATAAGTAGTTGAGTGACGAAGAAAATATTGAGTGACGAGGAATATTACCCGGAAAACTTACAGATCAGATTATTAATACTAGACTAGTTGTGCTCCGCGGTGCTAACCAGTTCAAAGGGACCACTAAAATTTTCGGGATAAAAAGTAGCCTATGTGTTATCTAGGGTGTACGCTACTTCCATACCAAATTTCTTCAAAATTGGTCCAGCCGTTTGAACGTGAAAAAGTCACCAACATACAACTACGTACACAAACTTTCGCCTTTTTTATAACGGCACAACATAGTGGCTCCACTTGACATCAGGTCAAGTGGAGCCACTATCTTGTGGTAAGAAAAAAGGGGAAGGCTTAAAATGTTGAGTGCTCGTCATAAGACTCATAAGAGTCATCAGTACGAGCCTTTATAATATTAGTGTGATATTTACCCGTAATATCGGAAACTGTGGTGAAGATATGTGTCATATGAGCCGCCGCCCTTTCCATGCAGTAGCGGTGGTATATCTGTCTCTTTCCCGCCTCCTCGTCCACGGAGAACTGAAAGGGATAGAATACAATACAATAATGCTTTATTGGACACCAAAAACAGATAAGAGAAAATACACAATACAATTATAATAACGGCAGACAACAGGCGGTTTTATCGCTAAAGAGCGATCTCTTCCAGAAAACCTTTGAGTAGTGAAATTATATTATAAGCTCTCATGGGCCTAAAATAATATCACTATGATTTGAGCTTCCCGTATATTCCCGTAGGCTCCTAAAACCTTGAACAGATCGTCAGCCTACCTTATGGGGTAGCTAGTCGCTTCCCTGACAGTGGTGATGAAATACTTGTCAATACCTACCTAGTACCACTACAGTAGTTTTATGTAACTGTTACAAAATGATAGGTCTTATAACAAAGTATCTGAACTTGTTATAGTAATTTTAACAATATGGGTGTACATAAATATTATTATGAAATTGATTATTAATATCCATTATGATATCTTTTATTCACTTTCATTATACAACATTTGGAATGGACGCATATGATATGAGTTTTAATTTATTTTATATTTGCTAACCCTATGCTAATAAAATTGAAGATATATTATGCTTGAACAATAGTCCAATACGGGAAGGGTATAATTTCCCCTCAAACTAAAATAATTCGCATTGTACGTTTTCTTTTTTAAGTTAACAAAGTTATATTGAGTAGTATTGGGTTTGAACATTTTCTAACGGATCTTGATTATATTTCATAGTTTTAAACACATTTTAGTTGCCAAAAGTCGGTTGTATAATCTTATAAGGGATTTACTTATAAGATTAATATTTTTTTCCCTCGTTTCGTATTGCGCTGACATAATCTTTCGATAAAACTTAGAAAATAATACGTAATCTTAAAGCAGTAAAATGCGATGCCCTAATAGTGCATAAGAAATGCATTTGAATATTTTTTCTAAGATTTACAGAGGTCGCTTACAAAAACTTATTTATTCCTAACGCACACTCAAGATCCGTTAGAAAATGTTCATACCCAATAGTACTCAATATAATCTAACTGGCTAAAAAAAAACACGCCCTTGTTTGTTATTGAAGTTCAAAACCCTCCGCGTATTGGGCTATAATTCAATTTAAATTTATTCAACTTTCAATTTATCAATTTAAATTTATTTATATATATACAATACAAATCCACTTTATTGCCTCAAATACACATGGATACAAAACATGAAAGATATACAGTAGAAAAGTAAACAAAGGTTCACAACAGGCCGTATTATCGCTAAATAGTGATATCTTCCAGACAACCTTTAGGTAGCGGAGTAGATCAACAAAAATAGAATTGAGCAGGTGATGCAAAACAACTTTAAGCCACAAAAATTATCTACAAAAAATAAAAAAACAATAAACATACATAAATAACAATAATCAGATATACCTACATACAATACTTAGACATAATAAATACATATAGCAGAGTGGAATAGATAGCAAACCAAGCTATATCAACAAGCTATATATCCATACTTAATATTATAAATGCGAAAGTGTGTCTGTCTGTCTGTCTGTCTGTCTGTCTGTCTGTCTGTTACCTCTTCACGCTTAAACCGCTGAACCGAATGAGATGAAATTTGGTATGGAGATAGTTTGAGACCCGGGAAAGGACATAGGATACTTTTCATCCCGAAAATATTTAGTGTTCCCGTGGGATGAGCGGGTAACACCGCGGGGCACAGCTAGTAATATTATAAATGCGAAAGAGTGTTTGTCTGTCTGTTTCCTCTTCACGCTTAAACCGCTGAACCGACTTAGATGAAATTTGGTATGGAGATAGTTTGAGACCCGGGAAAGGACATAGGATACTTTTCATCCCGAATAAATTTAGTGTTCCCGTGGGATGAGCTGGTAACACCGCGGGGCACAGCTAGTATTCTATATATATATAGAATATAGAAAGAAACTGCTAGTATAAAGTTACTGTACCTTGTCTAAGTTGTTGTAGAAATCAGTGTTGCCAGCACACAGGTACCGACCAAGCAGAGTCGCGTGGGTCGTGAACACTGTCGCTACGTCCACGTGACGTGCTCTGTAGAAAAACATATAAAATAGAAATAAAACTAAATGGTAATTAATAAACATTAATTACAATATTTTCTTCGGTTTCTGCGATTGTCACACATCTGGCATGTATGCATGTATCATTATTTTTAATTGTTTAATTCATATTTATAAAATGGGTAGTGGGTGTGCAAAGTGCAAACACTTGTATTGAATAAAATATCTTTGCATTTAAGTTGTGTTTCTCTGGCTAAAATATGTTTGCCCCAGCAATTTTAGTATTTTATCTGTAAATCGGTATATTAAAACACTGAAGAAAGGGCACTAATTAGTCTTGTTACTTGCGTATTATCCTTAATCTTTAAACTAGTATTAGATTCTAGCAAATATAATATAAATAAATAAAACATTTTGGTAAGTTATGCTTTGATCAGTATGGGATAAAATGTGATGATGAGGCCGGGAGTCGAACCCGTTACCTCTGGATTACCGCCACCCTAACTCTCTCCCTCCAGATCCAGGTCCTGTTCTCGTCCAGTCTCCATTCCTTCTCTTCGGGCCCCCAGAGCGTCCAAGCTTATCCTTATTTCCCCAAGGATATCCTGCTACAGTTGCCGAGAAACTTCTTGAGCCTAACCTTGACTGCGCAGTAGCCGATTTACGTAGAAATATGCATGCGCAGATCCGCCATTTTGGGTCAAGAAGTTTCTCGGCAACTGTACCCTTGTCGACTTACCGAAGTACAATGAGACCAGTTCCCGCCTGCCACTCGTGGAAGTGAGCAACAACCCTGGGAGGGGTGTCGCTGTAGCTTTCCGCCGCTTTCCGGAACTGAAACAAGATATGATTAGATTAGATTATATTTATTTCACACATATAGGAATACATTATAAATTACACATAGTCAATTTACAGGTACCTATACGGTCGACATAATAAACAAATCCAGCAAGTCATCATTCAATAGATAGTAATTAAGAAAAAACAATGTCAAACATTTTCAAATAATATAACAATTTAAATAATGTACAAGAAATATGTCAATAAATTCACTCATTACACAAATATGACAACATATACATGAAAATTAGTACTAATAACTCTAGTAAACCAAGACTCTATGAACTAATTATAAGTGACATGTTCATGGTCATTTATCCTCTCTTTATTTCTTCCCCTCTCTCTATTTCTTCCTCTCTATATCTTTGTCTTTGTCCCCTTCTTAATTTCATCGTTGGCCTCGATGTCCAGGTGAGGTATCCCGAGGGAGCAGGTCTCCCACAGCTCGTGCTTGAAGCTGTCCAGCTGCCAGGCCGCTGAGCCGATGACAGACGGGATGAAGACTATGAAGAGATACCTGAACCTCACATGGGTTCTCTCTCTCTCTCTCTCTCTCTCTCTCTCTCTCTCTCTCTCGCTCTCTCTCTTCCCCTGTGTGTCAACGAGAAAATGCAAAAGACTCACCTCAGAGATGAACTGCGCGACCATGAACCCCAGGATCACAGCATCGTTGGCCTCGATGTCCAGGTGGGGTATCCCGAGGGAGCAGGTCTCCCACAGCTCGTGCTTGAAGCTGTCCAGCTGCCAGGCCGCTGAGCCAATGTCGAACAGGATGATCTGAGGGTTGCCATCCACTAGCCACGTGCCGGTGTGGAGCTGGAAAAAGACAATTCAAATTCAAAACTTTATTCTGCAAGTCACTACGAGGTCACCATTACAGAATCAATTTTGATCAAAATTGATACTGTAATGGTGACCTCCCCCCGTCACCTCATGTGTTCCTCTGCTCCACGGACTGACTGGAAGGACGAGAGTTTCATATTTTCATAAAATAAAATCTATGCTATGGTTATGAATAATAATATGCGTGTAGATAAAGTAGTGTATGCAACTGTACAACATTAGGTCTTAAAACAATCGTGTGATCCTATTATGAAACTCGCCTACAGCTCGTTTCATAAAACTTCACTCGTGTTTTAAGACCTCTCATTATGTAGCAGTTGCGTAAACTACCATTACATGACAGATTCTAAGTCTAAATTCCGGGTCTATTAAATTACAATAAACTTAACCTATACTATATACTACTATGTAAATGGTCTCAGGCGTCAGGATTAACATAAAATAAAAATAAACGTATTATAAATTTTAATAGAGATATAGAGTGTCCGTCATCGACAAATTAAATTCGGAGAAAATCTCACTTCCTGGCCAAGGCAAGACGTAAAACTTTAGACAAACCACGGGCGGTAATGAGTAAAGCCCCAGATCGCATATTTATACTGCGCAAATACCTTCACTCTGGGACATTCGCTAATTGACCACCCTAGGCATAGAATGTACTATTATTCCAGTAACATCTTAGGGACGATGAATTTATGACTGATGATTTTTTTGTGGCAGGGAGAACTTCCGGTAATTCCGGGATAGAGTTACGATTTGAACACAAATAAATATAATATTTTCTTCCGTTTCCGTGACTGTCACAAATTGAAATAAAACAATTTAAACGGATTATATCGCGTATAATAATTATTTGAGCCTCCCTGACGTTTCGGTAGCTTTACAGTTACCGTTGTCAAAGGTTGACAAGTAAAGTTTAAGAGGCCTTCTTCCTTTTAAAATGCTGATTGATCAAACATGTTTCTTAACATATTATTGATGTTACTACCTAGAACAGGGCTATTGGGATTTATTGGTATATATTTGAAACCAGTTTGAATTTTTCATTGATAATTTTTGTTTCAAAAACTACTCGAAATTGACAAAATTCACGCAGAAAACTGTTTTTTTCAACTTATTTTCGACTGCACGCAATGAAAACATGAAACAGCTATGTTACTACCTAGAAATTATTAATATTTTTGATATAATATGAAAAAAAAAAATCAATAGGAATAAGGCCTCTTAAATTCTTTTATCAAACAAACAATTATACCTTGAAGCCCTGGTCCCTCATAGCATTCACTGCGGTCGCGAGGGGAGAGTGGGAGGGAAAGTCCATCTCCTCCACTTCCTGGCGCGCGCAGGTCTCCTTGTATGGACCTGGGGAACAGCAAGTAAGTTTATTGCACATACATAAATAAATAATCACACTATTATTATAAAGGCTAACCACCTACAAAATTCAATTTTAACTACTCCGCTACCTAAAGGTTGACTGGAAGAGATTACTATTAAGCAATAAGACCGCCTGTTGTTTACCTCTGCCTGTTATTTGAATGTACCTCATGTTGTGTTGTGTATTCATTGAGGTGTATTTGTAAAGACGGCAGTTTGAGTGTGTTTATGTGTATGTTTGTGGTACGAAGGTAGCTAACACATAGGTTATTTTTTATCCCGAAAAAATGTAGTGTTCCCGTGGGATGAGGAGGTAACACCGCGTGGCGCAGCTAGTAATAAAACCGGCCAAGAGCATGTCGGGCCACGCTCAGTGTAGGGTTCCATAGTGTTACGGACACAAGCCGAAAACTGTTAGTCTGTAAGCGATATTTGATGTATACTTATAACGTTAATTTATTCAATTTATTTAGTGCGCATAAAAGACGCTATAAGTCGAGTTATTATGTACATAATGTACATAAATGTCCATAAAAGAGACATATATATGTAACTGGTCTAATCCCAAACCAATCCCGATCCGAAAATCACGATTCGATAGCGATGAATATTACATAAGATATTCACGTGGTGCCGGACCACGTGGCAATGTTATGATAATATCACATCACCTGCTATCGCTTACACAATAGTGTCAGGCGATAGCTACGGAAAATCCCATCAGGAATCCGTTTTTATAATGTTTCTAAAGTAATTAGGTCAGCCGCAATCCACGTTAACGTAAAATTAACGTGAATTATGAACCGTCCAATTAGAGCCCATTTTCAGTACGAAATCCTATTGGAATTTCATTTTAACAAATCGAATTAACTTTATTATGACCTAATCACTTGGAATACACTTGTAGATGCATCTGGACTCATTGTACTTACCTTTTATAGCCTTCCGCGACTTACTAGCACACCGTAAATTTAACTTCATCGATCGATCCGACTTAATAATTAATGAACCGTAACTCTTATCTTATAAAACGTAAGGCTATTTAATGCGATGCAATGAAAGCTACAGAATGAGACATCTCACGTAGAAATCGAACCGTAAACGTAGATACGATCCTTCCCGAACCGCCCATCCCGTAGACCAGAAACGCCGTTAGGGCTGAAAATTGGGAAAATGAACGTCCAATCACGTAGCTAGTTCACTTTCTCATACAACGACGCTTAGAAAAGAACGCACTTGACGAAAGGGGCGTGCCGGCCGTAGAATGTACGTTCCGACGCCGCCTATTGGCCTGCGAGCCAGTATTGCGCTCACAGATCCTGAGTCTTATTAGATTATAAGAAAAAGCACATAAGGAATTATTGTTATCGAATATTTACCATACTGCCGAAGAAAAATAAAGAACCAACAAGTCAACTAGTCTTTATATCTCGAATTCGAACCTGCATCGAACCTGCATCGACCTGCTGCCGTAACCAAGTTTGTCCGAGGTCCCATTAGTTTGGTTGATCTCCAAACTTCGGTCTACGTGCCCTACGTGATATCTACGTGACATTCACGTCGTGCAGCTACGCATCGGATCCGGAGCCGCAGAACCGAACCGCACTACGAGCCAACGAACGTACGGCATTGCTACGTGTGACGTAGCAATCTACGTGGCATCTACGTGCTGCGTCTGAACCGCCGTGCCTACGACTGGGTTAGCCACGGCGACCGAACTGGAACCACGAATTCCGAGAACCGACAATACAGTCCACTGTGCTCACTCGTGAGCTACCGAAGAGGCAGTGTTGAGCGATCATCCTCAACATTTTGGTCATTCGAGCGCCGGATAACTGAACCACAGAACCGGACCATTGGCCATCGAGAACCGGATTGGAAGAACCGCCGAACCAACCGACAACGATGGTCTATACGAGACGCCAGGCATCACGAGACGGCCGAGCCCCCAGCGAACCGAACCGAGGGGAATCCACGTCTGCAGAGATGCACGAAGCGCGTCGACGACGGTCGGACACCAGGGAGCCACAACATGCCGCCCTGGACGAACCGAGCCGCAGATCGAACCCGGAATCGCCGCCCACGGACACAACCCAATGGCGGCAGAAGCTGGAAGAGCACCTGCGTCGAGCCAGTCTACGGGAGCAACGCGACGACCCCGCAGCCGGCTTTTCGACGCCGACGACTCACCTGCCGGCGCAACCCACACTACGAGCGCCCGGCTACGACCGCGACCGCAAGGGCCCCGAGGCTCTCGCACTGTCCGCGCACCGCGCGTCGCAAGCGCCCCTCGCCGCGCATGCGCAGATAAAATCATCCGCGGCCCGCGCGCCTGCGACTCACACCGCGACCCGCACCGCCGATCGTTCCCGAGAACGAGCCGAACGCGAACGTGCTTTCGACCAAGTACGCTTCGACATCGGCAACACCCGCGCGCCTACGGTCACGTCCGCCACGAGCAGCACCACCGAGGCCCGCAGGAAGCAAGCCGAACTCGCCGCAGCCGAACGCATCGCGGAGCTGCGCCGCCAACAACTCCGCGTCGAAGAGGACCTCGTGAAGAAGCGACTCGAGACCGAGCTGCAACAGATCGAGGCAGAGGGGTCCCAGGCTGGCGGCTCACAAGCAGGTCGACTGACGCCGACCGACCAAGAAGCCACGCAGCGTATCGATGCGTGGTTTCAACGAACCGAGGTGAGTGAAGGAGCAAACATCGTGCCTGCTAAACCGACGCCGATGAGGCAGCGCACGGTCACGCCTGAACGAGGCGAACTCTTACGTCCGAGCCGAAGCCGAACCGCGAGCCGCAACGAAGACATCGACCGACTCGCCGATCGCATCGAGAGTATAACTCGCCCACCACCGAAACAGGTATACGAACTCCCGATCTATACCGGACTGCCGAACGAGTGGTTGACATTCTACCACTCGTACACCGAGAGCACGCAGCGGTATAAGTTCTCGAATTTCGAGAACATGGCGCGACTCCGCGCGGCGCTGAAAGGTGAGGCGCGAGAATGCGTCCAACACATGCTGGCGTCGGGATCGAGCCCGGACTTAATCGTCCGAATATTAAAAAAGAATTTCGGTAGGACCGACATTCTCGTCGACAGGGCGCTGGAGGACCTGAAACGACTGCCCGCCCTAGGACCGAGCGCGACTGACCTCAACACTTTCTCCATAAAAGTTATGAACGTCGTCGCGACGCTCATGGACTTAGACAAGTCACACTACGCAGGTAACCCACTACTGATCCGAGAGATTACCGACCGCCTGAGCCCGCACCTGAGATCGAGATGGTGCACACACGCACGTGAACACATGCGAACAGGTGAGTGCGAGATCGTAATGTTAGCGGAATTCCTACTCGACGAATCCGACGCCGAATTACAATTCTCGCACGCACGAGCCCCAGCGTCGCGACGCCCAGCCGCTACGAACGTGAATCACCAGCCGCTGCCGTCCCGACGCCCGAACCCCGTGAACAGCGGAGCTGCGATACGACGCCCCGCAACCATAAGAGCCCAGACATACGCCACGGAACGAGTGGACGCCTGTCTGTGTTGCGGCAACACACACTGAACCACGGACTGCCGCAAATTATTAGGTATGACGATAGGAGCGAGATGGGAGTGGGCTCGAGACGCACGCATCTGCTACAAGTGTCTCGACAAAAGACACCGCCGCGAGAACTGCACGGCGAAAGGTTGCGGCGTGCCCAACTGCCCACACTCGCACCACAAACTGCTACACGATTTGACGCCGCCCACGAGTAGGGCGCCGCCCAACGTAGCACCCGACGTAGCACTCGACCGCCCAGCCCGCCCGACGCGTAGCACAGCGCAGGCGGCGCCCGGCCCCGCGCGTAGAGACAAGACGCCCGTGCAGAACGAGCACGCGCATACTACGGCGGAGCTAACCGCCAACACTGTAGACGCTAACACAAAGGTAATGCTGAAGATAATGCCTATCGTGGTAAGCGGACCGAACGGATGTATCGAAACATTCTGCATGATTGATGAGGGGAGCACGATATCTCTCATCGATCAGGGACTGGCGGATCAACTAGGAGCAACGGGACCCGAAAAGCCTCTCGTCATACAAGGCGTAGGCTCGATATGCCTAACGCAACCGAGTCAACGCGTAGAGGTAAGCGTCCGGGCTACGAGCGGAGGCCCGTCACACTCGCTTACGCTGCGCACTGTACCGCAACTGGGACTACGTGAGCAGTACATGCCGCGTAGGGCGGTACTCAACTTCGAACACTTAGCCGACTTGAACGAAGCCTGCTACGAACATGCCGCGCCTAAAATACTATTGGGCGCGGACCACTGGCACCTGACGATCCCGCTAGAGACGAGAACGGGAAGGCAGTGCGACCCAGTGGCGATCCGTTCGAAAATCGGATGGACAATTTACGGTATGGCCCCACGCTACTTACGAAACCAGAGCGATCGAGAGGTGGTCATGCACGCTTTCTCGGACGAAGACCGAGAAATAAACACGGCGTTGAAAAGGTACTTCGACGTCGAAGCACTAGGCGTGAAATTAATCGACAAAAGGAGCCCGCAGGATCAACACGCTATCGACATATTTAACGCGACAGTTAAACGCATCGACGGCCCGCGCTACGAGGTTGGACAACTGTGGCGCGACGACGAACCCTGCTTGCCGCCCAGTTATACTATGGCGTATAACAGGTTGCGCAGCATCGAACGACGCATGGATAGAGATCCGACGTTTGCAGCGGAGTACACCGCGCAAATAGATAACTTGCTGACCAAGGAATACGCCGTGCGACACATAGGCGATTACGACGGTCATGAAACCTGGTTTTTGCCGCATTTTGCTGTACGCAACGTAAACAAGGGCAACAAAATCAGGTTGGTATTCGATTCCAGGGCGACCTCGCAGAACGTCAGTCTGAACGACAAGCTGCTAGAGGGCCCGGATTTACTGCAGTCACTCCCGGGTATCCTGTGTAGATTCCGCGAAGGTGAGTTTGCAGTTAGCGCCGACATACAGGAGATGTTTCTGCGGATCCAGATGAGACCCGACGATCAAATGGCGCAGCTATTCCTGTGGAGGGGAATGAACCGGGAGCGACCGCCGCAAGTATATCGTATGAAATCAATGATATTCGGGAATACATCTTCTCCATACTTAGCACATAGCGTGCGAAATAGGAACGCCCAGGACAACGCCGAGCTGTATCCGGACGCCGTTTACGACATTCAGACGAATCATTATATGGATGATTTCTTGGCGGGATACGAGACGGAGCAGCAGGCGATCGACGCCGCTAGGCAAGTAGCAGCCTCACACGCTATGGGAGGTTTCGTCCTGCGAAGCTGGGCCTCGAATTCGACGAGGTTGATGGAGCAGATCCCGCCCGAGCAACGAGCCGCCGACGATCTCACAAGCTTAGGCAACAAAGAGCAAAAGGTATTGGGATTGTATTGGAACGCTCGGACCGACGAGTTGAGCTTCAATACATCGCTGATTCGCGTGCCGCCCGAGGTACGAGAGCTACAACGAGGCCCCACGAAGCGCGAAGCCCTCAGCGCTCTGATGAGCCTGTTCGACCCGCTTGGGTACTTAGCGCAGTACACCGTGACGGGAAAGGTCCTGCTACAGAACGTGTGGGCCCTAAGAACGAGCTGGGACTCGCCGCTGCCAGGCGAGTTAAACAACGCTTTCGTTACGTGGTTGGAGCATATCAAACACGTAGCCGAGCTGCGGTTACCGCGACGCTGTATCCAGCTAGGTACAGGCGTGCGGCATCAACTGCACGGTCTGCACGTGTTTGTGGACGCGTCAGAGCAAGCGTTCGCCGCCACCGCGTACTGGAGGACGGAAAGGGAGACGGGCGAAAACGAGCCGCGAGTACACTTAGCCGCAGCGAAATCTAAGGTAACTCCCGTTCGTCGCTTGTCCATACCGCGAGCCGAACTTCAAGCCGCTTTAATAGGAGCCCGATTAGCGCAGACATTACAGAACGAGCATCGCGTGAAACCCGTGCAGACCGTCTACTGGACCGACAGCCGAACCGTACTGCACTGGGTACGCGAGAACGCGCGCCGATACAGCGCATTTGTGAGCCACCGCTTAGGCGAGATAGCGGAGCTCACCGAACCCGAACAATGGCGCTGGGTCCCGACAAAATTGAATCCGGCCGACGACGGTACTCGACCGGACCCCTATCGCGTGGTAAGGAGCACCGATAGATGGTACGTGGGTCCTGATTTCCTGCGACAACCCGAACCCGAATGGCCGCAAGAAACTCGAGCACCGCAAGCAGAGCCGCCGATCGAGATAACCGAGCAGGTACCGACAGAACGGTGTTACGTGACGAATCACGTAGATCCGCCGCTGCCGAAAATCGAGCGTTTCAGCAACTACGATCGCTTGATCGGCGCGACGGCCCGAGCACTCCTTTTCATAGAGCGACTGAAAAGAAAAACACAGGTACCGTTAGAAACACGTCACTATCTTATAGCTGAAAACCTGTGGATGCAGTGGGCCCAGCGGCGTGATTTTCCCGAGGAACTCCGAGCTCTCTCACGGGGGGAGGCCATTGCCCGTAGCAGCCGGCTGTACAAGCTAGACCCGCAGCTGCAAGACGACGGCCTCATACACATGCGCGGGCGTATCGACGCCGCGCCCATAACTACAAACAAGCAACCCGTCATATTGGACGGGCGAAACCCGTTTACGAAACTTTTTATTTTGCGCGCTCATAAGCGAGCGCATCATTGTTCTAACGAAACAGTTGTGAATGATTTAAGGCAGCAACTGTGGATCCTGCACCTGCGACCGACCGTTCGCAGTGTGGCCCGAGCGTGCATGCATTGCGTGCTCCGCCGCACGCGCCCACGCGTGCCGCCCTTGGGCGATCTGCCCTCTGATCGCCTGCAGCCGCACGCACGGCCCTTCACTTACTGTGCAGTGGACCTGTTCGGCCCGCTCACAGTCACTGTGGGCCGCCGGCACGAGAAGCGCTGGGTAGCGCTATACACGTGCCTCACAACCCGAGCTGTACACATGGAGCTCGTGTACTCCCTGTCTACGAGCAGCGCCGTCATGTCGCTACGCCGCCTTGCCGCCCGCAGAGGATGGCCCGCTGTTATGTGGAGTGATAACGGCACGAATCTGAGGGGCGCGGATGCTGAGCTACGCGCCGCCTACCACGACTGGATACCGGCGCTACAAGAACACGGCGTGCAACACCGAATGAGTTGGCGTTTCATCGCACCCGGCGCACCGAACATGGGCGGCGCCTGGGAGCGCCTCATACGAAGCGTCAAGACTGCACTCGCCGCTACACTAAACACACGAAGCCCGAAGGAAGAGATCCTGATTACACTTCTAGCCGAAGTTGAATACTCGGTCAACTCACGTCCCCTAACACACGTGAGCGTTGATCCTAACGAGAGCGAAGCGATAACGCCCAATCACTTCTTATTGGGCGGCCCGGCGGGGGTCCCACTAACCGGCCCCTGCGACGAGGCAGATCGCAAATCCTGGAAGACAAGTCAAGCTCTCGCCGACCACTGGTGGAGCCGATGGATCCGGGAATACCTGCCGACCTTAGCCCCACGACAATCCTCAATGTCACGGGAGCCTACGGTCGCCGTAGGCGACTACGTGCTCATCACGGACAACAGCGCGCCCCGCAACGTGTGGCCGCGCGGCATCGTGGAGGCGACCTACCCCGGCCCTGACGGCGCAGTACGGAACGTGGACGTCAGGACAAGAGGAGGAGTCTTCAGGCGAGCTACGAGCCGGCTTGTGGTCCTGCCCATCACCGAGGGATCGACTTCGCGATCGGGGGGAGAATTGTTACGGACACAAGCCGAAAACTGTTAGTCTGTAAGCGATATTTGATGTATATAACGTTAATTTATTAAATTTATTTAGTGCGCATAAAAGACGCTATAAGTCGAGTTATTATGTACATAATGTACATAAATGTCCATAAAAGAGACATATATATGTAACTGGTCTAATCCCAAACCAATCCCGATCCGAAAATCACGATTCGATAGCGATGAATATTACATAAGATATTCACGTGGTGCCGAACCACGTGGCAATGTTATGATAATATCACATCACCTGCTATCGCTTACACAATAGTGTCAGGCGATAGCTACGGAAAATCCCATCAGGAATCCGTTTTTATAATGTTTCTAAAGTAATTAGGTCAGCCGCAATCCACGTTAACGTAAAATTAACGTGAATTATGAACCGTCCAATTAGAGCCCATTTTCAGTACGAAATCCTATTGGAATTTCATTTTAACAAATCGAATTAACTTTATTATGACCTAATCACTTGGAATACACTTGTAGATGCATCTGGACTCATTGTACTTACCTTTTATAGCCTTCCGCGACTTACTAGCACACCGTAAATTTAACTTCATCGATCGATCCGACTTAATAATTAATGAACCGTAACTCTTATCTTATAAAACGTAAGGCTATTTAATGCGATGCAATGAAAGCTACAGAATGAGACATCTCACGTAGAAATCGAACCGTAAACGTAGATACGATCCTTCCCGAACCGCCCATCCCGTAGACCAGAAACGCCGTTAGGGCTGAAAATTGGGAAAATGAACGTCCAATCACGTAGCTAGTTCACTTTCTCATACAACGACGCTTAGAAAAGAACGCACTTGATGAAAGGGGCGTGCCGGCCGTAGAATGTACGTTCCGACGCCGCCTATTGGCCTGCGAGCCAGTATTGCGCTCACAGATCCTGAGTCTTATTAGATTATAAGAAAAAGCACATAAGGAATTATTGTTATCGAATATTTACCATACTGCCGAAGAAAAATAAAGAACCAACAAGTCAACTAGTCTTTATATCTCGAATTCGAACCTGCATCGAACCTGCATCGACCTGCTGCCGTAACCAAGTTTGTCCGAGGTCCCATTAGTTTGGTTGATCTCCAAACTTCGGTCTACGTGCCCTACGTGATATCTACGTGACATTCACGTCGTGCAGCTACGCATCGGATCCGGAGCCGCAGAACCGAACCGCACTACGAGCCAACGAACGTACGGCATTGCTACGTGTGACGTAGCAATCTACGTGGCATCTACGTGCTGCGTCTGAACCGCCGTGCCTACGACTGGGTTAGCCACGGCGACCGAACTGGAACCACGAATTCCGAGAACCGACAATACAGTCCACTGTGCTCACTCGTGAGCTACCGAAGAGGCAGTGTTGAGCGATCATCCTCAACACATAGTATTTTCATCCTTCACAATAAACTGCTGTTTTAAGCCCGAGGTTTAAGTTAAGAAATATTTTAAGCTCTATAAAAAAGTCGTAAACGCCCTAGAAACTGTAATCTCTTATTACCTTCTGGAAGTCAACTTACGTCCTTTTAAAGAAAAAATATGAAATTTGGCGATAACTCAAAAACGGCTCGACCGATTTTGTTCAATTAGTTTTCATTGAAAGTACTTATAAGGCCTCATTTACATGAATTTTTCCGATTTTTTTTGACCCGTGGTTGAAAAGTTAGAGGGTAGTAGAGAGGAGCACCATTTTTTTTGTTTTCGGAGCGAATATTTACAAAACTGGTAACTTTATCAAAAAATAATGTTAAGTGACCCCTATTATTCCCAAGCAGCACATTAGTGAATTTTGCAGCTTATCTTATAGCTTTAAGTTCTAAATGAGTGGTTTAACAGTGTTTGATACAACTTATAGCTTTAAACACAACTCAAAACTGTATATGAGTTCATCCTATCACTTGTAGTTGCATAGGAGCGTTTTTTGTTTCTACTTTATTACTTATGGTGGGATAAAGTCGATTTTGCTACTTAAAGTTGCATGAAGGTTCAAATTGTCACTCAATAAGAAGCAATAGTGCTATAATAGGGCCTTAAAATCAATTATAAGCAACTTTTACATATAAGTGGGAACATACCCTTATTTGGAACTAAAAGTTCCAAATGACTAGTACAATAGCGAATTATATCACCAATAGTGGCTAAAGGGATAATTTTACGGCTCTTTTGGAACCAAAAAATATTGCAACTTTAAGGCCTAAGAAGTACCTTATTGCCACTCCAACGCATAAATAGGTCTCAGTAGGAGGTTCTTGGAACCAAAAGCAGTTATTTTCACTTATTTCAAACCACTAACGAACTAAAAGTTCTATTATAGTTCCTATTTGCGCCTTGTCAAAATATATTTAATAGTCTTGCTTGTTTAATAGTCTACAAAAGAGCAAATAATTACTATTGGTAATATCATTCACTGCTTTGCCACTCGCAAGATACAAATAAGTGATTATTAGACTTGATAGTTCCAAATAAGGAACAAATAAGTGAAAATAAACACTGTAGGATCTTTTTTGTTTCGCCATGTTTACAAATGGAAGCCTATGAAAATTGATTATTTTAACCAGAATTTTATCACACTCACGCATAATCATAGACTTTTGATAGTTGTGACGATGTTACTTTAACATTGTACGTAACCTACAATCATTAGGTCAGGTTTTTAACAGTTTTATTTATTATCAGTATCTATTCCTTATTTAATTTAGCACTCTCTTTTTTAATATTCCTGATCAAATGAAGGGCGCGTCGAAATTTACAAAGAAAACATACTATAGTTTCACAGTAAAAAAAAAATCGCAAGAATTTCGTGCTTATTTCAATGCTTGTATAACGTAAAGTTTTAATCACAATCAAACAGACATATAAATCCAAAATGAATATGGCGGATCACGTATTACTTTTAATAAAACACAATTTGACAGTTGCCTCGCCACTCAAAGATAATTTTGGCGACTCATTTATCACTCATTGACCGAACTGAAATGTTTTCATTCGTTCACTGCGCATAACTTTCACCCATAGTTCTAATTACCACTTAAGGTAATTGTGAGATCTCTTATGGATTCTATTTAGCACCAAAAATAGGCTGCAATTTTTCTCCTTTTGGTTCTATACTGGTGGCATAAGGGTTCTTGCCACCTATATAGCACTTAGTCATGGTGGTAAATTTCACTTAAGCATCTAATTAGATATGATATACGAGCTATTTAGACCCAGTTGTGCTACTTGGGTTTTTCCAATACCTATTCAACGAAACCCTACACACCAGTGTTGAAGAGAAAAAAAAAACACCCCCTGACCCCTATTATTTTTCCAATACCTATTCAACGAAACCCTACACACCAGTGTTGAAGAGAAAAAAAAAACACCCCCACTTTAGGTGTTCGAGAGGTACCCGAAAAAAAAATTTTTTTTTAATTTTTTTTTTACCGGTCTGTCGGAATTATACTCGTACATACACATACTCATACCAAATTTCAGCTTTCTAGTACTAATGATCACGGAGCTAAGCCGCGGACGGACGGACGGACAGACGGACATGGCGAAACTATAAGGGTTCCTAGTTGACTACGGAACCCTAAAAATAGGACAACCTCACACAAATCAATCTAGTCCCACAGTAAGCTCTAATAGCCTTGTGATATGAGCACTAGACGACGATAATACTTATATAGATAAATACATACTTAAAAACTAATAACATCCATGACCCAGACACAAATATTCAACTTCATCACACGAATATTCGCCCTTGCCGGGATTCGAACCCAGGACCGCCGGCTCAGTAGGCAGTTGCTTTACCTCTGTGCCGACCGCGTCGTCACTTGTTTGTTAAGAAATCCATACTTAATAATTATAAATGCAAAAGTGTGTCTGTCTGTTACCTCTTCACGCTTTAACCGCTAAACCAATTTAGATGAAATTTGGTATGTAGATTTTGAGTCCCAGGGAAGGACATGGGATACTTTTCATCCCGGAAATCATCTTTTAAAGGGGTGAAATGTGGAATGAAGGTTAAACACTATAAACCGCTGAACCAGTCAGTAAAACAGTGACAGTGTACTCACGTACTACATAGATCGCGCTGTCAGTAATGGCGGGCAAATTAATCATTCCATGCAGATGAAGTAGCGGGCAAAACATTGGCGTAAGGTACTTGCGCCAAAGATGGCCCAGTTCCTAAGATAGCCCACTTCAAAGTTTTATAGTTATAACCGTTCGAATGAATTCAACTTTCGCGCCCATGTTCGAAAAGTACCATAGACATAAATTAAGCCTATAGTACTAACCGAACCTATTATCTAAGATTATTTTTAAGTCGGGGCCTGGGTGGGGGCCTGACCATGGCCTATGAGATGAAGCGATAAATTTCTATCGGCAACCCAAAATCCTGGGGTGGGCGCGACCCCCAATAAGCCTATGGGGCAAAAGCTAGTAAAATAATAGTTCATACCCAGCAAGCAGTAGTTCTCTCCCATCTCCTCGACAGAGACGTAGGCCTTCGAACGGATCACTGTGTAGATACCACCAACTGCAACAAAACATTAATATTACACGTGGATCCCCTTGATATTATAACCATAACCCGGGTTTTCAGTGCACGTGAATGACGAGGCCAACAGTAGCCGTCAAATTTGAAATCATGCGTGCATCGTAAACCACGGGTACGGTATGGTATAACTGCGATAGTTTGTGAAGATCCTTGGATGTTTATTTATTTATCCTAATTACAACCCGGTTACAATATCTGTGGACCTGGCTTCGATGACGTCACGTCGGCGCTCTGGTACGGTGCGCGACGCGACGCGGCGAGCGCGGGTAGGTACAAGGGTAGGGGGAGGGGCTCCACATTCCAGCGAGGTCCACAGATATTGTAACCATGTTGTAAGTGGTAGGACAACTTACAAACCTAGAACCTACACTAACCTAACCGTACCCAAGGTCGGTCATTGGCGGAAATGATCCCACAAGATGCTGGCGGCGTTTCCCCGCTGCACAGCAATACTGAGCCTTTGTCCGAGAAACGCGCCAGCTCTGGGATCACAGGTAGTTCGAATTCGTTTTTTTTTAGGGAATCGAACAAATTGTGAGCCTCTGGTCCCCATGGGCCTAGTCTCTCTATCGCAAACGGTACGAAAATATAGTTGTCACCTAAACACACATATTTTCGGAGTTTAGCCGCTTCCGCGTTTGTGGCCGCCCCACCTGGATTTTGGCACGTTGTTGCCATGTGTGACGGTGCCAGTGTCCACAAAGGTGAATTTTATAATATTAGACGAGTGTTTCTCAATCCATACTATAATATTATAAATGCGAAAGTGTGTGTCTGTCTGTTACCTCTTCACGCTTAAACCGCTGAACCGACTTAGATGAAATTTGGTATGGAGATAGTTTGAGACCCGGGAAAGGACATAGGATACTTTTCATCCCGAATAAATTTAGTGTTCCCGTGGGATGAGCGTGTAACACCGCGGGGCACAGCTAGTTAAAACTGTAAGCTGCATAGTAACTGTGTCACGTTCTAATACCCCAGTGAGACATCTTCGTAATCTAATATCAGCATTATGCGTGCTCAAGAACCGTCACAAAGACGAAACCTGTCCGTCTTACCAAACTAGTTTCAGAACGTGTGCTTTAATTAAAATTTGTCAGCTTAAACAAATAGGTCATCTAGTCTCTAGACAAATAGGTCAAATAGACATGGATGGAGAAAAAAAAGAGGGTCTCAGGAAAAAAGATTATTTATTTATTTTTTTATTTAACTTTATTGCACTAAACAAAAAGTGTACAAATGGAGGACTTAATGCCATAAGACATTCTCTACCAGTCAATCATTGGGCTAAACAGAAACATTTTATGGTGCAGGGCCTGTCAACTATCAACATTATACCAAAAGTGAAACTTATTATATATCAGTAATATAATGAACACAATAAATAAACATACACAAATATGCAATACAATATACTTACATAAACATTAATACTTGTACCCAGTGCAAAATATCATAACCGACAATCAGTCTAGGAGCTTACTGTTCAGATGCTTGCGCAACATGTCCTAGAAGGTTTGTTTTGTTTGTGCTTGCCTGGAGGAAAGTGGAAGATCGTTCCAAAGCCGTATTGCCTGAACAGTGAAAGAATTATCTTCCTCTGGAGATGTTTTTTTTGTGAAAATTAATTTCTTTACCTTTGTTAGCAGCCTCCCATGCCGTCTCGAAGGTCCAGCGGTTCTCATCACTAGCCGCCTGACCTTTGTCCATGAAGGACAGGAGGTCGTGGGTGGACTCCGCTCTGTAGAAACGGCGAGAGGTTCTGTCGCGCGACATGGTGCTCTGTTGACAAGAAATTAGATTATTTTACACCAAGAGACTTCCCATACAATTTGCTCTATTGAACACCAAAAAAAAATTTACTAAATAAACACAGATATTGTGTCCTTTAGATGATACACAATGGACTTGGATTAATTTATGTAATAAATAAAAACTAAATCATTTATGCGCCTTTTAATATCAGTGACAACCCTATCGCTTCAACGTTACTATTTGGGTAAAACGGCTACTCTGTAGTTTGTACCGTGCCATCCCTTTCATCCCTCTCATGTCAAACAATATTTGAATGAGCGGGACGGTGCCATACGAAGATTGAATTTCAAAATGTCCCAGATTGCAGGTGTTTGTGACCCGAACCGAAGGTGAGGGCCATAAATATGGGATCTGGGGCTATACGATTTACCACTCATGGTTTGTCTAAAGTTTTAAGTCTTGCGGTGGCCAGGAAGCGAGATTTGCTCCCTGTAGCGGGCAAAAAATCCCACTTACGACCTAGGGTTACGTAAATGGACTAACTGACCCTAACAATTTATTTAATGGGTCTTTACCCATTGTAAGTTTGAAATAGATAACAGTATTTATTACTACGAGAAGATTATATTGGTATATATTTGAAGCCTTCGGTTTGAATTTTTCATTGATAATTTTTGTTTCAAAAACTACTCGAAATTGACAAAAATCACACAGAAAACTGGTTTCTTCAACTCATTTTCGACTGCACGCAATAAACGCATGAAATAGTTACTTATGTTACTTTCTAGAACTCAGGAAAAAATATTATTCACTTCAAAAAGTTGGTCGAGATTATCAATATATTTGTCATAACAAAAATTAAAAGGAATAAGGCCTCTTAAGATTATTGTTACATATTACGAGGAAACAACATGATTATAACACATACATATAATGTAATAGATAGATAACTCAATCATGTTTACACATTGCAGTAACGTACATACACGTAGTACATATTTCAAAAGGGCATATGGCATAGTCTTTCCTCATTCTTAATTCCACCTTAAATACCTACATAGACATAAGATTTTTTTTCCGGGATTAAAACAGTGGAGTAATGGCCTTTTTAAAACGCTCCTCATGTTTAATTCACAACCGAGAAACACTTTACTGTACAAACAACTACATATTTGCATCCACACAAGTCACACATAACGTTCGAGTGTAAAAAATCGTTTACATACATTTCCATAATAATGTGTCTAGTAGTAGTAATTCTTTGCTGATGATTTGTTTTCCGTCTATTTCGTCCGTTGTGGACGTTAAATACATCTTGGACAATCGCCAGACTCGGTGCAATGATTTACGCAATACTTATGACAAAATTACGTGACAATGTTCGTAATAACTATTTTTTACATGGATGGCTGCGTTTCCACCAAAGATGTGGAGTGTATGTGACATGTAGTCGCGCGACAAAGAGTCACATGTCACAGTAATGCTATACCCCGCGCGGCGAACGATGATTCCTCTGTACCGCCTGAAAGTCGATGATCACGGGAACGTGATAAAAAGTATCCTATGTCCTTCTCCTGGTTCTAAGCTACCTCCTCACCAATTTTCAGCCAAATCAGTTCAGCCGTTCTTGAGTTATAAATAGTGTAACTAACACGACTTTCTTTTAAATATAAGATAGATAGATAGATAGAAGATAGATAGATAATCGGAAAAATGTACTGAGCAGAGATGGGCATTATTCGAATAAATTTTTATTCGAATAATCATTCGAATAAAAAATTAACGAAATTCACGAAATATATTTGTTTGTTTGGTTAAATATAAAGATTAATTTGTTATCATGATCTTTTTGTAAACGTTTCAGCTTGGTGTAAAAATTCGTATGTCCGCATGTTTGGATGCTCGGATTGCCGCATCATCATCATCATCATCATCATCATCATCATCACTGACATTCGAAACTCAGTTTTTAGAAGGCAGTATCCGCCCTGTGGCACTGGTAGTATAATAAACGAGGGATTAGCGAAAGGCTCCTTAAGCTAGGGTAAATCTGACTTATAGTACTTCTTTTTACTAGGACCACAGAATTATTCGTGACAATTCATTCGACGAATAAATTATTCGCGATATATTATTCGACGAATAATTTATTCGAATGATGAATAATCATTCGTGGTTTTCATTCGTCATTCGCGAATAATTTGGTTATTCATATTCGTTATATTATTCGTCATTCGAATAAATTGTGGCGTTATCTGGGGAAAGGGACCTTATTGTCGGTTCTAGTTGCCGAGATAATCGCGTTTAAAGTAAAATGTCGAAAAAAATCTATTTTTCTTTTTTTACTCTAAATTAATAAGAAGGGTCTAAAATTTAATCTGACAAAGACACAAGTTTTTAAATCGATTTTTTAAGACTTAGAACAGCCCTTAAAGTTTAGTGAAAAAGGGACCTTATTGTCGGTGCCCCTCTTAGTATGCTTTCTGTGAGCTCGGTATCGGTTTGAGAGACGTGCCGGTACTTGTCGGCGCGTCAAAGGATAATTATTGATCATTAGGAGTATCCTTGCTCATCTCTCACACTTCCACTTCTTGGGAGTGTGGGGGGAGGGCCTTATCTGTACTATGTACACTTAGGCTACTTCTGTCGCGGCCCGTTACTACGGGCCGGTCTTTCTGGTGACGCGTGGTTGTGACGGCGGTTTCTTAGTTGGTTGGGCCTTCGTGATGTTCCATGACTCCTCGAGGCCCGGGTGGAGCTTTATCTCCTCTTCTTATTTCCCACTGTTGGTGGTGGTGGTGGTGGTGTCGCTGCATCTGCAGCTCGTAGCACCTCGTGGCGGGATTCATCAGCTTTCCGGAACATTGTGCCGGCCAGTCTGCTGATCTAGGCGTCTAAGGGTTTCCATTTCAGTGCCCTCTGTATATGGTCATTCCGCACGAAGCGTGGGCAATCTGTAATGTGTCTCAGTGCCAGGTTTTCTTGGGCTCTCATTTTGTTTCGGTTTGTGGTAGCCACTAGGGCGTACCACGCCGGCGCCGCGTATGTGAGCCTGGAGCTCACATACGTTTTGTAGATCCCCAGCTTCGTGCGGATCGGCAGGTTGCTCCTTAGGACTGGTCTCAGCGTAGTTCACGCTGGTCTGGTTCATGAAACCACTTCCGCCACGTGCTGCTTGATGGTGAGGCCCCGGTCTATGGTGGTACCTCACCGTGTGCTTCCATTCCACGTCTTGACCAAACATGCGGAGTGGAGGTGAAGTCTGTTTTCTTCCGGTCATGAAGGCCTGAGTCTTGGTGACGTTGACAGTAAGCCTCCAGTCCTCAAGCCATCTTGGTAGGGCGTCTAACTGGGTCTGTATCTTCCTGACGGCATGGGTGGGGCTGACGGATGCGGTGTAAAAGGCCGCGTCATCCGCGAACAGCCCCAGCTTGACGTCGCCTCC
The DNA here is from genome assembly GCA_905147355.2 of Apotomis turbidana. NCBI lineage: Eukaryota > Metazoa > Arthropoda > Insecta > Lepidoptera > Tortricidae > Apotomis > Apotomis turbidana. The sequence goes on from LR990307.1 coordinate 7,692,423, forward strand.
TACCACTGGGATGTCATCGGTGAAGGTTGCGTAGCATGCTGGTGTAAGACAGCTTCCCTGAGGGACTCCTGCTAGGATTGGGCGCTCCGAGGGCAGTGCCTGTTCCACTGCCACTTGGAACTTGCATCCACTCAGAAAGGACTTTATCACCGTTATGATGTTGCGTGGGGCCGTGGTGTTCAACAGTTTGTACAGCAGCCCTGTTAAGGAGTTTTTATATTAGTTTTTATATTGTCTATGTTTTATTTATCTATTTTTTGAAGTACCATTGTTTTACCAGTTGTCAATATATTCTTGTGTCTAGCTGCTGTGTTTTTGTCCTCGCTATAGTAATTAGTAGCTATCGAAGATTCCCGTACAAGCCCCTCGTGCCATACCCAGTCGAACGCTTTTTCAATGTCGAGCATGACAGCCACAACATGCTCCTTCTTGTTGCTTGTATTGGCCATAAAGTGAAGCACGCGAGTGAACTGTAGCGTTGCCTGAATCCGAACTGTTCCGAACGGAGCTCGACGTGGGGGAGAAGTTTCCCCAACAGGAGCCTCTCGAACACCTTGGAGAAGGTGCTGAGCAGAGTTATTGGCCTACAGCTCTCCGGTCTTCGGCATTCTTTGCCAGGTTTGGGCAGCATAACTACCCTCCCAGTCTTCCAAGTTTGGGGAAAGTGACCCGAGCGCATGATCCCGTTGAACAGGCGCGTCACTGCCACAATGGGGATCGAATCGGCGCCCGGTGCTTTCTTGGGGTCGCAACGTTGGAGGACTCGCTGCATCTGGCTGGGGGAGAAGAAGACCGCGTCTTCCTCTGCTCTCGCTGGTGCATCCGAAGTACCTCTCCAGGTGTTCTGTGATGTTCTGCTGGTGTTCTGCATTGTGCATCGGGTTGGGCCTAAATTGTCCCTCCAGGTACTCGGCGAAGATCTCTGCGTGATCCTCAGCCTTGTAGCGTGGAGTGTTGTCTACAGGGTCGTAGAGTGGTTTTATTGCCTCAGGTTTTGTCACTAGCTGTCTGCAGATACGGTGAATGAAGGGGACATCACCCTCTTCAGACGCTAGGTGGCTCTCCCAACTCTCGGCCCTGTGTTCTGTGAGCGCCTTCTTGGTTTTTATGATCATGGCGTTGAGCTCTACCTTGATCGTCGGGCATCTTGTAGCCTGCCATTTTCTGCGCAGGCGGCGCTGCTCCTCGATCATGCTCCTAATCCTCACCGGGAGGGACGTGTGCCTCTCTGTGGCGGGGATGGTGTGGGAGGCTGTTGATAGCGCCGCCTGTAGTCCAGCTGTGACCAGGTCTGCCGCTTTTTCCACTTCGTCAGCTGTGGAGACCGGAGTAGTGTGGCACGTGGTGGTCTCTTCTAGTTGTTGTGTGAATGTCTCCCAGCTGACTCGGTGTTTGGGTCTCCTAATTCCCATTAATGGATCCATTTCGATACACATGAGGATTGTCCGGTGATCGGATGGTAGGTCCGGCAATGCCTCATGTGTAAATCTGGCGTCAATTTGGCTGGCGACGCAGCAAAATACAAATTAAAAGTATTTTTCAAGACTTATTCTTAACTATGTCACTAAACATTTTACGTCCGACACTAAGGTCCCTTTTCAAATACGTTAATCATTTAGTGTTTGCCGAACCAAAATTATAGGTTTTTGGTAAGAGTTTAGTACTAAAGTGCTCTAAAAATTAAGACTATCAAAATTAAACATAAATTTATAGTCGATATCAGATGATATCACTAAATATTTTACCACCGACGATAAGGTCCCTTTTAGAAAATATAAAGTGGTTGTACCAACTTTTTACTAAACTTTATCTTGAATTTTGAGACTTATAAAACTCCTTTTTAATATTTGTTCTGTTAATTTGATCTCATTTGGCTATGTTTTAACGTAGTAGATGTATATGTTTGTTGATTTTGACTGTTTAATTAGATTTATAAACACAAAGCTATTTTTGTTAAAATAAATATTTTTTTATAATAAACAACGTTGATTCAAATCGAAGTAGCTCTTATTGAGTGTCTAATTACATATAATATTTATTCCTTCTATAATATCTAACGGAAATACACTATAAATAGGAATTTAAGTAAAAAATCCATCAATTTATATTTTTTTACTTTATGCACTTTGGCAAGGTAAACTATACGAAAACAGATATACAATTACAAAATTGAACTTGAAACCTGAAAGCCCATACAATCTACTCCTCAAATAGCATGTTATCTATGTAACTTCCAACAATAACATACTTTAATAGGGTGTAGAAGTTTGAATTCAATTTTCTCATAATCACCTTTTCTGACTTTTGAGTTTCAATTATTTTTTAAAAAATATCTATTGAACTTACATGCATGTTTTTTACATGGTTCGATAGCTCAATGTATGTAGATTATGGGGATATACATAACTCAATACCGACAGTAAGGTCCCTTTACCCAGATAACGCCACAATTTTGCCCATCTCTGGTAGACATGGGTAACTCCGGTTTCAAAGAGTCAAATGATCCGATTCCGTCAGCGGACTCGATTCCCTTACTGAATCCACGCGATTCTTACTGATTCCGCGGAGTTGTAACTCCGACCATCTAAACGCTCGTTTCGTTTCGTTTCGTTCGTTCGCGTTGACTCATGGTAGAGGTACAGAGCGCGTGAGTGTCTGTCTCTGTCTCGCAGCGATACGAGCCGGACTCAACAGGAGGAGTCGGAATCATTAAGCGGAATCGATTCCGATTTAGGAGTCGGATTCAGAGAATCAAATCACTAGTCGGAGTTGAGATTACCCATGTCTAATCTCTGGTACTGAGATGACAGGTGTCATAGGAATCATCTGCCGCGCGGGGTATAGATGCAATGGTAAAGGTACAGTACAGACATCTATGACTTAAGGCTGGGTTTCCACCAGAGATGTGCGAGGGTGCATAGCGAGGGATGTTTCTGTTAACCAATGAAATAACTTCATTTACATCCTCGCTTAGTGCAGCACAGTCTTCTTAAAACCCCGTTTTTGTCACGCCGGTTTTTCTTTTCAAACATACGATACATATTACCATGACGAATATCAGACTAAAACTCCCCCATCGATAGGACATCTAGATTTAGTTTTAAAAATCCAAGTTGCTCATATGTGGGTCATGAAATTCACATTTCATTGTATTGCTCAAGAATGGGTCTACTTACACAAAAAAATGATTATTCACTTACAAAAAAATAAATATGTTTTTTTTTTTAACTAGACCTTAGAGACCTAGAGACTTTAAGCAATAAAATGAAATATATGTTTCATGACACGGATATAAGCAAACAAAGATGATTTATTAAAATAAAACTACAGGACCTATCGATGTGGGAATTTTAGTCTGATATTCGTCATGGTAATATGTATCGTAATTTTACTTAAAGCACAGACAACCCCCACTAGACGGAGCATGTAAGGCGACCCGCGCGCACCAACGATATGGTACGGCAGAACATTAAAGTATCAACACGGCGGCCACCGTTTAGTTGCGTCCATGTTTATGAGGTCTCTCTACACCACTTAACACTACAATTTACCATGTTATTTATTCAATTTCTTTTTTCGTTGAGGTACGCATGGATCATAAACAAGGACGCAACTAAACGGCGCCGTGTTGATACTTTAATGTTCTGCCGTACCATATCGTTGGTGCGCGCGGGTCGCCTTAAGGTCGCCTTACATGCTCCGTCTAGTGGGGGTTGTCTGTGACTTAAAGTGATAACAATAGCCTTTTCTCAAACATGCAATGAAATATCGTCATAACGTGCGTTAAAACAGGCTTCAAAGTGTCACGTTTCGGGCGGAACAATTCGAGAGAACTGTAAAGGAATTTCATACAAAATTGAAGGCCTAAGCCGGGAAGATTTTTTTTTAAACATGGCGTCTGTGTTCATGAACGGGCGAAACAGCTGAATTATGTTTTTTCGTGAAAAGGGCTTTCCGGTTTCGTATCACTATCCGGCCTACCTACGATCGGCCGTCTATACCTACCCAGCCGACAAAAGCCTTTATTCCCCGGCGTCTGCAGTAATGTACTATTATTCCATTATGCAGTGTGGACACACTTCAATTAAAAGTAGGTATCAATAGTGCAAACTTCACATTAGAGTGGCGACCACGTATAAGATAATATAACGACAGCTTTTTAATCAACAAAAACTAAGGTTATGTTTATATCATGCAAAGCGTGGTTAATAACACCGAATATCGTGTTCATAAGCTGATCTTATCGTGCAGATAACAGCGTGCCTACCATGTGTAATGCCATATTTATCTCAAAACACTGTTTCGATGGACTACAAACGGCACCCGTTCACAAGCACAAAAATAATAATGAGTAGGTATCTCAGCCAAGCGTTGATCAGCATTGGGGCAATATATTCATGAATGAATGGCAAAATAACCTATCAAAGCGAAGCATCCAAGGAATAATATGATATTAAGCCTATTAATTAAATGTATTGCTGTCCAAACCTAGCCCATTATAATTTAACCTCTACATTCATTGCAACTATCCAAAATATCAGGTCATAATATGCTGGTAAAATCGCCATTTAATAGTTATTTGTTATACAAGGGGGGAAAGTTGTATTTTAACCGCGAGTGTTTATTTGAAACACGAGCTAGCGAAAGGATTCTATGATTGACCACGAGCGAAGCGAGTGGTTCAAAATAGAATCCTGAGCGTAGCGAGTGTTTCAATACACGAGACTTAAAATAACTTTCGCCCGAGTATAACACAAAACTTTTCACCTCACTACAGCGAGGAAAAAAGAATAAGGGTTTGTACCTACTATGAAAAATATCTGCAATAATCAACCAATTTGCCATTTATTAAATCTAAGGTCTAATTAGCTTTCATGTAGGTATTTTAAACGGGATTTTTCAGAAAATAAGCTCATGTCAAATTTTACTTTAGCTGCGTTGAAACGTCAAAACTCTTTCTCCACATGTGGATAAAAAGCGATTTTCTCAATAGATATCAAACAAACAAACTGGGCTTTCCGAGCTAGTGAGGTGAAAAAATAATAACCAATTTATATGAGCTACGAATTAAAACAGTTGCTACAACCCGTGAGGTCTAGCTAAAGTGGCCGGTTTACATTACCAACGACCATTTTTAAATGACCTGCGATATCAAACAGTTGGTATGGTCCGTGGGGTCTACCTAAAGTGGTTAGTTTACATGACCAAAAAACCATTTTTAAATGACCTGCGATATCAAACAGTTGGTATGATCCGTGGGGTCTACCTAAAGTGGCTTTTTAACATTACCGATCAACCATTTTTATATGACTGCGATATCAAACAGTTGGTATGGCACGTGGGGTCTGACTATATTGGCTGTGTATATTTATCTTGACAGAGACCTATTTACCTATTTGCTGTTTAATCTTGAACTCGCGTCCCTTTGCGCATGATAAGCGAACGTAATACATGCGCGTACGCATGTGTATGTCGTATTTATAGGCTGGTTACAAAATGATGTATAATAATCGTATTTGGACGACGCGACGCGGTTGGCGCAGTGGTTAAGCAACTGCCTACTGAGCCGACGGTCCCGGGTTCGAATCCCGGCAAGGGCAAATATTTGTGCGATGAACTCGAATATTTGTGCCTGTGTCATTAATGTTATTTGTATTTATCTGTGCATATTATTGTATAAATATGTTTATCGTCGTTTAGTGTCTATAACACAAGCCTACTAGAACTTACTGTGGGACTAGATTAATCTGTGTCAGGTTGTCCGATATTAAAAAAAAAGTGGATCGAGATTATCACGTGACGTGGTAGATAAACGATAAAACACATGTCACTTTCTAGCATACGCGAGTGGCGGATGATTTATTGATCGAGCAAGCGAAACGAGCGAGGCCTCGCCGTTTCTTCTTGGGCTAAAACTCTTTCGTATAAGTATCTAGAGGTTGGGATGTTCGGATGTCCATCTATCTGTTCTTGCCTATAGGTCGCATTTCTCAACCGATTCTCATGAAATTTTGTGAGTTGGTTGGTTAAATGTAGATTTTTATTGCCGATTCAGTTTTTCCGACATTTTTCAAAATGGCGGAAGTATTGGGGTTTCGAAACAAACTCGAGAGGTCTACAGAGAGAGTGATACAAAATGATGACAAGAGAAAAACGTCACGCGACAGCATCATCCGTCACTCTCTCACAGCACTGTAGGAAAGAGATAGGTAATATATCTAGCGTGTCACAGTTGTGCTAGAGGTGATGGTTTTATGTGTGCGTGACTACGAACCAATCACAGGGTCGTGTTGCTTGTGTGCTTGACGTTGTGATTCACGTGTACACCCCGGATTTTCGTCGCAGTCACGTGACAATAGAGTTTGAAGAGTAAATGGACCTGTGTTAATAAATAAGGAAAAACTAACAGTTTTGAACCCAACAAATTTTAACTTTTTTTTTTCTGGATTTGATTTGTTACGGAGAGTCAGTTAACGAAATAACAACGATGATAAATAAATCAATTGACCTATAGGCAATATTAAATAAAGAATATTAATTTATTTATTGTATTAATTAACACCGGTCCGTTTACTCCCCAAACTACCCTATTGTGACGTCACCGCGACAATGTCCGGGGTCTAGTCGTGACAGCGCACACGGACGTAACTTAGCTAGGGTTGCCAAATGGTCGGGATGTGTTGGGATTCTCCTGAATTTTTGTATGTCCTGGTGACTCCCGACAAAGTAACTAGGTCGATGCAGAGTCAGCCACCGGCTAAGCTTGCACCATAGATTGGAGCGGTTTTTTTTTTTTTTTTTTCGAAATTTTCTCTTCGTCACGATCACGACCTAGCGATATTTAATTTGTGCATTTTAAAACAAAAATTTTCTAAAATCGGTTGAGAACTCGCTGAGATCTGCGTATTGTTACAAAGTCCATTCGAGTCGATCCATGGGAGCTTCGCCCGCTTCGCTCGCTCCGCTCCAAAAAATCTCCCGAAAAACAAGTTCATTTTATAAAACTATAATTTTGAAATGACTGCTAATTTATCGATACTATACGTTTACGTTAAGATTGCACCTGGTAACAATGGTGTCACTGTGTCGTATACAAATGTGGTCCAAACTTAACATAACGTATACAAATCAAGGTTTCGTCCTCGACTGTTTTCAAAACTTAACCAATCGTAACGAATTACGAACATAATGGGTTCCCGTTTTATGTTTTTTTTTTTATGTTAGTATTTATTTATGTAAACATTTATATCGGCAGCGGACGACGTTGTTTTTAATATATATACTTACTTTAATGTAATTCAATTTTTGTGTCTCCCGAGCAAAGTCCCAATATCCCGAAAAAAATGTTGTTTCTCTCGATATTACGGTTATTCGATCTGGCAACCCTAAAACGTGGCTAGTTTTTAGGCTAATTTATTCTAAGCTAAGCCAGTGAAGCGAAAATGCATGCGATCAGATTTTATCACTGTTTTAAATGTCATGTCTGCCATGCTACGGTAAAAGGACGTATCTTACTATGACGTCCGTATAAAGATACGACCTTTTACCGTAACACGATTGTCTTCTCGCTATATTAGTGATTTAGCTAATCAGTTTCTATGCAACGGCGTGTAACGTTATGTATTTTAATGCTAACGTCGGCTCCATCCATAGCTCTCTAAACTCTTACCATGCTATCAGAAATCCGATGCGTTATTTATAAATATGCTGGACTGAGTCTAAGAATTGGCTAATTCAAAAATCACACATTTTTCTTTCGTATTATTCTGTTTATAATCGCTTCTCAGAGTATGTTATCAATACAATTCACTTTCGATTCAATTATGGCTTCATATTACGTAATATGCTTTTATCTTACCAGTGTCGATAACTCAATAATTATAATAGCCATCCAAATGGCATTGCCACTTATTCACAGGCACGTCATACTATTGAGACAAACATATTCACTGGGTACATGAATCTATATGTATGTAGTATATAATAATTATGTAATTATCCGTTAAAAATTCCGATTGTTTTAGACATTTTTCTCTGTGATCATACATTTTTATTGACATATTATCAATGTCACTACTTAGAACAGGGCTATTGCGATTTATTGGTATATATTTGAAACCTACAGTTTGAATTTTTCATTGATAATTTTCTTTTCAAAAACTACTCCAAATTTACAAAATTCACACAGAAAACTGGTTTTATCCACTTATTTTCGACACAACACACTAAAATCACGAAATAGCTGTGTTACTATCTAGAACTCAGGGAAAAGTAATATTCACTTCAAAAAGTTGGTTGAAATTATCAATATACATATTTGTCATAATCATAATATAAAAATATAAAATAAAAGGAATAAGGCCTCTTAAGTATTACATATTTATAAAATTGATTTTTAAAATTGTCTCCAAACATTATACACCACTTAATGTTTCTATTTAGCCCTATGGTTGACTAGAAGAGAATGCCTTGAGGCATTAAGTCCGACATTTGTACTAATTCAATCTGTGCAATAAATAAAAAGATTCCCACTGGCATCCTTATATTATTATATGTATATATTATCTTTTGATTTTGTATTTTTCAACAGTGCAATATTAACATGTTTGCAAAAGTAATTAAATTCATTTGTAATTAGTGATACTTGTATCGGGTCATAAATACCCTATACCGCAGTGAAGGTGTTAAGTACTAACTTTAGGAATTTCAACTTTTATTCTATAACTAGCCCGTGACTTAGTCTGAGTAGAATTTGTTAATCATCATAAGTGAATAATAGAAAACCTTAATAAATGTTCCCAGCAGACGTTCAATATACATAGCAATGATTACTATTATTTAATCCCTTGTACGCAATTTCAACAATTTGCTAATCAACTTGAAACAAACTGATATTTTAATGTAAAGTTGAAAAGATCCTGCTGGGATCCGTGTTTAGGCATACAAGGGGTTAATAATCCAGAACAATTATATTTAATGTCATAAACTGGATAAAAAAGACAATTAGTAAAATTATTCATCTAATACAATTCTAATTGGAAAATAAGCTAAACTTCAATTTTTATTTATGAGAATTGTTTTCTATTTCTTGAAGTTAGTTGTTCTGATTAATAATATTTGATGTTTACCTTTATTTTTAGGCTTTAATGAATGAATAACTTTTTTCTTGCGTTCTAAATTGATTTAAATAGGTTTTGGCAGAATATCATCATTTTTATTTTGGTAAATTACAAGACAACAGTAGGTAATCACCTGTACCATGTTATTATAATTTTGGTTCTGAATTAAGTATTGAACCATTTAAATAAAAATTTAAACATGATAAGTAATGTATAAAAAAATAAGATAAGTAACAGATAGTGGATATTATCTATATACCACTTTACATCACTTTATATAATACAAAGGAAAAATGAGGATTTTTAATGGACCATAAAATTAAATATAAAATACCAAGGTTACAATCCGACAAAAGTAATCACACCAAATTCCAAAGTCTATTAAAAAAAACCATAAAAAAGTGATAAGTATCGGCCGACAAAATGCATCAAAGTTTTATTTAAAATTAACAGCATTTTAAAGTTAGTGATACTTGTATCGGGTCATAAATACCCTATACCGCAGTGAAGGTGTTAAGTACTAACTTTAGGAATTTCAACTTTTATTCTATAACTAGCCCGTGACTTAGTCTGAGTAGAATTTGTTAATCATCATAAGTGAATAATAGAAAACCTTAATAAATGTTCCCAGCAGACGTTCAATATACATAGCAATGATTACTATTATTTAATCCCTTGTACGCAATTTCAACAATTTGCTAATCAACTTGAAACAAACTGATATTTTAATGTAAAGTTGAAAAGATCCTGCTGGGATCCGTGTTTAGGCATACAAGGGGTTAATAATCCAGAACAATTATATTTAATGTCATAAACTGGATAAAAAAGACAATTAGTAAAATTATTCATCTAATACAATTCTAATTGGAAAATAAGCTAAACTTCAATTTTTATTTATGAGAATTGTTTTCTATTTCTTGAAGTTAGTTGTTCTGATTAATAATATTTGATGTTTACCTTTATTAAAGGCTTTAATGAATGAATAACTTTTTCTTGTGTTCTAAATTGATTTAAATAGGTTTTGGCAGAATATCATCATTTTTATTTTGGTAAATTACAAGACAACAGTAATCACCTGTACCATGTTATTATAATTTTGGTTCTGAATTAAGTATTGAACCATTTAAATAAAAATTTAAACATGATAAATAATGTATAAAAAAAATAAGATAAGTAACAGATAGTTGATATTATCTATATACCACTTTATATCACTTTATATAAATTATATAAAGTGATATAAAGTGGTATATAGACTTTTAGAATTTTTCCTTTGTATTATATTATATAATACAAAGGAAAAATGAGGATTTTTAATGGACCATAAAATTAAATATAAAATGCCAAGGTTACAATCCGACAAAAGTAATCACACCAAATTCCAAAGTCTTAAAAAAAACATAAAAAAGTGATAAGTATCGGCCGACAAAATGCATCAGTTTTATTTAAAATGCTGTTATGTTTTGCATATTACATCGCGAAACCGGAAGATATTTAAAACTATTTTTAACCACGCCGCTTGAATGAAAAGCCGTGTCGTACGATGGTGTTACATCTCAATAATATCTGGACTTACCGATTAAAAACACGAAAGTTATCACCGACAACAAAATGTTCTTTCTTCACAAATTTATCACTTAAAACACTAGTTAAAACGTGGAAGAAGGATAATTGGCACTGTAAGAGGTATTAATGAATTTATTTACGTAAATTCGGGTGCGGAATACATGACTATGCGGGTAGAATATCTAAATGAAAATAGTTTTTATAGGTTAACAAACGTCAAACTGGTTTTGCTGGAAGGTCACCTTGATGTGACAGCCGTGGGGCGTATTTCAGAATGCAAGTTATAGTGCAAGGTTTTACTTGGGCTTTACGTCGAAAAAGTATGTATTTTTGAAGTAAATGCTTACTATTAGCAACCAGACTTGTGGTTTTTGTTGAAGTATAAGAATTAAATATTATATAGAGAGCTAAAAACAACGAGATTAAATACATTTTGGCGTTTAAGATTACATTTTTAGGGTTCCGTAGTCAACTAGGAACCCTTATAGTTTCGCCATGTCCGTCTGTCCGTCTGTCCGTCCGCGGCTTAGCTCCGTGATCATTAGTACTAGAAAGCTGAAATTTGGTATGAGTATGTGTTTGTATCACGCCGACAAAACGGTAAAATAAAAACTAAAAAACGATTTTTTTTGGGGTACCTCTCGAAAACCTAAAGTAGGGGTGAATTTTTTTTTTCGTTCCATCACTAGTGTGTTGGGTATCGTTGAATAGGTCTTTTAAAAATAATAGGGGTCTCCAAACATTTTTTTTTATAAAGTCAGCATCAGCAGTTTCGTAAATATTCGCTTCAAAAATAAAAAAAATAGTGTCCCCCCCCCTCTAACTTTTCAACCACGGGTCAAAAAATTATGAAAAAATTCATGAACATGAGGCCTTATAAAGTACTTTCAATGAAAACTATATTGAACAAAATCGGTTAAGCCGTTTTTGAGTTATCGCAAAATTTCATAATTTTCTTAAAAGGATGTAAGTTGACTTCCAGAAGGTAATAAGTAACCACAGTTACTTTGGCGTTTACTACCTTTTTATAGAGCTTGAAATCTTGCTCGTAACTTAAAGTCTATTGTGAAGGAAGAGCAACTACGGAACCCTACACTGAGCGTGGCCCGACATGCTTTGGCCGGTTTTTTTTTTATTATATTTATGATACTAAATGAATCATACTATTATGTATAGGTAGTCCATCAAATAAACTTTGTTATAATATATTATTTGAAATTGTGAAATAATCCTAGGACATTATTTGCGAAAATGTAATAACGATAATCTTAAACTAAACTCAATGCAAGCAAAGTAATCAGCTGAAAATACGCCTTTTGAGAACTTACAAGGTTTATTTCCAAGCTATAAGAGTTATTATAGCATGACTCTGTGAACTGTCTTTGAACAGTTTGTTTAGTGCAGTGCGGCACGGCACTTGTAAATTTTACAGAACCAAGACATAACCGACGTAATAAATAAAGAATTGTTCAAAAGTGATAGACAGGACATCGTTCGTAGAACAGTTCTAAACTACTGGAAGACGCAGCATAGAACTACCTCTTGTGTAGTGGCGTAAATGTCACATACATTTTTGAACACCTTCTTCCTCACCTGTTCCCGTTATGCGGGCTCGGCTTTTCTAATCTTGAGGCACCATTCGTGTCTTGTGTCTCTCTGGACATTCGTCACCCAGATAGTGTGAGACCTACCTCTCCCTCTTTTCTTTGAAAGGCACTTTTTCACTACATGGCTATCAGGTCTGCGCATGACGTGCCCAAACCACCTTAGCGTGGACTCTCACTTTTTCCGTGGTTATTTATTTATTTATCGTATGGCGGTAAATTTCACGCAGTGATTGATTTATTTCAGTGATTGGCGTTACTTTAAAACCATCCCGTATGTATTTACTTCGTTCAGACTTCGCATTCAAGCAGTATTATTAGACATTTTGTGAAGTGACCTACTGATCACCATTCGCCGGCGGGTGTAGGTTAACACATTCGTTGCCGACACTTCAAATTTCTACTCAGCGATGACGCGAATTCGCGTCTTCGGCAATGAATGGGTTAATGTTGAAAGTGGTCATGACAGTCCATTTGACCGATCGTTATGATGGCTCTAATAATTCTAGAGGGTAACTGCGATGTTCGAAATTCGTATCGTGGTGTCCCGCTCATTTAATTATTGTTTGATACGAGGTCGAGAGGGATGGTACGGTACAAACTTCGATCTTCGAAGTGGCCCTTCTGTCCAGCAGTGGATAATCTTTCTGATGATGATGATACGGTTTTTCTGTAGTAAATAAAGCGACATTACAACGAGAACATACTTTATTAACATGCTACATAGGTATATACAAACCGATTATGAATAAGAAATAACAAAACAAACAGATAACTATAAGGCACTTATTCGTATATAACAATTTAAATTCTTAAAAACATACAAATTAATAATCACAACATTCGCATCGACATTGTTTTATTATTAAAATTCCTCACTTGTATTGCCAGTATTAAAACTACAATCAATTTAAAGTATCAGAATCTAGACTCAATGGCGGACTCGCATCAAACTCCTCTGAAAAATTATCAACATTGTCGTTCAAACTAGCATTAGAAAAATCTAATTTCACTGGGTTAATATTTTTCACATAAGTCCTATTCAGTGATACTGGACTTTCAACTAAACCAGTATTTTGAACGCTGGCAACTTTCGAACGTTCCGAATTCAAAATCAACGGACTTTTGTACGTCGCAGAGGCGTTTTTCGACTGGTTGACAATGTGTATAGAACTCAAAGGAGGCGGCTCGCCGTAATACAACCTTATTTTTTCTATTTTCTCGTTGATTTTCTTTTTTCTCAGCAAAACTTGTGGAGACATATCTTGCGTATCAAAACTAGAGTCAAAATCTAAGCCAGTGAGATTCAAATTCACGTCATTCCTTTTTGGAGATACCATTTTCACAATATTATTGTATGGTGAAACATTTTCGCAATTCCTCGTTTTGAAAACGGCATAATTGTTCTTTAATACAACGCAATCCTCGCAGAATTTCTCTTTAATTTTTGACAACTTATTTGACAGTTCATTCGTGATTTCTAACGCTTTTTTGTCCTTAGGCGTTTTTGTGAAATAGCTAAACTCTGTGACCCTATACTCTGGTATACTTTTTCTAGTGTTGCCAGCTCTTTTCTGCAAATTAACGCAAGCCACAATTTGACCAGTGTCGAGTACATTCTCGAAGCCGAATTTTTTTAATCCTCCCCAAAAATTGACACAGATAAAATTTTTGTCAGCATCTGCGAGGTAAACATTTTGGAAGTTTTGTTTTTCGTTGAACTCTTTAGTCGATGGTTCGATGCAGATTATCATGCCAACGGTGTCTATCTCGTTATAGTCTGTGGTCATCGAAGGATTGTGGGTTAGTTCCCCGATTTCGTAGCATTTCCTTTTTAAGGTGTTAGAGTATAGTTTAAATTTGTCGTTTGTCTGTTTGTATGGATTGAAAACTGTCTGTCTGCCCGCTGATAGCTGGATTTCTGAATTCCTGTAACAAACAACTATTTAATTAAATACAATAATGCTCAATACGAGATACAAACCAAATAAATGTAGTTCCTGCCAATTACTAGAACTATGAAATTTGGCAAGTAATACCGTCTTATACCGGATGGTGCCTGTAATAGGGGCAATAAATTAAAACATAGACTCTACCCTTCAAACTAAGCAACTTCTGAAAATAACGTGAATTAGGTAAATGATAATTTGTAAAATAATATTCAAACAAAAAACAATGTATTGCGAAATATGCGATATTAGTAGTGACAGCTGTCAATGCTCAAGGAATGTCAATGTTGGACGGCGTACATTAAAAATACTATTTAATTTGTTTGAAATAATGAAATTCTGAAAACTGACATTTATTTTTTAAGGTTTAGAAGAAATGTTGTTCAGTTTGAAGAGTAGAATGTATTATTAATTTATTGCTCCTATTACAGGCAACACCCTGTATATACTACAAGTATAAGGAAAAATCGGAAAGCTATAAATTTGTAATTAAATCATAAAAAAATAGTCCTTTTCGAAACTCTTTTGAGAACCCAGTTGCGTTAACTTTGCACCTGATTTGTGTCCGGCGCCATACATACCCGGTTCCATAACATGACCCGTCCAGTTAACATGGGATAAGTGTTTGTATGGAATCCTCAGTGCGCGAGTCAGACTCGCACTTGGCCGGGTTTATTGAGGTAATGTTTTTGTTACCTGATTCCGGTAGGGATGACGTTCAGGATCTCAACCCAGGCACCTTCGGTGAGCAGTTCCAGCACAGCACCAGATGGCCTCCAGATAGATAGGTAACCTGAAAATAGCATTTTAAAGGTCAAATCGGTGTTCTGCCTTTACGCAGAATAGTCTTGTGAACTCATGTTATACATTTACATTTAGTATATTTGCACGTTTTAGTTTGTTCGTTTGTCTATCACTTCAATGTCTAGTTTTCTGTCTCATTTGCTCAAAGGTTAACTGGAAGAAATCCCTTACAGGGATAAGTTCGCCCTTGTACACGTGTATTGTTTTTGAGTTTTTGTCAATATTGTTTTATGTGCAATAAAGTGTTTAACATACATACATACCTACATACATACATTTCAAAAATGGGTCAACTAGCCTATTGCTGTATGGCGTACGTAAAAATATATAAATTAGAAATCGAAACCCCAGGAAGTTTTTCCCTTGTCATTTAATGAACTGGATAATTTTGTAGCAGTGTCTCAAAAAAAAAACAAATTGAAAAAAAAAATGATAAAAATCATACCTTTCGTAACCTCAACACCATCTTTCTCCGCCAAACCCGCTATCCTCACTTTCAGCAACGGTGTCACATTTCTATCCATCTTCAAACCAGTTTTATCCAGTTTCTGCTGGAATTTCACCCTCACCCTCTCTATGAGCCTCTCTCTCTGTTTCGCGCTGTGCTCTTCTAGCATTCGGTTCTGGGATTTAGTTAGGTGCGACTGTAAAAAAGAAGAATATAATATACTTAACGGACTGTTTTTGTTTAATTGACAAAAATAAAACTTTTTACAAGGTTTAGCTTGCATTGTATGTTTAAAGTATGTATGTTCGGGTGAAATCTTGCAACTCAATTTTGAAGCAGATATCAACCGATTGAGCTGAAATTTTGATGACAATACAATAATGTGGTACCATGGGGCTGATCTGATGATGGAGCCGGAAGGTGGCCATAGGAACTCTATAATAGAAAAAGCAATCCTACCGAGCTTGGGCTCTTAAGAATCGTCTCAGTGAGCATTTGATGGATATCCAAAGAAAAGTACAGTCGGCTATAAAAGCTTGCCACTAAAATGACATTTTTGACAGAAACTTATTTTATAATCCGACTGATGGACGTTTTTTTGGCAGATAAGCCGGTACGACTGGTAAGTAATAACTTACTCTATACTCATCGGGGTCTTTGCTTTTCTTCACATATTTTGATATTTGCGACCCGCTCTCCAAACCACTTCTTTCGTTGGAGCAACCTTCAGAATCCTGAGAATCCTGTAAATAATCGTACATTACTGCAGACGCCGGGAAAGATGGGCTTGCCGGGTGACTGGGTATAGGCAGACATGTATAGTACTTTCTCAAAGATATGCAATGGAGTAACCACTCAAAAAAAATATAATTCAGCTGTAGCCTGTATAAAAAAAATTACTTCCCGGCCTAGGCCTTCAATTTTGTATGAAATTCCTTTACAGTTCTCTCGAGTTGCTCCGCCCGAAACGTGACACTTCGAAGCCTGTTATAACGCACGTTAAGACGATATTTCATTGCATGTTTGAGAAGTACAAGATTAAGAGCCCACCAATGCGTCCCGGTTCGAGCGATTTGGTACCCCGCCCTTCAACACATCTCGTACATTATTTCTCGTTTTTAGGGTTCCGTAGTCAACTAGGAACCCTTATAGTTTCGCCATGTCCGTCTGTCCGTCCGTCCGGCCGCGGCTTAGCTCCGTGATCATTAGTACTAGAAAGCTTTGGTATGAGTATGTGTATGTATAACGCCGACAGAACGGTAAAACAAAATTATTAAATTAAAAAAAAAAAAAAAAAAAAAAAAAACACCAAAAGCGGGGTTGAATTTTTTTTCTTTTCAACACTGGTTTGTGGGGTGTCGTTGAATAGGTCTTGTAAAAATAATAGGGGTCTTCTAACATTATTTTTTGATAAAGTCAGCAGTTTTGTAAATATTCGCTCCAAACTTTTCAAGCACGGGTTAAAAAAATTCGGAAAAATTCATGTTAATGAGGCCTTATAGTACTTTCAATGAAAACTATATTGAACAAAATCGGTCGAGCCGTTTTTGAGTTATCGCCAAATTTCATATTTTTTCTTTAAAAGGTCGTAAGTTGACTTCCAGAAGGTAATAAGTGATTACAGTTTCTAGCGCGTTTACGATCTTTTTATAGAGCTTAAAATCTTTCTTAACTTAAACCTCGGGCTTAAAACAGCAGTTTATTGTGAAGGATGAGCAACTACGGAACCCTACACTGAGCGTGGCGCGACATGCTCTTGGCCGTTTTTTTTTTTATCCTCGTGAGGCCCAAGCTCAAAAACGACAGTTAGGCCTAAACGCCCACTGTACCTCGTAAAGTACACTTTCTTTCTTTCTTTAAACGGTCTGGGCTTTAGTTACAAGTGTTACTTTGTACTTTGTGAGAGGTTAATAGTTTTCCTAAAATTGTACCAACCCTTTTCTACTCTCATGTGTACAGTCGAGTTTATTTACATCTACACACTTACGAGAACAAAAATATCTGAACACAACCCTATTGTCAGGAGCATAAAGTCGTGCTCAGATATTTTTGCTCTCGTAAGTGCGTAGATGTAAATGAACTCGACTGTACAAAACCGAAACCATCGCTAGGTCTGTCGTAACGAGTGAGAATGACAAATCAGTGAACAAAACAATCTCATCTACAATAATTACATTACATGTGAGGAGGATAGTTACCTGATCAGATAGCTCCTTCTCCACTTCTTCATAAAGTTTCTCCATGACAGCTTGTAGCTCTGATTCGTACTTCGATTGGCGAATATTCTCCAACCGCTCTGATAATGTTACTGTAATAAGTATAATAAAACGTGAGCTAAATACAAAATTACGGGTAGTATTTAAGGACTCTACAAAAATTAATAAAAAACCGGTCAAGTGCGAGTCTGACTCGCTCGGCGAGGGGGGAGGGAGGGGGGAGGGAGGGGGAGAGGGAGAGAGAGTCTCACCAGTGCTGCCGTCGTCCATCTTCTCCACATAGAGCGGCGGGTACACTCTGGCGAGCAGCGCCCGCAGCGCGGCCACTCTGCCGCCGTCCGCTCTGGTCGCGCGTAGCGGGCGCCGGACGGGGCCGGAGCGGGCGAGGGGGGGGGGGGGGGGGAGGGAGGGGGAGAGGGAGAGAGAGTCTCACCAGTGCTGCCGTCGTCCATCTTCTCCACATAGAGCGGCGGGTACACTCTGGCGAGCAGCGCCCGCAGCGCGGCCACTCTGCCGCCGTCCGCTCTGGTCGCGCGTAGCGGGCGCCGGACGGGGCCGGAGCGGGCGAGGGGGGAGGGAGGGGGGAGGGAGGGGGAGAGGGAGAGAGAGTCTCACCAGTGCTGCCGTCGTCCATCTTCTCCACATAGAGCGGCGGGTACACTCTGGCGAGCAGCGCCCGCAGCGCGGCCACTCTGCCGCCGTCCGCTCTGGTCGCGCGTAGCGGGCGCCGGACGGGGCCGGAGCGGGCGAGGGGGGAGGGAGGGGGGAGGGAGGGGGAGAGGGAGAGAGAGTCTCACCAGTGCTGCCGTCGTCCATCTTCTCCACATAGAGCGGCGGGTACACTCTGGCGAGCAGCGCCCGCAGCGCGGCCACTCTGCCGCCGTCCGCTCTGGTCGCGCGTAGCGGGCGCCGGACGGGGCCGGAGCGGGCGAGGGGGGAGGGAGGGGGGAGGGAGGGGGAGAGGGAGAGAGAGTCTCACCAGTGCTGCCGTCGTCCATCTTCTCCACATAGAGCGGCGGGTACACTCTGGCGAGCAGCGCGCGCAGCGCGGCCACTCTGCCGCCGTCCGCTCTGGTCGCGCGTAGCGGGCGCCGGACGGGGCCGGAGCGGGCGAGGGGGGAGGGAGGGGGAGAGGGAGAGAGAGTCTCACCAGTGCTGCCGTCGTCCATCTTCTCCACATAGAGCGGCGGGTACACTCTGGCGAGCAGCGCCCGCAGCGCGGCCACTCTGCCGCCGTCCGCTCTGGTCGCGCGTAGCGGGCGCCGGACGGGGCCGGAGCGGGCGAGGGGGGAGGGAGGGGGGAGGGAGGGGGAGAGGGAGAGAGAGTCTCACCAGTGCTGCCGTCGTCCATCTTCTCCACATAGAGCGGCGGGTACACTCTGGCGAGCAGCGCCCGCAGCGCGGCCACTCTGCCGCCGTCCGCGCTGGTCGCGCGTAGCGGGCGCCGGACGGGGCCGGAGCGGGCGAGGGGGGAGGGGGAGAGGGAGAGAGAGAGTCTCACCAGTGCTGCCGTCGTCCATCTTCTCCACATAGAGCGGCGGGTACACTCTGGCGAGCAGCGCCCGCAGCGCGGCCACTCTGCCGCCGTCCGCTCTGGTCGCGCGTAGCGGGCGCCGGACGGGGCCGGAGCGGGCGGGGGGGGAGGGAGGGGGGAGGGAGGGGGAGAGGGAGAGAGAGTCTCACCAGTGCTGCCGTCGTCCATCTTCTCCACATAGAGCGGCGGGTACACTCTGGCGAGCAGCGCCCGCAGCGCGGCCACTCTGCCGCCGTCCGCTCTGGTCGCGCGTAGCGGGCGCCGGACGGGGCCGGAGCGGGCGAGGGGGGAGGGAGGGGGGAGGGAGGGGGAGAGGGAGAGAGAGTCTCACCAGTGCTGCCGTCGTCCATCTTCTCCACATAGAGCGGCGGGTACACTCTGGCGAGCAGCGCCCGCAGCGCGGCCACTCTGCCGCCGTCCGCGCTGGTCGCGCGTAGCGGGCGCCGGACGGGGCCGGAGCGGGCGAGGGGGGAGGGGGAGAGGGAGAGAGAGAGTCTCACCAGTGCTGCCGTCGTCCATCTTCTCCACATAGAGCGGCGGGTACACTCGGGCGAGCAGCGCCCGCAGCGCGGCCACTCTGCCGCCGTCCGCGCTGGTCGCGCGTAGCGGGCGCCGGACGGGGCCGGAGCGGGCGAGGGGGGAGGGGGAGAGGGAGAGAGAGAGTCTCACCAGTGCTGCCGTCGTCCATCTTCTCCACATAGAGCGGCGGGTACACTCTGGCGAGCAGCGCCCGCAGCGCGGCCACTCTGCCGCCGTCCGCGCTGGTCGCGCGTAGCGGGCGCCGGACGGGGCCGGAGCGGGCGAGGGGGGAGGGGGAGAGGGAGAGAGAGAGTCTCACCAGTGCTGCCGTCGTCCATCTTCTCCACATAGAGCGGCGGGTACACTCTGGCGAGCAGCGCCCGCAGCGCGGCCACTCTGCCGCCGTCCGCTCTGGTCGCGCGTAGCGGGCGCCGGACGGGGCCGGAGCGGGCGAGGGGGGAGGGAGGGGGGAGGGAGGGGGAGAGGGAGAGAGAGTCTCACCAGTGCTGCCGTCGTCCATCTTCTCCACATAGAGCGGCGGGTACACTCTGGCGAGCAGCGCCCGCAGCGCGGCCACTCTGCCGCCGTCCGCTCTGGTCGCGCGTAGCGGGCGCCGGACGGGGCCGGAGCGGGCGAGGGGGGAGGGAGGGGGGAGGGAGGGGGAGAGGGAGAGAGAGTCTCACCAGTGCTGCCGTCGTCCATCTTCTCCACATAGAGCGGCGGGTACACTCTGGCGAGCAGCGCCCGCAGCGCGGCCACTCTGCCGCCGTCCGCTCTGGTCGCGCGCAGCGGGCGCCGGACGGGGCCGGAGCGGGCGCCCAGCGGGGCGGGCCAGCGTTCGCGGCGGACGCTGTTCCCGCTGAGCTTTAGACGGACTGAGGAGGTGTCCTGTTGATTAAAAAATATTCTTTATTCAGTTCTAAGGTCATGTACATACATTTACACACACCTACACACTTACGAGAACAAAAATATCTGAACACTGTCAGGAGAATGAATATTGTCAGGAGCATAAACTCGTGTTCAGATATTTTTGTTCTCGTAAGTGTGTAGATGTAAATGAACTCGACCAGTAATTTGTCAGACTTAATATTAACATGCATATCGTATCTCTTAATAATACAGTACGTTACTACAGAAGCCGGGAAAGAAGGGCTTACCGGGTGAGTAGGTACAGACGTAGCCGGCAAGCCCTTTTCACGGCTAGGCTTGTCTATGTATAGTGCTCTTGTCAAACATATACTGCTGACAGAAACTGCCCCTAACGGTAGGCGCGGAGCAATCTGCCCAGACGTTGGAGCAACCTATGGAGGTGGGAAGGAGCACCAGCATGGTGGAAAGGGCCGTCTGCGGACCAAACCTGCCAACCGGTGATCCCCCCACCACCCACCAGCGACCTACCAAGAAATTGGGAGGCTCCGCCAAAGGCCGCTATAGAGCTCTTATAGGAATAGGTGTGCTGCACGCTGATGCGACTCTACTTTCCGCAAAGAGCTTTGCGGAACTAAAGGCCATGGGGTACAAGTTTGGGGCCTCACAGTCCAAACCTGGGCAAAAGCCGGTAAAACGGCCACGCTCGGAGGAGGAATCGCCACAGGGGAATGCTTCCAAAGCCCCAAGGGTGAGTGAGACCCCCCCAACTAAACCTCCGCCTACACAGGCCTATAGCGAGGTCCTTAGCCAGATCCGGGTCGGCATCAAGGACTCCAGTCCCATGACGGACGCACAACTGGAGTCCCTCTGCAACACCATCCTGCAGAGAATCGCGACCATGGAACCTGGAGAGGGACCTTCTTTCAAAGGCTACTCGTATAAGCCCGGCTGGCTGCTCGTCACCTGTAGCGACCAGCAGTCCAAGAGCTGGCTTGAGCAAACTACACCATCCCTAAAACTATGGCCAACAGCCAACCTCGGTATAATACCCGAAAATGAGCTCCCCAGGCCAAACATAGGGATGGTGTTTATCCCCGAGATATATGCGACGAAGGTCGGGCGCTCGCTATCTCTCCTCCGTGCGCAAAACAAGGGGCTGCACACGGAGTTCTGGAAGGTCATCCACACAAAGGTCGAAAAAGGCGGGGTTATGCTAACCGTGTCCTTAGACGACCAATCAGTGGAGACCCTCAAGAAAAGGGAGCTAAAGGTTAGCCTTGGCTTCCGGGAAGTCCAGTTCCGACTAAAGGGCCCGGCTAGGGCCCAACAGTCTGCAACTGAGGTAACCCCAACCCCACCACCGCCAGCCTCAAACCCACCCCCCGCAGACCCACAGGTCCTCCCAGGACCATCAGGGCCTCCCACTATCGTCACCCAGCAGTCTCAGCACTCAACACCGGCGCAGAAGGTCCCTGGACCAAAACGGGCGGTCCCCTTCCAACACCCTCACACCACGGGCACATCAGGGCGGTTTCCCCCCGGCAGGGGAACCCACAGGGGCGCGAACCACCCCAGGGGAAGGGGCACGACCAACAATAGGGGAGGACGGCGAGGGCGCGGCAGTGCCCAACGGCCGTAAGAAGCCAGACGCAGCAGCCAGGGGAGCGAAGTTCCTACAGGCCAACCTGCACCACGCCATCGCGGCCTCAGCGGTCGTGGAAAAAATCTTCAGCGACAATGGCCGGGACATCGCCCTCATACAAGAACCATGGTTGAACCGCGACTCCAAGATTGCGGGACTGAGTAATGCAGGTAAAATTTTAGTTCACGAAAATGGAACCAAACCAAGGGCCTGCATCGTGTTTAACAAAAATATTAACTTTCTCCCTGTTTCAGAATTATGTAGCGAGAATTCACAGAATACTAGCCAAGACACCAAAAAATTATCTCGGACTCCTGAAGAAACCAGATAATACCTTTACGACCACAGAAGATGAGACGCTAGAACTCCTCAGGGACACACATTTCCCCGGCTCGTATTCCACCAGCGATACACAACGATGCGCCCACAAGAGACACCAATCTCACAGGGCACACAACACTGACTGGAACTTGGCTGCAAATATTTTCAGACCAAACCAAATTAAATGGGCCTTGGAAAAATTCATACCATTTAAATCTGCGGGAGATGATGGAATATTCCCTGTCTTACTACAGGAGGGCCGCGATTTTCTCCTCCCGTTTCTGGTAAAAATATTTAGGGCGAGCTTCGCCCTGAGCGTGATACCAGAACAATGGACTAAGGTCAAGGTACGCTTCATACCAAAAGCAGGGAAAAAGGACTATTCACAACCTAAATCCTTCAGACCCATCAGTATAACCTCCTTCCTACTAAAGACCATGGAAAGGGTAATTGACCAACACGTACGAGCTAAATATCTGGTAACAAGGCCACTCAGTCCCTGCCAGCATACCTACCAAAAGGGGAAATCCACAGAAACTGCCCTGCTAGATCTGGTCGACAAGGTGCAGAAAACCCTAGAGGACAAGCAAACAGCTCTATGCGCGTTCTTAGATGTAGAAGGGGCCTTCGACAACACACCCACAGATACCATCATTAAAGGTATGGAATCAAAAGGTGTAGACGGCACCACAAAAAGATGGGTTCGGAGTATGCTCTCCAATAACCCCAACCCTAAATGCCACCACGCATGAATTTCACACCACAAGAGGATGTCCACAGGGAGGGGTTTTATCACCACTTCTGTGGACTCTAGCGGTTGACCAACTCCTTGTTCGAATGGCGGCCAACGATTATGACGTACAAGGATATGCCGACGATATCGTAGTCATAATCAAAGGACCTTGCCTTAACACAATCTCGAACATCATGCAAGGAGCTCTCAACACTATCTGTTATATCTGTATATGGTGCAGAGAAAACGAATTGTCTATCAATGCAAACAAAACCATTATAGTGCCCTTCACAAATAAAAGGAAACTCGACAAGCTCAATACTTTAAAGCTAAACGGACAAACTATACCATATTCAAATGAAGCCAAGTACCTAGGGGTCACATTTGACCAAAGGCTAACTTGGAACACGCATTTGAACAACATAATCCAAAAAGCGAAAATGGCACTGTGGACATGATGTCGAATGGCAGGAGCAATATGGGGCGTAAGACCCAACATTGCTATGTGGCTATACACAGCAGTCGTGAGGCCTATAATAACTTACGCCTCCGCTGTCTGGTGCAATAAGGCCAACCAAAAGACAGAGATCCTAAAACTAAGCGGCCTACAACGCACTGCCTGCATTATTGCAACGGGAGCCCTGTCTTCGACGCCGGGCGCGGCCCTGGACGCACTGCTCGACCTAACACCTTTGCACCTACAGGTGCAGAAAGAGGCCGAGCAGTGCATCTACAGGCTCTGCACTCTGTCTAAGACGAAATGGCGCTCACAAGCACTAAACAAACTAAAGGCTTCAGTGTTCGAAAACAAACTACTGTGCATGCCCTCTGACGACATGCTCACTGAATGTATCTTTACGCAATACTACTCAGTGGAACTACCCTCCAGAGACGAATGGCTAAACGACCAAATGTCTCTCAAAGAGGGCTGCCACATCTGGTATACGGATGGTTCCAAAAAAGGAAAAGATGTAGGATGTGGGATCTATGGACAGAGACCAAAGCTCAATGCAAGCGTCAGCATGGGCACAGAGGCCTCAACCTTCCAAGCGGAGATCTTTGCCATAAACAAATGTGCAGAGATAAACCTTGACAAGAACATAAGACACTGCCACATATACATCAACTCGGACAGCCAAGCTGCCCTGTTGGCACTGGAATCACTAGAGGTTTAAATCTAGACTAGTCCAACTATGCAAAAACTATTTAAATGCCCTAGGCGAAACCAACAAAGTCACTCTTAGATGGGTACCAGGTCACTCCGATATTGACGGAAATGAACGAGCAGATAAACTCGCGAGAGATGGCGCGGACAGGCCCCTTGTCGGCCCAGAACCGTTCTGTGGAATCACAAAACGCCAGGCTTACTCTCTGCTGAACGATTTACACAAATCTAAGGCGATCGAGATGTGGGTGGCTGTGAAAGGACAAAATCACTCAAAAGCCCTTATAAAAGGCTTTGTTCAAAAGTTATCTAAAGAGCTACTACAGCTCAAAAGGTCAAAAGTCTGTGCGGTGACTAGAACTCTGACCGGTCACTGCAAGCTGAAAAAACACTTGTTCCTAATGGGTATGGAACAGGACGCAACGTGCAGGTTCTGCCAAGAGTCAGAGGAGACAGCTATGCATATCCTCTGCTCCTGTGGACCACTTATGCACAAAAGAAGTATCCACTTAGGGCAACACTTTGTGCCCCCAGAGGAGATACAACATCTCACTGCCCAAAGAATCTGGGAACTCCTGGACTCAACGGGCCTCAGCAGTGAGCTTTAAGACAGGGCTGCCACAATAGATCAACTATGGTCGATGCGGCACAAAAAGGCCCAATTAATTAATAAATAATAATAAACATATACAATGAAATAAAAAATACACCACTCAAAAATAATTCGATTAACGAAACTAGAAACGTTTTTAATGAACTATTTTAACCGGTTTTACCGCCTTTTCTCATTTCTCACCGCCGACGCATCGCTATCTCGTTCCCGCACGTTGATATTTCTAAATTTGACATAGTTTTAATTTATTATTGAAAATAGGAAATAGTACCTCCCATGGTGCTATGCCTTGCTCGCAGTTGATCAACTCGGCGCCACACACAGCTATCTGTAAAAATATAAAAAATTATATTAGGTACCCTTAATATGCTATTAAAAAATATATCGGACAACCTCACACACATCGATCTAGTCTCACAGTAAGCTCTAACTTCTAGTAAGCTTGTGTTATGTGTACTAGACGACGATAGATTAGATTTAGATTTATTTATTTCATAATAACAAATTACATTATAAATTACCTATCCTAAGTTAATTTACATGAATCTTGATATTATGATCGTCAATAAAAACATATAATAAGATATAAAGCCTAACAAGTGTTAACAAACAGCTTTCATATGGCAATAATGGTAGCCAATCACTTGCTAAACAACGTTTCATAAATATTCATTTTACAAACGTTAGACAAATGAACGATTCCTAAATAAGACGTTGCATAAAATATAGTTTAACAAATAGATCATGATTTAAATTATTTATTGGACAAAACATCATATCACAAAACATTATTTCGCAAATTATTCATTTATTGTTCGTCAATGAACAAGATAACGAATGATAAAACAACGTTAATAAAATGCATTGTTTGGTAAACATTTCGTTTAATAAATCATCATGGTGTGAACGCCATTCATAAACTATGTGTAGTTTTCTACTAGTCCAAATATTAACATACTTAATCTTTGACAAAGTATAATTGTTCTTATGAGCATACAGACGTCTTAGTGTTCAGGTTATTGAGGTTTTTAGGTAACATGGCTCAAAAACCGAAAACTGTAGGTTAGGTTAGGTTTGTTTTATGACCATGTATAGCGGAGCGTCAAAATGTTTGCTTAAAAAATGGAACATCACCAAATCTAATTTAGCCTAAAAATGGTAAATATTGAAAAAAAAAAAGCCTAAATATCGCTCTGAGAGAAAAAGTTTAAAGAACAAAGCATGCTTATTTTAGTTGTAATCTACAAGATTCAATCTAATTTAAGTCCAAAAACAGCAAAAAAAAAAGGGGTAAAGCAATTTTAAGTTCCAGAAACCCCTCTTTGGTACAATCTGACCGAAATAAGTACTTGCCTGTTTAATATTTGGCCCGTGTTTCGAGTATTAAACTTCATACCGTCTTGCGTTTCGGTACATTGAGTTATTTTTAATATTTTTATGAACTAATAGTTTATCAATTAATGTTTTGCAAAATAACTGATTTTTAAAACGATTTATTCGTGAAGTGAACATTTTTTTAATGAAACTTTGTCATTCAATATTTTTATAAAGCGTCTAAGTTATTAAATGTATATTTGTCGAGTAATTATTTGTAAAATGAGCATTTTAAGGAATGATAGGTTTGTGAAATGAATAGTTTGTAAATCGTTGTTTGTTAAGTGATTATTTGTAAAAAGTTCTTTAGCAAATGATGATAAACCGGCAATAATGTACATACGTCATATATTTGCATTATTGAACGTCAATAGCGATTTGTCATTAACCAAATACATAATGTACGATTCACATTGACCGGGCCGAGCTGGGTCGGCTGCCGCCGCGT
Organism: Apotomis turbidana; assembly: GCA_905147355.2. Lineage (NCBI taxonomy): Eukaryota > Metazoa > Arthropoda > Insecta > Lepidoptera > Tortricidae > Apotomis > Apotomis turbidana. The sequence continues at coordinate 7,719,351 of LR990307.1, forward strand.
CGCAACGGGCGCTCTGGCAGTCGGCAGCGGCCGACCGCGTCCAGTGACCAGGTCGAGCGGGTTCGGCTGCCGCCACGTTCCAGCGGACGCTGGAGCGCCCGGCGGCAGCCGATTGCGTCCGTCCGAGCGATTAAATTGTAGGACGACGGACGAGCGAACGAAACCGATGGCGAGCGGCGGTGTCCGAACGGAGCCTCTTACGCGCGACGACAGCCGAGCTCCTCCGTCCGCGTCCGCAAGCGCCCGATCGGCAGGCAGCGGCGCCAATAACATTCGAATATGGGATCTGACTGTTGTACAGAAACTGTACATTCCTTTGTCAACTATTTAGATGCGCTTGAGCGCGCGCCGACTTCGCCCGGTCAGTGGGAATCATACATTACATTGTTTACCGGAATGCTGCTCAATCCATCGTTCTTCTTTCGAAATTAATACTGAATCCTATTGATAAAAACTTGACTTTCATCACTGTGGATATTTTTGGCTTTATTATGCAAAAATTACTTGAGATTTGTGGAATATTTTAGCCCTGTTTCCTCTTTGTTTACATCAGTGACATTCACCGACTTTCAACGTCAGTTACCAAAAATTTGTCATTGCCCGTTAGATAAATTAGTACCATTAAAAATCCGCAATATGGCGTGGGTTGTTGGGCTATACATATGAATGATGGGATCTAAAGTATCTAGGGGTATAATAGCATACTCAACTTAAGAACCTTCGCATTTTTTATCGGTTAAAATGTAATGTTGTTTATTTTCTACTTAAATTAAATTTACCTTGGTCCCCACGACAATAGAACCATTGGCAGCCAGTCTGACTAACATACGGTCTGTGGTAGCTTTGACACAGTACCAACCGTCTGTCAGAAGCAGTTCCATGTTTTGAGATGTCGGCAATACACTGAAATGTAAAAAAAAAAAAACTAGTTTTATAAAACACCCGCCAAGTGCGAGTTGGACTCGTGCTCTAAACTAATTTCTAACTTTAATATGTTTTCTGTATTTGTTGTTATAGCTGCAACAGAAATACATTTTTTTTATTTTTTTATAGCCCTTTAGGTGTCCCACTGCTGGGCAAAAGCCTCCGAGCATTCTGCAAAGAATGGCAGAACCGCACTGGCGATAGGATCGAATGGAAAAAGAAATACATTATGTGTGAAAATTACAACTGTTCTATTGCTATCACCGTTCGTGAGATACAGTACAAACTGATTTACTTTGTATGGTTTGACAGTTCATTTGCTTGGAATAGTTAGCGTAGTCTGACTCTAGTCTGGTGACAGATAGACAGACAGATGGACAGCGAAGGCTTACCAAAGGGGCCCGTTTTTACCCTTTGGGTACGGAATCCTAAAAACTATATTTTTAGCCAGGTCTATTTAAGACTATATTTTTCATTAAGAGTTAATATTAATTAATTAATTAATTAAAAGGATGAATACATTATACATTGTAACACATACCTTGCAACACTGATGTTGTCAAAATAAATATCAGCCACACATAGGACCATAGTTTTCGATGCCACCTCATCCTTTTCTAGAACCTTCCTTAATATCGGCCGCTGTACATGATATAATTCCCTGTCATATCTATATTTTAATTGCTCCAAAACATTTCTTACTGAGCACGTATTCTTCATAACATTTGGGTACTTAACTTCATAAGAAAGCAATTTCCATAATATCAGTTTAATATGGTTGTCTATCCAACCATCTGGCACGATTTTTTTGTTTACTGAATCGAGAAAAATCTTTTTAAGTTCTTCTATTGTCATTTTGCCTTCGGTATAGTCATTTCTTGAGTTGTGAAATTGGAAATTTAGTAAAGTATCAAACTTAAATTCAGTTATATATGGATCTATGACAATTTTGGTGTATTCCTTTTCGAGTTTTTCTAAATCTTTTAGGTTGTATTTTTTTATTTTTTTGTAATCTGGATTGAAATTAAATGTTTTGGATACTTTTGGAGGTACGAAAGTGTTTTTCGGTTCTATCTTCTTTTTACTTCTGTATGGTGTTTCGAACTTTCGTTTCTTAGCTCTGGGGCAGGACAAAATAGGACTGCCAGATCTTTTAGATTTCGATGTGCTTTTACAAAAATCTTCTGTATTTTGTGTATCTTGAAAATCATTCAATACTTGGGTGTCTATAACATCTTTAATAAAAGCATTTGTGCTAGGTTCTACAGGAGAGATTTTGCCTATTTCATTGAAATTGTTATTAGTAATTCGAGAAAGGATATTTGAGTGATTTTTTATTTTACCCTCTAAGATTTTGGTATCTAGTTCTTCATTCATATCTTTAAATATGTTCTTAGTTTTAACTAATGCTTGTTGGGATACTTTAACAGTCTTATTGCTGCCTGTCTGAAATCCTTTGAAATTGACAATTGGTTCTTCTATTTGGCAAATTACGTCGTTATTTACTTTGGCTACAGGTAACTCGTTTAAATCAGGAGTCATTGTTTGATCCTTCCCAAGCTGACTAAGGTCTTCAAATAGTTTTTTACTTTTTGCCAAAGCTTTTTCAGATATAACTACTTTTTTATTGCTTGCAGTTTGAAAGCCTTTTAAAACCGGTGAACTTTGGTGGTTATTCGTTTCGTGATCTTTGTCAACTTGGCTTAAAGTCAAGTCATCAAATAGTTTTTTACTTGTCGCAATCGCTTTTTCTGATACTTCTACTTTTTTCTTGCTTGCAGTTTGAAATCCTTTAAAGATGGGTGATCCTTCAAGAGGATTTGTTTCAGGACCTTTGTCAAATTTACTTAAACTTAAATCTTCAAACAGATTTTTGCTTTTCGCCAACGATTTTTCTGATATTTCTACTTTTTTCTTGCTTGCTGTTTGAAATCCTTTAAAGATGGGTTCAGCTCCGGGTTCAATTTTATGTTCGTTATCGATTTGACTTAAATTGATATCTTCAAACAGTTTTCTGCTTTTCGCCAGTGCTTTTTCCGATACTTCTACTTTTTTATTACTTGCAGTTTGAAACCCTTTAAAAACAGGTGCACATTCTTGATTATTCGTTTTATGGTCTGTGCCCACTTTGCTTAAATTGAAATCATCAAATAGTTTTTTGCTTTTCGCCGACGCATTTCCTGATATTTCTACTTTTTTGTTACTTGCAGTTTGAAATACTGGTGAATCACGAGGGTAGTTAATTTCAGAATCTCGATCAAGCTGACTTATTTTGATATCTACAAATAATTGTTTACTTCTTTCCAAGGCTTGTTCAGAAATTTCTACTTTTTCATTACTTGCAGTTTTAAACCCTTTAAATGGTGAACATTTTTCATTATTCGTTGTGTCGTCTTTATCAATCTGACTCAACTTCATATCTTCAAATAATTTTTTGCTTTTCGCAAACGCTTTTTCCGATATTTCCACGTTTTTATTGCTTGCAGTTTGGAATCCTTTAAAGATGGACGCACCTTCAGGATGTTCCTCTTTAAGATCATTACCAGTATCGATATGTTGAACAAGCCTTTTGCTTTTCTCTAAAGTCTTCTCAGAAATACCGGCTTTATTGTTGCCAGCTGTTTTCAAATCTTTGAACATCGGAATTGCCTTCTCTTCTGTTTCAAACATATCTTCGTCTAACATGTAAATTTCATTTTCAGAGATATGTTCCTGTAACATATTTTTGCTCTTTGCTAAGGCCTCATTCGAAATATTTATTTCTTTGTTACTTGCTGTTTGAAAACCAATGAATTTACTGGTTGAAGATTTAATATCATCTGCCTCGTTGTCAAGGTCATGGGTTTCATGTTGGCCTAATAATTTATTCGTAGTGTTATTTCCAGCTTCACTGAAGTCATCTTTGAATTCAAAATCATTCAGAATTTGCTTACTTTTAGCTAAAGCTTTGGCTGATATTTTAATTTTCTTATTACTAGCAGTTTGAAATCCAACAAATGTGCTTGTTGAAGGTTTTGGGTCGTTTGTCTGCCCATAGTTATAGTCAACCATAATCTCATCATCATTTAGTTTAAATCCGGTAAGTATTCTTTTGGTATTCTCGATCGAAGCTGCAGGTATTTTAGTAGTCAAGGTAGGATCTTCTGAACTTACGTCTTTTGAATTAGATTTAGAAACAAATAGTATTTTGTCTCCTAAGTTTCTTTCTGATATTTGATCTGCCTCTTTTACAGCCGTTTCAAATACGGTGTTAACGGTTTCTTGCTCTTTTGGGTAGTCGTTTTCACTCGTTTTAGGTTTTAGTATATTATTTGAATTATCGTCTTGTTGTCTATTAGCTGCCTCTATTAAATCGTCTTCTTTATTTGTAATGTCTTCAAAGAACTTTCTACCTTTCTCCAAAGCTTTTTCAGAAATAACTACAGGTTTCTTGCTTGCTGTTTGGAAACCCTGGAATGTAGGACTTGGTGCGTTTTCATTTTCCATAACATTATCTTTGAAGAAATCTTCTAGGTGAGTCAGTTCTTCGGCCAAAAAATCTTGTGTATCTAATCCACAGTTAAATTCGTTTTCTATAGGATTTATATATTTATTCTCCAGGTTGGTAATAGTTTTTTCTTCGTTACTGACATTTTTAGGGGCTTGTATATCCAGATCTTTATAGAAATCTTTTGTTTTTTCTATGGCTTTATAGGAAATTTTAATTTCTTTATCAGCAGCTGTTTTAAATCCTATGAATTCACTTTTTGGAGGTTTACATAACGCATCAATTTTTAGATTATCTTCCCTTATTCCCAGTGGTATAGCATCTTGATTAATGGTTTTACTTTCTGCAAACGCTTCAGTTTCTGTTCTTGTTTCTTTATTTTTCACTGTTTTAAAATCTATCACGGGTTTCTTGAAAATGTTTTTGTTTTGGCTTCTGTCGTCAATACAATTTGCAGTACTTTCATTAACATTATCAATATTCATTATTTCTTGAATCAATTTCTTAGTTTTTGCCATGGCGGTATCAGATATAACAATATTTTTATCTCTGGCGGTTTTAAAGCCAACACTAAAATTATTATTACGCATTTGATCAAAGGGCATATCATTATCTTCAAATTCCTGTAATATTACCTTATCATTTATTTGCAAATCCACATTTTCAATTTCCAGTTGGACTTCCTTGATGTTTAACTTTTTCTTTCCTTGACTATTACTTATTTCTATTACTGTTTTATTACTATCACTGCAAAATGATGAAGATAAATGATGTTCCATATTATTTTCTTGTTTGTAAACGGAATCTATTTTAGAATTTGTTGATTCGTTGAATGTTACGTTTAATTGACCAGACAAACACTCGGTTTCATTTAAATCAATATCTTGAAATACTTTTTTACATCGATCCAGAGCTTTGTCAGAAAGTTTGATTTTCTTATTGCTTGCTGTTTTAAATCCTTCAAATTTACGTTTCGTATTCTTTCCTTTCGGTTTTTTAAATATGTCGTTTACACTTGTATTGATAACTGATTTTGGTGTTCTGGATATGCTTCTAAATTCTATAACTTGACTCATTATAATATCGTCGTCCAAATGTTTGTTTTGTTTTAAAGCTGTATTGAAAGTATCGCTTGTTGTATCTTCTAATATGATATTATTGTTCACTTTGGTTGAACTTGGACTTTTACATGTTATAACTTGACTCTTTACAATATCATCGTTATCATTTCCTTCTTGTTCCAACGCAGTTAGGCTTACATTTTTAAATGTGTCGCCTATTTTTTCTTCATCTTCGCCACGATTTTCAGACAATGGCGCGAAGTGTTCAGTATTGTCAAGTTCAATGTTGTACAAAGATTTATTTTCAGTATCATATTCTTGTTTACAACTAGTTGACACAGTATTTTGTACATTGTCAATCACAGATTTACCAGTATCGAATATTTCCACTAAATCCTTGAGAGTGGTTTCTGTTTTTTCACTTTCAATGCTACTTAGAATGCTCTTAGCTTTCGTGAAAGAATCTGTATGTATTTGAATTGACTTATTGCTAGCAGTTTGAAATCCTACATACATAGTTTTATCTAGAACGTCTGATTTATCGTAAAATGACGTTTCTAAGGCACACGTCAAAGGTAACTCTTGTATGTCTTTGTGTAAATATTCATATTCTTCATCACTGCTAAATAGGATCTCATCTTTAATTTCTGCCTTCATAATTTTAGACTCCATTTCCTTATTTACACTGGAAGAGTTATCACTTTGGTTACAAGTTATATTTATATCTGTATTTTTATCACTATGCGTATTAAGATTATCATGATTATCTTTATTCATATTTGTAGTTATACATTCTATTTTATTTAATACTGGGCTTGCTCTATGAAAACTTTCATAGATATGATCAGGTATAGATATCTCTCTACCTAAAATTTGAGAGTTTATTAAATTCTTAGCCATTTCTAAATCTTCTTGCTCTTCTATAATTGGATGGGCTAAATTTTTAAATTCCTCAAATGTGTATAAACTAACAACTAAAGGTGGTGTACTATTTCTTTTAATAGCATTAAGAACTGGACTTGTAGATCTTTCTTCATTTACTTTTGATTCATCAAGGATCACAACACATTGATTAAATCCTTGAGTTTCTTGACTTGTATTTATATTAACCTCATCATTATAATTTTCATGACATGTAACAGTATCCATTTTACATGTTATAAGATCAGAGTTTTCAAACAGTCTGCTGTCTTGATCATTTAAATCACTATATTCTTCCATATCTTTTTTATCTACAAGGGTACTATTTTCACTTTTATCAAAAGCATCACAAATTTTATCAGGTTTTGAGCTGCCATCATTAAGTTTATTATCACAGTCATCTTCATCACTTTTTTGACAGAAAGTTTCATCAAATTCTTGGGTGACTCCTCTATGTTTGTCAATGATCTCTGCATTTTCTATGACATTGATCAGCTGTGTATCAGTGACACATTGTGTTTCAAATTTGGTTGGTATGTTCTTTGGTACCTTAAAAGACACATGTAACTTATATTATTAGATAATTATAAAAATTTTGGTAATTGCTATAAACATTATACCAACCTTGACTGGGATTGGGAAGAATTCTCTTATAGATATAAGATCGCTTTTGTACACAGATTTTGAGTTTTTATTATTATACATACATACAACTAGAGATGTGCCGGTCTCGAAATTATTGCCCAATTTGTATGGAGAGAACATGGTTGAAAACATTTCCCATACATAATTAGAAAAATATCCAGAAATTCTCAGAAACCGCATATCACATACATACAACTCACTGAAGGAAAGGTGTCGCAAAATTTTGTAAAAAAACATGTAGAACACAAATGAAAAGCACATATTACTTGTTAACAAGTTTGTGAAGAGTGACAGATATTTTTTCATCAGAGATAGGAACTGGCAGAATCCATTTACGTAAACTTAGCAAGAGTAAGTAACAAGAGTTGTGAAAACCTCCTAATCTCAGGATACCGAGAAAGAACTATATTGTTTTACAAATACCAGGATGATGCAAGTTGCACTTTAACACTTTCGCAACCGGATATAAAATTTAACCCTACCCCAGAAACCGAGAGCCCGCTAGGTGGGTAGCTCTTAAAGCAAAAATACGTGACCGGCATCTGAGCAATGATTACGAGTGCCTACCAGGCGGGTTCCTGGTAGCGAAAGTGTTAAAGTGCATAATGTTTGCATAACTTAAAATCTAGAAACCTGTATGGCAAAAGATATGTTACGAGCTTTCTATTGCGTGTTCTCTTGGCTTCATTATCACTTACTTCAGAAGAATGCTTGCTGCATTGCATTGCTGTAAAGCAGTGGGGACAGGGGATTGTGCATGTAAAGCACACATCCTAGGGTAGGGTATATGGCTAATGCGCATAAGCATTTCAAACACATATGACGCAGAGGGCGCTCCAGTAGCGTAAGAATTATGGAATGAAAGATATGGTGTGATTGACGTAGTGATCTAATAGCTCAGTTGGGAGAGCAATGCGCCGGTAACGCAGAGGTCGCAGGTTCAAGCCCTGCTTAGATTGTAGTGGATCGCATTAAATTTTTCTTTCTTAATTTACCTCTTGTGAAATTATTTATAAAAATAAATGTGGTATTTCCACAGTAAAAAAAATAGAAACGATAAAAAAAAAAGATTCTTTAAAAATATTCAGAGGAATGGTCTCTAGATTTTAATAATAATATATAGCAATTCCGCATACCAAAATGTAATAAAAATTCTTAGATTTGTGCAATGTCATTTTTGGAATGTCATCAATAGCACTAAGTCAAGGTCACAATTGATGAATCACTTGTTTAAAATGCTGGTTAAGTTGGTTGAAATACCTGCAATTCTGATAAACTTCTAAGACAGTTTTGTACAAACTAAGTGCTACAATAATCTATAAAGCTGATTAAGATTTTTTTTAACTTACCTCTTTATTTACTGGTATCATTTCAATAGGTAAGAACTCTCCCTTCTTATACTTATCTAGTTTGTAACTAACCCGCTTGTAGGTTGCTGTATCAGCATTTTGAATAGCTTTTAACTGTTTTGATACATTGGTTAACACTTCTTTGGCACTTAATGTTTTCCTGTTTGTAGAAGTATTCAGGGTTTTATTTTGATGTTTAATACTAGTATACAATGCTGGAGTCTTTTTTGTTGTCCGTGTTATAAGTAAAGCTTCGAAATCATTGATAATTTTGGAGTTTTGATCCATCTTTTATGTAGTCCACAATATATTGTTACAATTTAGTGTCTTAGAAATATCCAGTTTTATATCAGAGTATACAACCGGCAAATATTATTGGATTAGATGTATGTCGTAATCACCAGCTTAATATTCATTGTTTCTCACAAATGTAATACTAATTCTATTCTAGCAAAATATTACTTGGTATCGTTGGTATCGCCATAAAATTACACATTGTTTTGACATTTCTATTTATTTTTCTTAATTTATTAGACATGAACACTGAACACAACAGCCAATGATATTCAGTATTTTATGTTTTTACTTTACTCCTTATAAGGAATGTTTGAGTATACCGTCTCAATTGCCAAACTATATTTTTATTATAAATATTTCATTTATTTCTATTTTTATTGTGCGTAGCAGGAATCATAAAATACTCAATATCTAAATTTTACAAATAGCTTGCGTAGTATGGATCGATTATCGTTCAGAAATTAATAAAGCATTTTTAAGGCAGTCAAACAAAACGACTAAAAAGTTATTTAAAAATCTTAAAAATAAAAAAAATAATTGATTTACAGTGGTAGTATTTTTTATTGATAAGTACTTAGTACCAATCTTACATTTTATGCACATAAAATTATTACTTATTTTCTTTTGGGTTAACATAGTGGCCCACACAAGTTGTATTGTATATTTTTTCATTACAGTTCCTATTCCTATCCTATTCCTAAACGAATCATCGTAGTACACACACGATTTGGGCAAACTGATTTTTTCTGGGAAGCGCATCAAAAACCAATTTATTTGTACATCCTATTGTTCGCTCTATAGCTTTCGAGAAAAATATATAGCTCTAAGCCTTATATCATTTAAAAATGGTAAGTAAAACCCAAGTTTTAATACTACAATTGTTTCGGTGAAAAAAATGGCGGCAAGTGAGGTTATATTTTTTATATTTACAGTCTCACACAATACTGCTGGTACAACCGGGCCCTAGGCCTGAAACGAGGACGTACTCGGATTACGAGAGCGTAAATGACTGCATGGAGGGTGTGTGTAAGATCTACGAAGAACACTTGAAAAGACGAAATCCTAATACACCGACGATCACTTACGACATTTCGCAACTGTTCGATTTTGTTGATCAGGTAAGCATTATACACAAACATATTTTTTTATTTCTGTCGAGCCTAATAAATTCGATATTTGCATTTACTTATTTACAATATGTTTACATTATAATTTTTTTCAAGAATGTTTTTTTCTAATACTAATTCTAAAGCAATCATTGGCTCACTGCGTAATCAAGTCTAATTATCTTCTGGACCTGTTATCAATTTGAATTCTTCCATTTATAAAGCACAATTAAAAATAAATACCTTAAAATATTTTGTCGGTGAAATAAATATATAGTCGATTGTTTTCTACGCAATTGGTGTGCCGATTTAAACCATCTTGACAATATTAACCCCATTTGCGATGTCAAAAATTTACTAATCAACTTTAAACTAATTGTTAAAACATAAAGTTAATTTTAACATAAAGTTGAAATGTCCCGCACGGATCCGTGTTTAAGCATATGAGGAGTTAAGAATCTACCTCAGAATGAGTTTTTCCTTTCAGCTTGCAGATCTCAGCTGCTTAGTGTACCAAAAATCCACCAACACATACGCACCATACAACAAAGATTGGATCAAAGAGAAAATCTACGTTCTACTCCGTCAAGCTGCCGGCCAGGCTGACTAAACCATGAACTGATAGCCTTAAAGTAACAAGTAATCTTTGCCTCTAATGTCAACATCAAAAATTATATCTTTCACTGGATTTTGAAGAACTTAACTCTTTCACTACCTAAAACCTGCCAGAATGTAACTTTTACTCAGCTGCCGGCCATCTCGCTGGCCAGATTGTACGATAAAAGCGCCCACCTATCGGGCGCTGTCAGCTTCTCGGGTAGCTTGTAACTTTTGCTCCAATGGGATATTCCACCAAAATGTCTACTTTGGGCATGGGACGCTACAGACAGTTTAAGAATTCGCTATCAATACACAAGGCAAGAAAAATCGAGTTTCTAACTTCTTTATTTATATTAAAAGAACTGTCATGTACCAGATGTTTTGGTGAAATGCCCTAGATGCTGTAATATTCTCTTAGGAGGAGTGATCCTTAGAAAGCGCTCACCCAATGCACTCTGTTAGTTTCTGAGAAATTTCCAATCGTTTCGTGGTGAAAGTGTGTGGTGAAAGACAGAAAATTTTAATTATTATTCTATTCATTCACCTATTGAAATAGAAACAGATAATCCTAAATAGAAAATGCATAAAATATCAAATGTAAGAAACATGTTAATAAATATTTTGTTTCTAAATATCATAAGAAAAGATGAAAGCCGAGTTATAACAAACTTTGTCTGTAACTTTCCAGTCTGTTTTAAATTCCAGTGTAATATATAATTTAGATACTATGGTCAAGAGCATAAAAATGCGACTATATTGTCTGTTGATAACCAAAACTCACTAAGTATTTACAGTTTTGGTATACTTAAAATAAAGCTTGTATCTTGGTATCAATATACAAATTAGATTTCCAAGAGTAGTGACAGAAATTTTAGTGAGTTTTGATTGTCACCAAGCAATATGTTTAATCCCATTTTCATAATGCTTGCAACTGTAGTATGTATATGTTTATGTCAAGGTACTGTTGGCTATCCATACCATATCCCTGTAATCTACATACTTAAGGTTTCCGTTGCACTCCGGTCTGCAAGTGATACCTGGGACACTTCATTAGACATTTAAAAAATTCAACTATAGTGAAAGATTTCACAACATTTTTGTAAGCCCGATAAAGATATATAACGGATTCGCGTACAAGATTCATCGGCCATCTTTGTTCATGCTCATCTCAACTCATGTTTTATTTTTTTGATGAGTCTTATTTAACACGGAAGTCATGGTTGATTATAAACCAAAAAAAATGATACTGGCACAAGCTGAGAGCCGCCATTAAACGAATTAATAAGATATATAACAGTTTTTCGTATGATAAATTCACATTCAAGCTATATTATTCGAAATTTTGTGGAGTGTCCAAGGGATCATAATCGTACCCTGTGGGTTTTTTGTGCACAAATGAACCTATTGACCGCCAAGCGGTCTAGCAATTTACCGTGCCACTGACGCCAGAGTAAAAAAAAAAGATGTGCCCCAAAATCAACAGGGATTGAAAAATACTTGTGGCGGTTAGAATTACAAAGTTTTTGATCATTGAAATTTGGACGGCTGTGGCCGACGTGGCGTCAGGGGCACGATTTTTTGTTGACGGCCACAGCCGACTGTGGCGCTCAAAAGGTTAAACACTACGCCATCAGTAGGCGTCAAATTACTTGTGCACCCAAAATTTTCTTAAATAGCGTTGAAATCTGTACCTAGACTAAATAATTAGTTTTTGCATTGAAGAGTACATTGTTTTAATTCACTAAGAAAGCATTGCGAAGTTCCTCTTATGCTAATGATAATGACACATACACCTGAAGTACTGTGGATTATAGGGATCTTTTATTTTATTAAGTAGTTGTTTTATATTGTGAACTATCATAATATAAAGGTGACTAGAAAAAAGGATGTTTGTAAAAAATATTGGGCTTTTAATTACATTACATGAGTTTAAACGGTTTCTAAGGTTCCGTACTCAAAGGAATAACACGAGACCCTATAACTAAGCCTTCGCTGTCCGTTTGTTTGTCTGTCTGTCACTACTGTCACTAGGCTGTATCTCATGATCGGTGATAGCTAATTTTCACAGATGTATTTCTGTTACTGCTATAACTACATATACAGAAATAAAATAAAATAGTTCAAAATTATTTACTTGCTTGTACGGAACCCTCGATGCCGGTTTTTATAAATAATGAAGTATGGACTCACGATAGTTTAAACACTATTATTATTTGACTATTTTCGAAAACAGCAAATCAGTTCAACAAGTACTCACTTTTTGACAAATAAAAACTATAATAAAAATACTATACTATTTCGCAATACGTTGCGACCCAGTTTTACAAACATCCTCTGAAATACGTACAATTATTTTGACATTTTAGTGTAAGTTTAATAAGTAGAAAAGTAAAGTCAACTTTGATTCTACACCATATCCAGCGTCAGTAATATTTGTAACATTTATGTGCTCAAGGAATTCTCGACACACCATATCTCTTGACAGCCAAAACTCAAGTAATAAATACCTACTTGAAATAAAGCTCGTATGTCCGTATCAATCTACTGACTAGTTACGTTTTGAAGAGCAGTGACAGAATTTTTAATTCGTTTTGTTTGTCATCGGCGATATGTGTTCAAGAAAGTCTTGACACACCACATGTACGTACAAAATTTCTCTGATGTATATGACACACCATATGTGAAGTTTTAGTTTCAATAAAGGTATAGATTCCTGGGATCACTGCAAACTTCTACGCGGCGTCATATCTTTAAACCCATACGCAATATACAGGGTGTAATCTTTAATGGTGGCACTCCACTTGGCGTTGCGTGTTCGCGTAGCGTATGCGCCGTGTTTGTCTAAATATTCGTATGAAGTCCAAATATCACAAACACGACATCCACACGTGCGAAAATTTATCAAATACGCAAATATGTTTGCCGTCGCTCACACAACTGAGCGAGCCATGTGTAGACGGTGAACGCAAATATTTGCCATATTTGCGTCCTTTGAATCCTTTGATGTGTGACCAAAAACCGACAAGCGGGCGGATACGCGTGTTTGCCTATTTGCGCTATTTGGCATTTCGTACAAATATGGCAAATATAGACGAATAAATCCTCCTCACATGGTCGTATTTGGCCGAATAAGGCAAATACGCGAACACGCAACGCCAAGTGGAGTGCCACCATATGTGTTATACACTACTCGCTCGTGAGTACTGTGGAGTTGCAATTAGAGTAATCGCCTGGTGACATTACAATTAACGATTTCTACCTGTAAGCTGGAGATGACCTTTCTCAACCCTCTATTATTACAAATATGTAAAGATTAATTTCCCTTCAAATTAAAATACTATAGTAATTGAATATGTTGATTCTATTTTAGGTTTAATGATACTTTTAAGTATTAAGTTAATGTAAGATTAAAAGTTTTCGAATTACTTTTGTTTCTTTATTATAATCCTTGATAAATCTTACACACTGTCACTGAACCTCTTTAACAACAGTTGTGGATATGCATAAATCCAAAATGAACTTTATCTTCATGTGACAAGATGCAAAATTAAAATGTATTTACAATCTCACGACGTCGCATCGTGACACGATGTCGCGTCGTACGATGATGCGATGTCGTGTCTTGTAATTGTGTTTTGGCCCTTACTCAGGAACTATTGACGCTCTCACTCAGCTCAAGCGCTAAAATATCTACTGAAATGGATGTCTTTCATACCTTGTTAACCATCTACAATTAGTCTAGGGTGTTAACCATCCTAAAAGCGGGAAAGAGAAATAATAAAACAACCAATAAAGCACTATACTATAATATATATTTGGATATACAACACACGTAATATCATCATATGAACACAAATTTTATATAAATGATAAATGCCAAAACAATTTTGAGACCACATGTGAACTATTGTTCAATACTTAGACGTAAACGGTCCATTATTTAAACAAATAAAATAAATAAATATTAAGGGACAATCTTACACAAATCGACCTAGTCCCAAACTAAGCAAAGCTTGATGGGTACTAGACGACGATACACATAATATATAAATACATATATAGATAACATCCATGACCCAAGAACAAAAATTTGCCCCGGCCGGGATTCGAACCCGGGACCGCCGACTCAGTAGGCAGGTGTCTACAAACCGAGCCAAACGCGTCGTCACTATACATAGTGGGCAGTAAATCCCACTTAGGTTGATGTAATGTATAAAATGCTTATTTCAGTTTAGGATCAGGCCATTTATGATTTGAGAAAAAATACGATGACAAAACATTACAAATTAGATTTAAAAAAACCTACCAAAAATAAATAATCTCATCAAAGTCAGGGTCAATCAACTTTGCTGTTACTCGTTCCCATGATGATGTCCCCTGGATCACTTAACTAGGATTATCTAGTTATCCATACCCATGACTTTGTAATTGTAACTTAAGCCCACCCTTATGTAGCCTATGTCCTGACAATACCAGTATGTAACATACATTTGACGACGCGGTTGGCTCAGTTTGTAAGCGCCAGCCTACTGAGCGGCGGTCCTGGGTTCGAATCCCGGCCAGGGAAAATATTTGTGTGATGAACTCGAATATTTGTGCTTGGGTCATGCTCATGGTTGTTCCTATGTATTTAAGTAGGTATATATTTATCTATATAAGTATGTATATCGTCGTCTAGTACCCTTAATTTGGGACTATATCGATTTGTGTGAGGTTGTCTGATATTTATTTATTTATAGCGTAACAAAGTGTCGGTCCGGCCCAGGGACAGTGGCGCTACAAACAGCTTTCATATGGCAATAATGAGCATACGTCATGTATTTGCATTATAAAACGTAAAATAGCTATTTGTCATTTACAAAATTCAAAACATTGATTACCGGAATGCTGCTCAATCCTGCGTTCCTCTTGTACTTAAATACAGAATCCTACTGAAAAAAAACTGGACATTCATCCAGTGGATAGTTTTGCCTATATTATAAAAATTACTTGAAATGTTCGGAATTTAGTGACATTCACCGACTTTCAACGTCAGTTATCAAAAATTTGTTACCAGTAAAATAAATTAGTGCCACTAAAAATTCGCAATATACGTGGGCCGAAAACACCGTTATTTTTTTTCAAAGGTTTTTTTTTTTTAATACACCGTATTAGGCTGTAACTAGTGTTGCACGTTGTACATATTAACACATAATTTTACTGTCCTTGGTCGAGCCTGGAGGTCACCCGGGGCGGTGGCTCCTAAAGGGCATTTTTAAACAAAGTCCAGGGCGCCTAAGCCCCACGCGCCTCACACAATTAATTGTTTTAATTGCCGAATAACAAGGAGGCTTGAAAGGCGGACTTTTCATTTATTTTGCCAAGAAAAGGCTTTAACCCCTTACCGCATACAATATATGTCAGATAATAATTTCGACCTTTTACGGGCACAGATCATATAATACTTACTACACGGGTTAAAGTTAATTTTCTTTTTATATATGCAGCAAGGGGTTAAGGACGGCGATTGTCCCCTGGGTCACGGGACAGAATAACAAAAAGGTAAAAGTTCACCCTTGAGTATCTAACCTTACAAATGTAGTATAAGTGACGACTAGCAGAACTGTCTCATATACAATATACGCTACATTCATTTGGATTTTAACGGAAATTTCTCAGTTACATACAGAAAATTTCCAAATTTTAATATTCTTTTCAATTCTTGTGAAAGTTACCAGAAATTTCCGAAAATAATCTCAGCTTTTTGGAAACATTTAGTAACTATGGAAACCATCCGTAATTACAATGCTTTGAGTCACTTTTACCTACTTATATGGAACTGATAAAAGTGACGCAAGGTACCTACGCTTATAAAAGCTAAAATAAAGTAGCTATGTTTAATATTTGGCAAGCGATAATACTAAAGCAGTACACTTGATATTCATTTAAATCAAACTTAAACACTAAATCAAAAACCACACGAGATTAGTTTGAATATTCAAACACTTATGCTATTTCCTGACCATTTGAGATTCTATACAGAGATTTGAAACAAGATACAGTTATCAAAAATGTCCTTAGGACAACCAAGTTTAGAAACACCAAAAAAATCGTTGTAACATTTTTTATTTCACATAAATAATTTTCTTTTTTTTTTCTAACATGTGTACTTGAATAATTAGGTACATGATCGACATAGTCACTCAATGACTAATGATAAAAAATATGAATAAGATATCAAACAATTCTACCAGTAGAATTAACGCATTTTCACACACATAATACAGTTTATAGTACATAACATAACATTACTAGTTAAGTAAAGTCTGACCACAAAAAATACAAATAAACATGTCATAGAAAAAATGTTCGGTTGCCAATATTATGTTTTCGGTAGACGTGGGTCGTTACGTCGTTTTCAAGAAACGTAACGAAACCAGTGACTCGGTCGCCGTCACCCGTTTCATAACTAGTGATTTTTGTAACTGGTTATTTTTATTCTGCTACTGTGATTGTTTGCAAAACTTGACTCGCGCGCGATCGCCATCCCGCTCGCTCGGCTGGCCGGGACGGCGACGGCACGCGCGCGTTCTACATCTCGCTCGCTCGGCTGGCTGTGGCCGGTGCAGAAGGTGAGCTCTCTCTCGCTCGATTACTCGACTCACAGATAGCAGTAATAATAAAATAACGCATTTACAAAAATCACTACTTGTTATTTGACGCGAAACTAGTGATTCGGTTACATGTCGCGTAACTAGTTACTGTAACTAGTGACGTGAAATAACGCCCACGTCTAGTTTTCGGATTATACTGACAACATTGTTGCCATATTAAATCACCCACAAAATTGTTGCCATATAAATCTTACAAATAGCACCATCTTGACAATCCGCAATATCCGCATATATTAGTGGTCAGGCTTTAATTATTCTTAAGTAGCCGATCTGACAAATAATATCATCTTTTTGAGAATTTTAACCTATTCAGTACACGAAATTACTGATTTGAGATTACCGTCTAAAACCCGTTCCAGACGTTCCGATCCGATTCGATTTATCGGATGAAATCGGATAGGGTGAAGTGTAATAGGTCCTAACAATTACACTACACATTATCCGATTTCATCCGATAAATCGGATCGGATCGGAACATCTGGAACGGGTTTAAGGAAGACACGCGCTTTTTTTTATATTAATAGATGGCGTTACTAATGTCCATCTTATTTCTATTACCTACCCAAACTCTCTGATATATAATTATTGTATTAAGCGGTTTACACTCGCGTGAAATTGTCAGGGAGATGTTTCGATCTCGTATGGAGCTCTTGATCAGGGACTGCTACCCGTACACCGGCGCGGTAACTTGTCACTGATTTCGATCGACTTCGCTCTAATACGCGGGCGGGGGGTGCTTGCAAGCCTGCAACTTGTCCGTCCGGCACTCCAACGTCACTTTTGTCATCCATAGACGCACACTTCACTAATGGTGTCCACGGGATTGACCAAACGCACAATGTTTCAGTGTAAACCGCATAATACAATAATTAAATATGTCTCACGAAAGCTTTAATAAGATTATCTCTGATATATCATTGACAACATTTCATATTTCTAAAAAAATATTGGAAAATATTTTTCTATATGTAAAGAAATATAAGAAAATACATAAAATAATCGAAATCTACGACAACCTATGCCTGCATAGAGCTGTAGTCTTCGATCTAACCGCGAAAAAAAATTGCTGTCAATAATGTCAACGTCACAACGTCATTAGTATTTTTTATTAGACACCAGACTAAAGTAACCTTTCCATTGTGCCATAGTTTTGGAGTTACGACATTTCAGAATGACTAATTCATAAATTAATATTAAAATAATTAGTAACAGTGATTACGTCCTTTTTCTATAAAAACAGTAAAGTAATAAAATTGTAGTCTTAAAAATATGAAACTTTGTCAATTCGATATTTTAGACTGGGCAGTAAACTACTCTTTCAAGTCAGGAGTGTACCTCACGGTACATGAGGTTAGCGTGTAACATACTTGAGACCTGCCATTACCAGTTGTCGAGGAAATCATATCCTGTCTTTGGTACGGAGTCTGTGAGGGTTTCTGTGGATTGGAAGTCTGTGCCAGATGATGCCTGACTTGAAGAGAGGAGGCCACGGTTTTCTTCGGAGAGATCTGAAAAATAATGATTTATCTATTAAAACCTATGTTAGTTGCACCGCCCACAACTTATCTGCTTTGCCCGATGGTTGACTGGTAGAGAATGCCCAATGGCATTAAGTCCGCCTTTTTGTACGATGTGTTTTTCATTTGTGCAATAAAGATTAAATAAATAAATAATGTATAAAAAAAATACGGTTTCGGGCCGTTTATGTCGCTAAAAACGTACATTTCGACACTCTCAAGGGTAACAAAAATGATAGGGTGCTTCCCGATGACCTAGAACTATGAAATTTGGCAAGTAATATCGTCACTTACTACAAATACTTATAAAAATCTGAAAACTATACATTTGTAATAAAATCATAAAAAATATAGTCCTTTTCAAACATCATATTTGGAGAACTCGGTTGCGTTTGCACCTCGTTTGTATGCGGCGCCATACATTTCAGGTGCAAACTTAACTCAACCAGGCCAATTAAGATGGGATAAGTGAAAGTTTGTACGGAACCCTCGGTGCGCGAGTCAGACTTACACTTGGCCGGTTTTTTTAAATAACATTATCAATCTTTGGGCCTGAAGGGTAAGAGTACAGATCTTCGTATGTCCTATATTTTGAACTTTCCCATACTGACCGATTTAAATGTTATGAACTTATGACCTGTATAACTCTGAGTGTAGGTAACTGTCATCTTAAATATCACTAGGAAGGTCTACTAATTGAAATTCAATCAATCAGTCAACCTTTGACAACGGTATCTGTAAAGGTACCGAAACGTCAGACGGGCTCAAATAATTAATATACGCGATATAATCCGTTTAAATTGGTTTATTTAAATGTGTGACAGTCGCGGAAACCGAAGAAAATATTAAATCTACTAAGTTAAGATATTTAATCTTGTTAAAACTAAAACATTAATCGGAATTCTTGTGAGTGATAACGATAATCTAACGATGCGGCTGACACACTAAATTAATATAAGATAAGCTAATGCGTTATATGACTAACAACAGCCTACGACAATAGGTGAATAATTAAACAAACTAAGATTGCTCAGTGTCTTGTAATTGTTCGTTCAATCTAGGCTATCATAACAATGAAGTGTTTATAAGTATACATTGGAATGTCTATCTATACCAATATCTATCTGAAACACTATTTTTTAGAATTCCGTACCCAAAGGGTAAAAAACGGGACCCTATTACTAAGACTGCGCTGTCTGTCTGTCCGTCTGTCACGAACCGTGACAGTTAGTTGTAATTTTCACAGATGATGTATTCCAGTTGCCTGCCGCTATAACAACAAATAAGCACTAAAAACAGAACAATGATACATACAAGAAACGTGATCGATTGATGCGTTAAATTTGCACCTCATTCGTATTCGGCGCCATATACATACCAGGTGCAAAGTTAACTTAACCCGGCCAGTTAAGATGGGATAAGTATTTGTTCGGAACCCTCAATGCGCGAGTCAGACCCGCACTTGGATGGTTTTTGTTGCCTATCTGTAACGTTTCGCAAAATTTTTATTTGTCCGTACGTAAGGCATTTTATTCCAAAACTGTTAATATTTCAGAACAATTATAAAACAATTCTAACGTAATGGGTTCTTTAAAACGATGTTTATAAAATCCTTAAATTATTACGAGTTTTAGGTAAAAAATACTTTCGGACTACCGTTATTTATTTGTATTTAAGTACATGTATTTATCTTTTTTTTTTGATTTTGTTGATCAAGGAAGCGAGGCCGCCAAAAGAAGAGGTGGGCAGACATATTTACAGAAAGGTTGGGGCCACACTGGATGGTAAAAGGTAGAGACAGGGAGCTGTGGGAGGAATTGGGGGAGGCCTACGCCAAAGAGGCGACTACTGCATAATTGATAAATGTAAAATGAACTTATTGTCATGATTTAATGTAGTAGAATGGGCTGGGGGTGGGCCTGGCCTATGAGATGAAGCCATGAATTTCTATGGGTAACCCAAAATCCTGGGGTGGGCACTAGACCCTACTGGGGTGGGCACGGCCCACCCCCTTACATACGCCAATGGCCATAGGAGAGGCCTATGTCCAGCAGTGAACTGATACAGCCTAATAATGAATTAATTAATTTATAATACACTAGTTTTTGCCCGCGCTTACGTCCGCGTGGAACTTGGAAGTATGGAAGCAACCTCATACGGTACAACACGATAGATATCCACCTAATCACCTTAATTAATAAAAGAGATTATTAAAACTTAAAAGCACCTAAGCAAATGTAAGAGCAATTGTGCTTTTGGTACATTACATTTCCCACAGGGTCATCAATGTCATCATGAATTACTACTCACTTTTCAATCTTTTTAGGGATATTTTCCAGGATGAAAACTATCCTATGTCCTTCCTCGGATCTTAAACTATCTCCATGCCAAATTTCATCAAAATCGATTAAGCGGTTTAAGCGTGAAGAGGTAACAGACAGACAGACAGACACACTTTCGCATTTATAATATTAGTATGGATAGAAAACATTTTGGAAACATCTCGCTTACCGCATAAATATGTGGCGAGTTTTTTTTTTTAAGATTAACCTTTGCCGGGGTTAGAACCTGCGACCGCTAGTGCGGAAAGTTGCATGTCCACTAGGCTTACCGTGTTGGCAAACAATGACTCGGCTCCGTTGGCACCGTTTGTAATAATAACGCACGTGTTTTATCAACTAGCTCAGTGCCTATTTTGAAACTTACCAAGAAACGCTTACACGTGCACGTGTGTGAATAAACTGTTTACTATCGCTTAGGTATCATTAGGTAATCTGTCTGCTAGTCCTATATCATAAAAAAATGGGCAAGTGCGAGTCCGACTCGCGCATGAAGGGTTCCGTACCATAATCTATAACATGTTTGTTGTATGGGAGCCCCCCTTAAATATTTATTTTATTTTATTTTTAGTATTTGTTGTTATAGCGGCAATAGATATACATCATCTGTGAAGGACCTAAAATGACTTCTTATTTAATTGGATTTTTAATTTTAATTCAAATTTTATTAATAATTTTAGAATCAGCTGTAGCTGTTATTCAATCATATGTAATTTCTATTTTAAGAAAAAATATTAAAAACAGAATAAAATAAATATTTCAATGGGGCTCCTATAGAATAAACGTGAGTGCGAACTTAGCACCTCATTTAGGGCGCCATACAATGGGAAGTGTTTGTAATCTCGATGCGCGAGTCCGACTCGCACTTGGCCGATTTTTTATATGACTATCAATTTAATAAGCTGTTAAACTACAAGTATTGAAAGGAAATGAAATAATTTATTCAGTAAGTAGGCCACATGGGCACTTACAAGTCAGATTGTGGATCTACCGGCATTTCCCAAGAGGAGACCGCTGTTGAGAAGAAAGCCGAAAGCATTATCTCATTCTCTACTTTCCTGTATTTTCTTTTACATTTAAAGCCCCATAGTCAGAGACGGGTTGTATAAATAGGCACATCATCCTCTTTTGTGCATTATCATATCAGCCGATAGACTTCCACGGCTGGACAAAGGCCTTCCACAGTTCTCCACAACGATCTTGCACCGCCCTCATCGAATTTCTGCACGGGATCCTAACCAGCGTCGGTCCACCTTGTTAGTGGCCTCCCACGCTGCGTCTTTCGGTCCGCGGTCGCCACTCAACCTTTCTGCCCTGTCGCCATCGGTTCTACGAGCAATGTGCCCAGCCCACTGCCACTTAAATGGTACATGTCCCCGGGGCGGGAATGCGGTTCCTCAAGGGAGTCAATTAGAGTCTTGAAGGGTCGGCAACGTTGTGATGCTCCTGGCATCGCAAGGCCGGTAACTGCTTAACATCGAGGCTGCATGCTTGTTAGCCACCTACCAAAAAAGTGATACCACTCTCCGCTGGTGCTTTTCGCCATGCTGCTTCGATATTCTTTCTCGAACTTGGTCTCTGAGTGGGGACTCTTGAAGTCCGGAAGTTCCACAACACATAAGTGACCTCCCTCTTCTTGACAACGAGAACTGTCGCAGGCCAAAGGTGCTTAGCACCGATGACCGCAGACCCGTATGGAAGAGCAAGGAGCTACACGGATGGTTCTACAAGGCCCTGACAGGGCGCGATGTAGATCTGCTCACGTCGGTGAACTGGCTACGCTTCTGTTGATTTCTTCAGGGAAACCGAAGGGTCTATCTTTGCAATTGCGGACGAAGTAATGATGACGAAGAATTACCGGAGATATATCCTGATGTTATCTCTGAAGGGATAAAACGTCGCTGGCCATCGGCAGGGTGTTCATCTTCACACACTGGAGCCTAAACGGTCGAGAACTGTGCGGTTCCAGGGGGATTTCCTACCGCGAACGCTCCACATTTGGAATGAGCCGCCGAGGTGTCCCCGGGGCTACAGTATGGGGTCTTCAGGGGAGTATATAGATGCTCCTAGCATCGCAAGCGTCCATAGGCCGCGGTAATATAGCGGGCTGCATGCTTGTTTGCCACCTACAAAAAGTGATACCACTCACCGCTGCTGCTTTTCGCCATGCTGCTTCGATATTCCCTCTCGAACTTGGTCTCCGAGTGGGGACTCTTGAAGTTGGTCCGGAAAAAGTTTTCGCTGGAGGCGACTATCTGAGCCTGGTTGTTCGCCACTAGACACTCCCGCTCTTCGTCTTTGGCTTTGAAATTACCTGAAATGGACAGTCCATAATATTGAAATTACCTGAAATAGACATGTCCATAATGTCCTTAGACGTTACTTGGGTGGATTAAATTTTTCTTGTTATTCTGTCTCGTCACACTTAGAAAAGTGTTGATAATTTATAGTATTGGTAGTTTCAAGAGATAGTCTAAATAAGAATGGGACTGCTGCAATTAGGTACAAAGTTTTTGTCAATATTGCCGCCGATAATCGTAGTTTTAAATAGTGACCCAGGGGACATCCTCAGCATGGCAACAAGCAACAGAGAAAAATTTAATGACCCCCATAATAAATTACATTTATTTAAATGATTGACAGATTTGGACGTTACTTAACGGAATTGGCGACATTTGAAATATTCAAATAAAATGTGGTATTTCCACATTAAAACAGAATCGTTAAAAATATTCTGTTAAAAAACGTTGAGAAAAGCGCCACCTCTTTCGTGGTCCAATGCATTTGCTGTAAAGCAATGGGGACTGGGGATCGTGCGTGTAAACGCACTACTTAGGGTACGGCTAATGCGCATAAGCATTTTAAACATAGGTAATTATATGACGCAGAGGGCGCTCCAGTAGCGTAGAATTATGGAATCAAAGATTTGGTGTGATTGACGTACCTAACGATGTGATAGCTCAGTTGGGAGAGCTTTACGCCGGAAACGTAGGGTCGCAGGTTCGAGCCCTGCTTACATTGCAGTGGATCACATTACATTTTTTTTTGATAATTTAACTGTGTCAAGAATTATAAAAATATAATGTTTTATTAAAAATTCAATTGAAAATATTGCAATTAAAAAAATACTTGACGTTCATCACTGTAGATAGTTTTAACTTTACTTGAAATCTGCGGAATATATAGTCCTGTTTCCTCTTTCTTTACATCAGTGACATTCACCGATTTTCAACGCCAGTTACCAAAAATTTGTCATTGCGAGTTAGATAAATTAGTACCACTATGGCGTGGGATGTAATACCCCCTGTTGGTTTATACTATAATTGCAAAATAATAATAATTAACGCTCACCCATAAATTTACTAATGAAACCTGGCGAGTTGTCTCTGTCCTGAGGCTCCTTATATTTCAGCATGTCATGGGATTTGAGGGCGCTTTTCAGCTCGCTGACGACTTTAGAATGTGACATCGCCAACTCTGACATTACGGGCGGTGGCGATGTTGGTGGTTCCTTTGGAGGCCTGTGAAATTTAAGATTAATAAGTTTATTTTTATTAAAGCAGTAGTATGCTAACGTAGCACTGTGGGAGCGCTCCTAACTAACGGTCGGACATTCTAAAAAATAAAGTTTCGCTTTCTTGGCGTAAAACTACTTTTTTGTAAACTATAACACAGAGAGCATTATGTCTTATAATTATTTTTTCACCTATTGGCCTTGTTGGTCAATAGAGATCGGGTAAACATAACTATCCGGTAAACCCGTAAAACTCGGCCATACTTCTACAAACTATTGTTACTTTTGTGTACAAGTTGAGGTCCTGTTTTAGATCTTATTACAAAGACGATATGTTTAAGTATAGCCATAACAAACAATATGTAGCTGTTTAGTATTTTAACGAATAATAATTGCCGTTTTATCATTCATGTATAATTAAACTAGAAAATCACGATTATAGAAAATGTGCCAAGCAATTCCAAGATACTAAGTATTACAAATTACAAGTTAAAGCTAACTTTAATGCGCTGTAGTTTAAACTTGGCCGAATTTAGCCGAATTTTAGAAATATTAGCATTTTAAGGTAATTTTTCGAAAGCGCCTATGTAAAGTTTATAGCAATTTGTTTCTTAACCCTTTGACCGCCAAAGACGGCAAATCACGTCATCGGGAATTCGTGCCACTGACGCCAACGACGCCTATTGACGTCAAAAATTTCAGTGGTCAAAAACATGCTAATTCAATCCACTATCTGTGTTTTTCAACCTCTGTTGATTTTGGAGCACTCTTTTTTTTTTTTTGGTTTGGCGTCAGTGGCACGGCGAATTGCTTTGCCGCTCGGCGCTCAAAGGGTTAAATGTGTTATGGCAGCCGTATTAACATTCAGTTTTAACACAGTGATGTGATCCATTCGCTACTTTTACGGTCTGATCCAGTCATCTCCAGTACTGTAAAAAGGACATCAAAAAATAAACTGTTGAAAGAAGCCCAGCCACTCATCAGTGAAACCGAGACCCAAGTATACAGTACGAATAACCTTTAGAATTTTCTTTTTCCTGAACCTTTTTCTTAAAACAGACAAACGATATAAATATGACTTTTCATTCTTTAAAATAACAATAATATTATATTACTATTTCGACAGTGTGCCTTGTCTAAGTTAATAGCAATCTCTTTTGATGATATAATTTTTATTGCAGGCGTTATAAAAAATATGCCTTTTTGAGTGAACCCTAAGCACAGGACCAATAAAAAGGAAACCTAGGGATATTTGCATGCGATCACAATAAAATACTATCAAAAATCGCGCAATTTTTATTTTTTATTTTTTTTATTATAAAATCGGAAGACTAACTCTTAATTTATGGCTAAAAATGCACTATATTAGCATTACGTTTTAATTTAAAGGCCATAATAATCATAGCAGTTTGTCTGTAATAAATAGTTTACTGTCGCGGAATCGCATGTCCAACCGTTAGTTAGGAGCGCGCCCACAGTGCGTAGACCAAATGTTTACAAAGAAGCGAAAACTTGAAAAAAGAATCAGGAATAAACAGTTTTCTATTTCAGTAAAAAAATCTTAACAGTGCGATACAGTGGACACTTTCTATTATAGTATCTTCGTGAAGCCCCAATAAAATAAGGCCTTAATGCCAAATGTACATTAAAATGTACAATTTATTAACATGTACGTGCGGCCCACGACTTTATTTTTACTATTATGTGACCATACGCAGTTATTTTGTTTGGCCAAAACTTGTTTTATGTTATTTTTTTGCAAAGATCTCAACTAGGACCTTTTTATTCATTTTCAAGACTAGGATCTAGACAAATGCAATGCACCAAATTAATCTTGGCCATCATAATGTACACTGAGCATTTTGGCGTGCGTTTAGCACAAACTGTCTGGGTCTGAGTTACAAGTGCTACTTTGTGCATTGAGAGGTACACAAAGATAACTAGATAAATAAAGTTACCTGTGTTCACTCAGCACACAAAGATTCAACTGACTCTTCGTCTGATACAAGAACGGGGCAGAATGCTCATCCCTGTACGATGTATTTTCATCCTGAATCATTCTCTGCCCGTGATCCCGTCCAAAGAATGACATCAGATCATCCTTCCTGACCGGAGGGTTATCCAAGTCAAACTCCAGTGTTTCCAGCAAAGCATACTTTAGGGAGATTTCTGGCTTAATAATCGATTCATTTATTATTTCAGTCTGAAAAAAAGCATTCTTTTACAATTGAAACTATTCAAAATTTCATTTCGCCTGGTGACGATTAAAACTCACTAAAATTTCTATCACTGCTTTTCAGAACCTCGTATCTAGTAAGTAATTGAGCTAAATGCATTAGGGTTGATCAACTTTTTCTTCCGAATAACATTGTGTCTGATCCAGGGGACAATAGTAAATGGACTTAGAAAAGTGTTGATGATATTGTGAGGAGACAGTCTATATAGGAATGGGCTTAAGACCAGAGCAAAACGAAATGTAATATTAAAAAAATAAAATGTTAAAAGGTGGCTTGGTCCTAAAAAAACATGTTTTGATTATCTGAACTGTTTTCCTGCAGGAAGGTAAAAGATAGATGAAAAACTAACTATGTCTGTACCAGATATACCTAATTACTTAAATTGGGAACATCTCTTGAGATGTTTACAAATGTAGCGAAAATTGAAAAATTTAATGATTCGGACAGGATTCGAACCCGCGTTTCCAACGGCTTCCCGGGCCAACACTGGTGTCCTCCCAATTGGACCACCGAATCAGATGTCAGAGCCATTGAATTTTTCAACCAGTTGCTTCGACATGCCTTAGGGTGGCATCGTAGCGCCATCTACCGTAAAGATTTAGACTTTATCGTCGGCACCATTGTCTCAAATTTGTTGAGAATCGATAGTAACAATGTGCTACACCCGAATTACTTATTTTTATTAAAGCAGTAACGTCTGCTAACGTTAATTAAAATGTTTACAAATGAAGCGAAAATGATCTCTTGAGATCATCAACAGACAGCCAAAAACGGATGCCTACTAAACAAATTGTATAACAAATAATAAGCGCAGTCCTCCCCATTCAGGTTGTAAAATCTCGAAAATATTAGTTGATAACATAGGCTTATTTAGAAGTAAGGCATCAGTCACAGGATACCTTTGTCGAGATGGCACTATTCTTCAAGGACAGCTTTCTTTGCAAGAAATATTTTATGTATGACAATAAAAATATTTTTTTTTCTAAATTTGAATCAGCGTTTATTGTCTAAATTTGTAGAATTGTTTCTCACCTTACTGGCTTTTTTAATTTTTATTTATTTTATAGAAATAAGAAACTCTGACATGCCTCAATTTAGACACAAATTATACAAATTTTGTTTGGACAAGTGTTACTATAGTATAAATGATTATTTATTGGAGTAATGAAACTATATAAATGATTTTATGAATTAGCAGTCCAATATAATTGAATTGTTTATAACACATAGATCTTAAGTAGTTTAGTAATAACCAAATTTGCATGCTTCTTTAAGTAAAATGTACATACTTTATATGACTATTCCATCTGTATTTACCACTATTTTTGCAAATAAATATTCTTATTCTTAAGTTTTGAAGGAAACACGAAAACGAAACCTAGATTTATAGGAAAAAAAAAGAACAGTGATATTTTCTCTTTATTATTCTAACTTTAATGACACGTTTTCTCCTTATTATCTTTTCACTAACGCTGATTTAATTCCATACAATTTCGCGTCGCGTTATTTATAATTAGAGGTCGATGCCCTCACGTAAATGAAAACACTGCAACGAAGTAATCTTACATAAATATTAGTTAACAATGCATCGAGTGGTTATTTAACAGAAAACGGCAAACGAGGAAGTAAATAAACATACCTTCTCCTTTTCTGTAAGCGTATCCCAGATGTTTTCATAAGAGTTTTTTGCCTCACAAATGTCTTCGTACATTTTTGCTGCTAGTGGATTCATTGTGCGGAAGTAATCTTCCGCTTTAGCGCTCAACGCCATTATTAGAGAGTTTAATTGAGTCTTTAAATAAAAGGTTACAGTCAATTGTAATTAATGAATCACACGCGAAATCTCCTAATGAGGGAACTCCTACGTCCTACGATACAAATACAACCATCTTTGACAAACGTCAAATGAACTATGAATGACTGAATTGACTGATGAAAACCGGAAAGAAAATCGATGAGAACATCATTGCCTTAGTGATGTAACTTGTATCATAATTAATACCGGTTAACAGCAAAGCATTCTTATAACATAAATAGCTGACTTTATTGAGTCAGGATGAGTTTTATTTACCTTAACACTGTTATTTATTTGTAATCATTAAATAGATAGTCATAATCAGCACAACTTTACAAATATTTTTAGCTAAAATTGCACTTCAGAGTTGGCAACACTGTATGGGTGGACGAGAAAACAAAATGTCAAAATGGCTTTTTACGACAGTGTTTACTTTACGATTTTAACGCAGAAAATGGACGTTAAATGTAAATAGTGTGTAAATTTGAGTGTTGGACCAGTTATGTTACACAACAGTGGGCCTTACGGGCCGAACGATGTGCCTATAAACATGGGGGCGCCCGTAAATATGACTCAAATGTCGAGCCCAATGAATTTAGGGAATAACTTAAGTAATTTGGCCAAAATACCGCAACAGACGCCACAAACTTCGGCTCCACACTACAATATGCCAGATTATTCGTCATTTGGCCACCCTCCGTTGAATATGGGGCATTCGATAAGCCCATTCGCGAATTATCACCATATGAACTTCCAAGCTAACTATGGTCAATCTAATCCTAATGTGAACCAAGATACGACCCCAAATAACGTCCAAAACAGTATGTTACCTATGAATTTAAATGTACAAAGCGATCACGGGCCCAGTTTGTTGAATTACCACAATTTTGAAAGCAAAAGGTTCGATGTAAACAATTCACCATACAAAGAGAGTTTTAGTCGAAAAATGCCTATAAATATACCTCAGTTACATACTAAAGCCTTTCATAAGCATGCAGGAATGGATGCACCTTACGGTCAGTATAATTCAATGCAAGAAACCCCGTTCTCCGGTCAAGACTCAACAAAAACGTCTGAAAGGACTTTAATAGACGACAATAGAAGAAAAAGCCTTGAAAATACAGTGAAGTTAATTGAAAATATTCTCATTAATAGTACACCAAAAGAAAAGTTAAAAAACTTGAATAGTACAGACTCATTATTGAATACACATTCTAATAATAGTAGTGCGGATATGAGCAATACTAAATCACAGAATAGTGTGGATAATAACAAAAAATCTCAGAATAAAAATTTACATTTGTATCAGATTCAGAATCAAAGTGATATGAGTCATACAGATGAACACAGCTTTCGCGCTGAAATCTTAAATAAAACAGCTGATAACGATGATTTCAAAATTAATTTGAAGGAAAAAATTGATATAAGTGACCAAATAATAGATTTAAAGACAACACGATTACACAATACTAATGTAAACACAGACAATGCAAAATCTACGAAACACTCAAAAATTCATACTGACAATTCATCAATTAAAACTAAGGCAAAAACAAATGATACAAACTTCACTCCTAGCACCGCAACAGATTCGACATTGAAAATCCAAAGCGAAATCTATTGTGAGCCACTAAGGCGGAGCCTAATGAACAATAACCGGATAACCGTTGATAAAACCCAGAAAGATACTAGCAGTGACTTTAAAAAAGACATATTGGATGATTCCAAAGATGAAACGGAATCAGAATGTCACCGAGCAGTACTTCACATTCATATTAAAGAAGAGATTGAAGAAGAAGAAGAAGATACAGTGAAAGTAAAAATGGAGCCATTGGAGAGTGGCGGTGATAATTTACCATTTCTGAGAGATGCTAATGCAATTAACAGGGATATGATAGAAGAAGATGCATTGATTGTTGGGGACAATAATGTTGCTGAAGCACAAGATGCTATGAAAAAGGGTAAGGTTTCATAAATTTGTTCATAACACATGGTAATATCATACATGCTCGAGTCATATCTAAAAACAGTATTAAATGTTGGTTTCTTGCTTATTATTAATGAATAAATGTTAAAATATAAAAGTGTAGGCTAATATCCTGGTCATAATGCTACATGGGCGTGTGTACATTATTTCCATATAACCCCTAATTTGGACAAGACCACTAAAGTTCAATTTTTCGCAATCTTCTTCTCATCTTGGGTTTGATAGTTCAAATTATTGCGGTTCAGAAAACGATACAAAAAGAGGATCATAGGTTTGTCTAATATATTCCAGATTGCCAAATTCAGGGATTAGAGCTGTTTTTGGTGCCACTATAATAGATACTGCAATAATATTAATGAAAACCTATTTTTTATTTCAGGGTCTTACCCGAAAACATACTACGAATGTTCCTACTGTAGCCTCCTTTTCAAGCATCCGAAACGGTTTCTCATTCATTCAAAATGGCACTCCTTCGGATTGACAAATGAGAAACGACAGGAGCTTGTAAAAGAGAAGGAGGCGAAGAAAAATATGAAGAAAGAAGCCAAAAATGTAGAAAGGTAATTTTAATATTCTCTTCTTCATATGGGTGAATAAACCTTTTTGTGTTGTTTACTCTGTCCCCGTTGTACAAGTGACATCTTCATACTGTTTCATAGAAAAATGCTTAGGTTGTCCGAGGGACAAATTTTGCGTAACCATAGCAACACGTGCACAAGTTGATTCACCCATATATTCTCACTATTTGGGCCTTCACGCTGTTACAAATAACTTTACGGTTACTTGTCAAAGGTAATTTTACTTAAGGTGTAATTTCAAGGTACTGCAACTGCTGGCTTTGATAACCAAAAGACTGCGGCTAGTAGTTCCGCCAAATTCGAAAAAAAGTGAAGTGAAATTAACTTTCAAATACTTCTTTAGCTTTAAATTTATCAATTTCGCCAAAACGTTCAATGTCCCAACTGTTAAACCTAATAAACCAAAAAAATAATATGTATTTCTTCATCTAGTACTTACCCATAGTATAAGCTTTGCTTTAGTTTGGGACTAGGTGGACTTGTGTGAGATTGTCCCTTAATATTTATTATTTACTGAAGCCTGGTAAGTCTTGGTAACGCTAGAGACATTTTGAGTAACGCCGGAGATAGTCAAAAGTGTCGGTAATAAAGTTGATTCGCCTACATAAATCATATATTTTTTTGTTTAACCAGGTTGAATTCCAAAGAGGTGAAAGAGGGTGGAGAGGGCGAATCTCATCCATGTAAGGATTGCGATAAAGTGTTTGCGGTCAAGAGCAGCCTTAAGAACCATAGGCAGAGGTAAATTATTTTCACTATCTATATATACATCTCCTTTAGTTTAGTATAAATGTAATTGATTGTTTATAGTAGGAAAAAACAACTTACTGTTGAGTTTCTTTCGGCTTTCTTCTCTTGGAAAATACCGGTAGATTCACGATCTGACTTGTAAAAGTGCCCTTGTGGCTTGTGGCCTACTTACTAAATAAGTAATTTAAATTTTTAACACTGTGACCCGTAAGCATATTGATTACCGGGTTAGTAACTTGGTGGATAGAAGCCTAACACTTTCCCATCTCAAGTGATTTAATGTGCTGTTCCTATCTTGGAAGACCGCTTTTTTAAGCGCTTGACTTCTCAAAATAGACTGTTTTTTTTTCCTTTTGTGCAAATTGCCGGCCATACCTTGTAATTTAACTAGCAACGTGCCCCGGCTTCGCACTAGTGCAATGCTGATAAATTATGCATGTATTAAACATATAAACCTTCTTCTTGAATCACTCTGTCGATTTACCAAAAACCGCATCAAAATCCGTTGCGTAGTTTTAAATATCTAAGCATACATAGGGACAGATGGACAGAAGCGACTTCGTTTTATACTATGTAGTGATTTGTAGTGACGCAGACTTGATATGACAACCTATTGACCGCCAAGCGGTCTAGCAATTACCGTGCCACTGACGCCAGAGTAAAAAAAAAAGATATACCCCAAAATCAACAGGGATTGAAAAATACTTGTAGCGGTTAGAATTACAAAGTTTTTGATCATTGAAATTTGGACGGCTGTGGCCGACGTGGCGTCAGGGGCACGATTTTTTGTTGACGGCCACAGCCGACTGTGGCGCTCAAAAGGTTAATTAATATAAAAAAATCTCTCGAATTACTTCCAGGTACCACCCAACCCGCGTCCGCGAATGCAAGATCTGCAACGTGTCAGTCGTGGGCTGGATGGCGCTGCGCGCGCACACGGCCGCGCACACGGGCGGCGGCGGCTACCAGTGCCCGGAGTGTCCTAAGCGGTTCAAGTACGCGCATTCGCTGGCGAAACACAAGGACACACATCTGGTGAGTCTCGGCTCTTTCTTACAGGAACATAGATGTCATTACTGGGTTTTCGGGGATCACAAGAGACTCCATTTAGTGAGACGGTGGCCACTACTAATGTCGGAATCCGCGTATTCGTTGGGATATCACAAGGACATATATTTGGTGAGTTGAGTATTGGTTATTAAATATACGTGATGAATTTAGCCATAGGTGTCGGTTTTTACGTTTTTGGAAATATAAATAGACGTGATTTTTTAAGGCATATTTGAATAGCATGCTAGCGTCGGCTACCAGTGAGTACTAAGAGATTCAAATATGCGCATTTGTTGTCGAAACAACGATACAAGTCTGGTGAGACCCGGTTTCCTACAGAGGTATAGGTGTTATTTTCTAGAATTTTAGTGATCAAAATTGACTTCATTTTGTGTTTCATAGCTACGCCAGTGACCTAAGACCAATCTCAAGTGTGTCTCAAGAGCTTCAGATTACTCACTTATGAGACATATTCTACTGTACTGCTGTTTAGACGCCCATGGGTGTCGTTTACTAGGTTTTCGGAGATCAAAATTCTTGGAAGTTCATTTATTTTTATGTC
Source organism: Apotomis turbidana (assembly GCA_905147355.2). Lineage (NCBI taxonomy): Eukaryota > Metazoa > Arthropoda > Insecta > Lepidoptera > Tortricidae > Apotomis > Apotomis turbidana. The sequence goes on from LR990307.1 coordinate 7,752,723, forward strand.
ACTGAAGCAGCTGGATCTCAACCTTTTCTTGACAGTAAGTTCATAGCAAGATAATATCAATAAAAGAAAAATACAATAAAATAGCGCGATCACTCTAAATCAGATTCGAATACATGCCCAGGGACCACTTTGACTTCTTTGTTGTTTGCGGGGACTTGGTGAGACATGACGGCAGTAGTTACCCAAGTATACCGCTTTCTGATACAAACGAATTTCTGATACAAGGGCCGACACTTTTGAAAGTCTCCTGCGTTACTCAAAATGTCTCTAGAGTTACCGAGAGATCGGGCTTCTAATATACCTATTTTCTGTTGGGTTTAACAATTGGGACATTGAACATTTTAACGTAAACCATAAATTTAAACACGAAGAAGCCATTGTTTAGAGGTGGTATTTTACAACGAAGTTCAAAATTTGTGGACATAGTTGTGCCGGTAAAAAATTTGATTCACCGAAAAAAGTATAACGCGCTTAGGTAGTTAGGTACAGTGAAGAAATCTGAAACGCTTACCTTTTTGACCCTTATCATTGTGGCAAGAGCAAAAAAGTTACATGTATTTCCTTGACTGTACTTTAATGTTAATTTTCTTCATATAAATTCATGAAACTATATGTGGGTATAAAAAAAACGGTCAAGTGCGAGTCGGACTCGCGCACCGAGGGTTCCGTACAAACACTTTCCATCCTTAAGTGGTTAAGTTTGCACCTGGTATGTATAGCGCTCCATACAAATGAGGTGCAAAGTTAACGCAACCAATCCCGTTTGTTGTATGGGAGCCCCCCTTAAATATATATTTTATTTTATTTTTAGTATTTGTTGTTATAGCGGCAATAGAAATACATCATCTGTGAACATTTCAACTGTCTAGCTATCACCGTTCTAGAGATACATCCTGGTGACAGACGGACGGACGGACGGACAGCGAAGTCTCAGTAATAGGGTCCCGTTTTTACCTTTGGGTACGGAACCCTAAAAATACACACACTTTTTTTTTTATATTTAACCATTGATACAAAGATCAAAGTGCAAGAAAAAATGAAATGCGTAACCTAGTGGAAGAGGGCGGGAATCAGACCCGGTACCTCTGTTTGCCGGTCCAGCGCGTTAACCTTTCCGCCACTTTAAGCCCAAGCAACCTGTCAATTTTTTCCTTATGCTTTGTGTGTCGATCTTTGCATTGTTTCTTTAAAGGCGTTACACCTTAGTGACCTCTGTGTGAATATTTACCGCACTACTTTACAGCAGTGAACAAGCAATCCAGAGGTACCGGGTTCGATTCCCAGACTCTCTTAGACGAGTCAGATTACGCATTTCAATTGTTTATTGTGCTTTGATCTTTGTATCAATAATTTAATACCCTAAGAGGCCTTATTCCTTTTCATTTTTTTTTCATATTATGACGAATATTGATAATTTCAACCAACTTTTTGAAGTAAATAATGCTTTTCCCCGAGTTCTAGGTAACATAGCTATTTTATGCTTTCATTGGGTGCAGTCGAAAATAAGTTGAAAAAATTAATTTTCCGCGTGAATTTTGTCAATTTCGAGTAGTTTTTGAAACAAAAATTATCAATGAAAATAAAACTGTAGGTTTCAAATATATACCTTGAAATCCCGATAGCCCTGTTCTAGGTAGTGACGACAATAATATGTTAAGAAACATGTTTGATCATAGAGAAAAGTGTCTAAAACCATCAGCATTTTAAAAGGAATAAGGCCTCTTAATGTTAATTTTCTTCTTTCTTTCACAGGAAAAAACTCTCGGCTGCACGCAATGTGAGAAGAAGTTCGGGTCTCAAGCGCTACTCAAGATGCATATGAAATGCCACGAGCGGACAGCCAGAGGGGCCACTTTCCGATGCACCTACTGTGCGAAGGGGTTCTTCGAAAGTTACAATCTACAGGTATGGACACCCACTACGTCTAGCATAACTTTGACACGCGACTCTTTTAAATAAAACAATAAAAAAAAGCATTTATTTCAGACAAATTAATCCATATATTGTTATATGTTCACACTTAAACCGCTGAATCGATTTTGATGAAATTTGGCATGGAGATAGTTTAAGATCCGAGGAAGGACATAGGATAGTTTTCATCCTGGAAATTATCCCTAAAAATATTGAAAAGTGGGTAAGTAATTCATGATGACATTGATGACCTTGTAGGAAATGTAATTATTAGACCAAAAGCACAATTGCTCTTACATTTGCTTAGGCGCTTTTAATAATCCCTTTTATTAATTAAGGTGATTAGGTGGATATCTACGAGGTTGCTTCCATACTTCCAAGTTCCACGCGGACGTAGTCGCGGACAAAAGCTAGTTTATCTATATAAGTATGTCTATCGTCACCTAGTACCCATAACACAAGCCTTCTTGAGCTTAATTTGGAACTAGGTTGATTTTTGTGAGGTTCTGATATTTATTATTAAAAAAAATACCTGCTAGATCTTACTGTGGTTCTAGGTCGATTTGTGTGGACTACTCTGATATTTATTTATTCGTTTGTTAAAAAGTTGTATTATTACAGGTACACGAACGGACTCATCGGAACGAGCGTCCTTTCCTTTGTGAAATCTGCAAGACCAGTTTCGGGACTAATTCGAGTCTCAAGAGGCATCTCAAAGTGGTAAGTATCAATTTATTACAATTTGACGTAACCATGTAAGTTTCAATCTTATTAAATTACTAGCGACCCGCCCCGACTTCGCACGGGTGCAATGCTGATAAACCTTCCTCTTGAATCACTATCTATTAAAAAAAACACATCAAAATTGCGTAGTTTTAAAGATCTAAGCATACATAGGGACAGACAGACAGGAAGCGACTTTTTTATACTATGTAGTGATTTGACGTAACCACATAAGTTTCAATCTTATTAAATGATTCCCAAACTAGCTGCAGCCATCCCACGGGAACGCTACATTTTCGGGATAAAAAGTAGCCTATGTGTTAATCCAGGGTCAGCTACCTCTGTACCAAATTTTATCCAAATTGGCGCAGCAGTTCACACACTCACAAACTTGGTTCAATATGGTTCAATAACTATAAAAATAAATGTAAACACACTTCAGTTATATGATATCGATGTCCCAGATGGATGACGACAAAAGAACGGGGTACTCGGTTATTGCTGTATTCACTAATGTATGGTTATTGTTAAATCTTGGAGTAGTAGGGCCTCGTGCAGGGTCCGTCCGGATTGTTACTACCGTCTTGCCTGCTAACCCACCGCCAAACAGCAATGTTCGCATTGTTGTGTTCCGGTGTGGGGGTAAGATAGCCGGTGAAATTACTAGCATAGAGGCATTCTATCTTCGTCCTCCGGGTAGGCAAACATTTGTGACTCCTCTGGTGTTGCAGGTGCTTATGGGCGACGGTAATCGCTTTCCATCAGGCGATACGTTTGCTCGTTCGCCCCCTATGAAAAAAAAAAAAAAAAAAAAAATCTATTTCGACGTGTATTTTCCAGTCGCATAGCAAGTCAAAGCCCTTCCCCTGCCCGACATGCCAGCGCTGCTTCGCGTCCGCCACGACCCGAGCGCGACACACGGCGCGCGCGCACGGCGACCCCTCTACTTTTGCGCATGCGTGCCAGATCTGCCCCAGGCGGTATCGCGCGCTCAAGGAGCTTCACAAGCATATTAGTAAGGCACACGCGGGAACGGAGTAACAGGAATGATATCGACAGGAAAATTTTCCTTTGACAGGTACGTTTACCTTTGACAAGAAACTTTTCCTTTGACAGGGACGTTTACATTTGACAGGAAGCTTATATTTGACAATTCTGTTAACATTTTACAGGAAAGTTTACTTTTGATGGGTAACCAACGTTTGACAGGAAACTTTATCTTCGACAGGATACTTTACATATGACAGGGAAGCTTACCCTTTGACAGGAAAGATTTCTTTTAATTTTGACATTTCTTATGGGTATGTTTTAGGGTGGCACCGTAGCTCCATCTACCAGAATCTTACTTTATGATCGACACCATCGTCTCTAATTATGTTGATTACTATAGTACGGCTCTTCCCAGGTGAATTTTTCGCTTCGAGCCCTAATCTTTCAAACAATAGCCATTGTATCTATTATCGCAAAGCCGCTAGCTCGAGTTTGCCACGCGCCACTATAACATTCATATTAAAAACAAACGGTATCGTCATAGTATTAAGGTTCAAATCAAAATAATATGAATGCTGTATTTCGTCGGGGTGGTCTATTGTCCTACACTACCAAAACGCAATATCTAGAATATCAGTGACATTAAATTTGAACCTTAATACTATCACGATACAGTTTGTTTTTCATATGAATGTTATAGTGGCGCGTGGCAAACTCGGTAGCTAGCGGCTTTGCGATAATAGATACAATGGACATTGTTTGAAAGATTAGGGCTGGAAGCGAAAAATTCACCTGGGAAGAGCCGTACTATACCTACTACAACGATGTAATACGATGGACAGCATAATAAAAATTAACTACATAGGAATATTGACAATTCTCAAAAAAATAACAAGTTTGTAATGTGAGTTTAGTTTTTACCAAAGGTGGATAAAATAATATATATGTTAAGTATAGTCTGCTAATAAAGTGGTTTACCACTTTTGGACCTTAATACTAATGAAGTAAAGTTGAAAAGTGACAGACCAATTTTTGTATAATAGTACTTGCTGACAAGTTTTGTTTGTATTTCCTATCTACTTCGAGAAACTTATTTTGTCCTTTTAACAATTGGCAGGTTAAGGAATTAGTAGGAATGCCAATTAAAAAAGACTCACTCATCTTTTTAATGGGTGAAAGTTATCTAAGAATGACGGGAGGTAAAATCTATACCGACCTACAATACAGTACCTAGTTACTATATTCACATTTTAAACTTACACACAGATAAATCGCTTTAAGTCCGCCTGGTATTGTTATACCTGTTTTACTGTATTATTTTCTGTACATATTACCGTGTATAGACAGACCTTTATGTAATAGATAAATATAAAATGTAAAATAAACTTTTCTGAAACGTAGAAATCAATGTCGTCAAATTTTTTATATAAGTCTCTATACGTTATTAAGTATTCTAGCTGTTTTTTATCACTGTGTATGCCATACGATTAAATAAATAACTACGTTATTATAAGGACATATGTATGTATATATACACGGTTTATGGGTAAATCAACTATGTGACCGACACCTTTAACTGTCTCCGACGTTACTCAAAACATCTCTGAAGTTACCAAGAAATCGCGTTTCTGTTTATTAGGTTTAACAGTTGAGACGTTGAACGTTTTAAACTTTTAACGTACACCATCAATTAAACATAGAGAAACCGTAAATTAAAGGTGACATTTTACAAAGAAGTTCAAAAGTCGTTGATAGCTATTTAGTTTTTGTGTCGGTCAAAACTTAATTTGCCCCTTTTTATGTAGATTTGTATATTATAGTCTAAGTTGTTGTTTAGGTATTCTTCATTATGTATTTATATAAGAATATTTTCTTAGATTTTTGTTGAAATCTTGTAATAAAAGACACGTACCTTTATTTTTAAGAATGTTTTCATTGTTTACAATTTGACTTCTTGATTCATATAACCTTCAGATTAAAAGAGAAAGAAATTATTTTAAACATAAACAAACTTGTAATACAATAGCACACCCATATTGTTTAATTACTATAACATGTTCAGATACTACAGGTGGCGACTGGCGACCTACATTACTATGCAGTGACGGCGGTGTGGCATGGAGGCAGGAAATCAGTGATGTAATTTCATAACATTACGCTATATAACATTGTTATGGCGACTCCACCCGCGCCGCCGCCACCACTTGATTAATTCCAGCAGTTACTGGTAGTATTGAATATTGAATATGTTATATTCACATAAAAGAATATCTATGATATGATGATGAATATATATGTAGATAAAATAGTGTATGCAACTGCATAATTAAGCCTTAAAACACTCGTGTGATCCTACTATGAACCACACTCGTGTTTTGAGACCTCTCATTATGCAACAGTTGCATAAACAACAATGATGAATCTATGCGTAAAAGAATAGATTAATTAAACCATACATTCAATAAAGCTTGTTAACTTCATCTCTAACGGTAAATACTTTTCGTAATATGTTACCGACAATTGCCTATCTAAAAATTATTTGTAAGGACAAAACAAATTTACGTAGATAATTTTTACCAGTTATATTTTTTAATTGTTTGTTATTTTTATATCCTCTTATTCTGGTGAATCTACTTTTTGACCGACACAAATCTGTCTACATCTTATACTACGTTGTTAAATTTCACCTTTCAATAATGGCTTCTCTATGTTTAAATTCTACTTTAAAACGCTCAATGTCCCAAATATTAAAGCTAATAACCAGAAGATAAGTATATCAGAAGCCCGATTCTTGGTAACTCCAGAGACATTTTGAGTAACGCAGGAGATAGTCAAAAGTCTCGGTCAAAAAGTTGATGCCCGCGTTAGTAACACTAAAAAAGAAACCTTAGAATCGCAAATATCAAAAAGACTAGCCATACTTAATTCACTTACTTTGGAATCCTTAGATAAAAGTATTTTCTCTTAGTTGTTATGTATAACTTCGAATAAAATGTAAATATGTATTTTTGAACTAACAATCGAATTTTTCTGTAGATGTGTTGTTTAAATGTTAATTAAATACTTAGTTATATATAGTAAGGTTGATAAGTATTAAAACTTCCTGGAGAGATTAAATGTGGTCACATATCTTATGAAATGTTTTTTATTATTTTTTTGTACAATAATTATTCGGTTTGGTAAAAAAGACAGTAATGGATGGTGAAATGCTTCGAACAAAACACGAACAGAAACATACTGGCAACTACTGGTCCTATTTCCACCAAACATAGCTAAAAAGCACCATCTCGACGGACAAGTCTTTCGATTAAAAAAAACATTTGTTTGGGAGCTATGATGCCACAGACAGATACACATGTTAAACTTATATTATAACTCTCTCATTTTTAGTGGGGTTAACTAACATACATATCAAATTACAATAAAAATAAGTAAATAGCTAGCTATTTCACATTTATTTCTGCGTTGTGTTACGTGAGAAATAATACAATGAGCAGAATTTTCATAAGTAGCTTACGCATGCTCTTTTGATACCACCCATAACCAATGAGGAAATGTAAACAATAAAATATAGTAAATAGTATTCGTCTTGGCGGGGGCACTACCGTGCCCCCAGATGCAGAACTAGCGTCTTATATACGTTATTAAACGTTAGTTTGTGAGAATGTACGTTCCGCCTAAAACTACGTATCAGATTCGCTAAAATAAATAAATAATAAATAAAATAAATAAATAAATATTAAGGGACAATCATACACAAATCGACCTAGTCCCAAACTAAGCAAAGCTTGTACTATGGGTACTAGACGACGATATACATAATATATAAATACATATATAGATAACATCCATGACCCAAGAACAAATATTTTGCACAAATATCACATAGGCACTTTTACATGTTAAAGTCTACCTGCATTTCACAAGAGAAGACTACTGTTGAGAAGAAACGCCGACATTCATTCATAAAGAGGGCTAAACATTAGTTGAGTTTGTAAAGAATCTTCTTTCTGCACGAGCAAAGCCGTGGGAGGAGCTAGTGATCAATAAAGGTGACGTTAAGATGATGCCTCATTCTTATTATTACTAACTGCGTGTTCCACCGCAATGGTTGTTTTTGTCAAGATTTTCTCGACGCTCCTGGTAGCTAGTGTAGTGTGTGCAAAAAAATGTGAGCACCATCCTATAATACGGGCATCATCGACAAATGCCAAAAATCTGAGGGAAAACCTGAAACACGCAAACTACGGAGATGATGTGGCGATACTCTGCTCTGGTGGAAGCGGACAACTCAAAATCAACAACGATGTTAATCTGAAGACAGAAATCGTAAATGAGACTGCGGTACAATTGATTGTAAAGAGACCAGATGTAGGACAGCATGAATATCTGTGTATGGACGTTGTTACTCAATGCGAAGATACAATAAGATTCACAGTTCAACCTTCTATGCTTGTGACATCACGAAGGGCAATGGTATATACAGAAAAAGATTTTTTCTACTCCAGTACTTTTTTCTGTCATTTATATAGTTACTAACTCTAATATAAAGACATAAATTATGAAAGTCTGTAAAAGTCTATACTCTACTGCTCAAAAACACACTGCTAACCGATGTTATAATGTCGCCAAAAAACCATCACTTAGTACCTCAGATTACATGATGAACAGATGCATTCACACAATTTGCAAATTAAAAAAAAAAACTTTTGTACTAAGGCATTGCTGCCAACTTAAAAAAAAAGTTTTATCTTCAGTGCATGGATGTTTAGTATAGTGAACGTATACCTTTATGTATAAGTTTAATTTTTTTGACAGATGTTTAGTATGGTGATCGTATACCTTTATGTATAAGTTAATATTTTTTTGACATATGGATGTCAATAAAAAGAAAGTTTATCAGAGACAATTTTTCTTTTTAATTTTGTTGATTCCGAGCGGGAACATGTAATTATTTTCTTTGTTGTTTATTTGCATTTTATTTATGGAATGTCGAGTCGTAGAAAAAGTATTGTATGCAACGTTGTATAAGTACCTAGGTCAAAAAACGCTCGTGGCATCTTTCTTACGATGTTCGCTGCGCTTACATCGTAACCCATGCCACTCGCATTTTTTGCTCCCTCTTATACAACGGTTGCATAAAATACTATTATATACTTCGTTCCTCGTGGTGATACTTACGAGGTATTCTGCAGCGCGAATGACATTCAGTCATATAGCTTGGTTTTGGCTAAAAAGCAGGCAAAGGCAACACAGGAAAGTGAGGTAGTTAATAAAACAACACTATCGCTTAAAGCATTGGCAAACGACACGAGTGATTATTATTACTCTTGCAAAAATAATAAATATAATGCTTTCGTAATAGTCAAAACTGATTTTACCCCGGAAGCGCAAAATTTTCGCTGCGTTCTACATGAATCTCTGAGGTTCGAGTGTCTTTGGAAGACTTCTAGTAAAATGAATAGTGCGAAGTTGTGGTTTTTACATATAAGGGACAATAGGCAAACCCTTCTCTGTGCTCACAATCCAGGTGACATGACAAAGATTTGTTCAGCAAACCTGAATTTACGTGACGTTGCGGTATTGGATTTAAATGTACGCTTGGAGACGTGCAACATAAGATTCTTGCGTGCAACCAAGTGATTTGTAACAATCAAACGTTTTCTTTCAACGCAAATATGATATTAAAACTTGATGCTCCTTCTGACATAAAAGTGTTAAACACCAGTTCACACAGTGCTGTTATAGCGTGGAGTACACACGACTTTCTGGGGTACAAAAACTGTGTGTTTAAAGTGGAGTATAGATTGTTGGCTACTGCGTGGCTACAGGCGAATACATCTGCGTATGCTTGTCAAAAAAAGGACTGTAATTTCCTGTTAAACCTTCCATGCTCTGACATGCATTATGAAGTTAGAGTTCTTGCCAGATATAGAGAAGCATCAGAAGATAGATTCTGGTCTGATCCAAGTGCTTCTGCATATTTTTTTACTGATCCCAAAAACACAGGAGCGATTGATCAGGTTTGCCATGTGGCATTGGAAGAGCCAGGACCGATCAGTTCTGTGGAAACAGCTTTGAATGAAATAACTAAGCTGATAAGACACACTATTAAAGAGAAGTGGTCGTTAAAGGAAAAGATAAGTGGATTAAAACAGAAAATGGCGCAAGTAGAAGCACTGAGGAAGTTTAATGAAGTAAGTAATAGACTGATGGCTCGGTTTTTAATCAGAGTTTGATGTCAGTGGTTCAATGAAGAAGGCAAAGATAACTTTAGTTTGAGGAGTAGAGTTAGTTCCGGCTATTATAGAATGATACACACTAATGTAGGCTTACATTGTGACGTCCGTTCATCCACGGTCAGATGCAGTCAGATTTAAAAATAAAGAGCGCGCAGAAAACTTAAATTAAATACAGATATAATACAATAGGCCCTATCTGTGAAACAGCGAAATAAGTAACCACGACATTCATGCTGAAATTTCATACGAGTGTCTCTGCGTTCGAGTGATGTGTGTGAAAATGTGGCGGCACCCGTTCACAGAAAAGATGGTACTCGTATTATACGTCATAGTTGCTTAAGGCAGATACACACAATTCAACACTGGTCACGTACTAAGAATGGAAGAGGATCGTACAACAAAAGAACATATTTGGAGCGACCGGCCGGTCTGCGACCGATTGTTGGTTGGTCGTCAAAAGTATCGCTGCATGGGGAGATGTGAATAAGATGGATCTGCGTAAGCTTCAAACTGAAGACCTGGTGAGAAACTGCACAGGATCTGGATAAGGTGTTCTCGTGTTGGAGGCTAAGGTCGCCAGCTAACTCAGCCAGAATAGCTAATTAGTGCATAAGTACAGTTTTAGAGCTGTAAAATGCCAGTTTATCTGTCCCGCTCGCTCCTATGCGATCAAGACCTGCACCCATCCCATGCCTGCGTAAAAGATTTGTATGGAGAACTGTAGTACAACAAAGTAACCACTAGGGGAACTGCACTATTCTCCATACAAATCGTTGACGCTCTCGCTAGCGAGTACGGTCACGGTAACTCTTGGTAAGGGTACTCAACTTCTCTCTACTGGGCAATGAGTTAGACACCGCTTTTTTTTACGTGGGATTAGATATACCTGTCGCTTGTAGTGAGAACCAAATTGTAAATATATAAAACCTTGGTTAAAAGAAAATATTAAATGATTTGAGCATTTTAAATTGTATTTTTACTTCTAGTATGGTATTTAGAATGCTGCTTGCTGAACACAAAGTGGAAGTTTGAATCAGACTCGCGCAACGAGGATTCGTTAACATTACGGAATCATACCACCTTCGTTCCTGTCCACACCCACACAGTAATAATGTGTAATACTACTAAGTATAAGCTTTAATCAATACAAAACACATTTACCTGTGACAACATAATATTGTCTGCTATCTATAAAGGAAAACACGAGGGTTTGACTTGAATCTATATAAATAATAAATGAAAATAAATCCGCATGAAGTTAGGATTATGATGTTTATATTGGTATTTCCACGTTGCTCTGCGTTATTTTGACGACGATTCAAATAGAACAAGCCGATCAAGTGCAAGTCGTACTCGCGCACCGAGGGTTCCGTGCAAACTACGCAATCACCGAATAATTTGATATTAATTTCAGCATGTTACCGCCACGCGTTCCTCAGAAAGAAGTCTTGGCAGACGGACAGACAGACAAACGAACAACAAAGTGTGAGTTCCATTTTTGCCGATTGACGCACGGAACGCTAAAATTCAACTAGTATTCTTTCTAATAAAACCGGCTAAAAGTGAATCGAGTCTGACTCACACTTAGCCGGTTTTTTTAAAGCAACAGTACGGAATAGCAGGATAAACAGACACGCCATCGCATATGGGGAAGTATATACGTATAGGTATTCGAAACAAAACAAAAAGAAGCATTAGAAATCTTCTTAAGGAAGTATTGAAGACAAATTCCTTTATATAAACCTGACAACTAGCTCGCTGATTCATTGGTTCATAACTAGTTGTGACACCAAGATGTGTGGAATCGTGAGGGTAGTGACGCTGTTACTTTTAGCAGTACTGGCTGAAACTACCCCGGATACGTGTGAAAAGCATCCAAAAATCACAATAACAAGTAAGCAAAGCCTCAAACACGTTGACAAACACTTCTACGAACAACCATACGGAGGAGACGTGGTTCTACACTGCTCTGCTGAAAACAACCTAAATATCTCATTCGAAAATTATGGAGCGTACTTGGAAAGTGAGAAACTGAATAATACTACGATTGCTTTGAATGTGAATAACCCGAACACTGGTATTTATAAAATTATATGCAAGGACAATCAAACTGGCTGCGAAGATAAAATCACTCTTAGAGTTATACCGTTACAATTCGCAAGGTCACCGTCTATTCGTCAAGTTTTAGACGCATCACATAAACGACCTTTATATTTTGTGCCGAAAGGAGAACCTTACGAAATATTCTGCAGTGCGGATCAAGCGACATTACTTCAAGTTTACTTCATTGAAGGATACAAAATAAAGAGATTACAGTTACATACTCTAAATGCTACGACTGTGCACAGCGAAATAGCGGCAGATTATCCAACTGAAAGGAGTTATTATTGCAGCAATAAGGTTTCCGGGACAGAACCTATTACAGTCTTAATAGATTCCTATCCAAAAGCAGAAGATTTTCAGTGTATTTTATATCAATCAAGCAAAATTGAATGCACTTGGAGCACCTTGAGTAAAAGTAACACTTTTAAACTGTACTACAAGCAAGGCGAAGACATAATACTCCTATGCATAGATAACTACAAATCTTACAGAGGATGCACTGGAAATATGCCTATAAAGCGATACAGCAAGTTCTCTGGCTTATATAATATAAATACAATGATTTTACAGACGTGCAACGAAATATTTTGCGATAATCAAACGATTCCTTACGATAGCGACGCCATTTTGAAACTTGATCCCGCTTCTGATTTAAAACTGCTAAATACAAGTGGGAATAGTGCGGCTGTTTGGTGGCGCAGGCCATCTGGTGTTTTACATGTGTATTGCGATTTTAAAGTTGAGTACCGATTGCTAGCAACACCATGGATTCAAACTAATACATCATCAGTGGATTGCAATATAATAAGAGGATCGTGCGAGTTTCAACTGGCCCTTCCTTGTCCGAACTCTCATTATGAATTAAGAATATCTATGAAGGTTAAGACTGCAGTAGGAGACATATATTGGTCCGACCCTACTTCTGTATTCTTCTTTACGGACCCAAACTCAGGTGAAGAGGACTCTATGTGTAATGCTGAAACTAAAGAGTTGGAACCGCTTCCTTCTGTTGAAGTTATTTTGTTTAAAGTGAGAGAATTAATAAGATTCGAACGAAAAGATGAAGTAGCGTTGAAGAAACGGATTCGTGCTTTGAAAGAAAAACTTGCAAGAGCCAAAGAACTGGCAAGATTAATAGAGCTGGAAGAGAAAAAGAGTGTTTCGCCCACGTGACTATGTATAATACAATAGAAGTACTGTTTATAAATGAAAAGGGACAAAATGGTGCATATCAAGGCATGTAAGAAAAAATTACGCCCTATAAAAATTTCGAAATATGTACTAATTATTGACAAGAAATAAAAATGACCAAAAGTATAAATGACGAAGGATGATGATCAAGTACTTTTGTGTTGGCTATGTTATAAATACGTCCGAAGGCAAAATTTCAGGAAAAACGGTCTAGTGAGTAAATGACGAATATATAAAATACGAAGTATAAAAATGACGAGATGTAATAAAGATTAACTAATGGTTTTAAAGTAAAAATTACGAGATTTTTCATTCTTAAAAACTCCTAATATTGGCGAAGTAGTAGTTCAAATGCCCAAATAGCCCGGAATAGAGCCCAGCTTGCTCTACAAGCTGCACAGAAATAAAATCGCGAGGCTCTGTCAATTTTAAAGCATAGTGAAATTAGTCATTATTAATTCCTTTGTGTTCATGAAGTTTTGAGTGGTGTATTTTTTTATTTCATTGCATATATTTGAGAAAAGAACTAATACATGCCATATAATGGTAAAACAAGTAATGGACTATTTTATTAATTAAAAGATCTAATTGTACTCTTATCTGCACAAATAAAGAAATGATAATGATTATGATTATCATTAGCCGTGAAAAGGGCTTGCCGGCTTCGTATCTATCCGGTCCGTCTCTCGGTACCTACTCACCCGGCAAGCTCTTCTTTCCCGGTGCCTGCAGTAATGTTCTATTATTATTTGAACATACTAGAAATAAACCTTAAATACAAAGATTAAAGAAAAATTTAAAAAGGAGCTACCTGGGGGAAGAGACCGGGAATCGAACCCGGTACCTCTGGATTGCCGGTCCAGCGCGTTAACCATTTCGCTACCCTAGCTCCCTAGAAATAATAAGGTATACTTGAAATAATAAAGTTTAATGTTTTTGTGCTGGTTACCTTATGTAAAACGAGACATACCTAATTACCTACCTATCATTAAAACTGGAAAACAAATTTTGTCAATATACGAGTACATATTATAACAATGCTTACTTATTCTATTTGTGCCTACATTTAAATGCTATTTTTATTTCTCTTTTTAGGGTTCCGTACCTAAATCGGCAAAACGGAACCATTATAGGATCCCTTTTTTGTCCGTCTGTCTATCTGTCAAGACTCGAGGAAATCAAAACCTTCCATTTTACACAAAAAACAAAAAATACTTTTCAAATGAAGAAGCAGATACAACGGTAAACGAATCCCTTTAAGAGATCTCTCAGTAGTTTACCTTTGAGTAAATGAGTGATAAAACCTACAAATGTGAATGGTAGACAAAAGAAGCAACAGGTATATCACGAAGGAGGAAAACTTTACTGAAAATGATGTTTCCTTTCAGTAAAATTGTCTATCTACAATACTTAAGGTACTTTCCCTCCATGTGGCTAAGCCGTGGGACACCCTGTATACTTAATTTTTTATTGTAAATATAATTGTTAACATCCTTTCAATTAAGCCGGTAAACAAATCATTAAACTTCTAAACCCCAAAACGCAAATTTTAAGGATAAACTAGTTATTTACTCGTAAATATAATAACCCTGGGAATCATAAATTAAATTATTGTTTTCCTGCTAAATAGTGCAGGATCTACTTTATTACGAATCTATAACGGTAATAATTGGTGTTTTCTGTAACGTTTTTTTTTATGACATGACTTGAACTGTATCAGGGCTGGTTAGCCCTTACTACCAGTATTCTGACTTTGTGTGGGAGTATAACCCGGTAATGGGATTATCTCCGCGCCACAGGGGTATGTTGGGTCGGGGTGACGCGGGCGCACTGGGCGCATGGACTGCGTCGTGAATAGACTGAACCGAATCAGTCTGACTTACTTTAGGGCGGGAGGAGAGGGGTCTCTATAACGTGCACTCGTTACCAAGCTCAGATTCGTTCGTGTATACATGGAGTGCATTGCTGCCATCATCTTTGGGACGGCTATGCCAAGTACCAGTTAGCCGCTTGGTGTTGGAACGTGTAATACATTCTTATATATTGTTTATGTCTACTTCAGTAATCTGTGACTCGACATACTTAATGTCTGTCTATATGTGGTCTCTAGTTCCTTCCTTGGACGTCGCTTGCAAAGATTTCACGCGTTTGTACTAATAATTATTACTTTATTATGTCCTGACCGGATTTATATGTCACTGTATTTTGGACAATACATAACGTAAAGCGCTCCTGAAGACGTTTGTTTCATTCGTGTCGACGACACACATACGCACCAGATGCTTCACCAGTTGCCACTCGCACGTGAGGACTTGCCTGCTCTGCTAATCACATCACTTGGGACGTAGAACGTCGGTAGAACGTCGAATCCTAAGACTATTCGGTGATTGTAAGATTTCTGGCTAAGGGTCTTCAGAGCCTTGAACATATATATACCACAAAGTTAACGCCAGCCCAGCTTGTCAGTCTTCTATCGTATATTTTTTGGCGAGTGTGCACAGGAATTGCACGAATTAATTCCGCCATCCCCGTTTCACCATCAGGCCAAGCGAGGGGAACGATATCATAATTATAAATAAAAATAAATAAATATCAGACAACCTCACACAAAGCTATCTAGTCCCAAATAAAGCTCAAGAATTCTTGTGTTGTGGGTACTAGACGACGGTATACATACTTATATAGATAAATATAGGTATACTTTAATACATAGGTAGAACAACCATAACCCAAGCACAAATATTCGAGTTCATCACACAAATATTTGCCGTGGCCGGGATTCGAACCCGGGACCGTCGGCTCAGTAGGCAGGTGCTTACAAACTGTGCCAACCGCGTCGTCATGCTCATGTTATCAGTTTAAGTTTATGTACCATTTATTTGTACGAAGCGATTTGCTTCATCGTTTACTAATGTGAAACGCTAAGGAATGGAACTCGCTCCCATCGTGTATATTTCCTGAAAATTATTACTCTCTTCAAGACAAGAGTGAAAGGGCTGTTGATGAACCAGTAGATCATACATCTTTGACCCCTTAGTCACTCACAATTAGCTGATACTGAGATCAATCGTGAGTTTATGAATTTAAAAAAATCGGCCAAGAGCATGTCGGGCCACGCTCAGTGTAGGGTTCCGTAGTTGAAGAAGGATGAGCATCCTTCACAATCAATAGACTTAAGTTACGAGAAAGATTTCAAGCTCTATAAAAAGGTCGTAAACGCCAAAGTACTTATTACCTTCTGGAGGTCACTTACGTCCTTTTAAGAAAACGATAACACAAAAACGGCTCGACCGATTTTATTCAATTCAATTCAATTATTTATTGATAACAACAGTTACAAGTCAAATTATTTACCTTTCAAGGTTTACATAAATCATTATTATTACATTTACTACATTACATCAAATTTATCATTATTACATATCATATTATTAGTATTATTACATCGATTTAATTATTTTTGTTTAGAAATTTATCCACTGAGTAGAAAGCATTATCTATTAGATATTCTTTTAAATTACTTATAAATATATTGTCTGTTATTCCGATTTCCTTACAGTTTTTTGGCAACTGATTATATATTTTGGGACCTATGTACCATACACATTGTTCAGACTTTTTCAGTCTGTGCCTGTTTGGGAGATTATTTCCATTGCGACTATTCGAACTACGTTTCTTATATTCGTCGAAATTTCTACGAACAACTTTTGCCACCTCTAATATGTAAAGCCCTGGAAATGTTATAATTTTTAATTTACGAAATAGGTCGCGGGCAGGTGTATCCCAAGGCACCCTAGCCATTATCCTGATTGCCCTTTTTTGGTATACAAATATTCTTTGCCTATCTGCCGCCTGTCCCCACAAATCAATGCCATAGGTGATGAGTGATTGGAAGTAAGCAAAGTATGCATTGCTCACACATTGGTCATCAAGCATTTTTGCTAAGCGTGAGATTGCAAAGCATGCTTTTGCTAATTTCTTCAATATGGCTATTCCACTTTAATCCTGAATCTACCATGAAGCCCAGATATTTCGCTTTGCTTCGCATTCAATACAGTTTTGAGTGAGAGTATTTATAAGGCCTCATTTTCATGAATTTTTCCGTAATTTTTTGACTCGTGGTTGAAAAGTGGACGCTATTTTTTTTATTTTCGGAGCGAATAATTCCAAAAGTGCTGACTTCATCAAAAAAAGTTTTTCCAAGACCCCTATTATTTTACAAAACCTATTCAATGACACCCCACACACTAATGTTGAAACGAAAAAAAAAACACCCCCACTTTAGGTGTGCCAGTTTTTTTTTTGTTTTTATTTACCGTTTTGTCGGCGTGATACATACACATATACTCATACCAAATTTCAGCTTTCTAGTACTAATGATCACGGAGCTAAGCCGCGGACGGACAGACGGACATGGCGAAACTATAAGGGTTCCTAGTTGACTACGGAACCCTAAAAAGTACACTCGATCATCACCAAATATTTAAGAGCCCTGTCCTTGTCCGTATGCCGCAGGGGAGTAATTTTTTTAATTTGTTTTTGTTCATTTAAATTTTAGCTTTTTTGTACATAGTGTTAGTAGTGTTTAAGTTTTTTATTTAATGTTTCTTTGTTTTTCCTTTTTACACACGTATGTGCAATTGGTAAACTAACCCCGACCTATGTCGATGAATAAATATTTAAAGAAGCGCTTACTTCAGGTTTAGTGGCGTATTTGTCCGGATCCCGACCGACCTTACGTGAATCATGTTCAGACGCAAGGAACAAAGACCCACGAGGAAATCTTAAAAATATTTTTCTGTAAAAGTCTATACTCTATTGCCCAAAAAAACACTGCTAAACGATGTTATTATGTCGCCGAAAAAGCATCACTTAGTACCACAGATTACAAGATAAACAGCTGCATTCAAACAATTTGCAATTTAAAAAAAAACTTTTTTGTACTAAGGCATTGCTGCCAACTTAAAAAAAAAGTTTTATTAAGTTGTTTTAATTATTATGTATAAGTTCATATTTTTTGACAGGTGTTTAGTATAGTGAATGTAGATATACCTTTATGTATAAGTTCATATATTTTTTTACAGATGGACGTAACTAAATAAAAAAAAGTTTATCACAGACTATTTTTTTTGATTCCGAGTGGGAACATGTAATTATTTTCTTTGTTGTTTATTTGCATTTTATTTATGAAATGTTGGGTCGTAGCAAAAGTATTGTATGCAACGTTGTATAAGTAGGTCAAAAAACGCTCTTGGCATCTTTCTTACGATGTTCGCTACGGTCACATCGTAACCTATGCCACTCGCGTTTTTTGCCACCTCTTTTACAACGATTGCATAAAATACTATTACCTGAGACACTGACTCATTGCATCATTGCACGTTGAAGATACGTTTTTACTGCTAATACTGGAACTGGCATCAGCTCTATGCGATGAACGCCCCAGGATAACAGGATCAACTGCAAAAGAAAGCAGCAGATACACTGAGAAGATAAACCTTTTTTCAACTTATGGAGAGGATGTGACGATAATCTGCTCAGCTCCTGAAGGAAACCTCGAAATCATTGGAAACTACAGCGATATTATGAAGACGCAAACAAAAAATAAGAACACTCTACAATTGATTGTAAGGACGCCAGATGTAGGGCAACATGAATATCGATGCATAGATATTCTCACACGCTGCGAAGACATCCTGACCTTCAAAGTCCGACCTGCTGTGTCAGTGATATCAGAACGATCTCGCATAATAAGACTTAAAGATAATGACTCTATTTCGTTCCTCGTGAGGATGTGTATAAAGTATTCTGCAGCACAAATGATATTCAGTCATACAGCATGTTTTTCGGAAGATACTGGAATGAAGAGATACCACTGGCCACTGAGATAGTTAACAAAACAACGTTAGTGTCTGTAGCATTAGCTAATGACACAAGTTACAGTAAAATATCATGCAAAGGAAATACACACGAGCAATCCGTAAAGTTAGAAAAGGATTACTTCCCAGAGGTGCATGAGCTTCGGTGTGTCTTATATGAATCTCTACGGTTCGTGTGTTCTTGGATCAGTTCTAGTATAAGACATCTTAGACATGAGTTATGGGTTTTAAACGGAGACAAGAGACCGACACTCATGTCATGATAATTCGAACCTTATGATTAAGATTTGTTCGACACACTTCCGTGGTTTTGAGTATTCGTCAAATGTGACTGTACGCATGGAGACTTGCAATCTCGTCTTCTGTAATGATCAGACGTTTTCCTTCTACGGTCCTCTTGTGATTAAACGGTATAATCCTTCTCATGTAAAAATATTCAACACAAGTTTAAACAGCGCAGTCGTGACGTGGAGAAATCTTGGATACTTTTCGTACTCAAATTGCGTATTTAAAGTAGAGTACAGGCTGCTAGCAATGGGATGGCAACTAGCGAATACTTCTACGTATTCTTGTGAAGAAAAAGACTGCAGTTTCTTGCTAAACCTGCCGTGCTCTGACATGCCTTATGAAGTTCGAGTATACGTGAAGGGGAAGTTAGGGCAGAAAAGACTTTGGTCTGATCCTAGTCCCTCTGCATTTTTTTTCACGAGTTCCAAGAACACAGGCGTGCCCGATCAGGGCTGTCACGAGAGTTTTATAGTACCGATAACTTCTGTAGAATCAGCTGTAATTGAAATTAATAAGCTTCTTAGATTCACGGTTAAAGAGACGTTGACGTTGAAAGGAAAGATAAGTGTTTTGAAAAGGAAAATGGCGAAGGTACAGGCACTGAGGAAATTAGCTAAGGTTTAGTTATAGTCGTGTGCACTTTAGGTTAGCCACCTACTAAACTAAAACATTAATTTTTAACTACTCGGCCACCTACAGGTTGTCTGTCGCTTTTTAGAGATAAGACCGCCTGTTGTTTATTTCTGCTTTTTATCTTAAAGTATCTCATGTTTTTTTTTTCTTTTCCATGATGTTTGAGGTGTGCAATGACAGGCGTACTATCATAGAATAAACAATTTCAGTGGCATATTTTTTTATTAACTATTTAAATAATCAGTTCCGCCTGGCGCTGTCAAAGCGCACGATGAAGGTGCGGATCTGGGTGGGCCGCAGCGTCACCACGTACTCCGGTTCCGGCTCCTGCGCCGGCGCGAGCGCATCCTTACTCGTCGCTCTGGAAACAACAACATTTTACACTTTTTTATGGTCCCCAAAGGGTAAAAAGCAGCAGAAGCAGTTTCAAGCAGATTATCATAGGGCAAATTGATGGCAGACGTGCGCAGGGAAGGGCACCCACTAGATGGTCTGACACAGTGAAGAAGGCAGTGGGCGGCAGCATGCACCGGGCGGTCCACGCAGCATATAACCGCACTGAGTGGAAACAGATATGTGGTCGCGATCCTCATCAGTGAGCGAACGACGAAGAAGAAGAAAGGGTAAAAACGGGACCCTATTACTAAGACTCCGCTGCCTGTCTGTCCGTCTGTCCGTCCGTCCGTCCGTCCGTACGTCCGTCCATCTGTCTCTCTGTCCGTCAATCACCAGGCTGTATCTCATGAATCGTGATAGCTTAGTTGAAATTTTCACAGATGATGTATACCTCATTTGTATCCGGCGCCATACATACCAGGTTCAAACTTAACTTAACCCGGCCAGTTAAGAAGTGTTCGTACAGAACCCTCGGTGCGCGAGTCCGACTCGCATTTGGCCGGTTTTTTTTACATTACATACAGCGTAGCTGATTTAAAGCTGCCGGCGTATTCACCCTCGCAAAAAAAAGAAACGGAACATAAATTGTGTTTCGAAATGAATATCAGAATAGGTTCTATTGTCAAACTGTACCTCTTCGTCCTGCTCGCATCCCCGCCCCTCACCCTCCTCCTCTTAGCGGCGTCTCCGCCCCGTTTTCTCTTCAAAGTGTACCCGCCCCTCCTGGCCGCGTCTCCGCCCCGCTCTCCGCTGCGCCGCGCGCGCATTCGAGCTAACTCGATATTAATCTCCTCTTCTATAAAATAAAATACATATTGGAAACTACTTATAGCCCAACAAGGTGTTTTTCGTGGTATTTCGCGGATTTTTAGTGGTACAAATTTATTTTACTGGCAACGACAAATTTTTGGTAGCTAACGTTGAAAGTTAGTGAATGTCACTACACGAAACGTCGAAACAAAGAGGGAACAGGACTAAATGTTCCAAAAAAATCAAGTAATGTTTGCATAAGAAAGCCAAAACTATCCACAGTGATGAAAGTCAAGTTTTTTCAATAGGATTCAGTATTAATATCGCAAGAGGAATGAAGGATTGAGCAGTATTCCGGTAAACAATGTTTTGAATTTGGTTAAAGAGAAATCCTTGACAAATCGCTATTGACGTTTAATAACGCAAATACATGACGTATGCACATTATTGCCATATGAAAGCTGTTTGTAGCGCCACTGTCCCTGGGCCGGACCGACACTTAGCCTATACCGGGTGATCAATCCAAATGGGTCAGTAGGGAGATGTCACAAACTATAAGAGATAGGCAAATCTGTTCTTAGGAAACATGGCGTCGATTTTAAATTTAATTTAAACTGCATTATTATTTTGTATAAATCTCATACATAATGCATACATTACCCAGTCAAAACCGCTGTATAGAATGTTACTATACGACATGCGAATACTTACAGAATTTTAACCAGGTTCAATTCCCGGTTGAGTATGAGATTAAACAGTACAGTTTCTATTTTTTTATTTTAAATTTATCGCTAAATTTTTATTTTAATGTTCCTACTTAACATTGATTTGGAGGGTATAGATACTCCTTTACGTGTACCAGTGTCATTAGTTATAACACAAATGTATTATGTAATTGTTTAAAGTATTATTTACGAAAAAAATACTTACTGTTGAGTTTCTTTCGGCTTTCTTTTCAACAGCGGTCTCCTCTTGCGAAATGCCGGTAGATTCACAATCTGACTAGTAAAAGTGCCCTTGTGGCCTAATTACTGAATAAATTATTTCATTTCATTTCATTTCGTTTCATTTCATTTCATTTCGTTTCATTTCATTTCATTTCATTAAATCTAAAATTGACGCCATGGTTCCTAAGAACAGATTTCCTTATTTCTTCTAGTTTAGGTTTTCTCCCTACTGACCCATTTGGATTGATGACACCCATTCCCATAATAAATCGTCGGTTGACAACCAAAACTCACTAAGCAACCAATACCTACTTAAAACAAAGCTCGTATCTGTGTCCGTCAACCTACTTACGAAGTTTTGAACAGCAGGGACAGAAATTGTATATTGTTCTGGTTGTCACCGGGCGAAATTATCTTTACCATTTTCTTCAGCTGAGTTCGGCGTCTCTTCTCCACTCTCGTAGACTCTGACGCCTTTCTTACTAAAGAGGAAGGCCTCTGTTTTTCTTGTTCTCTTTATGCTCCTCATGCTAGAAAACCAAATATGAATAAATACTTGGGACTTTGAGTTTTGAGAGCTTTAGAATCGAATTCTAAAACTATTACACAATGGAACAGGTTATTGTAGTCTGGTGTTTAATGTTGACGTGAGTTTGACATTGTTGAAACCTTATTTTTTTCGCGGATAGGTCGAAGACTACAACTCTATGCAGGCATAGTTGTCGTAGATTTCGGTTATTTTAGGTCAATTTGGGTGTACAGACGCAAAGCTTACTTCGATCTCTATTATATTAATTTCCATATGTTAGAAGTATGAAATAGTGTCAATCATGTCATAATTAGGTGCATCCCTTCGCTTAAATCCGGAGTAAGCTCTGAACCCATGTTACTGCGGATTTAGCACGCGTGAAATTAATAATGATACATATTTTGCCACTGAAACACAATTCTTTGTTTTTCATCTGTAACGTTTCGCCAAATTCTCATTTGTCGGAAAACCATTTTCCAAAACTGTTAAATTCCCAGAATAATTATAAAACAAACCAAACCTAATGGGTTCTTTAAAACTTTGGTGAAACGATACAGATGGTAAACAATGTTTCAGAATTGTCATAGGATACCACTTACTCAGTTGCTCTGTCCTCCTTCATCATTTTCTCTGGATTCTTTTTCCTCTTCGGAGGCTCTGTAACCTTCGCGAAGTTCCTTATGAGCGCTTCCAGCGGCCTGACCATCGCTTTTTTCTTGTAATACATCTCGAACATTGATCGTGTGATGTCCTCCTCTTCTGGGATGGCATCGAAGTGCACTGTGGAATAAAAATGGTGTAGCCCATCAGGGGGTTTTACAACCCACGCCTCAAAATTATTTTTTTAGTTGAAATAGTATACTCCTGGGGTGGTCCTATTGTCACCATGTCTGGATCTGTTGATGGAATCCCAGGGAAATCGAGGGCAACCCTATATAGAACAATCCGATAAAGTAGTTTACGTGGGGTTTGGCATCGACTTCAAAAGGCGATTCAAATGCAATCTTTACATAAACGGGTTATTTTTTACTTTTCCAGTATATATTCGTTTTTTTTTTCATCATATCATTTAGTCTATTTAACGATAAGTCCACCTGTTGTTTAATATCTGTTTAACATTTCACTGTATATCTCTTATGTTTTTGTATCCTTGCCTATTTGAGGTGTGCAATAAAGAGGATTTGTGTTGTATAGTATTATTGGAGTGTGGGTTTATGAAACGAGCCGCACGCAAGTTTCATAATAGAATCACACGAGTATTTTAACCCTTAAATGCGTGAATTAAAAAAAACACAATATTATAAAATATTATTTTATTTTTAATAAATGTTTTTTGTTTTCAACCAGTAATTCATTTTTGTTTATGTAAGCTGCATCTTACACCATGCATTTAAGGGTTAAGCCCTAATTATGTACAGTTGCATATACTACTCTTTCTACACACATAACTATCCATAATCATTACGTCATAGATTTTCTTTTATGAAAGTATGAAACACTGAGTCAGTCAGACAGTCCGCGGAGCAGAGGAAAACTGTAATGGTGACTTCACGGTGGCTACGGTACTGTTATGAAATTACATCTCTGATTTTGGTCGCTGCCAACTAATGTAGGTCGTTACCTATAATATCTGAACTTGTTATAGGAATTTAACAAGATGGGTGTAGATAAACATAATTAACTTACTTCCTAATCGCTTCATCCTTCCATTGTCTCTACTTGAACGGCCTTTCGATGTCTCTTCTTCCACTGAAGAGTCTAAAGTCTTCAAGGCACTCGCATCTTCACTTCTTTTTGGTGAGTCAAAGTTTTTATTCGGCATTTCTGCTTCCAAAACAGAAACAGCGTCAAATGTAGAATCTTTTTCTAATACATTACTAGATTCATCTTGTTGTTCCATTTGTTCTGTTGTTGTTTTAATAGTAATATCATCATTTAAATAATCAGTTTGTTCTGTAGTTGATTCCTCCATAATTTCATTTTTATCAAAATCAATATATGTTATTGTCGAATCTTCTTTAGTAACTTCTTTCTTAAAATCAGTTTGTTCTGTTATTGATTCTTCTTTCTCGAAATTATTGTTTTCTATAGTTGATTCTTCTTTGAGTGTTTTATCTATAGAAGAAATGATGTTATCAATAAAGTTTTCCGATATGTTGACTGATCGTTTTCTTCTGTCTTCATATCGAGGTTTTTTGTTGTGTTTATTGGGCTCTATGCGTTGTCGTCTCTCGTGTCTTTTGTTGACCAATTCAGACTCTTCTTCGGAGGGTTCTGTAAATGAACACAGTTTGAACAAGTTTTGAAAATGTATTGTGGCACGAAGTTTACAACATGTACTAATGGGAATTCATAGGTAAGTTTATCATAAATTTAAGAGCTACGCTCTTGTCAGTGGAGCAATTTCCATGCATCTCGTTCTTGCGCCTTCTCCTTGACAGCCTGGTAGGACACTACGTTCACCTTCTCCTTTGAAAAGATGAAAAGATTGAGAAGATGACCCTGGAGAGCTTACATGGACCAAAAAGATTAGTTACTTTAAGTAATTTAATAATTATATAGGTATGTAGTGTTTATAGTATTAGGACTTAAACATGCACCCTTGCTTAATCTGTAGCTTAGATAGAATAATAGCCTAAAAGATATTAGGTTGTCAGTCCACAGAAGCGGAACGGAGCGTTGATGTGTAAAGCGGACCAATCACATTCCTCCTAAACGTTGTCTGGAAGAGATCGCTATTTAGCGATAAGACCGCCTGTTGTATACCTCTGCCTGTTATTTTAATTTGTCTCGTTGTGTTGTCTATTCCTTGATGTTTGAGGTGTGCAATAAAGAGTATTTGTATTCAGATTTAATGCACTTCTTTCGGGCTTCAGAAAGACACATTCTGATTAGTTCATTTTGTTCGCTCTACTTTTGTGGATAGACAGCTTTAATCTTAGTTATCAAAATACCTGAATCCTTATGTTTGAATTTATCCTCTTCTATGTAGTCTATGTCCTCTGGAAGGAGTCCATCGTCACCTCCGGCGTAAACGTATCTAAATGTAACATAAACAAAAGTTTAAATCTACCTTATTCCTTTTAAATTTTATTTTATTCATATTTTGATAAATATATTGATAGTTTCAACCAACTTTAAAAGCGAATAATAAGTTTCCCTGAATTCTAGAAAGAAACATAGATATATAATGCTTTCATTGCGTGCAGTCTAAAATAAGTTTAATGAAAAAGCTATGGAGCCGATGTTAACATTAAAATAAAATTGATACTTATACCCATACTCATAAGTGTATTTAATTCGCAATTTTAATGTTATAGTCAAGGACAAAGTCAGCAAAACCAAAGACCTGATTTGTGTAGGTTTTTTTTTTTCGTCATCATAAAATACGTAAATTGGGTTGGTTCTATATTGGTCAAACATCCAGTGTCAATTAATCTAGTTAAATCTAGGAGTTTGTGATGTTGTACAAATTCTATATTATTTACAATTTTAGTTATTTAATGCTTGGGAATGTTAATCGCAATAACCATGAAAGCAGTTTTGAATGAAATAGGTGAATGAGTATGAATAAATAATTCCTTTTCTATATCAATGCAATAGTTCAATAACCTTCTGGGACCGGTTCATGGATGTATCATCTTATTGATATGATCAGGAACGGGTCCCAGCAGGGCTACAGCCACAGCAAATTTCTCCAAGGGGCCTCTACGTGTTGGATCCATATCCCCACGCAAGCCTTTCAAAAGACCGGGACGTATAAGCCCGAGACTCAAAAAATGAAAAACATAATAATAATAATAAATATCGGACAACCTCACACAAATCGATCTAGTCCCAAATTAAGCTCAAGAAGGCTTCTGTTATGGGAACTAGACGACGATATAGATACTTATATGGATAAATATGTACTTAAATATATAGAACAACCATGACCCAAGCACAAATATTCGAGTTCATCACACAAATATTTGCCCTGGCCGGGATTCGAACCCGGGACCGCCGGCTCAGTAGGCAGGTGTCTACAAACTTAGCCAACCACGTTGTCAAATGGTATTTTAATGTTAATATCGGCCCCATATAGCTCTCTAAAGTCCTACTGTGTTATCGAAAATCCGATGACCTATAATAATATACCTGGTGCTCCAATCCATCTGGCGTGCTTCCTCGAGCCACTGATTCGCTCCAAGAGTCGTTTCTCTAACGGACCTAAACATGAAAACCAGTGGAACATTTAATCATTATAAGGCTAGGCTCAAGTGGGATTGGGCAGGCCACGTCTGTCGCATGAACCCGGAAAGGTGGGCCAGTATAGCCACCAAGTGGGTGCCCGAAAATGGGCAACGTATGGGCCGGCCCTGATGGAGATGGCGGGATAATATAGACGCATTTCTCAACTGGTCGGAGGCAGCGTCAGACAGGGACCTGTGGAAATCTAAGGGAGAGGCCTTTGCCCAGCATTGGGACACTCCTATAGGCTAGCTAAAAAAAGGCTAGGCAGCCGGCAGCCCACAGAAGCGGGGCAAAGAATATGAACCTGTGGTCTATAATGTTTGCTATTATCACTCGATAAATAAGTGACAAAGCATCTATCACTCACACTTGCATTTTGTCAAAACGTGACGGATGCTTTGTCACTTATTTATCTTTTAGCAATATGATGAGAGAAATGCTTGCCTTGATGTCACTTCGTAAGCGTGCAGGTTGATAGGTGCAGAAGCGGTGATAAGTAAACACTTCAAATTATCACACACAGTTTATTGTCTGTACGATAGCACATAGAAGAAACAGTTAGCACAGCACACAAGCAGTTACTATAGAATGGAAGGAGTAAGCGAAAGCAGAAAGAAAGTCTTAAACACTAGATTTAGGCTACACAACAACGTTTCGAAAGCAGCGTCTTAATAGATAGAAGCGCATGCGTCTCGCGTCAGTATTGGTTAGGGACTGCGCGGGCGGCGGAGTGAAGCTACCAGGCGGCCGGGCGCGCGGACCGGTTGCGCCGCGCATCAGCGATAAGCCAGCTACTTGCGAAAGAATCTCTAATAACAAAAACGGATCGCTCTGTCCGGTCGGAACAAAATATTAAACATGAATAGATATTGACTTTTAAATTATTAGTATTGCAAATTATATATGTTTATTATTGTTTACGTATTTATATAATCTTAATATGAGTTATAATTTATTTATAACTATACAAAATTATACTTTTAATTTAAATGATTATTAGATTTTACATACATTAATAATGAATTATTTTTGTTACGTTGATTATTATCATTATTAGATTAATGCCAAAATACAACATTTGGTAAAATTAACAATTATATTTTAACTATCTCGAGGATAATTAAATAATTATTTGATAGAATTATTGAATAAATATAATAAATTCAATTCCGACCCCACATCACCCCCCTCCAGAGACCGTCCAGGGCGATAATAATTAATAATAATCAGGTACACGCACCGTGCGTCCTGATTTAGACTTTTTTGCCATATTATTCTGTGTCTCTGGAGAAGATTGACTTGGTGGGACTGGAATTGTTACATTAATTTGAGAATCAGCTAGTATATATGCCGGCTTGATACGATCTATTGACACTGACACATTTTTGTTGTTAACCAACAGTTTGAACACTTTATCACCCCTTTGTAACACTTGGTATGGCCCAGTATAGGCTGGTTGTAGTGGTGGATGACTAGTATCATCCCTGAGGAACACGTGACTTGCCGTTTTGAGGTCCTTAAAGATAAATACTGGCCTCTGGCTGGAATGACGTGACGCTGGCACTGGGGTAAGGTTGTGAGCAAACTTACGCAAACGCACAATGTAATCAGTGACATCTGCAGTGTCATCTGGTCCGGCTTTGTCGAGTAACAATTCTCCTGGTAATCTCAGTGGCTCTCCATATACGAGCTCCGCAGTTGAAGCATTAAGGTCTTCTTTGTATGCGCTACGTATCCCAAGTAGGACTAAAGGTAATGAGTCCACCCAGTTACTGTTAGCGTGACAAGTGATAGCGGCTTTCAACTGTCTATGGAAACGCTCCACAAGGCCATTACACGCAGGATGGTAGGCGGTTGTACGACGATGCTGAAATCCGGCTAATTCTGACAAGTGCTTGAACAGGGCGCTCTCAAACTGTCTGCCACGATCGGTGACGATGTCATTGGGGCAGCCAAACCGAGATATCCACCCATGTAGCAAGCCTTTTGCTACAGCCTCAGCTGTGATCTCCTGCAGCGGTATTACCTCAGGCCAACGAGTATAACGGTCGATGGCTGTAAGGCAATACTTATATCCTTGAGATATTGGCATGGGTCCGATGAGATCAATGTGAACATGCATAAACCTCGCTCTGGGTAACTTGTAGGATCCCAGAGGTGCAGAAACGTGCCGAGTTACCTTGGCTCGCTGGCATGACAAACACGCACGCGCCCACTCGCGGCAATCCTTTTTAATACTTGGCCATACGTAGCGATCTGTAACAAGCTTGATGGACGCATTGGCACCAGGGTGACTAAGGCAGTGCAGGCTCTGGAATACCTGCTGGCGCAACTCCTTGGTGACGTAAGGTCTGAGCGTCTGGCCATTTTCGTCGCAATACAATTCAGCATGGGTACCTGGCAACTTGAGTTTCTTGAGATGCAACGAAGTGTCACTGTGCAGGAGCTCTTGTAGTTCGGGATCCTTAATCTGAGATTGCGCTAGCTGGGTCAGGTCGATGGGCTGTGTGATCTCTTCAATGCGGGACAAGGTATCCGCCACAACATTGTCCTTACCTGAGATATGCCTTATATCGGTGGTAAATTGCGTTATGTAATCCAGGTGCCTGAACTGTCTTGGTGAACAGTTATCTTTACGCGAGTTGAATGCAAAACAGATCGGTTTATGGTCTGTGTATATCGTGAATACCCGGGCCTCCACCATATGTATGAAATATTTGATGGCTTCATATATGGCCAACAGCTCACGGTCATATGGAGAATACTTGCGTTGTGAGGGACTGAGCTTTCTCGAGAAGAACGCAAGAGGCTGCCATTCATCGCCGACATACTGCTGCAATGCTGAGCCCATGGCTGTATCAGAGGCGTCAGTAACAATGGCTAACTTAGCCTGGCTATCCGGATGGGCTAAAAGCGCAGCCTGGCATAAGCTGTCCTTACAGCGCGTGAACGCCTCGTACTCTTCAGCGCCAAAGTTGACAGGATGAGACCCTTTTACCGAGCCTGTTAGCAGGGCATTTAGTGGAGCTTGGAACTGCGCTGCGCCGGGGATGAACCTGCGGTAAAAATTGATCATCCCTAGAAATCTGCGCAACTCTCGCACATTTTTAGGAGTCGGGAAGTCCTTAATGGCATCGACCTTGGCTGGAAGTGGCTTCGTTCCCTGTGCTGATATGCGGTAACCTAGAAAATTTACCTCTGCTGCCCCGAAGACGCACTTGGAGGTATTAATCACCATGCCGTACTCATTGAATTTGGTGAACAGTTGTCGCAAATGATCTTTGTGGGTACTCTCGTCCTTCGAAAACACCAAAAAGTCGTCCAGATAGGCAAAACAAAAATCCAGTCCCCTTACCATCTCATCCACGAACCGTTGAAATGTCTGACTCGCGTTCCGAAGTCCAAACGTCATAAAAGGAAACTCGTACATTCCAAACGGCGTGGTGATAGAGGTCTTCGGGATGTCCTCTGGATTCACGGGGATTTGGTGGTACGCTTTCTCAAGGTCGATGGTGGAGAATACCTGGGAACCAGAAATACAATGAGCAAAGTCGTGAATATGCCGAATAGGATACTGGTCCGGGATGGTTCTCGCGTTGAGCGTTCGGTAGTCACCGCAGGGACGCCAGCCATTGTCCTTTTTGGGAGCTAGGTGTAGAGGCGACGACCAAGGCGACTCTGATGGTCTAACAGTTCCGTTCTGGAGCATAGCAGCAAACTCATCCTTAGCTATTTTTAATTTGTCCGGGGCCAACCGTCGAGGAGAGCAAGACACAGGAGGCCCTGGAGTAGTTCTAATATGATGAAGAACGTTATGCTTTGGAACACGAAGAACGCCTGATGGGCGAGTAATGTCGGGGTATTCGAGTAGTATGTGATGATAGTCCGACTCACCCGACACAATTTCACCGACGATATAATTTCCGGCGCACACGCAGGCAGAGCCACGGCACAGATGTTAGTCGATTTGTCAATCAGCTGTTGGTTCCTGCAGTCTACGACGAGGTTGTAGTGCGACAAGAAGTCTACGCCGATAATCGCCTTAGTAACATCCGCGACGATAAATCTCCAAGTAAAGTCGCGGCGCAAGCCTAGGTTCAGCACTAAGTGTATGTAGCCGTAAGTATTGATTGCCGAGCCGTTTGCTGCACATAACTGGTAGCTTGTTTGTTGTCGCCTATTTTTAAGTGCTGACCGAGGGAAGACACAGAGATCGCTGCCAGTGTCTACGAGAAACTGCATCTTCGACGTTTGGTCTGTGACGAATAAGCGACCAGTGCTAGGGCAATCGGCGGTCGCCATTAACGAGTGCCCTGTTCGTTTCCCGCCCGATAGTCGCAAGGCTTCACGCACTTTGTTGCACGTTCACCAAACTTCGCGTGATACCAGCATTCCGGATATTTACGGTAACTGGATTGAGACCGCTTGGAGCTGGAACGATTACTTGACTTGCTGGACGAACGGTTCTTCGAACGAGACTGTCTGCCTCCATGGAGTTGAGTTTTAAGGTCCTTCATCTCTCTGGTCAGCTCACTTACTTGACGCATGAGGGTAGCTAATTGTGGATCGGACGCGGAAGCTGCAGCAACTTGATGAGGACTTGACAAGTCGTACACACGATCAGCCAGGTCAGCCAACTCCTCCAGCGAATCGTTCGGTTTCGACGCAACCACATATTGCACGTTGTTTGGTAAGCGGGTGGTCCAGATGGATAGCAAAAACTCATCGGGAATATTTGGACCAGCAAGGTTACGTAAATGGCGAAGGAACTGAGATGGTCTTCTGTCCCCCAACTCTTCTTGGCTCAGGAGCTGTTTCACTTTCTTCTGCCGAGATACTGAAAGCCTTTTTATCAGCTCTTCCTTGAGCTTCTTATATTTGTCAGTAGCCGGTGGGGAAATAATCACATCTTCCACTTCGGCGGCGTACTGAGATTCCAGTTGCGCGACGACATAATTAAACTTGGTCGCATCGGTGGTGATGTTAGAAATAGAAAATTGCCTCTCTATTTGAGCAAACCACACTGCAGGTTTCTCTGGCCAAAATGCAGGTACACGGACGCCGACACGATAAACTTCCGTTGCTGGGCCGCCATTTTGCCCTTGCAAAATGTTTGCATTGCCTTGGTTCTGTTCGCTCATCTTCAGTGTTCTCGGGGTCACCAGTTTAGCAATATGATGAGAGAAATGCTTGCCTTGATGTCACTTCGTAAGCGTGCAGGTTGATAGGTGCAGAAGCGGTGATAAGTAAACACTTCAAATTATCACACACAGTTTATTGTCTGTACGATAGCACATAGAAGAAACAGTTAGCACAGCACACAAGCAGTTACTATAGAATGGAAGGAGTAAGCGAAAGCAGAAAGAAAGTCTTAAACACTAGATTTAGGCTACACAACAACGTTTCGAAAGCAGCGTCTTAATAGATAGAAGCGCATGCGTCTCGCGTCAGTATTGGTTAGGGACTGCGCGGGCGGCGGAGTGAAGCTACCAGGCGGCCGGGCGCGCGGACCGGTTGCGCCGCGCATCAGCGATAAGCCAGCTACTTGCGAAAGAATCTCTAATAACAAAAACGGATCGCTCTGTCCGGTCGGAACAAAATATTAAACATGAATAGATATTGACTTTTAAATTATTAGTATTGCAAATTATATATGTTTATTATTGTTTACGTATTTATATAATCTTAATATGAGTTATAATTTATTTATAACTATACAAAATTATACTTTTAATTTAAATGATTATTAGATTTTACATACATTAATAATGAATTATTTTTGTTACGTTGATTATTATCATTATTAGATTAATGCCAAAATACAACATTTGGTAAAATTAACAATTATATTTTAACTATCTCGAGGATAATTAAATAATTATTTGATAGAATTATTGAATAAATATAATAAATTCAATTCCGACCCCACAATCTCTTAATAAAATCAACTATCATAGGCCTTACAACTATATAGTTAAGGAAGTATGTGGGTATTTTTCCACTTATTGGAAATGTTGAGTCCCCAAGTTTCTCACATGAAAACATCGTCAATGGACGAAAATGGAGACTTACTCGATATGCAGATGCTGGAAGACCTTCCGAAGTTCCACGGTGATGTGAGATGGAAGGGGCTGCTCATCTGGTATGTTTAATTTTTGGGGTGCTGCACAAAATAAAAAAAACCAGTCAAGTGCGAATCGGACTCGCGCACCGAGGGTTCCGTACAAACACTCCATCCTTAAGTGGTTAAGTTTGCACCTGGTATGTATAGCGCTCCATACAAATGAGGTGCAAAGTTAACGCAACCAATCCCGTTTGTTGTACTCGTATGGGAGCCCCCTTAAATATTTATTTTATTCTATTTGTTGTTATAGCGGCAATAGAAATACGTCATCTGTGAAATTTCAACTGTCTAGTTATCACCGTTCTTGAGATACAGCCTGGTGACAGACGGACGGACGGACAGCGAAGTCTCAGTAATAGGGTCCCGTTTTTACCCTTTGGGTACGGAACCCTAAAAATAGTGCGTGGAGTCCTCCGCGCGGAAGAAGTGAAACTTCGTAATGTGGAAATGAAAATAGGAAGGGGTAGAAATTGATTTTAAGTGAACTCATATTGTTTCTTTAAAACAAACTTCTTCACTCTCGCTCTGTCTCTTTCTATTCCCCCTCCCCAGGAGCGTTGAACGTTTAACGCAACAGTGCTTTCCTAGCCCCTCCACGGTAGCGTTAAACGTTTAACGCAACCTTGTTGGAAGTCGCATTAGAAGTTTCACTTCAATATAGGTTAAAATAATGAGACATTACACGATAAAATAATGAGAAATCACACTAATATTATAAAGGTGAAACTTTTTGAGTGTGTTTATGTATATGTTTGTCCCAGCCATCAAAATTGGCCCATCAGTTTGAGGGTCAATAAGTACACGCTGGCCTAATATTGATAGATTTTGATATGAAGGTAGCTGACACCTTGGATTAACACATAAGGCTACTTTTTATCTCGAATAAGTATAGTGTTCCCGTAGGATGTGCGTTTAACACCGCACCACGCAGCTAGTAAGTTTATAAATAACAGCGCCCTCTCTCGCTTGCTTGTTCACTGTTGTAAAGTAAAGCGGTAAGATGTGAATATTAACGTATTCACATAGAGGTCGCTACATAGTTACCAAACATAAACGGGTAGTATAAAAATGACGGTTGCAAATGCCGATGATATTAAATAGAATGAAATTGTGTGTACACCTTAAAACGTTTTGATTAACTGCTTACATCTGTCGCTCTTCTCCAGGGTATTTTCCAAGCGAAGGAGCACTGAGTTGGCTTTCCAGGGCTCCAGGGTGAGGACACGAACATGGCGCGGCAGCCCGTGGACCCGCAGTGCTGAGAACTGGTGAACACCAAGCACTGAACAAATATCTAGACGAACTGAAACATAACTTCTTCACGTTTTCAACGAAAAAAATCCAAAATCTGATAAGGCAAGGTCTCATGCAAAGTGAGTCAGTTTGTGCGGTAAAATTAGTATAATGTTGGTTACTACTAACATCTAAGCACAATTTGGCTATATCTCAAGGAGTTAAATTAGTTGAGCTATTTTTTATCAATGATTTAAATGCGGGATGGAAAAAGAAGTTACAATACTGTTACAAGGTGCCCAAGTGTGTCCCCCTTTTGTTTTTGCTGCAATCAAGCAAAAAGTAACCTACTTATTACCTTTGGATATCCAGCTATCTCTATACTAAAATTGGATAGAATCCATCCAGTTATTTCATTGTGTGGCTGCAAAGACTTCACAGCAGGTCTAATGATGATAAGATCAGACTTTGCAGAAACGAAATGAAATACGAATGAGAAAGCAAAAGAACGTAGTGTGGTCGAAAAGACTTAACAGCGGGTCTCATCATCCTCCTAGCCTTAGTCCCATTTTTTGAGAAAGAATTCTCAATCGGGGTCGGCTACCTAAATCCCAAGATGTGGCGTAGGCACCAGTTTTTACGCAAGCGACTGCCATCTGACCTTCCAACCCAGAGGGGATACTAGGCCTTATTGGGCTTAGGTGGTTTCCTCACGATGTTTTCCTTCACCGAAAAGCGAGTGGTAAATATCAAATGACATTCCGTACATAAGTTCCGAAAAACTCATTGTTACGGGCCGGGTTCGAACCCGCGACCTCCGGATTGAAAGTCGCATGCCCTAACCACTAGGCTACTACCACTTAACAGCAGGTCTAATAATGATAATCATGATCAGACTTGGAAGAAAGGAAATTTAATATGAATGGGTAAGCAAAAGAACAAACGAAAGAAATGTGGTGGGTGTTAGCATTACATTTTCAAGAAGCTATTGAAAATATAAAAAGAAAGAAAAAGGAATATAAAGATGTACCCGTTTGTTCCTAAGATTCTGCCACTTCCTGCGGTTAACTTTGTCCCCTGCTGCCACGAACTGCCACGGCTCCATCTGCCACCGATGTGCCGCGTGACTCATGCGCTCAGGGAAAGTCAGCTCGTCCACTAGAATACATTCAACAAATCATTTTGACAGGATTCGTAAACTTCTTTTAAAATATTTGTATAGAATCTTTTTATCGATTCATATTTATTATGTGGTAATACTACATATATAAATAATGAGAATGACACAAAAGTAAATTAAGGAAGAAAAATTGAATGCGATCCACTACAATCCAAGCGGGATTTGAACCCGCGACCTCTGCGTTTCCGGCGCATTGCTCTTCCAACTGAGCTATTTGATCGCTACGTCAGTCACACCAAATCTTTCATCCCCTAATTCTTTACGCTACTGGAGCGCCCTCTGTGTCACATAGTTTTTGAAATGCTTATGCGCATTAGCCATACCCTAGGATGTGCGCTTTACACGCACGATCCCCAATCCCCATTGCTTCGTGCGTGTAATTCGTATATTAAGGGATGAAAGATTTGGTGTGATTGACGTAGCGATCAAATAGCTCAGTTGGAAGAGCAATGCGCCGGAAACGCAGAGGTCACGGGTTCAAATCCCGCTTGGATTGTAGTGGATCGCATTCAATTTTTCTTCCTTAATTTACCTTTGTGTCATTCTCATTGTTTATATATGTGGTATACCACATAAAAATATGAATCGATAAAAAGATTCTATACAAATATTTAGAACAGCGCCATCTCTCTCGCAGTCTTCAGACTTGCTGTAAAGCAATGGGGATTGGGGATCGTGCGTGTAAAGCGCACATCCTAGGGTATGGCTAATGCGCATAAGCATTTCAAAAACATATGTGACACAGAGGGCGCTCCAGAAGCGTAAAGAATTAAGGGATGAAAGATTTAGAGTGATTGACGTAGCGATCAAATAGCTCAGTTGGAAGAGCAATGCGCCGGAAATGCAGAGGTCGCGGGTTCAAATCCCGCTTAGATTGTAGTGGATCGCATTCAATTTTTAGGGTTCCGTAGTCAACTAGGAACCCTTATAGTTTCGCCATGTCCGTCTGTCCGTCTGTCCGTCTGTCCGTCTGTCCGTCCGTCCGCGGCTTAGCTCCGTGATCATTAGTACTAGAAAGCTGAAATTTGGTATGAGTATGTGTATGTATCACGCCGACAAAACGGTAAAATAAAAACTAAAAAAAAAATTTTTTTTCGGGTACCTCTCGAACACCTAAAGTGGGGGTGATTTTTTTTTTTCGTTTCAACCCTAGTGTGTGGGGTGTCGTTGAATAGGTCTCTTGAAAATAATAGGGGTTTTCAAACATTACTTTTTGATAAAGTCAGTAGTTTTGTAAATATTCGCTCCGAAAATAAAAAAAATTGTGTCCCCCCCCCTCTAACTTTTGAACCACAAGTCAAAAAAATATGGAAAAATTCATGTTAATGCGGCCTTATAAGTACTTTCAATGAAAACTATATTGAACAAAATCGGTCAAGCCGTTTTTGAGTTATCGCCAAATTTCATATTTTTTCTTTAAAAGGTCGTAAGTTGACTTCCAGAAGGTAATAAGTGATTACAGTTTCTAGGGCGTTTACGACCTTTTTATAGAGCTTAAAATCTGTCTTAACTTAAACCTCGGGCTTAAAACAGCAGTTTATTGTGAAGGATGAGCAACTACGGAACCCTACACTGAGCGTGGCCCGACATGCTCTTGGCCGGTTTTTCTTCCTTAATTTACCTTTGTGTCATGCTCATTATTCTTTTAAAATAACCTAAATTAAAAATGTATAACACCCGACATAACCTGGTCATCACGAGACCCTCCTTTAATGAGTGGTATAGCAAATGCTACTAAAACTATAACTATAACAACAACATTTGGATTGGCTTTGGCTTCAATATTGGCTGAGACCCGGTCACTTGTTCCACTAAAAGCTGAAAATCTTGGGCACGAGAGCTTCGATTTTCATTAAACAAAGCTAAGAACCATCTCGACAAACCAGACTTTCGATTTAAAAAAAACCGCACTCAAATCGGTCCTCCCGTATGGGCGCTACGATGCCACAAACAGATACACGGATACACAGATACACATGTTAAATTTATAACACCCCTCTCTTTTGTTCGGGTTTAATAAAAACTGATTATGATTATCGCATTTAATTAACACTCTATGATCATATTTGTCATCTTTGAGAGCCTATTCTAATCTATTGAAACTAAGAGTGCCCCACAACTTCGTCCGCGGATTTATTTTTATTTACCGTATACGGGTAAAACGTATCCTTTAACCATATTTGGATGTCCAGCTTTCCCTGTACCACGATTGTTTAAAAATTGTCCAGCCAATCGGCGTGATGAGGCCAAAAGAAAATTTTATCAACAGATGCCGCTGTAAGGCTTACACCACGCTGCTACATGGCAGAAATAGCCCCTCTCAATATCAGCTATCGTGGAGTTCTTAAAATAAGCTATTTCTTTTTTATTCTACGACGGTAGCAACCAAGCATGCGGCCCGCCTAATGTTACGCAGTTACCGACGCCTATGGACGCTTGCGACGCCAGGAGCATCACACGCGCGTTGCCGACCCTCTAAGAACTTATTTACCTGTCTTTATATTCTCTTGAAGAACCTCATGCTGTAGCCCCCGGGTACCTCAGCAGGGAGCTCATTCCACATGCGGAGCGGAGCGGTAGGAGATTCCTCTGGAATCGCATAGTTCTCGACCAAGTAGACTCCAGCCTGTGTGACGACGTGTGACGAATGTTAGTTAAATTGCTTCATTACCATCCCGTTTATAGTTCCCGAGCATCAGACGATGCGTGCCGCGAATGATAAGTCCTGCGCCATTCTCCTCTTCATTCAGGGTCTCATCCAGCCCGAAGCCATCATCAGTCAGCAGCCGTCTATGGACCTGGAAACGTTTACCATTTTGACGTGATAACGTCTAATAAATCGATGAACGCCGGCTGCACGCACGAAAAAGCATGACTCATTCGTTCCGCCTGAGCCGAGCGTGCAAGCGAGAGCGCGGAACAAGCGATAGAGAGGCACGATCGGCCTAAGCGTTCGGCTTGTGACGCATCTATCTCTCTTCCACTCCATCGGCCGGCATTCAATTAATTAAAGTATGCAATTTTTCATCAATGTTTTCTTATGATGTTATCACGTAAAATTATCGTCCGTAAATCGACTTTACACACAACTAATTTTTTAGCTTAGACTTTGCATCTAATTTGAGTTGTAGTTCACATTAATGTAATAGTCTTGTATCGTATACTGTTGAATTTCGTTCGTTGTTTCTTCTCAACAGTGGTCTCCTCTTGTGAATTGTATAGTAGACTCAGACATTGCAAAGTGCCCGTGTAGCCTACTTTCTGAATAAAGTTAAGTACTTAATTATTTAACTAAGTCATTAGTCTGTTTTGACTAGGCACTCAAAGGGCAGGAAGAGAAGAAAGAACTCACCATAAGTTCCACTTCCCCATCTCGATATGATGTACCTCCTTGACACCGATCAGGCAGGATACACAATCCTGTAAGCCAGATCAAACGTCAAACGAAGTAAAGCCTGACCAGAAATATATGAGGATTGTCAAGAGGGCGCTATTTATAAGATTTTTATGGCAACAATTGTACAACCTATCGCAACCGCACTATGATGACATTAGTTTAACTGTCACCTGTCAGTTTACATGTTAACCTCGTAATATAATTTAATGGAATGCACTCTTTTCCTGGCTGTTTTTCGTGTAGTAAACACGTGTACACTTTGTTTATAATATTAAATTCACGACTTTGAGTGGTTTTCGGCATTTTTTTTGGATATCTTTTAATATTCGCCTTAGAGACCACCACGAATGACATTGACATTGTTGACAAACCATCATAAAATCATTGCCAGTCTAAGATCCTAATATATTTCTGGCCTGGCTTTACAATGATATAACAAGTGTAGGGACATAATCGGTATGGAAATCCTACCGGCTGCGCCATGAAAGGGACACTTCAAGTATTATTATTATTATTAATCCGTAAATGGCGGCTCGAAGCTTGTGCCAGTATCAGTTTTTGTGGTTTATAACCAATGCATGACTTCCGTGTTAAAAAACTTATCAAAAAAATAAAAAACAAATTATTAAAACATGAGATGAAATGAACATGAACAAAGATGGCCGATGAATCCAATCAATCCACTTCAAGTAAACACAAAGATCGAGCTATGACTGACGTTTATTAATATTCCTAAAGACGGGTGCCGCGTAATATAATCTACCCTTATTAAGAATATGACAACAAACTTTCATATTACCATTGAACGATGCTGTTTTCAAATAAATAATTGGGAACATTTCGTTTCACAAAGGTTTAATATTATAATTTTCCCGGATGGTATACGATATTTGAATTCAGAATCTACTATTCGTTTATTTATACGTCGTATAGTTTTTTAGATATCATTTTTTAAACCTCTATGTGATATAATATGAAATCAATAAGGGAAATTAAAAAAAAGAACTCAATGTCACAACTACTTTTTAATCTGACACTTTATACTCTCGCGGTTTGAACTCATAATTAACACAAATTATAACGGGTCTAACGCGATATTTCCTATTTACCTTCATAATCTAACGTTTCGGCGGGGTTGCACACGCCGTGGTCTCAGATGTACTGGTGAAACAGCGAGTTGTTACTGGAGCCGTCGGCCAAATGTAGTACTACCCGACGAAAATGTCTAATAAAATGGATGGGTAGGAAAATAAATGTTCGACTACCACCCATTTATTTGCTAATTATTGTCACCGGTCCGACACACAACACTTACAACATCCGCGCAC
Organism: Apotomis turbidana; assembly: GCA_905147355.2. NCBI lineage: Eukaryota > Metazoa > Arthropoda > Insecta > Lepidoptera > Tortricidae > Apotomis > Apotomis turbidana. The sequence continues at coordinate 7,792,800 of LR990307.1, forward strand.
AGATTCGAAGATATATCCCGCGGTTTAAACTTTTTAATCACTGGTCCCCAAGTTTGCGATAAATTAAAACCATCTTCCCGGTTGAAATTCTTTGGGTGTTTCTTGGTTTCAATTGCTTCCCTTACCATCCGTGGATAATAGTGCTTTTCTGTGGAAAGAATTTTCGGTTTGTGCAACTCGATCCAGTGATTCGTTCCAGATGTTAACAAATGTTCAGCTATTGCAGATTTTTGTATTTGGCGATTTTTGACTGCTGCTATATGTTCTTTCACCCTTTCCTGAACACTCCGCTTAGTTTGGCCAATATACGAACTTCCACAGCTACATTCTATCTTGTACACACCGGGATTTTGGAAAGGTATAACATCCTTTGGGCTGCGCAAGAAATTTGCTACTTTGGATAACGGCGTGTATACAGTCTTAATGGAGTATTTCTTTAGTACTGCTCCAACTTTATCCGTTATCCCTTTCACGTATGGTAAAAATGCAGGCTGTCTGCTGACCTCCGGATGCTTATTCCTTTTCTTCGGGTTCTGTTGCATGTTCCTCTTATACCCGTTTCTCTGTAGCACATTGTTAACGTGGGCTAGCTCCTCGCCTACGTGTTCAAGGTCACATAAGTCCCGTGCCCTATTTACTAGCGACGTGACTACAGATTGCAGGTGCTTCGGGTGGTGATGTGAAGAGGCTTGCAAGTACCTGTCTGTGTGTGTAGGCTTCCTGTACACCGTGTGCGCCAACGTACCGTCCGCTCTGGCCATTACTTTCACATCTAAGAAGGGTAGTGTTCTGTCACATTCCACTTCAAAGGTGAAATTTACCTTTTGGTGGATAGAGTTCAGGTGTTCGACAAACTGCCTAACAGTGGCCTCATCTCCCTTCACGACACTGAAAACGTCATCCACATACCTTTTCCACAGCCTTATTACGGATGGACCGGAATTTAATGCCATTTCTTCAAAGTATTCCATCCAGATATTGGCAATTACTGGTGCCACTGGGCTACCCATCGCCACTCCGTCGATCTGAAGAAAATACTGGCCGTGGTAAAGAAAGTAGTTGCCATCTAGGCAGTGCTCTAGAAGCGTGACATACTTCTCAGACATCAGATTGTCCTGTAGCTTTTCCCTGATGATATTGAGGCATTCTCTCAATGGAACATTGGTAAATAGCGACTCCACATCGAAACTTACCATAATCTCATCCGGTTCCAACTTTATGCCTTCAATGATCTCAACGAAATGGCGAGAATCTTTCACGTACGATGAAGTCTTACCGACCATCGTCTGCAACACCCCTGCTACATGTTTTGCCAAATCATACGAAGGTGAACCGATCTGACTAACAATCGGTCGCAACGGTACATTTGATTTATGTACTTTTGGCAAACCATATAGTTTGGGTGAATGAACAGTCTTAGGTCTATGAAGACTGACGAAATCCTCGTTTGTAAACAAATCCTCGTGATCTCTGATAAGGTTTCTTAAGCGGCGGGTAACTCTGGCGGTCGGATTGTAGCTCACCGGCTTGTACACGTTTGTGTCGGCTAACGGCTTTGGCCGACGGCTCCAGTAACAACTCGCTGTTTCACCAGTACATCTGAGACCACGGCGTGTGCAACCCCGCCGAAACGTTAGATTATGAAGGTAAATAGGAAATATCGCGTTAGACCCGTTATAATTTGTGTCAATTACTTTTTAATCTTCCTTGTAGACCAAGACAATGTTGTATACTTTTCGATAGTTACCAAATATTACATAGATGACCTCTCTACGAGGCATGTTGACGGTCCGCCGTCCACCGACGAAACGCTTCCAATAAATATATCTTACCTGCGGTAGTGTTGTAAGATTGGATGCATATCCGGGAGGTGACTGGGTAGTAGCATGACGCTACGGGCTTCTTAGCACCTGGTCCTGAAATAAATATATCAATTAATCCTCCCGACAGCGACCTCAGACGTCATCATAACCCCCATGGCCCCTCCACCCCTGGATACACCTTGGAAATCTCAGACTGGGATACAAGACCCGTCTAGTACTATGTCTGCTGCGACTGCGTATTGACACATTTAGGTAAAAGTCAGCATCTTATTTTAAAATTAGTAACTTTTCAATTTTTACGCACCATTGTCAAATTGACAGATTTTACTAACCGTTTCATAGATCAGTTTATGTCTTAAATGTTGTGATAATATTATTAATCATAAAGGAATCTATGAACGGACACGCCATACTTTTGAAACCAAGATGTAGGGTTAGTAAAGTCAGGGCTTAGGGGCTTGAAGCCAGTTGAAGCCATACTTTTTAAACCAAGGTGTAGAGTAAGTAAAGTCATTTATTTCATTTCATTTATTCATTCTTAACAAACAATATTGTGTTGAATGTCCATATATAATTCTAATTAATCTAAGTTTTACTACAATAACAAAAACATAAGTACTTAAAATAACACACAATTTCAAATAATTACAAAAAAAAACATTATTATTATTTTCCCTATGAATCAATTCAGGGCTTAGGGGCTTGGCTTTATCTGGTCTGGGATCTGATAATTTTCAATTAAGGTTTATGATTACGTAAATAGCAAAACGTGACGAACCTGCGGTGTCATTCCAACAAGTCCTCTTTATCATCTGCCTGCTGTTGGAGTCGGTATAGAACTCGCCGCGACTGCTGATGTTGGTGGCGAATATTGACACAACCTCTTTCCCCAGGTCATTGCTGCAGCCAAAAGTTCATTAAAATTAACTCAGAAGTTCTCTTGGAGACAAGCAAACATAAGTAACATCTGTCAGTTAGGGAGAGTATTTATAATGACGTACTCAATAGGTATCGGGCCGATGACCCAATCCAACTCCAGGAACTCCTCGCCGCGGTACAGCCTGAGGGTCTGGTGTGCCCAGCTGGAGAAGGTCTGGCGGATCTCCTTCACAAGGTCCCCGCGTATGGTGTTGTATGTTACCTTCTCGGCTACCTGGAGAAATTATTTAATTAACTATATAGAACCAATAGTAGATTTTTAACAAGAAACTAATAGACGTCTTCAAAAAATGTTGTTGGTTTGTTTCTTTGGATTACAAGAACACATAAGAGGACATGAGAAAGAAAGGAGTAAACGCTGAAATGACGAATAATAGAGATGAATGGAAGAAGCAAACATGTTGTGCCGACCCTACATAAGTGGGATAAGGGCAGGGAGATGATGATGATGATAAATCACGGTCAATTCAGCTTGCTAACCCTTGAAATTAAGTTTGTTACGGTATTACTCAATCCGATTGATTCTTGTAATAGTACTGCGCCTATTGCGTAATTTGAAGCGTCGGTGGTTAAAATGAACGGTTTCTTAAAATATCAGCGGGCCTATGATGGTTGCTTTTATCACGCGATAAATAAGTAACAAAGCATCCGTCACGTTTTGAAAAAATACGAGTGTGAGTGACAGATGCTTTGTCACTTAATTTATCACGTGATAAACGCAACAATCATAAGCCCCCAGATCAAAGCCAAAGTTCAAAGCTTTCCTCAAGACGACGCGTTTGGCTCGGTTTGTAGACACCTGCCTACTGAGCCGGCGGTCCCGGGTTCGAACCCCGGCCGGGGCAAATATTTGTGTGATGAACTCGAATATTTGTGCTTGGGTCATGGTTGTTCTATGTATATTTATCTATATAAGTACGTATATCGTCGTCTAGTACCCATAACACAAACCTTCTTGAGCTTAATCTGGGACTAGATCGATTTGTGTGAGGTTGTCCGATATATTATATTATATTTATATTTATTTATTTATTCCTTGCATTTGCCATCTTTCTTATTTTCTTCAGAGTACTTTAACTGGTTTTAGGAGGTCTTCGAGATCTAACTAACTTACTGCTATAGGTGATCCTGTGTCAGGTCTGAAGCTGTAGGCGCCAGATTGGAGACTGCTCCGCGTCTGGCTGTAGTAGTGGAAGTTTTGGGTCATCATCACCTTCATGCCATCCACGTGTTGAATGGATTCCAAGATTCCCGTCTCTTTGTTGACGGTTACTTTCAAATACTGGAAAATAACATATTAAAAAACCTTAGGAAAACCATCTATAACTTTTTTTTTATAAGTGTTGTTGTACTATCCTTCTTAGACTGATTATGTTAGTATTGTTACGCCGGTAGGTTAGGTCAAAAACTTTGAACGTCATTTTCAGTGCGTTAGAAGCGTTTTCAGCAGGCTTAAAACCAATTTCAGGCCGTTTCAGAAGTTGCTCTATCACATATCTAAAGATCGAAATTTCACCCAAGTTTCCGTCGTTTTCAGGCGCCTGAAACAAGTTTTCAGTCCGTTTCAGGGCACCCTTTATCAGATGACGCTATAACCTGAAAACCCGTTTTCAGGCGTTATAGGACCCCTTATGGGCCTCGGAAGCACAAATCGTTATATGGAGAAATATCCGGTAGGAGTGACAGAGATAGCACTACTAGAAAGAGATAGCTATACTCGGAACATTCGAGAAGTGTGTGACAGAGATAGGACTACTAGAAAGAGATAGCTATACTCGGAACATTCGAGAAGGGAGTGACAAAGAGTGCACCATTAGAGAGAGACATATATGGCCTCGAATGTTCTCGGCCCTCACGCTGGACCTTACTAGAATATTCGCGATATGTGTGGACAATGCGCCCAGACTCCAGAGCGGTTCCGCGGGATATAAAAAGCGCCGGCGCCCGGCGTGAGTTAGTTACTTTTTAACTGCGAAACAGTGCGAGTAAAGGATAATCGGAGAGAAAGACTAAGTGATTAGTGCGCTTTAAGTACAGTTCGTGTGAATAGTGAGTGCGTAATTTGTGTAATAGTGTGTTTGTGTTAATTAGTGGATTTTAAGTACAGTTCGTGTGAATTTTATGGGCGTAATTTTGGTAATAAAGTGTGTGTTTACATTTGTGGATTAATTTGTGCTTTTCTATCAAATACGAACCCCACGCTCGTAACAGTATGATTCATATTTTTTTCGCTATCGACGTGATCAAACATATGTATTAAATTTCTTTGTATCAAACTGTTAGTCCATTTGTCAAATAAGTTCATCTCTCAAAGGAAAGAAGAGCAACTACCTCATTGGATATCTGTGGCGTTGACTCCGTGTCGGGACCTAATTTCTCCTTCATCTTGACATAGTTCATTTCTTCCTGAAATACAAATATAATTAATGATTTCGTTAACTTATGAAACATGTTACTATGTCTCATTATTTTTTTGACTATGTTTTAATTTGTTTTAGTTTTGGACATGTAATGTCTCATAATTTTTTACTTCTTCAGGTTCAAACCGCTGGACCAATTTTGATAAATTTTGGTATGAAGGTAACTAACACCTTGGATTAACATAGGATACTTTCTATCCCGAAAAAAGATGTAGTGTTCCCGCGTGACGAGTGGGACACCGCGAGCGCAGCTATTTTTTCATAATTCTTGCAATTTTACCATTCTATTGATTATTAGGATAGGTTTGTTTTGTAACAACCTCAAATAGTTTACGATGGTTAAGGAAAATGCTTTTTCCGAAATGATTTTCAGCGAAATGAAACTTTCGACGAAAAAGGAAATATATATAGTCTATAAATATATAGTCTATTGAGACCCTTGATAGATTATTATTTAGGAATGCCTCATAAGTTACCATTGGATGTTTAACAGCAGTGATGTGAAAAGCGACGTAACCGAGTGGCGGGATATTCTCCGCCTCGAAGACCAGTTCGTGGTTGGTCAAGGCACTACGTCCAGGGAGACTGGTCACCGCCGGGGACAGAGGCACGACCTGATGTTCCACCTCCTCATCTGTAATTCCAGAGGCGAATGTCACTCCTACCTCTATATACATACCAGACTGAAATTTAATTTCCGCCTTTGCGTATTTACCAGGAAAAAAAAAAACTATTATTATAAGTCTGTCCAATCTCTCAGATCAAATGAAGTCACTTTGGCACAAGGTACAATCAACCGTATACATAAATTTAAGGTCGTTTTTCACTTGTGCCAGTTTGACATAATTTGATCTTAGAATTCCGGATAGACTTATACCAGCGGACCTATGATGGTTGCTTTATCACGCGATAAATAAGTGACAAAGCGGCCGTCACGTTTTAACAAGACGCGATTACAAGTGACAGATGATTTGTCACTTATTTATCACGCGATAACCGCAACCATCCTATGCCCTTATTACTTATTTACGAGCCTAGACGTATTTTTAACTAGTAATTGTTAATCTATTGTGTTGTTTTATAAATAATAGTCATGGGTTACAAAAAAAGAGCATAGAGTGTTCCACTGTCCAGGAGAAAAGTTAAAATATTTTAATGAATTTCGTTGTCATTTTCATCAAAATTTATTAAATTAGGAATATTTAAAGCCTTAAAGCGTAGCTTGATGATATTACGTGGACCGTTAATACAATGTTGATGAGTGTATAGACCCCTCGCGGCGGACGGTGAGACCTATGACACCTGTCATCTCAGTACATTTTATAACCTATAATCGGAAAAATGTGAGGGCCCGGCCCAAAGGTGGCACTGGCACTACAAACAGCTTTCATATGACAATAATGTGTATAACGTCAGTAGCGATTTGTCATCCACCAAATTCAAAACATTGGTTACCGGAATGCTGCTCAATCCTTCGTTCTTAAAAATCCTATTTAAAAAAACTTAACTTTTATCACCGTGGATAGTTTTGGCTTTTATGCGAAACCTACTTGAAATTTGCGGAATATTGAGTCCTATTTCCTCTTTGTTTACATCAGTGATATTCACTGACTTTCCACGTCAGTTACCAAATTTTTTTTAGTACCACTAAAAAGTCGCAATATGGCGGCGTAGTTTTTAAAAACCCCTGTTGGCCAATAATTTGGTCGTTCCGTAACGTGACTACACCCAGCCAGCAGTTCTGCTGCGAGGACGCGGAGGCATGCAAGAGAGGGAGGGGCAAATGTCCCAAACGACTCTCCCCTTACCATAAGAGTTCCGAATGACGTAGTGCAGGGCAATGGCGGGGAGACGGACGTAGTGATATGTCTTGACGCTCTGAGGGTTGTACACCAGCAGGAGTAGTGTCTCCATGTTCTCTGGTAACTGAAGAATATAAATTAAAATTATTTACATAAAAAAAAACTTGAATTTTTGTTTAAATGACACTTTATTCAATATAACCATTTTACTCGTATTCATTTAACTACAGTATACACACAGGTTGTAATCGTTAAGTGTAGCCAGGCGATAATTCGGTAAATATAGCAGATATTAGAAAACATCAAATTGATATCGAAAGTGAGTTACCCAATGAGTAAAATTACATTAATAAGTTTTTTAAGTAAAAGCAGAAATATCCCAAATATTAACTGGAAACCGGCTCATACATTTAGTACGACGACTTACAGCCTCCAAAAACATCGGCGTCGTTAGAGAAAAAGCCTGCTTGAGATTCATTATTTGCACGAATAAACTGTAATAAAATAATAAAACTACCGTTTATGAAATAATAAATGTAACATTTATTTTTTAAGGAAGTTAGTACATTTTTCCCTTACTTCAGTTGCTCGAAGTGACGCCCGTCCTGTGCGATACATTGACGGTGTTTTTTCTCTTACGACGCCGACGTTCTTGGAGGCTGTAAGTATTCGTACTGAATGTATGGGAGGGTTTGAAGTTAATATTTGGGATATTCCTGCTTATATCATCATCCTCCTAGCCTTTGTCCCATTTTTTGAGAATGAATTCTCAATCGGGGTCGGCTACCTAAAATATTAATATATATATATATATTATTCCTGCTTATATATAAAAAAAAATATTAATGTAATTTTACTCATTGGGTAACTCACTTTTGATATCAATTTAAAGTTTTCTGAAATCTGCTATATTTACGGAATTATCGTCTGGCTACACTTTTAATATCAGTCGTCCTCCCAATTGTGAGCATATTAATTATGCTTTAGCTGCTAACTGTGCATTGTATTTTAGCCTTTGGTAGAAACTAAAGGACTTCTTCGTGTGAAGCGATCAAATTTCTTAGACTAAATGGTATTTTGCCAATGCGTTGCCATGCCACTTCTATCCCTCGGCGAGTGCATAAGGTCTTCGAGAGTGTACGTGGTTGGACACAGAGGGCACTGCATCATATGTTTGTTACTAAAGGACTTACAGCACACTGACTGAGGTTCATCTGGTGACAGACGGTGAACTGCTGATTATTCTTCGATCGGCGGCTGCCTCCCCAAGTTGGAGTAAGGTAACTAGACAAAAAGTTGTTTTTTTATGGTTCCGTACGTAAACGGTGATATCGGGACCCAAGTTGCCTGATAAGATAAACACTGCTATAATAAGATCCTTCCAACATATCTAATCTTACTAGTCGTTTTCTATGATTCTAGTCAACATTTGAATGGAAGATAGCACTAGATAAAAAGCGTTAGTTTAATAGTATCCTAGCCAAATTTTTAGAGGGTGAAGCCAGACTAGCGTTATTTTTAGGTCGCGTAATTTCGGTCGCACCATAGGGCTTGTGTACAAATCACGTGAGGTTCAATAGGGGTGGAGGGGGTCACGAAAAAATCACGATATATCACGTTGAGGGGGTTGTATTTTTCTACAGTGAACGAACTAAGAAAAAATAAGATATTTTTTCTCAATAGCGAGTCTATTTTACAAAATTTTGGCGGAAAAAAATACACGTGAGGTTGTCAGGGGGGGGGGGGGGGGGGTTTAGCAACAACCTCTCCAAATATCACCAGGGTGGGGGGTCAAAAAGTGCGCTAAAAAACCTCAAGTGATTTGTGCACAAGCCCATATTTCGTCGTCAGTGACCACGTGCCATGTTGTATAAAGCGACCGATTTACGCTCGTCTCGCTTCACCCTAAAAAAATACTATGACTATGACTGTATGATTGAAGTAAAATAACCTAAAATAAACACTTTAAACACCCCCAGCACAAGCAGCTGATCATCATGAGACCCTCATTCAATGAGTGATATAGAAAGCGCTACTAAAACTGAACATAACTACAAAATTTGGAGTTCTTAGCTTCAATATTGTCGGAGATTTTGTCACTTGTTCCAATTAAAGCTGAATATCTTGGAAACTACTGGTCCTATTTCCACCAAACAATGCTGAGAAACACCTCAACCGACACATCGATAGATTAAAAAAAAACGCACTCAAATTGGTCTATCCGTTTGGGAGCTACGAAGCCACAGCCAAACACACAGATACACATGTTAAACTTATAACACTCGTGTGAAAATCAGGAGCGTTGCAATGCAACCACTACCTCAGCTTTCGTTACGATATCCGTCAAAAATTTCTAACGAAACTGAGCTAGCGATTGAAACGCTTTTGATTTTCATCCACCTCTATTTTTTCGTCAGGGGTTTATGTATTTACTTCTAGGTAATATTATCTATTCTAGGGCGTGTACCTCAGCAAGCCGGAGGCTTTCTTCGCGCATGCTTCGAAGGCTTCTGTCAACATCCTCACGAAATCATTCGTAACATGCTGTTGACTTGTACCTGTAAACAGTTAATAATATTCTCTATTTATTTTGTTTCATATTCTCTTTAATATTTTAGTTTGAATAGTGAAATAGCTCGTTCCTCGCTCAACATGGCATTGCCATCCATCGAGGTAACGTGGCGAGCCTTACGGGCACCCTACCCAATGGTAGTGACTTAAGGGATAGATGTACAATGAGCTGCAGAATTGCATGGCCCATTTATGCATGAATTCATTCATTTTGCAGCCCATAGTACATATAGTTTAGGTCCCAAAGTTTAAGGCTGCGTTTTCACCAGAGATGTGCGAGGATGGAATAACTTCATTAAGTTATACTCGCTCAGCGCAACTGATTCTATTGGTTAACAAAAACACATCCCTCGCTCTCGCTACGCATCCTCGCACTGGTGGATACGCAGCTTTAGTCAGGTTTAATTATATGAAATAGGTACCTGTAATAGCATCATGGTGCATCATCAGCCCCATGGTGTGTCTGAGAAGGTGGAGCTCATACGAATCACCAAGGCGAGCGATCACCGTCAGTTGCTTCACAATCTGTAAGCAATAGGCTAGTTCACTCATGTTAAATTGTTTATTTCATATATTATTTAGCATAGGAAACCTAAATATATATATTTCAGTTCATAAAAGTAGAACATGGCTGAAATAGTTGAATTAAAAAATATGGTTTTTATTCTGTATTTTGAAATGCTGAAAACGCTGTCCACCATTTTCGCTCATGATAGTGACGTCAAGGTCCCGTAAAGAAAACTAAAAGGCTACTCCGACGATGCCGAATCTCCGCCGAATAGTGTCGTCCCTCTCGATCTCCTGTCAAAGTATATTTGAGTCAACGTGACGGCACTATACGACGGTCGAATCTCGAACATCGGAGTAGCACTTCTGTTTATATACTCGGCATTCTACGTCACGCCACAGATAAGCAAAAGGCCAAAATGGCGGACGGCGTTTTTGCCTGTTCATGAAATTTCAAATGTATTTCACATATACGTCGACTAGCGTATTTTTAAGCCAGAGTTAGGGCACGATTCCACTGAAGCGGAGTGCAGCGGAGACTTGCGGAATAGACCAATCACCTGAGTTGAAATCTGTATCTCAGCTCCGCTTAACTTTTGTGACTGGTCGATTCCGCGTGTCTCCGCTTCGCTTCAGTGGAGACGCACCCTTAGAATGTCCCCTAGCCTAGCGCGGACCGGAGATGGAGTTAAGAGGAAATATGACCGCTCATTTTTCAATACTAATCGAGGTTCCGTTCACGTCTGTGTTTCCTCCAAAACTTGCCCATTCTTTATGAAATTTTAGGAATTAAGATTTTAAGGTTATTAAGGTTTTTCCAGAAATCGTTATCCCCATAGACAACTAATTTTCAATAAAATCTAGAATTACGCATATACAATGCATGAGCTTGGTGTCTGAAAGAGAGATGTCTCACGAATTTTTAATAAAATTATCATCGCCAATCGGTAAGGCGTGCGTGTTCCGAGAGTTAATTGTGAGGTGGTTTTCTTTTTTTTAATACGACGGTGACAAACAAGCATGCGGCCCGCCTAATGGTAAGCAGTTGCCACTGCCTAGGACGCTTGCAATGCCCGGAGTATCACACGTGTTGCCGACCCTTTTAGAACCTATTTACTCCCATCTTGAAGAACCGCATACTGTAGCCGCCGGGGAAAAATCTCTTTTCTGCGGGCCTATGATACCTATTTGATTTTATCACGCGATGAACGTGAGTGTAAGTGACAGACTTGTCACTTAGATGTCATGATAAACGCGACCATCATAGGCCGCTGAACCCTTACCATGAGTTTGCAGAGACCGATATTGCTAGCGACTGCGTAAACGATTTCTATGGAGAATTGTAGTTCTACAAAGTAATCGCTAGGGGCACTGTACTACTCTCCATACAAATCCTTTACTCTGTTGCTTGCGAGCACGGTCACGTTATCTCGTGGTAACGGTACTGGTGAGGGAATGATGGAAAACGAGTTATAGTACTTTTTTTGTGTGAGTAGATGTACATGCACATTGGCTCTGTGTGGGTGAGCTCGGGAGCGAACAGTTCCGGCTCACCCACACAGAGCCAATGTGCATGTACATTACTCACACAAACATGGCTCACCCGCGCTCGTGAGATAAAAGTACTATAACTCGTTTTCCATCATTCCCTCACCAGTACCGTTTGTGTCACAAACATGGCTCACCCGCGCTCGTGAGATAAAAGTACTATACCTGTAGGAAGGTGTGTGTTCTCCTCGTCAGGTACTTCAGGCTCGGCCGGGACGTGTAGAACCCAGTCCAGTAGGTGCTGGAGTCGCTGCCGTATGGGACGTGGTCGCTCTGTCAACGATAAATCTTATTTATTCAACTAATGAAATGTCACGAATGGAACTAATGAAATGCATGAATGAAAGAAATTAATGAATGAAAGTAATGGAATGAAATTAATGAAATGAATTGAATGAATGGAAACAATGGAATGAATGGAATGAATGAAACGTATGATGAGTGCAATGAATGGAATGAATGAAATGAACGTAATGAATGGAATGAATGAAATCAACGTAATGAATGGAATGAATGAAACGAATATAGTAATGAAATCCTCGTCAGTTTGAGACTTCGGGACAATCTTGACAAAGTCCTCAAGTGGGACGCCCTCAGACTAGGTGGAGCGATGATCTTTGCAGGGTGGCTGGCAAGAGCTGGATGAGAGTAGCCGAGGATCGCTTACAATGGCGTGCAGTTGGAGATGCCTTTGGCCAGCAATGGACAAGAATAGGCTGATGATGATGATGATGCATTTAAGGGTTAATAGTTAAAGCTTTACCGTTTCAGTATAAATAGCTTTGTCCCTCCGCCCGTACAAATACAGTGCCTTCAGATAGCACGACGGCGTCGAATAAAAAATGTTGATGTCTGACAAGTTGGCAGGGTGCGTATTCACATGACTGAAAAAAAAAAAAAAACATTTGAATGAAAGAAAAAAAATCGGGGACTAAATATAATTGATGATGATGATGATGACGATGAAATAAAAAATAATAAAAAATATATATATAATTATATAAATAGTGACCAGTAGCTCGTCAGCGGATAACTGTGTCCCTGATGCCACGCGAGCAGTAGATAGCTTGAAATTGTATGGCAGCATATGGCGTCGTAGCAGCTGGGGCACAGCTTTCCGTCGACTTTGGCGTTCAAAGGGTTAAGCGAGTTATACATGTCTTAAGAAACAACAGTTATGTAACTGTGTAAAACTAGGTGTCCAATTGTCCATCTCTTATTTACAGGATTTAATACAAATTTTTACATCTTACTTAAACATTGAGGCATTAAGTTCGCCACTTCTGCCATATATACAGATTTGTGCCCTGAAACTTAAATGAAAATAATATTCTTCTGCCGCAACGACTGGCTGAATAAGAATCATAATAGCAAAACCTAAGGAGGCTTCGTAGCATCATCTAACGTAAAGGTCTAAGACTTTTTAATCCAGCATCATCATATGTTATATTGCCCAGAGGGCTGGCTCATACCTATGCCAATGATTAGCCCTGGCTATTCAGCGTGGTAATGCGACCAGCCTCATCCAACCGCTCGGCACCGATCTGGAGCCTGTGTTTTATTTATAGATAGGTTTATGCAAATACAAATACAAATACTCTTTATTGCACACCTTAAATATCAAGGAATATACAAGCAGAGGTAAACAACAGGCGGTCTTATCGCTAAATAGCGATCTCTTCCAGACAACCTTTAGGTAGCGGAGTAGTTGAAAAATTAATGTTTGTAATTATATGTTTATATGATATGTTCTTATTTTTAATTGTTTACTTTTATATTTATCTTAAATTTTTATGTCATAACTAAACAATTTTTTTTCTTCGTCATTAAGATTCATACTGACTTGATAAGTTTGTCCATGTTCATGAACCAGTTTGCTGCGCTCTGGTAGGTGAAGTCTCCCCCCATGGTGACCATGATATTATCGTGTTCATAGTACTTCGCCTGGTGTTCGATCAGACTGATGAAGTCGTTCACCTATAAGGAAGAGTACCTCTATATTATAGATTACAGATAGCGCAATTAGAAAAGTCAAAACACAGATCAGGTGCAAATGTTAAATTTCCAAATAGCATTAAGGACTGAAACAATTCCACGTTACATTGACGTGACAATGATAATAACTTTAATGATGATAATGACAAGATTGATGATGATTATGATGATGCCCAACGGCCCTTTACTGCAGAGGAAGTCGAAGTAGAAACGCATTTTACAGGTTGATACGATGAAGATATTATTTACAGAAAAATTTAACTAAACCTTAAGAAACTTATGATCTAATTAAACCTATGAAGATATTGACAATGGTGATAATTTTGAAGATAATTATGACGTTGATAATAATAATGTTGGTGGTGGTAACAAAGGTGATGATTATGATGAAGATGATGATGAAGACAATTACATATGTAGGTGATGATGACAATAGTGATGACGATAACGAGAAGTATTATTTATTTCAACACAACATAAAAGGGAAAACAAAGATACTGTAAATAAAAAACTAAGACAAAAAACTAAACTAACGAAAAGTAAAAGTGATGATTATGACATTAATATTGATGATGGCGGTGGTGATGATAGTGATGGCGATCTAACATACCCGTTTGTCAGCGTTGTAACCGTGACTTTCGGGGTCAGTAACCAGCGGTTCCTCACTGCAGAGGAAATCGAAGCAGAACCCGTCGGGCGCGTTGTACAGGTTGTACAATGTGTGTGTCATTATATCGGACATTTTACCTGAAAATGTTTTTAGAAATCTTTAGATAAGGAAGCTCCCTACACGAAGCTACAAGTAAAGAAAGAAAGAAAGAAATGCATTTATTCATGACGGGGCCATAGAACATAATTACAAAAATAAAATAGTGACAAATGAAATAAAGCAATAAGAAAATATACTACTAACTATGGCTGTGCCACGAAAGGGTCCCACCTCAGCATGATGCTAGCCCAAGAGCCAGCGCTGATCTTCAGGTGGGACCAAGTAATTTTAAGGCATTGCTGGTATAAAATTACATTACCTATCATATAATTATTTGATTGTTTCTTAAATACGAAATAGACATATTAATAATTTACCGAGTACATCGCTTCCTCTCCACATGAACTCCATCCTCTCTTCTTCCAACATGGCTTCTCTTTCCTTATGGTTGACTCTACCTGTGATCAGTAAAAAATACGAGGCGATGTTTAAAATTAATTCAGTCACAGTGCCTAAGTTACATTTAGGGATTGCAATGCGGTCCACCTGATCCGGTATCAATTCGTAACCTCTGACACAGCCTGACTCCCTTTCCCTTCTCCTCCCGCCCTAAGTCAGACTGACTCGGCTCAGTCTATTTACGACGCAGTCCATGCACCCAGCACCTCTAGCACAACTGTCACAAGCGGCCATTTCTCGCGTGAGATAAGATTCTTCTTAGATTAGTAATGTAAGAAGGTGACGGGTAGCGCTATGTCGCGCAACAAGAGTCGCGAATTATTGTGCTAGACGGGCTCTGCGCTCGTGTCACCCTCCCTAAATCACTCCTCTGGCGCGGAGATGATCCCATTAGCGGGTTATACTCGTACTCCCACATAAAGTCCGACTTCTGCGGGCCTATGATGGTTGCTTTTATCACGCGATATATAAGTGACAAAGCATCTCTCACTCACACACGCGTTTTGTCAAAACGAGACAAAATTCGTCACTTCGAGAGACGCTTTTTCACTTTTTTGTCACGTGATATACGCAACCATCAAGTGAGGGCTAACCTGCCCTGATACAGTTTAAGTCATATCTTAATAGTTACCTATGAAAAGTCCATCGTAGCCCATCTGAGCCAGCAATGAGACCTGCTCCCGAGTATGACCATAGGTGTCGATTTGCCAGGCGGCCTTCGGCTTGCCGCAGGGGCCGAGAGTATCATTCAGCTTCCTGAGAACACAGTCAACTGCAAAATTTTAACTTCAGGAATGATAGCTTTGTCCGCGTGAAACTTTTTTTTACAGGAGTCGGGTAAAGAGATTTTGTGACATTTATATATTTAACTTCGAGAAAGAGGTCAATCGTCGAATCCGACTTGGCTGGGCAGCGTTTGGGAGGCTACGTACTATCTTTTCGTCCAATATCCCGCAGTGTCTCAAGACAAAAGTCTTTGAACAATGTATGTTGCCAGTGATGACATACGGAACTGAAACGTGGTCGCTCACGATGAGCCTTATAAGAAGGCTCAAAGTCACTCAAAGAGCAATGGAGAGGGCTATACTCGGAGTTTCTTTGCGAGATCGAATCAGAAATGAAGAGATCCGTAGAAGAACCAGAGTAACCGACATAGCCCGAAGGATAGCAAAACTTAAGTGGCAATGGGCAGGGCACATCGCTCGTAAAACCGACGGCCGCTGGGGCCATCGAGTTCTTGAGTGGCGACCACGCACCGGACGACGCAGCGTGGGTAGGCCCCCACAAGGTGGACTGATGACCTGGTGAAGGTCGCTGGAGTCCGCTGGATGCGGGAGGCGCAGGACCGGTCATGGTGGCGTTCTCTGGGGGAGGCCTATGTCCAGCAGTGGACGTCTTTTGGCTGATGATGATGATGATGATGACATATTTGGATGTCCAGAAATCCCTGTACCAAAATCGGTTAAAAACCTCAGCCAGTCCAATCTGTCCAGCCGTCTCGGCGTGATGAGTGGTCAAAGAATTGTTAGCCAACAGATGGCTTATGGCTGGCGCCGCGCACCTACACGAATCCCGCTATCTGTTAAGATTTTTCCTAAAATAATGATCCCTCTCCAAAGAAAACTGATTTGTGTTTTGTTGACTGAAACAGCTCGTCAAATAACTCATAAAAGAACATTGTTATGGTGTGTGAGTGGCCCCACGTTGGGCGCCACATGAAATGATACGCTCACCAAAACCTTGCGCAGTTGCGCACCCAGGTGTAAGGAGGCCATGCAACAAAAGTATTTGCTCTAAAAATTTGTGAGAATATAATTTAGTAAGCGTTTCGTAGATCATACATATTTGACGAGATGTTACCTATGAAAAGACCATAACATGTTGTGTTAGAGGCTCCACGTTGGGCGCCACTTATGACGCTTTGAAAATAATAATATAAAACATATAACCGCTACAGGGACTGCGTTTTCTCACCTAAGTCCCCAAGTAAAGTGATCCAGTATCATCAGATAGTCCACAGTAGCCTCATCCCCCTGTACCCAACCGCCTCCAGCAAACTCTACACGACCCTCCTGCACCAGGTTACGGAATGTGGCCCTCGTGCTCGGCTGCTGTTCCTTCCACCAGCGCCAGAAGTAGCTCACTTCGGAGAAGGTGAACCTGGGCATCAAGCATTAAACACTTTTTAACAATAACCAACTATAGGTCATCTAGTAATAGGGGAACATAAAACACATCCCAACGATCTCTGAACCTACATGTGCATCATAATAATAAATACAGAAAAATAGCAGAATGGATATTAAGTGTCACCACTTAAGGACCGGAAGACGCTGCGTGGGAAGGCCCCCAACGAGGTGGACCGACGACCTGATTAGGATCGCGGGCAGAAATTGTAAGATGGCGGCACAAGACCAATCGTTGTGGAGAACTTTTGGTTAGGCCTTTGTCCAGCAGTGGACGCCTATCGGCTGATATGATGATAATGAATATTTTACGCAAAGCTCAAGTCAAGAGTATGGACTTACTTTCTCCGTTTGTCGTGGAGCAGTTCCGAGAGTACTGAGTGGTATATCAGCTGCACGTTGGCCGTGCTGATGGATGGCTTTGCTGAAAAGATAATAAAATAGATCAAGGCCATGAAGAAGAAGGTTTTGAGCCTAAAAATTCTAAGACCTGTTGTTTGCAGATCCTCAAAGCAAGGAATATCGGAATAGTACATTACTGCAGACGGCGGGAAAGAAAGGCTTTCCGGGTGAGTAGATATAGAAGCGGCAAGCCATATTCACGGCTAGGCATGTATAGTGCTTTTCTCTGAATTATGCAAACAAATAAAAAAAAACACCACTCGAAAAAATCTGCTTCATGAACAAAGACCATGTTTAAAAAAAATACTTCCCGGCTTAGGCCTTCAATTTTGTATGAGATTCCTTTACAGTTCTCTCCAGTTATCCCGCCCGAAGCGTGATATTTCGAAGCCGAGAAAACGTACGTTATGACGACATTTCATTGCATGTTTGAGAAAAAAAAAAATAATAATTATAATACTTCAAAAAACTTTATCTACCCTATTCTAGGGGACGTTGCAACATCACAATAACGTTACCTCGAACACCTTAATGCTAGTAATTATACCGATTTCATAAATCAATCCCGAACTGTCCCTGATGAAGGGCTCCATACGAGTTCGGAACATGTCGGGCCGTTTCTGACAATGTCACGTGAGTGTAAACCGCTCAATACAATATTTTTTAGGGTTCCGTACCTCAAAAGGAAAAAACGGAACCCTTATAGGATCACTTTGTTGTCCGTCTGTCCGTCCGTCCGTCTGTCAAGACCCTTTTTCTCAGGAACGCGTGGAGGTATGAAGCTGAAATTTATATCAATTACTCAGGTCTACTGTCCCTTGAAGCTGTGAAAAAATCAAACTTCTAAGCCAACGCAATCAAAAGATACAGCCGTTTATGCCGCAAATTTTCGACACTTGCAAGGGAATCAAAACCTACAGGGTGCTTCCCGTGAACTCAGAATCTTGAAATTTGGTACGAAGCAACGTCTTATAGCATAGATAAAGGAATAATTACGAAAACCTTTTTTTTTTTTTTATTACCTAACTTTGCACCTAATTTATATGGGGCGCTATACATACCAGGTGCAAACTTAACTTAACCACTTAGGGATGGAAAGTGTTTGTACGGAACCCTCGGTGCGCGAGTCCGACTCGCACTTGGCCGGTTTTGTAATATTGTGTGTATTTAACTCACATCCATAGTAATACTGCTCATATGTCTTGACCCAGCCGGCGTCCATGTGAGAGTGTGGGATCAGGTGGACGTTCAGGGCGCCCTCTCTGGTCTGAGGGCATTGCTGGCAACAACAATAAATTTAGGGGGTAGATGAAACTAACGTGACCGTTCTCGCTAGAGACTGCGTAACATCGTCCCTAGCGGATACTTTGTAGAACTACAATTTCATAGCGAGTACGGTCACTGTAAACTCATGGTTTGGGTACTGATGCAGATACGAATAGCAAAAATCGGTATCGTGATAATGGCCCACATGGATGTATATCCATGTAAGCCATATCATGAACGCGATATAACCGATACATCGTTCAAATAGGCCCGGAACAACTTTTGGAATCCATTATTATTATTATTATTTTCATTTTAGAAACATCACGGTAAAGAAAATTTGCCTGCTGTTTGAAGGTTTTTACAGCGAGGATTATGAAAAAAAAATTATGGTCTTCGTAACATTTTTTCTAACTTATTATACCGCTTCAAAAAATTTTAGGGCCACGTAATTATTGATGCCGAAATACAGCCTGACTTTAAATACGGAAAAACAATAATTTGGGATTGTCAAACTCAATATTTTCAATTCGCTTCAATGTAAACCATAGAACTTATAATCTCGCATTCGCAAACTTACCTTATATCCACATTCTATGTTCTTTTGACAAAAAACACTATCTTTTTTCAAACAAACAACAGCCAACACACATACAATTTTGTTCATTATCACGATATTATCACAAATTATAAAACAAAATGACGAATTATATTTTATTTTTATGAGTATTTTGATAGTATTTAACAATACTATTCGTTATAGGAGTGCTTCATTATAAGTAATTAAAAATAAATAAATTGTCCATAACAAAATTCCTGATCCAAATGGATTTTTGATTTAATAATTGATTTGAAGATTCCAGTATTGATGTTTCACTATGTAGTTACTGTGATACTAAATGCTTATTAAGGTTTCTAAACGATTTTCCAACATCAATGGAACTCAAGTACTTCTTAACAACAATCTTCGTTGAAATGAACACAATTTGTGGTAAAACTGGGAAATACGAAGCCATGTTTTAACTAAGGCTTTGTTCATGATGTGCTTGGGAAGGAAGGAATGATGTGCGAAATAATTTACTTTAAATAGGAATTAAGAAAACTTTTTATATTAAATTTTTGTTTTAATTTTCCGAACAACATAATTAAATTAAAATTCTGCCATAACATAACCGTCCTGTGCATTTAATTGACGGTTTTCAGATTCACTGTCTGTCAGATGAAAATCTTTAAATGCCATAAAATGGCGGGACAACTTTTAGTAACTGTGAATCAACAACTAACCTTTGTTAATTATCAGTAAGTTTATTGGTTCCAAATCAAAGATTAATTACAGACTATTGAACAATTCATAAACTGGGTAGGTATATATTTACATACCGAAGTTATTTCCCTAGTTTTCTCTAAAAATTAAGATAAACTTTTATTTATTTATTTATTTATTTACAAAATAATACACAGCATAACAGTAAAAAACTAAAGCACTGTGAATTTCATAACAGGTTTTAAATACACCTAAAAAACAGAGCTACGACATTCATCCATCGTCTCACAAAATCTTAAACATTCACGACATATATTCAACCAACTACTTGCAAAAATATCCCAGTCAGGTGCAGATGCGAGACATGCATTAAGACAGTGTAGAGCTCGAACAAGAGGCGAGCTTCTGTGAGAAACGGTGCGTGTCTCGGGCGCGGCGAGTAAATGCCGATGGCGCGGCCGGAAACAAATTCTTGAAACCAAAGGAACTCGCAAGCGCACCACCTTATTCACCAACTCCACGCAGTCACAGTCTCCTCGTAAAATTTTGCAGGCACACGTCAGAAGTTGATAATTACGCCTTACTTCCAGAGAGTTAAACCCTAATACTCCTAGAAGGAATTTAGTCGGATATAAAAACGGGTAATACCCAAACATTTTTTTGTACAAAAATCAGAGGAATGTTTTTTGAACTTTTTCTAGAAGTAAGACATAAGTAGACTCGTGAGGGTTCCAAACTATATACAAGCAGCTTCCAGCTTACTCCTGACAAGGGCATTATATATCAGTACTATAGCCTGGTAACTGTTAAAATCGCGAGAATTCCGGATAACAAACCCTAACCTTTTAAAACAATCAGACGCCAGAGTTTTAAAATGTTCATGAAAATTCAGCTGGGGATCAAAAGTGACGCCTAAGTCTCTGACAGTATAAACTCGGCTTATGACTTCTAATCCCAATAAATAGTCGATATGAATGGGATTAAGCGAACGGCTAAACGTCATTACAGAACATTTTTCTATATTGAAGTGAAGCTTGTTGGCTATGCTCCACTGATACAATCGGTCGATATCGTTCTGAAGAGAACCGCCGTCTGACATTTGTTGCACCCCATAAATTAATTTTAAGTCGTCCGCATAGAGCAGACATCTCGCAGACTTTGTGACTGAAGTCAGGTCATTTATCATAATACCAAAAAGTAGTGGACCCAAGATAGAACCCTGACCTTTTAAATGACTTATACTTAAGTGTCCCAAAGGTTAGTACTATCAGCTCTGAAAGTATTGGCATCTAATTTGTTAGCACCTTATATGCGCGTTATAATTATAGACGACGCGTTTGGCGCAGTTTGTAGACACCTGCCTACTGAGCCGGCGGTCCCGGGTTTGAATCCCGGCCGGGGCAAATATTTTTGAGATGAACTCGAATATTTGTGCTTGTGTCATGGTTGTTCTATGTATTTAAGTATATATTTATCTATATAAGTATGTATATCGTCGTCTAGTACCCATAATACAAGCCTTCTTGAGCTTAATTTGGGACTAGATAGATTTGTGTGAGGTTGTCCGATATTTATTTATTTATTTATATACAGACGTGGTGTAGGGTGTGTGGTGTCGTGAGGATCCTTATTTACGTTTATCGGTGTTCTGCCCGTGAAAGTATCAAAATTTAAAATACACCTCATTCCGAACACACCTTTACCCCACAACAGTGTGCCAGAGGTTGCAAGTTACACATAATAGCCATGCGATAACCCAAACATTCAACAATGTGCCGCATGGTGCAGCCAATAATAGGTACCGTACGCAATGCAATTATGCAGGCACTGCCTCAATAGAGGCGTTGATTGATGTTGAATTATACAACGTGCTGTAGTTATGTGAATAAAATTTGCTCCATATGCAAAAAAACAAAGAAACAAAAACAAAAAAAAGGTGCGCAAATTTTATGATTTTATTTTAAATGCAAATAAAATGAAATTGTTTTCAGAATCCTCATAATTTAACAAACAATAATTGTATGACAGCCATGAACTTAGACGCACTTTTTCACGGTGAAAATGGCAAATTAACTACTTATTTATTTATTTAGACTTTATTGCACAGATCAAACTAGTATAAATGGCGGACTTAATGCCACAAGGCATTCTCTACCAGTCAACCATAGGGCTAAACAAAAACGCTGAGTTGGTGCAGGGTAGGTAAACGAGTATAACGTTGGGAGACAATTTAAAAAAAAACAAATTTAAATAAAATATAATATACATATTATACTTAAACATACACAAATACATAATTATAATATACTACAAACATATACATTCATGTACCCAGTGATAACATCATACCAATAATTCATATTGAGACAATAGTTTTAGACAGATAGATCAGAAAGTTGATTGACATCCTTAAACAAAAATTGTCTACACGCCTATTCATTCTTTGCTTCTTTATTGGTACATCTAGATACGAAGATCAACACGCAAAGAAAAACTAATTGCGGTCATACGTGATCCACGCCGGGACTCGAACCCGGTATCTGTGGATCACCGGTCTAATGTATAAACCTTTCGACCAGACACGCACTGATTTTTTATTGAAACAAATTACCTAGCTACAGAGGTCGAAAGGTTAAGGCGTTGGACCGGTAATCCAAAGATACCGGGTTCGAGTCCCGGGGTGTTGATTTTTGTATCTAATATAATACAGCAATTAAAAAAATGTGGTGTTGTATCATATCTTAAAATCAACCATCCTTAATAAAATAATAGGTAGACAAAAAGCTTACTTTTATATTATTTTACAATTATAAACAGTTATTTGTATGCATAGCTGGGCATTAACTCGTTAATCCGTTAATCGTTAATTAACGAAGTTAACATTTTGATTAACGGATTAACTTTTAAGTTAACTTTTAAAAATGTTAACGGACACGTTAACTTCCGTTAATATGCCGAAGTCCGTTAATCGTTAATCCAATGCCTACTATTCACCGCACGGCACCGCGGTGCGGCGCGAAAAAACAGGTTCAGACAAGTATGAAACGTCAAGTGCCGGGCGGCGCGTGGCAGCAAGTGAAACAAAAACAAAACTAGATACATTTTGCCGGCGCGTGCGAGTGAGAAAACTGCGAAGAGATTTGTTTCGTTTGATCATTTCATAACTTAGCGCCTGTGCTTAGTGACGAGGGTTCTGTTTGTTATTGTTATTATAAATTACTGTCAGTGATCATTTGCGTGTTGATAAAGAAGAGTGCAGTGTAATTTAGTTAGATAGAAAAAGTGTACTGTGCAGTGTAGTAATTAAAACCATATCATGGAAGACATGGAATCGGATTACAGCGGTCCTGATGAGAATCCATGGCCACATTTGACTGAGTATATGGAATTTGTATCCAGATCGGGCCAGCAAATACTTTTTGCGTGTAAGCGTCGTACGTAAGTTCACTAACGCAACGATATAAATACCGGCCAAGTGCGAGTCGGAATCGCGCACCGAGGGTTCCGTACAAACACTTTCCATCCCTAAGCGGTTAAGTTAAGTTTGCACCTGGTATGTATAGCGCCCCATATAATTAAGGTGCAAAGTTAGGTATTAAAAAAAAAACTACTTACTTTATAGTAATGTACATCATATGTTTTTTTTTGATTTTTCATTTTCTTATTTTAGAAGTTAGAGGGGGGGGGGGGGGGCCAACTTTTTTCCACTTTGGAAGCGTCTGTCACGCAAACTATTCGGTTTAGTAAAAAAAAAAATTTTAGAAACCTCGATATCATTTTTGAAGACCTATCCATAGATACCCCACAAGTATGTGTTTGATGAAAAAAAAAATGAGTTTCAGTTCTAAGTATGGGGAGCCCCTAATATTTATTATTATTTTTTATTTTTGCATCAAAATCTTAATGCGGTTCACAGAATACATCTACCTACCAAGTTTCAACAGTATAGCTCTTATAGTTTCGGAAAAAAATGGCTGTGACATACGGACGGACAGACAGACGGACAGACAGACATGACGAATCTATAAGGGTTCCGGTTTTTGCCATTTGGCTACGGAACCCTAAAATTCAATTTTACACATATTAACGGATTAGCGATTAACGTTAACTTCCGTTAATTCTTCCGTAATGTAACGCTTTAACGTTTAACGAAGCTAACTTTTTTTGTAGCGGATTAACGATTAACGAAGTTAACTTTTTGATTAACGGTGCCCAGCTATGTTTGTATGATGAAAATCACTCTCATGGGCCGTTATTACAGCAACGACGAGAGTGACGACTATTTTGGACAATATTGTTTGTCTTCTGAACGTACTCCGCTGTCGCCGTCAAGTTGTCTTGTCAGTAATGTGTCAGTAAGACGTTAGTTGACTTGACTTGACAGTTGTTAATGTCGATTGTAGGTTAGCAAAATATATATTTGTATTTAAACTAAGTTTTCAAGTACAAACCTCATGAATTTTAAGACATTAAATGTGTAGTTTATTTTTCTTCATCTTTATAGGATGAGGGTAAGTGTTGCTAATACCTACGGACTCGTACACCGGTGTTTTAGGTTATAATTTGAAATGATAACCTTTGTATCTGATTACATTGTTTACTAATTGTTACCAACAAATAATATAAGTCAGTACAGCTTTTAGTTTGCTTAGTCAGTTGTTAGTGCCAAGTTCCACGAATGCTTAGGAACTGCCATATATTTCTGTAAGTAGAAATACAACTCCTACAACAACAACAATAAGTGTTACTTTGTGTGTTGGAAATACGACTTATAAGTGTTAGTTCTTATGATTGTCGTATCATTATCTTATCAGTCATACTATTATTGCAGTATTCTAAGACAACAGCTGGTTTATAGATTTCGTTAATATTTAGTTTTCGTTTACTATGTGACGAATTTTCGAGTAGGTACGTAGCTAAAAAATAGTATCATTATATTTATGTGTTTTTGCTAATATGCGGATCAAACAACAAAGATACACTACGACTGTCAACATACTCAGAACCCATTTAGTTAATTCTGTATCAAGAAACACAAAATAATTTTGTTTTATTTTTACTATGAGTTCTGACCATAGGCATATTTAGGGGGTGACCAGGGGGGGCCGCACCCACCCCAATATGGTCTAGTGCCCACCCCATAATGATGTGATACTGATAAAAAGTTCATGTTATAAGCCATGGCTAGGATGCCGCCCAGGCCTTGTCTGAAAAATAATCTTATATACACCAATGGTGTTGTGGATTTAAAAAAATAAAAATTATATGGCACAAATTATCTGAAAGTTGTCTGGAAGAGATCACTATTTAGCTTTAAGACGAAGATTTACTGTATCTCTGCGTATTTCACCAATAACGAGAATTAGTATTGCATTGATTAACAGAAGAAAAATCATACAATTTCCAAAATATGTATGTAATTGTTTTGTCAAGTTTTCCACTGACTTACTAATGTAACATGGTGTAACTCACAAACAAAAAAATTTAAAACAGAAAAGAGAAGAAGCAAGACAATATATATTTATTGAACATAAAACACAGTTACATAGAAAGAAAATGAACACTACCAGTTAACGTTGGATAGGACCCTAAAATGTTAATGATATTTTCAGCGTTTCCTCCCATTACTGAAGCAGTGTCAACGTCGGATTGTGCGACACTTTAGCAAAGACATGAGTGGGAACAGAATAGCCGTGTGCCAGATGACTTCCATCGCTGATAAGGCTGCTAACCTGGAAACCGTTAGTAGACTTGTAAGCGATGCAGCGAAGGAAGATGTGAAGGTGAATTTGTGAAACATAAAATATTTTATTATTTTAAAATGTGGAAACACTAACTATTGTACAAGTTGTTATTTAACTTGCAATATATTGCCTACTGTATGTAACTTAGTAACTAACTACGTATTTCTTCTGCGTTGCTATTTAGTTTAAGTTCTCTCTGTTACTTTGCTTTGCCTTTTTCTTGTCTCTGAATAAAATATTTCTCAGTTTAAAAAAAAAGTAACTAACTTTGTTCGGGTGAACCGGGTATACCTTTTAAATATTTTTTTTCATATTATGACAAATATATTGATAATTTCAAGTATTAAAACCAACTTTTTAAGTGAATAATACTTTGCCCTGAGTTCTAGATAGTAACATAGCTATTTCATGGCTTTTATTGCGTTAAAAATACAGTTTTTTTCGTGAATTTTGTAAATTTCTAGTAGTTAATTACTTTAACAAAAATTATCAATGTAAAATTTAAGCTAAATATTTCAAATACATACTAATAAATCGCAATGGCCCTGTTCTATGTAGTAACATTGATAATGTTTTACGAAACATGCTTGTTCAGAGGAAAATGTCTAAAACATATCAGCATATTTGAACAGATAGAGTTTTACATAGAAAACGACAGTGATTCTCAGACATATTAAAATACTTAAACGGGTTTACTCACGTCATTACATGTCGAGCGTTATTCGACTTGTAAGTATTTTAACGGATAAGGAGCATTAAAATTAGCAGTCTAAGTCAAATATTTCAGATGATATTCTTCCCAGAAGCCTGTGACTACATAGCTGACAACAAAAATGACGTTGTGAAATTCGCCGAGCCGATTGTGGGTGGCGCCACCGTCGACAAGTACAGAGAACTGGCTGTGAAGCACAATGTATGGCTGTCCATGGGAGGGCTACATGAAAAGGTAAATATCTTGTATTTTTTTATTTATGAAACATGTAAGTAATGTATATATTTTTTTAAAATGTGGGTACTCATTACAATTTTATATTAAACCATTAATACAAAGATCAAAGCTCAAGGAACAATTAAAATGCGTTACTGCGGTATTACCGGCTCATCCCACGGGAACACTATTTTTTTGAGGATTAAAAATAGCCTATGTTTTAATTCAGGGTGTCAGCAACCTACCTATCCAAATTTATCAAAATTGGACAGCCGTTTAAGCGTGAAAAATAATAATAATCGGACAACCTCACACAAATCGATCTAGTCTCAAATTAAGCTCAAGAAGGCTTATGTTATGGGTACTAAACGACGATATACTTACTTATATAGATAAATAACAAACATACACATAAACACACTACAAACTTTCGCCTTTATATAGTTAGTGAGTTCATCACATTTTTAAACAGTGCCATGAAAAATAAATCTTTGTCATTTTCAGAACGATGAGGACCCAACGAAAGTATTCAACACACATATAATAATAAACAACAGTGGGGATATAGTAGAGCAGTACCGCAAGCTTCATTTGTTCGATGTGGAGATTCCCGAGAGGAATGTAAGACTGAAAGAAAGCGACTTCTGCACTCCCGGGCGGCATGTTGTGGCGCCCGTGGAAACCCCTGTTGGGAGGGTAGGTGAGTGCAACCTTACTTACACTATGAATGACTTACTGATCGGCCGATCGACTGTCTAATCGACCGACCGAGTGACTAATCTACCGACCGACTGACTACCCGACTGACGGCCGACTGACTAATCGACTGACTGACTGGCTAATCGACCAAACGACAGACTAATCTACCGACCGACTGACTACCCGACTGACGACCGACTGACTAATCGACCGACGACCGACTGACTGATCCGACAAAAGTATTCAACACACATATAATAATAAACAACAGTGGGGATATAGTAGAGCAGTACCGCAAGCTTCATTTGTTCGATGTGGAGATTCCCGAGAGGAATGTTAGACTGAAAGAGAGCGACTTTTGCACTCCCGGGCGGCATGTTGTGGCGCCCGTGGAGACCCCTGTTGGGAGGGTAGGTGAGTACGACCTTACTTACACTATGACTTACTAATCGACCGTTCGACTGACTAATCGACCGACTGATTATTTCACCGACCGACTGACTGAGTGACTAATCGACCCACTGACTGACTAATCTACCGACGACCGACTGACTAATCGACCGACGACCGACCGACCGATCCGACAAAAGTATTAAACACACATTAATAATAAACAACAGTGGATATACATATAGTAGCTTAATTTGTTCGATGTGGAGATCGCTGAGCGGAATGTAAGGGACCTATCAGACAGAGAGCGGTCATGTGGTCAAGCGTTCAAATTAGGTCAGTTTTGCGCACCAATCACAATTTGACCGCGTGACCGCTCTCTGTCTGATAGGTCCCTAAGACTGAAAGAGAGCGACTTCTGCACTCCCGGGCGGCATGTTGTGGCGCCCGTGGAGACCCCTGTTGGGAGGGTAGGTGAGTACGATCTTACTTACATTATGACATACTAATCGATCGATCGACTGACTAATCGACCTACTGACTAATCGATCGACCGACTGACTAATCGTCCGACCGACTGACTAATCTACCGACCGACTGACTAATCGACCGACCGACTGACTAATCGACCGACCGACTGAATTAATCGTCCGAACGACTGACTAATCGACCCACCGATGGACTAATCGACCGACCGACTGACTAATCGTCCAGAAGACTGACTAATCGACCGACCAATGACTAATCGTCCGACCGAGTGACTAATCGAACGAACGACTGACTAATCGACCGAAAATTATAATTTAGGTCTCTTCAATGTAAACGTGAATAGGCTATTACTGAACCGGCGAGCTACAGCCTCGACCCCGTAGCCACTTACCATCAGGCGATAGTGAGGTGAATCGTCGGTCAGATTGTGAACAAAAAAATTGTGCCCTTGTGGAATAAAGTTTTTGATTTTGATTAGTAAAACTTTAATATTATCTGCAGGCATGGCGATTTGCTACGACATGCGGTTCCCAGAGCTGAGCACGACACTGACGGTGTTGCGCGCAGAGATTCTCACTTTCCCGTCGGCGTTTACGCAAGTAACTGGCGAGGCACATTGGCACACTCTACTGAGGTAATACGGTATTCGATGACAGCTCAAATCAGCAACTCTTTATGTAATGTCAAAAACGATCTGTTAGTATGGAGTCTCTATGAAGATACTGGCATGTGACGTCATGAAAATTAGTAGTCAAAACCAGTCTTCTTTTTTTGTTTTTGCTGATTTAACAATAGTATAACGACCAAGCACAAATATTCGAGCTCAACACACAAATATTCGCCCTGGCCGGGATTCGAACCCGGTACCGCTGGCTCAGTAGGCAGGTGCTTACAAACTGGGCCGACCGCGTCGTCAAATTACTCCTACGATACATAGATTTTGCATCAGCCCTGCTAATTGGAAAACTAGCTAATGAACGCTGCAAATGGAGAACGTCTTTAACCGAAGGCTGCAATGCGCATGACCAGTGTTTAGATTCGTGGTGCAATTTTAAACACTTATAACTTTGCAGGGCACGAGCGATCGAGAACCAGTGCTACGTGGTCGCAGCGGCGCAAGTCGGGGCGCACAATCCAAAGAGGCGCAGCTACGGGCACGCGCTCTGCTGCGACCCGTGGGGCCGCGTGCTCGCCGACTGCGAGGACGCGGTCGGGTACAGGGTCGCAGAGCTGCGACCTGACGCTCTGGCCAAAGTTAGGGAGGATATGCCCGTGTTTAGGCATCGCAGGTCAGTGCTCTTTAATTATAATAAAGGCTCCTTATCTGTTCAATAATGCTGATTGTTTTAGACTTTTGTCTGTGATCAAACTTATCTTATCTCTTAACATATTATCCATGTTACTAATTAGAACAAAGCCATTGCGATTTTTTGCTATATATTAGAAACGTACAGTTTACATTTTTAATTGATAATTTTTGTTTCACAAAATACTCGAATTTCACAAAATTCACGCAGAAAACTGTTTTTTAACTTATTTTCGTAGGCACGCAATGAAAGCTATGCTACTTTCTAGGACTCCGGGAAAATTATTCACTTCAAAAAGTTAGTGTAATAGTACATTACGGCAGAGACCAGTAAGTAAGCCATACTGGCCGAGTAGGAATTAGACGGACCGAGCCGTAGGCGAGGTCCGGATATAATACGAGGCCAGGATGGCTCTTACGGTCGAAGCAAGTATAGTGCTTTTCTCAAAAATTAAACAAGAAAATTAGATTAAAAATATATTTTATAGGTGACATTCATATTCGGCCATTTTCCAATGAATATTTTTGTTATATCCCATTTTTATTATTACACATTGTGATATTCGTCGTCGCAGGCACCATTAACTCCCATGATAACAACCTATAACAAAAATAATTATGAGTTTATACTTGGATAAAAGATATAGTTATATCGTTATCAAATAGTGGCAGCATTTATTTACCTCCATCGCCAAAATGTTTATCATCTACATAGAGCTTGATTTAAGAACTTTTATATATTTTGCTGCTGAATATTTGTGATTTCTTTCCTTTGTAGCCATCCGATTGTCTCAGAAAGATTGTTGAAATATTCACACCTCACACATTATCTGACCAACTATTAACTTGATTTTCTTCCTTCCATTTAATGAATCTCTTGTATTTTTTTATATCTCCTTGGATTTAGTCGGAAGTAAATTATTTTAGCTAACTCTGCCTCCGCTTTTAAGTATGGAGGAGTGCCGTCTATTCGGAATCAGACTTGTCTGAACTCTTTTTTGCTGAATTATTGTAATAGATCACACAAACAAATTTGAAATTGTTGTCTTTTAATTTAAATCCCGCCTTAATTTATTTTTTTATAAATACTGCGTTTAATTATTTGCACTGTCTTACAAATCTAAGTCTTAAAGATAAAATTTGATTATTGTTATACATTGTTGTATTTTCTAACTAATTTTCATATCATAAAGCTTACCTTCAATTTTAACTCCGAGGTTTTTTCTAAACGACACAAAAGGGAAGGAATTCCGAAATATCATTGTAATTTTACACAGCACAATTATGAACTAAACGCTGCATACAAACTTCCGCACTAAACCTTGTCGCTGAAAAAAAAGGGCGGGAAACTTCGTAAGAGGCGGACGCGGTTTTCTGAATTCTTTTTAAAATTAATTGAAAGGATTGGTTTTTAAGTATTCTTTGTATATATTTTTCATATTTACTTTATTATTTGTAGTTAACAGTGTATATAATAGGTAAGTGTCTTAAAATTTAAACTTATATCATCACTATGGGGGATCGCCCCCGTGACCCTGGGGGAACAGTTCCTCCAGGGCCACAAAATAATGAAACCCCCCCATCAGGAATAGATATATTAGTTTCCGCTTTGGAGTCATCTATGGACACAGATGCATCGACTCATAATGTAGTAGAGCCGAAGTTAAAACGAAAATTGCTCCCCCGCGTTTGTTCTCACTGCAACAAAAGAAAGAGGAAACAGGGTCAGGAAGGCAGACAGACTGATTGTAAATGCGAAACAAATACCACTATGAAAGCACAGCCCATTACTCAACCACAGGCAGGCTTGGGTGCGACCCCTGTTAATAGTAGTCAACATCAACACAGTAATACCGCTAATATGGATGCGCCTCGTGTGCCTGTTGGTCGCTCCTGCTATCAACAGTCGGACTTAGCGCCCTATGTAGTTCATGTCCAAAAGGAAACTGACAGCAACGATACTACTCTACACCCTGTTACTTTTGGTCGCTTTTTGAAATTTAACAACATAAAAGGAATTGTAAATGGTAGTCTAAAGCGAGTAGGTAGAAACCGGATCAGCCTAGCATTCTCGTCACATGATGAAGCCAACTGGTTTCTAGGCCATGATAACTTAAAAAAAGAAAAATATAAAGCCTTCATCCCGACATTTAATGTTACCCGTATGGGAGTAGTCAAGGGAGTCCCAAATGAGTGGACCGAGGAAGATGTTCAAAATAGCATAAATGTTCCCATCGGCTGCGGACCTATTCTTAAAGTAAGACGCCTTAAAAGGAAAGTTTTTATGAATGAGACAACCCAATATGTAAACACAGGTACAGTTATAATAACTTTTGATGGTCAAGTTCTTCCATCCCGTGTTTATATGTACTATACAGCTTTACCAGTGGAGCTGTATATATATCCTACCATCCAGTGTTACAACTGCTGCAGGTTTGGGCATGTAAAGAGTCAGTGTAGATCGGTACCAAAATGTTATAAGTGTGGCCAAGGCCACTCTGGTGACTCGTGTGATGTTGAGGAGGAAGGCTATTTTTGTTGTTTATGTAAAGGAGCTCATCAGGCTACCAGTAAGAAATGCCTCGAATACAGTAGACAAAAGGACATCAAAGAAACTATGAGTAAAAGCTGCATATCTTACATGGAGGCAACTAAATTGCACCCACCTGTCTCGAAAATATCATATGCTGAGGCATTGATTTCACAGTCACCATCCTTCTCAGCTCACAGTATGGGACCGCAAAACAATATACCATCATCAACACCAAATATGGGTTCACACAAAAAGACTATCTTTTTAAAACCAAGGACTCCTCCCAAATCAGCTAAGGGATATGACTACATTTCCCATGCAGATATTGTTAGAACACCAACATTACCTAAAGAAAAACCAATTTTTAACAATGATAATAATAAGGACTTAAATATAACAGATATCATTAGTTTACTTATTCAATTGTTATCACAATCAAATACAATTTCACCGTCCAACGTTGCAGCAGTTATTAACGCTTTACTTAAAATTTCAAACAACAATGGATCACAAAGCCAGAGCAATTCAGTGGAATTGTCTTAGTGCCACCATTAGGAAACCAGCTTTAATACATCTTATTAACAAACATAAACCTTTTCTTGTCTGTCTCCAAGAGACATGGCTAAAAAAGGAATTGTTATTTAAAATTCCCGGATATGTCTGTCTTAGAGAAGACAGAGTTGATGGGTATGGTGGAGTAGCCATACTCATAAAAAATTCACTTACTTACTCGACTATTACTCTTCCTGCACACAGCAATAACTTATCTGTAGTTGCTGTTAATATAAACAATATATGTTACATATCACTCTATTTGCCAAAGCCCAATGAAGATCTTTTTAATGAAATTCATCAACTTTTAAAGTTTTTACCAAAGCCATTTGTATGTTTAGGTGATTTTAATTCTCACCATCAAGTGTGGGGCTGTGAGAACACAAACTATCATGGGGAACAACTGTTGAAGATAATTAACTCCAATAATTTGTGCATTTTAAATACTGGATCACCAACACGACTTGCTCGCACCCCTAGTGCGATAGATCTTGCCATTTGTACCCCTGATCTTGCTCCTTCGCTTACCTGGACACGTGCAGACTCCACACATGGTAGTGACCATTTCCCTCTATTTATCAGTTTCCCATTTCCAAAGCCCCAGGACTGTGTAAGACAACCACGCATAAAACACAAACTCACAGAAGATAAGTGGAGTCTATACAAACAAATAGTTGAAAAAAAAGTTAATAATTTACCAGATACAACTAAAATTAATGTAACGGATTGCTCTCAACTGCTAGCTACTGCAATGATTGAAGCTGCAAATGAAACCTTTCCCTTAAAAAGTTGTGGTCCCAATAACATTCCATCCCCTCCATGGTGGGATTCTGAATGCACTGCTGCAGTTAAACAGAGAAAGGAAGCTGAAAAACAATACTGTAACAACATGACTGAGGATAATTTTAACCATTATTTATTAATTGCTAATTCCACTAAGGACCTCCTTAAGAACAAAAAACTAGAAGGTTGGCACAGATTTTGTAAATCTCTAAATCCTAATGTTCCACCGTCAATTGTATGGCAAAACATCAGAAGGTTCAGATCAGCATTTAAAGATTCTACTCAAGACAAAATCTCCCCAGACTTAGCAGAGAAAGTTATGGATCGGTTAGCTCCTCCTTTTGTCTCTGAACAAATAAGCATTGAAACTCAAGTGTTCAGTGCTCCACCCATTAGTAGTCACAATAGTCACAATAGTAATATAAACCTGAATGCCCCCTTTACATTTGACGAGTTGAAAGGTATTCTTTCGTCTGTTAAAGATTCTGCTCCCGGAGAAGACGGGATCACTTATTCTTTCCTTTCAAATCTAGATGACAATAGCCTCAACTACTACCTTTCTCTGATTAACAGCATTATGATTACAGGTACCGTCCCTCAATCCTGGAGAACTCAAACATTAATCCTTATACAAAAGCCCAATAAACCAAGTTCCGACCCAGCATCATATAGGCCTATAGCATTATCATCCGTCTTAGCCAAAACTGCAGAACATCTTGTTAAGATTCGACTGGAATGGTTTTTGGAGTCTAACAAGTTATTATCAGATAGTCAGTTTGGATTTAGAAAAGGCAAATGTACTTTTGACAGCTTGAGTATTTTTACCACAGATATACGTTTAAGTTTTTCCAATAATGACTCGTTGATAGCTGCCTTTTTAGACATAAATGCTGCTTACGATAACGTAAACATATCAGTCCTAAAACATAAATTATTGAAATTAAATATTCCAACCCGTCTCACTAATTTTATAGTAAATATGTTGGGTCAACGATTTATTAAGTATTCTGTGGATCAAAACCAAGTTATCACTAGAACCGTATGGAAAGGGTTACCACAAGGCTCAGTCTTAAGTCCGATACTATATAATATATATACATACGACTTGGAAGTTTCTGTGAAAAGACATGCTAATATACTTCAATACGCGGACGATCTACTACTCTACGTCTCTGGCCTATCAATTAATGATATTAGTCGATTGTTATCACTTGCGTTAACGGATTTAAAGTTTTGGTTGGATAACAATAGCCTAGATTTATCACCATCAAAAAGCTCTGTTGTACTATTTTCGAGAAGAAGAATATTGCCACCTATTCATATTATATATAATAACATACCTCTCCCAATCAAAGATCAAACAAAATTTTTAGGGCTTATATTAGACTCTAAACTTACCGGTGTACCTCACCTTGAATATGTACGTTTAAGGTGCGAACGTAATCTAAATATATTGAGATGTCTCTCGGGTGTCTGGTGGGGCGCCCATCCCTTTACAATGAGACTCCTTTATAATGCTTTGATAAGGAGCGTAATAGACTATGGTACTTTCTTATTGCACCCGGCTAATGTAAGTGCGTATAAAAAGTTAGACGCTATCCAGGCTAGTGGCTTGAGGCTTATTACTGGCGCGATGAAAACTAGCCCAATAAACTGTTTGCAATTAGAATGTTGTGATCCCCCATTAAAGTTAAGAAGACAGTTTCTTTGTGACAAATTCTTTTTCCGTATGCTTCAATTAAATTCACATCAATTGCTACCCAAACTTAAAGACCTTTCAAATAAAATTGACAACTTCAGTTACTGGGCTCATAGGGAACCACCATGTTTGGTCAATAGTTATAAAAGATATCTAAACCTTGAAGCCCCTACCAGTCGTAGTCCTGTTCTTCCCCTTTATCAATGCAACTACGGAAGCCTCGTATTAAAACCAGACATAAAATTGGATATAGGAATATCGAAAGATGACCCTAATGCAAACGTGGCATTCCGTAATTTCATTGATGATGAATGGTCAGATTGGCACTGTATTTTTACGGATGCTTCAAAGCATGCAGACAGAAGTTGCGTCGGTGTAGGGGTATACCATTCGCAATTCCAAATTGTACAAAAAATTAAATTACCACCGGAAACATCTGTCTTTACCGGTGAATGTTTTGGTCTATTAAAGGCTTTGGAATATGTCCTACTCCTAAAGCTGCCAAAAGTAATGATCTTTACTGACTCACGTAGTTCCTTAGAAGCTATCGCTAGGTTTTCGTTTAAGTCTCACAAACAGGTTCCGACTGTTTTTCAGATTAAGGAACTCTTATTACAATGTTCTCAAAAGAGTAGTGGCGTGGTATTGGTTTGGGTCCCATCACATAAAGGTATTTTAGGAAATGAAAAAGCTGACCAACTGGCAAATGAGGCCATACATAGCGGAGATGTCTTTCCATATACAAATTATTGTCATGATCTGGTTAACTTAGCAAAATTAGAATTATATGAAAAATGGAATGATCTATGGACTTACACAACAACTAAAGGAAAACATTACCGATCTATACAGGCGTCGATCCCAAGCAAGCCTTGGTTTAGTAAATTAACATTCCCAAAAGCAATTACTTCTATACTGTGCAGAATGCGCCTGGGACATGTTAGTACCCCGGCTCATTTGCACAAACTGAATATCGTCCCTAGCCCTCTATGCCCCTGTGGCGAATACGGAGACCTAAACCATGTTGTTTTCTCATGCTCGCTGTACGATCGGTCTAACTTCCTACTACAACTCCAAAGTATTAATATTCCTTTTCCAACATCCATAACCTGCTTATTGTATTTAAAATCATATGACGTATATAAAATAATATCATTATATTTAGAAAAAAATGATATCAAAATTTAGAAAATTATATATTTGTATTAAATATAACATGTATGACTGTAATCCCGAATCCCAATCCTTTCTTTTCCAAATTTCCGTTCCTTTGTTTATTATAATTTGATAAGTTTCCCTATCTTTCTACTTCAACACTTGACATTGGCTAATCACTGTAAAGCCAAAAAAAAAAAAAAAAAAAAAAAAAAAAACCTTGTCGCTAATGTTTTTTTTTTTAATATGCATCTTGAGTTACGTTTATACTGCCAATAGTACTAACCTCTTTTTATTTTACATTTGCTCTTAGTGTAAATTGCAAGTGTATACTGCAATGTCGTCTCTTTCTATTTAATCTATGAAAAAGGGACGCCACTTTTTAATTTCTACTTATAATTGTACTTATAATTAAAACAATTTGTGGAATGCATCCTTTTTACATTTATATACGACCTCATCGCCTTCACATCCTTAGTTTTTTTATAGGTCGGTGACGATGTAAATCGTGTTTCGATATTCAAATATCTTAATACGTAATAGGAATTACATACTTACTTACTGGACAAATATTGATTCCAAATTTAAAATCTCGCTGTTTACTGGACACTTCTAAAAAGTCTTCGGTATGTTCCACTTACTGTAGTCTATCTAGCGATGGTAAGGCAACATTACATGCAATTTTTGAGAAAAATTATTAATATATTTGTTATAAGTAACATGAAAAATATTTTAAAAGGAATAAGGCCTCTTAATGCGTCGCAACACTTACTTATCTATATTAAATTCATTCATTTATGAATGGATGGACGTAAATGAAAGAGAGGTCTCACTTTCAACTCGCCCGTAAATCACCAGTTTGCTAACAATAGTAACAATGGAACCGTGTGAAACTGTCAGGAACGGTCCGACATGTTTCGAACTCGTATGGAGAGAGTGCTACCCGTACACCGTCGCAGCAACTTTGTCACTAATCAAATATGTCTCACGAAAGTTTTAATAAGATTAATGGAACCGTGCTCGCCGACTGCGGAGACGCGGTCGGGTACAGGGTCGCTGAGCTGCGACCTGACGCTCTGGCCAGGGTTAGGGAGGATATGCCCGTGTTTAGGCATCGCAGGTCAGTGCTCTTTCATTATAATAATATTGGTACATGGGTTAGTGTTTCTACGTTTTAAATGCTGATTGTTTTAGACATTTTCTATAATTATGATCATTGATCAAACATGTTTCTTAACATATTATCCATGTTACTATTTAGCACAAAGCCATTGCGATTTATTGGCATTTATTTGAAACGTACAGTTTACTTTTTTAATTGATAATTTTTGTTTCACGCAATGAAAGCTATGTTACTTTCTAGGACTCCGGGAAAAGTATTATTCACTACAAAAAGTTAGTTGAAATTATCAATATATTTGTTTTATACGAAAAAAAAATATTTTTAAAAGGAAGGCCTCTTAATGCGTCGCAACACTTACTTATCTATATTAAATTCATTCATTTATGAATGGATGGACGTAAATGAAAGAGAGGTCTCACTTTCAACTCGCCCGTAAATCGCCAGTGTGCCAACAATAGTAACAATGGAACCGTGTGAAACTGTCAGGAACGGTCCGACATGTTTCGAACTCGTATGGAGAGAGTGCTACCCGTACACCGTCGCGGCAACTTTGTCACTAATCAAATCAGGGTCGCAGAGCTGCGACCTGACGCTCTGGCCAGGGTTAGGGAGGATATGCCCGTGTTTAGGCATCGCAGGTTCTCTTTATTTAACTCAATGCATTCGTTGGTCATTTGTGACCCGGGTTTTCATTTTCACACAAAGTACGTCAAGAGACGTAAATTAGGTCGTTCGTGATACGGGACCACGAAACTACCAACCCGTCTACAGCCGAACAAGATTATATGATGAAAGACTTTTCTTCCTCTCTTCCTTGTATGAAGGTTGATTTTTAATTTTACTCTATAAGCGCAAAAAAAATGGACATGTTTGCTCGTCCGGGTTCTGAGCTCCAAAATCCGGGGTTTTCACTCTAGCACGACTCTTGTCGCGCGACTTAGCCCTACCCGTCACTTTGTCACATTACCGCTCAGAAAGAGACAGATAAATATCTCGCGCGAGCAATACTCGCGTATTTCAGTTAAGCTAGAGGTGTTGGTAGCCAGGTTTTAGAGATGCCAAGCCTAAGTTAACCGATATTATGACCTTAGGTACATAGTTTTCCCTCAGGAAAGACGTGTACTCCCTGTACACGCTGAGCCTGCGCTCCGGCCCCGCGCCGGCCCCCTCGGCCTCCCCGGCCTCCCCGGCCTCCCCGGCCTCCCCGGCCTCGGCCTCGGCCCCCGGCCCGGCGCGCCAGTTCGGCCACGTGCGGGTACCAGAGTCCTGCGTGTTCTATACCAGCGCACTGACCTACGCTTTTGTGAACCTTAGGTGAGTTAACTTTAGTTCAGGCACACCTACATGAGACAAGGCGGTGTTTAAATGCGATTTGATAAATATGTGATCTGGGGATTTAAAAATTTGGTACAAAAATACTTATATTAACCTTTTGAACGCCAAGCGGTAAAGCAATTAACCGTGCCCCTGACGCAGAAGCAAAAAGAAGTGCTCTTAAATCGATAGATTGAAAAACACGGATAGTGGTTTGAATTAGCATGTTTTTGACCATTGAAATTTAGTCGTCAATAGGCGTCGTTGGCGTCAGTGGCACAACTTTTCGTCGACGTGATTTGCCGTCTTTGGCGCTCAATA
The DNA here is from genome assembly GCA_905147355.2 of Apotomis turbidana. Lineage (NCBI taxonomy): Eukaryota > Metazoa > Arthropoda > Insecta > Lepidoptera > Tortricidae > Apotomis > Apotomis turbidana. Next base: position 7,831,727 of record LR990307.1, read on the forward strand.
GGTTAAAACTTAACCTAAAAATAAAACTAAACTAAATATGCTTAACGATTCTATTTTTTTTTTTCATAAATATTGACACAAAGGTAAATTATGAAAGAAAAGTTTAATGTGAGCTACTACAATATAAAAGCAGGACTCGAACCTGACGAAACGTAACGACAAGACGCAACGTTTCCGGCGTATTGCTTAGTAGTCTTAGTACATTACACACCTAGGGCGGCGAATTCGTGAATGTCCCAGCTTAGACTGTCGGTGTTTGTGGCCCGAACCGAAAGTGAGGGCCATAGATATGTGATCTGTGGTTTGCCTATAGTTTTACGTCTTGCCTTGGCCAGGAAAGGAGATTCTCTCCCCGTAGCGGACAGAAAGTCCCACTTTCGTCCTAGGGTGACGTAAAATGCCTTATTGCAGATGTGTGACGCCAGGACACGTCTTAGTAGCCCCGCTGCGCTGCGCCGAACGCAACTGTGACCTCACTGACGAGGAAGCACAGGACTTCTATGCCACGATACGACTTGTGCAGAGGGTATGTGTATCTTTATATGGGCGTCCCAAGACTATGGGACATCAAGGGAAAGTACCTTAAATATCGTAGATAGGATATTTTGCTGAAGGAAGATTTTCTTTTATTTTTAAAAGTTAGTAATTCTGCATTTAAAGATTTTCTTAAAATAACTTGCTTTGTCTGGGAATCGTACCGACTTAAATGTGAAAAAAATTACCCTTATTTTTATGATGCCAATCGAAAGAATTGACAAAAAATAATAATTCTTCCTATTAAGTAACATAGTATCTTAAACGAAAGGAACAACGTAAAATGTTTGAGTCAAATTTCAAGAAAATTATTTATTACCGACGACGAATAATTAAGCAAGTAATTCTTAGAAAATCTTTAAATGTAGAACTACTAACTTTTAAAAATAACGAAGTTTTCTTTCAGTAAAATATCCTATCTACGATATTTGAGGTACTTTCCCTTGATGCCCCATAGTCTTGGGACGCCCTGTATAGTCTTTTCGTTGGCGTTGTGTACGATCTCATTAAAGAAAACGGTAGTGTTTTGTGGTTTTGTAGTCCGTCATAAAATAGAAGCGTGCTCATAGATAAGGTATCATGTAGGTCTATAATCAACTCTAGGGCCTTTGCCAAATTGCTTTAATAGATATAGTTTTGACCTGACATTATAGTACGGCTCTTCCCAGGTGAATTTTTCGCTTCGAGTCCTAATCTTTCAAACAATGGCCATTGTTCTATTATCGCAAAGCCGCTAGCTACCAAGTTTGCCACGTGCCACTATAACATTCATATTAAAACAAACGGTATCCTCATAGTATTAAGGTTCAAATCAAAATAATATGAATGCTGTATTTCGTCGGGGTGGTCTATTGTCCTACACTACCAAAACGCAATATTTAGAATATCAGTGACATTAAATTTGAACCTTAATACTATAGCGATACCGTTTCTTTTTCATATGAATGTTATAATGGCACGTGGCAAACTTGGTAGCTAGCCGCTTTGCGATAATAGAACAATGGCCATTGTTAGGAAGATTAGGGCTCGAAGCGAAAAATTCACCTGGGAAGAGCCGTACTATAGTTGATTTTCAGGTAGCCAGGTAAACGGGATTACTATAAAAGCAATTTTAACTCTAGTCAAAGGCCTTAGAGTTGATAATTCACCAAAATTACACCTTATCTATGAGCACGCTCCTCTTTTATGACGGCCTATAATAAGGTACAAAACACTATTGTTTTCTTTAATGAGATCGTACACAACGCCAGGCTCGAATTTTTCGCTTCAAGCCCTAATGTTTCAAACAAAGACCATTGTCTTTATTATCGCAAAGCCGCTAACTACCGAGTTAGCACGTGCCACTACAACATTCATATTGAAAAACAAACGGTATCGTCATAGAATTACCGTTCAAATTTTATGACAAAGCTTATGCTAAATATAACCACGGAAAATCGTAGTTTTGTAAAGTGACCCAGGGGACATCACCATGGCAACGAGCGGCAGAAAATCTTTGATGGACCCAATTCTACTGTTTTGTTTTGTGTCCAAAAAAGTGTTTAATGTAAACGTAATGTTTAACGAGTGTAAACATTTGGTTACAAATTAAATAACAAATGTAATAAAAGTATATTATTCAATACATTGTATTTATCGATCTTTTTAGGTCTCACTGTTACCCTAAATCCCTTTTTTATTTTATTTTTTCTCTTTTTAGTTGATGGAAAAAGTTCACAACACCGAGTCGTGTACAGTGACCATACAAGATGGGCCGGACGCAGGGCAAACTGTCAAGGTATATTTTCATTTTGTAGCGATTCACATGTTCACGTCATGTGTTCGCCATCATATAAACATATATCACCATCGTAAGACTCACATCATCAAATTCTCATCACATTAGCAATAAGATCAAATTACACCATATAATATTAACATCATCATTTTATAGAAGTATTAAAAATTAGCGAATACAAATGTAAGCATCCTGCCATTTTTTGAATAGCAAATTAATATTCACAAAATTTGCCAACAAAAGAATTGAGCTTTATTTAGACTGGATAAGGATCAAAATTCCATATACACAGCATTTAGTGGGAGGAGTCTTGGACGTATCGAGTGTCCCGAGTGGGACCAGGCAGGCGAGCCTGATGAGTGAGATGGAGCAGTTGAGTGGGGCGAGACAGATGACGCTGTCGAGTGAGATGGAGCAGTCGAATAGAACGGGTCAGTCGAGTAGGTCGACAGCGGCGAATGACTAGAGTTTTGGGTATAAATAGGCAAGGGCTTAGTAGGATGGTATTCATTCTTTCTTGCGACTTCGACTGGGTAACACTGTTGTTTGGCAATAAGGTATTAAATTTAATTCTAAGGGGAATTTCTGTTGGGATTGCATTATTTTTCTGATCTATAATTATTTATTGAAATGTTGTGGGATTTTGTTGTTTTTGAAAGCTATTAAGCTTAATTACATGCCAGAAATAGTGTTTTGGTACATGGTTGCCAGATGAAAGATATTTAACCTTGCGGCTGTTAAACGAATATCTTTCAGACTCTTTAGTTTCTATCTGGGCTAGGCGACCCGGACACTTGCCATTTACAAGCGCAGTGATAAGCCTACAGATCTAGAGTGCTTTGTCTGGTGAATGCAAGGTCCACACGTTGGGCATGTGGGATATCCACACTTGTTGAAATCAGATGGACCTCCAGGTTTGGTCTCATAAACGTATATATTTATATATTTGCAATATCTACACATATTAGGGCGGGTTACTCTGCGTTTCCGGCGTCTCGTTAGCCACGCAAGGGGGGACCCACTTACACTGATTCTAGTCCAACCTCGGGTTAATCTCCCGAATTTATAGTTTAGCTTACCTAGGTTCCATACACATTTAAATGTAAATGTGAGGTTTAGGCCTCTAGTATTGGTGGTGCTAGCTAGGGCAAATGGGGGTATGGGGATAGGTACACTCCAGTAGGAATATTAGAACGGGGTTTTTTTATCCTCCGAGCAATCGGCCATCCATCATTAACTAACATAACATTTATTCAAATATTTTAATCTCGTCTGGTATAATAGATACAAACAGCTGATTTCTGACTCGGGATGTCAGTAGTGAAAAACAAAATCTTGTAACAGTTTATAAGGAAAGGGAATAGAGAAACCTGTTATTTAAACCAATCAGATATTTAGAACCTTTAATATGACATCAATATATATAGAAATAATTAGTTAAAATTTACTGATTATGATTTAAAGTAATGTACATATGTTACAGCCTCAGTGATAGAATGGCAACACTAAAGTTAAATCGAATCAGCTGACCGATGACATTCGCCCTTTCAATGAGCAGAAATAATTTTAATTTTAAACTTTGTTATAATTTTGATAAGGAAATTGTGGATCGTCGTATAGTATGGAAATGCAAAGCATTCCTAAGACTGGATGTGGAGTATCTGAAGTGTAAATTGCTAAGAAAAGCCGGGGACTTATGGATAGCAATAATGAAAGTTATTCGTTCTCGTATTTACATCGCAGATCTCAGAACTAAATCAATTTATATCACAAGGGTTGAAAGTAATTTCCCTTATCAGAATGAGTCAGTCGAGAGTTGAAAGATACTCCGAACGGACACAATAGTCTTCATGATTTCAAGGGTGTACTACATTTATGAGTATGGTCAAACGAAAACCAAGTTCTAGAACTTATTAGAAGGGTTCTTACCTACTAAGGAAGAGTAGTGTACTAGAGATCTTATAAATACAATTATAACTACATTGTCATAGTCTTTGCAGCCATCACATATATTTAACTAGTTAAATAGGTAGGTAAAATCCTTAGAGTAGACCTTGTGTAGATAACTTAAGAAGCTTGCGCCAAAAGGCTTCCCTAAAAGATGGATCCTTGACACTTTGCTTTAGGTAGGACGTCATGCATAGATGTGATGAGATCCCACAGTGGTTTGTTCAGCTTAGACTAGGAGCGGAGTTCCCCATCCTCTAGCTGAACGCTTTAATTCGATTTGCTTCTCAGGAATAGATAGGTAAAGCGTTCAGTGATACTCTCCGTACACTCAGGGTGGTAGGGGATTATTAACAAAAAATTTATATTATTTTTTTTATACACAATAAAGATACCTTCTCCATTATACTATAATCTAGTCCTTACTAGTTCTTAATTGTGAAGACTATAACGACTTCCTACTTATTGTATAGGTTTAGAATCCACTTCAGATTGGTCTACTATAGTTTATTTAAGGGAGGTATACCACCTTCTCAGATTAAGGTGTAATGACAAAATTTATTCAATATTGCCAAATATGAAAACTTAAGAACAATTAAATTCATAATAAAAATTCATAGATCCTGTAACTTTCATCTATTTATGGATTGGTAAGGAAGTGTAGTTTCATATTGTACATAGACATTTGATTTCTAATCATTCTGGAGTAAGAACATGCAATTTTAAAAACTAAATTACCTTTCATTCCAGAATCCTAATAAAATTTGGATAGAATCACATATTGATTTTTATTGTTACATAAGGTAATCTAGTTCAACTATATCTGACTATGGACTAAATGAATTTGATATTTCATATAGAATTAAATAACTTTTATAAGAGTATCCATAATATTCCATATTGAATCTTGCTATAGGAACTATAGATAGTTTTGTTAGCTAGACTACATAGGAAGTAATAAGTTTATATTTTGGGGATAGATAACATTAAGCTAAGTTAGAAATTTAATTAGTACAAAGAACCAAGGTAGCAGTAGGATAGGAGAAGCTTGCATTACATAATTAAGAGAATACACATTTATTTGGAAATATATAGTAGCATAGCACAGTATATAGGTACGGAGGCACTTAACGACACATCACGGTTGAATTTCTCTTAAAAGAGCTTGAGTTACTACAACAATGTGGGTTCCGACCAATCTAGACGTTCACAACGGTTATACCGATCACATTTGGCCATACGTTATTAAGAAAAGTTCAAACTAAATTGTTATAAGGATCCTTTCATATTTAGATTTGTTTAGTTGTAGGATATAGAAGACTGGGAGCTGCTGTTAAGATATTCTTAGGTAATTGTTGTAGGGTTTCCTTAGGGCTTCGTTGTAGGAGTAGAGTTTGGTGAGGAGGGTGAAGCAGGCGAAGGACCCGTTCCTTTAGTCTAGGGCTTAGCATAGACATTACAAATGGTGGTCCCGTGACCAGGATAGCTCTAGAGTTGAAGTACCTCCGCGTAAGCATTACAAGTTGGTGCTCGTTCCCAGGATGTATTTATTTAGCAGATGGACTTGATAAGCATTACAATTTTATTTTTATATTAGCTGCGCCCTGCGGTGTTACCCACGTTAGGGATAAAAAGTAGCCTATGTGATCCAGGGTGCCTCCGTACCGAATTTTATCAAAACTGGTCCAGCCGTTTGAGCGTGAAGAAATAACAAACATACAAACACACTCAGAAGATATCGCCTTTATAATATTAGTGTGATATTATTGAAGTGAAACTTCTAATGCGACTTCCAACAAGGTTGCGTTAAACGTTTAATGTTTAACGCTACCGTGGAGGGGATAGGAAAGCACTGTTGCGTTAAACGTTCAACGCAACAATCCCACGGACAATGCGACGGATTTAAGGTTATGTCAAGGCACGTCTCTTGTGAATATCAATTGATTGTTAGGTTTTCTCTTTTGAAATTACAATTTCTACCCCTTCCTATTATTAAAGGTCCACCACAATGAAAGATGTACTCCAGTAAATTGTATAATTTTAATTACTTCTTTTTATTCAATTTTTAATTACAATGTTAGTCGAGCTACGCCCGTTACAAAATCTGTCTCCATCGTCCTCTTTCTCTCTCAATACCCGCCTCATATCGAATTTTTTTTTTTCTATTTAATATGTACCCACAATTATATTAAGACCAAAATGCCAAATAGCTAACACTATTTTCATATCCACATTACGAAGTTTCACTTCTTCCGCGCGGAGGGACTCCACGCCCTATTTTTTTTTCGGCCTTTTTAATAATGATGACGGATTTTTTTTTGTGAAACAAACTTTTGTAGTCTATTGTACTTTTTACACAAACGTTAAGTGAAAACAAAAAGCGTGTTAAAAAGTGCACAAGTTTCAATAAAAACTGCATTCTACTTAGTGATGTGTCGTTCTCGAGAACGTTTCACTACTTGTGTTTGAAATGTTCTCGAGAACGTTCTCATATAAATCGGGAACGGCACCTCCCTAATTCTACTTAAACTTTACAAATAAATTATAATATAATTCATACCTGCGCTAACTCGGGGCACCATCTGGGGATTTGATATCGATAAAAAAGATGTCGATATATATTAATACATGTCTCATTGAAAGTTCTCGACTAATATAATACGGTGCGATATCATGTCTGATGAAGTGGATGTTTTCATCTAGACGGCAATGTTTAATACCGACGAATATGAAAAAAATATTGATTGTATATGTTGCAATCAAAAGAGTGAACTGGTCAAAAGGACTTTTAACCGTCAAAACAGGCAAAACTGCCTTTGACTGAGCGTGTTGGTCAAAAGTAATTTTGCCTGAAAATCATTGGTTAATGGTACTTTTGACTGAACAAAAGGAGCGTTTTTTTAGGGATATAAAAAAAACTAACCTAACCTAACCCCGCCGAGTCGGATCTGCTCTGAATTAGTCAAAAGTGCTTTTGTCGAGTGCCTGCGGTCAAAAGTACTTTTGACTGATAGTAACAGCCAAAAGTACTATTAACCAATGATTTTCAGGCAAAACTACTTTTGACCAACACGCTCAGTCACAAGCAGTTTTGCCTGTTTTTGTCGGTTAAAAGTCCTTTTGACCAGTTCACACTTTTGACTGCGACATATATACTATGAAAACTATTTAATAATTATGTTATAAATTAAATAACTATTTAATAAATACACGTATTAATTTGTTTATTGTTTTCATTCTGAAATACTTTGATTAACATTTAGGTGGTGACATTACCAACATCGATATATTTAAATGTTTACAAATGAAGCGAAAATTGAAAAATTTAATGATTCGGACAGGATTCGAACCTGCGTTTCCAACAGCTTTCCGGGCCAACACTGGCGTCCTCCCAATTGGACCACCGAATCAGATGTCAGAGCCATTGAATTTTTCAACCAGTTGCTTCGACATGCCTTAGGGTGGCATCGTAGCGCCATCTACCGTAAAGATTTAGACTTTATCGTCGGCACCATCGTCTCAAATTTGTTGAGAAACGATAGTAACGATGTGCTACACCCGAATTACCTCCGAATTCCTGTCCAAATCATTAAATTTTTATATTTTCGCTTCATTTGTAAACATTTAGTTTACGTTAGCAGACGTTACTGCTTTAATAAAAAATCGATATATTTATTTGTCGATAAAATATTTTGCTACATTATAACAATTTATACTCTCGCGGTTTGAACACATAATTAAAACTTATTGATAGGTTTTAATTATTTCCTTCATTACTTTAGTATCAGTGCCCCGAGTTAGCACAGGTATGATAATTATCATACCTCGAACAAATCATGCGGATGACGTCAAACCACTCATAGGATGATTTCAAAAAGTATTTTCATAAACAATTACTACTTATCAATTATCAACCTCTTTAATAAAACGATATCGCCACTTGAAATGAGCAGAGTAGGTACATAACATCTTTGACTGACATTGTCATTCAGTTGAACAATAAAGCGACTTCGTAATTATTTAGATTTTTCTTTACAATTTTTTCAAAAGACGCAAAAGAATGTCGCGTTTACAAGAATATTGTTGTAATTTTCCGTTTTTGGAAATACGTGATAAAAACGTGTATTGCTAATTAATTAATTCTGTATAGATTTCTTGAAATTAATACGCGGTTAATCTGTTACTTCGTGCAATATGTCATACGGATGTCGCAATACAGACATCATGCTGTGTGCAAAATTAGGTACGTCATTTTTACGTCATCCGCATGATTTGTTCGAGGTATGATAATTATCATTGCATTTCTATTCGCGGTTGAAATTGTTCCATAGACTCAATTTTTCTTTACAGCATCTGCACTGTCATATAATGCCACGTCAGAAGGGGGACTTCATTCAAAACGACTTGATATATCTAGAGCTCGCCAAACACGACCAGTAAGTATACCAAGTTATTTCACAATAAACAATGCATGAAATAAAAAATAAAAAAATTGTATTTTGTTTATAAGTAGATTTTTCTGTAGCTTAAAAAAATGAGGAAAATTATTTGAAATTATTACGATTTCGTACAGTAACCTCAACGGGGTGATCATTGTATCGGTTCCGTACCGAAAGTGAGAGTGACTCGCGCACCGTGGGTTCCGTACGAATACTTATGCCTTGATCACACGTACCGAGTAAACGGGCGAGACAGTGCATAATTCCCGTCTTAACTGGCCGGTTAAGTTTGCACCTGGGATGTATGGCGCCGAATACAACAGAGGTACATAGTTAACACAACCGATCACGTTTGTTGTATGGGAGCCCCTTCAAATATTTATTTTATTCTGTTTTTTAGTATTTGTTGTTACAGCGGCAACAGAAATACATCATCTGTAAAAATTTAAACTGTCTAACTATCACGGTTTATGAGATACAGCCTGGTGACAGACGGACAGACAGACAGACAGCGGAGTCTTAGGGTATACCTTCGCTTGCCCGAATTTCATTTGCCCGAATTTCGTCTGCCATAATATTCAATTGTCCGAATCTCGTTTCTTAGAATTATGTTTCCCATAATCATTGTTTGCCATATTAATCCTATAGCCGAATCTTTGTTTCCCATAATATTAATTCCAATAATCACATTTTCCATAAAGATTGTAATCCATAATTGTCACATGCTATAATTTCATATGCTATCCAAATGGAAAATAGGCCGAAAACCGACATCTGTCCGGTTAGGTTTGTTTTATGACCCCGTATAGCGGAGCGTCAAAATACAAACCCAATCTAATCTAGTTTTAGAAGACCTGCTACCAAATAGTACATGGACCTAAAACCGAAAACTATAGGTTAGGTTAGGTTTGTTTTGTGACCCGTATAGCGGAGCGTCAGAATGTTTGCTTCAAAATACAAATCCTAATCTAATTTACAGTTTCCTAATTTACAATCTAACCTAGTTTTAGAAGAACTGCTACCAAATAGTACATGGATCTAAAACCGAAAACTATAGGTTAGGTTAGGTTTGTTTTGTGACCCGTATAGCGGAGCGAGCGAAGCGAGCGGAGCGTCAGAATGTTTGCTTCAAAATACAAATTTTACAGTTTTAGAAGAACTACGATAAAGGACGTACGTCATTCGACCAGAATCGAAAACTTTAGGTTAGGTTTGTATTGTGACCATGTAGTACATAGTGTCTATGTACATACGTGGCCACAATATACCTATAGTCAAAATGCTTGCTTGCATGTGTACATCATAAATAGACGATTATTACATCAAAATGCTAGAAATGAGTAGAAAAAAAAAAACACAATTTTAGACAATGTCATGTTTATTATAACACAAGAAGTGGAACAACTTTAAACATATAAGTTGCAAAGTTAATTATTAATACACAGAATTACTTAGTGCAAGTATAAATTTGACGCTAAAGCACGAAGAAATTCCTCCTTTGTATATTCGTCTTTGTTGGATACAATTTCATTGATTTTATTAGTACGATTTACTGTTTTTTTTCTTTTTTTAACTTCAGGCTCGCCATTGAGAATCGATTCAATTTGCAGCATGACTTTATGAGACTCTCATTATTTCCGTGCTGAAGAAATAAAAACCGGGATGTGATTTTGCCATTATTGTATTGATTCGATTGTGCCAAGTTTCGGTAAAGTTTTGCGTCCGGGGAAGACCAGCGTTGTGTAAATCCAGGATACTCCAAAAAGAAGGATGGAAGCGCGGAGGTTTATTTTTAGCACCTGAAATGTAATTTTCATCAAACCATTCTACAATAGCCACACTTTCCAGTAAAATGGTTTCCTTCCACTCCTTAAAATATTCGGGAATTTCGCTTGGACTTAAAAAAATTATAACATTTGAAAATAAGATGCAAATGCATAGCCAGGTTGGATTCGCACAGAAACAATATTTAGTATGGCGTTTAAATATTCTATCAAACAATAGTATGGCACTTAATACTATGGAAAACAATACTTATGGCATTCGTATCATTATGGCATATAATATTCGGGAATACAAGAGTATGTCAAATGACTTTTCTAGGAAACGAAACATTCGGGCAAATGAAATTCGGGTAAGTGAAATTCGAGCAAATCAATATTATTGCTTATAAATTTCGGTCAAACACTAGACAACCGAGTCTTAGCAATAGGATCCCGTTTTTTACCCTTTGCATACGGAACCCTAAAAATCGCTTATAAAATTCTTTTTTCCCCAAGTTTTTCGTCAAGTCACCCCGCCAAGCCGCCACGACCGCTGCACGAAATGGAAGCCGAGGCGGCCATGTTGAGATCGGAGCTCCAGACGACATAACGATAAAATATCTACTAAATAAGTGACATCTTTAACTGACTTCAAAAAAGAGGTATTAACGCAAAGTTTATTATCTTTGGCGATGACGAAACGTTCATGTGGTGATTTGTTACGATAAGCGACACATTTGGCGAGATCGTGATTCGATCGACATAGTACACAAAGTATTGGTTCACTTGAAGCAACGTTACTAGCAAGAAGCGCCTTATACGTTGAACCAGGAACGACATGTTCGGTTGGGCGCCGAGGCACGCCGCGTGCGGCGGGTTCGGCGAGTTCTAAAGCTTGTCCGGCCTTACTCACATATTCCAACAAATACCTCTAATATCTATATGTATATAAACACTATTAGATAGTTGAACAGTAAATAGTAATAACTGTACCTACCTAACATTGATTTGGAGAATCTTGTACCTACATCTCCTCTACCAGGGTACCAATTACCTAGTTACAACAGTTTTAAGAATAATTTACGAAAAAAAACTTACTGTTGACTTTCTTTCGGCTTTCTTCTCAACAGCCTCTTGTGAAATGCCGGTAGATTCACATTCAGTTTTGTAAAAATGCCTTTGTGACCCACTTACAGAATAATATATATTTAATTAATTGTAATGTAATTCGTCAAGCCCCAAATGGCATATTTATGGCCCTCACCTTCAGTTCGGGTCACAAACACCTGCCCCAAATTGGGACATTAACGATTTCACCGCTCTAGGTAGGTATGTAATGTGTACTGTACTATTAAAGCCTGACCAGAAATATTTAATTAAAGTGTTTAGTTTATAATCACCTAATTACTCTAATAAAACAATGAAGTGTATTGTATTAGGTGATTTATTGTATAATATTATAAATATACTACATAAGAGCACTCAAAGGACTGTTATTTTTATATAAGAACTAGCTTATACCTGCGGTTTCGCTAGCATTGTTAACGACGTATTAGTCTCCCCTAAGGCGATTTGCCGTCTCTTGCGCCCATACACATACCCTACTCTACTTTTATTACTCTAGTCTACACTATTCGCGAAGTTTACTGAGGTTGGGGGGATACAATACTGTGAAGAGGCACTTAACTGCAGAAACTCATGCTTCAGGCTAACTTCGTGATAGCGTGCCGGGGTTAGGTTCATTTGACTTTTGAAGATTTTCTCCTGTGTGAATAAAAAAAGATTGGTCACAATTTACAATATTTCAAATTATCATATAGTGTTAAGTTCAAACTTATTTCATTACTGTATTATCACAGAACCCAATACTATTATATTTGATTATTCGGACTACTTTTGAATTTTTTTAAAAATACAGTGGCGTCTAAGAATCATCACTGAAATGAATGCCACCATGTGGAAATATATATTTAAAAAAAAATAATAATATTGACAGTCGCAGCCTATTAAAAAAAACAATGGTAAAATTACTCGTCGCCTACGCTCTTTTAGAATGAGGAACTTTTTTTAACTTATTTTAGTCGTAAATTCGCATATTTTAGAAAATGTAAAAAACGTGATTATATTAAATTTAGGCCTGGTTAAAAAAGTGAAATTGTTAATTGTTGATTTTCAGCATTTGTGTATAGTTGTTTTATTTTTTCCTTATAAAATGATATCTTATTTTCCTGTCTTTTGAAATGTCTGTCCCCGGTGTGAATGAAAAAAGATTGGTTAAGACTTAAGATAATCATTGACTTATTTTCCTGTCTTTTGAAATGTCTGTCCCCGGTGTGAATGAAAAAAGATTGGTTAAGACTTAAGATAATCATTGACGATTGTCAGGGGGCCTACGATGGTTACGTTTATCACGTGATTAATACTGCCATGCTATGGCAAAAGGACGTATCTTACTATGACATCCGTATAAAGATACGACCTTTTACCGTAACACGGCAGAATAATTGACAAAGCATCAATCACTCATACTCGTATTTTGTCAAAACGTGACGGATGCTTTGTCACTTATTTATCGCGCGATAAAAGCAACCATCATAGGCCCCCTGGATACGATTAGTCGGGACAAGTGCGACCCGATTGACATTATGTATACCTAATATTATATCGTTTTTTTTTTTCTTTTTTTAACTTTATGCACATTCTGTTTTTACTTTTTCAATATCCATTTTATTTTTCATTTGTCTTTTGAAGACTTTTCCTGTGTGAATAAAAAAAGATTGGGAAACATTATTTAAAATGTCATTTTTGACTACGATTTTTGTTATACTAGGTATACTTTTCTTTTTATGTCTTTTGTAGATTTTCGCCCGTGTGAACAAAAAAAGGTTAATCCCTATTTTTTTTCATTGTGTTTATGTACATAGAACTACATATAGATTTTTTCGTATTTTTTTTCTCTTAAGTATGTTAATTTGTATATTTTTTTTGTTTTTCTTATGTATTATGAACATTATTAGAAATAAATAATAAATTATGATATTCAGAGCGTTTTCATGCATTACTTTACAACTGTTTTTATTCGTAATTATTGAACGTATTTTTATTTGATTCCTGTTAGCAACATCATTATTCATTTGATCTTAAGAGGTCTTATACATTTAAAAATGTATTTTATTTATATTATGATAAATATATCAATTGATAATTTCAACCAACTTTTTAAATTTAATATTACTTTTCCCTGAGTTCTAGATAGCATAGCTATTTCATGATTTCTCTGCGTGCAGTCGAAAATTAGTTGAAAAAACCAGTTTTCTGCGGGAATTTTGTCAATCTCGAGAACATTTTGAAACAAAAATTATCGATGAAAAATTCAAACTGTGGGTTTCAAATACGTATATACCAATAAATCGCAATAGCCCTGTTCTAACTAGTAACATTGCTAACATGTTTGATCATTAAAAAATGTCTAAAACAATCAGCATTTTTGAACGAATAAGGAGCCTTAAAATAGCCATGATTAAAATAGCGGATGCTATTGACCTAAAAATCATCATAACGCAATATTTCTAGACGCCTATTTGAATATTAAAACCATAATTTATTCTTTTATAAATAGCGTGCCAAAATGTATACATATTGTGGAATAAAACCTTGAGTTTATACTTACTATATGTCTTTGGCTAGTAAAAACTAAATTTAAGTGGAACCGTATTAAATCAGGTATTGTAACAGCCGTTTTAAAAGGCTACTTGTTAACTTTGTGACCATAATAGCTTGTCGGCATAAACGTATCGCTCGTGTCGTTGAGAATAAAAAAAACATTTGAATTTGGAATGGAAGACAAAGAACTAAAAACAAAATGGAAGATGAAGTGACGTTGCAAGTTTAAAAATAGAAACATCGCGATGAACGTCGCTCGTCTTTTTTTGGAGTAGGTACGTTTTATAAATTCGAATTGAGAATGTTAACGAACACAGGTGAAAGAAGATATTTAGGATGTTGTGCTTGATAAATACGAAAAGTGGAATGCAATAAAGGATGAGTGTTAGCTGTGGACGATAAACAAAAACGAATTTTGAATTAGTATTCGCTGGGTGCGAAGTAGGTGGTGGGGGAACCACGAATCGATCGCAGCGCGCGCCGTGGCCAAAAAAGGAACTTTCGTCAGGCCAACTGTCACTTTTTACTAGCGAAATTAAGGCATCTAAAAATTAATAAATATGCGGCAAGAAACCTGCAGCGTAGTTAAAGGCAAAACCAGTGATCACAAATTCAAAAACAGTAATCATAAATAAATAAATTTCCACAAGCAAGTTGGAAACGAGAACAACGAATTAAATGGATAATCGCTATCAAGCGGAAAAAGTTAGTATAACCTATAGAACAACATTTTTAATATTATATTTTTTATGTTGTAGGGAGTAGCATGTTTATGCGTTTATTTTCTTTTACATTTTGGACATGTTGAGCAAAAACGAATTGTTTCCCATTTTATTGTACTTTGGGATTTGAAAGCGTTGTTGTGTTTGATTGAGCAGAATCCAGTTATAATAATTAATTTGGCCATGTTTAACTGAAAAAACAAAATAATCTGTATTATTACGAAAAAACAGTCATAAATGATCGGTTGCATTATGCATGAAATGCGTTTTTCGGTTAAATTTGTAACTTACTTCTCGTGAAGACAACCATGAAAAGGTCCGTGTGAATTACATCTGAAAGTCATTGATTTTGCTATTTTAGACGGGAAATAAAGAAGGTCAACGTTTTATCGAGACTATAGATTAACATAATCTAATAAAATGAAAGAAAATTACGATATTTCATTGAAATTATTGGTTTATTTACTTACTATTCGTAAAGACAGTCAGCCATTTGACATTAAAAAGCCCGCCGTAATTGTAACCGCTAGTTGACGCTGTCATCGCGCACCCAGCGAAGTGAAAATTAATGGAGTGAATTTGTGCCGTTGCCAAAGTTATCACTAATCTGTGTGCCCTTGGGTGCCCGCCATTGTTCGGGCAGAATCGGCGGTTGTTCGCAGTTACTATCAAAGAAGTGCATTGTGAGATTAACCTTTTGTACGCCAAGCAGTGAATCAATATACCGTGTCTGCCGCCGCAGCGAAAAAATAAAAAAGTGCTCCAAAATCACGTCAATTAACGACGTTTGCGTCAGCGTAGCAATTTTCCGATGTCGCTATATAATGACTGGCTTTAAAAATATAAAAAAGAAAACCTACGTTTTGTTACGCTCTGATGACGTTGACACTTGAAACATAATTTGGAACATCCTTTTAAACGCGAAAAAAAGTGAAGAAGTGATCATGTTGGCACAGCTGTTGTTTATCACAGTATTCCTGAACGTCCACGGATATCAGTTGAAGCAAGTGGTCATCATATCCAGACATAACGTGAGATCGCCTCGAGTCATGAATCTTGACTTATATACTCCAAAAAGGTGGCCATCTTGGATTGGTGACGGCGGGGATTTGACACCAAAAGGATGGATACTCGAACGGTCTGTGGGAAAGTACTTTTCCGATTGGTTCATTGATGAGAAGCTATTTGATAACAATTGTCCGAAAGATGAAGCATTTGTTTACGCTAATACTAGACAAAGAACTAAAGAAACCGCTAAGGCTTTTGTAGAGGGCGCTTTCGGAGATTGCGTGAGTGTTTACTACAAAAATATGACAGATATGGATCCTGTTTTTGATCTTATCATACGAAACGATTCAGAGATATTCAAGGATATAGTTTTTAACAAAATGCAAAAGAAGTTGAATAGCACAGAATTGAAGGATGCATTTGAAGTGTTGAATATATTGGTCGATTTTGGAAATTCGACGTTTTGTAAAATGGGAAATATTTGCGATTTGAGTGAGATGGAGAGTGAAATTGTTTTGGAATTAAATAAGGCGCCTAATTTTAGCGGAGCTTTGAGGATTGGTTACAATCTCGTTGATGCGTTTTTGATGGCTTATTACGATGGCATGTCTTCAGAGAATGTTGCATGGGGACAAATACAGACAGATAAACAATGGAAATCACTCTTATCTATAATAAATACTATTCAAGAACTACGTTTTGAGACTAAGATTTTAGACAGACATGTAGCGTCTGCATTCCTCGAATATTTCACGAATATTTTCGAAAATGGTACCAAGAAATTTTATTTACTAGTAGGCCACGATGCAAATATCAGTGCTTTGTTGTCTTCTTTGAATTTTAAAGAATATATTCTCAAAGATCAGTTTGAGAAGACGCCTATAGGAGGGAAGGTGGTGTTTCAAAGGTGGTACGACAAAGAACATGATTTGGATTTGTTGCGAGTGAATTACGTGTATCAGTCTAGTGAACACATAAGAAATGGTGTTGAGGTAGCTTCACAACACCCGCCATCTTGGGTGACGCTGGAAATGTCGAATTGTACCGTTGACACGAACGGATTTTGTCTTTGGAATGATTTCATGAGTATATTAGATACAATATGATGTTAAAATTTGTTTTTATTTCTTAGCTTGCATGTGCCTCTCTGTCAGTTAAATTTCCTTTTATGCTGCTATTTTTATACTGACTTCAAAAAAGGATACGCCGTATCCAGGGCCTAATGAAACCATATAGTTATGAAACCATATACCTAGTTATGTTACTTTCTATAACTCAGGAAAAGAGATCATTTTAAAAAGTTGGCTGAATTTATCAATATACTTGACATAATTAATCAAGGGATGGCCTCTTAAATGCATGGTGTCATGCAACCTACAATAAAAAAACATAAATTTTAAAAGTAGAAATATTTATAATTTACTTGCATAAGGGAATTTAATCTATTTTATATAATTCCTTTTTCATATGTTGACGGTTTTAAGTCTGCCAATTCGCTCCGGCTTTCCCTGTTGTTATTTGATTTCCCATTACTGTAAATGGTTATACCTAAATCATACTTTCAGTACAGGTTTGCGTCATCCTCTACAAATATGCTCGAAATATTAAACGGTTTTTTCCTAATATGGCGGCTGTAACACGGTAACATTGTATTAGTTAACAGGAAAATGCAAAAATGCAATCGGATCAGAAATTGTCGACACTCACCTGAACTTAACGTATTGGTTATTTTAATTTATATATTATTACTTTAAAATATCTAACAACTTATAGAGTTAACTTTTAAATTATACGACTTTCAGTAAATTTGTCGGGAAAGGCCCGACATGTTTCGAATTGTATTGGTGTTAATCTATATAACTACTTCTCGCGTTTCAGGTATGTACTTACATTTATAGAAGAGTCAAGGATTCAAGATGTTTTTCCATATTTTTTTAGGTACTTACTGACCTGTAACTATTTGCAGCAGTTGGTTTATTAAGAAAAATGTTCCTAGTTAAGACATTATTCGAATAAATAGTAGGTAAGTAGGTAGTAGGGTGGTCCAAATTTTATTTTATTTTATTTTATGTCGGCTACCCCCGTAATTTGTTACACCTTCCCCTTATATTACTTATGTTAAATTACAGATTCCTAACTTACTTGCAAGGTGATCAAAGTTTTAAAAATTGTTCTTATTTGTGAAATAGATATGGTTGTTTTTAACCGACTTCAAAAAAAGGAGGGGGTTCTCAGTTCGGTTGTATGTTTTTTTTTTTTTTTTTTTTTAATGTTTGTTACCTCATAACTCCGTCATTTATGAGTCGATTTGGAAAATTCTTTTTAGGTTCATGAAGAGACAGCTCAAGGTTGGTCCCATAAAATTTTGGTGAAGATCGGATGACGAGATCCATGAGGAATCGAAGGAATTCCTGAAATTTTATAGGCAGTCATAATATTTTTCATATATTTTCTAAAACTATTTAAGTATTTGCATATGGTAGTCATCATCTTCCAATGCTGAACTGATGATGGAAGGTACAACTCCTTAACGGTTAGGAGTTAGGAGATAATTAAAACGACATGCATTCCTTCATGACCTCCCTGATCACCCCGCCATAAGTATTTCATATGAATCACTAAAAAGCGAAAAAAAAATTTTAACAAAAAAAAGAACCGACTTCAGTAAAACTAAAAATCCAAAAATAACCCGTTCAAGTACAGATTACATTTGACTCACCCTTTGAAGTCGGTGCCAAACCTCACGTAAACTTTAATATATAAATATAATAACAGTGGTTTGGGATCGACTTCAAAGGGTGAGTATATAGCATAGCACTTGTCCTCAACTCCTAACTTGCTTGCAAGACTGCAGTGCTCAAGGTGATCAAACATTTAAAAATTGATCAAATTATAGTACTAAATATTGGTAGCAATTAATGATTATTTGTAATAAATATGATTGATTTGTAATAAAAGCCCGTGTACTAATTACTTATAGGGCTACAAAAAATACCTTTTAAATGAATCTTTGAGACGCTTGAGCACTGCTTAGTAGTTGAGATAAATTCACAAAACTTTCAGTATTTATTTATTACCATTATATGTGTAACAATTTTGAGGGGTGGCGCTACCAGTAACTACAGTTTGAATGTTTCCCATACAACCGCGGACCACCAGCTAGGTAGGTATAGGTATGTATGTTCAATTCAAGTAAATTTTTAATCCCCGACAAAAAATGAGGGGTGTCATAATCTGTGTATTTATGTATCTGTGTGTCTGTCTGTGGCGCCATAGATCCCAAACAGATGGAAAGACTTGTTCATCAAGATGGTTCTTAGCTATATTTGGTGGAAATAGGACCAGTAGTGTCCAAGATATTCAGCTTTAATTGGAACAAGTGACAAGATTTCAGCCAATATTGAAGCTTACCAAATTTAGTAGTTATGTTTAGTTTTAGTGGCATTTTCTATATCACTAATTGAATGAAGTCATGATGACCAGCTAGGGTAAACCCACCAGTGAATCAACCCCCCCGAGTTAATGAACGAATACAAGTTTTTTGCCTAAAATAAGATAGGTATATGAGTCGTTTTCAAAATACATAGATAAAGGCTTAATAAAATCAAAATTACGATCGCGTCTTTTTGGTAACGAAAGTTAGTCATACAAAAGATATTAATCCAAGAAAATTAGATTGCAATATATGGAAAATTTGGCAAAATGAAAGGACAACTTTTATCTATCAGGATATGTAGGTTATAGAGCCAAGTTTAATTTTATCTACTCTCCCCCCCTCTCAGGGGTGAGCGTCACCCCCCCGCGCCCTCGAATGTGTCCCGGAGCGCGGTATTTTCCACTTTAGAAGAAAACCGTGTACGATACATACAAAGTGTATAAGAACGAAGTAATCCTGAATAAATTTACTATAAACCTTTCATACATACAAAAGCGATAGCACTTATATAATCAGCGCAATCTGTTACCAAATACTAACGTTTTTAATTATTGATCTTTTTTTTCTGCTAAAAGGTTAGTTATCTCAAAAACTGCACACTTCTCGGCCAAAATATGTATGACAAAAGTAAAGAATGGACAATGTTCTTTCTAATAATGTATAATTTATTTCTGTTACTCTTTAATTTACTGTTGCAATGCTATTTTTAAAATTTAAATCATTTGGCCATTATGCGAAATATAAATATTCGTACTAGTTAAACGGTGTTACTTGCAATACCATAGACTTCTTATATGTTTTTCTGTAATCTACAAGTATTGAACTATATTCTGTATTTTTTTTTTTTTTTAGCCTCACTATTTTAGGAAATAAGGGGTGTGTGGGAATCGTCAAGTTTTGCTCATTTTCGTAAATCACTTCAAACCCGTTTAATTTAGAATTATATAATACATATATTTGAGATGTTCATAATGTACCCTTTCATTTGATATGTCACACGATATACTATGCCATTTTTTTTTCTATTTTGCCCCCTAAACTGGCCCTCATGTCAAAATTTATTTATTTGCGTTACGTTACGTTACACGTCCATGTTTGGGTCATCAATTTATATACGTGTACAAAATTTCAACTCAATCGGTCCAGTAGTTTCGGAGAAAATTCGCTATGATTATAGTAGGATCCCTCGTGTGTCTGTGTCAGTCCGTCCGTCGGTCATAGCCAATTTGCTCCGAAACTACTGGACCGATTGAGTTGAAATTTTGTACACGTATGTAAAGTAGTAGATAAAATTAAACTTGGCTCTATAACCTACATATCCTGATAGATAAAAGTTGTCCTTTCATTTTGCCAAATTTTCAGCTAATCTTACTGAATTAATATGGGTAACTGTCAAAGGAATCAATTAAGTTTTGTTCTCATTATAGCCCTTAACTAAGTACCTGTTTTTTGAAAACTACTTATATGACCATTTCTACCACTTGTCGTATTATTTTCACATTCGAGAGTGCAACTGCAATAATAGCAACATTTGATAAATTTATTGTCTTCCAGTTTCATCATGGCCACTGTTTAAAGATGATGTGTTTCTGTTTTTGAAGTTTTGTATGGAAAAATTAGATCCATATGTTCTCAGTGCATGTTTGAAGTGAGATTTGAAGTGCATATTTGATGAATACTAGTTGAAAGTTTACTTAATTGGTTGGGTTAAGAGGTAAAGCCTGTGTAAATGTACACTTAAGTGGATTATTTTGTGATTAAGTCATTATTTTTGGGTGTTCCGTTACTGGCTGGTCAAATGTTCTGAACAGTGTGTTCATTTACTGGGGTCGGTTGAACTTAGATTTTTTTTCTAAATTTAAATCTTAATCGTATTAAGGTTGTTTTTAGAGCTTTCGTATAAAAAATGATTATGATACTTTGAGCTAGTATTGGAACACTAGTATTCATTCAAAGGTATGAACAATCTAGTAAATGGACTATAGAAATTTGGCGTCATTCATTTACTTGATACATACTAATTCTTTCAATTCTTTGTATGAACAGCTTAATAATGGACGTGTTTTTATACATGTTGTAAGTTTTAAAATTTACATTGGTTTGTTTGTTACCCATTATTTTTTCTTGTCCTTAAATATAAATGCTAAGTTTAATATTTTAAGCATTATTTGCAGAGCCAGACCCCTTTTTACCTCGCATGTTACTTTATTCACGGAAAGTGTATTTTGAAAGATTGACTTTTTAACATGTTCTTGTGTTATTGGTGAACAAAATCCTTTCGATTTAATTTTTTTCGATTTTAGATCAATGTGATGTGTCTAAAGTGTTGGTTAAAAAGGTCTCAATAATGTTCATTCACTGGATTTTACTATGTTCATTTACTAGATTTTTTGTTCGTTTGGTACTTTATAATTAGAAATTTAACGAACTTACCTGAAGTGAAGTTCTATTTTAATTGTATGAGCTGCTTTTATCTATAACTCAACAGCTATAAACCGATAAACGTAATCAAAAATCACAGAAATTATACAATAAAAAAATAATGTTCTCAATAATGTTCATTCACTGGATTTTACTATGTTCATTTACTAGATTTTTTGTTCGTTTGGTACTTTATAATTAGAAATTAAACGAACTTACCTGAAGTGAAGTTCTATTTTAATTGTATGAGCTGATTTTATCTATAACTCAACAGCTATAAACCGATAAACGTAATCAAAAATCACAGAAATTATACAATAAAAAAACAATGCTTTATTGCCCACCAATCAAGGACCCGCCCGATATCCTTTTGAGAGGGTTTTTAAGGGTTTTGAATAGCGCTAACACTTTGAACATGGAAACCCAATCAATTTGCTTTAAAAACCCTTATCTAAGCGCTAACCCATTTTAACAAGCGGTATCACAATTCCCCTTATAAATAAGAATATTTGCTCACCCATTCGTTACTAAATGGTTAGCCTAACAAAGGGCTACCCTTATTTTATAAAGCTTACGACGCGTAGGTTAGTACTATCGAGCGAGACAGATACCTATCGAGCTCTGTCGGCGGCGGCGCTGCGGCATGTTTGATTTGACTTTGACGAGCGAGACCGCTTCAGTCAACGCGCGTTAGTATCAATACCTACAAATGCGCGTCGACGGCGCGCTTAAATTAAAATGCGCCATGTGCTTAGGCCCATTTTAGAAACATTATGACAAATTCAATTTTTAAATATCAGTTACTCATTCTTGACCTGGTATCACTCATTATTCATCAATCAGTGCCTGATATTCAAAATATTTTGCAGTAAAATAACACTAATAAAACGGCAATTTGGTTCGGTTTCCTTTTAGTTGGTTTGATAGTGCACGCCGTTGTATGGGAACCTTGCACTTTTTGACTGTGCGCTGAAATTTGGCACAGTTGATTCTTAGGTGGTCTTGAGTGAATTCATACCTGAAGACATCGGAGCCACCGCGGATTTAGTGGAGGGAAGGGGAGGTTTATATATTTAGCAATTATTTTAAAAGTATAACAGAAATCTCAAAACAAAAAATATAATCGTAAAGCTAGACTTACGTAGTTTATACAAGTATATAGTACCTATATTACATATATCTGTTGATCCATGAGAGATAATAAATATTATTAAGCGTAAGTTAGGGCCATCTCAATGCATGATCGTCCGTGAAGTATTGTTTAGGAACTGTATTAAACAATATTTCTCTAAAACTTTACATAAAATGAGGAATCTGTTTTGAACAAAAAAAATGCACTTTCGAACAAAAAAAATATTAAAAAGTGGGAAAAACTGAAAAACGTCATTTAGGTATGTTTTTTTTTACATAATTTCTATTTTATTTTTAAGTATAACAAAAATCTCAAAACAAAAAATATAATTGTAAAGCTTGCTTCTGCAGCAACAGGCAAGTCCGTCCATGTATTAGGCTTCCAGTAGTTGATGACCTTCGTCCAATCCCAGGTAGATAGACACTGGACAGGGTAGTTTTTGAGCCCGTGCTAACTGACCTCAAACGTGCACCCCTTGATATATAGACATCTCTAGAAATGCTGATATAAAGCGGCTCGCTGGTCGGTAGAAGGTGTTCTATCTGCTCGCTTTTCTTCGTAAAAATTTATTTACGGCACTCATTTACTGAAGTATACGAAGCTGATCTGAAATAATAATTATGATGATACAATATTCTGGTTTATGTTTTGAAATCCTATTATCCTATTGTATTAGTTTCAAAAGCAGAATTACTGACCTAGTATAGTATAATGTTATGACGTATTTTCTGACGTATATTCTGGATGAACAGCGCACATGCTTCTTCCGTGGATGTGCAGCTGAACGAAACCATGCGGCTCATTACTGGCTGCCTCAAGCCCACTCCAGTATTCTGGCTCCCAGCTCTCAGCGCCATAGAGCCACCTCACCTGCGGCGGAAAAAGTGCCTACTCCGAGAGGCAACCAAAACCAAGTGCCAGCCCACGTTGCCTATACATGAAGATCTCACCAATTTCGGAGAAAAACGACTGAAGTCCCGTAACCCACCAGCTCTTAGTATGTTAAATTTTAACAGCAAGTGGAACATACTGGACTCATGGTCGACCGAGTGGCATGGTGAACAACCCATAAGTGATAATTTTTTCTCACACAACCCAAGGACGCGCCCGCCTGGCTTTGACCAACCGCGAAAGATCTGGAGCCAACTAAACCGCATTAGAACAGGCGTTGGTAACTGTGCCCACCACTGGTACAAATGGGGCTGGTGTGACTCCCCTCAGTGTGCATGCGGCGCCCCCGATCACACGGTGGAACACATGGTGCTGGAATGCCCGATCACCAAATTCAACGGACAGGCTGAAAACCTCGCAATCCTCAGTGAAGGGGCCATTGGGTATCTGAAGAAGGCTAACCTCAATCTCTAGTTTAAGTTTTTTATCCAGTAACTAATATACTCGTAAGTGCCATACGATAAATACGAGTAATGACGTATTTTTCGATGACAGATATTGCCTCCGCAATGCGGCCCTCGGTCGCTGACTCGACGAAACCTTCAGTTAGGTCAGGAATATATATATGTATAAGATAGATAAGATTATTTTTATTGCACAATTGACAACAAAAAAAAATTATAAGAATCGCAACAAACACAAAGCCACAAAAAACCGGCTCGTTCGAGCACTTCTATTCCCCACAATCTTGTATGCCGCAGAAACGTGGACCCTGCGGGAAGTTGAAAAGAAGAAGATAGACGATTAGGTGTTTGTGAGAGATGTGGTGTTGGAGGAGAATGCTCGGAATATTATGGACTGAATTCCGTACCAACGAGTCTATACTCGTACTCCGAAAACTTGGCATCAAGCAGCGTTTATCGTCTTTAGTACAGTTTGGCCACGTATTCCGGGGGTTGGTGGCTATTGAGCGACTTGTGGTCCAGGGAAAGGTTGAGGGTACCAGGCAACGAGGAAGATCGCCTATGTGATGGATAAACCAAATAGAAGCTGCAATAAATGGCTCATCGTCACTACACGAATGCACAAGGAAGGCGGCTATCAGGTAAGAATGGCGGTGTGTTGTGAAGATTGTCACCAACATCTGAAATGATGACCATGACCACTCTACCAAGAGTGAAACCAACGTAGAAAAAGAGGTCATGGAGAAAAGATTTCCCAAGCTTCAAAAGCACTTCTCTTTCCTTTACTATTGAACGAAGATACCGTGTCACATGTCACATCCTGTGAACGCGTGAAAGAGGGGTAATACTTTTGCTCTCTGTGGCCCTGTAAATAAAGAAATCTGTATAAAACACTTGTCTTTTCTTAATTTACTATGACCAAATATACGATTTTTACCTAAGGTGGTGGCGATATCATGACAGCACAGATATTGATGTTTCCTGTTCCTTTGTGCACCTACAGTTCCTCTAGCTGAAGTAAAGCTTGTTCAACTGCCAGTACCAACACATCAGTATCCACCCACAGTATCATGAGTCGTGAAGCCTCGAACATAGTATAGTATATTAAGAAAAGGCGGGTATTTTATACATATTTGTTTATTTACAGGACCACAGAGAGCAAAAGTATTAGAAGACCCTCTTTCACGCATTCACAGGATGTGACACGATATCTTGGTTCAATAGTTAAGGAAAAAGAAGTGCTTTTCTAGCATGGAAACCTTTCCTGACATAACTGTAGGTTTCGAGTTTGGGAGATTATTGAAGAGGTAAGCTGGCTTTCATCGAAAATACGTCTTTACATATGATAGGTCCGTTTTTCTGCATTTGAAACTGATATAATAGGAAAATATAATATTTCAACTTATACCTGAATATTGTACGAGTATATCATAATATTCATAATTATTATTTCATATCAGTTTCGTATAATTCAGTGAATGAGTGCCGTAAATATATTTTAACCAAGAAAGATCAGTAGATAAAATACCTCCTACCGACCAAAGCTGGTTTACATCAGCATTTCTAAAGAGCCATATATCAAGGGTTGCACATTTTAGTCAGTCACCGGCTCAAAAACTACCCTGTCCGTGTACTTGGGGTTGGACGAAGGTCAACAACAACTGGGAGCCTACATGGACGGACTTGCCTGTTGCTACAGAACCATGCATTGGCTGGAAATTGTTAGGTGCAAATGCAAAAAACTGCCGCAACTGGTGCAAAATTAAAAAAAGGCAGCATAAAATGTTCAGATCTCTGTCTCAGCAGTGGATCTTGTAATTATATAAGATAAATTTATATAGTGTGATTTCATTTAAAATACGATAGAGATAAACAATATTTTAATATGTGCACTTTTCGTGTGTTTAAAACATTACCTAAACCCTACTTGACGGACGAGCATGCATTGAGATAATTTATTATCTCCAATGTATCAACATATATATGATAAACTATATACTTTTAGAAACTACATAAGTCTAGCTTTATGATTATATTTTTGTTTTAAGATTTCTGTTATACATACTTTAAAAAAATAGAAATTATACAGGGTGAAATAATATTGACCGTTCAAATTTTGACACTAGATTCCTTGGACAAAATAAAAAATACCTGTTTTTTCTTTCTGCATTTTTTAGTACTAAGATATTGAGATAAAACAGCTGAAAGATATCCAATAAGACCATGCGTTCGTGGTTATCCGCGTTAGCGCGCTGTGCGGAAGGCGGCAATGCAATAACGCTTTTTGTATTGTATTGGTTTAGATAAGATAGGCAAGCGCCCCGCCCCCCGCACCGCTAACCGCGAGCGCCACTCAGTTAACGATTATCCACACGTTACTAAGTACTTATTCGGACAGCACATTTTATTATCAAAATTTTACCTATGTTTTTTTTTCTCAGAAATGGCATCCTTTATCGATACCTAATACCTGGGGAAAATTTGAACAGTCAATAATATGTCAACCTGTATAATAAACCAAACCTAAATCACGTTTTTTAGTTTCCCACTTTTTAATATATATTTCTTTTTAGAAAGTGCAAGTTTTGTTCATAAAATAATGAAATACATGTAGATTGCCCATCCTTGATTAATCCGAAAAAAAATTTTTTTTATTTATTTATTTATTACATACAAATTAACAGTACATATGACCAAAGCATTTGTATGGTATACAAAAAGAAACGCAAAAATTAGTAGGTATAGGTACTCAAACATAAAACAAGATAACAATAAAAATAAAAGTAAAAACAGTAACATCTTAGTAGAGTTGTTAGTCCGCCCTATTATGTAAAGTTTTAGAGAAATATTGTTTAACAAAGTACTTAAACAATACTTTACGGACGATCATGCATTGAGATGGCCCTAACTTACGCTTGATAATATTTATTATCTCCCATGGATCAACAGATATATGTAATAAACTATAACTATTTTAAACTACGTAAGTCTAGCTTTACGGTTATATTTTTCGTTTTGAGATTTCTGTTATACTTTTAAAATAATTGGTAAATATATAAAAAGACACAAATTACGTTTTTCAGTTTTTTCTCCTTTCTCGCCCAAAACTTTATTCCTCATCCTTAATTTATCCGAAAATGATGTATCCCATGCCGTATTATATACAGTTGAAGATAAATGTTGCTTTTATTGAAGCGCGGCAGCGTCGAACTTCAGCCCCTCTCTCCCCCCCCCACTAAAGCCGTGGTGGCTCTCGATGTCTCCCGGTCTGAATTCACTCAAGACCACCTAAGAATCAACTGTGCCAAGTTTCAGCGCATAGTCAAAAAGTGCAAGGTGTCGTGCACTAACACCCCAGCAATTTACTATGTGACTCGACGCGACGACGACAACTATACTACGATTTCTAATTCAAGACCAAAAAAACTACGACAGATAAGTCACTGTCAAAATTGACAACATTTAAATGACATTTGAGTTTGTTTCTTGGCTTGCACCAAATGCACAATGTTACAAGTACAATACCAGATTTTGTACCAAAAATCTCCGATGTTTAAGTTTTTATTATCTCCTCTCGTAATTATGCAATAATAAATATATCTAGTTATTTTGTTAAACCATAGAGTTAAAATTACCACTAAATAAATTATCTTAGCGTGTTTAAAAAAGAAAAAGGAATTTACTATTGTAAACATATTTTGTTGTAGTGGCAACCTTGTGGTAGTTTTTTTGGTCTTGAATTAGAAATCGTAGTTTACGTCAAGCAAACACAAAATATTTACTGCCCTGCCCACTCCCACAGGGGCCAGCTAGGCATATTCGTAATTTATTCGCTTTCTTGTCATACATTGGCCCAGATAACTAGTCTTGTCTCCTTCTCCTAAGCGTTTAAAGTATGACATGATGAAAAGGAAAGTTTTATTTTAAGTGCTAAAACATAAGGGTATCCCTTTAAAGTGGATAGCAAAATAAAGAGAATACCGCTTACCAATTGGAAAGGGTTAGCCTTATTCTTAGGTTCCCCTCTTAATAAGGGATAGTCAAATGTATGGGTTATCAGTATGAATGGGTAAGTCTTTTACTGGGTTACACATTACAAAGGGAAGCCCATTGAAAGGCTTAAGCAAATGAAAGGGTGGTCGGGTCCCTGCCACCAATAAAAGTGTAAGTACAAAAGGAAACAGACAAATACAACGTATAAATAACGGTAGACAACAGGCGGTCCTAAATTATATTGTTGTTTATTAAATGAAGATTGACTAAAATACATGAAACCGTTGCAATTATTAATAAGTACAGAGTAATGATTTTTAAAAATTGAAAAGTTCTTAAATGTTCAATCACTGGAGGGTTTATCCTATTTGTGTCGGGGGTGTTTTAAATTTTTAATTAAGGTTATTATTGCAGCTTTGTCTAATATATCCCTGAGCATGCCGCAATTACAAGAATGGCAAGAAAATGGACCCACCAAACTCTACAAATACAATCATACAGGAAATAAAATAACAATAAGATGCGTTTGTAACAATCCGCTGGCTGAAGGCTATAAAGTCAGGATTTATTTGGATGATAAGTTATATATAGGAAAAAAAGGTAATTAAATAAAAATATATACTTACCTACAGTCATACCAAAAAGAGTAGAAATTAAAAAGTGGCAATACTGTAATGTCGTCCCTTTCTAATCAATCTAAGAAAACGGGGACGGCGCTACAGTATTGCCAGTTTTTAAGTTTTTTGTCAGACTGTACAGTGCTTGAGCTGTCAGAATGCGATTCACGTTGTATACCTGTCTCGCTCGCTCACATGCGATCCAGATAAGAGCCTCTCAGTTTCTACCCAAACCCGAATGACAATCTCAGAGCTCACGGACTGTGCTAAGGTGCGTTGGGGTAAGATTGAATTGAACGGTTTTTACACGAGAACAGTGTTTTTTTTATTACCTATATAATATTTCATTAGGTACAGCAATCTGTGTTTAGTAAAGAGAACATATTAATCTTTATATTTAAACTAATACGTGTAAGTTACTTGTATAGGTACTTTTGGTATATATAGGGCTGCCACCTCTGAATTCGCCGAACCCGGACAAAGACTATAAAAACATTTGGCGTAAATCGCATTATTTCCCCGGACATGTCCGAAAATAATATAATTAAAAGACAATCTCTTTATTTCTCATTAACATAAAAAGTGTCTGGGTTTTCCCCGGACACTTATTGAAAACCCTTCCGGACGGCCTTCAAACTAGGACAAATTCGGGTAAACCCAGACGGATGGCAGCCCTAGGTATATAATTATAAAGTTTAAATAAAATTATACTTATAACTTTAAATGTCCTGCGAGTATGTCAACGTAGTACCTAGGTGAAAACGTTCATTCATATTTGAAAAGAGCCGTTATTAATTCAAATTCAAATTCAAATTCAAGTATTTTAATTCAGATAAAATCCATATCAATGTTATGTTATTAGGTATGTTATTAACTGCTAAAATATGATTTTCTTAAAATATTATTTCAATCTTACCCCGCTTTGAGGTCAGGTAGACCGGAGTTTTCAAACGCACCCACTGAGCGAACTGCAATGACTGGAAGGCGGGGATCAACTAAATGGCGTTCTCAATAAAGTTACCAGGACCAAAAAATGTGCACGGAATAGGGAGTTATGAACGGGTTTTTATCTTACCCTGTTTTCCAACTACCCCCACGCACCTTAATAAAATTGTAGGTACTTATTGAAAATCAGTATTCTTTGGTAGGATTTGAGAGGGTTAATTATTTCCGGAAGAATCTTAACAGGCCGATGCAGTATTTATATTGGCGCGAGGCACTGGCCCCATCTGTTGGTAAATAGTACATTACTGCAGACGCCGGGAGAGAAGGGCTTGCCGGGTGAGTAGGTATATTCCTGCCTCCTTACGGTCGGCCGGATAGTAATACGAATCCACGTCGAGTGCCTTCAGTCGAAGACTTTTAAAATAGTATATAGCATTGCCCAACTAGTTGGTTTTTAATCAACGCCATATTGCGGTTTTTAGTGGTACTAATTTATTTTACTGGCAACGACACATTTTTTTGAAAGTCGGTGAATGTCAGAAAGTGATGTAAACAAAGAGGAAACAGGAAATTTCAAGTAATTTTCGTAATTAAGCCAAAACTATTCACATTGATGATTGCTGAAAGTCAAGTATGTCTCAGTACGATTCAGTAATAATTCAGAAGAAGAATGAAGGATTGATCAGCATTCCGGTAATCAATATTTTGAATTTGGTTAATGACAAATCCTTGAAAAATAGCTATTGACGCTTAGCAATATAAAAGCTGTTTGTAGTGCCACTATCCCTGGGCCAGTTCAACGCCTGCTAGGTTATACGTTTCTCCACTAATTTTATTTTTGCTTCTAGTTACGGTTTCCGCACACAATGACGAAATAAAAACAACTATGACGCTTAGCAAAACAAGTAAAAAAATTATTTGTACATCGAATTATGGCACAAACGCAGAACCTATTCTACGCAACGAAGTTTTACTTAGTTATGTACCTTCAATATGTAAGTACTCTATATTAACCGCTAGCATTAGGTATACCTATCTCCCGATGGTTGGGAAGCCATTAGCCGGTAAAGGGAATGTATAGCATTCCACCGTCCGCGCAAGGCATAAGAAAATAAGGTATGGCATTCCGGAACAGGCGAGACTCACGCTATGATTGGTTGGTTGGTTCTGTCAATCCTTTTCTGTTTTGCTAGTGGTGTATCATAATACTCCCCGATTCCCTTGTTACCTGTATGAATCTCAAAAAATTGTGAGTATTTAAAATCAATTATTACGATAAAATAACATTTATTCAAGGAACATGACATTTGTAATGCGAAATTATTTGTATTATGCGACTGGCTACTAATTTTGTTACCATAAAGTGACTACACTTTTGTTACATAAGGCTGACTAGTCGGAGTGCCATACCTTATTCTCTTATACCATATGTCCCCGTTAAGGCGGTTTTCCACTGGCGAGGCGAGCCGGGGCGTGGTGGGGCGAGAATTGAAATCGCGCTGGCCCTTTTCCACTAAAAGTTGTCATTAATAGCTATCGCGAGCCCGCGCGAGCCCTCGCGAGCCCACGCGGGCCCGCTTGAGCCCTCGCGTACCTGCCCGAGCTCGCGGTTGACATTATCATTAATGACCTTAAACTTAAAGCTTATTAATGTCCTTAAACTTATCTCTAAGCGAGTCTCTATGGTGCATTTTATATATCGCACGAATAGCCCGTTTCTTAATTAAGAAATTAATGTCCTTAAACTTATTCTTCTTAATTAAGAAACGGGCTATTCGTGCGATATATAAAATGCACCATAGAGACTCGCTTAGAGATAAGTTTAAGGACATTAATATAATGACAGTGCATTGTCAATACATTTATGAGAATCTTATGTATGTACATAAGAACATTGCCAATTTTAAGAAGAACTGTGATATACATAATATTAACACTAGAAATAAGCATAAGCTCGCAGTGCCTGCCACTAGGCTCCATAAAATAAGAAAATCATTCATGGGTAATTGTGTAAGATTTTATAAAAAACTTCCTAGAAGCGTAACTGACTTGTCTGTTGGTAAATTCAAGAACTATGTAAAACGTAAACTTATTTCTACAGCTTATTATAGAACTCAAGACTACATGAATGATAACGTGTCGTGGGATTAGTGAAAATCAAGCAATGTTATGTGTAATTATTGTAACGAGTACCTACCTATCAGGGTACTGATATTTTAATTTTAATAATTCTTATTATAATTTTTGACATTTAGAATTTTATTCTAGAAATATTCTAGCCTCTAGTTTTTTATTTATATAATTTTTTTACCACGAAACCACGAAATTTTATTAAATTTCGTGGTTTTGAACGATCGGAATTTTATTTCTTAGGAATAATGAAATTCGGAGTTTTGAAAATCGGAATAAAATATCTCGGAGTATTTGGGTGTTCCCACAAAAAAATATTTTAGAATTGAATAAATGTTTTTTTGTCGTGATAACTAATTGATTTTAAACACTCTTGATTTTAAGACATTCATACAGGTACCAAGGGAATCGGGGAGTATTATGATATACTAGGTACTGGCAACACAGAAACGGATTGACAGAACAAACCAATTGATGACTTCAAATCACACATGTCTGGCCAGTCATTCCGAAATGCCATACCTTTTTTTTTATACCATGGGTTTGGCGAGTCATATCCGCGCCCATCGTTGTAGGAGCAAAGAATATATTATAAATTTATATATTATTATTTATATATATTTATTTAGTATTTATACTAACGTAAAAAGAAACGACAGCGACACGTGTGTGCAGTAACAAAACTCGCAGCTATGTGTGCGTGTCGCGTGGAGAGCGAGGGCGAGCGCGGGTCGCGCGAGGTGAGGAAAGGCATTCACGTGAATGCCTTGTCGAAGGATTCGGCATTACAAGGTCACCGCCCGATTTACACCGATAGGCCGCTGTCGCGCCTGTGGTAGGAGTCCTACGAGCCCTACTACTTGAAGTGGCTGTCATCGGACCTGATGAAGAGGACATCACCATCTGTCTATATTATATGTATTAAGCTATGTTGGTTACGTTAATCACGCGATATATAAATGTCACGGTTGACAACTATTATGCAATCGACAACATTTCATATTTTGAATACTACAATTTTATTATAGCCTGACCAGAAATATTTGAGGACTGGCAATGATTTTATGATGGTGACGACAAAAAATAAGTTGTCAAAAATGTCAAGCACAACGTCATTCGTGTTTTTTTTAATAAGACACCAAATTAAAGTAACCGTTCCATTGTGCCATAGTTTTGGAGTTACGACATTTTGGAATGAGTAAATTTTAATAAATAAATATTAAAATAATTAGTAATCTAATAATTTATTCATTTGTTTTTTACAGTGGGAAATGTTGTCCCTAATGACATTAATAATAAGTGGGAATTAGTAATCTTATAAAAACAAGGAAAACGCCCTCTTCCTAAGCGGAATAAAGAAATTTACTTAATCAAATTTTAGTTTATGAAATATTGTGAATTTAATGGTCTTCGAGAAATTGTGGCCTATTTAACAATATATAGTTTGAATCACATTTGGTAAGCGAATCCCATTAGCTTTGTCCCGATGAACAATACCATTATCTGTATTGTTAGCTGCGGCCACAACTGCCACTTCAAAATGTAAGGCGTTATAAGTGCAAATTACTTTTACACTAAATTAGTCTTTAAGTCAAACGAAATAAGGTTTACTCTTAAACAAAGAGAACACAGATGTTGGTCACTTCGTAAGTGAAAGAGCAGTGAAGCTCGTTTCGAGGCTTATAAGACAATGAAGTGACCAACATCTCTGTTCTCTTTGTTTAAGAGTAAACCTTATTTCGTTTGACTTAAAGACTAATTTAGTGTAAAAGTAATTTGCACTTATAACGCCTTACATTTTGAAGTGGCAGTTGCGGCCACAGCTAACAATACAGATAATGGGTATTGTTCATCGGGTACAAAGCTAAGTGGATTCGCTCAAGCAAAAGGATTATTTCTATACTTAGGTACAGATAAAGTTAATCATTTCATTAACTAGATGTAATTATTTTACAGATCTGCCGACAATCAGTATCACCGGTCCGCCAAAATTTAAAAAAGAATATTTTGCGGATAATGTTACCCAAATGAACTTTACCGATGGAGATAATGTCACATTGAATTGTGCCTTGAAATACCCTGAAGGGAGCCAAGTTTATGACTTGGCTTTTTATCTAGGAGACGATGCTAAAAGATTGACCAAGATTGAAGGTAATCAAATAATAGTAATCTTTAGTATTTTAAAGTACTAAAGTATTAAAAAAATGTGTGGTATAATAGGAAAAAATAATGACACGGGTTTTTGGATGATATTTTGTTTCTGTAGCTTTGGTTTCACTTGGATATAATTAATATTTTCATAGTGCAAAGATAAAAAACAGAGCATTATGAAAATTCTCCAAAGTTTTGTGATTCAATTGAACATCACGTTCCAGTATGAGTTGACATATGAAAAACTATTTCAGGGTTGAAATCATCCTCAAGGATTACACATACTTTCCTACTCAAGAAGGAAAATAAAGTAGTGAAATGTGTAGCACAGAGTAGGGGCTTAAGTGATGCAAACAACCTTACTAGCATAGAACATGTAGTACACCTCCAGTTCCAGTACAGTCCGTCACCATATCAATCGGCCTCCAGTAAGTAAATTTAACTTATCTATTGTCATCACAACGGAAGGGTAATTTCTCTTCACTACGAGCTGACTACAACACCGTCACAGTAGATATATGACAAAATTGCCAAATAAACACTTTCACTAGATTTTTTGTTCGTTTACTGGGTTTTTGGGTATTTTATCATATTTTTATCTATAACTCAAAAGCTATAAACGTAATCAAAAATCACATGTGATATCAAATCAAATGTGGTATTACCACATAAAAAATATGAATCGATAAAAAGATTCTATACAAATATTCAAAAATCACATTTTACTGTCTTTAAATTAAATATCTTCTTCGAAAAAGATACGGTTCATCAAAACCTATAACACCGTAGGTAGGTATCCTTTATTTTTAGCCTAAAATACCGAATCTGTACTTTTTACGTGCTTTAAGATTAAAAACTGAACAATTTTATTGTATTTAACATATCGCTCACTGAGTTTTTGGGTACAGAGGTTTGAAATTTTAAAAAACTACAAACGTTTATAACTGCTATATTTTGTAATATAATTAATGTTTTTTTATTGTTCTTGTTAGCTATGTGACCTGGCTTGTCACTTGTAACAAAAAACCTATTTTTTTTTTAATTTATTACATAGATATTAGTTAAAAAAAAAGTAATGTCTTTTTTCCAGCTTAGTGACGCTATACCAGGTACGATATTAAGCAATACCGTCATTAAGATTAAAATGTCACTTTTCACCTTACAAAATGTTAACAAAATGTTTAATCAAAAGAGTCACTAAAGCAAAAAATACACTATGGCTTGAAATTTAATCTTAATATTCCTGCTACATGAAAAGTCCAAACTGACATGTTTCGGATAGATACGTTTTTCCTGTAAAAAAAATGAAGTACTTTACCGCATACTTTAATGTCAAGTAAACCGTCCTTAGACAAAAAATGACGATGTTCTGTACAGAATAATCCTTGAACTCGGTCGGCATCCTTGGCACTAATGCGAAAGTGACAGTGTTCCAGTGACGCTCGCGTTCATCCCCGCTATTTGCCATAGTGACATTAGCGCCATCTCGCGCTTAATAATTGCGCTAGAGCGATAGGAGTTTTTGTATTGTATTCTTTACCATCAGATTGGCTAGATGGCGCTGACAGCTCAAAAACTCAATTTTTCGGATAGTGACGTTTTGGTTCTCAGTGAGCGATATTATCAATCTAAAAAAGCGTGTTTAGGATATTCGTACTTTATTATGTAGTATTTCAACCGTGGTTATAGAAAAATATTGCCGAAATAGCCGCAAGTAGGTACTGCGTGCTAGTGTAAAAACCCGTATAATATGCCCCAACATACGACATACGGTCCTTGGCTCGCACCTCTTACACGTAGCCCACAGCGAGTGCGCCGGCGCGGGGGCAAGTGTGCGTGGGAGGCATGCTTGTTGACGCCGGCAGCCAGCGCGCCAACATTCAAATTACAAGTAGAATAGGGAAAAAATAATTCATTGTCAGTTTTTGTTGTTTTTTGCATTGTATTCAATACAGTTATTACCTTAGAACGCATAAATTATCAGTTAGAGTAAAGTTAAGGTAGTAAAATTCCGCCACAAACAACGTTGGACAAAAACAGATTCGGACTTTTAACTTAGTATTGGACAAGATTTTTTACCATACGTTTATAATTAACTATACCTTCTTACTTGAAGTAACTTCCATTTTTGATGTCATATATACGAAAAATAGTTATTAAAGGTGGGTTATTTTATAGTTTCATTGTTTTTTTTATGGATAACAATGCCTAATACAAGATTTGCGAAGATAACGTACAGTGTCCCAAAGCAAACCGTACTTTCGGAATAGTGAAGACCAAATAATATGTCTTTATTAATTTAAATTATGAAAGGTTTTCTAAAAATTAAAAAGCTAAGCTGGGTTAGGCTAGTCTTGTGCTTCTGTTTTTTCTTTCCCTGTATCTGCCGGACTGACATTCAACTGTTTTTAATATAAATACCTTTATCTTATGCCTCAACAGCAATACAAAATATTTTATAACTCATGGCTTTTATAACTTACGACAACTTATGTTTTTTTTCAATTTCGAGTGAAATTAATAGGTACATAATAATTGGTACTCGTATTATATTTATATTGTTCCGCTTAGTTTTAATTTGACATAACATCATTTCTATCTTCTGTTATTAAAATTACCTACTTTTCTGCATCTTGGTTACAAATTTTCCCGTTAATGTAGTAAAAAGAGATGGCGAAATCCTTCGTTATAACACATTACAAATTATATCCGCGTCACGAAATAGCGTCCGGGAAGTAAAACTACATAAAACACGATTGAGTAAAAACATACACAAATGAGGGTCTTTTAAAGTTACTTAGGTGTACGTTATTGTACGGGGTTTTCATCGAGGTCGAGAACTGTGCTCCGCATTGTGGAATGAGCTCCCTGTCGAGGTGTCCCCGAGGTACAGCATGCGGTTCTTCAAGAGGGGAATAAATAGGTTCTTAAAGGGTTCGCAACGCGCATGAGATGCTCCTGGCGACGCAAGCATCCATAGGCGGCGCTAGCTGCTTAACAACAGGCGGGCCACTTGCCGCCATCGTAGTATCATGTATAGTACGAATGTCATTAAACCTGCCTGAACAGCAAGGAGGCAGAGGTTGCCTGCCGTCGACCTGATGGTCAAATATAAAGAGACCTCAAGCCCAGTTGCCAGAAGAGACAACCCAAGACAGGACTTTGCGCAAAAGAGGAGACCCGACCCTGAATAACGGGAACAGGAACGGATAAAGAAGAAAATGAAGATGCGGGCCGCATGCATGTTTGTCACCGTAGTAAAAAAAATGTAAACAAAATTCGCCAAATTGGGACTATATTGCAAGACACCTATTTGTATTTAAGATTATTAAGAGAAATAAATAAGACTATTGAACCGGGTCTATCGCGATATTTTGATTTATCTTCATTGCCTGACGTACGTACGTTTCACATGCCACGGCATTTTCACATCTTGACGTACTACAATTGAAAATCGGTTCAATAAGTTTTAATTATGTGTAGTAACCGCGAGAGTATTTAAAGTATTTCTTAAGAGACCTTTTGATATTTTTTTTCATTGTATGACCAATATATTGATAATTTCAACCGATTTTTTAAAGTGATTAATACTTTTCTCTGAGTTCTAGAAAGTAACATAGCTATATTTCATGCTTTCATTGCGTGCAGTCGAAATTAAGTTGAAACTACCAGTTTTCTGTGTGAATTTTGATAATTTTGAGTAGTTTTTGTAACAAAAATATATACTAATAAATATACAGCCCTGTTCTTAGTAGTAATAATATGTTAAGAAACATGTTTCATTATACAGAAAAATGTCTAAAACAATCAGCATTTTTGAACGGAGCCTTAAAGGAACATTAAAATGGATGGAAATGGAAATATATGCAAATCCGTGTCATAATATTGTAAGATATTTTTCAGGCCCCCTCCTCATCATCCGCGGACCACGAAAACTAGTAACAGGGAAATATTTTAATCAAAACTGGACGCAATTGTACAATTACAATTTTGAAGACGGTGAAAAGGTTACATTGGAGTGTGCATTGAGCGATGTTGGAAAACGTTATAAAACCTATGTGATACGGCTTTGTATTGCGGAAAAATTTAATGGATGTTCTTCATCAGGTGCGTTTTAAATAGAGTTTTCCTACCCCGGAATTTTTGTTTTCGATGCAGGTCGCTTCCAACCGGCCGATCTGGAAGTCACTGGGGGAGGCCTATGTTCAGCTGTGGACGTCCTGTGGCTGAAATGATGATGATAATATCGGGATCCCGGGAATTATGATTATTTTTAGAAGGATATTTAACGGGAGCAATACTTTACTCCGAACTTTCATTTAGTCCGTAAAAGAAATATTTCGAATGTTCATAATTCCGAAAACGATTTTATAATAAAATATTAAGTTTTTAATAACGTTCAGGAAACGAATTGTCAGAACTAGCGCTGCCAGCCGTCCGGGTTTACCCTGGTTTGTCCTGGTTTGGAGGCCGTCCGGGGGGGTTTTTAAAAGTGTCCGGGGCAAACCCCTTTTGACACACTTTATGTGAATGAAAAATAAAGCGATTGTATTTTTTTGTAATGTTATTTTCTGCCACGTCCGGGTGAGAAATGCGATTTACTGCAAATATCCGGGATTTTTTAAGTCTTGTCCGGGTTCAGTGAATTTTGAGATGGCAGCCTTAGTCAGAACCAACCACCCGATCATAGCGGGATTATGGGGTGTAGACTGTATCTTGATTGAATTTAAATTAAACTGCAAAGGGGATGCTTCAGTAGTATAGGGAAGTCCCATAAAATAATAACACTGTGACGTAAGTTTCACATAATGCTGCTGTGAAGTGTTGTTTGATCGGAGGCCGCTTGAGAGAATGAATCAATTTCATCGAACGCCCATATATATGCTAAGCGTTAGACTAAACGTGAATTGGCCTATTAGACGAGTGGGCGTTCCCCAATCCTCGTTTGTGTGCGGTGTAGGTGAGTAGGTGCAAATGAACAACATTATCCCTTTATTTAGTATATAAAACATTCACATAATGGTACATAATATACATTGGTCGAGTATATATTTATCGACAAGTTTTCATATAAGATTCTTATTGGGTAATTTTAATGTTTACAATATCATCAACCTACTTTATGAAGCTATCTATATGTTTTTCGTTATATATTTATTTAATGGTGGTTTTACATAGTAATTAACCAAAGCTTCATATCTTATCCTAACACAATAATGAGAGCAATTAACCTTATATACTAAGTAGAAATAAAAGAAAAGAAATATGATTGTGTATATAATGATTTCTTATTCTAAGCTGATTACTTACTGTTATATATGATCGAGCTAACTTATAATTATTACATAGTATACCTAACCTACATGCGACAGTCCCCCCTCCGTACGAAAGTACAATATTTAAGTGGAGCAAATGTAGATAAGTCGATTTGTAGGTCGTCGGATTATGCCTGAGTTAGTCTGGACGTCGGCCACCCTTACATGGCCATCAGGGCCGGGAAAGGTTTTTGCTATAATGCCTCTAGGCCACGTCCCTCTCGGCATAGTATTGTCAGCTACTATTACGACGTCTCCTATAGCAGGATTCTTGAATTTGCTGTAAGTACTGGCTCGCGGACATAGCAGCGGTCGATACTCGGCGATCCATTTCTTCCAGAATATGTCGGCTAGAGCTTGGGCGGTCTTCCATGACTTTAGGGACGTATCGTCCTTGAAGGTGCCCCATGGGCTACTAGCGTTGGATCTCAGCAATAAAAAATGGTTCGGGGTGAGGGAAGGTTCGCTCATATCGGTATTGATTGGAGTGAGAGGGCGCGAATTGACAATATTTTCGGCCTCTAAAATGAGCGTATGTAGGACCTCTTCGTGTGGGGCCTTCTCTCTGAGTGTGATTTTCAGAGCGGCTTTAATGGCGCCTACCATTCTTTCCCACGAACCTCCCGCGGCGGGATTACCGGGCGGTATTTTCTTCCACGTAATTTCTCGGATGGCGGGATGATCTTGTATGGATTCGGGCAGCGATTTCTTCGCTTCTTTTATCTCTCGTTCCGAGCCCACAAAATTAGTTCCGTTGTCCGAGTAGATGATTGTTGGGGTTCCGCGACGTGCTATCATGCGTCTGAGGGCTAGTATGGTGGAGCTTGCCGAGAGTGATGCGGCTAACTCTAGATGGACGGCTCTGGTCGTAAGGCAAGTAAAGAGCACGCCCCATCTTTTTTCTCTTCTACGCCCGATAGCAATCTGCATCGGCCCGAACAAGTCTATGGCGGTAGCGGTAAACGGAGGCTGATATGCGAGTAGTCTTTCTACAGGTAGGTCGCCTACAGGGGCCTTGAGGGTGGCGCCTTTATATGTCCGACACCATTGACATTTATTGCATATATATCTCATAGTCCCTCGTAGACCGACTATAAAATACCGCTGTTTGATCTCGTTCATCACGGTCATGTGATTGCCGTGATTGTACTTTTCATGGTAATGTTGTATGAGCAGTTTCGTGAAGCTTTCTTTAGCGTGTAAAATTGGGATATCCACTTTGCCTCGGTCTACTCTCGAGTCGAGTACCAGGACGTCTGCCTTGCTCATTTTTACAGCTATCTTGTGGATAGGCGATCGTCGCGGCAGTGGATTATCGTTTCTTGACAATTTTACTTCCTCTTCGAAACTTGCGTATTGACTACGCTTGATTAGGAGTAATTCCGCAATCTTTACATGTCCATTATTCATCTCTATTTCGGGTTTTCTTAATAGCAATCGGGTTTTAAATACTTCAGCCGCAACTATAACGCAAGCAGTAGCCCTAACTAATCGAATAAAACTCGAAAATCGTTCTATCGGAGGTAAATAATCGAATTTATCGCATGTACGGATTGATAACGTAATCGCGTTATTACGTTCTTCGCCCGTAGACGGCGGCGGTAGAGGCGGCGGTAGAGGCGGCGCTTTTTCGCGCGGCCATTCAGATTTATCTTTCGTAATGAATTCGGGTCCGAAAAACCAGCGGTGGGTATTATCGAAATTCGCGGGCGCGCTCTTTGTAGCATCGTCGGCTACGTTTAGCGCGCTGAGCACCCATCGCCAGTCCGCTGGCGAAGTGCTACTTTCGATTTCCGCTAATCGGTGAGCTACGAAGCTCTTAAATGTGCGCGGATCTGCTTTTATCCACGCTAGCACTGTTCGCGAGTCGGACCAAAAATACCTATTCTCGATTATGTAATCGGATTCTGCGACGACTGATTCCGCTAATCGAGTGCCTAACACACAGCTCTGAAGCTCCAATCTCGGAATAGACACTACTTTAAGCGGCGCTGCTCGGGCCTTGGATGCGATTAAAGTCGATTTAATTGACCCTGACTCGTCCCTGCCCACAAAATACACGGCCGTAGCGTAAATCTTTTCGCTAGCGTCACAAAATATGTGAATATCGCCTTTACGGTCGCGTGCTGGGACGTGTCGGGGAATCTCAAGATTGCGTAACTTTTACGACGACATCCATGGCGCTTTACAGCTATCTTTTATTTGGTCGTCCCATCCGATACCGGTACGCCATACTTCCTGCATTACCGTTTTACCTAGCACGGAAATGGGGCTTGCATAGCCGATTGGGTCATATACAGACATAGCGCTACTAGTGACCTGCCGCTTAGTCGGCAAAGTCGAACCGTTGAGAACTTCTTCCGGAGTGTTTCTCAAATTTACGTTAAAGCCTAACGTGTCTCGCCTATGGTTCCATATGAGCCCTAACGTACGTTCGGTATCAGATTTACCTATCACTGTACTATCCTCTGTTTTTGGCTGAACGTCGCTTATGACATTTGGGTTATTAGAGGCGAAACCTCGCAATTCGAACGAGGCTTGCATGTTCAAGTGGTACAGGTCGTTAACTATCTTTTTAACCTCATTTTCGTCCTGATCTAAGGCTACCAACATGTCGTCCATGTACGTGTTTCTGATAGTTATATCGGCGGCGATAGGATAAACGTTTTTTTGTTCTAACGCGTTTTTGTTTTTGACGTATAAGGCTGTGGTTGGACTCGCAGCGGATCCGAATATCAACCGTTTCATACGATATTCTTGTGGATCTTCTGTCCTGCTCTCTCCTCTCCACAAAAAACGTAAACTATCCCTGTCCTGCTCTAACACGCCTACTTGTAAAAACATTTCTTTTACGTCGGCAATAACCGCGGTTTTGCCCTCGCGAAATCGAAGCAGAACTCCGAACAATGATTTTAACAGGTCAGGCCCTGTTAATAATGACTGATTAAGGCTAGTATTATAGGCTGTAGCCTTTGCGTCAAATACTAGACGTAATTTTAATTTTTGCGCGTGTCTAGTTGCGAAATGCGGCAAATACCACGTACGCGGCACTTCGGGCGGGGGACGAGAGTTAATTATTTCCGCGTATCCTTTACTAATCAAATTCTCAATTTGTGCGGTATATTCTGCCTTAAAATTCTCGTCCCCGTCCAGTTTGCGCTCCAAGCTGTATAGCCTGCGTAGCGCATGCGCGCGATTGTTGGGCAAAACCTCGTTATCAGATCGCCATAACAATCCCGTTTCGTACCTATTTTCTCCCGGGATTTTTCGACATGTAGCCTCTAATATGTCTAAAGCACGTTGGTCCGGGTCCACCCGGGGCAATTTTTTCTCTACCCCTAACGACTCGATACTGAAGTGCTGTTTCATACAGCTTAAAATTTCATCTTCGGTAGTGGCCGGACGAACGTGATTTATACGTGCTATTTTATTCCCCGGTCTATCCTGGGACCCAAAAAGGATCCAACCTAGGTTGGTATAGCCCGCAGCTATTGATGAGGTGGGGCCCGTAAGGAGCTGTCGCGAAACAATTAAGCCCCAATTATCTTGTCCAATTAAGATCGTGGGCGTCCCGCGCTCATATACTAATTGGTCCGTTATATCTTTTAAGTGGTCGCATTGTTCTACTAACTCACGAGAAACCTCTTGCGAAGGCAGATTTAATTTATCGATTGTATACGCCGAAATTTTTTCTAGATTTCTTGTACATAAACCGCGGATCGATAAATTTATTCTACAGGACTCGTGGTCCATTATCTGCCCTCCGATGCCTTGGATCGCGAGAGGTTTGCCCGAACCCCTGGGAGCCACTTTATCGGCCGTGCCTCGTTCTATTAAGGTCATGGTCGAGCCTGAGTCTAGAAACGCTAGTGCCTCGGCACTACCTAACGGGCCTGAAATTTCCACGGGGACCACCATAAGGTACGTATTCGCGCGCTGAATCTGATTTATGCTACTAACACTTGCGCGGACAGATTGCGCTTCGCTTGTTAGCCCGTGAAGTAACTTATGGTGACCCGCTTCGCATTCGTTTTTACCGCATGCGACGTATTTGCACTTAATAGGGCGCCTATGATTAGGTTCTAAACACCTATAGCACAGCTTAAGGCTTCGGGCCGATTCCCACCGGTCTGCGACAGACTTTTTCAGAAAATCCGGGCAAACGGCTAACTTGTGATTCCCTTTGCAAAGTACGCAATCTTTTTTATTATTATTAAAATTATTCTGCGACTTCGGGGGCGGTCGAGATTGCGTGGGTTTCACCGTTTGCGCGGGCTTTTTTTTATGCGTTTGCGGGCGCGAATTTAAGGTAGCCACGGTAGCGGCGCGGTTCGATTCCCGGTATGAGTCGTCGTCCGAATCAGAGTCGCTTGCGTAGTCTCGATAGCTACCTTGGTATGGTCGTCCGCGGCTCGCACCACCGTGCATTCGTTGTTGTGGCTGCCTCGACTCGGCATGGTTTATATTAACCACATGAACGTTTGCACGGGACTTTGAATGTCTGTGGTGTGATCGCTTCGTGGCCATACTGACGTCATTTAAAAAGTTAGCCATCGCGACCAATTCGGGCGTCCCCTGATTGGCTTGCTTATACTTTGCCCACTCATACCGAATTATCACGTTTAATTTATCAGTTATTTTACTCACTAACTCGGGCGCGTGTAAATACTGATCTTGGCGCAATGCCTTAATGGTAGCTACCGTATTTGCTACATGGCCGGCAAAAGTAACGATATTACTGCTGTCTTCGGCTAACCTGGGCATGCGCTTAACATTATGGATCTCGGTCAAAACTATTTCTTCGGGATCCCCGAAATGCCTTTCTAAAGACTCCATGATCTCGTAGGGATCAGTTACTGTGTACATAATAGCTTTGACCGCTATCCGCGCTTCACCGCGTAAGGCGCGCCTAATTCTACCTACGTTGTTTACGTTACTGAAATGCGGCGCGCTGTCTTCGAATTCGGCCCTAAACGCTATCCATTCCGAGATATTTCCATCGAAATGTGGCAATTCCGGAATTTGCCTATGTATGGGGGGGCCTTGCAATGCCCGATCGGCGTGTCGTACTTGCCCTAATTCTACCCTATTGCCGTTATATGCCGGGTTCAAACTTCTGTTTTCTACAACGGGTGGTCGATTGTCGTAATGAGATGCTACCCAACCCGAGACTCTCTCAGCGGCCTGACCCACCGCGGACGCACTGTCGGATTGCGCTTCAATACGCGCAACCTCCAGTCTAATATTTGCTTCCGCGGCTGCCTTCTGAGCTAGTTCGAGTTCGGCTTTACGCACCTGCAATTCGGCCATTAAAACAGAAATTTGACTGCTACTTTCCCTATTGGCATTAACTAACGTATTGTCCGAATTCCTATCACCGGGCCTGTCTATATCTCCCCTACCGACTTCTAACGCGTGGT
The DNA here is from genome assembly GCA_905147355.2 of Apotomis turbidana. Lineage (NCBI taxonomy): Eukaryota > Metazoa > Arthropoda > Insecta > Lepidoptera > Tortricidae > Apotomis > Apotomis turbidana. Next base: position 7,876,495 of record LR990307.1, read on the forward strand.
CGCGGGCGGAATGGGGCACAGGGGCCGGGTTCGGCGCGGGTGAATTGGATACGCTCGATCGCGGGGCGGGGGCCGAGGGGGGATCGCTCGCGGGCGTCATTGTGTTCGCGTTTTTGTTGCTACTGCTTGCGTTATTAGATGGGCCAGTCCCGTAGCTCCAAGTATTTGTAGGATTAGTGGACGTCTCGCCTGACTCCGGAGTCTGGTCTCGTGATTTTTGAGAACGCGTAACTCTCTTTTCCGGAAGAGACATCGCACGGGGGGACTGTCGCTTAACCTAACACACACACTGAATTTAAAACAATAACAAAAAACACTGAATTTACCTAATACCTAACACCTATTCAATAGTGAGGCTAAGTGCGACACTAATGAGCCCTAATATCCCTACGGCGTAAATCCCTCGTTGCACAGATCCGTTACGGCGTGTTCACACCGCTGGGTTACCACCGTACCGGAAGCTGTGTTATGCGTCACACGTGAACGCTTTGACGCGGTACAAGGAGAACTTAATCAATCCCAGACCGATTGATGCGGAAGCAAGGGGAAATTAATCGACCCGAGATCCGATTGATGGCAGAACGAAAGTTCTGTGATCCACGTCGTGGTGCGGACTATTGTCCGATTGATGGCAGAACAAGGGGAACTTAATCAACCCGAGTTCTGTGATGCACGACGTGGTGCGGATACGAGGGGAAAATTAATTCAACCCACGATCCGATTGATGCCAGAGCGAGGGGAAACTTAATTCAACCCTGTATGTGATGCCCGGCGTAGGGACGTAGGGTTTAATCCGCTACACGTCCCTATGATGATTCTCTTGCGCGCCTCCTGTCACTGGAACGAAGGTCCAATTCCTTCCTTCTTGATCCGGTGCTCGAAGGTCCAATTCCTTCCTTCGATGATCGCTGATTCTTGATATCCGGCTTTCGAAGTACCAATTATGGGGTGTAGACTGTATCTTGATTGAATTTAAATTAAACTGCAAAGGGGATGCTTCAGTAGTATAGGGAAGTCCCATAAAATAATAACACTGTGACGTAAGTTTCACATAATGCTGCTGTGAAGTGTTGTTTGATCGGAGGCCGCTTGAGAGAATGAATCAATTTCATCGAACGCCCATATATATGCTAAGCGTTAGACTAAACGTGAATTGGCCTATTAGACGAGTGGGCGTTCCCCAATCCTCGTTTGTGTGCGGTGTAGGTGAGTAGGTGCAAATGAACAACATTATCCCTTTATTTAGTATATAAAACATTCACATAATGGTACATAATATACATTGGTCGAGTATATATTTATCGACAAGTTTTCATATAAGATTCTTATTGGGTAATTTTAATGTTTACAATATCATCAACCTACTTTATGAAGCTTTCTATATGTTTTTCGTTATATATTTATTTAATGGTGGTTTTACATAGTAATTAACCAAAGCTTCATATCTTATCCTAACACAATAATGAGAGCAATTAACCTTATATACTAAGTAGAAATAAAAGAAAAGAAATATGATTGTGTATATAATGATTTCTTATTCTAAGCTGATTACTTACTGTTATATATGATCGAGCTAACTTATAATTATTACATAGTATACCTAACCTACATGCGACAGGGATGATGTCATCAAGTGTAACTTCGGAGTAGCACACCTTGTTTTCCACAGTTTTGTACAGATTACATTTGAATCACTTTTTGAAGTCGGTGCCAAACCACTCAATTATTACTATGAAAAAAGATGCTGCGCATAAAGCCTTTAATGGGGTGTGTAATGATCGATATAACAACTTATGATATATTTTCACTAGATATAACAACATTTGATATAATTTCATAGAATATACCTAATCACTCAAGGGGCATAATAAACTTTTGATATAACAACCAAGTAGATATTTTCATGGTGTATAATGTTCAATGAGCTTAATAGAGATTTGTAATAACGCTTACCTAATATAATGAACGTATGGTATAAGTATTAGTGATATAATGTCTTGTAAGATATAATAATATAACGTACCTACTTTTCCTAATGCGGGGGGACGCGAGCCAGTGGTTCGCGGGGCTTCTATCTCCGCTCTAAGGAACGCAAGATAACTAACGAACCTAACCAGGCCAAACTAGGGGTGGCCTGAAAGTATTTTTTCATGCGAGCCAGTCGTTCGCGGGGCTTCTATCTCCGCTCCAAGGAACGCAAGATAACTAACGAACCTAACCAGGCCAAACTAGGGGTGGTCTGAAAGTATTTTTTCATGCTTCGCATTAATTATTATTGATTAGGCTTAGTAATATAATCTTAATAAGTTAAAGATTTTCTCTAAGCTTTGTAAAACAAAAATTTAATAATTTTAGTGAAATAAACAGCTGTTTTTTTTTTTAATTATTAGAATGGTAAGGCTTAGGTTTATTAAGTAAAATGAAGTGGACTTACATGTAAAAGTGTCTTGTATGGAGTTAATGCGACAGAAGTTTGTCTTATTATGTCCACTCGTATCCAATAACTAGTGAGTTTGAGTTTGAGTTTAACTACGGCTGTTGCACCGTAACTCTTCCACATTTCTAACGTGATGTACCAGAACTAAGAACTTCCCTTTATTCACAGTTTGAGGCTGAAACTTTATGTTGTGACCGATGCTTTGAAAACCAGTTTTAATAATAGTTGTCATTTTTCAATTAACTGGAAACAAACATTATAAAACATGTATTATTTCGTTTCATTTGTAAGTAAACGACAAAGATGTAAATTGACAACACACATTTAATAATTACTTTCTTCAATAAAGCTAAGAACTAAAAGTGTTTCACACTAAAAACAAACAGATTTTGCACTTGTTATGTGCTCTATAATCAATATTTTCAATTATTTACCTTTATTTTGTTGCGTCCATTAGTCCATTACTTAACACTTTTGACAGCCCCGCCAAAGTTGCGATGATCGAGCGCTAGGCGGCGCTCGCGTCGTGCACCCGGCCAATAGGGACCGTTACGCACCCCCTTTAATGATTACCATTTGGTATTTACGAGTATTTTTGTTCGATATTTATATATGTATTATAGTTTACGTTAGCTTTGGCACCGACTTCAAAAAGTGATTAAGCTGTAGGTAATCTGTACATGAACGGGTTATTTTTGGCTTTTCAGTTGTTTTGAAGCCGGTTCTTTTATTGATACATTTTTTTATTATGCTTTTGAGTGGTTCAAATAAAATACTTATGTCGGAGTGATCGGGGTGGTCTTGTTTGCATGCATCTCGTTTGAATTGTTATAGAACTTGTTGTAATACGCGGGGTATAGAGCCTTGAAGAGTATATTTATTTAAGGATTTTGGTAAATAGAAATTAGAAAAAGATGTTGACGGTTAAAATGTATATTCGAAAGTGTAACAGTAAATTTAAAATATGACATAACTATAAAAAACTTAATTATTAAAAAGTCTAGACACAACTAAGGTTACTATCTACAACAGCCGCCCTTAATCGAAGTTGTGCCAAAAAGACTAAAACAAAATTAAGTTCCTAGTCCTAACTTAACTATACATCGCTTATGTACAATTGGCCCAAGTGGCTTTGTTAAGACATCTGCAGGCATATCACTGCTTTGCACATATTCTAAATTAACAATATTACTAGATACTTTTTCCCTAATAAAATGAAATCTCGTATCTATATGTTTCGTCCTGTTGTGGTGTACAGGATTTCGAACGAGATTCATGGCACTCTGGCTATCAGAAGCTAAGTTAATTGAAGAAAACTTACCCGTTATTTCATAAATAAAGCGACGTAAGTAACAAGCTTCCTTTGTAGCAGACGCTAGTGCCATGTATTCGGCTTCCGCGGACGACAACGCAACTGTCGGTTGCTTCTTTGACTCCCAGGATACTGGACCGCCACTTAACTTAAAAGTGTAACCAGTGTATGACCTTCTGTCAATTACACAGTTCGCCCAATCTGCATCACAGTAACCTCGTAAAGGTTCTCCTGTTCTCCTATAAACCAAAGAATAGTTTAAAGTACCTTTCAGGTACTGCAGGACTCGCTTTGCAGCATTCCAGTGTTCCTTTGTAAAACACGTATTAAACTGACTTAAATAACTTGTTGCGTATGCAATATCGGGTCGTGAGTTTACCGTCAAATACATGAGGCATCCTATTAAGTTCTGATAAGGATAAGACTCACCAACTTGACCATCCGTTCTACGTTCCATAGTCTTTTTCACTAAAGGAGTGTCCACTGTCTTGCAATCCTTCATATTAAACTTTTCGAGTAAAGATAGAATATAATTCTTCTGATTTATTTTTATATACTCGGAATTGCTTTCCACTTCTAAACCTAAATAGCATTTTAATAGTCCGAGATCTTTCAGAGAAAAATATGTAGACAAATCTTTCTTGACATTGTCAAAAGTCAAATCTGATTTATAAAAGACAATTATGTCATCGACAAAAATACCCAAAATAATAAGTTCATTTCTAAAAAGTTTCGTATAAACGCAAGGCTCGGAAGGAGTTCCTGTAAAACCAATTTCTAAAAGCGTTTCGTTCAACTTTTTATACCAAGCACGGGGCGCCTGTTTAAGCTCATAAAGGGATTTCTTCAGCAAACAAACCTTGCTTTTCTTGCTTTTTTCTGTAAAGCCAAGGGGTTGCTCCATAAAAACTTTTGTTTCGACTTCTTGTATGTCCTCCATAATGTGTCACAGGTTCACTGTCACCAACCGACGATACATTATAAGACAGGAAATCAGGTGGTTTCCTTTTTCTTGAGGGGAACCTTGGCTCAGGAAGACATTGTTCCTCTTCCAAATGTTCTGGCTCTTCATCGAAACTAGGAAGCTCATGAATTGACTCACGCTCGTCCATATCTGCTGACTCTACAGCACTCTCTAGATTTACTCTTGAAGATGGTCCAGCCTCAGGTTCGGTATTCCCAATACAGTCGAAGAATTGTGGATCTTCGTGCTCAGTACGGAGCTCGTTTTCTTCAAAGATCAGTACGGAGTCGGACTGTGCCACAGGCTCATTCTGCCTCTGCTTCAACGTTGTAAAAATATTTTCAAAAAAGGTTGCATCTCTGGAAGTAATAACTTTTCGAGGATTAGCTGGATCCCTAAACATGTATGTATTTGGATTCTCAGAATAACCGACGAAAATCGCTTCCTTTGCCTTGACATACAATTTCTTCCGGTGACACGAAGGCACATGGACAAGTGCTCTACATCCGAACACTCTCAGATGTTCAAGATCACTTCTACGACCACACCATCTGTCATATGGAATGTGTCCACCTAAAGCTCGATGAGGTGACCTGTTCTTTAGGTATACGGCAGTTTGGAAAGCATCTTCCCAGAAAGCTTTTGGCAGTGAGCTTTCAGCCAACAACGTCCTCGCCTTCTCAGTAATGGAACGGTGAGTACGTTCTGCGACTCCAACTTGTTGAGGGCTGTACGGCGTCGTCGTTTGATGTTCGATACCTTTTGAAGCAAGATAATCAACAAACTCTTTATTCACGAACTCTTTTCCGCCGTCAGTCCTAACCGCTTTAATTTTCTTGTCTAATTGATTTTCAACAAATGTTTGAAACAGACAGAATTTATTTTTAACTTCAGTTTTTGGAAGGGACAAAATAAGCAAACACCTTTCTCGTAAAATCGTCTACAATAGTCAACATATACCTATTTCCTTGAAAGGAGGTTGTAGAGACCGGTCCTAGCAAATCCATGTGGATCAACTCTAGAGGAGAAGTAGCTCTATTATGCGCTACTTTCTTGAAAGGTTTCCTTGCTTGTTTACCTTCCACGCAAGCGATGCAACTACTTTTGTCTACTTTACTAAACTTTACGCCTACCTCGTGATTCTTCAGTTGATTCATGCCTATACGACACAAATGTCCTAACCTCTTGTGCCAGAGCTTATAACTATTGTCCTGACAGCCAGAGTGCACATCTTGTGTCAAATTATTATTCGCCACATTCTCGGGAACATTAACAGTACCGTCTAAAACGTACAATCCACCACAGGGCGAGGCATGTAAAACGGAATCACCTGTAAAACGAAAAGTATTAGATTTATAAAAGTTACAACCAGTAGTATCAAAAACACAAATAAAACCCTTATCAACAGCTTTCTTTACAGAAATCAAGTTCGCTTTTAAATCTGGTACAAAAGCAACATCACTTATCTTGTTGATAACATTTTTGGGTGTGTTTAGTGAAATGTCTCCAATTCCGCAGCATTTAATTCGTTCACCATTAGCCACTGTAACGCTACCATTATTGAGAGCCGTAATATCTTGGAACCAATCACGTCGTGACGTCATATGTTTTGTACAACCCGAATCTACGTACCATTGGTCCTTGTTTGAGCTTCCAGAAGTGTTAAGAGCGGTAAATGTGGCGTCGTTTACTTTTACTACATTAACCTTCTCTTTATTCTTCCTTAACGGACAGTCTGGTCTCTTATGGCCAGGCACTTTACATTCGTAGCATATAACTTCCTTCTTCTTTGACTTAGGCATCTTCTTAGTAAGTAGAACCGAATCTCCGGGTACAGCTGCGTCCTTAGACATTTCGTTCAGCAGTTTTGTCTTCACCAAGTCAGTGGTCACGTCGACATTACAATTTTCTAGTGCCATAATGAGAGGATCATATTTTGGGGTGAGTCCTCCTAAAAGTATGGCTGTAAGCGATGTGTCCTCTATAATTTTGTCTATATCCGCAAGATCCTGTGCGGTTGACATTACTGCATTAATGTACAGTTCTATATTTGTAAAGTCCGACAAGCTTAATCTGTACAATTTTCGTTCTAAAGCTAGTCTTCTACCTATTCCCTTATCCTCAAAAGCTTTCTGCAAAGAATTCCATGCTTCGGCTGCAGTTTTGGCACATCTGACGTGCGTGATAGCTGCACCGTCAACTGTTAAGCAAATTTTTGCTAGCGCTTTTGCATCGTTTCGTACCTTTGTCGAAGCGGGGGTTGTGTCATCTTCCGGATAACCACATATTGTTGCCCACAGGTCTTCATGTAAAAGATAATTCCTCATCTTGAATTTCCAGGTAGGATATCCATCCTTATTTCTGATACAAAAAGATGAACTCGTAGGGGAATTCGACTTATTGACACTCGAGGAGTCTCCAGTTTCATGTGACATTTCGATTACTACTATTTTCAGTCACAATGAAAACCACAACTTTTTCACAATTTTTACACAAACCTTTTACTCTTCTGCGTCTTCGTGCTGATAACGTGTTGTAATACGCGGGGTATAGAGCCTTGAAGAGTATATTTATTTAAGGATTTTGGTAAATAGAAATTAGAAAAAGATGTTGACGGTTAAAATGTATATTCGAAAGTGTAACAGTAAATTTAAAATATGACATAACTATAAAAAACTTAATTATTAAAAAGTCTAGACACAACTAAGGTTACTATCTACAACAGAACTTATGCCAAGTTTTACTATTTGTATCATGTATCGAGAATGTATTTTAACCTATTATAGTGTACAATTTAGTACGTAGATACATTTAACTGTATTTTTTACAGAAATCTCGCCGACCGCCTTTTCACGGGACTTCACGCTCAAAAAGAAACATAAATTTATACATTGCGTGGCACAAAATGTAGATAAAAACCCATACCCTGCAAAATATATGTATAGTACAGTGTATCTTAACTACCACCCTAAGCCTGCAAAGACTGGTGAGTGCTCAGAATCATACACTGGTCAATTATGACCCATAAGGTATGGGTCACAGACTAGCTCTTTTTCAACTAACTTGTTTTGAAAGAAAGATAATAAAATGCCATTTAATGCCATAAATGACATAACAAGAAAGAAACACAAAAAAAATATACTCAAATAATAATGCTGTGAGTCGCTGAAGTGCGATGCAGTTTCAGCGCTGATTTTCAGTTTGCTCAGTGATTGACATTTTATACTCGTATCATATAAATATTGACATTGACAGTGAATTAAATAAGAAATAGAAATAGAATCGATAAAAAAATTATATAAAAACATTTTATATTTAACTATTTACCCTTTTATAATTCGTATTTTATTCAAATGGTCCTATTACCTGTTGGCTGAATTTATGTATGTATTTATGTATTTATTGTTTATTATATTTATGTATTTATTTGTTTTTTATGCATATATTATTATTATTTTCCGATTTTTGCACCGCCTAATAACAAAATCTTATTTTTTTCAAGTTCTCCGCTACCCAAAGGTTGTCTGGAAGAGATCGCTCTTTAGCGATAAGACCGCCTGTTGTTTACCTCTAATTGTAATTTCTTGCATTGTATTTCTCCTGTATATTTTATGAGGTGTGCAATAAAGAGTACTTGTATTGTATTGTATTGTATTTACTTCCTTTGGCCAGTGATGACGTATGGCACTGAGATATGAAAGCGTAATAGATCGACCTCTGCTCGGAGTTTCCTGGCGCGATCAGAGAATCAGAAATGAGAAGATTGAACAGCGGGCGGACACCAGGGTTAAGTGGCTGTGGGTGGGAACCATTTCTTGTAGTACCGATGGTCGTTGGGACAGAAAAGAAAGAAAAAAAGAAAGAAAGAAAGAAAGAAGGAAAGGAGGAAAGGAGGAAAGGAGAAAAGGAGGAAAGGAGGAAAGGAGGAAAGGAGGAAAGGAGGAAAGGAGGAAAGGAAAAGGAAAATATTTAGAGCCAAATTCCACATAATATCTCTTTGATATCTCAGAGAGATCTTCCAAGCGATATACCAGGTATATTATACCTAGTTACTAAATCCTAGTATAAAGGCACTTGGAAGGGGCGGATAGGGGCGAAGGCACAGCAAGATGCGTTATGGCATCGTGGTTGTGAGATTGAAAGCTGTATTTTAATTTTGAATCTTTGTTAGAGTCTGGCTAGCCAAATAATGTTGACAGATAGTTGGTTCAAACCATAGAGTAAGGAATGTTTGATCTATGTTCAAACTTAGCGGAATCTATATTATCTAAATTAAATCTTAACCAAGAAGTCTTAGCCTCATCCATGGATACCGCCAAAAATAATGCATCGTCTGGATCATTTTATATTGCGCCTACGGACGCTGTGGAAGTTTCTGGCCTCATCAATAACCTGGACATGGAAAGTGCCCCTGGCCACGATGGTGTTAGCAATATACTTTTAAAGGCTGTAGTGGACATCATCTGAGAAGTATCGAGATCGGTATATTTCCTCAGGACTGGAAGTCTGCCGTTGTTGTTCCGATTCATAAAGGGGGACCCTCAAATATGCCTAGTAATTATCGTCCTATCTCGCTTCTTGGTGCCTACTCTAAACTACTCGAAAGAATAATTAATAAGCGGCTTGTCCAATCCCTAGAAAGAAATCGAATCCTGTCAGATCGTCAATTTGGTTTTCGCCAGGGTAAGTCCACGGAGGACGCGGTGAAACTCCTGACCGATTCAGTTGTATCTCATCTTGATGAAGGTAGGAGTTGCATTGGCGTCTTCCTGGATCTGGCGAAGGCCTTTGACACGGTTTCGATTCCCCTTCTTTTGAGGAAAATGGAAGCGTTTGGCATACGTGGAACTCCATTACACTGGTTTTCTAGTTACCTGTCGAATAGAAGCCAGAGGGTCAAATTGGGTAATTTGGTCAGTGCACCCAACCCTATATCTTTCGGGGTACCACAACGTAGCATACTGAGCCCTACATTATTCATTGCATATGAATGACATCATGTCTCTTAAGCTTCAAAATGGCAGTCTTCTGTGTTATGCAGATGATACAGCTGTAGTGTTCCGCGGGGATTCTTGGCAACTAGCACACGATGCTGCTGTTTCAGGTCTTAGGACCATATCTAGGTGGTTGGACACAAACTTACTAACTCTCAATGCTGATAAATCAAAATTCTTATGTTTCCATAAAACAGCCACATCTAGGCCACCAGAAGATTTCGCGCGTCTGAAAATCCATACGGACACATGTGTGACTGCGCAGCCTTGCCCCTTAACAAACTGTTCCTGTGACTGCATTACCGGAATCCGCTCGCTTAAATATTTGGGAGTAATGTTAGACGAGAATCTTAACTTTAAGGCTCACATCTTTGTAACGACAGGTAGGGTTCGCAAAATCATCTACACTATGAAACTATTAAGGGAAGCCGCAGAGGTACCACTGATCAAGGTGGTGTATATGGCCCTCGGTCAGTCCATTCTAAATTACTGCATCCTCGTGTGGGGTGGTTCTGCTAAATCCCATGTGTTATCCTTGGAGAGAGCCCAAAGAGCGGTCTTGAAAGTTGTTTTACGGCCACTATGTATACCCACATTGAAGCTCTAAGATCATCTGTCCACTCTGCATTAGCAAGTAAGAGAATTTACAAAGTTCCTAAAGCTTCTGTCAGGACCGCCTTTGCAAAAAGGTTCTCAGCATTCCTTTTCCCCCATATCTATAATTGTGAAATGCTGCGATATTAGGTACTGTCTAGGTAGGGAGGCTAAAGCTAAAATTCTAAAACTTTGCTAACCTGGGACTATATCACAGCTATAGCACAGCTGAGGAAATCCTTCTTGTGCAATCGTAGGGGACGGAATACTGCCGTCGGATCCCAAGAAATTGCAAGTACATTTCGTAGGGCTACTTCTCACTATTTTCCCCTTTTGCTCTCGCGCTTACACACACACACACACACACACGCACACACACACACACACACACACACTCATGCATATTATAGTGATTGTGAAATAGCTAATTAGTTATTATAGGCTGATAATCTGAAATTGAACTCCACGACACAGGCATTGCCTAGTGTGGAGCTCACTGATACGTGTAATATGTAATAACATGTCTTATGGTAAATAAACTATTTTGATTTGATTTGAGATATTTCCTTGTGGTATCACCAATTGTCTATGATTTAAACAATTTTGTAGGTGGGTCCTCTACAAATAATGTTGATACTTTATGTACTAGTTCTAACATTTTCCGATCGAGTTGAAATTTGGTATAGTACCTACTTATGTAATTTTTTTGTGATGGATTATTAAGGTATTATCCAGCTAGGTCTTATTTACACTACATTTAATTTTTCGCCTTGTATATGGTTAGAAAGTGTAAACATATGTGTTTGTCGTTGACTTTACTGTACTGTACATATTGGTATAAATAATGTGAGCTGACTATGAGTGCACGTCAACATATATTTAACTTATTTCGTTAAGTACCTCACGTGTGCATAGAGAATTAAAAATATTTTGAAGTATCCAAACTATTATTCCTACTACATAAAGTGTGACCAGCCGCAGATTTTTTAAATTTACCACCAAAACTTTGAGTAATATTTCATTAGCCAGACTATACGTGAAGGTAAAGTAGACTTTGACAGGACGCGACACCGCATCGTGGCACGATGTCGCGTCAAACTACGATGCGATGTCGTATCTTGTAACTGTGATTTCCTAAAGCGACAAAATAGATTAGTTAATGCTTTATTATTTATCAAATTGATGTTCTTAGTCTATGGCCACAATTTTTTTAGATCATCATTGTGACCATCTAAAACATGGGTAAAACTCATTGGGTCCAGATTTTTGTTGTATTTCTACTTAAACCGTAATGGAATTTGGTGACTTGGAAGAAAAAAAACGGTGAAGGGTGAGTCGGACCCGCGCACCGAGGGTTCCGTACAATACTTGTCCCAGTCTAACTGACTGGGTAAAGTTAAGCTTTCACCTGGTATGTATGGTGCTGGATACAAATGAGGTGCAAAGTTAACGCAACCGATTTTCAGATCAATACGTCAACAGGAAGGGGGTCAAATTTCAATTACTAGATTTGACCCAAATAAATAAATAAATAAACAAACAGGGCAAGCTGAATAAAACCGTTTAAAAAATAGCGAATTAGAAATTTTGACTTTTGCTCGCTTTGCCCGAGGCGGAGCCTTAAGCGGGCACAGTTTTTAAGAATAGAAACTACGTCGATAACATCAATAATACTCCAGACTTAACATAGACTTTGATCAGTATCAAAAAGTAACAAATTCATAAAAAAATGTAACTTATTACCAAACATATAACATAGCTACTTTAAATAGACTTAACATTTGGCTAATATCACAGCCTTGACGAAAATTCTTCTTCTTTTCCGAAACATAAACTCTAAATCAAACAAACATTTATTTTATCTTTGTCACAGTAAAATGATCCAATACCAATATAATACATAGAAGTGGGCATATGCTCACTTTGCCCTGCCCGCTTTGCCTTTTCCACCAAATCCACATTGTACTCAAACAATACCTTTAAATATTTCGCGCATATTGATGACAGTTTTACCAAAGCAAAGCTAAATAACCGTCAATCCATGTTACAATTAATGTTATTCAACAACGTCCTCACAAATCCACAGAACACTCGATTCATACCTTGTATTTTTCATATCTGAACGGATCAAATCGTAATTTTTGTCACTACAACTACACGCGCATGGTCACTAACAGCGGCGATGGGCGACCGCGGCAGGCAGTGCGGGGCGGGGCGGGTATCTCCACGCAGTTACACCACCATTGCTGTTATATTTTTAAGGTGAGCCGTAGTGCTCGCTTTGAGCCCTATGCTCGCTTTGGGCCCTGCTCCCCTACTTTTTTTTTTATAAATAATTACACAAAGAAAGTAAATTAAGAACACAAATAAATTAAGAAAGAAAAATTGAATGCGTTCCACTACAATCTAAGCAGGACTCGAACCTGCGACCTCTGCGTTTCCGGCGCATTGCTCTCCCAACTGAGCTATTAGATCGCTACGTCAATCACACCAAATCCTTAATTCCATATTTCTTACGCTACTGGAGCGCCCTCTGCGTCATATGTGTTTGAAATGCTTAGCTAGTGGTATTTCCACATAAAAAATAGAATCCTAAAAAAAAATATATAAAAATATTTACCTAGTATGTAGTACTATTAAGTATTTTATGGTAAAAGGGTCCCGTTTGGACGTTCTCTATTACGGTTCCGTACGGAACCGATATAGTAAAACGAAGCTAGCAGGCTCTTTTCACGGCTGGCATGTAGGTACAGTGCTTTTCTCAAACATATGCAATGGAATGAAAAAATATACCACTCAAAAAATATATATAATTCAGCTGTTTAGGCTGTTCATGAACAAAGACGCCATGCTTAATAAAAAATTATGACGATTACGTTACGTTAATGATGAGTTGATGACATTTCATTACATGTTTGAGTTAAGAAATTTTATATTTATATGCATAGTTGTTTAAGTAAAAAAACATGATTGACCTCTATATTATACAATAACACTACTTTACAGCTCCTGTACTCGGTATCATCGGATCACGAAAATTAATAAAAGGGAAATATTATCCACATAACTGGACGCAGATATACGATTACAACTTCGGAGAGGATGAAACGGTCTCATTGGAATGCTACTTGACGGACGCTGCAAAAAAGTACCTCTTAAGTTTTCATATTTCGGAGAATACAACAAGTGTAAATGAAACTACTCCTACGGGTATGTATTACAGTTTATGCAACTGGAAAATACAGTGCACCTTAGTACTGGAACCCAATTTTTTATTAGTTACTTAGTTTTTAACTTCTTGTTCTGTATTTTAGTTTTAATTAATTGCTCATATTGTCAAAAATGTTTATGCTATTTTAAGGCCTAGTTATGTACAGTTACGTGCACGGCTTTATGGCTTTATATACACCAGCACACACACACACACACACACACACACGCGCACGCACGCACGCACGCATGCACGCACGCACGCAACGACGCACGCAGTGTCAGTGCAGAAAAGAGTCCCTTTTACAATTAGGTACACATAAAAAACGAGGCCATAACTGACAAAATTTCACAATAAGACAATAAATTAAGGTTTATAAGTTTAAGTTTAGTTTAATGAATGTTCATATTTACTGCTAGTGCGCGTCGTTGTTACTTAAGTGTATGTCTCATGTGCAATAACTATTTGTGAGTTGTTGAAATTGGCTCTATGATATTTCTATGCACAGAAAGTTTCTATGCTCAGTGTATTAGCTGTTGGTTGTCCTAAATAAATAACTAAAACCCTATACTCTTGAATGTTTTTCAGAACGTACAACTTTGGCCTATAAAACAGTATTCACGCTTAAAAAGGAACACACAACTATGAAGTGCGTAGCAGAGAATAAGGACCGTGCCTCAAATCTTCCGAAAACCCTCACTAGTATAATATATCTTCACTACAATCCAGCTACGACTAGTAAGTACCTTTTTTATAACGGCACAACATAGTGGCTCCTCTTCGCCTGATGTTAGGCAAAAAGGGGAGCCCAAGTCGCAATGGCAACTGACAAGAAACCAACGGTGCCATGTCAGTTTGACACTGCCATGCTGGCCCGAGATGCTTCTTCACGCTTCGTTTGGGGTTCCAAGTTATAAGAAGGAGGAAACACATGAGCTGGCAAAGATTAATGTAATGTACTTGATTAAACTTGCTTAAAGCGTGAGCCATCTATTCTTTTTACGGTTCCGTACCTGAGTGGGCAAATTCGGAACCCTTATATAGAATCTCCTAGTTGTTCTTCTGCAAGATCCGTATGGTTACGAGTGAAGGTAATTACCTACATACAGAGATTTAGGTCAAGAAATTAAGGATTCCAGGGCCTAATTTTCTGATTAAATGCCTGTGAGAATAAAGAACGTTCCCTCGTCTATAATCCGATGTAATAGCAATATAACCTTTGGAGGAGAAAATAAAGAAATATAGGATTCATACAAGCTCTTAAATTTTGACCACAGGAGGGACAACTTTGATTTTTTGAACTCTGTATCCATACTAATATTATAAATGCGAAAGTGTGTCTGTCTGCCTGTTCCCTCTTCACGCTTAAACCGCTGAATCGATTTTGATGAAATTTGGCATGGAGATAGTTTAAGATCCGAGGAAGGACATAGGATAGTTTTCATCCTGGAAATTATCCCTAAAAATATTGAAAAGTGAGTAAGTAATTCATGATGACATTGATGACCCTGTAGGAAATAAAATTATTAGACCAAAAGCACAATTGCTCTTACATTTGCGTAGGCGCTTTTAATAATCCCTTTTATTAATTAAGGTGATTAGGTGGATATGGATATCTATCGTGTTGTAGGTACGAAGTTGCTTCCATACTTCCAAGTTCCACGCGGACGTAGTCGCAGGCAAAAGCTTGTGATATTATAAGCGTGCTATAATATTCAAGCCTGAAGGACGAATACGTCAAGGAGGTCATCATCATCATAATATTGATTTAAAATTACACTATTTTTCCGACATTATCATAACAAAACGGGATTTAATCGCTTTCATACCATTTTTTTCTGAAATTCTTCCTTATGTATATCTTAAAAATACACTTTTAATGTTTTCTCCGAGGACTACGTATGTAGGTAGGTACTTACGCCTAAATTCTTAAGATAGGTACAAATTAAGTTAAGTTCATATTAGCATGTAATAGTAAAGTTGTAGTCCTTTGTAAAAAAAAAATGCCGTAAAAACACATAATAATAATAATAATAATTTCGAATATCTTTTTCAGATTCACAAACAGTTTGGTGGGCAGGTGCATTATTTATAATTATGATAATTATAATAATAATTGTTGCCATAATATGCCGGAGAAAAAAGGGTAAAGATATTATTATAATATAATGCTTTTACGTGAATTTAATCAAATACATGGTGAAAATATAATACGAGCAAATATATAAAAATTTTGATTTTATTTGTTAACAAACATATAGGTTGTTGTGCTTAAGATTCAACTGGCGAATGATTAATGTGCATAATTGTGATGTTCCTGATATTTAATGTGCGATGCGAGGGGAATAAAAACGTCTGTTGAGTATACGCAAAAATGAATAGGAAAACGAGTAACTATATAGTATGCCATTCAACAGTATACCAAACATTCTCAGACATTTTTTTTAGGACAAAAAACGTTATGCGATACGACCGGCACCCGTGTACGCCTTTAAGTTTTAATTCTTATTTTTACTTCTTAAAAATGGGTCATTTTAACGTAATTCACAGAGAAAACTATGTTTTTTTCTCAGTCAACCTTTGACAACGCTGTAAAGCTATCGAAACGTCGGGAACCCTCAAATAATTAATATACGAGATACATACAGGGGCCTAATTCGAGTGTCGATCGCCAAACGTCAGATCACCGTTAGATAACAGTCATCTCTCCGTGATCTCGCCTTTGAACTGTCATTAAAACGCGATGATGAAGCTCATCGCGTTTTAATGACACATGTGACATATCTCATCTCAGTTTTGGAAATACGACGATACGATAACAATTGTCAAAAATGCTATTCATGTATATAAATTTCTGTTTTGAACGAAACGTAACGGACTAATTTCACGTACTACGCGGTCAATTTAAAGTATGCGCCTGTTATTTATGCCGTCACATACAAAGGAAGAAAATTTTGCGCGTCCGAATTGACGAAGTTGCGATGTTCTAGGGATATCGCCACTTGTCAAGTAGGCACACGTCAAAAGTGACGGATGGCGATGAAAAGGAGAGATCTCCATTATATCTCTAAAATTGGTCGAATACCCCCCCTGGTCATTATAAATTTAGATTATTTTTGCCTAAAATTACAGTGTTATTGTATTTTCCATTTCGCCCATTGAAGTCGGTTATTTTTTTGTTAAAAAGTGATTAGTTTATTTTAGAACAAAGAACTGAAGATGCAATCGCACCAGCGGAGGTGACCGTTCATCCATATGAGGAGATTGTGGAGGATGAGAGCGCCAGGCCCCCGTGCCCTCCGCCTCCTGAGCTCGTCTACGCGGGTAAGACAACACTTACAGGGTTCCGTATCTAAAAAAAACGGAACCCTTATAGGATCACTTTGTCCGTCTATCTGTCAAGACCCTGTTTCTCAGGAACGCGTGGAAGTATCAAGCTGAAATTCATATCAAATATTCAGGTTTACTGTCCCTTGGAGCTGGGAAAAAATCAAACTTCTAAGCTAACGCAATCAAAAGATACAGCCGTTTATGCTGCAAATTTCGACACTCGCAAGGGAATCAAAACCTATAGGGTACTTCCCGTGAACTCTGAATCATGAAATTTGGTACGAAGCAACGTCTTATAGCACAGATAAAGGAAAAATTGCGAAAAACATTTTTTTTCTTATGCCTACAGGTTTGTGCGGCACCCTCGGTGCGCGAATCCGACTCGCGCTTGGCCGTTTTTTTTTTTATCTAATAACCCTCATATTTCTGTCTACAGAGGTGTACGACCACGGGGCGGGGCTGAAGCGTCCCAAACTGCACCCCCCCGCACTCCCCCCTCGTTGGGTGAAAATTAGAATGCGCTTGAGCCAGATCTATAAATCTACGAATGGCGAAGAGTTATGAATAAAAACAGATTTACCCTTGTTTTATACTCAGCTTTCATCGAATTTTCACATAATTTTTTTCTGAAATTATAAAATATTTTGGAAAGTGATAACACAAACCTAACCTAACCTACAGAGTTTTTCACCTATGATGAGTTCTGTGACGTTTCGAGTTTGACAGTTTTAGAGATGTATCATTTATCGAGTAAACTATCGATTTTTCTAAGAATTATTAGTGCCTATTTTTGGAGAAATTATATTAGAATAATATTTGTCCAGTTTTCCGCCCACGGCTATATTCGAGTGGAACGTGTAAAGTCTGGTTACATCAGCTAAAGATCGTTATCAACTTGCAGTTTTCATAGCAAAGTATGGTCGGTAAACAAAAAAAAATTAAAACTTACCTGCCATAATAGAAAGTATTAAAATACAAATATTTATTTATTCGCCAGCTTCAGAAGAAATTGCACCCTCATTACTACTGTCAGAATCTGCGGTATCTGAATCATCGGCGACATTGATGATCAAGTCATCTTGCAACCTAGCTGTTTATCCGAACGAAAAGCTGACAGTCCTGTAGTATAATATTTCGGCAATTGCCGATAATGTTGTGTCACGTCACTACTCTATTCCATTTCGCACATTGCGTCATTTAAAAAAATAAATATTTTTCTATCGTATTCGATGGAGTCTAATGGACTATATATTGCTATATATTTAAAAAAGGAACAGTTTTACATTTTTTTGATTATTTTACTTCAAATTATAAATTATTTTAAAAAAATTGCGAAAATAGGATGCGTAATTCGGAAAATTCAAGTATCACAGAACTCATCATAGGTGAAAAACTCTGTAATCCACAGGTTGTCATTATTTAGATTTCTGAAAAATTTATGACTTCCGAGCAAAAATTAATCTACGAAATGAAAATTCAATGAATTGTTTTTCTATAAAAGAAGAGGACATCATAAAAACGATATATCGGGCGGAAGGTTACTCCCGTGTTCGAAATCGGATAGTGCTGTCCCGCTCATTCATAAATATTGTTTGACACGATATCTAGAGGGATGCCACGGTCAAATTTCGATCTGCGGAGTGGCCCTTCTGTGCTTTTGTGGCGACAGAAGGCGCCATGGCACCGCGCCAATGTACAATATAAAAGACAAGCTATTTTTAAAAGTTGCCAAAACAAAATGTGTTTAGTCTAAAGAGAGATCTAAGTATTTATTGCTATCAAGTAAAAATGTTTGTCTGGCAGAAATCGTTCGTCAGCGATAAGATCGGCTGTTGTTTTGTTCTATTGTAATTCTACGTATCTAGTACTATTAAGTATTCTGTGGCATCTGTTTGTAAAGCACTTCAAAGAAAATTACAAACAGATTCGCAATAAAACAATTAACAACATTTCAAACTAAACCATTGATACAAAGATCAAAGCTCAATGAAAAATTGAAAATGACTTACCTGGTGGAAGATACCGGGAATCGAACCCGGTACCTCATTTCGCCACCATAACTCCCAAGCAACCTATCGAATTTTTCCTTATGCTTTGTGTGTCGATCTTTGCATTTTTAATTTGGTTTAAGATGGATATAAAAATCATTGATTCAACAATCAAAAATATAAAATTCCGCGTGTTAATTGCGCTGCATTTATTATTGCAGTGTTTTTCAAACTGTGGGTTGCGACCCCCAGGGGGATCGCGGCATATATCCAGGGGGGTCGCGAGGATCAGCATCGAGAAAGTCTCGTGACTACAAGGAATGCATATTTTTTCAAGCATGTACATTTGCAAGCTTTATCGTACAAACTAGGTTTTAGGGGGTCGCGAAAGAATTTTATTGGTCATTTTGGGCCGTGACACCAAAAGGTTTGAAAAACACTGTATAATTGCATTTTGGTAAGTCTATAAAGAAATATTTAAAATACGAAGTCAAAGTGTAGATACAGAAGTAGTAATAATTGTGTATTTAAGAAATACTTACGTTTAGCCCTATATATAATATACACTTTTATCCCCTATTAGGGGAACCCCATACAAACTTCCATCCCCTTATTTAAAGGGTGATTTTCTAAAAATCCTGGAATATTATGTGTTTTATTTATAACAAGGAGTCCCTATATCAATTTTCAGACCTCTAGTATCAAAATTTGCAGAAGTCTCATACAAACTTCCATCCCCTAGTTTAAGGGGTTGGGGGGTAAAAGTTCCAAGTTTTAGAATTATTTTTTTGTTTATGTACTAATACTAGCTTACATACCAAATTTCAGCTTTCTAGGTCATCGGCAAGTACCGCAGAGGTTTTGATACGTCAGTGTATTAAGTGAGTGGCAAAATCGGCGTATTTTAGGTACCAATAGAGGCCATATTACACCCTTTCTAAATAGTCACAACATGCTGAACATGGAACACCCTACACATGGCCACATTACTCTTTGGAGTTATAAAAAACAAGCAACCGACATACCTATTTCAAAAACTTACCTTTTCACAACGCCAAACTAGACAAGAAGCGCCACGCCCTATATGCCCCTTACACCACTCGGCTGCTTTTCGTGGTAGCTTCCGCTTTGCTGCCACGAAATGTTGGAATGATCTGCCACCGCCTATAAGGAACTCAAACAGTGTAGCAGCATTCAAAAACCGTATCACAAAGTTCCTGATAAATAAACAGAAGTTCCAACACATGCAGCCATCATTTCATCTATTTAATTTATTTATACATATAAGTACATAGGTATATTATGTATATCATTAACCACACATACAAAAGAGTTTTAAATCGCAGAGTCTGTTTGTTTGTTTTCCTATTCGTTGTATTGTTGTATTTTTCATTATTAATTTGTGTGGCACGTAGGTAATTTAAAGTTTAATGTATAAGAATATAAAGTTAGGTCTATCTGAATAATCATTAATTAAAGTAGTTACTTGTGATGTTTTATATTTTGTTTTATATTGGTACATTTTATGCGTCACTTAGTGATCTGCTGTATTATAGGCGTCACTGAAAATCAGCGTCATGAAGTGAGTTTTTCTTACGTCATGACATTAAGCTGAGTGACGACCTTTTTAGCTGGGAATTTGGGCGCTCTAGTGTTAACTGTGACGAAACGAGTTCGAGAAAAGGTAGGTAGTGCCCCGCCTTTTTTGTTCGTCTTGGCGGGAGCACTACCGTGCCCCCAGATTCATACTTTATTACAAATTGCATCCACGACCCAGGCACAAATATTCGAGTTCATCACACAAATATTTGCCCTTGCCGGGATTCGAACCCAGGACCGTCGCGACAGTAGCACAGTAGGCAGTTGCTTAACCACTGCGCCAACCGCGTCGTCATTTTATGTGTTCAACCCGCATATCACGAAAAATCACTAGAACTAATCACTTGTGTTTACCTATTAGGTACATTATTATAAGAAAAACAGTTGTGTTATTACGTTCATGGTCTCAAAGTGACATCACATCCGATACCTCGAGGTAATTAAATAAACTCCTATAAATTTGAACGCGATTGTCCCGTTTTATTATAATAATGTAAACTATAATTAATAATAATCAACTGGGTAAAGTGGAAACAACCAGTCGGAATATTTATAGACAAATTTTGCAACTGAAACTCATATTGCCTACGTCTGTGAGAGGTTGGAAACATTGGTTTTTACCTTAAGCGCCATACTGCATTAAAACATTCCGCTCAATCTGGCGCGTATAATCGATAACTTCCAGAAGGTAATAAGTAATTAAGTACAGTTACTTTGGCATTTACGACCTTTTTATAGAACTTCAAATCTTTCTCGTAATTTAAAACTAGGGCCTAAAACCGCTGTTTTAAGCCAGTCTATTGTGAAGGATGGGCAACTACGGAACCCTACACTAAGCGTGGCCCGACATGCTCTTGGCCGGTTTTTTTTATAAATATTAACACAAAGGTAAATTATATTAAAAACAAGTCCGTTAACATTTAAAAAGTCATTTTTAATAACACAATATATGCCTGGTATGAAAACGTTTATTTACAATGGAAGAAACCACATTGGGGTTTTTTTTTAAATAACACTATTTAAATGCAATCCTTTCCTGTTCTGGCACTCATGCAATCTGGATCGGAAATTTTCCATCACTGCCCGCAAAGTGTTACGAGGAATTGCTTGCATTTCGTCGCGAATATTTTCCTTTATTTCTTCTATAGTGCTGGGGTTGCTGCCATAAACTTTACTTTTGAGATATCCCCAAAGATAAAAATCCATTGGGGATAAATCTGGGCTCCGTGGGGGCCAGTTTATTTTACCTCTTTTGGGAATCGCTTTTTCTCCGAAAATTTCTCGCACGGCGGCAAAGTTCAAAGTTCAAAGTTCTTTTATTTGCTAGAATCATGGTACATGAGGATGACAAATATTACAAAAGAACAACACAATTCACCATAGTAATGGCATGCAAATTTCAAATTCTTACATTAACAGATGATAGTTCGTTTTCTATTGGGAAACAGTATGACATTTTGGATACACGTCTACCTGAGCCCAAAACACCCGGTAGCCGGACTGAACACCGCGTCAGAAGGGGGGAGGGGGGGGTTCAAAATACAGTGCTCCCGTCGTTCAGAAAAAAAAATCTGGCGGACTAGTTTGGACCTTTAAGTCAAGTTTGGTGGCGTTATCCGGTAATTAGATGATGCCCGATTCATTACCTGTGCCAGTTTTTTAGGGTCCCGTAGCAAAATATGACGCAATCCTTAAAATAACAAACTTTCAGTACTAACAAAATGTAAACAAACCACTATATTTTTTGTATCAAACTTGGTATATAAAAAATACTATCCAAAAGCCAATTTAATACAGATTCTAAAAACATTAACAATTAATATAAATTTGTCTATTTTCAATGAAAAATAAAATATTGAAAGTACTGCAACGGTCGTCAGCGCAGCGTAGGGAACGGCAAAAAGACCCGAATACTAAAGTAAAATAAGTATTACTAACAAAAAAAACTAGTCAAGTGCGAGTCGAACTCGCGCATCGAGCGTTTCCTACAAATTTTAACCTTTCTCATCCCATCTTAACTGGTAGGACCCGGTTAAGTTAAGTTTGCACCTGGTAAGTATGGCCCCGCATACAAATGAGGTGTAAACTTAATCCAAACGGTTAGTCCTTATATAACTTTTGAGAGCACATTTTTTTTATGTTTTAATTAGAAATGTACAGTTTTCAGATAATTACCTGTACTGGTGGTATAAGACGACATTAGTTGCTAAATTTCATAGTTCTAGGTCAACGGAAAGTACCCTATATACTTTGATTCTCTTGAGAGTGGCGAAAAATAAATATACGGCCGTATCTTTTTTTTTTTATTAATTTAGAAAATTGATTTTTTCACGACTTCAAGGGATTGTAGACTTGAGTATATGGTTTAAATTTCAACTTGATATCTCCACGCGTTCCCGAGATAAGGGTTTTGACACACATACGGACCGAAGGAAAACAACGTAATTATATAAGGTTTCCGTTTTTGCCGATAGAGGTACGGAACCCTAAAAATAAGATATCTATAGCTTTCATAATATCTATAAATTAAATTTCTTAAAATAATATATTAATTATAATTGATATTCTATTATCTATTATTAAGTAAAACAAAAGTATTTTTCTCTCTTTACAAATATATTTCTTCTTTTTAATATACTAGCTGCACCTCACGGTGTTACCCGTGGTCAAAAAATAGCACATGTGTTAGTCCAAAGAGTCAGCTACCTCCATCCTGAATTTTATTAAAATTGGTCCAGCCACTTGAGCGTGAAGAAGTAACAAACACCCACACTCACAAACTTTCGCCTTTATAATATAAGTGTTATTTGTAATCATCTTCAATCTATAAACGAAGTCAGATAATAGTTAAATAATAGTTAAAAATAAATACAAATAATAGTCGTCTGTGAATCAATTATCTAGGTTATTTTTTGACCACGGGTAACACCGTGAGGTGCAGCTAGTACCTATATTAAAAAGAAGAAAGATATTTGTAAAGAGAGAAAAGTACTTTTGTTTTACTTAATAATAGATAATAGAATATCAATTATAATTAATATATTATTTTAAGAAATTTAATTTATAGATATTATGAAAGCTATAGATATCTTATTTTTAGGGTTCTGTACCTCTATCGGCAAAAAAGGAAACCTTATATAATTACGTTGTTTTCCTTCGGTCCGTATGTGTGTCAAAACCCTTATCTCGGGAACGCGTGGAGATATCAAGTTGAAATTTAAACCATATACTCAAGTCTACAATCCCTTGAAGTCGTGAAAAAATAAATTTTCTAAATTAATAAAAAAAAAGATACGGCCGTATATTTATATTTCGCCACTCTGAAGAGAATCAAAGTATATAGGGTACTTTCCGTTGACCTAGAACTATGAAATTTAGCAACTAATGTCGTCTTATACTACCAGTACAGGTAATTATCTGAAAACTATACATTTCTAATAAAAACATAAAAAATGTGCTTTCAAAAGTTATATGAGGACTACCCGTTTGGATTAAGTTTACACCTCATTTGTATGCGGGGCGATACGTACCAGGTGCAAACTTAACTTAACCGGGTCCTACCAGTTAAGATGGGATGAGAAAGGTTAAAATTTGCAGGGAACGCTCGATGCGCGAGTTCGACTCGCACTTGACTGGTTTTTTTTGTTAGTAATACTTATTTTACTTTAGTATTCGGGTCTTTTTGCCGTTCCCTACGCTGCGCTGACGACCGTTGCAGTACTTTCAATATTTTATTTTTCATTGAAAATAGACAAATTTATATTTATTGTAAATGTTTTTAGAATCTGTATTAAATTGGCTTTTGGATAGTATTTTTTATATACCAAGTTTGATACAAAAAATATGAAAATATAAGGGTTTGTTTACATTTTGTTAGTACTGAAAGTTTGTTATTTTAAGGATTGCGTCATATTTTGCTACCGGACCCTAAAAAACTGGCACAGGTAATGAATCGGGCATCATCTAATTACCGGATAACGCCACCAAACTTGACTTGAAGGTCCAAACTAATCCGCCAGATTTTTTTTTCTGAACGACGGGAGCACTGTATTTTGAACCCCCCCTCCCCCTTCTGACGCGGTGTTCAGTCCGGCTACCGGGTGTTTTGGGCTCAGGTAGACGTGTATAATACCCGTGCAAAATGGCATTGCTGTACTCAAAATTGTATACCTCTCCATACAAGCATTCCCAATAGAAAACGGACTATGACTGGTAGTCCATATTAAACGGACTATGACTGGTAGTCCATATTAAACGGACTATGACTGGTAGTCCATATTAAACGGACTATGACTGGTAGTCCATATTAAACGGACTATGACTGGTAGTCCATATTAAACGGACTATGACTGGTAGTCCATATTAAACGGACTATGACTGGTAGTCCATATTAAACGGACTATGACTGGTAGTCCATATTAAACGGACTATGACTGGTAGTCCATATTAAACGGACTATGACTGGTAGTCCATATTAAACGGACTATGACTGGTAGTCCATATTAAACGGACTATGACTGGTAGTCCATATTAAACGGACTATGACTGGTAGTCCATATTAAACGGACTATGACTGGTAGTCCATATTAAACGGACTATGACTGGTAGTCCATATTAAACGGACTATGACTGGTAGTCCATATTAAACGGACTATGACTGGTAGTCCATATTAAAATTTTCAAGCCTAACGGCATTTTGTGAGTCATTTTGGCAACATGACTTTTCCGATGTAAAAAAGCCTGCTGAATTCGATTCTGGATGTTGCCAAGCCGAATTTTGACTTCATTTTCGTTTAAGTGAAGTTACAGACTCAAAAAGGTTAGAAATTGATACAAGATTTAAAAAAAAAACGTAAATTTCCTGACATTTATTACCAACAGAATAACATCAAATTTATGATTGTAAAATCATCATCCTCCTTCCTGTTCAAACAATCATTGGCACATGATTTGCACATATTGGTGCATACTTCCTCTGCCGAGCGGGCTTATTCTTGATAGCTGATTTTCATATTCATTAATACATAGGTACAGTGATAATTAAATGTTTAAACTTTCCTTTTGCGTAGCGAGTCGTACATGAACATGAGCCTTATTATTGTATGAGCCCACTATTCCGACTACGGTTAAATTAAGATCAGTTCACTTCAGGAGACCGTCCAACGACCTTCATCAGGTCTTCAGTTCACCTGGCGATACCTCCCGGCGGCCGTCATAAGGTCGTCAGTCCACATTGAGCTTCCTGTGACCTTCATCAGGTCATCAGTCCACCTGTCAAGAGCTTCCAGCGACCTTCATTTTGATATTACTTGGTGATTCATTTTAGTAAGTACTAAATACTTGGCCATAAATAAATTGCACCTTTCTTGAGGAAGATTTGACTGCCTATATAGTTCATGTGTATCTATCTGAAGGAAAAAATGCGTAAGGGTAAAAAAACATTCAGAATCCCTGGTACTGAAAAAAAAACGCAAAATGAATTTTTACGATTATGTAAACTGATCACTGCGAAAGTATACTTCAGGACAATAAATACGATTAGGAAAAAATGCGACTAGAAACATTTACCACAATTAAAATAAAATAGACATTTTATGCGTTTAAACTAAAATCTGAATGGGAAAATACGCTTCAGGAATATTTACTACAATTAAATATCGCTTTTAGGAATATGATCTAACAAATCGCTTTGGCCATCTTCGTGATAGCGTGCAGGGGTTAGGTTCATTTGACTTTTAATGATTTTCTCCTGTGTGAATAAAAAAAGATTGGTCACAATATTTCAAATTATCAAAGTAGTGTTAAGTTCAAACTTATTTCATTACTGTATTATCACAGAACCCAATACTATTATATTTGATTATTCGGACTACTTTTGAAATACAGTGGCGTCTAAGAATCATCACTGAACTGACGCCACCTTGTGGAAACACTTTTTTTTTCTTTTTTTTATTGACAGTCGCAGCCTTTAAAAAAAAACAATGGTAAAATTCCTTGTCGCCTACGCTCTTTTAGAATGAGGAACTTTTTTAATTTATCTTATTCTCAAATTCGCATATTTTAGAAAATGTAAAATGTGATTACATTAAATTTATGCCTCGTTAAAAAAGTGAAATGGTTAATTGATGATTTTCAGCATTTTGTGTACCTATAGTTGATTTTTTTTCTTTTAAAATGTAATGTTATTTTCCTGTCTTTTGAAGATTTCCCCTGTGTGAATGAAAAAAGATTGGTTAAGACTTAAGATATCATTGACGATTGTCAGGGGGCTACGATGGTTGCGTTTATCACGTGATAATTTAAGTGACAAGGCATCTGTCACTCACACTCGCATTTTGTCAAAACGTGACAGATGCTTAAGTCACTTATTTATCGCGCGATAAAAGCAACCATCATAGGCCCCCTGGAGACATTATGTATACCTAATATTATTATATCTTTTTTTTTCTTTTTTTAACTATAATCACATTTTGTTTTTACTTTTCAAATATCCATTTTATTTAAATTTGTCTTTTGAAGACTTTTCCTGTGTGAAATGTAATTTTTAGACTACGATTTTTTAGGTAAGAAGTATACATATCTTGTTATGTCCTTTGTAGATTTTCGCCCGTGTGAACAAAAAAAAGGTTAATCCCTATTTTTTTTTCATTGTGTTTATGTACATAGAACTAGATATAGATTTTTTCGTATTTTTTTCTCTTAAGTACGTTAATTTGTATTTTTTTTTGTTTTTCTTATGTATTATGAACATTATTGGAAATAAATAATAAATTATTATATTCAGAGCGTTTTCATGCATCACTTTACAACTGTTTTTATTCGTAATTATTGAACGTATTCTTATTTGATTCCTGTTAGCAACATCATTATTCATTTGATCTTAAGAGGTCTTATACATTTAAAAATGTATTTTATTTATATTATGATAAATATATCAATTGATAATTTCAACCAACTTTTTAAATTTAATATTACTTTTCCCTGAGTTCTAGATAGCATAGCTATTTCATGATTTCTTTGCGTGCAGTCGAAAATTAGTTGAAAAAACCAGTTTTCTGCGGGAAATTAGTCGATTTCGAGAAAATTTTGAAACAAAAATTATCGATGAAAAATTCAAACTGTGGGTTTCAAATATATACCAATAAATCGCAATAGCCTTGTTCTAACTAGTAACATTGATAACATGTTTGATCATTAAAAAATGTCTAAAACAATCAGCATTTTTGAACGAATAACGAGCCTTATAATAGCGGATGCTATTGACCTAAAAATCATCATGACGCAATATTTCTAAACGCCTATTAGAATATTAAAACCATAATTTATTCTTTTATAAATAGCGTGCCAAAATGTATACATATTGTGGAATAAATCCTTGAGTGTATACTTAGTATATTTCTTTGGCTAGTAAAAACTAAATTTAAGAGGAACCGTGTTAAATCAGGTATTGTAACAGCCGTTTTAAAAAGGCTACTCGTTAACGTTGTGAACTTAATAGCTTGTCGGCATTAAACGTATCGCTCGTGTCGTTGAAACTAAAAAATAAATAACATTTGAATTTGGAATGGAAAACAAAGAACTAAAAACAAAATGGAAGACATACTGACATTTTACGAAAGGAATCATCGTGACGAACGTCGTCCCCGAATTTTTCGGAGTACGTTATAAATTCGAATTGAGAATGTTACCGAACACAGATGAAAGAAGATATTTGGGATGTTGTGCTTGATAAATACGAATTTTGAATTAGGAATGTGTATAAAAGAAAAATTAATGGAGTGAACTGTGCCGTTGTCGAATTTATCACAACCCAGTGTTAACCTGGGTGCCCGCCGTTGTACAGGCAAAATCGGCGGTCGTTCGCAGCTAGTCTTAAAGAAGTGCGTCGACTTGTCACGACATTGCGAAGATTAACCTTTTGTACTTACGCCAAGCATTTAAACAATACACCGTGTCCGATGCCGCAGCGAAAAAATAAAAAGTGCTCCATAATCAAGCAATTTTCCGATGTGACATAATGACTGGCTTTAAAAATATAAAAAAAAAACTGTGTTTTGCTACGCTCTGTTAGTTGACAAATAAAAAATAACTTGAAACATCCTTTTAAACGCGAAAAACAAGTGAAGGAGTGATCATGTTAGCACAGCTGTTATTTTTTACAGTATTCCTGAACGTTGACGGATACCAGTTGAAGCAAGTGGTTATCATATCTAGACATAACGTAAGATCGCCTCGAGTCACAAATCTGGAATTATATACTCCAAAAAGGTGGCTATCTTGGATTAGTGACGTCAGCGATTTGACACCAATAGGATGGAATCTCGAACGTTCTATGGGAAAGTACTTTTCTGATTGGTTGATTGATGAGAAGCTAATTTGATAACACTTGTCCGAAAGATGAAGCATTTGTTTACGCTAATACTAGACAAAGAACTAAAGAAACCGCTAAAGCATTTGTAGAGGGCGCTTTCGGAGATTGCGTAAGTGTTTACTACAAAAATATGACAGATATGGATCCTGTTTTTGATCTTATCATACGGAACAATTCAGAGATATTCAAAGATATAGTTTTTAACGCAATGCAAAAGAAATTGAATAGCACAGAATTGAAAGATGCATTTGAAGAGTTGAATAGATTGGTCGATTTTGGAAATTCGACGTATTGTAAAATGGGAAATATTTGCGATTTGAGTGAGATGAAGAGTGAAATTGTTTTAGAATTCAATAATGCGCCTAATTTTAGCGGAGCTTTGAGGATTGGTTATAATCTCGTTGATGCGTTTTTGATGGCTTATTACGATGGCATGTCTTCAGAGAATGTTGCATGGGGACAAATACAGACAGATAAACAATGGAAATCACTCTTATCAAAAATAAATACTATTCAAGAACTACGTTTTGAGACTAAGGTTTTAGACAGACATGTAGCGTCTGCATTACTCGAATATTTCACGAATATTTTCGAAAATGGTACCAAGAAATTTTATTTACTAGTAGGCCACGATGCAAATATCAGTGCTTTGTTGTCTTCTTTGAATTTTAAAGAATATATTCTCAAAGATCAGTTTGAGAAGACGCCTATAGGAGGGAAGATAGTGTTTCAAAAGTGGTACGACAAAGAACATGATTTAGATTTGTTGCGAGTGAATTACGTGTATCAGTCCAGTGAACACATAAGAAATGGTGTTGAGGTAGCTTCACAACACCCGCCATCTTGGGTGACGCTGGAAATGTCGAATTGTACCGTTGACACGAACGGATTGTGTCTTTGGAATGATTTCATGTGTATATTAGATACAATATGATGTTAAAAATTGTTTTTATTTCTTAGCTAGCATGTGTCTCTCTGACAGTTAAATTTCCTTTTATGCTGCTATTTTTATACTGACTTCAAAAAAGGATACGCCGTATCCTTAGTAGGGCCTAATGAAACCATATAGTTATGTTACTGTTACAGTTATGATTTGACTTTGACTTTACTTTCTATAACTCCGGGAAAAGAGATCACTTCAAAGAGTTGGCTGAATTTATCAATATATTTGACATAATAAGAAAAAAACCGGCCAAGAGCATGTCGGGCCACGCTCAGTGTAGGGTTCCGTAGTTGCTCATCCTTCACAATAAACTGCTGTTTTAAGCCCGAGGTTTACGTTAAGAAAGATTTTAAGCTCTATAAAAAGGTCGTAAACGCCCTAGAAACTGTAATCCCTTATTACCTTCTGGAAGTCAACTTACGACCTTTTAAAGAAAAAAATGAAATTTGGCGATAACTCAAAAACAGCTCAACCGATTTTGTTCAATATAGTTTTCATTGAAAGTACTTATAAGGCCTCATTAACATGAATTTTTCCGATTTTTTTTGACCCGTGGTTGAAAAGTTAGAGGGGGGCGGGACTATTTTTTTTGTTTTTGGAGTAAATATTTACAAAACTGCTGACTTTATTAAAAAAATAATGTTAAAAGACCCCTATTATTTTTACAAGACCTATTCAACGATACCCCACACACTAGTGTTGAAAAGAAAAAAAAAATCACCCGCACTTTAGGTGTTCGAGAGGTACCTACCCGAAAAAATTTTTTTTTTTAATTTTATTTACCGTTCTGTCGGCGTTATACATACACATACTCATACCAAATTTCAGCTTTCTAGTACTAACGATCACGGAGCTAAGCCGCGGACGGACGGACGGACGGACAGACGGACATGGCGAAACTATAAGGGTTCCTAGTTGACTACGGAACCCTAAAAATAGAAGGGATGGCCTCTTAAATGCATGGTGTGATGCAACCTACAATAAAAAAATCATACATTTTAAAAGTAGAAATATTTATAATTTACTTGAGAGTGTTTTCATAATATAAGGGAATTTAATCGTCGCCTAGTACCCATAACACAAGCCTTCTTGAGCTTAATTTGGGACTAGGTTGATTTGTGTGAGGTTGTCTGATATTTATTTATTTATTATTTATTTATAATCTATTTTATATAATTCCCTTTTCATATGTTGACGGTTTTAAGTCCGCCAATTCGCTCCGGCTTTCCCTGTTGTTATTTGATTTCCCGTTACTGTAAATGGTTATACCTAAATCATACTTTCAGTACACGTTTGCGTCATCCTCTACAAATATGTTCAAAATATTAAACGGTTTTTTCCTAATATGGCGGCTGTAACACGGTAACTTTGTTTTAGTTAACAGGAAAATGCAAAAATGCAATCGGTTCAGAAATTATCGACACTCACCTGAACTTAACGTATTGGGAGTTATTTTAATTTATAACTTTAAAATATATACCTAACAACTTATAGTGTAAACTTTTAAATACGACTCAGTAAATTTGTACGGAACGCCCGACATGTTTCGAATTGTATTGGTGTTAATCTATATAAGTACTTCTCGCGTTTCAGGTATGTACT
Organism: Apotomis turbidana; assembly: GCA_905147355.2. Taxonomy (NCBI): domain Eukaryota; kingdom Metazoa; phylum Arthropoda; class Insecta; order Lepidoptera; family Tortricidae; genus Apotomis; species Apotomis turbidana. Next base: position 7,907,840 of record LR990307.1, read on the forward strand.
TACATTAACAGAAGATTGAAAAACCTAAGATGCTTTTCTTGTTTTAGGTACTTACTGACCAAATTGTAAGTAGGTAGGTATGTATGTTCGATTCAAGTCAGACTATTTTTAATCCCCGACAAAAAGTGAGGGGTGTCATAATCTGTGTATTTCTGTATCTGTGTGTCTGTCTGTGGCGCCATAACTCCTAAACAGATGGAAAGACTTGTTCGTCGAGATGGTTCTTAGCCATGTTTGATGGAAATAGGACCAGGGCCATGTTTCATAAAACTTACAATTGTCAGTGACAGGTGATAGATGACGTTTCATAAAATATTTGTCTATAAATATTTGTCACCAGAAAAACTGACATTTGTCAAATTGTCACGACAATTCGTCATTTTTGCGTTTCATAAAAAAATACTGGTGATATGAAAATCGGACAAATCATGGACGATTTTCTGACGATTGTCGTTTATAAAACGCATAATTGTCAATTTACAATTACAAACTTGTCCAACTGTCGCAATTTCTTGACAGAGGGTCTTAGCCTGTGTCAGGATTGAATGACAAATGTCGTGGAATTTAGCAACGTCGATAAATCTTAAGTAAAAATTTCCAATTTTAGCCAATGGCAATAGTTGTGAATGTTATTTATAAGAGAGCATAAGCGAGCCAGAAAATTTCGAGAAATCGGATTTTTTTGTTGAAAGTAAAGTCCGACTTTCAACGAAAAATTCCGGATCAGTAAAGTGGCGGTGTAATCAGTATGATCAGAGATATACGATTTTTGAGTACAGCAATGCCATTTGGTACGGGTTAGTACGCCACCCTGACTAACGTCGCAGTACTTTAAATAATTTATTTTACATTCAAAATAGACAATTTTATATGTAAGGTTAATGTTTTTAGAATCTGCATTAAACGGGCTTTCGAATGGTATTTTTTGTTAACCAAGTTTCATACAATAAATATGAAAATATGAGGGTTTCTTTGCTTTTCGTTACTGCTACAAAAATATTATTTTATGTATTGCGTCATATTTTGCTAGGGAACCCTAAAAACTGTTATTTGACATGACACCAAACTTGACTCAAAGGTCCAAACTAATCCGCCAGATTTTTTTTCTGAGTGCCACGAGCTCTGTACTTTAAATTAAATGAAATTATAAAAATAACTGACAAGTATATACTCGTCATGCATGCTTGTCGCTGTGATAATGACCGACCTGTCATCGAAAAGTATTTTATGCAAGATTTGTTAGAAACAGCCTAAAAGAAAACGTGACAATTACAACAGTATTCCTGTCGACAATTACAAATGTGTCAAGTTTTATGAAACGGGAATTGTCGTGACATTCTGACAAATGTCACCATTTATGACAAATTGTCGACTTGTCAAGCTTTATGAAACAGGGCCCAGTGTCCAAGATATTCAGCTTTAATTGGAGCAAGTGACAAGATCTCAGCCAATATTGAAGCTAAGAATTCCAAATTTCATAGTTATGTTTAGTTTTAGTAGCATTTTCTATATCACTAATTGAATGAAGTCATGATGACCAGTTAGGGTAAACCCACCAGTGAATGAACAAATACATTTTTTTTTCCTAAAATAAGACATAATCAAATAACGCAGTGGGTGCCGCATGATGGGCGGCGACGACGTGGCAGGCCAAGACGGAGATGGCGGGACGATTTGGACGCGTTCCTAAATGATTGGTCAGAAATAGCATCGAATAGGGAGTTTGAAAACGACTCATGGCCATTTCTACTACCTACTTGTCGTATTTTTTTTCACATTAGAGACTGCAACTGCAATAATAGCAACACTTGATAAATTTATTGTCTTCCAGTTTCATCATGGCCACCGTTTAAAGTTTATGTGTTTCTGGTTTTGAAGTTTTGTATGGAAAAATTTGGTCGCAGTTAAGAATAGTGCATGTTTGAAGTGAGATTTGAAGTGCATATTTTACGAATACCAGTTGAAAGTTTAGTTAATTGGTTGGGTTAAGAGTTAAACCTTGTGTAAATGTACACTTAAGTGGATTATTTTGTGATTAAGTCATTATTTATGGGTGTTCCGTTACTGGTTCGTTCGTTCAAATGTTCTGAACAGTGTGTTCATTTACTGGGGTCGGTTGAACTTAGATTTTTTTCTGAATTTAAATCTTAATCGTATTAAGGTTGTTTTTGGAGCTTTCGTATAAAAAAGGATTATGATACTTTGAGCTAGTATTGGAACACTAGTATTCATTTAAAGCAGTGTCCGACCGAAACACGTTTTTCTGCCGAAACCGAAACCGAAACCGAAGGTTCGGTTCTGATTACAGTTTCGGCCGAAACCGAAACCGAACCTTTTATAAATGTGATTAAAACGTTGTATAAAATGTAAGCTGGCCGTTCTTTTTAGATCTAATAATGAATACAATGAAAGATTTCGTTGACCGATAGAGCTAAGTGTTTCAGTTTCAGTTTGGTCCACAATTCTTTCATATCCTTACGGACGATTGGATACTTTTTTGTTCTCGCCTGGAGTCCGTATTTATAAATCGATGCTCATGATTTTTGTGAGTAGGTTTGATAACTTAGATTATTTTTGTCAATTAAAAAAAAAGTGCAGATGGATATAGAGTGAGGTGGGGTAAGACAAAGTAAAAAAAAAAAAACAATTTTCAGCAATTACATAACGAACTTACATTTCACTTCTGTTGAATTGATATTTTAACATTGACACTGGGTCTAAATTAAATTACTAAATAAATGAAAAGCATTAACAGCTGTAATACTGAACTGAGGTTGTGGTCTGTTAATTGTAGATGATATAAAATGAAACAAGTTTAAAACCCTAGCAACAAAATAATTGATTGATTTTTATAATTGCAATCAGGCTCGTAACGCTAATTCAAACGTAGGTACTCATTTTATTATATACACGCAACAATGATGAATCCTAAAGTCGTTTTATGAGATAAGTAAACCTCCTAACTTTTGTCCTAAATAACCTATAATAATTCATAACAAAACAAAATTAAGTAAATTTAAAGTAAATATAATTTTTTAACCGCAAATCTCGCGATTTTGAAAATTACGAAAAACTGAATTGACGAAAAATACTTTAATACTTATCGAACATACTTCACACACACACTGACAAAATTTCATGAGAATCGGTTGAAAAATGCGACATTAAGGCAAGGCAACAGCCGGTAAGCGCGTGGACATCCAAACATCCGGGCATACGAAATAATTTTGGGCCACGCTGAAACGGAAATGCTTTGCTCGCTCGGTCAGTTACTTAGCATTATTCGGGGAACAAACACAACCGTCACCTCACTAGACAGATTTGCTAAGACAAGAACCAAAATTAAGAAAAACACTGTTAAAATCAAAGCTTAGAGATTTCCTTCTCAATAACATGCTGTCAGTAGGTTGAAAGAACTCATCCTACCCTATATTACAATCGGACACCTCAACTGTGAAAGTTGTTGTCGAGAGGGAGATATCTAAGATATGAGATAAGAGTCATTGCTTATTATGTTGATAAGATACCTACGCTAAGTTGTTTTATTAAAATTGAGCACGTCTCGCCAATAAACGTTACAGTTTGGCGAGAAATTACTTAAATTTGTATTTTATGTATGTTTTTTGTTGGTAAATAAATAAAAAAAGAAAAAAAAAACTAAGCAAAGTGATTCAGTGGCCGGCGGAGTCAGGCGAGCGACGCCATATTGCCAGCCATGCCGACTGCCGAGCGCACCCGACGTTAGCCGAACGCGACCCGACAGTACGATGTTGTAAGTTTCGGCGCGGCCGAAAGGTTTGGCTGTTTTTTGGCCGAAACATGAATTTTAGGCCGAAACTGGCCGAAACCGAAACTTCGGTCGGTCACTAATTTAAAGGTATGAACAATCTAGTAAATGGACTATAGAAATTTGGCGTCGTTCATTTAGTTGATACATTCTTTCAATTATTTGTATAAACAGCTTAATGATGGACGTGTTTTTGTACATTTTATAAGTTTTACAATTTACATTGCTTGCATTGCTTGTTAGTATTTTTTTCCTTGTCTTTAACCCTTTGACCGCCAAAGACGGCAAATCACGTCATCGGGAATTCGTGCCACTGACGCCAACGACGTCTATTGACGTCAAAGATTTCAATGGTCAAAAACATGCTAATTCAAAGCACTATCTGTGTTTTTCAACCTCTGTTGATTTTGGAGCACTTTTTTTTTTTTGGTTTGGCGTCAGTGGCACGGTGTATTGCTTTGGCGCTCGGCGCTCAAAGGGTTAAATATAAATGCTAAGTTTAATATTTTAAGCATTATTTGCATAGCCAGACCCCTTTTTACCACACATGTTACTTTAAATGTACGGAAACTGTATTTTGAATTTTGAAAGATTGATTTTTTAACATGTTCTTGTGTTATTGGTAAATAAAATCCTTTGATTTATTTATTTCCCATTTTAGATCAATGTGATGTGTCTAAAGTGTTAATTAAAAAGGTCTTAATATTTGTATAGAATCTTTTTTATCGATTCTTATTTTTATGTGTTAATACCACATTTTATTTTTTTATAAATAATGACACAAAGGTAAATTAAGAAAGAAAAATTGAATGCGATCTACTACACCCCGCTTCGATTGTAGTAGATCGCATTCATTTTTTCTTTCTTAATTTACCTTTGTGTCATTATTTATAAAAAGGTCTTAATAATGTTCATTCACTGGCTTTTACTATGTTCATTCACTAGATTTTTTGTTCGTTTACTGGGTTTTTGGATTCTTTATCATATTTTTATCTATAACTCAAAAGCTATAAACGTAATCAAAAATCGCAGAAATTGTACAGTACAATACATCAACGCTTTATTGCACAACAATAAAAGTTTACAAAAGGAGACAAGACAAATACAATGTATAAATAACGGTAGACAACATGCAGTCCTGAATTATATTCTTGTTTATGAAATGAAGATTGACTAAAATACATGAAACCGTTAGAATTATTAATAAGTACAGAGTAATGATTTTTAAAAATTGAAAAGTTCTTAATGTTCAATCACTGGAGCGTTTACCCTGCTTGTGTCGGGGGTGTTTTAAAATTTTAATTTAGGCTATTATTGCAGCTTTGTCTAATATATCCCTGAGCATGCCGCAATTACTCGAACCGCAAGTAAATGGATCCACGAAACTCTACAAATACAATCATACAGGAAATGAAATAACAATAAACTGCGTTTGTAACAATCCTACGCTGGCTGAACGCTGTACAATCAGGCTTTATTTGGATGGTATGCAACTTACAGCGAGAAAGAGTAAGTATAGTTGGATTGTTATTTAAACGCATAATTGACACATGACAGGACCCATATAACGTAAATCTGCAAGACCTATTGAATTTCATAAAAATAATAATTAATGACGTAGTGGTTTTTCATTTATCTATACCTAGACGATTTTTACTTTCTATTTGATACAATTGAGTTCATGTTATATTTTTTCTTATCACGGTGTTGAAGTATTTAACGATAATAAATCATTACGTAAAAAGTTACGTACCTACTAACTAGGTACGTGTTTTTTTCAAGCTGTGTTGTAGTATGTGCTATTTCTGTAAATTGGTAGAAATCGATTAATCGATACATTCATAACCTGAAAAAAAAAACCGGTCAAGTGCGAGTCGGACTCGCGCACCGAGGGTTCCGTACAAACACTTTCCATCCTTAAGTGGTTAAGTTAAGTTTGCACCTGGTATGTATAGCGCTCGATACAAATGAGGTGCAAAGTTAACGCAACCAATCCCGTTTGTTGTATGGGAGCCCCCGTTAAATATTTATTTTATTTTATTTTATTTTTAGTATTTGTTGTTATAGCGGCAATAGAAATACATCATCTGTGAAAATTTCAACTGTCTAGCTATCACCGTTCTTGAGATCCAGCCTGGTGACAGACGGACGGACGGACGGACAGCGAAGTCTCAGTAATAGGGTCCCGTTTTTACCCTTTGGGTACGGAACCCTAAAAAGAACAATGAAACAAATTACTATTTTACATAATTATATTTTAGCTCCAGCTCAGTGCAACGCTACGAGCCGTTGCACTGAGCTGGAGCTAAAATATATTGATTTAAAAAAATAAACAAAAATATATGCAGGTTTGGAAAAAAGTCGTTAAAATCGATTCCATCCATCTCATCCGTCTCATCGATTATAATCCCCTAACTAGTTGGACGTTGATTGACGCTTGTTCAATCAACGTTCGGCCGAGTCATTCTATTGAATGTTGTCATTCAATGAACGCGCTAGTCATTCAATCAAATAGCAGATTCAACCAGATGACTGCGCCACATAGATGACGTATGCACCCCAGGGGTGCAACTCCGAAAAACTAAATTCGAAAATTTCGTTTTTAAATGCTATTCCCTTCTCTTTCACTCTATATTAAAGAGACAGAGAGGGGTATATCGTTTGACAACAAATTTTTCGAATTTCGTTTTTCGGAGTAACGCCCCAGGGCAAAACCGCAATTTGTAGGGTTTTATATTCACCACTAATTTTTGTTTCTGGTTCTCACGCACTCTGAAGAAGTAATACAAAATGTGACGCTTAGGAAAACAAGTAAAAACATTACTTGTACAGCGAATTATGGCAAAAACGCAGAACATATTCTACGCAACGAAGTTTCACTTAAATACGTACCTTCAATATGTAAGTACTTTCTATTAACCGCTAGCAGTAGGTATACCTATCTCCCGATGGTTGGGAAGCCATTAGCCGGTAAAGGGAATGTATGGCGTTCCACTGTCCGCGCACGGTATAGGAATATAAGGTAGGTATGGCAATCCGGAATGACAGGCGGGAGAATGAAACTTGTTACTTTGTAAAAACGTAGGTTTGATAGAGAAAAACTGAGTTTTGTCAGTCAACCTTTGACAATGGTAACTGGAAAGTTGCCGAAACGTCAGGGAGGCTCAAATAATGAATACACACTATATAAACCGTTTAAGTTGTTTTATTTGATAAACTCAAAATTAATTTAACCGAATTTTATTAAGATTTAGGTACATCTAGATCTAGGAGTCTTACTGGTCATATTTAAGGAAGAAAATAATAAAATGTTCTTATGCTGTTGCGATGACAGCCTGTTCATCACTGTTGCTGTCCGTGTAGGCCAAAGTTTTTCTTTTTTTATAAACTCATCATATAAGTACCTACCACAACATCTGTGGTTCAGTGGTAGGACCTATGGCACACAAAACCGATGGTCTTTGGTTCAAAATTCCACATCTTTCATACAATTTTAAGGAAATCTAAGGGATAAGTATTTTCTAACGCTCGGTGGCATGGAACATGGAAGTTTTTGAAAGGTTTTTAAAAGCAAAATCCAACTCGGAAATCCGTCGCACTTCCTCAAGTCCATCATCAGATCCATCTTGTGACACTAGTTTTAATTGTTTGCCAATAGGAATTGAAAAACCCAAACAGCATAACTCAATGTCAAACCAACCCCGAGATCCGTCGCACTTTCTCCAAGTTCATGACAAGGTTCATCTTGTGCGAAACGAACACGAAACGAAAAAAACGAAATACGTGCGTTTACCGATTTCATTTCATATTTTCATAAACAAATCAAATCATAATATTTACTCAAACTAAAAACATCTAGAAAGTAAATAAAACTACCAAATTACTAATCTAAATTACTATTTAATACAACAATAAAAATAAATATGAATACATTATTAAATAAATTCGGTAAAGTTAAAAGTCGATTTGGTACTGTCTGCAGGACATCACTATGATACCTACATGTGCTTTCGTAAGAATCGGTAGAAAAGGGATAACATTTGATCAAAAGGGACAGGCATATTTCACTACTTCCGAGTGACGTTCACTAGTTCGAAGTGACTAATGTAAAGAGAACTCCGTGCTCCGTGGTTAGGAACAAAATCTTCCTTGTATACAGTGAAATAGACTCATCTATGGACTGTTATACAATCTGTTTAATGACTTGAAGTCCTAGAGGTCTTTCCACACCACTGAACACTACAATTTACCATGTAATTTATTTAATTATTTTTTTCGTTGACGTAGGTACGCATGGATCATAAACATGGACGCAACTAATCGGTGGCCGCCCGTGTTGATACTTTAATATGATCGCAGTACCATACCGTTGGTGCGCGCGGGTCGCCTTACATGCTCCGTCTAGTGGGGGTTGTCTGTGATAACCGTACCATATCGTTGGTGCGCGCGGGCCGCCTTACATGCTCCGTCTAGTAGGGGTTGTCTGTGTTTATGATATACTAATTGACAGTACCCACCAACCAATCATAGCGCGATGACGTCATCATATGTCTGGCCTGTCATCCCGGAATGCCATACCTACCTTGTTTTTTATACCATGGGTTTGGCGAGTCATATCCGCGCCCATCGTTGTACCAGGCTGTCATCGGACCCGATGAAGAGGACATCATCATCTCTCTATATATATATGTATTACTATTAAGCTATGTTGGTTATGTTAATCACGCGATATATAAATGACACCTTTGATCTAATATTATGCAAATGACACCATTTCATATTTTGAATACTACAATTTTATAATTTTCCTGTATTCTGCTTAAAAAGAGGACTCATTTTATATTTTTCCTGAGGTTACTAATTATTTTATTATTCATTTATTAAAATTTACTAGTTCTAAAGAGTCGTAACTCCAAAACTATGACACAATGTATAGGTTACTTTAGTCTGGTGTCCAATTATAAAAAAAAAAACTAATGACTTTGAACTTGACATTATTGAGCTTGAGTGTTTTAAGGCCTTATTATCAGGGATCGTAAAATCCGAGGAAAATCGATTAAAATTACTTATAACAAGTGACATCGTTAGCACTTTAATGAAATTTGCTCGCATTGTACGAACCCTGCTAAATATATAGTGCATACACTTTATATACATACATATTCATCATCAATCATCATATCATAGATTATCTTTTATGTAGTTATGAGTTACTCAGTAGCTGAGTACTACCAGTAACTCCCGCGAAACGGTGGAATGAACGCTATCGCTGCAAAGTAATGTAGATCTTTACATATCTGACCTTGAAGATTGGTACAATTTTTACCAGAAAACTTGTACCAAGCCTATTTAACAATATACTTAGGTACAGATAATGTTAATCATTTCATTAACTAGATGTATTCATTTTACAGCTCTGCCTACAATCAGTATCACCGGTCCGCCAAAATTGAAAAAAGGATATTTTCCGGATAATGTTACCCAAATGAACTTTACCGATGGAGATAATGTCACATTGAATTGTACCTTGAAATACCCTGAAGGGAGCCAAGTTTACGACCTGGCTTTTTATATAGATGCTGAAAAATTGACCGAGATTGAAGGTATTCAACATATTTACTATTATTTATTTATTTAATCATTATTGCATAAAACAAAAGTCAGTACAAATGGCGAACTTAATGCCTAATGGCATTCTAAACAGTCAACCATAGGGCCAAACAGAGATGCTTCAAGTGGGTGCAGAGTAGAAAATTAATCGTTCGGAGAGCATCCAAGATACAAGATATTATAAAGTACTAGAGTATATCATTTTTGTGTGGTATAAAAATAACACAAATTAAATCAGCAAATCACTAATGATAGGAAACTTGCACGATCTGTAGGTGGCAGCACTGTACATGTCAATTTCTAGTATATCAAGTGGCGGTCTTATCGCTAGAAAGCAATTTCTTCCAGACAGTTCGAATATTTTGTATGAAAATCTTTCATTTTCAATGAGTCACGTTATAGAAAGAATTATAGTTCGGGGAATAGAGACTAAAGTACTATGGGTGACCTTACAAACGGTCCGGTAGTTTTGAATTTTTGATATGTTGTCTAAGATGGTTAGTGAGTGTTAAAAATGCAAAATGCACAATTCCTCCTCCTCCACACCCGCCGCCATTATGAAAAAAAAACCGGCCAAGAGCATGTCGGGCCACGCTCAGTGTAGGGTTCCGTAGTTGCCCATCCTTCACAATAGCAGATAATCTATGACAATAGACAAAAATTACGAGAAAGATTTAATTTAAGTTACGAGAAAGATTTCAAGATGTATAAAAAGGTCGTAAACGCCAAATTAAAAGTAATGACTTAGTACCTTCTGGAAGTTATCGATTATACGCGCCAGATTGAGCGAAATGTTTTAATATAGTAATGGCACTTAAGCAATATGTGTAACGTTCGAAGTGTAGGGACACCGCGCGGAACTTACGTCATTTTAAAGAGAATTATGATTTTTTGCGATAACTCAAAAACGGCTCAACCGATTTTATTCAATATAGTTTTTATTGAAAGTACAAAAATGATGTTTGAAGTCCTCTATTATGTTTAAAAGACCTATTCAACGACACCCCACAAATTAGTGTTGGAACGAAAAAAAACACCCCTATTTTGGGTGTACGGGAGGTACCCGAAAAGAAGTTTTTTCTTTTAGTTTTTATATTACCGTTTTGTCGGCGTGATACCTACATATACTCATACTAAATTTCAGTTTTCTAGAAGGTACTAATGATCACGGAGTTAAGCCGCGGACGGACAGACGGACATGGCGAAACTATAACCCTAAAAATACCGGCACTTTCTTCAGATTTTTGCTTATATCTTCCTTTAGGAGCATTAATTCCTTCCTTTAGGACCGGTAATCCAAAGGTACCGGGTTCGATTCCCGGTCTCTTCCACCAGGTAGCTCCTTTTTCAATTTTTCTTTAAGCTTTGATCTTTGTATTCATGGTCTCTACAATATTTGTCAAGCTTTTTTCTAGCTAAAATGCTCCGAAACTAAGGTATAAGCAAAAATCTGCAGAAATTGCCGGCTTTTTCAATTGCTTTATTCATTGGATTATATGTAGTGAAGCACAGACAATCTTCTGTTAAAAGATTAAGGTATACTTAGTAGGAATCCATTTTTGAGGCCGAACATACCTACTGATACTCAGCTTTTTTTTTATGCGCAGTGAATTCGGGTAAAATCTTATTGCTACTATACTATAGTACTTGCCCCAAACCAAACTGACGACTGCCGCAATAAAGTTCGGGACATGGGCAATAAAACCCGGCGGTCTTAGTGATGGTATTCGGTCGATAAATATTTATTTAAACGTCGAGTCGATTCAAGTCTGCAGTCAAGTTGGCAGTCCACAACTGTGCGTTTTTTTGGAAATTCCTGTCTCGCACAACTGCTTTGTGGAATGAATTGTCGCTTGCGGTATTTCCGAACCGATGCAACTTTCAAACAAAGAAAAGAGCGTACTCCTTGTGCGGCCGTCAACGCACTTGTAACTCCTCTGGTGTTGCAGGTGTCTATGGGCGACGGTAATCGCTTTCCATCAGGCGATCCGTTTGCTCGTTTGCCCCTAGGACATAAAAAAACTTACACGATTAAAAAAACGGTCTAGTATGAGTTTACATTTGAAAATCTGTTTCAGGGCCATTGATACAAAGATGTAATGAGACATTACATGTTTCATAAATTTAAAAAAATAACAGCGCCCTCTCTCGCTTGCTCGTTCACTGCTGTAAAGTGGTGCAGTAAGATGTGGATATTAACGTTTTCACATAGAGGTCGCTAAGGTGTAAAAACCTTTCAAATAAAAAATACAAAGATCGACACATAAAGCATAAGGAAAAATTCGACAGGTTACTTGGAATTAGGGTAGCTAAGTAGTTAACGCGCTGGACCGGTAATCCAGAGGTACCGGGTTCGATTCCCGGTCTCTTCCACTCCACCAAGTAACTGCTTTTTTAATTTTTCTTTAAGCTTTGATCTTTGTATCAATGGTTTCATTACATTACATTAAATAATGAGACATTACATGTTTCATAAATTTATCTGTTTCAGGGTTTAAATCCTCGAACATTACATATACTTTCATACTCAAGAAGGAAAATAAAATTATAAAATGTTTAGCCCAGCCTACCGGTTTAGGTGAAGCAAACAATCTTACTAGCATAGTACATCTCCAGTACAGTCCGTCACCATATCCATCGGCCTCTGGTGAGTAAAATAGTACATTACTGCAGACGCCGGGAAAGAAGTGCTTGCCGGGTGAGTTTGGTATAGACTATAGACGGCCGACCGTAGAGAGGCCGTATATTGATACGAAGCCGGCAAGCCATTTTCATGGCTAAGGCAAGTATAGGGCTTTTCTCAAACATATACAATGAAATAAAAAAATACACCACTCAAAAAAATATAATTCAGCTGCTTAGCCTGATCATGAACACAGACGCCATGTTTAAAAAAATTGTAAGTAAGTAAGTAAGTAAACATCTCTCCATCTCCATCTCTCTCGCAGTCTTCACACTTGCTGTAAAGCAATGGGGATTGGGGATCGTGCGTGTAAAGCGCACATCCTAGGGTATGGCTAATGCGCATAAGCATTTCAAAAACATATATGACGCAGAGGGCGCTCCAGTAGCGTAAAGAATTAAGGGATGAAAGATTTGGTGTGATTGACGTAGCGATCTAATAACTCAGTTGGAAGAGCAATGCGCCGGAAACGCAGAGGTCGCGGGTTCAAATCCCGCTTCGATTGTAGTAGATCGCATTCAATTTTTCTTTCTTAATTTATAGTACGGCTCTTCCCAGGTGAATTTTTCGCTTCGAGCCCTAATCTTTTAAACAATGGCCTTTGTATCTATTATCGCAAAGCCGCTAGCTCGAGTTTGCCACGCGCCACTATAAGATTCATATTAAAAACAAACGGTATCGTCATAGTATTAAGGTTCAAATCAAAATAATATGAATGCTGTATTTCGTCGGGGTGGTCTATTGTCCTACACTACCGAAACGCAATATCTAGAATATCAGTGACATTAAATTTGAACCTTAATACTATCACGATACCGTTTGTTTTTCATATGAATGTTATAGTGGCGCGTGGCAAACTCGGTAGCTAGCGGCTATATCAATGCTCAGGGAATGTCAATGTTGGACGACGTACATTGAAAGTACGAATAAATTTGTTTGAAATAAAGAAATTCCGGAAACTGCCTTTTTTTATAGTCGCTGAACAATGTTGTTCAGTTTGAAGAGTAGAATGTATGTTTTAATTTATTGCTCCTATTACAGGCAACAACCGGTATATCTAAAGCATAAACAATTGATTACAGCGCCCTCTATTGGGTTGGCTGGGAACAATACACTTAAATTCTATAATCGAATGCTCATATAATTATTATCTACGTTGCAACTATGCCATCTAGATTCAGAGTTCGGTTTAGGCTGTACAGATGGCGCTCTTAACAATGATTTATTTTCAGGTAGCTATCAGCACTGGGCCATTAAAGTTCTTGAAGGATGTGCGGTACTTCTCGCCGCTTGTTTGCTGCTGTGCTTTGCGCTGTTACTACACCGACGAAAGAAACCCCTGGTAAGAGAAATAGGCATAATGACAGTTTAATTTTCAGGAAGTCCATCGATCCTATTTTTATTGGATCAAATGTATGCATGGGATTCTACACTTAAGAGGCCATTATTCCTTTTAGAATTGATTCTTTTCATATTATAACAAATATATTATTGATAATTTCTACCAACTTTTTGAAGCTAATAATTTTTATTCCCTGAGTTCTAGAAAGTAACATAGCTATTTCATGCTTTCATTGCATGCGCAGTCGGAAATAGGTTAGTAAAAAAAACAAGTTTTTGCGTGAATTTTGTCAAATTCGAATAGTTTTTCAAACAAAATTTATCAAAGAAAAATTAAAACTGTAGGTTTCAAATATATACCAATAAATCGCAATGGCCCTGTCCTATTCCTGAAATCATGACCCCTCTCGATAGACAAATGATTTTCAGTAGAAATCTAGAATCTTATTAATAGTTTTGATATAATATTTTTTTCAGTCCGTTGAACCGAACTACGCAAATATGACTCAAGAACTGAACTACCGGACCATGCCTGCACCAGAACCTAGGACATTACCAATTGCTAACAGTTGGAAAACGTTGGAAACGGTTGTCGAAAATCCTTATTGCGAAATTCTGGTAAGTACCTACAATACAATACAATACGTTACAATAAAATACAATACAACACAACACAACACAACACAACACACCACAACACACCACAACACAACACAACACAACACAACACAACACAACACAACACAACACAACACAACACAACACAACACAACACAACACAACACAACACAACACAACACAACACAATACAACACAACACAATACAATACAATGAAAAAGTTTATTTAGTTTTTTCTTATTACACTAATGACAATGATATTGGGACTTCCTAGTAATTTTTATCTACCTGTAGCAGGAAGTTCCGTTCTTCCATTAAACTTTAGTATAATCTATTGCAGAAACTATTGCAGAAATAAACTTAACAGTTATCTATACTATTATAATCTATCTATACTATTATAAAATCCTAAATTAGTATTGAAAATAAATTTTCTATGGAGGGAGGTCATGATTTCAGGAAAAATCTCGATAGCGTGATGCAGCTTGACAGTTGTTTTGTATGGACACGCGTCGCCGTGCCAACCTGGCGCCATCTGGTTTCAAAAAAACCTTTGTCCTCTAATGTAGCCGAAACGGCTGGATAAAAAGTTACAAATTTTGGTACAGGAATAGCTGAACATCCAAAGATGGTTATAGGATACTTTTTATTATGATAAATATTAATCAATTTAGATTAATATTTATCTCTGAAAACATAAATTCCAAGAAATATTTTCCTTACAATGTGTAAACCTTATAATGACAGCGTTTGTGATTTTGAATTTAGAACGACGCGACCCCCGCGTGGCTCTTACGTGTACAAAAACTAAAAAGTATGAACTGTATGAATTTGACATAATACCTCCTCGCGGCCCACCGGTATTAACAATAAGGTTAAGGTTGTTTGAGGCGTTGAGTTAAGGAAACTGTGTTAGTTAGATAAAAAAGATGCCGCCAATTATCGACCAACACAGACGAAAATATGAGTGCAATGTCCGTTGTAAATTGGCTCATGCTAAAAAAAAACATAGGTACATTTCTTTAAAAACACAATTTGCGACAATAGGAACTAATGCTCTGTTATTGAATATGCAATTATATTCTTCTGTAGTTTGTAAGTATTGACCATAAAAAAGCCTGGAGACGCTATAAAAAATTTTAATGAATAAAAAAGATTTTTAATTGATATTTTATAAAAGTATTTCGAATCAATTTAAGTACATTAAATACATTTTAAAATATGTTTTACCAAACAACATTTAGAACATTAGGCGCAAATTTTGGCATTGTTTGTGTTTGGCCTAACTTACTAATAAGGTAGCGAAATGTATAATAAACGATAAATATACGATGTATTTAGCCACAATTTTGCATCTATGTAGTTTTTTTATATATAAAATCTATCATCAAAAAGATATCATATCAAAGTAATAAATATCAGTCATTCTTTATTTTTAACGGTGTGTTGAGATTTTGTTCTCAACGACCCAATTTTCCGCTAGATGGCGTTGTTACTTTGACAAAATTTCCATACTATCGGCTGCATCGCGCTGTTAAGATTTTACCTCATTTAATAACACCAGCTCCATACATGTACACTATAGGAGCCATTGATGCGTCCCTCGACACGATACCCGAAAGTCGATGCACGTCGTTGCGTGCCTGTGACTGTGACTACGATTCGGCACAAGCTAGGGTGTAGCTGTGATGGTTAACCCGAATTTCGAGAATTAGTAACGAAGTTGTTGAATATTGATCGCATACCTAATATAAGCATCAGTGTATCAGGTATTGAGAGTTGCTGCTCGACAATGTATGCATTTTGTATTAAAAACAACCATGATTCGAGACAAGACAAAATCAATAAATTTACAATGTAGAAAGGATTTCACCTAGCAGGGATTTGAACCCAGAACCACTAAGAAACTACTGTAATAATAACCGTGTCATCTCATGCATTTTTCTTTGCTTCCTTATTCATAATACCACGGATAACAAAACAGTGAGGCCATCATGTATCCGTTCAGTGGTGCTGTCACCATTATTGACGTACGCTCGATTGAGTTCTTATGGCGTTACTTAGGAAATTATTATGACAGGTCATATTATTAATAACATTGTACTTCGTTGTAGATGAAAATAATTTATTGTCATCTTAACAGATGTCGTTAATATATGTTCAGGTAGGACTATGAGCTAATTTTTTTTTTCAAGGTGCTTTGAGTAGTTTAAACAGTAAACAATAAATATTAATAAAACGATATCTATAGCTACTATTATAAAATCCTAAATTTGTATTGTAAATTAATTTTCTATGGAGGGAGGTCATGATTTCAGGAAAAATATTGATAGCGTGATGCAGCTTGATAGTTGTTTTGTATCGACACGCGTCGCCGTGCCAACCTGGCGCCATCTGTTTTCATAATATCCTTTGTCCTCCAATCACGCCGAAATGGCTGGACGGATTTTAACCATTTTTGGTACAGGGATAGCTGGACATCCGGAGATGGTTGTAGGATACTTTTTTTCCGTCTACAGTTAAGAAAAAATACGCGAATGAAGTCGTGTGCATCTCAAATCGTCATCCATCAGTGTCGTGAATTTGAATTTGGAACCACGCGTACCCCGCTGGGGGCCGGCCTGCGCTACCCACCGGGGGACAATAGCTCTGAGGTTGGACGAGTCGCCGAGTTACGGACACCGGGGCAGTAGATGGCGTTAGTGGAACACGAAATTATCATTTTATGAAACAAAACTGAACACAATTTTGTTATTATTAATTTCGCGATGCAACAATGGGAACTACCACTCTATTATTGCATTTAAAATTCATGTATTTACTCAGTAGTTTATAAATATTGACCCTCTTTTCATAAACGTACTGAGACGCGGAGAAAATTTGAAATGAATAAATAAGTTGCTTTTTGCTTTCTTGAGAGATAACAATCAAAATAAAATTATTTAAAATCAATTTTATCCTTTGACGTATAAATATGTATGTACGGAAAGTTAATGAAAGATAATACGCGCAGAGGTGCTACCAGTAGCGCCATCAGTGAGCTTTAAACAGTAGTTTTCCCCGAGGTGCCGTCCGCAGCAGAAGTTTCGCAATGGCGAAGTGAGTGGATTGGTCTGTAATTTGTGTATTGTTTTACTAGCTTTTACCCGCTGCGCTCGCGTTAAATCGTACGTTCACTATATTACTACGATCTCTTACACAAATTTGAAGTTAATGAGTGATACATTTAAATGTTATTACTATGTACTATTAATTTCTTTAATTTTAATACAGCTGATGCAAAGTTTAAGTTGACAGCTCGAGGGCCGTTCTGCGTCAGTATGTGTTTATGTTTAGACAAAATATAAACTATCTCATAAACGTTTGATTAAACTTTTAAGAAGTTCTAAAGAGATGGTGATTAACAGACGAAAGGCAAACAGAAAAAAACAATATCTTACAACGGAAAAAAGAAAGCAAGGCTGATGAAACTTTTAAATAACACGAAAAGGTGTTATTGAAAAAAAATATGTTTAACATGCTAAAACAGGAAAATTAAAGTAAATCTGATGACAGGCTAAGTGACGTGTAGATATGTTGATGAGAAAGCAAGTCTGCACAACCTTTTGAGTAACCCGAAAAGATAGTTAACGATAATGGCATAGTACTCGCATTAAGAAAACGGAAACAAGAAAGCAGGTTTGACCAAACTTTTAGGTATTCTAAAGAGATGGTGACTAACAGAGACGGAAGGCACTAAATTAATTATATCGCGATACGGAAAGAAAAAAGCAAGACTGATGAAACTTTTAAGCAGCACGAAGAGATGGTATTAAAAATACGCGGGGCTCGGGGGGCAGAGCCCCCCGCACTCAGAAAATGTCATCAGCTAAAAGTGCTAAAACTGACAAATTTAATTAAATCTGATAAAAGGCTAAGAGACCTGTAGATATAATGAAGAAGAAAACGTAAAACCTTAAAAAATGCTCAAAACGCTAACAAGAAGTGCTCGCATTATAATACACAAAACCTTAAAACGGAATCAACAAAGCAAGCCTGATCAAACTTTAAAGAATTCGAAGAAGGAGAAGAGGTGGTGACCAAACCAAAAGGGAGGCACACAGAAAAAACAATATTGCACAACGAAAAGAAGTAAGCACGACTGATGAAACTTTTAAGTAACACGAAGAGATGGCATTGAAAAGACGGGGGTTCGGGGGGCAGAGCCCCCCGCACTTACAAAATGCAATATGCTAAAACTGAAAATTACAAGTAAATCTGATGAAAGGCTAAGTGACCTGTAGATGTGGTGATCAAGAAAGAAAACACAAAACCTTAGAAAACAAGTCTGATCAAACTTTGAAGTAACCTGAAAAGATAGTGAACTAAACTTGCGTAGTGCCCAGATTAAGAAAACACAAAACCTTAAAACGGAATCGGGAACGCAATTCTGATCAAACTTTAAAGGATTCTAAATGGGGATGGTGACCAAACCAGACGGGAGGCGCGAAGAAAAAACAATATAACAAACGGAAAGAAAAAAGCAAGACTGGTGTAACTATCAAGTAATCTGAAGAGATAGATAAAAAAAATGCAGTAGTGCTCACATTGACAATACATAAACCTTGAAACGGTAACAGGAAAGCAATTCTGAACTAACCATTCGACCGAACGAAGTATTCTAAGATGATGACCAAAAAAAGCGGGGGCACTAAGCAAGACAATATACCACAACGGAAAGAAGAGAATATGACTTTATTTAAGTAACCAATTGAGACAGTGCACAAAAATGTCGGAGGCCTCGCATTGAGAAAACACAACGTTGTAAAACGGAAACAAGAAAGTAGAAATTGAATCTAAAATTAACAAGGAATCATGTCAATGAAAGCATTCAAATATTCCAAAGATACAGTAAACAAAAAATATGAAGGGCTTGAGTTATGCCAAGTCAATGCCAAATGCCAAGTTATGCCAAGTGAATGTAATTTTTAACGCGTGAGAAGCCGCGGGCAAAGGCTAGTTTAATTTATAAAACAAAACAAAAACATAAAAATACAATACAAGTACTTACTCTTTATTGCACACCTCATAAAACATACGGAAGTATTTCTTCTGTATGTTTCATCGCAAGAAATTACAATTAGAGGTAAACAACAGGCGGTCTTGTTGCTAAAGAGTAATCTCTTCCAGACAACCTTTGTGGAGTGGAGAACCTGGAAAATTATTTTGTTACTAGACGGTGCAAAAATCAGAAAAAAAGAATAGTAGGTACTATATACACGAAAAACAAAAAAAAAATGACTTTGAAACTGAACTTTTAGACTGAGACTGTATAAGTGTATACATTTCTAAGAACATCTCTGAGGAATTTAATTCATTAATTTTATTTTATTTATTGCATGTTGTGACGCCTAGACACCATATACATCTCTAAGAAATTTATATTTAACCATTATTTTGTTGTAATTCATTCATTTTATTTCCTTTAATTGCATGTTGTGACGCCTAGAGACCATATGCATCTCTAAGAAATTTTGATTCATTAAAATTATATTGCATTGTTCCCTATTCACGTTGACGCCTAGAGACTTTATAGATCTGTGGAATTAACTTCTCTAAGTGTATCATATTGCATGTCAAGACGCCTAGAGGGGTCAATTTCAACAAGACGCATTTTTTGTATCATTTCGGTGTGATTCTTTATTTTTGATTATTTTTGAGTTTTTAAAATGTGAAGAGATACTTTATACTATATTATTAAACATATGTAAAAGGGACCCTGAAATCTGAAATAATTTTCGAGATATTCGAGATCGAATATGAAACACACAACGGAATGATAAATGTACACCAGGATGATAAAATAAGTGCACCGCAATGAAATTTCATACACCGGAATGAAAGAAAAGTGGCATATTATGAAATCAATTTTATGTTATATATTCGTTATATATATTATATTGCCATTACATAATAATATAAACATATATCTTAGTCTGGTATTAAAAACAAAATAAAAAACATATTATTATTTCAACAATATCTATGAAAAGTGAAGCTACTTTTGATATCATTCCGGTGTTTTCCTCATTTTGGTGGGGTTTAAAGTCATTTTACTACACCGGAAACACCGGAATGAGAATGGTGGAATGAGAAACACGACATATTTTTATTTCTTAAAAAAAAAGTAAGCACTATATTGTAAAACTAATTCAACTCTTGAAATCACGAGTATACTTTACCTGATATATATAAATTCCAAACCACGCAGTTAAAAAATAAGGAAGCTATAACAAACTCCGGAATGACATTTTTTTTGTCCCCGGTACACCGCGATGAAATATTCACGTTTATACAAGCCAACGTATTGCCACTATACACAACCGGCCTCGTCGAGCGCCGCAGCCTGACTAATTCTTTGAAGTGTGTGGAGGACGGGGGGCGTACTTGATCAAATTTGGGAAATAAATCGGTTCGAAACATTGTCGGCGGTAATGAGAAGTTTTCTCGGGACAAACGTATATGCACTTATTCAAGGGTATACAAAGGAGATATAAAACGGGTATTGTGCTTTTTTCGTTACCTATTTATATGGTAATAAAATAACGGTAACAGATTTTCTTTGTCATGCATAGTATTTGACTTACCCGGCATTTTACAAACAAAACTGGCTTGGGGACAACCCACCTTGATGAGAAATTCGGTCTAAATATATATTTTTAAATTATTATATATACTAATATTTTAATTTTAGCTGTTGCCCGAGGTAGACAATAGCGGGCTGTTTCCGAAAAAAATGGTACTTTATTATTCAACCTTTCTGCACCTGCGTTTTCAGTCTTGCCATCAAAAAATACTGCTTGGGAAATTGACCCAGAGACTTTATACATCTCTGGAGAAATCATTAGTTTGAATTTAATAAATTTTGTATAAATGTAGTTACTTCCTTAACATTGATTTGGAGAATCTATACATCTCCTTTACGTATACCAATGTATTTAGTTATGCCATAAATATAAATTATTATTTCAAGTATGATGTGCGAAAAAATTACTTACTGTTAAGTTTCTTTCTGCTTTCTTCTCAGCAGCGGTCTCCTCTTGGGAAATGCCGGTAGATTCACAATCTGACTTGCAAAAGTGCCCTTGTGGCCTACTTACTGAATAAATTATTTCATTTCATTATGTTCACCTTTTTTTACAGGAACCCCCGTACGCCGATCCAAACCGGTTTATCAGCGAGCTACCCTACGCCATACCTTACGATCGGTCCAACTACACCGAGCCTTACGCGCCTACGTCCGATGGACCATATATCCTGCCTTACGCGCCCAGGGCTAACACATTAAGACCTATCCTACCCCATTCAGGGGCCTCAGGAAATAAATTTTCTAGTACTTTACCTAACATGCCAAGATTATAATATGTACATAAATATTACTATTAAATTGACATTATTTTGATATTGTAAAAATAAAACGAAATATGTATTTTTAAGTGTAGTTACTAATTATTTTTAAATATAGGGATAAGTTCGCCCTTGTATGTATAGTGTTTGAGTTTTTGTTAATATTGTTTTATGTGCAACAAAGTGGTTACATACATACATATACATCTACACTTGTCATATTATCCTGTTATAACAATAGTCTTACGGCCCATTTCAATTAACTACTATTATGCATACGTTTATGAAACATCCCTTGTCCTATTATTGTTAATCTTTTCAACTATTGATTAAAATATCAAACGTCTAAAGCATTTCATAAATAGACACAAAGCCTAAGGAAAAATGCGAAAGGTTATCTGGCGTTAGGGTGGTGGAGCGGTTAACACGTCGGTTCGGTAATCCAGAGGTCCCGGGTTCGATACCCGGTCTCTTCCGCCAGGTTACTCGTTTCAAATTTTCCTTGTGCTTTGATATTTTGTATCAATAGTTCAATACTATTGATACAAAATATCAAAGCTATTATGCACCTGTCTGTAATAATAGGCCTTATAGGCCTAATACGAGCAGTTGGGGGGTAGCGACCCCACATACCTGAGTGCTCCTGGGGGAATCCTGATGAGGAGTGGTGGGTCGGGGCGATTCTCTGCCTTTTCGCCGAATTACGTTTCGTCAAACGTTTCATTTTGCAAAAGTTTCATTTCGCCAAAAGCATTTTTCACTGAAACTGTAAACTATTTCGAATTGTTATAAAACAAACCTAACCTAACCTAACCTAATCTAAAGGATGATATTTACAACAATCTGAAATAGTTTACAGTTTCAGTGAAAAATGCTTTTGGTGAAATGAAACTATTGCGAAATGAAACGTTTGCGAAACATAATTCGGCGAAAAGGAAGTACACCGGGTCGCGGCCTCCGCCTCTGTCTTGCCTTATCTGGCCGGCTAGAGTGGAGTCGCGAGAGTTGCGGCTCGGTGGCGGATGTGGAAACGTAAGGGGTTAGTTGGCTTCGGTTTAAAGCCCAGTAACACCTCTCCGCCCTTAGCCTTCCGCACCGGTGTTGCCCTTAGGCCACTCTGTGTCGCTATTTATGGGGGCCCATCTAGCGGGAGGCGAGTCATCGTCTACCAGTGCCATTTTTGCTATGAGACACTTTTCCTTGTTAGACGTCCGGCTGTCTCAAACAATAGCCCAGTAGTAAGTCCATCGCATCTCATATACAATAGCCTAGTAGAGTTTAGACTTCATACAACCACAATAGTTCTTGCATCTAGCGGGTGCTGTCTCTGTGTGCGTCCCATGACACAGGCAGGGAGAGCATCCGCATGGGTGTATCCCTTACATTTCATTAAATTGTCGAAAGGGCCTCTACGCGTTGGCTTCGGCTCCGCGCACGCCTCCCAAAGGTCCGGGACACTATTGTCCCGTGAGCGGGTGCGACTTACAGGCCTAAGAATAGGTTGGTTTAACTTAACAGTGACACGCGATTCTTCGTCGCGCGATAAACGCTTTCCGCGATTTCGATTGTCGCGTGACTCAGCGTCACCTGTCTTACTCGCACAGTATCGAAAGGAAAGTGACAGAGAGTCGCGTGGCACAGTTGTGTTAAAGGAGCAACTTTAAAGATGACTGTGTTATTAAAAATAAGCCGTGAGGACTATTGCAAATTAGTGAAAATCATTATTTCTTTGTTAAATTTATTAAACAAAAAAATTACAATTTTTTCGTAAATGTAGGTAAAAATATTAAAACATTGATACAAAAAGCAAAATTTTCTTTGAGCTTTGATCTTTGTAGGTATTAATGTTTATTTTTACAACAATATTATTACTTATTACATCTTATGTGGTTAGTGAGTCATTACTAAAGTCTCCATTGCTGTATGACTCGTCAGGTAAATATAAACTACAGGATAAGTGTCACTACTGCAAACTACACGCATTTGCGTAGGAATTCCAATTTAACTGTGTTTCAAATGCAATAAATCAACAAATGTATACTTTTGCGCGTGTTTTTTTCGTCCTTACTATGGCTTGGGAAATTTCAGGTGAGTAAAATGTTTATTTAAGTAATAGTACCAATATTACAATAAGTAATTTAACTGTTAACATTTTCACCGTGAAAAAGTGCGTTTGCATTCGTGGTTGTCATACAATTATTGTTTTGTTAAATTATGAGGATTCTGAAAACAATTTGAAAATTTCTTTTGGATTAAAAACAAAACGTAAAATATGCGTACCATAGAAGTCACATTATTTAAAAAAATATTTTTTGAAGTGAAACTTCTAATGTGACTTCCAACAAGGTTGCGTTAAACGTTTAACCGTTTAACGGTTTTAACGCTACCGTGGAGGGGGTAGGAAAGCACTGTTACCTACGTTAAACGTTCAACGCTCCTGGGGAGGGGGTATAGAAAGAGACGTTTGTCTTAAAGAAACAATATGAGTTCACTAAAAATCAATTTCTACCCCTTCCTATTTTCATTTCCACATTACGAAGTTTCACTTCTTCCGCGCGGTCCAAGCACCATTTTTTTTTCTTTTTGTCATGACATATTAAGCTAATTTTATTCATATAACTACAATATGTTGTAGAATTTAACATCATTCGTCATTCCTATTTGATTAAATCGTCCAACTTTCAGTTTCACCAACTAATCCAGCCATATCCCTCGACATCCCACAGTTGCATCAATGGAAATGGGAAAATAATTACAATTGTACAAAACTATACAATTTCAACTTCACCGAAAGGACAGCAATCTTTGACTGTGTCTTGGAAAACCATGCGAATCAAGAGGAAATATATCTACTAACGTTTTATATAGATGGCAGTAAAGTAAAACATAACGATGGTAGGTACCTATAATAGTAAATATACTTACGAGTACTAAATATTAAGGGACAATCATACACAAATCGACCTAGTCCCAAACTAAGCAAAGCTTGTACTATGGGTAATAGGCGACGAAATTATAGAGATGGGCCGAATACGAATATTCGGCCGAACATTCGGTTCAAACTCTTATCGAACCGAATATTGGAACACAATACGAACATTGAAAAACTTGCCGAATACCGAATATTTCCCGAATATTCGGCCCTTCTCTAGTAGATACATTACATACCTACGGCTGTGAATTCATGAATGTCCCCGATGGCAGGTGCTTGTGGTCTGAAGTGAAGGTGAGGGCCATAAATATGCGATCTGAGGCTTTTTAGGAATTACCTGCCGAACCGATTTAAATAAAGGGCATCCGACTCTACCTGATCCCGCTAATAATTTTGGCTCTACCGAATAGGGTATGTAAAGTTTTTGGAAAACAGTTAAATAATATTTTTTCGGATAGATCATATTTTGGAAAAGCCATGATGAGGAAAAATTAAAGAGTCACAGTTAGTAGATCCTTATAGCAAGGACAATCAAACAAAAATGTTCAAAGAACTTTAATTACCCTATTTCGCTATTACCTAGAAAGCCGCAACTTAAAATATTCTTTATTTATTTATAAGTATTAAATCTCTGTATAAATATGAATACGTGTACCTATCTATGTTTCTAGTAAAAGTTTCAAAATTAGGGCCAAGCTTTTTGAGATTCGACGTGAAGCTTAATAAAGGAAACAATAATATAACGTGCACAGCTGTGCCTAAGAAAGGTTCAGAGGACGCACCTTTGTTGAAAAATATAATTAAACTCTACTACGTACCTCAGACATGTAAGTATACTTAATTTTAGTAAAGCCTTGACTTTTAAATATCATAATCCAACATCTGCCACCGAGATGTATGCAAAATAAGGCGGGGTAAGACCATCATCGGGATAAGACTGCCACAGTCCAATAACCAGGCCTGGACTTAGAGGGCCAGGGCCCCTAGGCACTTGGCATTTGGGGACCCCTCCCCTATAAAGAGAACGTTATTATGGTGCAAGTCCAACTTCTGGGACTGGGCCCCTAGCCCCGGGCCTTGTGCTAGGGGTGAATACGGCACTGCCAATAAACTAACTGTTAGTCAATCGTCCATTAGACAATTGATACCACAGTATCCACTGTATCAAAACGTCTACTACGTCAGAACGTCCACTGTATCAGAACGTCCACTGTGTCAGAGCGTCCACTGTATCAGAACGTCCACTGTGTCAGAGCGTCCGCTGTATCAGAACGTCCACTGTGTCAGAGCGTCCACTGTATCAGAACGTCCACTGTGTCAGAGCGTCCACTGTATCAAAATGTCCACTATGTCAGAACGTCCCTGTATCAAAATGTCCACTACGTCAGAACGTCCACTGTATCAGAACGTCCACTGTACCAAAATGTGCACTATGTCACTGCGTCCCTTTAAGTTAAGAGGCCTTATTCCTTTTAAAATGCTGATTGTTTAGACATTTTTATCTATGATCAAACATGTTTCTTAACACATTATTGATGTTACTACCTAGAACAGGGCTATTGGGATGTATTGGTATATATTTGAAACCTACAGTTTGAACTTTTCATTGATAATTTTTGTTTCAAAAACTACTCGAAATTGACAATTTTCACGCGGAAAATTAGTTTTTCCAACTTATTTTCGACTGCACGCAAAGAAAGCATGAAATAGCTACGTTACTACCTAGAACTCGGGAAAAGTATTATTCACGCCAAAAATTTGGTTGAAATTATCAATATATTTGTCATAACACGAAAAAAATAAATTTTAAAAGGAATAAGGCCTCTTAACCTGATGGAAATCTACAGATACACCTACAGAGACACCCCCAAAGCCATCTACATTCAACCTCAAACATGGATGGTGGATATGGACTTTGGTGGGATGTGCCGTCCTCCTTATAATCTGCGTCGTTGGTCGCTGTGCAGTATCGACCCGCCGAAAGAAACCTTCGGTAAGAGAATCAATTTCATAAATATTGACACAAAGGTAAATTATGAAAGAAAAATGTAACGTGATCTACTACAAAGAATCATAATAATGTGATAAAAAGATTCTATAATGCCATCTTTCGCGCGCTTGCTGCAAAGCAAAGAGAACTGGGGATCGTGCGTGTAAAACGCACATCCTAGGGTAATGGCTATTGCGTTTAAGCATTTTAAATAACATATGATGCAGAGGATGCTCTGGTAGCGTAGAATTATGAAATCAAAGTTTTGGTGTGATTGAAGTAACGTTCTAATAGCTCAGTAGGAACAGCATTACGCCGGAAACGTAGGGTCGCAGGTTCGAGTCCTGCTTACATTGCAGTCGATCACATTACTTTTTTCATTTATAAAAGTACACAAAAAACTTGAATCGTTGAAAAAATTCTATGAAAAGATTCTATGAGACCGTTTCCCGATTGCGAATTTACAAAAGCTATACTATTTCAGTCACGATTCAGATTCTAATCGGTGAACTTTTGTTTATGCATATTAGTTAACAATATATACCGTTACGGTAAAAAGTAGTCACTCAAATGTATTAGCTTTTTGCTTACATATTCTCAAGTATTATTCACGACAAAACCTAGTCGAGTTTGGTTATAAAGCGTCAGAACCGAACTGCTATCAGTAAACTAAATTAATGGGTTAGTTTAGGTTAGAACTGCGACCACAACAGCGCGCGAGCCGAGCGAGCGAAGCGAGTGTACCGCGGCAGCGGTTGGCGAAGCGCCAGAACTGATCTGCTCTGCTACCAGTAAAGTAGGTTAGGTTAGAACTGCGACCACAACAGCGCGCTTCCTGATATAAAATAAATTCAACTATTTTATCACGATTTCACACTAAATATGGCCTAATAAGAAGTACCTATGAATTGAAATCATTCTAAAAGTAAAAAAAAAAGCTTAGGCATTGTTAAAAAGTAATTTGCATGAACGGTAATTTATTTAATACAATCGGAGTCGTTACTAAAATAGTATTCAAGTTTTAGATCGCAGTAGACTAGCATTTCTAGCAGCAATATCCGTATGAATTTAGTTAATAAAGTCTATATATATCTATCTCTAGTCTATTTCTGTACTATACCAGATTAGGGTTTTGTTAAGTTTTGTCCAAACAAAAGCTAATCTGGTTCAGTTCGCATCTGAACCCTATCAGTATAGCCTTTGTAAAAACGCTTCCCTATTTGTATGGGGCAACAACGTTCTCTAGAACATATCCCGTACAAATCGGGGCACATTCTCGAGAACGGCCACATCTCTAAGTTGGTGGCATGCTTCATACATGGGTATCATTTAAATTTTGCTGCTCACCGCTGCCGCTGCCGCTGGGAATGAAATGAAATTAAATTGAAATGAAATAATTTATTCAGTAAGTAGGCCACAAGGACACTTCCCAAGAGGAGACCGCTGTTGAGAACAAAGCCGAAAGAAACCCAACAGTAAGTCATTTCCGTCCCACAAAATCATGGCTGGGCCTGGGCTGGGGTAAGAAACAACTTATATACCTAAGCTTTTTTTTTTCAGCCCGACCAAGTCGAACCGACTTATGGAAATTTGGCGCAAGACGATAACTATCAAACCATATCTCTGCGGGATCTCAGGAGTTTAAAAAAGCTAAACCATGACCTCAAGCCGAGATCAGTCGCCGTGGATACCTATAGCGAGATACAGGTACTATCCACTGAAATTAAAACAAAATGGAACCTAGGACTATCCACAACTTTTAAAGTTCGTCGTAAAATATTACCTTTTTAAATCACAGATCATCACTACATCTATACTATTATAAAATCCTAAATTTATATTGAAGATTAATTTTCTATGGAGGGAGGTCATGATTTCAGGAAAAATCTCGATAGCGTGATGCAGGATCGTCATTTGTTTCGTATGGGCGCGCGATGCCATGCCAGCCTGGCGCCATCTGTTTTCAAAAAAACCGTTGTCCTCGCATTACGCTGAAACGGCTGGATAAAAAGTTACCAATTTTGGTACAGGAATAGCTGAACATCCAAGGATGGTTATAGGATACTTTTTATTATGATTAATATTTATCTCTGAAAACATGAATTCCATGAAATATTTTCCTTAAAATGTGTAACCTTATATTGACAGCGTTTGTGATTTTGAATTTAGAACGACGCGACCCCCGCGTGGCTGTTACGTGAACAAAAACTAAAAAGTATGAATTCGACATAATACCTCTGCGCGGCTCACCGGTATTAACAATAAGGTTAAGGTTGTTTGACATGTTGAGTTACGGAAACCGTGTTAGTTAGATAGATAGAAAAGATGGCGCCAATTGTCGACCAACACAGACGAAAATATGTGGCGTTATCTGGGTAAAGGGACCTTACTGTCGGTATTGAGTTATGTATATCCCCATAATCTGCATACATTGAGCTATCGAACCATGTAAAAAACATGCATGTAGGTTCAATAGATATTTTTAAAAAAATAAATGAAACTCAAAAGACAGAAAAGGTGATTATGAGAAAATTGAATTCAAACTTCTACACTCCATTAAAGTATGTTATTGTTGGAAGTTACATAGATAACATGCTATTTGAGGAGTAGATTGTATGGGCTTTCAGGTTTCAAGTACAATTTTGTAATTGTATATCTGTTTTTGTATAGTTTACCTTGCCAAAGTGCATAAAGTAAAAAAATTATATTGATGGATTTTTTACTTAAATTCCTATTTATAGTGTATTTCCGTTAGATATTATAGAAGGAATAAATATTATATGTAATTAGACACTCAATAAGAGCTACTTCGATTTGAATCAACGTTGTTTATTATAAAAAAATATTTATTTTATCAAAAATAGCTTTGTGTTTATAAATATAACTAAACAGTCAAAATCAACAAACATATA
The DNA here is from genome assembly GCA_905147355.2 of Apotomis turbidana. Taxonomy (NCBI): domain Eukaryota; kingdom Metazoa; phylum Arthropoda; class Insecta; order Lepidoptera; family Tortricidae; genus Apotomis; species Apotomis turbidana. The sequence goes on from LR990307.1 coordinate 7,937,100, forward strand.
CATCTACTACGCTAAAACATAGCCAAATGAGATCAAATTAACAGAACAAATATAAAAAAGTAGTTTTTTAAGTCTCAAAATTCAAGATAAAGTTTAGTAAAAAGTTGGTACAACCACTTTATATTTTCTAAAAGGGACCTTATCGTCGGTGTTAAAATATTTAGTGATATCATCTGATATCGACTATAAATTTATGTTTAATTTTGATAGTCTTAATTTTTAGAGCACTTTAGTGTTAAACTCTTACCAAAAACCTATTATTTTGGTTCGGCAAACACTAAATGATTAACGTATTTGAAAAGGGACCTTAGTGTCGGACGTAAAATGTTTAGTGACATAGTTAAGAATACGTCTTGAAAAATACTTTTAATTTATATTTTCCTGCGTCGCCAGCCAAATTGACGCCAGATTTACACATGAGGCATTGCCGGACCTACCATCCGATCACCGGACAATCCTCATGTGTATCGAAATGGATCCATTAATGGGAATTAGGAGACCCAAACACCGAGTCAGCTGGGACTGAGAGACATTCACACAACAACTAGAAGAGACCACCACGTGCCACACTACTCCGGTCTCCACAGCTGACGAAGTGGAAAAAGCGGCAGACCTGGTCACAGCTGGACTACAGGCGGCGCTATCAACAGCCTCCCTCACCATCCCCGCCACAGAGAGGCACACGCCACTCCCGGCGAGGATTAAAAGCATGATCGAGGAGCAGCGCCGCCTGCGCAGAAAATGGCAGGCTACAAGATGCCCGACGATCAAGGCAGAGCTCAACGCCATGATCATAAAAACCAAGAAGGCGCTCACAGAACACAGGGCCGAGAGTTGGGAGAGCCACCTAGCGTCTGAAGAGGGTGATGTCCCCTTCATTCACCGTATCTGCAGACAGCTAGCGACAAAACCTGGGGCAATAAGACCACTCTACGACCCTGTAGACAACACTCCACGCTACAAGGCTGAGGATCGCGCAGAGATCTTCGCCGAGTACCTGGAGGGGCAATTTAGGCCCAACCCGATGCACAATGCAGAACACCAGCAGAGCATCACAGAACACCTGGAGAGGTACTTCGGAGGCACCAGCAAGAGCAGAGGAAGACGCGGTCTTCTTCTCCCCCAGCCAGATGCAGCGAGCCCTCCAACGTTGCGACCCCAAGAAAGCCCCGGGCGCCGATTCGATCCCCATTGTGGCAGTGATGCGCCTGTTCAACGGGATCATGCGCTCGGGTCACTTTCCCCAAACTTGGAAGACTGGGAGGGTAGTTATGCTGCCCAAACCTGGCAAAGACTGCCGAAGACCGGAAAACTGTAGGCCAATAACTCTGCTCAGCACCCTCTCCAAGGTGATCGAGAGGCTCCTGTTGGGGAAACTTCTCCCCCACGTCGAGCCCCGTTCGGAACAGTTCGGATTCAGGCAACGCTACAGCTCACACGCGTGCTTCACTTTATGGCCAATGCAAGCAACAAGGAGGAGCATGTTGTGGCTGTCATGCTCGAAATGGAAAAAGCGTTCGACTGGGTATGGCACGAGGGGCTGCTGTAACTGTAAACTGTTGTACACCACGGTTCCACGCAGCATCATTACGGTGATAAAGTCCTTCCTGAGCGGATGCAAGTTCCAAGTGGCAGTGGAACAGGCACTGTCCTAGGAGCGCCCAATCCTAGCAGGAGTCCCTCAGGGAAGTTGCCTTTCACCAGCATGCTACGCAACCTGCACCGATGACATCCCAGTGGTAGGAGGCGACGTCAAGCTGGGGCTGTTCGCGGATGACGCGGCCTTTTACACCGCATCCGTCAGCCCCACCCATGCCGTCAGGAAGATGCAGACCCAGTTAGACGCCCTACCAAGATGGCTTGAGGACTGGAGGCTTACTGTCAACGTCACCAAGACTCAGGCCTTCATGACCGGAAGAAAACAGACTTCACCTCCACTCCGCATGTTTGGTCAAGACGCGGAATGGAAGCACACGGTGAGGTACCTGGGTGTCACCATAGATCGGGGCCTCACCATGAAGCAGCACGTGGCGGAAGTGGTTTCAAGAACCAGACCAGCGTGAAGTACGCTGAGACCAGTCCTAAGGAGCAACCTGCCGATCCGCACGGAGCTGGGGATCTACAAAACGTATGTGAGGTCCAGGCTCACATACGCTGCGCCGGCGTGGTACGCCCTAGTGGCTACCACAAACCGAAACAAAATGAGAGCCCAAGAAAACCTGGCACTGAGACACATTACAGATTGCCCACGCTTCGTGTGGAATGACCATGTACAGAGGGCACAGAAATGGAAACCCTTAGACGCCTAGATCAGCAGACTGGCCAGCACAATGTTCCGGAAAGCTGTTGAATCCCGCCACGAGCTGCTACGAGCTGCAGATGCAGCGACACCACCACCACCACCAACAGTGGGAAATAAGAAGAGGAGATAAAGCTCCACCCGGGCCACGAGGAGTCATGGAACATCACGAAGGCCCAACCAACCAAGAAACCGCCGTCGCAACCACGCGTCACCAGAAAGACCGGCCCGTAGTAACGGGCCGCGACAGAAGTAGCCTAAGTGTACATAGTACAGATAAGACCCTCCCCCCACACTCCCAAGAAGTGGGAGTGTGAGAGATGAGCAAGGATACTCCTAATGATCAATAATTATCCTTTGACGCGCCGACAAGTACCGACACGTCTCTCAAACCGATACCGAGCTCACAGAAAGCATACAAGAGAGGCATCGACAATAAGGTCCCTTTTTCACTAAACTTTAAGGGATGTTCTAAGTCTTAAAAAATCGATTTAAAAACTTGTGTCTTTGTCAGATTACATTTTAGACCCTGCTTGTTAATATAGAGTAAAAAAAGAAAAATTGTTTTTTTTCGACATTTTACTTTAAACGCGATTATCTCGGCAACTAGAACCGACAATAAGGTCCCTTTCCCCAGATAACGCCACATATGAGTGCAATGTTCGGTGTAAATTGGCTCATGCTAAAAAAAAAACCAAACATACATTTCTTTAAAAACACAATTTGCTACAATAGGAACTAATTAATGCTCTTTTATTTATTTTTTAATCTTTATTGCACAAAAGAAAACTTATCGTACAAAAGGCGGACTTAATGCCATGAGGCATTCTCTACCAGTCAACCTTTGGGCAAAGCAGATAAATTGTGAGCGGTGCAACTAACTCAGGCAAGTTTTGATAAATAAATACTTAGATAAATACATATATTCATATAATATATACACATATATATTATTAAATACAGATGAAATATCCTAATCAGATACTTAGCTAAGAATTCACAACTCTGCTAGCGTAGAGGTCACGCAAACCTTTTTTGAAAGCGAATTTGTTCGGTGCTTGCTTGATCTTGAGGGGAAGGCGGTTCCAGAGGCGGGACACTTGGACGGTGAACGATTTGGACATAAAACCAGTACGGTGACGAGGGATGGACAGAGATAGATTGCCAGTGGAGCGAAATTGACGGTCACGGGTTACACCATAATAGTGAAAGAAGTTTTTGAGATATTCGGGAGATATTGGGTTTTTGAGAATAGAAAACAGAGTGCACAGCATTCGAATTTCACGTCGTTCGCGGATAGCAAACCAGCCAAGCTGAGAGCGGTAAGAAGACACATGGTCATACTTACGAAGACAGAAGATGAACCGAATGCAGTTGTTAAGATGTCTCTCTAATTTATTCATAAGCTCTTCAGTTAAGTCTGGATAACACACATCACCGTACTCAATTATGGGTAAAATTAACGCCTGAACTAATAAGATCTTAGTTTTAATGGGTAAAAAGTTTTTGAGTTTGTTAAGAGCATGTAAAGAACCCATAACTTTCCTGCTAACTTCGGCAACCTGCGCCTTCCAACTCAAAGTACTGTCCAAGACAATCCCTAAATCTTTGACGCTGGAGCTGTAGGGGATAGTGGTGCCGTTGAAGCGTACAGGCGTGACAGAGTCTAGGTTAATCTTAGCAAGCTGGCGGGAGCTACCGATGACAATGGCCTGACACTTCGAAGGGTTAACAAATAGCCCAAACTTTTCCGACCAACGTTGGATATGCAAAAGGTCCAAGTTAAGCTTATCAATAGTAGTCTTAAGGTCAGTCACGTTACATTGGTCGTAGAGTTGTAAGTCGTCTGCATAAAGATGGTACGAAGAACGTAAGTCGGGGGTAATGAAATTGATAAAGGTGGAAAACAGGAGAGGAGACAGAATTCCTCCTTGAGGTACGCCAGTGGCAAGGTCGCACCAGTCAGACAATTACCGGTCAACCCGGACTGCCTGTTGACGACCCCGAAGATATGCAGATAACCAACTAAGGGCAGAAGACGACACATTCAGATATTCCAAGAGGGCAAGAAGAATGTCATGGTCAACAGTATTAAATGCGTTGGAGAAGTCGATCAAAATAAGTACCGTGACCAATTGATCCTCCATGCCCCGTCTGATATCCTCAGTCACCTTAAGGAGTGCAGTGCAGGTGCTATGACTAGGTCGAAAACCGGACTGAAAGGGACTCATGAGCTGGTGAGAGTAGATAAAACACGAAAGTTGTTTATGAGCAACCGATTCAGCAATTTTCGACAGAAAGGGGAGTATAGAAATAGGCCTGAAATTGCTAAGCGAAGTCGGGTTACTGACTTTAGGCAGGGGAATAACAAAAGCTTTGCGCCAGAGTGAAGGGAATTCGCCACTGCACAACGAGAAGTTAATAATGTCGGTAATTATAGGGAGCACACTGTCCAGAACAGACACCACCATATAACGACCAACATCATCACATCCAACGGCTTTAGATTTTATAGCTTTGATTATTGTTTTGACGTCATTCTGAGAAGCAGGTGAAAAAGAAAAGGAATCTGTAACAAGGGGCGGAAGCGACGAAATATCGGAAAGCGTAAAGGACTTGATATGACTGTCAACAGAGAGAGCAGCTGAGAAATGTCTGTTCAGATCGTTAAGAGAAAAGGAAGTACCATCGAAACCAGCGGTAGGTTTACCTAGGCCAAGAGACTTGAGAAATTTCCAGACATCAGCCATAGAAGATGAGGATACATTGTGATGAATAAACCGCCGCTTCGCGGAACGCACCATCTGATTGCAGCGATTACGAGCTGTCTTAAATAGTCTCCAGTTGTCGTCTGTACGGTCGCGTTTCAAAAGCCTAAATGCACGGTCTCTTTTACGCATGCCCATGCGTACACCCTCGGTAATCCAAGGGGCAGGTGGGCGTCTGACTCTAACAGCACGTATGGGAGCATGCTTATCAAAAAGTGTTAACACTGCATCATTAAAACAAGCTACTTTAGCTTCAGCCGTTGTAGCAGAGTACACGGGGGACCAGTCAATAGCGTTAGCATCATTTAAGAGAGCATCGGAATCAATTTTTGCAAAGCAACGCATGTACACTAAGGCAGGTTTGCACTTAGGAGGTCTAATTTTATATGAAGCAAAGAGTAAGTCGTGGTGCGAAAATCCAGGGGCCAAGAACTGACCATGTTTCTCAACGAGATCAGGAGAAGAGGTTAGAATGACATCTAGCCATGTGTCAGACGAAGTGGTGTGATGCGTTGGTGTTAAAGGCAGGAGAGAGAAGCTGACAGAACTAACTAATGATAATAATTTACGACGTTGCAGAGAGTCTTTGGAGAGATCAGTGTTTAAATCACCCATAACAAGATGATGTGTGTAATCCGAACTAAGGGACTCAAGAATTTGTTCAAGGTCAGAAAAATAATCTATGGTTAGAGGACAGTAAACTACCCCCAGGAGAATTTTAACCCCTTTAATATTTAATTCAAGAAATATCCATTCCGCTGAGCTGGAATAAAGAGATTCAGATGAATGTAAAATTATATACGGAATGGAGCTTTTGAGATAAATGGCAACACCGCCACCGCCTTTCCCAGTTCGATCATTTCTAATTAATACATACCCAGAAAGGGCATAGCAAGTTGAGGCAAGCGTAGGTTTTAACCAACTCTCTGAAACTAAAATTGCATGAATAAAATCTGATTGAAAAGTATTAACTAGGTTAGAATAATGCGACGGGATGCTTTGAGCGTTTATGTGACAAACATTAAAGTTAGGAGAGTTAAGAAATTTGCCTGAGAGCTCCGAACTTAGTGAAAGAGAAGAATCGGGTGAACTAATTGATAGAAAAGCACAACTATCATCGCTAGCAGAGTAAAAGGTATCATCATCTGACATAAATATATAAATAATAATATAGTATAACAATTATGGATATTGAAATAAAAATTGAAATATAAATAATATGTTGCACAAAAAAAAAACACAATCCTGCATTTCCTGCCGGTTACCTAATTAGATTAGAGATAACAATAATCACAAAAAAAAATACAAACAATAATTACTTAAATTCAAGAAAGTACAATTAAATAGCAGCAAGCGCTTTTCAATGAAACTCAAACACCCCCGAGTTTTGACACATAAAACGTCAAACGCCACATAAGTCAGACAAAGAGGTTATTAAGAAAAATTAAAGAGGGTAACAAAAGTAAAAGTGTTGAGTTTTAAAAGTAATAGCAAACTAACAAATGCCTACTGCTATTGCAAAACAGAAATTCTCATAGAAAACAACACTGAAGAAAGTAAAGCAATTTTGAACCTATCTAAGGTGCCTAAGATGCCGCAGGTGGTTTTGCGCCTCGTCGGGACCGACCAGACTGGCCACTGGGGCCAGCCACCACGGTGACCTCCTCCTCAACTGCAGCGGGCTCCGGTGTCGACGACGATTGTGGCCGCATCTTGCGCTGTGAGGACTTCAGACGGACAATATCCTCTTCTGAATCAATGCGCTCACGCACGCCGCTAAGCAACTTGACGAAGATGTTACCATCAAGCGTCCAACAGCTCTTCATGCCGAACACTTTGCGAGCCTGGATGAAAATTTTATTGAATATGCAATTATATTCTTCTGTAGTTTGTAAGTATTGACCATAAAAGAGCCCGGAGAAGCAATTTGTTAATGAATAAAACAGATTTTTTAATGCCATTTTATCGAGTGTAATTGAAATAAAAGTATCTCGAATCAATTTAAGTAAATTAAATACATTTTTAAATATGTTTTACCAACCAACATATAGACCACTAGGCGATTTTTTTTGTATTGTTTGTGTTTGGCCTAACTTACTAATAAGGTAGCTAAATGTATAATAAACGATAAATATACGATATATTTAGCCACAATTTTGCATCTATGCCGTTTTTTTATATATAAAATTTATTCAAAGTAATAAAATATATCATTATTTTTTTGTTTTTAACGGTGTGTTGAGATTTTGTTCTCAATGACCCAATTTTCCGCTAGATGGCGTTGTTTCCTTGACAAAATCTCCATACTAGCGGCTGCATCGCGCTGTTAAGATTTTTCCTGAGTTAATAACACCAGCTCCATACATGAAAAGTTTTGGAGCCATTGATGGGTCTCCTCGACACCGAGGCCAAGGATTCACGCACGTCGTTGCGTGCCTGTGACCACGATTCATCTTTTCTATCTATCTAACTAACACGGTTTCCGTAACTCAACATCTCAAATTCATACTTTACTTTTTAGTTTTTGTTCATGTAACAGCCACGCGGGGGTCGCGTCGTTCTAAATTCAAAATCACAAACGCTGTCAATATAAGGTTACACATTGTAAGGAAAATATTTCATGGAATTCATGTTTTCAGAGATAAATATTAATCATAATAAAAAGTATCCTATAACCATCCTTGGATGTTCAGCTATTCCTGTACCAAAATTGGTAACTTTTTATCCAGCCGTTTCAGCGTGATGCGAGGACAACGGTTTTTTTTGAAAACAGATGGCGCCAGGCTGGCATGGCATCGCGCGCCCATACGAAACAAATGACGATCCTGCATCACGCTATCGAGATTTTTCCTGAAATCATGACCTCCCTCCATAGAAAATTAATTTTCAATACAAATTTAGGATTTTATAATAGTATAGATATATAGTAGAGAAAAACACTTTTCATTTAGTATCAGCATTGCACCCGTGTGGGAGTATTACATAATCTGTGGTTCCGGTAAATAATGTTTTGAGTTTGGTTACTGACAAATCCTTAACAAATCAGTATTGACTTATCATAATGCAAATTTATGACGTATGCACATTATTGCCTTATGAAAACGGTTTGTAGCGCCACTATCTCTGGACCGGACCGACACTTGTTAGGGTTAACTTGTGCCAAAATTACATAATTTGATCTTAATGTTTCGGATAGTCATAACTACAATGAGCATTCGTTTTGTATAGTATACTTATTATTCGCTGGGTGCGCGATGACAGCGTCAACTAGCGGTTACAATTACGGCGGGCTTTTTAATGTCAAATGGCTGACTGTCTTTACGAATAGTAAGTAGTTTTTTCCGGTTTGTGACTTAAGATGGCCGCATGCCTTTAAGTTTAGTTATTCGTTATTTATTCATTTTGGTTGTTCAATGTGTAGTATTGATAGCCTATTGTGCAGTGAACTAACGTATGAGTGAATGGTTAATGAAGAATTCAACTTGAAGCGTACATAGCCCTTCTTGGGTCAAGGCCCGGTAGACCGCGTGGTTTTTTGTAAATCGCTATCATTTTACAAAAAGCTCAACTCACCGTACAACGTTCGTCAACTTTGACACTGGCAGAATTGACCCAATGGGCAGTAGCCATTTTTTTTTATATAAAAATTGAATTGAATAGTAAGTAAAAAAACAAATAATTTCAATGAAATATCGTAATTTTCTTTCATTTTATTCGATTATGTTAATCTATAGTGTCGATAAAACGTTGACCTTCTTTATTTCCCGCCTAAAATGGCAAAATCAATAACTTTCAGATGTAATTCACACGGACCTTTTCATGGCTGTCTTCACGAGAAGTAAGTTACAAAATAAACAAATTTAACCGAAAAACGCATTTCATGCATAATGCAACCGATCATTTATGACTGTATTTTAGTAATAATACAGATTATTTTGTTTTTTCAGTTAAACATGGCCAAATTAATTATCATAACTGGATTCTGCTCAATCAAACACAACATCGTTTTCAAATCCCAAACTACAATAAAATGAGAAACAATTCGTTTTTGCTCAACATGCCCAAAATGTAAAAGAAAATAAACGCATAAACATGCTACTCCCTACAACATACATACAAGATATAATATTAAAAATGTTGTTCTATAGGTTATACTAACTTTTTCCTCTTGATAGCGATTTTCCATTTAATTCGTTGCTCTCGTTTCCAACTTGCTTGTGGAAATTTATTTATTTATGATTACTGTTTTTGAATTTGTGATTACTGTATTAACTACGCTGCAGGTTTCGTGCCGCATATTTATTAATTTATTTTTAGATGCCTTAATTTCGGTAGTAAAAAGTGACAGTTGGCCTGACGAAAGTTCCTTTTTTGGCCACGGCGCGCGCTGTGATCGATTCGTGGTTCCCCCACCACCTACTTCGCACCCAGCGAATACTTTACCTTCTCTTTTCTCCTAGAGTCTTCAAAATGCCAACGAGCCTGCTTACATCGAACCATACAAATCCCTCACATATGCCGTACCTATCCTCAACGACATCTATGCGGAGGTGTACACATCCGGAAACTCGGACTCGAACGCACCCAAAGAGGCGTGCTCATCCAAGGACTCGAACGCACCCAAAGAGGCAGCCACACCCATTGACCGATATGCAGCAGACGAACCGTACGCCACTCCTATTCCTAAAGCCAGGCGAATGACAAAGACCAAAGATGACGCCCACAGAGGCCATCTCCAGTCATATATGCCTAGCTCCAATGATAGTTACGCAGATTTTTACGCAAACAAGGAGCCGGCTTCACCGAAGGACTCGAGCACACCCAAAAAGGCACTTGATGAACCGTACGCAACTCCTATTCCCAAAGCTCGGCGGCGGCAGCCAGAGTTCGAAGACTATGCCTACAAATCCGACACTTACTCGGAGTTATATACATCTAAGCATCCTAGCGCACCCGAAGACCCGCACACATCCAAAGAGCAGTACGCACCCAATGAGCTGCATGCACCCAAAGACTCGCATGCACCCATAGACTCGCATGCACCCAAAGACTCGCATGCATCCAATACGTACGTATCTGACGAACCGTACGCTACGCCTATTCCTAAATCTCGCCGAAAGACAAGACTCGAAGACTATGACTATTCCAACAATTTTGTAAACCAGCAATAAATATGTTTTTATACGTAATGTAGTTTCATTTGGAGTGATTTTGCTTAAAATAAATAGAATACATTTGCACTAGTAAACCATTTTCAACTACTTCCTGGTATCTGATTGAGTTAGATTTTGGCATAAGTACCTTCGTAACTTCTATTACAGTAGGGTAGGCACAGGACGGTTAGAAAGTTTTTTTACAACATTGAATAATACAATCACTTTGCGCTTATGAAAGTCAATTAACCCTTTGAACGCCAAGAGCCACTAAAGTGGTCGTGTGCTGTCGTGCCTGCCACGCCAACGACCACTAAAGAGGTAATGACGGACGCTGTCAAAAAAAAATCCTGCTGACAGATAAGGTATATTTCCGCTCTTTCTTTTTTCAACTATTGGCGTATAAGCCACATTTTGACATGGGAGGAAAAGCGTTCAAAAGGTTAAAAATAAGATTTTATCATATAACTTTCAATAGATGTCAAATCCGCAGTATCTGCGTAACGAAATCGTCTCAAACATTAAAAAAATGGGATAATGTTTCAGCCGACCCGTTACCTGGGTCGATTGTAACAGTGACTGGGGATAGTTATAACAATAAGTATTTAGAGTAATTATATGGTAATTCATAGATGTAATGCATACATTTGATTAAAAAGCACAGTGTTAAACTTAACTTGATAATCAGTTAGTTTTTTTATTTCAAAGACTGGTCTCTAGGTCGTTACTTTTACAATACCTACCCAGTACACACCTATTAGAAAAATAAGCAAAAAAAAAAGTAACAAAAATAACTGCCCTGCGAAGAACAGATAACTAATGGACAATATCTAATACCAAATATCATTCTCTTTCACAATTTTGTTGTGACGTAAATAAGAATGATCATCAGACCGTCAAGCACAACTGTGGTTCGAGACTCGTTTTTTCAAAGGGTTAAAAAGTATGAAAACTATTAAAGCTATCCAGAGCTCCATGTTGTTGCAGTGGCTGACATCTTAAAAGGAAAAGGACGAGACACAGATCATACATGCCACATATATAAATTACATTCACTTAAGTAGTATACAGACAATCATAAATTGTGAACAATACACGATCCAACACAAACTTCTTGAGCCAACTCTGCCCGCACTGTAGGTACCCGCTCGTCGCCTGGCTAGCGCCGTAGCATTCAACGAAGATCAAACAATAACACTCAACCCCCCCCTCAAAATTTCATACTTTTGGTAGTAAAACACACTGACTTCGCACTCGTGTATGGTGCGCTCGCAACACCGAACTCTGGCGAACATTTCCGACGGTAACCGGCTCCGCGCACTACGGCTTCTGTTAGCCGCCACACTACACTTTGTCTCTTTTCCATACTCGAAGTGAGAAAATGAGAGATGTACTGTGGCGGCCACTAGAAGCCGTAGTGTGCGCCGGCTTTAAGCCGCTACACTCACTGCTTAAGTCCCGCTAACCCCCGCAGTTGCCGATCTATCGGCGCTGTTACAACCGTCCCCGGTCTACCCTTCATACAATAATATAACACCATGGAGGTGGCCTGATGATGCAGCCAGACGGCAGTCACAGGAACTCTATACTTGCAATTAGTTATAAAATGCTTTTTTTCAAATGACGGATTTGTAATGTAACAAACATAAACAAAATACAATCGAATTGAGACCCACCTCTTTTTTGAAGTCGGTTCGTTTTTTTCCATCCCAGTTTAGTGTGTCCCTATCGGAAAGCCCATTATTTTAAATTGTTTAACTTTGTTTAACAAAAAACAAAGCTTGTCATTGTATGTCATAGGGAATACCATTTAACAAGTGTGAAATAGTAATACATTACTGTAGACGCCGGGAAAGGAGGGCTTCCCGGGTGAGTAGGTATAGACGGATAGTGATACGAAGCCGGCAAGCTCTTTTCACGGCTAAGGCATGTATAGTGCTTTTCTCAAACATATGCAATGAAATAAAATAATACACGTCTCGACAAAAATACAATTTAGCTACTTAGCCTGTTCATGAACACAGACGCCATATTTAAACAAGTGCAAGTCCGATTCGCGCATGAAGGGTTCCGTACCATAGTCTATAATAAGTTTTTTGTATGGAAGCCCCCCTTAAATATCTATTTTATTTTATTTTTAGTATTTGTTGTTATAGCGGCAATAGAAATACATCAGCTGTGAAATTTCAACTGTCTATAGCTTTCACCGTTCTTGAGATACACCTCAGTCTCAGTAATAGGGTCCCGTTTTTACCCTTTGGGTACGGAACCGTAAAAAAAACTTCCCGGCCTAGGCATTCAATTTTGTATGAAATTCCTTTACAGTTCTCTCGAATTGTTCTGCCCGAATATGTTTTAGGTAATACCATTTAACAAGTGTGAAAATAACTTACCTTGACAACAGGAAAACAACATTCGTAATAACTAATAAATAATTTCTGGATAATTAGTAACAAATATATATCATTTATCCTTATGTAATTACAATACTTACAAGTATATTAACTAAATTTAGCGTTGAAGTCATTCTGTTTTATCCCTACTATTATAATAATTATGATTTAGCATTTAATTCCGAATGTTTCGATATTTATTTGGAAAGTTTTGTGGTTGATGACGCAAAAGGTAAAGGTTTTGGGATCTGTCAGCAATTCAGCATTCACCAAAGATCCTCAGTGCAACAAACATAGTGATTTAATTTGGAACTCAATTATTTTCAATAATGTTTTATATATATACATCAGTATGTCTGTTTATCTTTGTTACCACGATTCCAGGTATGTAGTTCGTTATAATTTTCCCTGATTCCCATCAAGTAAGGACCTGAAGTGGACAAAATTTAGGCGTAATCAGCCATACAAAACGATAAAAGCGATTGGAAAAAGTTCAGTTGTGCTACAAAAATCAGTGATACAATAAGGAACCTTAAAGTACGTTATTCGATGGTTAATTATCGACGCAAGATGGAGACTTCGATATTAAAAAAAATATTGACTTACTTAGGGACCTTAGGGTGGTAAACTACAATTTATGAAATTGGATTCGAAAATTAGTTAGTAGGTACAGTTTTATTTTTAGGTTTAGTTTTATTGCAAGTATTCATGCAGCTTTTTATTTTTTACCGACTTCAAAAAAAGGAAGAGGGTTCTCAATTGGACTGCTTTTATTTGTTACCTCAGAACTTTCGACTGAGTGAACCGATTTTGACGATTCTTTTTTTATTTGAAAGCTAGTGCTTCCCGTGTGGTCCCATTTATCCCATATAAATTTTGGTCCAGTTCTGACAAATATATCCATGAGAAAATCATATAAGTGTTATTGTATGTTCCATTTCGCTCATTGAAGTTGGTTATTTTATTGTGAAAAAGTGATTAATATTTGAATCACTAAAAAGCAAAAATATAAAAGAGTCGGTGGCAAACCTCACCTGGCAAACTTGCGCGGCATCTGTTTTCATAGTAATAATTGTGTGGTTTGGCACCGACTTCAAAAGGTCATTCAAATGTAATCTGTACATGATCGGGTTATTTTTGGGTTTTCAGTTTATTTTTAAGTCTTTTTTGTTAATAAAATTAGTATTCGAAGTATGTTTAAACAGGATTTGCTGGCATAAATTTCTAGAGTAGAGTTTATATAACTAGCAATCCCCTATTTCGCGGCCTCTGCAGTAATGTAATTACCTACTTAAATATTTCTTACAGTCTCAGAATCGCTACAACTTAACGTTGAAGGAATCCCCGACCCACACACTTGCCAACAAGACAGCAAGAACAATTTGAAAACAGTATGTGTTTACAACTACGACTGGTCCCAAGTTACAAAGGAGATCGCAATAGGCTGTCATTTTGATGGTGGTTCTCCGGACGACATGTATCAAGTGGCATTTGATGACCAAAAAGGTAACCTTTACATATTTTTACAGGGTTCCGTACCCAAAGGGTAAAAACGGGACACGATTGCTAAGCCTCCGCTCTCCGTCTGTGATTAGGCTGTATCTCATGAACCGTGATAGCTATAAACAGTTGAAATTTTCACGGATGATCTATTTCTGTTAAACTTAACAATTATTGTAAATTGTAAGTGTCTTTTTTTATAGTAACTTAGAATCTGATCTGACATGTAAAAGAGCTCTTGTAGCCTACTTGCAGAATCAAGTTTTGAATTTGAATTTGCATTTAAATTTGAATTTGAGTATGTTCCCCAATGGTCCGGTAAGCGCTAAGCGGTAAACGAAATCATCCCCGCTAGCACAATGCTCAAACTATGCTTCGCGACTCTTGTCGCGTGATACAGTATCACCCGTCACTCTCTTACAGTAGTGTAAAGAAAGAGATAGGTAGTATATTTCGCGCGAGAAAGAGTCGCGGTACAGTTGTGCTAGAGCTGCATATATAAAGCACGCTACTAGCCGCCGCGCGCGGTTGCCGCCCTCTCTGTTCCCACCGCACCGCTCACCGCTAAGACCGCGGTCGTGGGTGAGCCATAAAGTACTTTTTCTCAGACATGCATAAATATCGTCATAACGTGCCTTATAACAGGCCTCGAAGTATGACGTTTCGGTCGGAACAACTCGAGAGAACTGTAAAGGAATGTCATACAAAATTGAAGGCCTAGGCCGGGAAGTACATTTTTTAAACATGGCGTCGGTGTCCATGAACGGGCTAAACAGCTGAACTATATTCTTGAGTGGTTTTTTTTTATTCTTCGTCAAAAACTTACATTGAAAATCATCCACAACACGCTTCGTCATTATAAATATTAATGAAAAAAAAGAAAAATGCCACACAAAATTACGTCCTTATCCGAAATGTACCCGGCTCAAACGTCCCAAGAATACCCGCCGCATTCACGTTGGATAGCTAAAGAAATACGCTGGACCAGTTATGATCCAGACTTCGGATCACCTCCTCGATCTCTCAAACGCTTTCCCAGAGCTCGCACAAACTGTTTCGCCTCAGAACTCCAGGGACCCGCCGGCTCCACTGCAAGCCGAACAAAATCGTACACCGGTTTCAAATTGGCATATTTGACGTGCTTCTGTTTAGCTGCATATTCCGCCGCACCACCCGCCAATCGCATTGTCTGCACGATGTGAGACGTGGCAAAAGTGCTAACGCAAGTAGCGTCCCATAACAAGCTTCGCCCTCTGGCCCAAGGAACCAGTGTAACACCGTCTGGCCTCTTTCCATCCGTCCGACTAAGACCTTGAGGCTCCAAAACGCAAGATTCAACGCAAGATTTATTTCATTGCATATGTTTGAGAAAAAAGAGAAGAGAAGAGTAGAAGTGGATGGTGGAAGAATGGAATATGTCCATGAGTACATTTACCTGGGCCAAATAGTCTCCTTCCAGGCTCGACAAGATAAGGAGACGTACCGAGAATGCCTGGAGGAGCTATTGGTCTATGAAGGATCATATGAAGGGAAACCTCCCAATATCGTTAAAACGGAAACTCATGGACATGTGCATTCTTCCAATCCTGACCTACGGAGCACAGACTTGGTCTTTGACAAAAGTTCAGAAGTCCACCCTCAAGGTTTGTCAAAGAGCCATGGAACGCAGTATTCTGGGCGTAAAACTAACTGACAGAATCAAGAACACAGTACTGCGTTCCAAAACGCTGGTAGCTGATGTAGCCCAAGCAGCCGCAAAGCTGAAGTGGGACTGGGCCGGACACGTATCTCGCATGCCGGACGACCTGTGGGCTAAAGTTACCACCGAGTGGGTCCCACAAAACAGCATCCGGCGTCGTGGTAGACCTCGAAGGAGATGGCGAGACGAACTTGACGCCTTTCACCGAGACTGATGGGAGATTGCTCGGGACAGGGACGCATGGAAGAATGAGAGGGAGGCCTTTGCCCAGCAGTGGGACAATATAGGCTCTTAATAATAATAATAATATGTTTGAGAAAAGCACTATACATGCCTTAGCCGTGAAAAGGGCTTGTCGGCTTCGTATCACCATCCGTCTATACCTACTCACACGGCAAGCCTTTCTTTTCCGGCGTCTGCAGTAAAGTACTATTTTTTGACGTGATATAAATCGATGAAAACCGGCTGCACGCACGAAAAAGCAGGGCTCATTGTCACGTTCCGCCTGAGCCGAGCGTGCAAGCGAGAGCGCGGAACAAGCGATAGAGAGTAGGGAATGCAACCCGGGTACCCGAAAACCCGGGTACCCGGGTACCCGACTACATTTGGAGTCGGGTAAAAACCCGGGTTTTCAACTCATAAACCGGGTTTTACCCGAAACTAAGAAATGTTAAGAAAAATTAGTGAAATCATAAATAACTTATAACAAAATGTTCTATTACGGCTGTGACCCTGTAACCCTAACTTACTGCGTTGTAACTAAACTAAATAGCTTTGCCCGCGGCCCCGCCCGCGTAGAAATTGGTCTGTGTTAGTAAGCGACTCCCTATCCCGCTGGAAGCGGAAGTTTAAGTAAAGTTAACAGATGGATACGATAGTGGACTGTAGTCCAGATCCGCCCGGCGCCGCACCCCGTCAGAATGTGCGCATCGATGAGGTTTCACTGCAGCAGCACTACTTTTAACCGGGTTCCGTTGCAAACTTCGGAGGTGACAAATTCCGATGAAGCATGATCGGAACTCCAACTTTCAGGATTAAAGTATGTGCTGGGAGTCCTAAAGGGCTCAATGAGTTTAGGAACTCCCCGGGTGATGTTGGGACGTTGCCTTCATCCAAGACAGTGTTAATTGAATTATATGCTGCTTGTTCACCTTCGATTTCTGCCAATATCCACGTATTAAATGCCGCTGCTTGTACATTTTTCGGCGTGAGTATATTGAGAGCACAAACCCAAGAGTTCTCACGTCCCGTCACCTGGTTTAGGTCTCCGTATACGCTCCGAATGAGGTCTTCAACGGACGGTAAGTTCCTGCAATACTTGTCTGGTAATCGCACCAGGTGTTGGTTTCCTCCAGTTTCTCTAGAAGCGTTTTTCCAACCTGAAGCAGTACCCGGGCGAATTCTTGAACATGTGAGCCTCCTCCTTGTTGGACTCGCATATATTCTCAACCAGGCGCAGCTTCTGCACGCTCGGCCACAACACCGACCTCTTCGTGGCATTTTACCTCGTCGGCTCGACTAACATGCGTCACCGCAAAACGACATTTTAACGCTTCCCATTGCGCGCGCCGCCCTTCTGAAGTATTGGAGTATCCTACGGCCTTTTTATGCGCCATAGTACACTCGTCCCAGACGATTAAACTGCATTCCTGTAGAACTCTGGTTTTATCACAGTTTCTTGATATCCTAGACTTGAGTTCCAGACAGGAGTCTCCGTGCTGTCCGAATCTATTGGGCTCTTGAAAGTTGTGTGAGCCGTTTTGCCACCAGGCAGCAACGCAGCAGCGATTAGGCAATTATAAATTTGTTGATATCCGTACGTCTTCTAAACTTACAGTTAATTTGGCAAAATCCTTTCTCAGTGGCTTAATTCATCTGCGCCATCTGTAAGTTTATCCGGGTACTCGACGATCGTAACACATGTTTGAAAAAAGTTTGCACCGCCTTCCTAAGTAGCGCCATAAGATTCAAAGTCTGGAATCGTAATAAAATGTCCTTTTCATTCTTAAATACCCGTAAAAACCATAAAACTCAATATTTAATACTTTTTGTTCAAGTCCGGGTATTACCCGGGTACCCGGGTTTTGAAAATCAAGGTCGGGTAATACCCGGGTAACAAAAATGACCGGGTATTGCATTCCCTAATAGAGAGGCACGCTCGGCCTAAGCGTTCGGCTTGTGACGCATCTATCTCTCTTCCACTCCATCGGCCGGCATACGTTATCATGTAAAATTATCGTCCGTAAACCGACTTTACAGACAACCAATTTTTTCAGTAAATGTCACCGCCCAGACATCGAACACGTTATGGAACACATGTTCGCTTAAGAGATGGAATACAACAATAACTTTCTCGGCTATTTCGAAAACGATTACGAGTAACGTTATTATAGTACACTTCAACTACGTTCCAAGATTCTCAAGTAAGTACTATCTAGTATGTATACTTTGGTATTGAATTGTGAACTTGCTCCCAGTTCTAATTCCCTGTCTATCTTTAGGAATAACATTAGCGGTTTACACTCACGGGAAATTGTCAGGAACGGCCCGACATGTTTCGAACTCGTATGGAGTTCTTCATCAGGGACTGCTGCACCGGCGCGACAACTTTGTCACTAATTCTTTGATCGACGAAGAAAGAAAGCAGAGAAAGACATCCATACGAGTTCGAAACATGTCAGGCATTTTTGCCGTCGGTATATAGACAACATCCATGTCAATATTTGCCCTGGCCGCGGTCCGAACCCAGGACAGCCGGCTCAGTAGGCAGCTGCACTACAAACCGAGGCAACCGCGTCGACAAACATACAAACGTACTAGTTTGTACGTACTATAAACTTATAGATCCTTTGTATGTAAACTTATAGATCCTTTGTTTGTATATTTTCAGGTACAGAGGCAGAAACATCTTCAACGACTCTGCAAGATCTAAAACCAACTGAGTCCGTTCCTCAAAGTTCTGCAGGATTAAAATCATCTCAGACAGGTCAGTGTGTTAGTAGCAAACTATTTATTTAACCTACATTACATGGTATTTATCGATGAGACCGCCTGCTGTTTACCTCTGCCTGTTGTTTTAATGTATCTCATGTTGTTTTTTCTTTTTCTTGATGTTGGACACTCTGGGGAGCTCTGTGTCGGCATGCGTCCTCACCCTTTATTATTACACTTTTTCGAGCAATAAAATGTAGGTATATAAGCAGATAAATAACTATTGACATCTTCCAATTAAACGTTTGTTTGTAGCTCTGTGGATCCTATTGGTGGTGGTTGGATTGGCGCTGCTGGGAGTTATTATTGCAGTGATATACTCGTACTACAAAACGAAAGGTATACAACCTTTTATTAATTTTTAAACCGTGATAGATTTGCAGTTTCTTGACGTCATGCATTCTGCTAGAGACTGTAACAAATTATAAAGCTAGCTCCGCATTGCTGGAGAGCATATACGACACATGAAGGAAGGATCACAGACAACCCCCACTAGACGGAGCATGTAAGGCGACCAGCGCGTACCAACGATATGGTACGGCAGAACATTAAAGTATCAACACGGTGGCCACCGTTTAGTTGCGTCCTTGTTTATGATCCATGCGTAAGTCAACGAATAAAGAAATAAAATAAATACCATGGTAAATTGTAGTGTTAGTGGTGTAGAGAGACCTCATAAACATGGACGCAAAGCAACTAAACGGTGGCCGCCGTGTTGATATTTTAATGTTCTGCCGTACCATATCGTTGGTGCGCGCGGGTCGCCTTACATGCTCCGTCTAGTGGGGGTTATCTGTGGGAAGGATGGATTGATGTTACTGTGTATAGTCTATCCGGAATCCTAAAAGTCAGAAACGACCTTATATTTACATGTGTACGGTTGTTCGTACCTTGTGCCAAAGTGACTTCATTTAATCTTAGAGATCGGACAGAGTATAACATTCTGCATTTTATTCTCTTCGGTATCCGCGACTATGACACATTTCAATAAAACAATTTATTTACTACCTGGCGTTTCGGCAACTATTGCAGTTATCGTTACCAAAGGTTGACTGAGAAAAACAATTTTTCTCTGTCAAAGTCACATTTGTGAATATACGTGATATAGTGTGTTCAAATTGTTTTATTTGAATTGTGCACTTTGACGTACGTAACTTTGAGAGCATTTCTCAAAAAAATTGTACACAATTTTATTAAGACAGAAAATTAAAGTCCAATAAAATTTTCCTATTTTGTTACAAATTTTCTTTGTGATTTCGAATACATTGGTATCAGGTTATATATAATTAAAAAAGTATAAGCATAACAGGACCTTAATTATCGAACATAAACATAACATTGATATGAAATTACTATAAATAATTGGTAACAAAATAGGAAAATTATATTGACTTTAATTTTCTGTCTTAATTGTGTACAAACTTTTTGAGAAATGCTTTTGAGTGAGTGAGCAATCAGAAAGCGATTCACGTTTTATACCTGTCTCTCTCGCTCTTACCAGATAGGAACTTTTTTGCATTTTGTACCTGTCTCGCTCGCTCTTACGCGTACCTTTCAGTTTCCACCTAAACCCGAATCGCAGTTTGAGAGCTTACAGACTGTATGTACTTAAACTATAACAAATATAAATATACTATCAAATATACAAAGATATCAAAGCTCAACGAAAAATTTGAATGAGTTACCTGGGGTAGCTCTGGATGGCCTGTTCAGTGCGTTAACCACTTCGCTACCCGAACTCCAACCAACCTTTCGAATTTTTCCTTATGCTTCGTGTGTCGATTGTTGCATTGTTTATTTGAAAGGTTTTTACACCTTAGGGACCTCTATGTGAATACGCTAATATTCACATCTTACCGCACCACTTTACAGCAGTACACAAAGCAAGCGAGAGAGGGCGCTGTTATTTTTATATTTTTTTTATTTTTTTTTTTATGTTATTTTTTATTTATACATGGAGAACCAACAGCTTAACTTACGCTAATAGTGACATAACGAGTAATACAGAGCCAATTATAGGATCTCACATATAGCAACATGAAACATATACTTATGAAACATGTATAATGTCTAATTTTTTTAATGTGGGGACACTCCACATTTTTTATATTAAACTATTGATACAAAGATATCAAAGAAAAATTGAAAGAGTTGCCTGGGGGGTGAGGCCCGTATGTACAGTCGCCATCTGATATATCGCAGCATATAAGGCGTTCATAAATATCTGAACATGTACTGTAACGCCCAGTCAATAAGAGTCGTGTTCAGATATTTATGAACGCCTTATATGCTACGATATATCTGATAGCGACTGTACTCGTTTGACCGATGTTAACGCGTTTTTTGCAGTAAAAGGACGGGCGGGTTCAGTTGTCATATTATCCAACTTGGAACACGGCAGCGGCCAAGAGGACACCAGAACTGAACATTGAATAAATCAACATAATTATAAATTAAACTACTCCTAGTTGAGGTGCCCGCAATTTCATCAGCGTGTTTTTTTCATTACCGTAGACGGATAAAAAGTATCCTATAACCATTGGATGTCCAACTATCCCTGTACCGAAATTGGTAAAAAAAAACCCAGCCGTTTCGGGGTGATGTGAGGACAAAGGAACTTATGAAAACAGATGGCGCCAGACTGGCATGGCGCCGCGCGCCCATACGAAACAAATGACGATCCTGCATCACTCTATTAAGATTTTTCCTGAAATCACGACCATTTATAGGAAACTTATTTTCAATACTATATAATAACAGGCAGATGAATAAGAAAGGGACTGGGTCAGGGTTAATACTAAGTAAAGAAAAAGATTATTTAGCGTTTTCCAAAAAAATACCCTGTTCCAAATCGATAAATAAATAAAATATAAATAATAGAATATCGGATAACCTCACACAAATCAATCTAGTCCAAAATTAAGCTCAAGGCTTGTGTTATGGGTACTAGACGACACACATACATAGGTACGAGACGATATACATACTTACATAGATAAATATATACTTAAATACATGGAACAACCATCACCCAATACCATTTTCTATGTGAAGAATAAAAAAAAAGTGTTCCAAATTGTATGGGAATTTTAGTTTTCACTACGTAACGCTCGTGCAGATAAAAAAAAAGTTCATATTATTTAAACGTGACGTAAATGGCACGGACATTAGGACACTTTTTTTATTCTTCTCATTGAAAAACTATCGATTCTAAGTAAGATGAATGCAAAAAAGTCAAGTTCTGGAAGAAAGAGATTCAGTTTTCTTGGAAAACGCCGTATCATCCCAAAACAGGAACTAATCATGTTCGAAAAGGTGACGTAGTGGTAATTCCTTCAACGCCTTTTTAACGCAATTCAATCCAGTTTCGTTACAATAATGTGTGAAAATCGTGTCATTTGAAAATAAAAAAATCTAGTAATAACATTATAATTTTATTCAATTCATAAAATATATTTCACTTATAATTATCACGTTAAATAAACATTTTATTTTAAATTTTCGTAACAATGATAAAATTAAACAGACAACTAAATCGCCTTGAAACAACCAAAAGTCACTAAAATTTCTGTCACTGCTCTTCGAAACCTCCTATCTAGTTAGTAAATTGATATTGAGATACGAGTTTTGTTTCAAGTAGGTATTGGTCACTTAGTGAGTTTTAGTTGGCAACCGAAGAAATACATTATAACTAATCATCATCATCATTATCTCAGCCATAGGACGTCCACTGCTGAACATAGGCCTCCCAAAAAAAAGTGCTCGAGTGGAGACCTCGGACCAGCAAGCGCAGCGTAGGACGTCCACCTACAAGATGGACAGATGACCTTATAAAGGTCGCCGGAAGGCGCTGGATGCAGGTCGCTTCCAACCGGTATATATGGAAGTCCAAAGGGGAGGCCTATAACTAATAACTAATAATAATTAAACGATAATACATTCCTATTTTGTGATATCACGTAAACTAAACCACTTCATGTATTTTGAAACTTTTTTAAATTGTTCTGTTTTTGATGCGCACACCACGGACGCACTTCTCCCGACTTACGATTTTAGGGATTAATATCTTCGCAAAACCTTTAATATGTATATTACAAATTCAAAGATACAAAGAATGACAAAAAAAACTAAATACTTATAGCATCCAGCAGTGACAAAATTTAAAACGACTTGACGAAATTGTGAAGACACCCTTACCAGACTCTGTAGCTTAATTGAGAGTTGAGATTGCTATTGGGAGAGCGAAGTAGACGACGCTACGCTATCTGCACCTCGCACTCAGAAGCTAACATATTTTCCCTTTTTAATACCTAAATGTCTACTAACATAGTTGATAAGATTGCCGACTAACAGAAATATGGATCATTGTGGTCTGAATTAAATGATTTTTATTTTATTTTTAATTGGTCAGAGCGTATCGCCCAGGCATGGCATAAGATACCGATTCCAAGGTCTAAAATGTTTATTATCACTGTTTCTATCTTTGTATTTGTAATATACAGAAAGTGATTATTTTAAATTTCCAAATTGCGAATATCAAGGTAACATAGATATGTGCCGTTCTCGACAACGTTTCCCTATTTGTATGGGGAAAGAACGTTCTGGAGAACATTTTTATTATGGTAATATGATTTTCGTAAAACAATCCATATTTTTAGTATTGTATGTTAAAATATGATTCAACTCACGATCACGATAAATTATAAAGGAGTGATTAATTTGAATCACAGTGTTTATGTAAATCTTTGTTTCTTGAAAGGCACTTGTTTTGTGATTTTCGTTATTTTTGTAAACAATAAACGTATAGGCACTGGGATGTTAGTATTCTTCCTGAAAATTTATGTGTGTTTGTTAAAAGTAAATTATATCGGATGAATAGTGGTGTTATTACTGTATTTTTTTATTAATTGTACGTAACTACTTATAGATAATATTTAGTAAAACATTAAAAAAATAAACACAATTGAAAACTAAAAAAAAAAAAAAGTTAGTCTAGAATTAAATACATGTTTGAATTAGCAAATTCTTTTCATTTATGACAAACTAAATGATGTCATAATCGGCTTACAAATATATATGCTTTATAATAAATCTTTATTAAGAGTAAAATAAACTTGTACAACAGACCATTTTAGGTTGTTGGTTGTTGGGGAAATTTCTTATTTAAATAAGTACCTAATTATTTATAAAAAAACCGTTGTTCAAGGCACATGAGATTTTCGAACCCACAGAACTTTCTGCCACAGTCCAATAACTAACTAACTGTTTGTCTTGCCCCATTAGACAATAAACTATGTTGGTCTTATCCTACCTTACCTTATCACAATTTACAGTCTGACGAAAAAGAGTAGAAATTAAAAAGTGGCAATACTGTAGTGTCGTCCCTTTCTAATCAATCTAAGAAAACGGGGACGGCACTACAGTATTGCCACTTTTTAATTTCTACTATTTTCCACGTCACCAGGCTGTATTTCATGAACCGCGTATTTCTGTTTCCACTATAACAGTGTTTATCAAACTGTGGGTCGCGACCCCCAGGATCAGCATCGAGAAAGTCTCGTGACTACAAGGAATACAGATTTTGTTAAGCATGTACATTTGCAAGTTTAATCGTACAAACTAGGTTTTAGGGGGTCGCGAAAGAATTTTATTGGTCATTTTGGGCCGTGACACCAAAAAGTTTGAAAAACACTGCACTATAACAACAAATACAGAAAAAAACTATTTAAATAATTTAGTTGTACGGACCCGTCGGTGCGCGAGTCTGACTCGCACCTGGCCGGTTTTACTTAGGAACGAGTGGAGTTATTTCTCCCTCTAAAAAAAAATGAATAATTTCGTCCTTGCCCCTTTGCTTTTTCGTTTTCAATGCCAGCTGAACGCGCTATGACAGATCAGGAGGTACACAGAGGCCACGACCAAGTTGCCCATCATGACAGGGAACCCGATGCGCAGGTACTGGAGGAACGTGAACCGGTAGCCGTGCTGTTCTGCAACTCCTGCGCAGACCACGTTCGCGCTTGCCCCGATCAGAGTGCCGTTTCCTGAAAACAAAAGTATTTTTCAAAAAAAATAACCCTAAATGAGAAGAAATTGGCTACATACTTATCTACAACACTAATTTATTTAAATTGATTTTAAACTAGTTAAGAATAGTTAGTAAGATTTTAATTATAATATAATATTGTTCAATAATATTCCGTTCTTCCGTGATTGATGGAGTACCCGAGTGGCGTGAAGTGGCGCAGAAAAGGGAAGAGTGGCGTTTTCTCGTGTCAGAGGCCAAGATCCTCTTTGGGTCACCGAGCCAGCTTAGTAAGTAAGTAAGTATTGTTCAATAATACAAATAATTAAGCACCTAGAAGAGCGGTGCCTCTTAGCACAAGTATGAAATATTTAAAAAGACCAACACTGTTTGTCAGCTGTGTGTTACTGAATATTTTTCTTTTATTTATTTTTTTTGTTTCCCGTCTGTAAGGTTCCGCCAAAATTTAATTTGTCCGCCGCGATTACGCCGCGCTCTGAATTTTGTATCCTGACACTCCTACGAGAACGGAACAATATAAATCTTAGTTTCTTTTACTGAAGATCCGTTAAAAGACCAGAACTAATGCTGATGTGGTTCCAGGGAACAGGGCAAGAGGGGGGTAAATAGTTTGTACAGAGTTGGCCGGTACATAGGCGGCTGTAACTGCTTAACATCAGACGGGTCGAGTGCTTGTGAACGAAAAAATCACGATATATCACGTTGGGGGAGGGAGGGGTATAAGGAGGAATTCACGTGTATTTTTCTACAGTGAACGAACTAAGAAAAAAATCGATATTTTTTTCAGTTTCGTTAAAAATAAATCTTCACTTGTTAAATACTATAAAATAGCGAGTTTATTTTACGAAATTTTGGCGGAAAAAAATACACATGAGATAGTGAGGGGGAGGGGGGTTAGCAAAGAACCTCACCAAATATCACCAGGGGGGGAGACAAAAAATAGCCGAATAAACCTTACGTGATTTGTGCACAAGCCCTAATGTGATCTACTGCAATGTAAGCAGGACTCGAACCTGCGACCCTACGTTTCCGGCGTAGTGCTCTCCCAAGTCTGGCCAGGAAGTGAGATTTGGGTGAATCAACTTTTAAGTCTACCTTGTTGCTATGGTTACGCAAAATTTGTCCCTCGGGCAACCTAAGCATTCTTCTATGAAACAGTATGAAGATGTCACTTGGACAACGGGGAGAGAGAACAACACAAAAAAGTTGATTCACCCATTTACTCCCACGTACGGCCTAGGGTGACTTAAAAAACCTTACCGCCGAGACACGCGCCGAAGCTCAGCGCCCAAGCTAGAGGCGCCAGCGGTAGCGCTAATCCGCTGGGATCAGCTAGACCCGCGATCACACGCACCATCATCGTTGTCAGCGGGATGTTGTCCACGAACGCCGACGCTAAGCCGGAGACCTATATGCAAACATATCAGGTTACACTCCGACCAAAAAGATGAGAAATTAAGAGGCCTTACTCCTTTTAAAATGCTGATTATTTTAGACATTTTTCTCTATGATCAAACATGTTTCTTAACATATTATTGATGTTACTACCTACCTATAATAGGGCTATTGGGATTTATTGTTATATATTTGAAACCTACAGTTTGAATTTTTCATTGATAATTTGTGTTTCAAAAACTACCCAAAATTGACAAAATTCACGCGGGAAATTAGTTTTTTCAACTTATTTTCGACTGCACGCGATAAAAGCATGAAATCGCTATGTTACTACCTAGAACTCGGGCTAAATTATTCACTTCAAAAAGTTGGTTGAAATTATCATAATATGAAGAAAATAATTTTTAAAAGGAATAATGTCCTCCCTTTCTAATCAATATAAGAAAACGGGGACGACACTACAGTATTGCCTACTACTTTTATTTGCTTTAAATTAATTTATTTTTATTTACTTTTTAATTTCTACTCTTTTTGGTCGGACTGTAGTTCATGGAGCGATATAAAGCTGCCTGTTCACTGAAGAAGAGCGGAAAAAATTAACCAGGCAGCCAAGCCGAAAAAACCGGCCAAGTGCGAGTCTGACTCGCGCACCGAAGGTTCCGTACAAACTTTGACTTATCCCATCTATGGTAACAAGTAACAAAAGAAAAATATGCATTTATGCATTACAGGTATTTAAACTTAATTTTATTTCAGCGTAATAATTGATTAAAAACACTCACGATTTTATGAAACTCAACAAGCAAATCAGGGAATATGATACACACATATAAGCGTATTGACAGAACCGACCAACCTCGAGTACTTAATAGTTTGGACCAACCAATCATAGCGTGATGTGGTCACAAGTCTGGCCTGTCATTCCGTTATGCCATACCTTGTTTTCTGGCCCCCATACATGGGAAGGCAAAACTGATCAGGCCGATGTGATTGAATAGCTTCAGTCCATCCGGCCGCCGGTGATGACCTTAAGGCCGTTTCATTCATACACGATACGGATTTAATTCCGATCAGATGGTACTAAAGGTAAACCTGGTCATGTATGGG
Source organism: Apotomis turbidana (assembly GCA_905147355.2). Taxonomy (NCBI): domain Eukaryota; kingdom Metazoa; phylum Arthropoda; class Insecta; order Lepidoptera; family Tortricidae; genus Apotomis; species Apotomis turbidana. The sequence continues at coordinate 7,964,451 of LR990307.1, forward strand.
GGCCTTTTGGCATGTTTGGTTGCGAGTTTCCTGAACCATGCCTCGTCTAAGGCTTTCCGATAGTACTTGTTATAGTGTCTGCAAACTGCAACAGTTATCGATTGCTGGACTTACCCACAATATGAGCATGATGGCGACTGTGAGACGAGATTCCTCGCCCACTTGAAGTATTAGGGATCCTGTCAAATTGCCAATCCAGTCGATAAGTCCCAGCTTTGACAGCGCCTGAAATAACATACAATAGGCGTCAACAATCTTTTTTTTGACATGTCAATCGATCCATGTTTATTGGGATCAAATGTCCTTACTACACTTAGACTGCTCTAAAAGTCAGAAATTACCGTCAAAGTTCAACATTCCTAAGGAGCGGTAAAAAACGCTGCATACAATTAGGTACCAAACCACACAGTAGTACTGTTTTCTTTGATTAGATCGTACACAACGCCAACGAAAAGACTATAATATGAAACCATTGATACAAAGATAAAAGCTCAAAGAAAAAATGAAATGCGTAACCTGATGGAAGAGACCCGGGAATCGAACCCGATACCTCTGGATTACCGGTCCGGCGCGTTAACCTTTCCGCCACCCCAAACGGCCAAGCAACCATTCAAATTTTCCTTTACGCTTTGTGTGTCAATCTTAGCATTCTTTATTTGAAAGGCTTTTACACCGTAGCAATCTCTATGTGAATTGAATACTAATATTGATATCGTGCCGCACTACTTTACAGCAGTGAACGAGCAAGCGAGAGAGACTATAACATACGTTGAAGAAGTCTTCCTATCGGAAAAATTAAGTTGTAATAAGTAATTAGGTTATGATATGATCTTACCTCCATAAGAACGAACAGTGCAGCAAAGAAAAGTAGCGTGGACCACTCTACCCTGGCCAGGATTGGCTCCAGGTCCTGGATATCGGCCAGCAGTAGTAGCAGCAACGCACCCAGAAGCGCCGTCCACCCCAGCGACAGCCGCTCTGAAGCATGATGAAAAAATAATAATAATAAATAAATATCGGACAACCTCACATAAATCAATCTAGTCCCACAGTAAGCTCTGGTAGGCTTGTGTTATGTACACTAGACGACGATATTCATACCTATGTAGATACATACTTAAATACAAAGTTTGGTTTTGCGAGTCACGTCAGAGCCTTTCATAACCCGGACAAGAATAATTCACGGAGTCGCTGTCGCCGGACACGGCGAGGAGGACTATACAAATAACATCCATGACCCAGCCACAAATATTCGAGTTCATCTCACAAATATTTAGCCCTTGCTGGGATTCGAACCCGGCAAGGGCCGTCGGCTCAGTAGGCAGTTGCTTAACCACTGCGCCAACCAGGTCGTCAAAACGTTAAAAGTGCTTGTCTGTAAAGTTAGTTTACGGACGATAATTTTACGTGATAACGTCATAAGAAAACATTGATGAAATTGCATACTTTTATGAATTGATTGCCGGACGATGGAGTGGAAGAGAGATAGATGCGTCACAAGCCGAACGCTTAGGCCGATCGTGCCTCTCTCATAGCTTGTTCCGCGCTCTCGCTTGCACGCTCGGCTCAGGCGGAATGTGACAATGAGTCATGCTTTTTCGCGCGTGCAGCCGGCGTTCATCGATTTATAAGACGTTATCACGTCATGAAACAGATCTCACACTACGCACAACTATGAAACGCGTTGAAAATGTAATTTAGATTAGAAATAAAGCACAATGATAAAATTTGTTTTCTTTTTTCTGACCTTGCGCGTAATGGACCGGCTACCGCCTAAATTTTTTGTCCGCCCGCCTCTTAAGATGACTCAAACCTGTAGCTTAATTCAATCCAGAGATTTAAAAAAAATTGGGCAAGTGCGAGTCCGACTCGCGCATGAAGGGTTCCGTACCATAATCTATAACAAGTTTGTTGTATGGGAGCCCCCCTTAAATATTTATTTTATTTTATTTTTAGTATTTATTGATATAGCGGCAATAGAAATACATCATCTGTGAAAATTTCAACTGTCTAGCTATCACCGTTCTTGAGATACAGCCTGGTGACAGACGGACGGACGGACGGACAGCGAAGTCTCAGTAATAGGGTTCCGTTTTTACCCTTTGGGTACGGAACCCTAAAAAAGCGTTTCTTGAATAGTGAGCTCAAAAAATTCATTGGAAAATTCTTGATCTTAATCAGCGAGAAAATGTAAATTTTAACAAATTTTAGAAAATCTCCTAAGTTACCGCCCGATTTTTGGAATTCAAATTGCACTTTTAAGCCCTCCGGCAGATGCATATTTTGACATTTATGACCTATCCTACCTACCTAGCGTACCTCTCATATCTGCGAAACAACAGGCAAATGTCACCATTTCATAATTTGGGGCACTGTACCTACTCAATGGGCACATTTTTATTTTGTTGTCGATTTCGTTTTTTTCTCAGATTTCTTTAAAATTTGGTGAGTTGGTAGTTGCTTATTCTGAACAAAGTAAGCCCAATTTCACGATATGTCCTACAAAATTTTCCATTGAGTTGCTTCGTATTTTGTACTAAAATCTAAAATTTAGTACAAAATGAGGAGCTCGAAATGAAAAACAAATAATTCGACAAGAAAATAAAAATTGGCCCATGGGTCAATTTCTCTAATAGGTACATTCTGTGTAACTCAATGGAGAAAAATTTGTCGGACATATCGTGAAATTGGGCTTACCATGGTCAGACGAAGCAACATTAATTACCAACTCACCAAATTTTATTGAAATCGGAGAAAAAAAGAAATCGACAACAAAATAAAAATTTGCCCCAATCGGGAAAACCTTTTTAATGTTAAAAAACCGGTCAAGTCCGAGTGTGACTCGCGCACCGAGAGTTCCGTTCAAATACTGATCCCATCTTATCTAGCCGGGTAAAGTTAAGTTTGCACCCAGTTTGTACATATGCGCCCAGTATGTATTTCTCCTGTATGTTTTATGCGATGTGCAACAAAGAGTTGTTGCACTTGTCTTGTCTTGTACGGCGCTAGATACAAATGAGGTGCAAAGTTAACGCAACCGGGTTTTCCAAATGATTTTTGAAAAGGACTATATGATTATTAGTCTCATGGCATTACTTACGTAGAAAAGGGAAGGCGTGGAGGAAGAACACGACGATGACGAACGAGACACAGATGCACGACTTGATGAGCAATGACTTATCTCGGATGCGATACTGTTGGAAAGGGAATCATAACATATTTATACTCGACGCCACGTAGCTTGGCAATAGCGACCAATGACTCCTCCTACCATGAAACTCAATTTCTAATAACGACAATTTTTTTTGTTCCCCTTAACGACCATTTTTACTTTAATTGCTACACCGTGGTAGCGGGTCCGCTCCCTCCACGCCCAGACAGTCTCTACCACGGTGTAGCAATAAAAGTAAAAATGGTCGTTACGGGGAACAAACAAAAGTGTCGTAGGAGGAGTCATTGGTCGCTATTGCCAAGCTACGTGGCGTCGAGTATAGAATGCAGAGTGGGTCTCACGTCGTTAAAGTCGATTTTAATAGGGTCTGTAATGTAATGTTTTTTGAGGACCATTAAATATTTTTTAGATGATCCTTGTTGAAACAATTTAGAAACTGCATCGCTTTAATATTTCTTCACCGTGCTTTTCCTAAATTTTTTTTTTTAATTTTCGACCAGAGAGTTTGCGGCGCTCAGGATCAAACTTTGCTGCACATCGTCGAAAAATGCCCGCTTCACTCCTTCCCTGGCGGCCTACAGGAACTCCATAAGCTTTCGCCAGTAGCCGTGGACTGGCTGCATAACTTAAAAATAGACATCTGAAACGGATTCAAGCAGCAGTAGAAGAAGCCATACGATATGATGATGATGACTACTTGCGAAGATGGCCGAGGTTGTGCGAACATCAGTTGTCAGTTCATTTATTGCCTTCATAGGTAAATTACAAATATGATAGTGCGGAGGGCATTTTGCTGCGGAAACCCATACTTCGCCTCGCTCGGCCAACTTCGGTCAACTTCCTGAGTAGTGTAGAGCCAGCGCTAGGGAAATAATAAAAAAATGGGTGATGTTTGACAACTGTCAATGTCAAAATTACAACGGTTTGACATTGACAAGTGCCGATCATTGTTTTTTTTTATTGGATTAAGTATAGAGACAGAGAGCCCGACAGCCAATAAATTAGCAAACTGTCAGGTCAGAAATTCATCGACCACTTTTTTTTAGAATTACCTTTTGTTTCATTTGCGCTAATGTCGAGCAGAATTTCGGGTCAGACTTGGAAGCTCCGCCGCCCGCCTCTTTCTTGAGCAGCGCTGCATTCAGCCGCTCCACCTGTTCGCAGATTACCATTAACTATGTCATCATTACTATATCATATGACCGGGGATCCTCTTCTTTCATAAAACCTTCATCGAATGCATCATTTCATAGACAATTTTACAAAATACTGAAATTTTGAAAATGTACACACCTATAGATTAGGTTAGGTTAGGTTAGATTTGTTTTTCCACAGTAGCATGCGCAAGCGATGCAGTAGCATTTTCCCAGCGAAAAAAGGTTAGGTTTGTGTTATAACATTCCAAAATATTTTATGGTTTAAGAAAAAAAAATACTTTCGATGAAATGAAAATGCGATGAATCGTTTATCTATAAAACTAGGGTAAACCCATGCCCCAATTTTGCTGCGGGGATGTCTAGACATACTAAAATAGTTGTAGGATACTTTTTATTCGACTGTTGCTATGCAATAGGCTGGTACAATTTTTTGGAAGACCGTAATTATTATTATTTGTCGATAATCCTTGCTGTAAGAATCAACAAACTGAAGGTCACTCATTTTTCAAAAAAAAAAGTAGTCGATGGTTGACACTTATCAATGTCAAAAGTTCGTTACACTACTTGCGAAATTGACTGTGGTTGGGCGAGGCGAAGTTGGCCGGCGTTTAAAGGCAAAGATCCCTTCAGCCAATTTCATGGTAAAAAAAAGAATAACCTGCAGTTTGAAGACCCTTACAGCAAGGACCATCGAAAAAAATCATTTTATAGTCTTCAAAAAATTCCAAGCCTTTTATAATATTGTATTTTACCTATTATGTATTTTTCTTAGACTATTGCTTTATTAACCCCATATGTAGGTACAATTAGCTCCAGAATTCCATGGCCCATTTATGATTGAATTCATTCATAAACAGGCCATGCATTTGTGCAGTAATATCAGAAAGTACTGATATTACTGCTGTACTTCGGTAGAAGTAGAAATACCTTCTTCTCAAGCGCTTTCCTTACGATGTCCTCGTCTCTGGAGTAGGAAGACAGCGAGCCAGCTGCGCGCTTCCACACTGCTATCTCCTGGCGCATCTCTGGAAAACACCGAAAACAAATGTCTTACCTTACATTGCCTTACACTGCTAGCCGTACACCGGCGCTTTGTCATTTGGTGACAAAGTTGCCGCGCCGGGTTACAGGTAGTAGTCCTTGATGACGAACTAAATACGAGTTTGAGACATGTCGGGCCGTTTCTCTGTTGCATTTTTGCAAGCTCGTCATCATAGGCCGTTTCGTCTGTTACAGATGATCTTATGCAGTGTTGCGGAGAAACCTTTTTTGGTGACTGTGCAGTCCGATGCGAGACCGGCATGATCGCCCGCACTTCTGACGTAAATAGTTTATGTCAGTAGTTATTCTGGTGCTGGTTTGTTGCCTCCGCATCCTTTTACCGGCTAAAGTCTCAAACCAGGCATCATCACATTCATTTTGCAAACTACCAACATGAGTATGAATTTTAAAAAACTACTTTCTCAGTCAACCTTTGACAATGGTAACTGGGAAGTTGCCAAAAAGTTCGTGTTAGAGGGCCCTTCCCTATCTGGAAACGGTTTTCAGAAAATTAAATTATTACGGTCCGGGCCGGGCGGGTAAATACGGCACTGTCCGTGGTCCTGTAGAGTGTGGGTGTAAGGTACCTTGTATGTCTATGGGCACGTGGTGCCTCAGCTTGTTCATGTCGCGGAACATCCAGCGGAGCTGCAGGTATGTCTGGACGCAGGCTAGCAGCACACCGATACCCATGTGGAGGGTGAAGGTCATGAAGTTTATGTTCTGGAACAAATTAGAAATCAGTACCTCTACCCTGAGTTTAAAGTTGTTTTTTTAGACGTACAAATGGACATAAAAACACTGTCTTGTAGACATGACCCCGAAAGTGATTTGTTCCAGGTCTTCGAGGACAAATGGAAACAAGCGACAAAAACAACGCAAACAAATTTATCGTCCGTGCTTGCGTCCGTAAAGCGCACGATCCGGTCGTGTACCTATGTGGAAGGTATGGGTAAGTGTATGTGGGTCGTGTGTGTGGAAGGATAAGGCTAATGCGCATAAGCATTTTAAACACTTATGACGTAGAGGGCGCTCCAGTAGCGAAGAATTATGGAATGAAAGATTTGGTGTGATTGACGTAACGATGTAATAGCTCAGCTGGGAGAACACTACGCTGGAAACGTAGGTCCGACTGCATAAACGATCTGTATGGAGAATAGTGCAGCGCCCCTATCGGTTACTTTGTTAAACTACAATCCTCCATGCAAATCGTTTCCGCAGTCGCTACCGAACACGGTCACTGCAATCACGTAGAATGTCAGGAGTGTACCTCTCTCAGTACAGCCGGATGGCTGGCTATGATGACATTGGGCGGGTCCCCCACGGGCGTGGCGGCGCCGCCCACGTTGCTGAATATCACCATCGACATCAGCACCGGGACTGGGTTGAGCTGCATCACCTCGCAGAGCCTGGAACAGTCATCATCATCTTAAACTATTTTCCTGTTTAACTTTGAGATGATAACGTCTTATATATCGATGAACGCCAGCTGCACGCACGAAAAAGCATGACTCATTGTCACGTTCCGCCTGAGCCGAGCGTGCAAGCGAGAGCGCGGAACAAGCGATAGAGAGGCACGATTGACCTAAAGCCTTCGGCTTGTGACGCATCTATCTCTCTTCCACTCCATACGTTATGACGTAAAATTATCGTCCGTAAGCCGACATTACAGACAACCAATTTTTTTTTATCAGAAAAGAGACATTTACAGTATACTATAGAAACTCGAAGAGGGAAAACGATAGGCCATTTAATACGACACGACGATTTACTGGTAATATGGAAGATAATAGAGGGAAAGATTTAGGGAAGGAGAGAAAGAGGAAGGCCGAGGATTAGTTACTTGGACCAGATAAAGAAAAAGGTATTTTATTCCCTTGCCAGCGTCGACAAATGCAGCATAAACGCTCTTAACTTTTGATTGCGTTGACTCAGAAGTTTTTACCAAAAAACCTCACCAAATATCACCAGGGGGAACGGGGGGTCAAAAAGTAGCCGAAAAACCTCAGGTGATTAGTGCACAAGCCCCAAGGCCGACAGTAGGCATCAAATCATACGTGCACCGAAAACCACGCGGTATGCTGATGACAGAAGCACAGACAACTAAGCACTCCTACAAGACATATCAAAATAAACAGCTTTACTCACGTCGCAGAAGTCGAATAACGCTCGACATGTTTCGAATCGGTACGCGATTCATCATCAGGAGAGATCAGTCGCGGCGGCGGCCAACCGAACACTCAGGTGTTGCCTTTATTCGACTTCTACGACGTGAGTAAACCCGTTTAAATATGTCTGAGACTCAGTAGTTTTTCACTCCTACAAGAGTTCCATTTTTTCCGCAGGGAACTTCAATGACTACGTACCGTATAGTGACTGGTGTCATAAGTAGAACGGTTGTGACGTTGTCCAGAAATGTAGAAAATACAGCGGTGAACAAGCATAGGCAGTTGATTAGGGGCCAAGTCCTGCCCCCCGTGACCTGGAAAAATGACTTGATATTACTATTCTTAATGTTAATTTATGAACCATGTCATGTCTCATGAACTTTAATATGGGTACACCACATTTTATATTATACCATATTGATACAATGATCAAAGCGCAAAGAAAAATTGAAACGCGTAACTTGGTGGAAGGGACCGGGTATCGAATTTGGTACTTCTGGATTACCGGTCCAGCGTGTTAACCTCTCCACCACCCTCACGCTAGATATCCTTTCGAATTTTTCTTTATGCTTTGAGCGTGTTTTTGCATTGTTTATTTGAAAGGTTTTACACCTTAGCGACCTCTATATGTGAATACGTTCATATTCAGATCTTACCGCACTACTTTACAGCAATGAACGAGCAAGCGATTGTATGTTGTATTTCTTTTTCCCATTTCCTAATTTGTGCTTTTTCTTATTCGTCACTTGGGGTGTAAGTAAGGTGTAAAGGAAGATAGAAAGAAATACATTTAAAACATAATAACATAAAGGGTGTGATAGAAGTGATTAAAAAATAGGTATATAAAACAATAGGCAACTATAGTATGATCATGTCTGTGCCACCAAAAGGTTCCACCTCAGCATGGTGCTAGCTGCAGAGCAAGCGCTGATCTTCCAGTTGGACCATAGGTAGCGCCACGCAGAGCTGTGCGCACGAGGATCTATTAGGATGCGTAAACCTGAACGTAGACAAGCGCTGTCAGTGTTAGTGAAAATCTACTTACCTCGAACGCCAGTAACGCCAGATAGTCCAGCAGCCCGGTTTCAGCCAAGATGGCTACCAGCAGCATCATGGACAGCAGCAGAAGCAGCGTCTCCACATCCAGCCAGGAGACCAGCTCCGGGAGCGAGGGTCGGGAGCCAGTGAGAGCCAGGACCCCCACTGACAGAGAGGAGCAGAGTAGGGCGGCAATTGTGCGGTTTACTATCTGGAAAGAGTTTTTAGATTTACCTTCTTCATCTTTCTCTTCTCTTCTTTTTCATCTTTAGATATTATCTTCTGGTGTTAGATTTATTTATTCAATCGTATGGCAGGGTTATACGTCGAATACAGCTTGTAAGTATATTAAGTTTGTGACTCACTAGCCATTTGATGGCATCGTCTGTGTTGATCAGGTCTTCGGCAGGGCTTCCAGTGTGGCGATTTAGAGGACACATGGTATTTTTTTTTATAATGGCACATCATAGTGGCTCCACTTCGCCTGATGGTAAGCAAAAAAGGGGAGCCCGAGTCGCAATGGCAACTGACACTTAACTAACGGTGCCAAATCAGTTGACGTTAAAGAGGATATCATCATCATCATCATCATCATTACCATCATCATCGTCATCATCATCATCAACATCATCATCACTTATGTTTATGAAACTGACCAGTAATCACTACTCCTCCACCAGACTATGATCGTCGAATCAACATCCCACATGGCGGAAACCTCTCCAGCCAAGTAAAGGTACTTTTAGACTGGATTGACAGCCAAGGTTCTCTTCATGCTGAATAGTTGATACAATTTACTGAAGGCCGGCACTTACCTCAAAAATTATGAGAACATACAGGATACACAACAACACGGTCGAGTAGATGAGGCCCTCTCTCTCTTCCAGCGGGTTCATGGTATAGCTGATGGTGAGGGGTACCGTGGTGTTGCTGGTACTCCTCATACGGAGTGTCAGCTCTGAGCCTGGAACATGGATTAACTTGTTGGTATTAACGAATAAATATTATTTTTGTCTTAATAGAATCTAGGCCTTTGCCCAGCACCTAAATAGGCTACTTTAAGAAATCCCCTTCTGGCATACACGTGTAAGTGGGTGAAGTAACTTTTTTTTTCGGCATGACAATTTGCTTTCTTTTTGGCTGATGGGCTCTCGTAGGGGAGATAGGGGAGCTTTGGGCAGTCGGGAGGTTCGGGCACCACCTTGTAAGTCGGGTCGTATGGAAGCTACTTAATTTTGTATACTGTGGTAGTTTAGCTTACTAACTGGCAACACCGCTTAGGCTAATGTCATCTGCCATTTTGATTAGTTGTCAGGGTCACATGCCGTCAACCATTTCGTGCGTGCGAAAGTAAATATTTTGATGTGATTTCGAAGGAAATAACTGTATTGTCATCTAGTTATGTATTTACGAGAGCTAATATTAACGTATAAATGAAGGTAAAACATTAGACTAAAAAAAACTTATTTGAATTTATTTGTGAAATGAGGGGGTGGGGAGCATTGAGCACTAATCCTAAAGAGAGGTTTGGGCTTGCCCAATGCTCCCGCCACTATTGTTTGTTTCGGCAATCGGTGTAAAAAGTACTAAAAAGTACTACATCTTTAGTTTTTTTTTTAAACTTATAGTTTAAAACAGTTGATGGTTGCGATAAGACCGCCTGTTGTCTACCGTTACTAAAATTATTGATCTGTATTGATTTTGTAAACTTTTTTGGTGTGCAATAAAGCATTTTGTATTGTATTGTATGGTTTGTTGATTTTATTGAAAGTTTTTATGATTACATTTTTTAATATTCAATTAATTTACCATTAAGAGTCGTATTTAATACAGTGCCCAAACCTCCCATTGAGGTGCCCAAACCACCCGAACATTGGGAGGTTTGGGCACTTTTGCCAGTGTTCAGAAAATCTCTTGCAATTTTGAGACCGCTTATCATTGCATAAGTGTTCTTCGTAATAATTGAAGCCAAATAAATATATGTGCCACTAATATAAGAAGTAAAAAATTGATTTTGTTGAAAAATTGCATTTTTATTAAGACTTAAGTAAAAAAGTGCCCAATGCTCCCCTATCTCCCCTACTGTACCTAGCCTATTCAGGGTGCCAGCTACCTCCGTACCAAATGTTATCAAAATTGGTCCAGCCGTTTGAACTTGAAGAAGTAACAAACAGACATACAAACCTTCGCATTTATAATATTAGCGTGATATGTTATAATATGTTATAATATCTTATATGCCATTCATTACATTCCATTCTAGGCTGATTATTTTATGCGACTGGCGGTTTGAATGGCTTAAAGTTAGTTGGACACTGCTGCGGAATAGCAGAGAAGCTGGTTCGAATCCCTCTTAGGTTACAAAGGCATAAAATACTTACACCTTACTTCATTTAAAAGTAGTAGGTAATATAATGTTACCATTGTCATGAAAGGTTCCATCATCACTGGAGTTGCCAGCCGCCAGAACCAGGGTCTTGGAGTCGGTGGCGCTCTTCGCGAAGTCGATGACGTCATCTCTGCGCAGGCGCACCGACCAGGATGGGGAGCTCTGGAATATAATAAAGGACGGTATAGTGTTGATGAAAAACGCTAACTTTCAAAGTCAAAGTCAGTGTCAAAGTGAAAGTCAGTGTCAAAGTGAAAGTCAGTGTCAAAGTGAAAGTCAGTGTCAAAGTGAAAGTCAGTGTCAAAGTGAAAGTCAAAGTCAAAGTCTTTTCTCAAACATGCAATGAGATGTCGTCATAACGTGCGTTTTAACAGGCTTCGAAGTATCATGTTTCGGGCGGAACAACTCGAGAGAACTGTAAAAGAATTTCATACAAAATTAAAGGCCTAATAGGCTAGGAAGTATTTTTTTTAAACATGGCGTCTGTGTTCGTGAACACCTGAACAGGCTAAACAGCTGAATTATATATTTTTAGTTTTTTATTTATTTATTTACTTCATTGCATATGTTTGAGAAAAGCGCTATAATTATATGCGTTAGCCGTGAAAAGGGCTTGCCGGCTTCGTATCACTATCCGGCCTCCCTACGGTCGGTCGTCTATACCTACTCCCCCGGCCAGCCCTTCTTTCCCGGCGTCTGCAATGTACCTACTATTATTTCAGGCAGTCGATATTTGTATAGAGGCAATAAGTAATTAGCTATTTGCACCGTACAAAAGTGCGTTCAAGTTCATGGTTCTCACACAATTATTGTATTGTTAAATTATGAGGATTATTGAACGTACAATTTAAAATATCTTTTGGGCCAATAAAAATTGCGTACGTTTGAGGTCACATATTTAAAATATGTATGTATGTATGTATGTATATATATGTATGTATTATTAGTTTATATGTGTAATACTTCTTCATTAGTGTAGGTACCTACTTATTAGTTTATTATTTTTAATACCTTTATACACGGTGTTAGTTTGTCTATATTCTTCTCGTACTCACTCAATTGCTCAAAGGTTAACTGGAAGAGACCCCTTATAGGGATAAGTTCGCCTTTGTACCTATATGTAATTTGTAATAGATGTATTTTTTAACTGTTTTTGTGTACAATAAAGTGTTTACTTACTTACTTCAAAAATATCTAGTTTTTTTTTCTTTGTTTCTTGACATATGAGCTAATTTTATTCATATAATTACAGTATGCTGTATAATTTAACATTATAGTCATCATCCCTATTGTATATAACAGAAGAGGACTTATCGATTTGTTTAATCAAGCTTATAATCACAATGTTATCTCAAGTGCAGGAAATGAGGAAACTGGCGAGTGTTATCTGAAAAAAACTGGATGATATTCAAGAGCCTGATAAAAATAAGTAGTTAGGATTAGTGAGCTAGACCTAGACTTCTGGTTACTAGGGAGTTGACAATGGTTAAATATATCTAAAACACTAATATTTGTTTCAACTACGTTTCGCTAAATTTTCGTTTGTCTGTTTGACATCACTATGCTGATAATCCATTTTCTCTTATGTTTTTGCATGCCAGTTGCTGCTGAAAAGTGTGAAACTTTACTAAATAACCACCATAATGTACCACATTTTTTGCAAAATAAAGATATTTGTATTTGTAATTCCGAAAGCCATTTTCTTTCCAAAACATTTAACGTTTTAGAATAAAATACAAAACAAACCTAACCTAATTGGTTTTTAAAACGATGTTTATAAAATCCTGAAAATATTACTAAAATTACAACATCCATTATAATATAATTTTTTTCATTATTATAGTCGTTTTCGTGTGGAAGAGCTTACACGGATACTGCGAACCACACCTAAATTTTGAACACGCAAGTTCGCAACCAAATGTGCTATTTAAAATATTCAGCTTTATTAAACAGTTCTATATTTAAGTATCAGCCTACTGTGGATATAAACCAAAGGTTAGCTAACATAAAACTGATAATACCAGGTCAAAAGGGTGTGGTCGCACAGGTATTCACAAAATAAAAGTCGTATTATGTTATCTGATCATAGTGCTATCTGATTTAATTCACAAACTCTAAGAATAAAAACGAATTACAATAATAAATCACAATTACTTCATGGTCTTAATTTTTTAATGGCCTGGCTGCAGAGGCCTTAAGTGCCTTTAAGGCACTTTCAACTCCGCTCATAGAAAATACGTACTTTTTGAGCAGGAGAAGTGAAAAAGCACTATTATTGTATTTGTGAGTTGTAGACCTCGCGATCATTTTTCAAAATGGCAGACATTATATGACCTTCCTTACGTTCTTATAACCCTTCAAAATAACGGAGATATGGTCTCCGCCATTTTGAAAATATTCGGAAAACCGAATCGACAATAAAACTGTATTATGTATGTAAAATAATGCTTATTGTTATGATCATTGCGATTATGCTCGCTCTGATCATGACTGTAACATTATTGTCTATGCTTTATCGAGTCTGTGATACCTATGTTTATGGTTTAAAAAATAAATCACTTTCCGTCTGAACTCTGTGTCTCAATGGCCGTGTGCCGATTTAGAATTAATATTAAATAAGAAGACCACATCCCCACGCTCAACAACACATGGTGTCAGAAGCGGTAACTTGGCTGGACAAGAAATAAGCAAAAATGACTGAAGGAACGCTACAAAAAACACAAAATGTAATATTGGCGAACGGACTCAAACCGTTACTCCTTAACGGTAATGGCGGCTCCAACAATGAGAGTGCAAATTTTGAGAAGTGGAGACTATGGAAGCAAAAATTCGAAATTTACTTCGAAGCGAAGGATCTCGACAAAATTCCAGAAAAGAAACAGGTTGCTATTTTCCTCAATGCCATCGGAGATGAAGGACTGGAAATCTTCAACTCTTTCAACACGGAAAGAAAAAATGAAACATTGAAAACCGTTATCGAAAAATTTGACTCTAAATTTAACGCCTGCAAGAACGTCACCGTCGAAAGGTATAATTTTTTCACCCGTACTCAAAAGTCAGATGAATCCTTTGATGACTATGTAACTACTCTTAACAATTTGTCAGCCAGCTGTAATTTTGAAGCTCTAAAAGAATCATTGGTCAAGGACATGTTTATAATTGGTATAAGAAACACGTCTATAAAAGAAAAATTATTACAAAACGAAGACATCGTCGAGGTGAATAAAGCGGTTCACATAGCTAAAACATTGGAACTATCATGCAAGCGGTCAAAGAAACTGGCAGAAGAAAATCAATCTGAACGAGAAAGTCAAGTCCAGGCGATATCAAAAAAATATAATAAAAACGTCACACCAAGAAAACATAAGCCAAGAAACTCGTCAACAGTCAGAAACACTTATTACTCTCAAGAAAGAAATTCGTCGGAAGGTCGGTCCAGATCCAAGTCCCCATATAACAAGAAGTGCAAGAGATGTGGTCAAATTCATCGCACAAAGTGTCCGTCACAAGGAAAAACATGTCACGTCTGTAAAAAGCCTAATCATTTTGCCCAATTTTGTTTCTATAAGGACAAAAATGTAAGTTTAGTATCAGATAAGTCTAGTCATTCTAATTCACAGAACAAGTCAATCTTGTCAGATGAAAATGGTCAAAATTGTTATGATTTTATAATAAATGCAGTCAATAATAAGTCTAGTCATAATAATTGGGAAATAAATTTAAAATGTTATAATGAAATACTAAAATGCAAAATTGATACTGGTGCAGACATAAATGTAATTTCAATTAATACGGTCAAAGAGTTGGAAAGTAAAATTGACATGCGATTACCTATAATGAATTCACATAATAAGATTTTTACATTTTCAGGACATTCAATAGAAAACCTAGGTAGTATTATGCTGACTTTGACTTTTGATAATGGAAAACAAGAAAACATCAAATTTTTTGTGGTCAATTGTGAATGTTCGACTATACTGGGCTGGAAGACATGTGAAGACTGCAACATTGTGAAACGACTGTGTGAATTGTCAACAAAACAAGAACAAAGGTCAGTACAATCTTTATTAGACTCATACTCAGACACATTTGAAGGATTAGGTTGTTTACCTATTGAAGCTCACTTACATGTAGATGACAGTGTAATACCAAGAGTTTGTCCAGTAAGAAGAATACCCTATGCATTACATCCTAAACTTAAGTCAGAATTAGAGCGTATGGAAAAATTAAAAGTCATTGAAAAAGTAACTAAGCCTACGGATTGGGTAAATGCTATAGTACCTATTGAAAAACCTAATGGTCAACTTCGTATCTGTCTAGATCCTAGAAATCTTAACAAAGCAATTAAAAGACCTCATTTTCCTTATCCAACATTAGATGACTTACGTTCTAAAGTGTCAGGCGCTGCTGTATTTTCGAAATTAGATGCCAACTCAGGATACTGGATGATAAAACTTGATTCAGAAAGTAGTGATCTATGTACTTTCAATACTCAATTTGGAAGATACAAATTTCTTAGACTTCCTTATGGGATAAATTCAAGTGGTGAAATTTTTCATAGAGCTATGTCAGAATTATTTGGTGAATTGCCAGGTGTCTTAATATTTGTGGATGATATTTTAGTGTATGGGTCAAACCAAACAGAGCATGATGAAAGATTAGAAAGTGTTCTTAAAAAAGCAAGAGAAGTCAATTTAAAGTTTAATAAGTCAAAATGTATTTTCAACAAGTCAGAAGTCACATATGTAGGACATGTGTTTAATAAAAATGGAATTTCAGTCGATCCATCAAAAGTCGAAGCAATTGTCGATATGCCTAGACCCCAAAATGTCAAAGATTTACAACGATTCTTAGGTATGGTCAATTATCTTGGGTCATACATACCAAACTTAGCACATGAAACTAGTCTACTCAGAGATCTTCTTAAAAAACAAAACATATGGCAATGGACGCAAAATCATGAAAATCAATTAAATAGATTAAAAGAACTAATATGCAAATCACCCGTTTTAGTGCATTATGACGTAAATAAGCCTATTAGAATGTCAGTAGATTCTTCAAAAAGCGCAGTAGGAGCAGTTATTTTTCATGGAAACAATCCAATAGCCTATTCATCGAAGTCCTTAACAAATTCACAAGTTCATTATGCCCAAATCGAAAAAGAATTGTATGCTATTCTTTTCGGTTGCAAGAAATTTCATCAATATATTTATGGCAAAACAATTCAGGTAGAGACTGATCATCAACCATTGGTCACTTTGTTCAAAAAGCCTCTGTCAGATGTGCCAGCACGGTTGCAAAGGATGATGATAGCGTTACAGTCATATGATCTAATAGTATCATATACCAAAGGTACAGAAATGTATATTTCTGATACTCTTTCAAGGGCACCGATAGAGACAACAACAATAGAAAAGTTTGATATAAATGAATTGGACAATAATATAGTCTGTCAAGTCAAATTACTAACTTCTAACTTAGCCATAACCCAGAATAAATTAGATCAAATTAAATCTCATACTTTAACAGACATAACATTGCAGAAATTAAAAGAATACTATTTAGAAGGATGGCCCAATAGTAAACAAAAATGTGATCCTATTACATTACCATTTTGGAATATTAGAGATGAAATACATGTCATAGATGAAATAATTTTTAAATGTCAAGCAGTTATTATTCCTAAGTCGATGAGATCAGAAATTTTAAACATTTTACATGAAGGACACATGGGTATGGAAAAAACGAAAAATTTAGCCCGTGGGTTAGTATTTTGGCCTAACATTTATCATGATATAGAAATAAAAGTCAGACAATGTGAATCGTGTATGATTCATAGTTCAAATAAAACAAAGGAAACTTTATTATGCCATGAACAACCAAGTGTACCGTGGCAGAGGGTAGCGACAGATTTATTCGAGTTCAATAATAAAAAATATTTGTTGGTAGTGGATTATTACTCTAATTACATAGAAGTAGTATGTCTAAACTCAAATCACAAAAGTCAAACAGTCATATTACATTTAAAAGAAATTTTTGCCAGACATGGAATACCATTACAACTTGTCAGTGATGGTGGACCTCCATACAATTCCCAAGAATTCCATAAATTCTTGAGGGATTGGGATATTGAACATATAATGTCTAGTCCACATTTTCCTCGATCAAATGGTCTCGCTGAGATATCTGTAAAAATAATAAAAAATATATTAAAAAAGTGTAATCAATCAGATTCTGATTTTCACACAGGCCTGTTACAATACAGGACCACTTCAAGAGGTAATTTAAAGTCACCAGCAGAATTGCTCATGTCAAGAAAATTAAGAACTAAATTACCTATACAAATGTCAAGTCTAAAACCTAAAGTTGTCAAATTTTCAGATCATGCCAGGCATAAGTCAGAGTTAATGCAAAAAAGAAAGTCATACTATGATAGAGGTACAATAACACCACAAGAATTTCAACCAGATGATATAGTATTTTTCAAGAAAAATCCTAGTGATCCTACATGGACTAAAGGAACAATTGTCTCAAAGACAAAATTTCCAAGGTCTTACTTAGTCAAAAACGTGGAAGGAAGTGTGTATAGGAGAAACACACAGCATATTAAGTTGTTCAAGTCAAGCCTGTCAAAGTCTGAGTCTAATAAAATTGTCAACACTAAGCCTAACAACAATGTCGCCAGTCATAGTAACAAAGCCAGTCTAAACAAGTCAAAGTCTTTTAATAATCAGTCAAGTCGAGTATTTACAAACAAAAAGTTTCAGTCATTTACAAATATCAAGCCTCATAATGTCGAGAAATGTCAGTACAAGTCCAGGTCAAATCATAATCAGTACTCTCCGATAAGGGAGAATATTGATCATGATACATACTATTATATACCTGATTATTTAAAAGAATGTCAAAAGTCAAGTCATAGTCCAGATATAAGTAACCATAGTTCTAAGTCTTCAATAATTGATAATGATAGTTTTTTGTCAATTGAGCCAGAGGAGCATGTATCGTCTAGTCCAACATCGAGTCCTTATAATGAGTCAATGAGTCAAGAAACTCCTACAAACACAAATGTAAACTTTTCTAGTCAAAATAGTAACTTACCTTTAGCACAAGCTTCCTCGGAGAGTCCTGATATTAGATATAGTTCGCGAGGGAGAATATTGAAGAAAAGACAAATATGGGATGTATAACAATTTAATGTAATTATTTTAATCAAATGACATAAAATTTAATAGTATTATATATTGTAAATAATGACGAGGTAAAAACACTGAAGTGATGCATGTAACTTAAGAAAATTGTAATGAACTTCATGAATGTAAGGTCTGTTTCTAATGTCTATTTATTTATTAACAATAAAATGAAATTAATGTAATTTATTAATATGCCATTTATACGCCATATCCCTAAGGGAGCCCGGAATCTCGCGGCTAGTAAATTGTCAGACGTCATTGACAGATGCATTGATACCAATGGCACTGCTGAATGGAGGGCTTTGCTTACTTTTTCATATTCCGCATTCAAAGCGCCAGAGTCGACGGGTTCCAGTAATCTTACAGCTAAAGTAAAGCACAACATCGACTCGGTGGGCGGTGCTGATTTATTGGGCAATGCGCACCTGAGTGCAGCATCTTCGAGATCGCCCTCAGTTCTTAAGACCATACAGTCTAAAGTTTTTGAGGGTGACCTCAGAGGGGCAGTCCGGGTGCTCATGTCGGATGATGTGGTAGCACCATCGAGCCCTGAAACGCTTGCAACTCTGCAGTTGAAGCACCCACCTCCCTCCCGACCTCTGGTACTCCCACTCGAACCGGACAAATCTATACCCGCACAAGAGGTCAAGGTAGAAGACGTTGCACGGGCGCTTGGTTCCTTCAACAACGGTTCTGCGGCTGGGCTGGACGGTATCCGCCCGTCACATTTGAAGGAACTTACATCCAGCTCTGCCGGTGATAGCGGTTCTCGTTTGCTCGAGAGCTTAATGAAATTGTGCAATTTTTTACTTAGCGGCCAGTTAAATGTTGAGGTTTGCCCGTACATTTACGGAGCGTCATTATGTGCCCTGTCCAAAAAGGATGGAGGTTTACGGCCAATCGCGGTCGGTAGCACATTTCGTCGCTTGACCGCCAAACTCGGGTGCTTTGCTGTGAGGGAGCGGATGGCCGCTTACCTACAGCCTCATCAGCTTGGATTCGGCACGCAATTGGGATGCGAAGCGGCAATTCATGCAACACGAGCGTTTGCGCTAGATTTAAAAAACTCCGAGAGCGTCATCGTTAAGCTCGACATTAAAAATGCATTTAATTCGGTCGAGCGCGATGTTTTACTGAGCGAGGTCAAAGATAAGGTGCCTTCCCTCTATCCTTTCCTTTACCAGGTCTACTCATCTCCTACTAATCTCTTTTACAACGACTCTCTTATTCTGTCTCAGGTTGGCGCGCAGCAGGGAGACCCGCTTGGCCCTTTAGCCTTTAGTCTCGCAATCCATAAAGCTATTTCAGAGCTAAAATCTCCGTTGAATATCTGGTATCTCGACGACGGTACCCTTGGGGGAAAGCCTGAAATAGTGAAGCGGGATTTGCTGACTCTTCTTCCCCGCTTACAACATCTGGGACTAGAGGTTAACGCGGCAAAATGCGAATTTTTCCCCTGCAGCCCTGAATCATCCGGTTCTTTCCAATCTTTTAGCGCTATGCTTCCTGGACTGAAACAAATAACACCGGACTTGTTTAGTCTTTTGGGAGCGCCAATTTTTCCCGTAGCCATCCCCGAGGCCTTTGAAGAACGTAGGCAGCTTCTGTCGACTGCTAGGGATAGGCTGGGAGACCTGCCGGCCCACGTAGCACTGGTCCTTTTGCGGGTTTGTTTCGCGGTCCCGAAGCTAACTTACTTTCTGCGCACCGTACCTGCTTGGCTCTGCCCCGAGGACATTGACTCCTTTGATTCTATCTTAAAGGAGTCAATGGAGATCATACTCAATGTGTCTCTCGACGCGAGTCAGTGGCAGCAGGCTTCTCTCCCTATCCGTAACGGTGGACTGGGCATTCGGCGTGCTCGGGATGTGTGCTTACCAGCCTTCTTGGCATCAGCGAGCGGAGTCGTGGATCTTGTTTCCCAAATTTTCGCTTTGGACCAGGACAAAGCAACCATTCCGTACGCATCCGAGGCGCAGGCTGCTTGGGTGGCTCTCAACCCGAGCGCAGCACTACCGGATAAGCCGGAGCGTCAGCGGTCATGGGATGACGTGGGTGTGAAGCGCGTAGTTGACAGTCAGTTGGAGAGTGCTTCGGGTGTGGAGAGGGCGCGACTAAACGCAGTATTGAGGCCAGAGTCCGGAGCGTGGCTACAAGCGCTTCCTTCCCCACACCTGGGTACCCTTCTTGATGACAATTCTTTGCGGGTGGCGGTTGCTCTCCGCCTGGGCTGCGATGTTTGTGAACCTCATCTATGCATCTGCGGCACCAGGGTGGAGAGTAACGGGCACCACGCCCTGAGTTGTTGTCGTTGTGCTGGGAGATTTCCTCGTCATCACGCTCTCAACGACATCATCCGGAGAGCGTTGGTATCGGCTAATGTTCCGTGTTTGCTGGAGCCTCCCGGTCTTAGTCGTACTGACTGGAAGAGACCTGATGGTGTGACCTTGGTGCCCTGGCAGAGAGGCAAGTGCCTACTGTGGGACGCTACGTGCGTCAGCACTTTTGCCGCCTCGCACCTTGGTCGCACGACCAGGTCTGCAGGCGCAGCTGCTGAGGTAGCTGCCTGTAGGAAGCGGGACAAGTACTCTGTACTTACGAGTAATTATATATTTGTCCCGTTCGCTGTGGAGACGACTGGTTGTTGGGGGTCCGAAGCGAGAGCTTTCATCGCGGAGATTGGGCGGCGTTTACGCGAGAGAGGTCTAGACCCTCGTTCCGGGTCATTCCTGGTGCAAAGGTTGTCCATCGCGATTCAGCGTGGTAATGCGGCGAGCGTCATGGGAACCTTCGCGCCGGGAATGACACGGGGCGGGTTATTCGACTAGTGCCTAAGTTAATGAATGGTACATGAGGGATAAATGTATTTATTTATTTTAAGATTGTGATTATGTTATTGACTCTGTATTTGTTATAAGTACTTTAATAAAAAACTTTACATCTATTTGTATATAATAGGTCAAATTTATTAATAATGTATTGAACATATTTGCCTAGATGTAAATATTGAGTTTTTAAGGTTATGTGTCAGTGTCAGATTATGAAATGTCAATGTGAAAGATTTATCTTTTTTAATTAAGGAAGGGCATGTAACATTATTGTCTATGCTTTATCGAGTCTGTGATACCTATGTTTATGGTTTAAAAAATAAATCACTTTCCGTCTGAACTCTGTGTCTCAATGGCCGTGTGTCGATTTAGAATTAATATTAAATAAGAAGACCACATCCCCACGCTCAACAACACAATGACAATTGTAAGCTTTATTTCCTTGATACGCTACTGATTTGGGCAGCAGTTTCAGCTACTGACTTTAAGAGGATAAATTAAATATAAGTTTATCGCGTGATAAATAAGTGACAAAGCATCTAATAATATAAACTTAACAAATTTTCATATGCACTATATAATCTAAATAAAATAGTTAGTCAATCAGCAGTACTAACCGCTTACCGTTCGTATGTCACATCAACTTTAAAATATGGAGTCATGTTCTGGGGGAATTCCACTGACCGAGAATTAGCTTTCAAGGCTCAGAAAAAATGTTTGCGATCAGTATGTAGGATACCGCAAACCAAATCATGTAAACCGCATTTCATTAGGCTAATCATGTTCTGGGGGAATTTATGAAACCGCATTGTATGTGAAAAACAACATAAATAATTCTTTAACGTTAGCAGTGCTCGCCGATGTAATAAGATCCAAATTCAGCCTATTAAAACCGCTCTTCTCTCTAACAGTGTCTTTGGAATGGCACCTAGAGTCTACAATAAATTTCCAAAATACGTGTCTAGCTTAGAAGATACTGTAGATTTAAAAAAAAGCTTATTTGCGCTTTTAGTAAATAGAGCATATTATTCAATAGGAGAATACTTATCCAATTTTGAATTGTAATTTTATTTATATAGATAACAACTTTAAGTAATATACTGCATGCTCCATCTTGACTTGAAATATTTGTATGCCTAACGGCTAGACATGGTGATACTGTTTTTATTAAATGTAAGACCTGTTATATTTATGTACCTATGTTTACAAATAAATGTCTGATTCTGATTCTCTCACTCACACTCGCATTTTGTCAAAACGTGACGGTTGCTTTGGCACTTATCACATGATAAACGCAACCATCCCACCCGCAAGTTTTACCATATCATATCCATTGTTATGTATATTTTCCTGGTCGCGTCACCCATAACAATAGCAACTTTCCGTTTAGAAGGAAATATGAACAGCGTGGAATGTAAAGAATGACTCAGTGGCAAATGGCAGCGAGATCATAGGCCTTGCCCTTCGACATATTGTTTATGACACTTTTATTACCTATTGCCATACATTTTCATAGCATTGATTGGAACTTAGCGATTTTCGCACAATTATCACTATAACACGGGAGTTAATAGTAACTACATGGAATTCTTAGCTTCAATATTGGCTGAGATCTTGCCACTTGTTCCAATTAAAGCTCTTAAATATCTTGGAAACTACAGGTGCTACTTCCACCAAAGATAGCTAAGCCATCTCGACAGACAAGTCGTTCGATTAAACAAACTGCATTTTAATTGGTCCATCCGTTTGGGAGCTATGATGCCACAGACAGACACACAGACACGCGGACACGCAGATACATATGTTAAACTACGGTGTTATATCACCCCTCTCTTTTCGCCGGGGATTAAAAAGTGGCTTATAAGCTTACTTGAAGATAAATAAATAAAATTGAGGTTTTTAAAACAATAAAAAAATTTTTTTCCTTATTTTTTTATTAAAGCAGTAACGTCTGCTAACGTAAACTAAATGTTTACAAATGAAGCGAACATTGAAAAATTTAATGATTCGGACAGGATTCGAACCTGCGTTTCCAACGGCTTTCCGGGCCAACACTGGCGTCCTCCCAATTGGACCACCGAATCAGATGTCAGAGCCATTGAATTTTTCAATCAGTTGCTTCGACATGCCTTAGGGTGGCATCGTAGCGCCATCTACCGTAAAGATGTCCAATTGGGAGGACGCTAGTGTTGGCCCGGAAAGCCGTTGGAAACGCAGGTTCGAATCCTGTCCGTATCATTAAATTTTTCAATTTTCGCTTCATTTGTAAACATTTAGTTTACGTTAGAAGACGTTACTGCTTTAATAAAAAAAATAAGTAATTCGGGTGTAGCACATCGTTACTATCGATTCTCAAAAAATTTGAGACGATGGTGCCGACGATAATGTCTAAATCTTTACGGTAGATGGCGCTACGATGCCACCCTAAGGCATGTCGAAGCAACTGGTTGAAAAATTCAATGGCTCTGACATCTGATTCGGTGGTCCAATTGGGAGGACGCCAGTGTTGACCCGGAAAGCCGTTGGAAACGCAGGTTCGAATCCTGTCCGAATCATTATATTTTTTTTCCGATAAGACTCGTAAAGGATCTGCCAACTGCAGTTCTTTAATTTTTCCTCACCCTGGTTTTTCCGAAATATTTTTATAATTTTCGACATGGCAGTTATGACTTTCTTATTTTATTTATTATTTAATTGCTAGTTTATCTTATCCCACCCTCCATCTTCCATCATAGAACCACACGTGCCGGTTTGCGATGTCATCGTTTCACCGTGGAAAATATTGCAACACGTACCATGAATTTTGGCAATTCCATCATCTGCCGAACGATTAAATATGGAACTCTTTGCCGGCTTATGTGTTTCCTTCTTCTTATAGGGAAACTTCAAACGAAGCTTGGAGAAGTATCTCTCGGGCCAGTATGACAGTGTCAACAGAGATGGCTCCTTTGGTTTCTTGTCAGTTGCCACTGCGACTTGGGCTCCCCTTTTTGCTTACCGTCAGGCGAAGTGGAGCCACTATGTTGTGCCGTTACAAAAAAAAAACAATATGAGACTCACCTCAGTGTATGTCCCTCTGGTCCGTTGCAGCCACACATGTAGCTCGTTGTTGGTATCATTGGTTGGGGTCTGATCGAATGGGCCCGTGAGTGTGACCTTCAGGGCTACTCTGTCCTTCGTACAGTTTAGGGCGTACTCTGAAAAGGAAAGTACTAATTTAACAATCAGTATGGGTCTTTTCACCAGAATGTCGACATTATCGGGCACGTGGCAGAAATTCTGGTGGATGAGAGTTCCTCATGTTTTTGCGGTATACTTATAAAATATACGTTTGATATGTCCCTCCTGGACAGTCCCTGTTGAGAAGCACCCCTATGGTGAGGAACGTCCATCTGCCCACCAGCACAGCCAGTTTGAGAACTCCAACACGGCCATACTGTCATAACACACCTTTGATTTGTCCCTCCTGGAAAGCCGTATGCAGCACCACGTCTGTCTTCTCATTGTCAACGAGCAGCGCTACGCTGAGGGACTACCACCTGGCCACCAGCACTGACAGATTGAGGATTCCAACACGGCCATACTGTCATAACACATCTTTGATTTGTCCCTCCTGGACAGCCGTATGCAGCACCACGTCTGTCCTCTCCCTGTTCAGAAGCAACGCCACGGTGAGGAACACCCTTCTGGCCACCAGGACTGCCAGTTTGCGTACTCCAGCACGGCCATACTATCATAGCAGCGCCACGGTGAGGAACACTTGCCTGGCCACCAGGACTGCCAGTTTGCGTACTCCAGCACGGCCATACTATCATAGCAGCGCCACGGTGAGGAACACTCGCCTGGCCACCAGGACTGCCAGTTTGCGTACTCCAGCACGGCCATACTATCATAGCAGCGCCACGGTGAGGAACACTTGCCTGGCCACCAGGACTGCCAGTTTGCGTACTCCAGCACGGCCATACTATCATAACACACCTTTGATTTGTCCCTCTTGGACAGCCGTATGCAGCACCACGTCTGTCCTCTCCCTGTTCAGAAGCAACGCCACGGTGATGAACACCCAGCTCGCCACCAGCACTGCCAGTTTGCGTACTCCAGCACGGCCATACTGTCATAACACACCTTTGATTTGTCCCTCTTGGACAGCCGTATGCAGCACCACGTCTGACCTCTCGTTGTTAAGGAGCAGCGCCACGGTGAGGAACACTCGCCTGGCCACCAGGACTGCCAGTTTGCGTACTCCAGCACGGCCATACTGTCATAACACACCTTTGATTTGTCCCTCTTGGACAGCCGTATGCAGCACCACGTCTGACCTCTCGTTGTTAAGGAGCAGCGCCACGGTGAGGAGCACTCGCCTGGCCACCAGGACTGCCAGTTTGCGTACTCCAGCACGGCCATACTGTCATAACACACCTTTGATTTGTCCCTCTTGGACAGCCGTATGCAGCACCACGTCTGACCTCTCGTTGTTAAGGAGCAGCGCCACGGTGAGGAACACTCGCCTGGCCACCAGGACTGACAGTTTGCGTACTCCAGCACGGCCATACTGTCATAACACACCTTTGATTTGTCCCTCTTGGACAGCCGTATGCAGCACCACGTCTGACCTCTCGTTGTTAAGGAGCAGCTCCACGGTGAGGAACACTCGCCTGGCCACCAGGACTGCCAGTTTGCGTACTCCAGCACGGCCATACTGTCATAACACACCTTTGATTTGTCCCTCTTGGACAGCCGTATGCAGCACCACGTCTGACCTCTCGTTGTTAAGGAGCAGCGCCACGGTGAGGAACACTCGCCTGGCCACCAGGACTGCCAGTTTGCGTACTCCAGCACGGCCATACTGTCATAACACACCTTTGATTTGTCCCTCTTGGACAGCCGTATGCAGCACCACGTCTGACCTCTCGTTGTTAAGGAGCAGCGCCACGGTGAGGAACACTCGCCTGGCCACCAGGACTGACAGTTTGCGTACTCCAGCACGGCCATACTGTCATAACACACCTTTGATTTGTCCCTCTTGGACAGCCGTATGCAGCACCACGTCTGACCTCTCGTTGTTAAGGAGCAGCGCCACGGTGAGGAACACTCGCCTGGCCACCAGGACTGCCAGTTTGCGTACTCCAGCACGGCCATACTGTCATAACACACCTTTGATTTGTCCCTCTTGGACAGCCGTATGCAGCACCACGTCTGACTTCTCGTTGTTAAGGAGCAGCGCCACTGTGAGGAAAATCCAGCTCGCCACCAGCACTGACAGTTTGAAGAATCGTAGTGCACGGCCAACCTGGTAAATGTTGAATTGTTAAATGAGTAAATTAATTCGTTTTTATGAATATTGACCTCACAAACAACTTTATACAAAACAATTTTATGCGATCCACTACATTGTGGGTTGGGATCACTACATTGTTGTTATTCTGTCCCGTCACCCAGCAGACAATGGTGATTAAACTTCCTAGAAAAGTCTTGATAATTTATAATACTGGCATTTATAAGAGATATTCTAAATAAGAATGGGCTTATAACTGCTGCAATTACAACATTTTTGTTGAATATTGCCGCCGAATATCGTAGTTTTAAGGAGTAACCCAGGGGACATCGCCATGGCAACAAGCAACAGAGTAAAGTTGATTGACCCTTTTAAATACTACGTTTAGTAAGTTATGACACTAAAGTAGTTGTTTTATTTAAATGTGTGACAATCACGGAAAACTAAAGGTATAAGTAGACTTATTCAACTTATCAATTTCTTCCACAATATTTCATGTCATGGTGGGGCTTTTTGGCGAGTTTGTACTCGCCTAAAGGTCTTCGCACATTATAACAACTCAACGGCGACTCGATTCTATGCCAAAATATATTAAAATTTAAGCCCTATGTCATATTTACAAGGTTTAATTTAAAAAAATGTACGACGGGTCGTCCACTCGTTGTCCACTACTAATATCATTTTTTGAAATTAAACCTAGTAAATTAAATATGACATAGGGCTTAAATTGCAATATTTGTTGTGTTCCGGTGTGGGGGTAAGATAGCCGGTGAAATTACTAGCATAGAGGCATTCTATCTTCGTCCTCCGGGTAGGCAAGCACTCGTGACACCTCTGGTGTTGCAGGTGTTTATGGGCGACGGTAATCGCTTTCCATCAGGCGATACGTTGAGTTGTTATAATGTGCGAAGACCTTAATAAGAATTTCCATTTTGCGCCGCTTGGTGTTACCCGAACACAACATTTTTCAGGATAAGTAGTAGCCTATGTGTTAATCCAGGGTGTCAGCTACCTTCATACCAAAATATATCAAAATCGGTCCAGCCGTTTGAGCGTGAAGAAGTAACAAACCACACTCACAAACTATCGCCTTTATAATATTTTTGTGATACACAGGTGTTACATTTTTAATACTAAATGGGAGAAAATGCTGATACTATTAATATACCGGCACCTTTTTGCACTTTAAATAGACTTTACCTGCTTCTTTCGTTTGGACTTGACTTTTTTCACCTCTTCTGTACGCAAAGGTTGCACTAATCTGAAAAAATAAAACGTTTTTATATAACTCCGTCTGGGGATGAGAAATAAAACATAAACATTTTGTTTGCTATAGCGAGGTAACAGGAAAAAAAGCAGTTTTTTAAAGTTTTCTGCTATTTGTATGTAAATCCTAGGCTCCATACCAAATTTTCGGTTTTATTGGACGTCGGGAAGTATTCACGGGGGCCATTTTTAGGCTTAGTTTAGATTTAGTTTTAGATAGACTTATTTTAATTGGTTATTGTTTAGTTTGTTCTGTTATATTTTGAATAAATTTGCTTATTAATAATATATTTTTACTAGTTTTGTATAGGTACACACTTGCACCCTCTTTACAGTAGTGCCGGGAGGGTAAATGTTACAGATTTATAAATTTACTAGCGACCCGCCCCGGCTTCGCACGGGTACAATGCTGATAAATCATGCATGTATTATACACATAAACCTTCCTCTTGAATCACTCTACCTATTTAAAAAAAAAAACATCAAAATCCGATGAGTAGTTTTACAGATCTAAGTATACATAGGGACGGACAGACGCACAGACAGACAGCAGGAAGCGACTTTGTTTTATACTATATAGTGATTCTAAGGGAGGCTGTATGTTGATGCTGTTTTTTTAGGGTTCCGTACCCAAAGGGTAAAAACGGGACCCTATTACTGAGACTTCGCTGTCCGTCCGTCCGTCCGTTTGTCACCAGGCTGTATCTCAAGAACGGTGATAGCTAGACAGTTGAGATTTTCACAGATGATGTATTACTATTGCCGCTATAACAACAAATACTAAAAATAAAATAAAAAAATATTTAAGGGGGGCTAACATACAACAAACTTGTTATGGATTATGGTACGGAGAACCCTTCGTGCGCGAGTCGGACTCGCACTTGCCCAATTTTTTAATAGATAGAGTGATTCAAGAGGAAGGTTTATATGTATACATGCATAATTTATCTACATTGCACCCGTGCGAAGCCGGAGCGGGTCGCTAGTAATAAATAAATAAATCACACGCACCTAGTATCACATTCTTTAGTAGGAACTTCACTGTTAGCTACTTCTTCTTTATTCTTGCTGATTCCTCCGGGTATTTTATTAAATATACTGTTGTCTCCCTCCTGATTCTCTGTCACCTCCAGTTTCCCTGAAGATATAGAAAGTATTAGGTAACATTTTATTTCAGGGGTATACTCAGACAAGAAAATGGCGGACTCATGGAAATAGAGAGATACCAATGTGTTGGCTGATTGTACCACAAAATATCGTGATATGTAAGGAGGGAAATAAAATAACATTTATTCAAATCGGATCAAGAGTATCAACTTTTGCATCGTCATAAAGTTGAACTAAACGCTTTCAATAATTCAATGGAATATTAAGTACCTAATATTTATTTACGCCACACCACAGGTAAGCTAAAGACAAAAATGGCAGCCGGCGTATTTGTCTGTTCATGGAATTCAATAAAAAATACAATACATTTTTTAGAGCTAGGAAGACATTTTTTAACCGATTCAAATCAAATATATGGGTCACCCATTGACTGAACTGACACTAGAATAAGTGTGTTACTGATGTCTAATAGAGCACAACATAATTAATTTACACATCTATAGTTAACTATATTTGTCTATTAAGTTTGACGGATAATTTGGCGAGAAATCGAATGTCACCAAATGAATTGACTGCCTGATATTGGAAATTGGAATGCTTCAGAAGCCGTACAAATGCCAAGTATTTGCGCGAAATATACATCTGAAGATTATTTGTTGTGGGCCATTTAAGAGGCCTTATTCGTTTAAAGAAAAAAAATATAATACGACAAATATATAAAACCACTTTTATGCGTGAATTTTGTCAAATTCGAGTAGTATGTGAAACAAAAATTATCAATGTCAATTCAAACTGTAGTAGTACTGTATTGATGATACTTTGAAATATGTTTGATCATAGAGACAAATGTGTTAAACAATGAGCATTTTTTGACGGATAAGGAGCCTTAAATTCACACAATTTTCACTCATAACAACAAATAAAAATAAATAAATATTAAAGGGACAATTATTACACAAATCGACCTAGTCCCAAACTAAGCAAAGCTTGTACTATGGGTACTAGACGACGATATAAATAATATATAAAAATACATATACATAACTTCCATGACCCAGTTCATCACACAAATATTTGCCCCGGCCGGGACTCAAACTCAGGACCGCCGACTCAGTAGGCAGGTGTCTACAAACCGAGCCAACCGCGTCAACAACATGGGACAAAATGGCACGTATAAAAGGGTGTTTATTTATTGTGATAATAGACAAAGTGCGGGTAGTTCGAAATACTCGAGCGACAAGATGTTGATGCCCGCCTCTTCAGTCCCCTCGAGACGATGGACGTAAAATCACGTACGAAACGTCGAGGTAGTTAAAGAAACACCTTTTTGAACGCAATTAAGTCCCATTTTGTTATAATAATGAACAATTTTTGATTCCTTAAGTTAGCACATTTTACTTAAAGAGCATTTCTCAAAAAGTTTGTACACAATTAAAACAGAAAGTTAAAGTCAAATATAATTTTCCTATTTTGTTACCAATTATTTTAGTAATTTTATATCAATGTTATGGTTATGTTCGGTAATTAAGGTTCTGTTATGCTTATACTTTTTTAATTATACATAATCTGATATCAATGTATTGAAAATCAGAATAAAAAATTGGGCAAGTGCGAGTCCGACTCGCGCATGAAGGGTTCCGTACCTATATATATACATATATATATAATCTATAACAAGTTTGTTGTATAGGAGCCCCCCTTAAATATTTATTTTATTTTATTTTTATTATTTGTTGTTATAGCGGCAATAGAAATACATCATCTGTGAAAATTTCAACTGTCTAGCTATCACCGTTCTTGAGATACAGCCTGGTGACAGACGGACGGACGGACGGACGGACGGACGGACGGACAGCGAAGTCTCAGTAATAGGGTCCCTTTTGTACCCTTTGGGTACGGAACCCTAAAAACGGTAACAAAATAGGAAAATTATATTTGACTTTAACTTTCTGTCTTAATTGTGTACAAACTTTTTGAGAAATGCTCTAAAAAGGAATAAAACTGCGATCAAAGTTTTTACAAAATCAGATGAAGAATTAGATGATAAAAAGAAAATTAATTCATGTTTATGTGTCTTTGGTATTAGAAATGGTGATTGAGAATATTTTGTCTACGTGATGTAAGCTAAATTATTTAATCAATGACCCTATTTTTTCACACACTGTATAGTAAACCATTTCAGTCACTATATATCAATATAATTAATTCATTAAGTAGTGAAACGAAATTAAAAAAAAAATCTTTGAACGTGATTTAAACCCACACGCTAGATGCCAACATAAGGAGAATGAGTATGAATATGAGAATGAGTATGAGTGTGAGAAGGAGTTTGAATATGAGAATGAGTGTGAGAATCATAATTAACTCACCATGATGCTGCTCAAGAGCTCATACAGCTTCTGAAACGGCGCCAGGCTGGGATCGAACTTGATGGCCGGATGCAGGTCCACCGAATGAGTGTGAGAATGGGAATGAGTATGAGAACAAGTATGAATATAAGAATGCGTGTGAGAATGAGAATGAATATGATTATGAGTATGAATATGAGAATTAGTATGAGAATGAGTATGATTCTGAGAATGAATCGCAAATAGCTCACCATGATGCTGCTCATACAGCTCCTGAAACGGCGCCAGCCTGGGATCGAACTTGATGGCCGGAGGCAGGTCCACCGGATGAGTGTGAGAATGAGTATGAGAATGGGAATGAGTATGGGAATGAGTATGAGAACAAGTATGAATATGAGAATGCGTGTGAGAATGAGAATGAATATGATTGAGAATAAGTGTGAGAATTAGTATGAGAATGAGTTTGATTCTGAGGATGAACTGCAAATAGCTCACCATGATGCTGCTCATACAGCTTCTGAAACGGTGCCAGGCTGGGATCGAACTTGATGGCTGGAGGCAGGTCGACCGAATGAGAATGAATGTGAGAAAGAGAATGAGTGTGAGAGAGAGTATGAGTGTGAGAATGAGTATAAGTGTGGAAGAGAGTATGAATATGCGAATGAGTATGAGTGTGGGAATGAGTATAAATATGAGAATAAGTTGAGGATCATAAAAAGCTCACCATGATGCTGCTCATACAGCTTCCGAAACGGCGCCAGGCTGGGATCGAACTTGATGGCCGGAGGCAGGTCCACCGAATGAGTGTGAGAATGAGAATGAGTGTGATAATGAGTATGAGAATGGGAATGAGTATGAGAGCGAGTATGAATATAATAATGCGTGTGAGAATGAGAATGAATATGATTATGAGTATGAATATGAGAATAAGTGTGAGAATTAGTATGATTCTGAGGATGAATTGCAAATAGCTCACCATGATGCTGCTCATACAGCTTCTGAAACGGTGCCAGGCTGGGATCGAACTTGATGGCTGGAGGCAGGTCCACCCACACGTCCAGGCTGCCCGGGGTCAGCTCGCTGCAGGACACCATGGAATACACACTGCTGTACACGCTACGTTTGTCCATCTTTTCATTCTTCGGCTTTATTAGCTTGTTGAATAGTCCAGCCATATATTAGATGTACACACTTTAAGTTCTTTAAGTTATTGGGATTATATTTCCTTCGGTTTCCGCAACTGTCACACATGAAACAATTTTAACGGCTTGTACTTATCGTGTGTATTCATTATTTGTTGTCAAAAGCGAAGGTTATATTATTTGCCAGATGGGCAATGATTACTTTATTTTATTTATCTTTACACATTAGGCTCATTTAGCATGTATTTATAAAAATTGGGCAAGTGCGAGCCCGACTCGCGCATGAAGGGTTCCGTACCTATACATATATATAATCTATAACAAGTTTGTTGTATGGGAGCCCCTCTTAAATATTTATTTTATTTTATTTTTAGTATTTGTTGTTATAGGGGCAATAGAAATACATCATCTGTGAAAATTTCAACTGTAGCTAGCTATCACGGTTGTTGAGATACAGCCTGGTGATAGACGGACAGCGAAGTCTCAGTAATAGGGTCCCGTTTTTACCCTTTGGGTACGGAACCCTAAAAATGGGTAGTTTGCACAAATGTAACTTTGACAGAGAAAAATTGTGTTTATGCCGAAAACTCAAGAAGGCATTTAAATTTTTCTATGGTATGTTTTAATGGTTCTTGAGGATTTTCATACGAATGAGTATGAATATCTTCATATTCATATTTCGTTGGATGTTTGAATAAAATCTATTTATATATATGAATATGTTAAACAATAACTTATATTTAGATGTTAGGTGCTAGCTCATGTTTCAAGGACTTACTACCGCCCACAATTTATCTGTTTTGCCCGAAGGTTGACTGGTAGAGAATACCTCATGGCATTCAGTCCCCCTTTTGTACGATACGTTTTGCTTTGTGCAATAAAGATTAAATAATTAAATACTACAGTAACCAGGATTATTTTTTCTAACGCACAGAGGATAAAGTAGTGTAGTTTTGACTTTTGGTATTCAACAGTCGGGTAAAAAGCCTTCTATTGCAATTTTTGGATGTCCAGCTATCTCTGTAGGTACCAAAATTGGTTAAAATCCGTCCAGCCGTTTGGGCGTGATGAGCGAACAGATAAACTTTAACCTGCAGATGGCGCTGTACGGCTAACACTGCGCGCCTATAGAAATCCTGCATCACGCCTTTAATATTTTTGCTACAACAATGACCTGAAAAAACTGATTTTCAATACAATTTTGAAAATTGATTAAGAGGCCTTATTCCTTTTAAAATGCTGATTGTTTTAGACATTTTTCTCCATGATCAAACATGTTTCTTAACATATTATTGATGTTACTACCTAGAACAGTGTTTTTGAGATTTATTGGTGGGTATATATTTGAAACCTACAGTTTGAATTTTTCATTGATTTTTTTGTTTCCAAAACTACTCGAAATTGATAAAATTCACGCGGAAAATTAGTTGTTAACATTGAATTCCTCACATCTGCCTATTTTAGAATTTTATAATAGTTCAGATAAGAAAATATAAGTCACGGATTGTTTAATTAACAAGTATCCTTATGTGGATGTACAATTAGCCATGTATATAGGAAGGAGGTGTTAAGCATATTATTTAGTTATTTAATTAAGATCTTTTGTTTACAATTGTTTAATAAAACCTTTTGTGGATGTATGTTTTAAGAAGCCATGTCATAATAATGTTTAGATAGCCCTTTAAGGATATTTGCTCAACCATGAATTTTATGAGGAATTTCAACA
This sequence comes from Apotomis turbidana, assembly GCA_905147355.2. Lineage (NCBI taxonomy): Eukaryota > Metazoa > Arthropoda > Insecta > Lepidoptera > Tortricidae > Apotomis > Apotomis turbidana. The sequence continues at coordinate 7,998,301 of LR990307.1, forward strand.
TTATGTATTATAGAGATTGCACACAACCAACAAGCGGTGCTTTAGTTGATAACGATATGTGGTGTTCTATTTGGATTGGAAACTTGTCATATCGGTATGGATTAAAATAATAATATTGCTTTGCTAATCCGTCATATAATATCGTGCCAGTTAATTTCTGCTAACCCGTTATACTTATTTGCGTATTTTCTCATTACACAAATAAATATAACAAACCACCACCAAAATAACAAAACTTACTTAAACTCATTTTGGTGGTGGTTTGTTATATATGCCAGTATGAGAAAATACGTAAATAATTGTAACGAGTTAGCACAAACTGGCACGATATTATATCGCGGATAAGCAAAGCAATATTATTATTTTAATTAATAAAGATTTCCGCAAAGTAACGCCTGATCCTATTAATGTCGGTATGGAATTAATACAATAAATAACTATCGGACAACCTCACATTTTATATAAAACAGGGCTATTGCGATTTATTGGTATATCTTTGAAACCCAAAAATTAAATTTTTCATTGATATTTTTTGTTTCAAAATTAACAAAATTCACGCAGACAACGAGGTTAAGTATATACATTTATTATGCGTCAAAAATGAAACATAAAAATTACAAATTAATAGAACATAGAAAACTGTTTTTCTTTATTTTTTTGTTATTTTCGACTTCACGCAATGAAAGCATGAAATAGCTATGTGACTCTCTAGAACTCGAGTAAAAGTATTATTCACTTTAAAAATAGGTTGAAATTATCAATATACTCTTCATAATATGATAAAGGTACATTATAAAACATATAAGGTATTTTAACAATATGTACCAAGTGCACAAGTGTAAAATGTTACTTTTAATTGACGTTTGTGAAAAATTATAGATGTAATAAAAGACACAGTTCCTAGTACTAGTTATAAAAAAGGTAATTTAACGCCTATTAAACAGATGCATACGATGCTACCTTGGCTCTTTTTATTGCCACGACGTGCATGTTTACAGTTTACAATGTCCGGATGTGTAATGCGAGTGTTTGATACACTGGCGTGCAGTTGAATGATGATGGTAGTAGCTTTTGTATTTACAAAAGTTGTCAACATCAACACAGCTGTGAATGTTTTTTTATTTTTATTTAAGCCAAATATCGGCCAAGTATGAATCAGACTCGCGCATGAAGGATTCCATACCATGGAATTAAAAAAAACTCATTCCTTTATGGGACCAATTTGGATTGGAGATGCCTCCTTTCGAACAAAAAAAAGTCCGTCAGAGAAAAACATCTAAAAATTTTCATAAATGAAATACAACCGAATTAAGAACTTCTTATTGGAATTTTGTTGAAAAAGCATATTTTTTAGATAACAAAAAATAATATTTTTAATTTCAAAATATAAACAAAAAAAGGAGTATTTTAAATATATCGCTAATTAGTTATTCTTTAAGTCATTTTTTGTTTTTATTTTTACACCCCCATATGTTTTTGAAAAGCCTGTGTTTCGGACATCAGACGCATAACATTATATTTTATTAACTAGTATTAATAAAAAAAATCTTTTTGAATTGTTTGCTTCATATTTAAACCAATCACGTAAAAATAACAATGGACAAATTCACATTGCGATACTAGCATACTGGCACAAACAAAGTTCATTGACCGGTTATAACTGGCTCGGACCGGTTCAAACCAGTTAGTTATGGAATATTTTGGAACATTATCGTCTGGGTTTGGCGTTTTTATGCTTTTTAGCTTACCCACTTAGTTAAGCTTACGTCTGTGCTCAAGTAACATGATAATAACTTTAGGTATATGACTTGAACAGAACCTAGTACGTTATAAACACTTGTACTGAACTCAAAAAATCATATGTTATGTATCTTTTATATCAGACAACCTCACACAAGTCGATCTAGTACTAAATTAAGCTCAAGAAGAGCTTATGGGTATAAGACGACGATATACTTACTTATGTAGATAAATATATACTTAAATACATAGAACAACCATGACCCAAGAAAATATTCGAGTACATCACACAAATATTTGCCCTGACCTTTGGGTCAGTAGGTAGGTGCACTGAAAACTGCGCCAACGGCGTCGTCAAAGCACTAGTTAGGGTTCTGTACCCAAAGGGTAAAAACGGGACCCTATTACTGAGACTTCGCTGTCCGTCCGTCCGTCCGTCCGTCTGTCACCAGGCTGTATCTCAAGAACGGTGATAGCTAGACAGTTGAAATTTTTACAGATGATGTATTTCTATTGCCGCTATAACAACAAATACTAAAAATAAAATAAAATAAATATTTAAGGGGGCTCCCATTCAACAAACTTGTTATAGATTATGGTACGGAACCCTTCATGCGCGAGTCGGACTCGCACTTGCCCAATTTTTTTTTCAACGTAATCGAATAAAAAATATTTTGGTGAAGATCTGATGACGAGATCCATGAGGAATCGAGGGAGCTCCTCGAATATTAAAGTTTCATCTGTGATTATTTTGGTGTTTTTTTAGTAACTCGTTCTGTTTCAGAATACAATGTCTTCTCGTTGAAATTGGTTATTTTTTGTAAAAAAAGATTATTTATAATTTTAAAATAGAATAAAAATGGGTCTGAAACTCCTGGCATTATTTTTCCAAAAAATCATTTCGTAGAAAAAAAAATTTTTTTGCTACCGTAAACTATTTAAGTTTGTTATATTTTAGACAAACCGAACCTAATCAGTAGGATGATATTTGTATGGAGTAAAAAAAAATGTGCTTTGGATACTGTAATCTATTCGGGTATCTCGTGTTGAAGTTACATACTTGGTCTTTTGTTTTAAAGTAGTGCGCATGAGATTGGACAAAATCGCAGATTTCAAAGATAATATATATAAAAGTATACGAAGTATGAACTCTCTAATAATTATTCTAAAAGTAATTATTCTAAAGGGCAGGCGTCAACATTTTGCGGGACTATTTTTAACCACGATGACGTAATGGCAATTATTGCACCCAATGAGGTGTTAAACCACACGGAAACTGCTAATAGCTGGATCATGACAAACTAACACACATGGAAACTTCGTACTGTTACATAATGTGATGGCTTAAATCTAGTTACTAGAATTTTAAATTTGTTTTCAGAAAACTGAAAATCACATTTATACGTAAAATAATAAAAAAAGTATGTATAGAAACTTACTATAAAATATCTATAATACAATAAAAAAAAAGAATCAATTGCATTTTCAGTGATTATTTTAAAAAATACGCAATATTTGTATGAGGGTTGTGAAATTTTTTTGAAGACAATATTATTTTTCAAAGTTATCTCACCACCTACCATTTTCTGTTTAATTTTGTTTTTCTCCGCCACCCAAAGGTTGTTTGGAAGAGATCGCTCTTTAGCGATAAGACCGCCTATTGTCTACCATTATTTAATTTATGATTTCCCATGTTATATTTTTCTTGTTGGTGTGCAATAAAGAATTGTTATATTGTATTGTATTGTATTTTTTCCATAGTATACCTACTATAAGGACCTACTAACTGTTTTTTTTTATATATATATATTTTTAATTTTGACATGACAGGTAGGTAATGGCTGAAGGACTCAGGCCTTCGCAACCCAATTGGTATATATGTACTTACCAAAAAAATTATCACCCGATTGTTTTGTTTAAATCGTAAAATATGAGCTCATTTAAGATACTAATTTCATCCGTTTGACAATTAGATACGTTTAATTATTTTCTCCATGGCAAGCATTTTGTGATGACATCACGATTGACTTGTCCTGCACAACGGCAAGGACAAATGAAAGTCAAAACATTAAATATGAATAATTTTTCACAGGTATTGTATTTTCATAATCTGTTTATTGCGGTATAAGAGCCCTATTACCGGAAATGGTTTCGGAATTAACATAGATCCAAAAAAATTGGTGTACCATTTTTTTTTTCATATATATATTAAAATACCCCTATCCCTACCCCTTATCCGATCAAAAATTATCACAAACGCTGATTGTTTTATACATTTTTCTCTATGTCCAAACATGTTTCTTAACATATGTAACAATAGGACATTGCGATTTAATGGCATATATTTTAACTATAGTTTAAATGTTTCGTTGATAATTTTTATTTCAAAAACTACTCAAAATTAAGAGGCCTTATTCCTTTTAAAATGCTGATTGTTTTAGACATTTTTCTCTATTATCAAACATGTTTCTTACCGTATTATTGATGTTACTACCTAGAACAGGGCTATTGGGGTTTATTTATATATATTTGAAACCTATAGTTTGAATTTTTCATTGATAATTTTTGTTTCAAAAAGTACTCGAAATTGACAAAATTGGCGCGATAAATTAGTTTCTGCAACTTATTTTAGACTGCACGCAATAAAAGCATGAAATAGCTACGTTACTACCTAGAACTCGTGGAAAAGTATTATTCACTTCAAAAAATTGGTTGAAATTATCAATATATTTGTCATAATATGAGAAAATTTAAATTTTTAAAGGAATAAGGCCTCTTAAAACGCAAAAACTGATATTTTCAACTTGTTTTCTACTGCACGCAATAAAAGCTTGAAATGGCTACGTTACTATGTAGAACTCAGGGCAAAGTATTATTCACTTTAAAAAAAGGTTGATTTTTTTGTCGTAATATGAAAAAAAAACAAAAATTTAAGGCCTCTTAAGCTCACAACAAAAGCTGTGACATTATCAGTATAATCTAATCCATGCGATTACCTATCGCTCTGAACCAGATAAAACTGGTATTTTTCCTCCACTCGTGTTTGATAGCAAATAGGCCTGTCAATCGGTTTGTTCGTGTATTGTGTGTGTTTAACAAAAGGTTCGCTTTACAAGACTGCTTAAAAATTACAATGCGAAAAATGTAAAACTATACATACATATATAAATCTTACTTAAAAGGAGTCCCCTAGAACTGAGGCCGTCTGAGGCATCCCTAGCACGCTCACGTTTCCCCTTTGAATCGCGAGGGTATTGAACAATAAATATAATTTAAGTAAAAAAATAACGACCCTACTGAACATAGCTAAGAACCTAAGACAAGGCTTTTTATTAAAAAACTGCATCCAAATCGGACAATCCGTTTAGGAGGTACGGTGACACAGACAGAGACACAGATACACATGACGAACTTATAACAGCTTATATGGAGCTAGGGTAGCGAAATAGTTAACGCGCTGGACCGGCAATCCAGAGGTACCGGGTTCGATTACCGGTCTGGGGAACCCCCAGTTAGCTCCTTTTTCAATTTTTCTTTAAGCTTTGATCTTTGTATTAAAGGCTTAAATAAAAAAAAAGTGGTGTACCCACATAAAAAAAAAGAGATTACATGTTTCATAAATTTATAAAAACTTATAAGACCCCTCTTTTTTAGGGCTTAAAAATAGTAGAAACACAAATGGCGGACTTAACGCCATAAGGCATTCTCTACCAGTCAACCAGGCTAAGGGGAACGAGCGTTTGATGCAAGATTATTAAAAACGTAGGTAAAAGAAATAAAAAATGGACGCACATCAAGAAGCAATAATTATATACCTTCAATGTCAATATAGATTCTATATAGATTCTACTCTTCAAACTGAACAACATTTGTTCAGCAACTTTAAAAAACAGTCAGTCAGAATTACATTATTACGTTCGTCCAACATTGACATTCCTTGAGCATTGATAGCTATGTCACTACTAATATCGGACATTTCACAATACATTGCTTTTTTTGTCTAATCATTATTCTACAAAATAACATTTTCTTAAACATGCAATGAAATATTGTCTTTACGTTCCTTATAATAGGCTCGGAAGTATCGCTTTTTGGGCGCAACAACTCGAGAGGACTGTAAAGGGATTTCATACTGCTTTTCAGGCCTAGGCCTGCAAAGTAACTTTTTTTGGCTTCAACAACAAGGTCATTCACACAGCTGGCTGGTTTGACAAAAAGCAGGTTTTGTTTTTAAAGGTTGGCTGTTAGACTAAAATGTCCTATTTGTCAATTAATAAAATGTTGTTCTTTGAAGTATATTTTTTTATTTCATTGTATGTTTGAGAAAAGCACTATACATGCGTCGTCGTGAAAACGGATTCCCGGCCTCGTATCACTATCCGGCCTCGCTCGCACGCTCGCTCGGCCGTATATACCTACTTGGCCTCATTTTCCCGGCCTCTGATGTAATGTACTATTACACGTTAATTTCAAATGATGCTTAACAAATGTTGTTCAGTTTGAAGAGAAGAATTTATGTTTTAATTTATTGCTCCTATTAAACCACACCCGGTACACATACACACATAAGTATTACTGTCGTCCAGCGCCATCTGCTGGTAATTTTTTATTTGTCCCTTCATCACATCAAAACAGCTGGAACGATTTTAACTAATTTTGGGACAGGGATGCTGGACATCCAAAGATGGTTATAAATAAAACACTTTTTATCCAATAATGTTATAAAAAATACACGGATGAACGTGCTTTCTAGTATACAATCATTTAAACTTGTGTAAGATTTTCACACATTAAATATTATAACAAAACAGGACTTTATCGCGTGAAGAAAGGTGTTTTTGTGGAACATGCAATGAAATGTCGTCATAACGTGCGTTATAGCAGGCCTCGAAGTATCAAGAGAAATGTAAAGGAATTTCATACAAAATTTAAGGCCTAGACCGGGAAGTACTTTTTTTTAAACATGGCTTCTGTGTTTATGAACAGGGTAAACTGTATTATGTTTTTTTAGTGGTGTTTTTTTATTTCATTGCTATGTTTGAGAAAAGCACTATACATGCCTTAGCCGTGAAAAGGACTTGCCGATGCCGGTTTCGTATCCCTATCCATTATACCTACTCACGCGGCAAGCCCTTCCTGCCCGACGTCTGCAGTAATCCATACTAATACTATACTATACTATATACTTTATATACTATTTATACTATCTATACTATATTTATACTATTAATATTATAAATGCGAAAGTGTGTCTGTCTGTCTGTTACGATGTCGATTTTGATGAAATTTGGCATAGAGTGAGTTTAAGATCCGAGGACGGACAAAGGATAGTTTTCATCCTGGAAATTATACCTAAAAAGATTGAAAAGTGAGTGAACATTTCTGTTGGGGTGCGGTGACCCTGTAGGAATAGTACATTACGGCAGAGACCAGTAAGTAAGCCATACTGGCCGAGTAGGAATTAGACGGACCGAGCCGTAGGCGAGGATATAATACAAGGCCAGGATGGCTCTTACGGTCGAAGCAAGTATAGTGCTTTTCTCAAAAATTAAACAAGAAAATTAGATTAAAATTATATTTTGTAGGTGACATTCATATTCGGCCATTTTCCAATGAATATTTTTGTTATATCCCATTTTTATTATTACACATAATTATGAGTTTATACTTGGATAAAAGATATAGTTATATCGTTATCAAATAGTGGCAGCATTTATTTACCTTCATCGCCAAAATGGTTATAATATTTGTGATTTCTTTCCTTTGTAGCCATCCGATTGTCTCAGAAAGATTGTTGAAATATTCTGACCTTATCACACATTATCTGACCAATTATTAACTTGATTTTCTTCCTTCCATTTAATGAATCTCTTGTATTTTTTTATATCTCCTTGGATTTAGTCGGAAGTAAATTATTTTAGCTAACTCTGCCTCCGCTTTTAAGTATGGAGGAGTGCCGTCTATTCGGAATCAGACTCGTATGAACTCATTTTTGCTGAATTATTGTAATAGATTTTTGTCTTTTAATTTAAATCCCGCCTTAATTTCTTTTTTTATAAATACTGCTTTTAATTATTTGCACTGTCTTAATTATTGTTATACATTGTTGTATTTTCTAACTAATTTTCATATCATAAAGCTAACCTTCAATTTTAACTCCGAGGTTTTTTCTAAACGACACAAAAAAGGAAGGAATTCCGAAATATCATTGTTATTTTACACAGCACAATTATGAACTAAACGCTGCATATAAATTTCCGCACTAAACTTTGTCGCTACTTTTTTTTTTAAATATGCATCTTGAGTTTCGTTTATACTGCCAATAGTGCTAACCTCTTTTTATTTTACATTTGCTCTTAGTGTAAATTGCAAGTGTATACTGCAATGTCGTCTCTTTCTATTTAATCTATGAAAAAGGGACGCCACTTTTTAATTTCTACAATTTGCTGTCGCACTGTACTTATAATTAAAACAATTTGTGGAATGCATCCTTTTTACATTTATATACGACCTCATCGCCTTCACATCCTTAGTTTTTTTATAGGTCGGTGACGATGTAAATCGTGTTTCGATATTCAAATATCTTGATACGTAATAGGAATTACATACTTACTTACTGGACAAATATTGATTCCAAATTTAAAATCTCGCTGTTTACTGGACACTTCTAAAAAGTCTTCGGTATGTTCCACTTACTGTAGTCTATCTAGCGATGGTAAGGCAACATTACATGCAATTTTTGAGAAAATGTAATTATTAGACCAAAAGCACATTTGCTCTTACATTTGCTTAGGCGCTTTTAATAATCCCTTTTATCAAGTTCCACGCGTACGTAGTCGCGGGCAAAAGCTAGTGTACTATATTTTAAGTCTCTCCGAGACCATGGACGTAATATCTCGTCCGAAACGTCGAGGTAATTTAAAAAACACCCAACTCGATTCAGTTCCGTTTTATTATAATAATAGACATCCTCTGTTGTTTTTAGAAGATGGCTTACTCGAGTACGATGAAGCAAATAATTGGGTTATGAGTTTTTCTCAAATATGGACGCAGTTGCGAGCACTTTTAAATAAAATAAATACCATGACTTCCCGACAATAACGTAGTTAATTATAATTACCTAAATAACATGAGTTATTACGTTTAATTAAAAATGTTGCGTCGCTTAAGGCTCCTTATCCGTTAAAAATTGCTGATGGTTTTAGTAATTTTTCTCTATGACCAAACATGTCTCTTAACATATTATCAATATTACCACTTAGAACAGGGCTATTGCGATTTATTTATCTATTTATCTATATATATAAAAGAAGAAGTCCTGACTGACTCATCAACGCACAGCCGAAACTACCAATGTTAGAGAGTTGATTTTTGCACAGTAGGTTACTTTTATAACGTGGGCTAGGGATAAGAAGGGATTTTTGGAAATACCTCCCCTAAGAGTTTTAAGTGGGGGTGCAAAGTTTGTATGGGGTACAAGTTTATTTTTTGAACTAGAAACTTGAAACTTTGTAGAAAGCTTACTTAATCAAATACAAAAAAAGTAATTTCAGCGTTTTAAAAAATTCTGCTCCTAAGGGGGTGAATTAACTAAGAATAAAATTCCTTACCTACCTATTTTAATATCTTTGTCATCATCACATCAAAAATCTACGCGGACGAAGTCGCGAGCGGCCGCTAGTATAATATATATTTGAAACCTACCGTTTGAATTTTTCATTAATAATTTCTGTTACAAAATTACTCGAAATTGACAAAACTCACGCATAAAACTGTTTTTTTTTTTTCAATTTTCTACAGCACGCAATAAAAGTATAAAATAGCTAAGTTACTATCTAGAACTCGGGGAAAAGTATATTCACTTCAAAAAGTTGGTTGAAATTATCAATATATTTGACAATATATGAAAAAAAAAACTCACAGTAAATACAGAATCGAATACTGCAGAAAGTGTTATTTTCATCTTTGCTTGTCGTTGGTTGTTTGGAGCCTGACAAGTTACGATTGAACCCTGTAATAGTGATACTATATGTAAACAGCTTTCATATGGCAATAATGTACAGACGTCAAGTTATTAGTTTGAACCCCCGAGGAAAAAAGAAGGGCGTCTGTGTATCACTCTGTGGCATCATAGCTCCCAAAGGGATGGAGCAATTTGAGTTCGGTTTTTTTTGTAGAAAATCTTGTCCGTCGAGAATGTTCTTAGCTATGTTCGGTGGAAATAGGACCAGTAGTGTCCACGATATTCAGCTTTAATTGGAACACGTGACAAGATCTTAATATTGAAGCTAAGAATTCCAAATTTTGTAGTTATGTTCAGTTTTAGTAGCATTTTTAACTGACTTCAAAATAGAAAGGGGTTCTCGATTCGTTTTATTTAATGTTCTATATCACTCATTGAATGAGTGTCTCAGGATGACCAGCTACTTGTGACGGGGGTGTCTTAAATTTTTAATTTGGATTCATTTTCTATTTTAGGTTGCAGGTTATAGTTATATTATTTTTGACGCGATTGGCTCAGTTTGTAGGGTAGCTGCCTACTGAGCCGGCGGTCCTGGGTTCGAATCCCGGCCAGGGCAAATATTTGTGTGTTGAACTCGAATAGGTTCTTGGGTCATGGATGTTATCTATATATGTATTTATATATTATGTATATCGTCGTCTAGTACCCATAGTACAAGCTTAGCTTAGTTTGGGACTAGGTCGATTAGTGTAACATGGTTGTCCGTTAATATTTATTTAAGTATTTATTTATATTTAAAAGGTTATAATTATTTTTCAAAACATGCAATCCTGCTGCTAATAATGCCACTTAAGAAAGAACATAGTCTATTGTTGGAATGAAACTAAATAATTGGCGTAGTTAAGATTTTCTTGCTAAATTACCTTAGCGGAACGAATAGTTGAGATTATAGTTTTAATAGATTTAAAAAACCATTACAGTAAACTGCAGTCCATTTAGCACGACTATGCTTCGCGACTTTGTCGCGCGACATAGCGCAACTCATCACTCTCTCACATTACATTATTTTGTATGTCATTTATTAATTACATCTTATATTACTTAAGTTCTTATCTCACCACCTACTATTTTCTGCTATTAGGTGGTGAGATAAGAATTTAACTAAGTAAAAAAAAAACTGTTAGAATGTTCTTCGTACCACAGAGCCGGCTCATTCCTCGGCCAAAGGTTTAGCTTCGCTATTCAACGGGGGAATGTATGGCCGGCATCAAAACCCCTTTCTAATTAATAAAGATAATAAAAAAAAAAAATATGGCAGGGCCGTGATCTGGGGGACATCGGTTTTAGTTCATCATCATCATCATCTCAGCCATAGGACGTCCACTGCTGAACATAGGCCTCCCCTTTGGACTTCCATATATACCGGTTGGAAGTGACCTGCATCCAGCGCTTTCCGGCGACATTTATAAGGTCATCTGTCCATCTTGTAGGTGGACGTCCTACGCTGAGCTTGCTTGTCCGAGTCCGGTTTTAGTTAGTTACTTTTATTTGAGGTTAAGTTGATTTCTATTATTTTCTGCTTAATTTTGTTTTCTCCGCTACTGGCTGTCTGGAAGAGATCGCTCTTTAGCGATTAGACCGCCTATTGTATACCATTATTTTATTTAGGATTTTTTTTTCATTTTTCTTGTTGGTGTGCAATAAAGTATTGTTGTATTGTATTGTATTGCACAGAAGGAGACGGGTAATTATCTCGCGCGAGAAATACTGTATGACAGTTATACTAGACGTGCAGGACTAGCATATCTTGCCGGGGCTTCGCTGTCGTGCGACAGCTTCACCTGTCTTGCTCGCACGGTATTGAAAGGAAAGTAAAAGCGACAAAAAGTCGCGTGTCTCAGTAATGCGAGACGTGCTGAAAGATTTCGGTGTTTTAAGCCCCTGACGAAAAAAGGGGTGTTATAAGTTTAACATGTGTATCTGTGTATCTGTCTGTGGCATCGTACCTAGCTCCCAAATGGATAGACCAATTTTAGTGTGTTTTTTTTTAATCAAAAGACTTGTCCGTTGATATGGCTCTTAGCTATGCTTGGTGGAAATAGGACCAGTAGTTCCCAAGATATATAGCTAATTTAATTGAGACAAGATCTCAGCCAATTTTGAAGCGAAGATTTCTTAATTTCGTAGCTATGTTCAGTTTTAGTAGCATTTTCTATATCATTTATTGAATGAGGGTCTTATGATGCTACTCATGTCGCAAAAAAAGCCGCACTAAAATTCTGCCGTGCTGAGGTATTTAAAAGGCGACTTTTCTCTACGAAGCTCCATACAAAAAGGTCGCATTTTAGCTTAGCACGGCCTTAGCATGCCACATACAGACACACAGATAAACAGATATACTTACATGTTAAACTTCTAACACCCCACTTTTTACAAGCTTTTGTTTACTTTCACCTGTCCCGTTGCCTTGAATGGAATTTTGCAAATTAAATTTGACCCACTTTCCGGAAATTTTGCACGAATATGCAAATCGCGTGATCTTATGACGGAAGGTGGCCATAGCAACTGCGTAATTAAACCACATAGCCCCATCGAGTTTGGGCTCGTTTGATTCGTCTTGATGAGTATTTCAGATAGTTTTCAGGGTCTGATGATGGAGCCGGAAGGTGGCCCTAGGAACGGAAGCCTGTAATAGTGCAAATCTACCGAGTTTGGGCCTTTTAGAGTCGTATTAGTAAGCAATTGATGGATGTTCAAGAAAAAGTACAGTCAGCTATTAAAGCTTGTCACAAAAATTTATTTTTTGACAAAAACTTATATTATTTCTTCGGGGGTTAAAAAAATAAATGCTCATTATAGTACTTCGTTCAGTTATTCTCGTAAACACAATTTCCTCTCCTCGTAGTCGGTTATTTTTTGCAAAAAAAGTGTTTATCCTAAGCAAATCTTAGTCCGCAATAAATAATGGATTGAACCTTCGCTAAGTCGGTTAGTCATGTCATGTTATTGTTTTAATTGACAAGGGCTAGGTATATGACTGTCATAATTACTAATGCACACCGATTAGTTTGTTACTTGCCATAATGAAAATTATGATTAGAGTAATTTAAGTTCATTTATTTATTTAGAAGTGTTAATTTTTTTCTTATTGGTTCATAATGTTGTAAAATAATTAAAATAATTGACTATTCAGAGCACTGAACTAAGAGTGAGTAGGCTGTTGCTGAACCAGAGAGCTACATCTTCGACCCTGGAGTCACTTACTATCAGGTGTTAGCTAGGGCTTGTGCACAAATCACGCGAGGTTCTATAGGGGGGAAGGGGGGGTCACGAAAAAATCACGACAGATCACGTTGGGGGAGGGAGGGCTATAAGGAATTAAGGAGACCTCACGTGTATTTTTCTACAGTGAACGAACTAAGGAAAAATCTACCACATGAGTAGATACACTTTCTCGGTTTCGTAAAAAATAAATCTTCACTTGTTAAATGCTCCAAAATTGTGAGTCTATTTTACTAAATACTGGCGAAAAAAAAACACGTGAGGTTGTCAGGGGGGGCCGGGCTAAGAACCGCAGAAAATATCACCAGGGGGGGGGGTTCAAAAAGTAGCCAAAAAACCTCACGTATTTGTGCACAAGCCCTTACTGAGGTCAATCGTTCGTCCGTTTATTAACATTAAAATAAATAAATATCAGACAACCTCACACAAATCGATCTAGTTCCAAATTGCGAGGCTTGTGTTATGGGTACTAGACGACGATAGACATACTTATATAGATAAATATATACTTAAATACATAGAACAACCATGACCCCAGCACAAATATTCGAGTTCATCACACAAATATTTGCCCTGGCCGGGATTCGAACCCGGGACCGCCGGCTCAGTAGGCAAGTGCTTACAAACCGAGCCAAACGGGTCGTCGTTTGTGCTGGGGTCATGGTTGTTCTATGTATTTAAGTATATATTTATCTATAAAGTACGTATATCGTTGTCTAGTAGGTACCCATAACACAAGCCTTCTTGAGCTTAATTTGGGACTAGATCGATTTGTGTGAAGTTGTCCGATATTTATTTATTCATTTATTTATTTATTTAAGTATATTATAGAACAGGGCTCTTGAGATGTATTGGTATATATTTGAATCCTACAATTCGAATTTTTCATTGATAATTTTTGTTTCAAAAACTACTCGAAATTGTCAAAATTCGCGCGGAAAATTAGTGTTTACTACTTATTTTTGACTGCACGCAATGAAAGCATGAAATGTATGTTACTGCCTAGAACTCAGGGAAAAGTATAATTCCTCCGTTTACAACTACTACCTACGGACAGACGTGTTGACAAACGATAAAAACGTTTCCGAGAAAACGTCCCACGGAATTCCCTAACGCATACCGTTATGTTGTTGCCTGTTTAGATATGTCCTGATACAATAAATAAATAAATAAATATTAAGGGACAATTTTATACAAATCGATCTAGTCTCAAACTAAGCAAAGCATGTACTATGGATACTATACGACGCTATACATCTACCTATCTATCTATATATTTGTTCGTTTGTCTCGCTCAAACTCGAGAATGGCAGGGCAGATTCAGCTGATTTTGGTTTTGAAATGTTTATCGTAGTCCAGGGAAGGTTTAAACGGTGAGGTATTAGCAGCTTACTGATACAGAACGAATTCCACGCGGGCAGGGCCGCGGGCACAGGTAGTAAATAAATAAATAAATATTAAAGGACAATCTTATACAAATCGATCTAGTCCCAAAGTAAGCAAAGCTTGTACTATGGATACTAGACGACGATATACATAATATGTAATAAGTATATATAACATCAACAGGAACAAATATTCGAGTTTGTCACGCAATTATTTGCCCCGGCCGGGATTCGAACGCAGGCCCGCCGGCTCAGTACTGCACTACAAACTGTGCCAACCGTACACAATAGCACAACCGCTCACGCTTGTTGTATGGGAGCCCCACTTCAGTATTTATTTTATTCTGTTTTTAGTATTTGTTGTTATAGCAGCAACAGAAATACATCATTTGTGAAAATTTCAACTATCTAGCTATCACGGTTAATGAGATACAGCCTGGTGACAGACGGACCGACGAACGGACAGCAGTCTTAGTAACAGGGGTCCCGTTTTCACACTTTGGGTACGCTAATAATTTTATTAAAAAATACAACCGAATAGAACACCTCCTCCCTTTTGAAGTAGGTTGATGAGAAAGCTTGGAGGATGTCTGTATAATATTTAATGTAAATGTCGTTTGTTATTCAATAAGTTTACTTTGTTATTGTAAACAAACCTATCACGGAAGCTTATCGTTTTTTGTTACTTTTTTTGTTTAACTACCTACTATAGGATAAAAACTTGATGATCCGTTTTTAGGATTCATACACAAAGGGTGCTAACGGGACCCTATTAAGCCTCCGCTCTCTCTGTCTGTTCGTCTGTCACTGGGCTGTATTTTCCCAACCGTAATACATAGACTTTAAATATAGGTAGACTTAATTTTTTTGCATAAAGTGTATTAAGTAAGTATAGCAGCTATATAAACAATACTTTAAATGAAAATAGTTAAATACGTGTTTATTTCGGGTTTTCTACGTAATTTTTTCTATTCGAGTTAGTTGTTATTAGGTACTACTTTGTACCTATGTTTGACAAATAAATATATTCTCTTCTATTCTATAATAATTATGAATGGCCCTATAATAACTAATAGTACTGCAGTGATATACGTAGTAGATGGTATGGAACCCTTCGTGCGCGAATCCGACTCGCACTTGGTCTTTTTTTTATTAAACGGCAAGAATCACGAAGGCAAATTAACTGAACTTAATCAGTTTGGTATTTCATTTACTAAGTAGAAATTAACGTTTAATAGTTTTACGATCTCTTACCCAAAGATTAGTTTTTCTGTGTGATCTGATAACATTCATATTAAGTATTTTAATTAGGTATACTAACATTTTGTTTTGGATAGCAAATAGCTTTTTAGTTATAAAACTTCTTAAGAGCTCATAAAAAATGTTTTGGTAAGAAAATATGTGCAAAAATTTTCATTTTTTACAAAAGATCGTAAAGTTCTCAACACATTCAGTTAACCAAAGTGCCTAATGTTTTATTTTGTAGTAAGACTTATATATTTATATCCGATAAATGTAGACTTAAAAATTTGGGAAAATCGTAAGAAGTTTTCGATAGATAAAATATGAAAACATAAGCTATAGTCTATATAGCTTGAACCAGAGAGTAAACAATTTAAAGTACAATTCGAAGTCAGCACCCAACTAATACTTTCTTGAATAAATTGAGCATAACATTAACATAAGGAAAATCATAACATAACACAATGTCAACAAAAACAAAACGACAAACTTTTCTCTTCAAACGGTCAATCGAAAACACAGTATTCAATAATAAATGAAAACACACTCGATTTAACTTTTTAAAAATGGCGCACAAGCATGGCGTCGCGGCGAGGCCTTCCGGCAGACTGCTTGAAAAAGTGTTTATCAGTTACTATAGAGCATAGAGGTAAACAGCTAGAGCATTTGAGAGGAAATGCTGCCTTTTACAGATGTTTGCATAACATTATTATATTATGTTCTTTTGATGTTGACTGGACATATCCTAAATGGTATTGTACTCGTACAGTGAACATCAAATATATGGAAATATTGTATAGGGGTGGATCAACTTATTCTTGTTGTTATTTTGTCCCGTCATCCAGAAGACAATGGTGATTAAAATTCTTATTCAAAAGTTAAGAATTTTTAATAAATTGGTATTTTCATGAGATAGACTAAATAAGAATGGGCTTATAACTGCTGCAATTACAAAGTTATTGTTGAATACCTACTGCCGCCTAAAAACGTATTTTTAAGAAGTGACCCGGGGGACATTACCTTGGCAACGAGCAAAGACAAAAATTGATTGACTAATAGATAGTCTCTCTCTCCTCATCGTATTCGGGTCACGGACTGCTTCAACTCCGTTGCTGGCGTTCGTGTGCTCTAATGTGGCTGACGTATCGTAGCCTATCCTATTTAAAAAAACCCGCGCGCACAACGGCCACGTGAGCATCCCACATACATAAGTGTCGATGAGTCTCAAACGTGCAGGATTACTTTTTTTACAAAACACCTCCATTTTGGGCAATTGGCTGCCTTTGATTGGCAATAAAGAGCCCACCCACAGATCCAGCAGTGAAACTGTAATAAAAATTTTGTGGGACGATTTACCTAATGTTATGTACTTGACATTTGAGTAGATACATTTATGAAACATGTAATGTCAATTTTTTTTTAATGTGTGTACACACAACAATTCTTATTTAAACCATTGATACAAAGGTCAAAACTTAAAGAAAAATCGAAAAAGGAGCTACTTGGTAGAAGAGACCGGGAATCGAAGCCGGCACTTCTGCTAGGCTTTGTATCAATGGTTTAAATTTGAATAGATAAATATATGTATAAATCAAAATGAAAGTGATATAGCCTAGCCTGGTTGCGACGGCCTAGGTAGCATAGGAGTGTCCGAGACACCGCGCTCGGATCTCCCACTCCTACCTATGGCCGCCGCTCGTCGCTCCGCTGGTTACGCGAAGTTGTGGCTGAGCCGTTAAATTTGCACTCATTTAACCACCATATAGTACCATTTCACTAGTTTTCACTGCTCTGAAAAATTTGACTGTCGCACCATTATTATTTACAACGACAAAGTATCCGACTGATAATTGTTTTTGAAAATGTTATCACACTAATATTATAAAGGCGAAAGTTTGCGAGTGTGTTTATGCGTATGTTTGATACTTTTTCACGCTCAAATGGCTGGATCAAGATTGATAAATTTTGGTATGAAGTTAGCTGCCACCCTGGATATTACGCTACTTTTTATCCCGAAAAATTTAGTGTTCGCGTGGGATGAGCGGGTAATACCGCGCGGCGCAGCTAATTGTAAATAAAGATCAATATATTCCGCAATTAGAGCAAAAGCAACAGCATAATAATGTTAATTTGCAAAAAGCAAACTTATCTTTGTGAGAGATTATTATAAAGACAACTGCTAGCCTTGATCAAAAATGGCTTGTATTCTCAGTCAACCCACAACTATGGTGCAGAACTATATAGAGCGTTTATTTGTGTTTGGACGTTTTATTAGCGGGCAATCAATCTTGTATGCTCTGTTCTGTGTCACGCACGTAACTTTCAAATGTGTTGTAACTTGTTCGACCACTGTTGATAGCGAACTGTTTTGCATGTATACAAACATTTGTGTGTAGTTAAACAGAGTACACTATTTACTATCATAGAGCTTTGATTGATTTTAATTATCCGTATGGCAAAATAATTACCGTTATCTTTGGAATTAATTCGCTACTTATATAGCGGGTATATCATTCTACACAGAAGACATATAACGTTTTTAGTAGAATCTTTTATCGATTCTGGTTTAATTTGGAAGTGCCACATTTTTATATTTATAAAAATACTTATTGACACAAAAGTAAACTATGAAAGAAAAATGTAATGTGATCCACTGCAATGTAAGCAGGACTCGAACCTGTGGCCCTGTTTTCGGCGTAGTGCTCTCCCATCTGAGCTCTCACATCGTTACGTCAATCACACCAAATCTTTGATTCCATAATTCTACGCTACTGGAGCGTCCTCTGCGTCATATGTTAAAAAGCATGTTATATTTAATCATGAGGGTTCTGAAAACAATTTCAAAGTGTCTCTTGGATTAAAAATACTTATATATTTATTTGCGTACCTTTGATTTCACTTTTTTTTCTTTGTTTTATGACATATGAGCTAATCTTACTCATATAACAACAGTATTATGTTGTAGAATTTAACATCAATCGTCATCCGAATTTTAATTCAAATGTACAACGTACGTAGTTTCAAGCAGACAACGAGAAGTAATTTTCCCTTTGTCCTGCCGTTTGTGGTTATGTTTGGCGATTGTTCATGAACAACTTTATAATCTTGAACAAATGAATTTGCGTCTGATAGTCATCATCTTCCTATGCTGAGCTGATGATGGAAGGTATAACTCCTTAACGGCTAACCGCTAACCCCTAACTCCTAAAATTTAGGGGATAATTCAAATGAGATGCATGCAAGCATGACCTTCCCGATCACCCCGCTATATGTATTTTATTTGAATCACTAAAAAGCAAAAAAAGGAAACTTTTTACAAAAAAAGAACCGACTTAAAAAAAAAACTATAAACCCAAAAATAACCTGTTCATGTACGGATTACATTTTGAATCACCTTTTTAAAGTCGGTGCCAAACCTCACGTAAACTTCATTATCGAACAAAAATACTCGTAAATACCAAATTACTATTAAAGGCTTTCATGCGCGGCATCTGTGTGCATAGTAATAATTGAGTGGTTTGGCACCGACTTCAAATCAAAAGGTGATTTAAATGTAATCTGTACATGGACGGGTTATTTTTGGCATTTCAGTTTTTTTAAGTCGATCATATTTTTGATACAAAAATTTTGTTTCAGCTTTTTATTATCTAGTGAACCATCTTGTTATCGCTTCTCTGTGAATTTATTGTGTGTTCGTCCAGCTGTGGTTCGTGGATAGCGACGCTTTTACACACACAATGTAAATGTATGATGGATTTCCTGATTAGGCGAAAGTCGCTGTTTCATGTAAATATGCAGTTAGGAGGTGACCGCAGTCGTCCGCATATATATTGTTTACTAGCTGACCCGGCGAACTTTGTACCGCCTGAAAGTTGATAAATGTAGAGAAAAAAAAAGAAAAAAATATCCTATGTCCTTCTCCTGGTTATAAGCTACCTCCCCACCAATTTTCATCCAAATCAGTTCAGCCGTTCTTGAGTTATTATAAATAGTGTAACTACGTGTTAGTTTCTTTTATAGGTATATATAGATTTACCATAATCGGGTAAAAAATGCCTATAACCATGTTCGGATGTCCAGCTAACCCTGTACCAAAATTGGTTGAAGTGTGTCTCGCCGCTTCGGCGTAATGTGAGGGCAAAAAAATGTCTACCAGCAGATGGCGCTGTAGGGCATACTCGAGTAAGGTTTCGATAGACTTACATTTTCAACATAACTTGATATGTCATTTTGGAAATTTTCGAAAACTGACTCGACGAAAAAAATCTATATGATTATTGGACTTGTTCACAAAATTATACACGAATCGATTGCGGCTTGTAGGCGGGAACAGTCGAAATCCGGACATACGAAAGATTTTATGGCCGAGCTGAAACGAAGATGCTTTACTCGTTTCGCTCGCTCGTTTATAGTATTTTTTATACTCGCAGACTTTAATCTGTCAATTATAATTTCACAGACAAAATCACAATAACGCACTTTTTAATCCGGTAACAAAAATCTATACTCTATGGTACCCGCTACAGAACTTTAATATTCATAAGACATCTCTCTACACAACTCTAATAATTTGAAAAAGAGAACATAATTTTATTTGATGCTCACTGATTGGTTGAAATGACTTGTCAAAAAAAATCACCAATCACGAAGCACCCCCCATGGCCATCGCGATCATGTTTTTTTTTTAATAGGTCAGTTTTAGTTGAACGAAAAAGGTTACATCAAAAATAAAAAATCATATAGGAGAATGACGATTAAAGTAGGTAAACATTTTTTTTTTCTGAGTTTTGCTCGTATAAAAAGTATTGTATGCAATAGTTACACAATTAGGTCTTAAAGTCTCGTACCTTACATAGGCCACTCGGCAAGCCTCGTGACCGTGCAACGATTGCATAAAACACTATAATGCAATTAATCGTTGCACAATAAAGGTTCTTAAAGTCGAGTACCACGTTCCACCTCGTGGCCAAGTAACGAGCGAGATTTTAAGACCTAATTCTGTAACTATTGCATACAATACTTTTTATACGAGCAAAATACAGAAACAAAATTTTTTTACTTTAATTTTTATTTTCGTTTTTGAAGTAGCCTTTTTCGTTAAACTCAAACTGACCTATTAAAAATAAAACATGATCGCGATATAGGTAGTCATAGCAGATTCCTCGTGATTAGTTTTTTGACAAGTAATTTCAACCAATCAGGGAACAGTAGGTAGCAAGTTTTATTTATTAAAATATGTATGCCGATATTTTCTTTTTGAAATTCATTTGAGTTGAGTAGAGAGATGTCTTATGAATATTAAAGTTCAGTAGCGGGTAGAGTATAGAATTTAGCTGCAGATTTAAAAAGTGCGTTGCTGTGATTTTGTCTGTGAAATTATAAAAGGTATAAAAAATATATTTAGGTGTGAAAAGAGGCACGTTTAACAACAATTAGCACACTGGGATTAGGTTTGACCGTGGCGTAATCCACGAATGACGTAGACCCTAACAAAGGTCGCGGAAACCTCATAGTGGCAGATTAATATTAGGACAAACAGTTGTAGAGAAGTTTGGAGGTGGTATAAAATCCCTTTTAGGGATAAGTTCGCCTTTGTACATGTATTTCTTTTGTTTTAATGTATTTCTGTTTTTGTGTACAATAAAGTGTTTACATACATACATAATTATGTTTTGTTACTTATGTGTAAATTAGTTGCACCGCCTACAATTTTTCTGCTTTGCCCTAAGGTTGACTGGTAGAGAATGCCTCACTGTACGATAAGTTTCTTTTGTGCAATAAAGATTAAATTAATAAATAAAGGACCATTTTTTTCCTTATTGGTTTTCTGTTATAATTATAATTAGAGAACGGATTTGAAGTAGCGATCTCAATATTAATATGGATGTGACTACTTAGTGCAATTTGTTAAATACATGTCATGTTGTTTATATAAGGGATCTCTTCCAGTTAACCTTTGAGTAAATGAGTGCTAAAGACAAATGTAAACGGTAGACAACCAAAGCAACATGTACAATACGAAGGAGAATAATTTAACAATAATACTTACACATGAAAATGCAAAAAAAAAAAATAGAGAGAGATAGGCAAACAGTCAATATAATACATAATACGTAATAAAATAACTTTGTACAAATATATATGAAGAACATAATAAATATATATATAAATTCAACAGAAATAGTCATAATTACAACAAAAACAGCAACCTATTAATCGTTTGACAGCCACAATCCCTTCAACTTCCCCTTATAATACTTATACATAATTTATGCTATTCATGTAAATATATTCATACATCTAATATAATATACACCGTGACCGTTAATAACCCGAAAGATTTAAGCTAACGATACTAGAGCCTAATTAGAGTATATAAACTTATGTAACATACCTATAGTCCAAAAACTCATAATTAAGGAGATATAAATTATTTAAAACAAATCAAAAGTTAAAAAATCTCCCGTCTAACAGACCCTAACCCTGTAATATTGAGACAGCGATAAGTTGACACTTCTTGTCATATAACAGAAGTCACGGCATTCGCCGTCCGTCGTATAATTTCGACGTGAAGTGTCATGCTCGCTCACTCTTCTTCAACTAAAGACTTGTTCACAAAGAAGTGGGCAATTAATATGATTTAATTTGTACTGAAATAGTAATTTAATTAAGACACATAATTAGACCCATGTGATATAACATTATTTACTCGTTTTGTCGTCAAAAATACGTGGTTTAAATCTTTCGGGTTATTAACGGCCACGGTATATACATCCATACTAATATTATAAATGCGAAAGTGTGTCTGTCTGTCTGTCTGTCTGTTACCTCTTCACGCTTAAACCGCTTAATCGATTTTGATGAAATTTGGCATGGAGATAGTTTAAGATCCGAGGAAGGACATAGGATAGTTTTCATCCTGGAAATTATCCCTATAAAGATTGAAAGTGAGTAAGTAATTCATGATGACATTGATGATTGATGACCCTGTAGGAAATGTAATGATTAGACCAAAAGCACAATTGCTCTTACATTTGCTTAGGCGCTTTTAATAATCCCTTTTATTAATTAAGGTGATTAGGTGGATATCTATCGTGTTGTACGAGGTTGCTTCCGTACTTCCAAATTCCACGCGGACGTAGTCGCGGGTAAAAGCTAGTATATAATATAAATAAATATACCTACTAAGCAGATACACTACGAGACTTCATTTCTGCCAGCAAAGAAGCTGCACACGGACTTTTTGAACGCTAACTTGGTGCCTGTTTGAGAGAGAAAGACCATTCCAAAGGCAGGCCACTTGAATAGAGAATGAATTGGACATGAAACCAGTGCGGTGAAGAGGGATAGAAAGTCCTTTTAAAGTTTTAGACATAGTTGTAGGTCAGACTTACCGATCGCCGTCTAAATTGGAGACATCGGCTTCGCAGCTGGAGCCAGTGACCCGCCTCAGCCCGTTCCTCCAGCCGTCGCTCGACGCCGAGCAGGACGAGAAGTTGGGGTCCGGCATGACCTGCGAAAATGTAAAACCCATTTCGTAGACTTAAAAATTCTCACCATAGTTTATACATATTTGAAGTGGCTTTGTTTGTGAAATCTAATCCTAATGAGTTTCAGTATTTTTCAAGTAGTAAGATTAAATAACAAGTTGTGTGCAGCCCCATCTAAGACAAGACTGATGTCCAAAAATATTATAGGAATGGCCCCAAAAAATTTCAACCATCTACCTGCTAATACTACTTAAGGAAAAAGAAAATGTAAAGTGTACTCGGATAATTCCGAATGTCGGGTAATTCCGAAAATTACTGATATCTAATAAGCGGGGGAACATTTTTTGCGCTAGCAACACGTCTTCTTACTGTAGAAGTGTATGTATCTAAGGAAGTGTTGCTAGCGCAAAAAATGTTCCCCCGCTTATTAGATATCAGTAATTTTCGGAATTACCCGACATTCGGAATTATCCGGAAAATTACCCGAGTAAACTTTATTAGAATTTAAGCGGGCTTTAAATAGATTTCCGGCTCAAAAAAGCTTACTCCTACTATTCAGTCAACGAATACTTAAATGATAACACTAATGTACACCAATGAGCATGTTATCTATAAGATTTTGTATGCCTTGAGGCAGAACATAGCTGGACTAACTTATAATGTACCTGCCACCTAGCATAATTACATTATGTGTATACCTATTGTTCACAAATAAATGATTTGTATTGTACTGAAACAAGGCGTTAGTTAGTTAAGTTAGTTAGGTTGCGCTGGGCATTTTCCGCAAGTCGACATACAACGTGCCTATTTTGCGTGAAAGGGGGTAGCGCTACTCCAACCACCCCAACTCCTCCACGAACCTCAGCAAAGCCTTTATGTTGCTCGTGGCTTCGTGTACGGTACTTGGAGATCCTAGGTACTTCAACCTGTATGCTTCTACCTGTTTGCAATGGTATACCTTCACTTGCCAGAATTTCTTATGCCCGAATTTCGTCTGCCATAATATTCAATTGTCTGAATCTTGTTTCTTATAATTATGTTTCCCATAATCATTGTTTACCATATTAATCCTATGCCAGAATCTTTGTTTCCCATAATATTAATTCCAATAATCACAATTTCCATAATGATTGTAATCCATAATTATCACATGCTATAATGTCATATGCCATCCAAATCGAACATAGGTCGAAAACCGAAATCTGTAGGTTAGGTTAGGTTTGTTTTATGACCCCGTATAGCGGAGCGTCAAAATACAAACCCAATCTAACCTAGTTTTAGAAGAACTGCGACCAAATAGAAGATGGATCCAAAACCGAAAAGTATAGGTTAGGTTTGTGTTCCGACCTCGTATAAAATAGAAACATAATCTAACCCACTGTTTTAGATCAACTGCGACCAAATAACACAAGAGACGAAAACTATAGGTTAGGTTAGGTTTGTCTTGGGACCCGTATAGCGGAGCGAGCGAAGCGTCAGAATTCTTGCTTCAAAATACAAATCGTAACCTAATTTACAGTTTTAGAAGAACTACGATATAAGGGAACATTGGACCAAAACCGAAAACAGGATGATTCGCAAAGAAACAATATTTAGTATGGCGTTTAAATATTCTATCAAACAATATTATGAAACTTAATACTATGGAAAACAATACTTATGGCATTCGTATCATTATGGCATATAATATTCGGGAATACAAGAGTATGTCAAATTACTTTTCTAGTAAATGAAATATTCGGGCAAATGCAATTCGGGTAAGTGAAATTCGAGCACATCAATATTATTGCATATAAATTTCGGTCAAACAATAGACAACTTGTAGAATATGTCTGGTGGTTTCTTCTGTTTTGTTTGTCTGTGGCGTATGTATGTATGTGAACTCCTTATTGTACATTAAAAAATATATATATACATAACAAGGACATTAAACGGTTGATATGTACAAAGGCGCTTTTAGGGTTCCGTACCCAAAGGCTAAAAACCGGCCAAGAGCATGTCGGGCCACGATCAGTGTAGGGTTCCGTAGTTGCTCATCCTTCACAATAGACTTAAGTTACGAGCAAGATTTCAAGCTCTATTAAAAGGTCGTAAACGCCAAATCCGCTGTCCGTCTGTCACCAGGCTGTATCTCATGCACCGTGATAGCCAGACAGTTGAAATTTTCACAGATGACGTATTTCTTTTACCGATATAACAATAAATACCTAGTAAAAATCAGAATAAAATTAATATTTCAGGGGCATGCAACAAAAGTGACCGGTTGCGTTTTTTGCACCTCACTTGTATCCGGCGCAAACAGGTGCAAACTTAACTTTTGCCGGCCAGTTAAGATGGGAAGTGTTTGCACGGAACCCTCGGTGCGCGAGTCTGACTAGCACTTGGCTGGGTTTTTTTCTTTCAGTTTTTTAGTTACAATGAATTATACATATTCAATTGTAATATATCTCACTAGTATTATAAATGCGAAAGTGTGTGTGTTTATGTGTTTGTTTGTTACTTATTCACGTTTAAACGACGGGACCAATTTTGATAAATTCTAGTATGAAGGTAGCTGACACCCTGGATAAACACATAAGCTACTTTTTATCCCGAATAAATGTAGTGTTCCCGTAGGATGAGTGGGTAACACCGTACGGTGCAACTAGTTGTAAATAAATCCACTGATAAAAACTTAAGCAATAATTGCTGATTAGGTAGGTATGTCATAAAAATATCACCATTGATTCATCAATGGCCTTTCAGTCTTTTACAGACTATACAAACAGTGTCATGAAGAACAACGCTTTTCATGGCTATGCAAGCCAATACGAGAACGACACACGCGACACGCGCACCATTTTGCGACCATTGATTAGGGGACCAGATAATCGATGAATTGCATGGAACGATTCTTCAATGACGCACAACACCAGGCGTATCGAGAGATCGGAAACAGATTACCTGAACATGTACTGTAACGCCCAGTCAATTAGAGTCGTGTTCAGATATTTATGAACGCCTTATATGCTGCGATATATCTGATGGCGACTGTACTACGATGGTGACAAACAAGCATGCGGCCCGCCTGATGTTAAGCAGTTAGCGCCGACTATGGACGCTTGCGATGCCGAGCATCACACGCGCGCTGCCGACCCTTTAAGAACCTATTTACTCCCCTCTTGATGAACCACACCTTGACGATTGGCGCAGTGGTAAAGCTGCCTTCTGCGTCCTGGGTTCGAATCCAGTTCATCACACGAATATTTGTCCCCGCCGGGATTTGAACCCAGGACCGCCGGCTCATTAGGCAGGTGCACTAAACTGACCCAACCGCGTCGTTGCGCTTTGTTGTAAAAACCGGCGAAAGTGCGAGTCGGAATTCCTAAATATAATTTGTAACTTAAGATGTGTAGATAAAAATGTTTATAATTTGAAATTTAAATTGTTTTGTATACTTATATAAAAATTAAAATAAAATAGTATTAGTTCTCTTATGTTGCAGTGCCCTTGCAGGGTGTCACATGTATACCTTTCAATTATTCCATCAAAATTATGTAATGTGATATGCAATAAATGTTCGACTTTGACTTTGACTTTGGACTCGCGCACCGAGGGTTCCGTACAAACACTTCCCATCCTGGCCGGGTTAAGTTAAGTTTGCACCTGGTATGTATGGCGCCGCATACAAATGAGGTGCAAAGTTAACGCAACCGATCAAGTCCGTTTTTTGGTCCCACTTAGATATTTATTTTATTCTTTTATTAATATTTTGTTCTTATAGCGGCAACAGAAATATATCGTCTGTGACAAATTTCAACTGTCTAGCTATCACGGTTCATGAGATACAGCCTGGTGACAGACGGACAGATGGACAGTGGTCGTCAACTCGTTTACGTTGTTTTATTGAATCTTTTCCCGCCCTGAAACCCTGGACAGCACAGGTACGGACCCCTAAAAATGTGGTTAAATCTAGCCACCTAGACACCTAGGCTATTTAGTACTCAAACGAGTCCTAGCTTCAACCAGTGGCTACCGGTTACGTTTGGGTAAATCTTATCTTCAAGATAATTAACATTGATAGATAAGGTAGATAAAAGACAGTAATAAGTGCACTTATTTATACTTGCATAATAGTTTTTCTTACTTCCTACTGTTTATATTTCCTGATTATTTATCTCTGTGAGCAAGACTTCGCGGATTTAATTCGAAATGGTTGTTTTTAGGGTTCCGTACCCAAAGGGTAAAAAAGGGACCCTATTACTGAGACTTCGCTGTCCGTCCGTCTGTCACCAGGCTGTATCTCAAGAACGGTGATAGCTAGGCAGTTGAAATTTTTACAGATGATGTACAGTACGATTAAAATCAGTTAACACTTCGGCTTTTCTCGGGTATCATCACCTAAATCCGGAGACGGAAATGACACGAAATACATTCTAATTTTAAAATATGGCTTCCATCAGGTTAATGATGATTTCGCCAATTTCAAGTTTGCTCGTAGAGCATGCCGTTGTTCGGTGAGGTTTTGCTTTTTGTAAAGTGATAGCGATTTACAAAAAACCACGCGGACTATCGGGCCTTGACCCAGGAAGGGCTATGAACGCTTCAAGTTGAATTCTTCATTAGCTATTCACTCATACGTTAGATCACTGCACAATACGCTATCAATACTACACATTGAACAACTAAAATGAATAAATAATGAACAACTAAACTTAAACGCATGCGGCCATCTTGGGACACGAACCGGCATTCCACGAAATACATTACCGCGATTTCTTTTAGGTAGCATTCAATTTGAAGTATCATAAACGCAATGTATAGCACCTGCCAAGATGACATTTACTAACCGGTAGAACTAAGAAATTTATTATGCAGAAGTGACATGAATTTGAACATTCATTATTTATTAAAGCTTTACTTGTATACAATATAATAATATGAAAAAATACATATATGAGTCAATATTTTATTGTCAGTACGATATTAGGTCGAATTAATAATTGATAATAATCACCAAATTGAAAATTTTAATAACTGATTTCAACCGATTTTTTTTTTGATATTTCATAACTGCTTGACCGATTTTGATAAAATTTACATGGGACCATCTCGGAAGTATACCCTATCAAATACAAAAATAATTTTGTGAATCGGTCATATCTGTAAATTGATAACTCTATGTGAGAGATGAAGGGATTCACGACAATTACCGAGGTTGGCCGAAGTGTTAACTGATTTTAATCGTACTGTATTTCTATTGCCGCTATAACAACAAATAGTAAAAATAAAATGAAATAAATATTTAAGGGGGGCTCCCATACAACCAACTTGTTTTATGGTACGGAACCCTTCATGCGCGAGTCGGACTCGCACTTGCCCAATTTTTATAACGTCACAAGCCAGCATCTTCATAGAAGCTTGTACTAACGGATCGTTTTTGACGTTTTATAAAGAAAGAGTAATTGATTTGAGCTATAAGTTTTAAATATGAAACGTTACAGGGATCCTCTTTTTATAGACAATCACTTCACCGAATACTTCATTAAATCGAATTTTCATTTCATAGACAAAACTTTCCCCGAAAGTCATGATTTTCAGAAATTTTGAAAATGTCAAACTATAGATTATGTTAGGTTAGGTTTGTGCTATCAGTATCACATTCCAAAATATTTAATGGTTTCAGAAAAAATAATATTTCTATGAAATGAAAATTCGATGAATCGTTTGTCTATAAACCGGATAAAACAAATTCAGAGGGCAATTCATTTTACCACCGGTGTATGCTGTCGCATTGTAAATAGATTCTTTATATGCTAGTAAAGTATAATATTTATAAGTTTATTAATACTAACCTTCATAAATACACGATCCTTCAACAATATTACAGCTTGCACAAACAACTTAAACTAGGAACACATATAAAACTACGCGTCTTGTTTGGCATTGTGTACGCTAGGTAGGTTACTGAGCCACTGGGTGAGGCGGGTAGGCCTACCCTTAATCTAATTAAATGTTATACCTACAAATAATTAGTGGCTCTGAGTGTAGACCTTGTAGTTAGTTTTGAAATGGCAGAAATGTTACCCACTCCTCACCCCTCCGCCATTTTGAAAAATAAAAACCAAGAAAAAAAATATAAGCGGGGTTCCCACATACGACAAACGTGATCGGTTGCGTTAACGTTGCACCTCATTTGTATCCGGTGCCATATAATATACCGGGTGCAAACTTAACGTAGCCAGGCCAGTTAAGAGCAAAGGGGATAAGTGTCAGTACGGAACCCTCGGTGCGCGAGTCCGACTCACACTTGGCTGTTTTTTTGTTGTTATCACGACTCATTCCGAAAAGTTACGTACAGATTATTTTGTAGCTTTAAAGTAGTAATAAAAGCGATTTATATTATCAGAGGCCTTACGGAAAGCAAAACTTAGGGAATGGTTATTTAAGCGCCATCTAATTGCAATGGTTAACAACAAAACGTTTACTTACCTTTGATTTTAGTACTCTTTAGTAGTACTATTATTCAACGATAGATGGCGCTTTACTAGAAGTTCCCAGTTTAAGTTAGCTAGCGTTGTCTTTACGAACGTAATGTCTCTATACGTTAATAGATGGCGCTGTTAACAATATCGTTAATAGGAGGAAAGAATTTTCCAGCTACTATTCAGTAGCCTTCGATCTTTTGTTTTGGTTGTACGAAAGGTTTTGAACATTGATTACATTTCAGTATGAATAAAAAGATGACTTTAAAATGATTACGTCAGTGAAACAGTGGTGACTTCTGGTTCGTATTTGCAATTTTAGTGCGTTTATCTCGATTTAAAGTTTTACATTGCTTGTGTTATCGATTTAGCAGTTCTGTTACAGTTTTTAAAGTCGTGATGAATGAATAAAGGTTTGTTTTATAATACTTTTAAGGAGTTGTTTATTGTATTAATATTTCGATGTGCACTTGTATAAGTAGGTAAGTTAAAACAAAAAGGTAAACTTATGATCGTATCGTAATAAACAATTTAATGAGTCTATATGTGATGAATATGTATTTTTTATAGAAAAATACAATTATTACGACGAATTAAATTTAAGTATTAAATATTTATCTGACGTTTATTTGACACGAGTTAAAGAAAAGTTTTTAAGTGATGGAAAATAGTGGCTGGGTAGTAAAACGGCCAAGTTGGAAATTAATAAAATTATAAATAATTAGAACTTTTCTTTCGTGGTAATAAATAATTAGGTCTTTGCCGATTATTTGGGGCTGTTAAAACTTGGCATATTTTTATTGTTTTAAAAACGTTTATGATTCGGATTTATCCTCCTCTAATTTTGTTTTTTGTTATATTTTATATAATTTACTTCGCACATGTGCATATCATTACATTGATCGACAGCTGTAATGTCACGTAATGTGGTTATAGTGATAAATAATTATAAAAGACAAAACGCGTTTGCTTATTTATTAAATTTTCCTTGTTTCACGTAACAATGGCACTAAAAGCAACAAGATACCTACATAACACAATACGATTTCATTAATCTAACCCGTTGCGTGAGGATTTTTATCAACCCCCAAAGAAAAAAGAGGGATCTTATAAGTGTGACTATATCTATATTTGTGCGTCTGCAGGGCCGTCTTAAACTAGGCTGGGGCCCTTGGGCACACACGAATTATAATAACATTTTTTTACTAAGTATGGCCATTTATTGTGTGTGAGAAATTGTCGGTTTCGGGGCCCCCTGAGAATGGGGGCCCTGGGCACGGGCCCCGTGTGCCCTTATGGTGAAGACGGTATTGTGCGTCTGTCGTCTGTATGTGGCATCGTACTCATCCATGGACCTCACCTCACCTGGATAAGGAGCCTTCACATGCTAAAGATAAACTTCCTTTGCAGACCACATAGGCCGAATGACTGCGGAGCCTTAAATAATCCACGATGAAGACCCGTCTAACGGCGGTCACGTATCTCGGGTTCACGGCCACCGACCGTCGGCTGTCGACGGTCATGCTGCCGTGGCTGCTGAAAGAGATCCGGGCCTGTGGCATTACGGAGAAGGTTAGTAGTCAGTGATATAAGCAAGTGAGTGTCAGACCTTATTTTCTGGATCATATTCTTAATTTGAGGGTTTTTTTTATGTATTCGATGGTTAAATAAAAAAAAATACATATCTTATGATTTTTTTGGCTTTGGCACTTCCGTGCAAGAATCACGCGCCGAGCAATGTTTACAAGAAACGGGTTTATTTGAAATAGCCATACAAGTCAAAGATTGTTTTAACAATTCACAACGTTTGTTTGCGAATAATATTAATATCGATAGGTAGGCATAGGTATATCTTCACTCAGTTGAAATCCATACTAATCCATATATACTATATATACTGATACTATACTATTACTATTACTATAATATTATAAATGCGAAAGTGTGTCTGTCTGTCTGTCTGTTACCTCTTCACACTTAAACCGCTGAATCGATTTTGATGAAATTTGGCATAGAGATAGTTTAAGATCCGAGGAAGATCCCTTTTATTAATTAAGGTGATTAGGTGGATATCTATCGTGTTGTACGAGGTTGCTTCCATACTTCCAAGTTCCACGCGGACGTAGTCGCGGGCAAAAGCTAGTCAACAATAATTTGCAAAAGTTACGTTTATGTTTAAGCGAAAACCTTAAAAAATGTATGCTTTGTGCGCATTGGCGTAACTAAGATTATTTTCCAGACGGGGCCTGGCCGGGGCCTGGCCATGGCATTTGAGATGAAGCCATGAATTTCTATGGGTAACCCAAAATCCTGGGGTGGGCACTAGACCATAGTGGGGTGGGCACGGCCCACCCGGCCACCCCCCTATATACGCCAATGTTTGTGCGATACTCGTATTTGAACCCACGCTTTCATGCTTTGATAGAACTACCAATTTTTCTATCAAAGCCACTAGCTAAAACATCGACTTTTCAAGCTGTTACTTTATTTCTCACTAGCTGCGCCGGTCGGTGTTGCCCGCTCATCCCACGAGAACAACATTTTTTTGAGATAAAAAGTAGCCTACGTGTTAATCCAGGGTGTCAGCTACCTTCATAGCAAAATTTATCAAAATTGGTCCAGCCGTTTGAGCGTGAAGAAGTAACAAACATACACATAAATATACTCACAACTTTCGCCTTTATAATATTACAATACAATACAATACAATACAAGTAGGTACGCTTTATTGCACACCAAAAAACATTTACACAAGAAATCATCTATAAACAAATTAAAAACGGTAGACAACAGGCGGTCTTATCGCTAAAGAGCGATCTCTTCCAGACAACCTTTGGGTAGTGGAGTTTATGCTAAAATTCGTTAATTGAGTAGGTGATGCAAAAGGCGAATGGGACACATCGTAAGGCACAGATATCTAAATCATAAATAGATATAAAAACTTGAATATACATATATACACAAAATTTAAATAAATAAATATCAGTGTGATAATAAAACATAAGTGCAAAGTAATCTCAATATAAAACATTTTGATTACGGCAGCAGACATTTAGGCTTTAAGCTGTATAACCGTCACAGACAACCCCCACTAGACGGAGCATGTAAGGCGACCCGCGCGCACCAACGATATGGTACGGTAGAACATTGAAGTATCAACACGGCGGCCACCGTTTAGTTGCGTCCTTGTTTATGATCCATGCGTACGTCAACGAAAAAATAAATTAAATAAATAACATAGTAAATTGTAGTGCTAAGTGGTGTATAGAGACCTCATAAACATGGACGCAACTAAACGGTGGCCGCCGTGTTGATACTTTAATGTTCTGCCGTACCATATCGTTGGTGCGCGCGGGTCGCCTTACATGCTCCGTCTAGTGGGGGTGGTCTGTGATAACCGTACTCGTATACGATGTCAACGATTTTCATGGAGAAAAATACTTCGCCCCTAGTGGTTACTTTGTAGATCTACAATTCTCCATACAAATCGTTTACGGAGTAGAGATGAGTAGCTCGCGAGTGAATGATTCAAATGAGCTATATCATTTGGTTTAGCTCACTAGCTCTTTCGCTCACTGAAGATTCAAGTAGCTCAGTATATCATCTATCATCTCAGTATTACTCACTCTCTCTCGCTCATGAAAAGAATGTTGCCATGCTGCCGTGAATGTAATTGATCGACATATACTTAGTTCTCTACTCACTCGTGATCGATATAGTCTAAAGATTTACTGAGCTTATTGAGCTAAATGAGTGATCGGTGAGCTAAAGACGCATATCACTCTTCTCACTTTAGTGCCACATTCTGCGCGTCTCTATTACGGAGTCGCTAGCGAGTATATACGGTCCTATACGGTCATGTATACTCATGTTAAGGGTACTGGTAACCTACAGAGACAACCGCCTCATAAACGAGTACCTATAGTAAATAATCACACTGCCACCGCTGAAGAAGTGACGCAGTATGTTCGCCAGAAGACCGGCTATTCGCTGAGGGTGTTCCAGTTGCATCCGCGCCACTACGTGCACTTCAGCTCGTTTGTAGTGCGCGTGCCGCGGCCGCTCCAGGAGACCATCGCGTGTGCTGATTTCTGGCCGAAAGGTGTCGTGTTTCGTCGGTTCCGGGGCAACCTACCAAATCCAACACCCGAGATGTCGGAACAACGGGGCCACGCCGTTTCGCCGTCTAAATAAACTTGTTCGGTTCATGACGCATTGGTGTCTACACTGTAATGTTATGTAGCCTGTTTTTTTCAATAAATAAATAAATAATATTTAAAAATGTATAATTTGTTTTAGCTCAGCTTAACGATAGAAGACGGCTGCCTTAAGGCTTACAACGGGAACTTTGAGCCGGTCATCGTTCACAGGCTCGTGGACATCATCAGGTAATTTTTAAACAACTACTTTAAAAGAGCATATTCTTTGAACTATTGATACAATGATCATGGCTTAAGGCATTAAGTCCGCCATTTGTACTTTTTGTATTGTGTAATAAATAAATAAATAAATCAAGCACAAAGAAAAATTTAAATGTGTATCCTGTGACTTACTGGCGTTATGGTGGTGGAGAGGTTAACACGTTGGACCGGTAATCCAGAGGTTTATTTTTGTTTTGATATTGTATTAATGGATCAAAAGAAATACATGGTGTACCCACATTAAAAATAATGAGTCATTGTCATTACATGATTGATGACGAATCACGTACCGAATCGAAACATGTTTTGTATGTTTTGAAATATTTTCATCACACGTGCTCGTAAATCGAGGGTTCACATACTAGAAAACCGGGTGGTAAGTCGTAAATTACGCCCTAGGGCGGTAATTAATTTTGGTATCGACTACTTTTATTACCTTTGTTTTATTTCCTCCAAAGTGTGATGAAAAACGTCGGACGTGACTCTGGTGGTAAGGGAATTCCAAACTCGTGTAATTAAAGACCTCGCCTTCCGCTTCGGGCTTCTAATAGACACTCGTTTCGTTTGTAATTCCTCGTTTACCACCCTTGTTACGTAATTTACTATAAACCCTTGATACAATGATCAAAGCTTAAAGAGAAATAGAAATTACCTGGTGGAAGAGACCAGGAATCGAACCTGGTACCCTCTGGATTGCCAGTCCAGCGCGTTAACCTTTTCGCCATCCTCATGTCAATTTTTATTCAAGCTTTGATCTTTGTATCAATGGTTTAATGTAAAAAAAAATGCGGTATGTGCCCAGATTAAAAAACCTTCCAAGAGCATGTCGGGCCACGCTCAGTGTAGGGTTCCGTAGTTGCTCGTCCTTCACAAGAGATGGGCTTAAAACAGCGGTTTTAAGCCCGAGGTTTAAGTTACGAGAAAGATTTCAAGTTCTGTAAAAAGGTCGTAAACGCCAAAGTAACTGTAATTACTTATTACCTTCTGGAAGTCAACTTACGTCCTTTTAAAGAAAATTATGAAATTTTGCGATAACTCAAAAAACGGCTCGACCGATTTTGTTCAATATAGTTTTCATTGAAAGTACTTATAAGGCCTCATTTGCATGAATTTTTCCATATTTTTTTGACCCGTGGTTGAAAAGTTGAGGGGGGGGACACTATTTTTTGTATTTTCGTAGCGAATATTTACAAAACTTATGACTTTATCAAAAAGTAATGTTTAGAGACCCCTATTATTTTTAATAGACCTATTTAATGACACTCCACACACTAGGGTTGAAACGAAAAAAAAAATCACCCCCACTTTAGGTGTATGAGAAGTAGGTACCCGAAAAAAAATAGTTTTTTAGTTTTTATTTTACCGTTTTGTCGGCGTGATACATACACATACTCATACCAAATTTGAGCTTTATAGTACTTATGATCACGGAGCTAAGCCGCGAACGGACGGACAGACGGACATGGCGAAACAATAAGGGTTCCTAGTTGACTACGGAACCCTAAAAATGAGACGTTACATGTTTAATAAGGTATATAAATATTTTTGGTGTTACTTTTTAGCCAAGTTCTTTCAACCTATTGTCTTTTCCAGGGCTTGTCAAGTCCCAGGGCGACCTGATGAGCTGTTCTACATACTCCTCAATGAAAAGGAGGCGCTTCTTCAGTGCTACCTGTTCCGCGCTGGCAGCGTCCAGGAGGTAAGTTGACTTAATATTATTTTCAACATGCCTTGAAATGGCGTCACAACGTGCGTTATAACAGGCTTCGAATTATCACGTTTCGGGCGGAACAACTCGAGATAACTGTAAAGGAATTTCATACAAAATTGAAGGCCTAGGCCGGTAATTTTTTTTTTTTGAAATATGGGGTCTGTGTTCATGAGCAGGCTAAACAGCGTAAAATTATATTTTTTGAGTGGTGCATTTTTTTATTTCATTGCATATGTTTGAGAATAGGACTATATTACATGCCTTAGCCGTGAAAAGGGCTTGCTCGTCGTTTGCAGTAATGTACTATTTCTTACTAATTTCTGGCAGACCGAGGTAATATTGGTATACCTGAATTTTAACTTCAAACGTCACTTTGAGGACTTAGAAAATGATATCTAAAAAGCTATACGGCGGCACATTCTGAATCCAAATAACGATAACGTACAGTGAGCTACAGAATTGCATAGCGCCGTTTTGAAAAAAAAATACTGACTCGAAAAAAAAACTGTATACTCATCAAACCTACGCACAAAATTCCATAAGAATCAGTTGAGAAATGTGGCCTGTAGGTGAGAATAGACGAAAATCCGAATAACCAAACATCTGGACAAACGAAATAATTTTATTAAATAAAAAAATCGAATCGAAAATAAAAAGATTTTTATATAAGATAGACGTATTTTTAACGAGTAATTATTAATCTGTTGTGTCGCAATTATAAAATAAACTTAAATTCTAAAACAAATAAAAAGAATCTAATTAATAATCCATACTAATATTATAGATGCGAAAGTGTGTCTGTCTGTCTGTTATCTCTTCACCTCCCTTCCTCACCTTCCTTCTTAAACAGCTGAATCGATTTTGATGAAATTTGGCATGGAGATAGTTTAAGATCCGAGGAAGGACATAGGGTAGTTTTCATCCTGGAAATTAACCCTAAAAAGATTGAAAAGTGAGTAAGTAATTCATGATGTCATTGATGACCCTGTAGGAAATGTAATGATTAGACCAAAAGCATAATTGCTCTTACATTTGCTAAGGCGCTTCTAATAATCCCTTTTATTAATTAAGGTGATTGGATGGATATCTATCGTGTTGTACGAGGTTGCTTTCATACTTCCAAGTTCCACGCGGACGTAGTCGCGGGCAAAAGCTAGTTATCTATATGTCGACATTCTCAAGATGTCTGAAAAATGTATGACTCGGGGAATAATGTGAAATGAAAATTCGATGAAACAAAGCTTTCGGTGCAGTATTTGTCTATAAGAAGAGAATCAGGTGATATTGTACTTGATTCTAAATTAAATCATGATCCAACAGCAACAGAGCAACCGTTCAGTCATAACTAATTGGGTCAAGAGACTTGGCCCCATTTTCGTGACACTATTCTCGCGAATTCTCCAATCATTTAGAGAGCCTGCAGCTAGACTGCCTAAATTGGTCAAGTGGGAGTCGCACTCAAGCACCGAGGGTTCCGTGTTACAATAACCAAGTCCATTTTTAACCCCCGACAAAAATAATTACAACAAAAATATTTCGATCGATTTAAAAGAAACGTGTAGGCAGTCATATTGGTCCATCCGTTTGGAAGATACGATGCCACATACAGACACACAGATATACATCAGATACACGTGTTAAACTTAAGTATAACACCCCTCTTTTTTCGTCGGGGATTAAAAACAAAACAAACAGTTGTGTTATCTCATTTGTTTCCCTTTACATCCGAATTTGGACTAAACTAGGAATTTAATCTGTAATATTTTAATATTTTTCTCATGAATTTGTTTGTGGATCGTCTATCAACGTCCTCCCTTGATAGATCGTAGCGCAGCTTATTTTTCAGCGGAGTCTCTGTAAAAGAAAACGCTCCGTATTTAATTTTATATTTTATACAAGGTACGCAGACTTCGCACAGAAAGAAGTGGGTTATGATTTCTTAGTTTCTCCATAGTCGGCCAAAAAGTATTCTATAACCATTTAGCCAACTCGTGTACCAAAAATTCACGAAATCGTCCAGCAGTTTCTGCGTCATGAGAGGATAAATTTTCATTTTTTCAATTTTAGCATAGTATAGAATAGATATTTAATAATAGAAGGTACACGCAACTTCTTTCTTTTTTTTTTCTTTACCATATTCGCGGCGAGCCCCTCAAGAGGGTTGAGAAGTTCAAATACCTGGGACATGTGGTCACTGACGATTTGAATGATGACATGGACCTCGAGAGAGAGAGGAGAGCGATGGCTGTCAGAGGCAACATGAATTGGCCCGTAAGGGATCGGAAACACCACCATGCGGGCCAGAGCCAATAATACCCCTACCACAATCTTATATATACAACATAATGAACCAACACATATTATACCAACACCAAAAATACTGGGAAGACATAGGAACGTGTAGACAAACAAAAGAAATACTTCCGAATAGGAACCACAAACTCACCACCATCTTACTGAGAATCAACAGGATCCAACTACGCAAGATAGTAGGATTAATAACGGGACATAATACTCTGAACAAACACCTTTTCAATTTAGGTATAACAGACAGCCCAATATGCAGAGCATGCATGGAGGCAGAAGAAACCACCAAACATATTCTACTAGATTGCAAACAGGTAGAAGGATACAGGATGAAATACCTAGGATCTCCAAGTACCGTACACGAAGCCATAAGCAACATCAAGGCTTTGCTTAGGTTCGTGGAGGAGCTGGGGTGGTTGGAGTAGCACTACCCCCTTTTCACGCAAAATAGGCACGTTGGATGTCGACTTGCGGAAAATGCCCAGCGCAACTAACTAACTAACTAACAGAGGCAACATGATTGCCCGCAGATTTGCACGTTGTAGTGACCAAGTTAAGTTGACGCTTTTCAATGCCTACTGTCAGACATTCTACACGTGCAGTCTGTGGGTAAAGTTTACGAAGAGAGCCTATGATGCAATCAGAGTTCAGTACAACAACATCCTGAGATTGCTGCTGAGGCTGCCGAAGCACTGTAGTGCGTCAGGTATGTTCGCAGAGGCGCACACTGATGACGTTTTTGCCATTAGGCGGAAAAGGATTGCGTCTCTGCTAAAGCGAATGCGAGGCAGCAGCAACAGCCTCCTCAGGGTGTTGGCAGAGAGACTAGATTGCCCACTGACGAAGTACTGGGTCGACGTTGCCATTGGTAGGGACAGGTAAAGCACGTATATCACATGCTGTGCCTGCTCCTGTGATCGGGAACGTTAAATAATATTAATTAATTTAGTCTATTTAGTTTTTCAAGTTCTTGTGTATTACTAACATACGAGTAGTGTTAAGTTTATTTTGTTACTAATATTCTATGGATCAATTTGGTCTGAAATAAAAGCTTTTTATTTTTATTTTTTTATTTATTTTATTCGAGTAAAAAGTATCCGATAACCACCGAAATTGGTTAAAATCCGTCCAGCTGTTATAGCGTGACGAGGACAAAAGTTTATACCAACAGATAGCGTGAGGGGACAAAAAGGTTTCTAACAACACATGGCGATGTACGACTGGCGACACGCGCCCATAGAAACCCTACATCGCA
This sequence comes from Apotomis turbidana, assembly GCA_905147355.2. Taxonomy (NCBI): domain Eukaryota; kingdom Metazoa; phylum Arthropoda; class Insecta; order Lepidoptera; family Tortricidae; genus Apotomis; species Apotomis turbidana. The sequence continues at coordinate 8,037,561 of LR990307.1, forward strand.
CTTTACGATTTATCCTGAAATAATGATAATGCATAAAATTATCTTGAGTAATGTAAATAATATAGAAATGACAGGTGAATAATAATCCTTAGAATCACTACATAGTATAAAACAAAGTCGGTTCCTGCTGTCTATCTATCCCTCTGTATGCTTTGATCTTTAAAACTACGCAACGGATTTTAATGCGGTTTTTTTTATATTAGTGGCACAAGAGGAAAGTTTATATTTATAATACATGTATACTATATTTAGTATCAGCATTGCGCCCGTGCGAACCGGGGCGGGTCGCTAGTTATAAGAATGACTTGACATTGTTATCATCTGAAATATCAATTAAATTATTTAATGGGAAATCCAATGATCGTTGTAATATGTACATAATAGCGTACCCAATGTAATAAGTGATTGTGAAAATGCATAATTTTCATGCTATAATCGGTTAAACATGTGAAACAAAGAACTATAATTGTTAAAATTACCACCTACATTGTATTTACCCTGTTTAAGGAAAAAAATACATTATTATGTATATTACATAAAAAAACTGATTTAGAATACAATTTGTGAAATGTATAATTGTATTTTAATTAGACAATAGATGTAAGGCTATAAATACGATGGACACAAAATCTGACACTTCGCTCCACGAAAAACATAATTTAAACAACAAAAAATAAGTTCAAAAGTGTGCTTATAACAAATGAGACCTTCGATTTCTAAACTCTTGAGTATTGGTTTCATATAATAATTTAATCGTATTAATCGAGGATATTACGTCACAGCGGTCAATATTTTTCTTCGGTAGCATTGTATGCAAGTAGTTTATTAAGCACATTTATAAATGATATCCTTGACTCTGTTCGTGTTTGAATTTGAAGTGAATTGTTTTGATCGTATCGTGTATTTTGTATTAAATAAATAGCCTGTACCCTTACCATGAATTAACGTGACCGTACTCGCTAGCGACAGCGTAAACGATTTGTATGGAGAATAGTACAGCGCCCTAGCGGTTACTTTGTATAACTACAATTCTCCATACAAATCTTTTACGCAGTCGCTAGCGAGTACGGTCACTGTAAACTCATGGTAAGGGTAGATACTGTATGCTGAGTCCGCTTCTTTGGCACTCGGAATAATTTGGGTGGACAATTTAATTATTCCGTGCACCTATTTATTTAGGTGTGACAAAAAATGGTTTTCTTTCTTTCTTTTTGTATCACTTATCTCGTCTTTTATAATATGTTCATCGATAACTCGACTAAGATAAACATACAACCAACCTTTTTGACCAACCTTTTTATTGTAAAATAAATGTTTCACTTTTTACAATTATTATGTTTTTGTAATCTAGTTGCTTGCCGTTTAAGAACCCTATTTTTATATTAATATTAAACAAACGTTTATAAAATTATTTAGGCTGGGAGCAATTATTGTTATTCCTCCTTCGTGGAATGATTTTCTGAGCATGATTTAATGGGAATTGTAACGGCGTTTTTAATTAAACTCAACGCACTGTTTTTGTTATCTGTGTAAGTAACCTAATTGACAACACTTAGGTTTGTTTAAACGATGAGGTAAAGTCATGAAAATCTTATATTAATTAGATTAGGGTCCAATTTGCCGTTATTTCCAAAAGAGGGCAGAGCAAGGGTAAATAACGTTACAGAATAGGTTAAAAAAATATTACGTAAAATTCATAAATCTCTTTTTTTGAAGTCGTTTAAACATTACCTGTTAAAAATTACGGTCGGTCGGTTAAAAATTAAATTACCAGTGTCCATCCATACCTTCAAGGCTAGAATTGAGGTTCCACGCAGAAGAAAAAGTTCTAACCCTCTCTTTTGTTTACGAAGTCGGTTAAAAAATTGCCTGTAACTATTTGTGTGATGACCAGCTACCCACATAACCAATAGTTGAAATCAGTCCAGCTCCGGCCGTTGAGGCATGATAAAACCGCAAAAACACATAACTTACATAAATCATATTCGATATAAAAAGTAAAATACTTATTTTACTATCCAGTGACGTGCTAATGGGTATGCCACGACTGGGCCACAGCGACGATACGTATGTCTCGCTCACTCGTATGGCCGCCTCTCTCTCGCTCAACCGCCCGCCGCGCCGCTGGTCGCGCAAACTTGTGGCATCACCGTAATAGTCATTTTTGTTATTTTTTGTAAAATTATTGTCACATGACATCTGGAGCTCCCCTGGTACCGTCGGTATTAAAACTCGCTACACATAAACCAAACGCTCAACATGATAATATATGCACATGGCACTATCTTTAGAATAAAATTTTGGCTATTTATATAGCTAACAAGTACCGGTCCGGCCAGGGATAGTGGCGTTACAAACAGTGGCAATAATGTGCATTCGTCATTATTGCCATATTTGCATGCAATTATTTTTATATGTTACATTTCTCATGTTAAGTGAATCAAATTCTTATGAGAAATAAATGTCTTAAACCATAAACCATTGCCATATTTGTATTAGAACACCGGTAGCGACTTGTCAAGGATTTGTCATCAACCAAATTCAAAACATTGTTTACCGGAATGCTGCTCAATGCTTCTCTGAATCCTATGGAAAGAAAATTGACTTTTTCATCACTTCAGGAAATTTTGGCATATTTAGTCATGTTTCCATTTGTATTATATGTACTAGAACACCGGTTGCGAATTGTCAAGGATTTGTCATCAACCAAATTCAAAACATTGTTTACTGGAATGCTGCTCAATGCTTCTCGATTTTAATCGAGACATAAGTAATTCTTTGAATGACGTTATAAACTGGATGGACATGAATGATTTAAAAATTAATATAAATAAAACCAAGCTTATGCAAATCAGTTCTTACAATTCAAATATGATTCCAGTTACAATTAATTACAATGGCGAAAATATAGCTGAAGTAGAGTCTGTAAAGTTTCTTGGTTTCGTCTTAGATAAGCACTTGCATTGGAAAACCCACATTGAGCACATCTGTAGTAAGCTTAATAGATTTGTATTTGCTCTCCGTAGACTCAGAGACACTGTGTCTGTGGAAGCAGCGCTGATGTCTTACCATGGATACGTATCTTCAGTACTTCGCTACGGCCTAATAATGTGGGGAAACTCTGTTGATGTCGAAAGAGTCTTTAAAATTCAAAAAAAGTGTATCCGTATCCTGTGTAACGCAAAGCTCGATGATTCCTGTGTTCCCTTATTTAAAAAAATGCACATACTCCCTTTACCATGTTTATACGTAAGAGACATATGCATGTTTGTTAAGTCTCATCAATCTTTATTTAAAACACGAGGTGATGTAATGAACAGACCGACACGGCAGAATATAATGAATTTACTGTACAAACCACGTGTAAATAAGATGATGTATGGGAAGAATGTGTATAACATGTGTATTGCAATATATAATAGATTACCTGCTGACATAAAATTGCTTAATGGAACTAGTTTTAAGAATAATTTGACTGCATGGCTCTTAGAAAAATGCTTTTATAAGGTTAAGGATTACTTGGATCACACATGTGTCTGACATTGATTATTTGGTTATTATTATTATATAGTATGTTATTTTCCTGTTTTAATTATCATGACTGTTTTTTTTTTTCTGACATTTTCTAATCTTTATTATGATCTTTCTGACATTTCCTAAATTAGTTAATAATAATTTGAAATAATTTCGTCGCCCCTCTCAACTATTTGCATGCCTATTTCATGGTTGAACGCACTGAACTTTTATGTATAATATGTATATCACATTTTACTGTGTTCGAAGCAAATAAAAATCTTTGAATCTTTGAATCTTTGAATCTTTCTCTGAATCCTATGGAAAAAAAATTGACTTTCATCACTTCAGGAAATTTTGGAATATTTAGTCATGTTTCCATTTGTATTATATGTAATAGAACACCGGTTGCGAATTGTCAAGGATTTGTCATCAACCCAATACAAAACATTGTTTACCGGAATGCTGCTCAATGCTTCTCTGAATCCTATGGAAAGAAAATTGACTTTCATCACTTCAGGAAATTTTGGCATATTTAGTCATGTTTCCATTTGTATTATATGTACTAGAACACCGGTTGCGAATTGTCAAGGATTTGTCATCAACCCTATTCAAAACATTGTTTACCGGAATGCTGCTCAATGCTTCTCTGAATCCTACGGAAAAAACTTGACTTTCATCACTTCAGGAAATTTCGGAATATTTAGTCATGTTTCCTCTTTGTTTTGCATCAGTGACATTCACCGACTTTCAACGTCAGTTACAAAAACAAAAAAATGGCGTGGACTGAAAAATACCCTTTTGGGCGCATGCACAAGTAGAAATATAGTCACATTAGTCACTCGTCCGTTATTCTGCTTTGCTACTTCTGCTACTGACATAATATCTTAAATAAGTACCAGTGCTTAATAATATCACAATTATCAGAATATAACCAATAGATCAAAATATTATTTCCACGGTCGACATTTTGACATTGAAATTAAAATCGAAATACAATAATTTATAAATATTCATTAACTATCATCATGTCAACTGGCCACGAATTCAAGCCTTGGCTATTTTAAATTTAGAATCCGCTATGATTCGACTCTTTGATTAGTCCATATCGGCCAGTGTTACCGGTGACACTATATTTGGCTAAGAAAAAAATATATTTAATCGGTCCGATGTATACTTTAGGCGCGCGTTGAATACCGTAGAAAATTGTGTTTTCTAATCTAAACTAGATCAAATATTACTGAATGTTGTAAAATAGATTGCTGACAGTTTGCTGTGTTTAAACCGCAAATACAATTTAAAGTCCAGTTATATAACTAAAAAAAATACAGTTCGATAACGTGCTTACAATTTCAGTGGTAAAAAAACTGCGAGAACTCCGAAAAACTTGGATGAAAATTGCTTACCAATCCAAAGCAATACAAAAACTGTGCCACAAGTTCGTAAACATTTTCCCACAAACACCAACTATCGCAGTATTCCATAACGTACACAGATTAATTTAAAAGTGATTAATCGACTGTCAAAGACAGTGCCAAGTCGCCATGTTGAATTCAGTGTGTACACCGCTAGCGAACCAGGCGGCCGTGTATCGGACCGTTTCTCAATTTTCAAATTTGGAATTCTGGATCGGAATTATTCTAATTCTTTTAGCGTGTGAAATGGATTTAATATACTTTCACATTCTGAACAGCATTGACCTTCAACTTTTTTAATAAAAAAAAGTGATTGGAACTAATATTTGAGCGCGTAAAATTAGAAGTGTTGTGTTCTTAGTGTTTTGGTTTAAATGTGTTGATATTTTCACGCGTGAAAATTGTTTTTCATGTGAATTGTGATGAAACGGATCTAGTTTTAAGTGGAGCGGCTGTTTATATTGCATCGTAAGTATTTTATTTTATACTTATAACATAGTCATTGATAAACTTAAGTATGTATTGAATTTAAGAGTTTTTCAATTTCCTTTGTTTATAATTACCGATTGTTAAAGACATTTTTCTCTATGATCAAACATTTTTCCTAACATATCATTGACGCTACTAGAACAGGGCTATTGAGATTTATTGGTATACTTAAAACCTATCAGTTTGAATTTTTATTGATAATTTTGGTTTCGAAAACTACTCGAAATTTAAAATATTCACGCGGAAAATTAGTTTTTTCAAATTATTTTCGACTGTACGCAATGAAAGCATGAAATAGCTATGTTACTAGGTACCTACAAGTCGGGGAAAAGTATTACCTATTCACTTCTAAAAGTTGGATTAAATATTTGTGATAATATGAAAAAAAAATTAAAAGAAATAAGGCCTCTTGAAAATCGACATTTAATTTTTTGAGTTTTCTAGAATAATACATTGTTTTTATTATTCAGCGGGGGATATTCATCATCATTATCGTAATAGTTTTTAATGAAGGTCGAAGTGATTTTGTCATTGTTTCCAAAATAATGAATTTTGTTGTCAACTGGAACGAATATTTTGAACTAAATGAAATAAAAATTATACTTTAATTGGATGTAACTTCGCAACAGAAAATGGAATTCCTTTTTAAATTCCGTGTATATTAGTAAATTAAATAATTTCTCAATAAGTTCATCACAAATATAAAAACATGGGTGACTACGGCAATGGGGGATAAAAAAAGTGGGGCGGAGGGAGAGGGTACCGTGGGTTGTAAAATCTTATAATTCAGTTTAATTTAATAATAAAAAAAAAACCTATTTAATTTTATAATACAGTTTCTTATACCTAGTTATAATTACTTAGTGACACTGTGAGCTATAAAAATCGCGAGTTAAAAAAGGAGATTAACATATACAAATAAAACACATTTCCAGATAACAATTATTTGAATTTTTCACATAAAACTATAATTATTAGTTTGCTCGCTTCGTTCGCTCGGTGAATTAAAATATTTAAAAAAGGAACGTGACTGATTAGTGACCAGAGCGTGATTACAGCGTGGTTATTAGAATACCAGCCAAAACACACAGAAACATTGGCAGTATACCAGCATGACCTATATATTATGTTGTCAATTTTTATATGTTGTACAAACAAATGGAATCACTATGGCAAAGCTGATGCGAGATAAGAATGCAAAGAATATTTTAAGATTCCAAAATCATCATGAGCCGATCGTCCACTGCTGGACAAAGGCCTCCCCCAAAGTTCTCCACAACGATCGATCTTGCGCCGCCCTCATCCAATTCCTGCCCCCGATCCGAACAAGGTCGTCGGTCCACCTTGTTGGGGGTCACCGCGCTGCGTCTTCCAGTCCGCGGTCGCCACTCAAGAACCTTTCTGCCCCAACGGTCATCGGTTCTACAAGCGATGTGCCCCTTTGTCACTTAAGTTTGGCGACTGTCTGAGCTATATCTACAACCTTGGTTCTCTTGCGTATCACAATTCCAAAATATTCTCTTTTTATTTACTAGTAGGAAGTGCAAAATTATCCTTAATTTCTAAATAAAAGCCTTAACAAAGTTAATTTAAAATTTAAAACACACTTAACACATGTAGCTGGTCATCATGAGACCCTCATTCAATGAGTGATATAGAAAATGCTACTAAAACTGAACATAACTACAAAATTTGCAATTCTTAGCTTCAATATTAGCTGAGATCCTGTTACTAGTTCTAATTAAAGCTGAATCTTGGAAACTGGTCTTATTTTCACCAAACAGCTGAGATACATCTCGACGGACAAGTCTTTCGATTAAAACACACTCAAATTGGTCCATCCATTTGAGATCTTCGACGCCACAGACAGACACACAGATACAGTATATGTTAAACTTAACAGTAACACCCCTCTTTTTTTACTGAGAGGGTTACAAATACAATAAATAAATAAATATCAGACAACCTTACACAAATCAACCTAGTCCCAAATTAAGCTCAAGAAGGCTTGTGTTATGGGTACTAGGCGACGATATACATACTTATATAGATAAATAAATACTTAAATACATAGAACATCCACGACCCAGGCACAAATATTCGTGTTCATCACACAAATATTTGCCCTTGCCGGGATTCGAACCCGGGACCGTCGGCTCAGTAGGCAGTTGCTTAACCACTGCGCCAACCGCGTCGTCATACGACTAGAAGCTGCGACAAAAACTTTTAAATAATAGTATTTTATGCTGATTTTATGCAATCGTTGCACAAGCCGAGTACCGCGTTGTCGCGTAAGGTACGAGATTTTAAGACCTAATTGTGTAACTATTGCATACAATATTTTTTATACGAGCAAAAGACAGAAAATGATTTTTACTGTAATCGTCATTCCCCACTATGATTTTTTTATTTTTGATGTAACCTTTTTCGTTCAACTAAAACTGACCTATTAAAAAAAACATGATCGCGATGGTTATGGCGAGTGCCTCGTGATTGGTTAAATTTTTTGATAATTAAATATGCTAATGATATAAAATCAAATATGCTGATGTTCTCTTTTTGAAATTATTAGTTGAGTCCAATCAACATGAATATTAAAGTTCTGTAGCGGGTACCATAGTCTATAGAATTTTGGTACAGGATTAAAAAGTGCGTTATTAAGATTTTGTCTGTGAAATTATTTATTGACAGATTAAAGTACGCGAGTATAAAAAACAATTTAAACGTATTGTAAAGCGTATATTAATTATTTGAGCCTCCCTGACGTTTCGGTAGCTTTACAGTTGCCGTTGTGTGCCGTTGTCAAAGGTTGACAATGCGGGATTATAATCCGTTTAAATCGTTTTAATTAATGTTTGACAGTCGTGCAAACCGAAGAAGATATTTTTTTTAAGTAATTTTGTTTGTTTCGATCAATTGTTGATAATTAGTTTGATCACGTCATTTGTTTTGATTTTTTAAGAATATGCTTGAGAAATATAAATATTATGACATCATGTAAATAAATCATCTATTGACGATGGGTTAAATCAATTGGGATAACTTGTTTCTCTTAAATCAAGTACATGAGTACTATTTACAGTACAATTTTTAAACATCGTATATTTTGACCGTGCGGATGAACTGTCTCATTTCTTGGCAAAATTTGTTTTTCTATATGCGGATTTTCGGATGCTAATGTTCTAAGCTAGACCGTTTTTTTTAATTCATTGCCGTAACCAGTCATATAAATGGTTATGTTAATAGAATAAAATGTACCTACAAGGAAAAATAGGAAAATACTTGTAAGGATAATTTGAAAGGTTATTAAATAATCAACCACAGTATTATGACAGTCGCTGTTCCTAACTGTATTTTGCTACGTTAATTATTTTTTAACCCAATATGCCGGGTGTGACCTGTAATAGGAGCAATTAATTAAAACATAATATTCTACCCATCAAACAGAACAGTATTTTATTACAACATTCATAACAAAACGGAACTAATTCGTATTCAAATAAGTATTTATTTAATTACCTTGACCTTCCTAATGTGATACGTTCATGGACTTAAGTCCCGAAATCGTGCAAGTTTAAGCCACTTACCTATAGAACAACATTTGTATAACAACTTTAAAAAAAAAGGTTTTCCCGATTTTTTTTTTTTCAATCAAAACAAATATTACATTTTTCTTTCCTAATTAACGTTTTTGACAATATTAAGAATAAAAATGTGGTACATTAAAGACAGAATCAATACATAATATTCTAAAAACATAAACAAACATATGCTTGACTAAAAGATAAATAATACATAATGTAAGAACAATAACAGAAAATTCCACGACTATGACCTATCTTAGAGGTCAGAACCTCAAGTGTAAGTTAACGCATTTAAGCTTCGATTAAGGTTTTCCGCATCTGTATAAAATGTTATAAAATTTTAAATTTAAATCAGTTTTGTATGGAGTGGGGGCCATTTCCGTTATTTCGCCAGATCGCATCTTTATGCACTATTATGATTTAGCATGTTAGGCACTTAAAAACGGGTAGTATTTAAACGCACATAAAAAAAACCCTTTTTCTATGCAAAAATAATCAAAATTTATATCAAAATTACTGCAAAATTAATGTTACTAAATATATTACAATTTATATTATGTGGCGTGCATCTCTTTATTTAAAAGTAAAGCACATTTAAGTAATGCATAGCTTATAATGACTACCGCACATTATGGAGCGTTTTTTAGGGATATAAAAAAAAACTAACCTAACCTAACCCGGCCGAGTCGGATCTGCTCTGAAAGGTGATCAGGATTAGATGGTTACCTATCTGAAACACATATTTTTGCTCCCATCTGTAACGTTTCGCCAAATTTTCATTTGTCCGAAAGCCATTTTTTTTCAAAAACTGTTTATTTTTCAGAATAATTATGAAACAAACCTAACCTAACCTTCAGGGTTCTTTAAAAAGATGAAAAGTAATGTCGTGCTGATGTGTATTTTCTAATTATCTGCAGTACAATTTTTGCTAGGCATTTATTTAATTTGCTGTGCAATAATTAATTTGATGAAATAAGTATATAATTGATGAAAATAAATTGATAGGCGATTATTTGTTTGCTGTGCCATTAATAATATCCCCTTAAAAACCTAGTTAATAATAATATATTTTTCTAATTCGGGCATTATGCCAAGATCTCAATCTCAACCAGGTTAACGGCTTTGGAAGGTCAAGAGCATTCGTCATTATGGATGGTTACCAAATCAACTGGCTATACATTAATGTTGTGAGATGAGAACCTCACATTATGTCTCAACAAGCGTAACGGCCCCGCCACACAGTACATACTTATACCCGGTGTTGCCTGTAATAGGAGCAATAAATTAAAACTTAGATTCTACCCTTCAAACTAAATAACATTTGTTAAGCAACTTGAAAATAACGTGTATTAAATGATAATTTGCAGAATAATTTTTAGACAAAAAGCAATGTATTACGAAATGAGCGATATTAATATAGTGACAGCTATGTCAATGCTCAAGGAATGTCAATGTTGGACGACGTACATTGAAAATACTATTTGATTTGTTTGAAATAATATAATTCTGAAAACTGTATTTTTTTTAAGTTGCTGAACAAATGTTGTTCAGTTTGAAGAGTATAAGATCTATGTTTTAATTTATTGCTCCTATTACAGGCAACACCCTGTATAAGCTAAAGCAGTATGGAAACACACAGACGCAAGTGTTTACCATGGTATAAAAAAATATGGTATGACACTCCGGAATGACGCTTTGAAATGAAATTAAATGAAACGAAATGAACCGAAATGAAACGAAATGAAACGAAATGAAATGAAATGAAATGAAATTATTTAATTGCATAAACATGGTAGTTAGGTGATGCAGCATATAGTATGTAGAGTTCCACATGTTTAGCCGAAGATGGCATGCAACTTTTTTACAATTATTATAATATTTAATATAATTCTAGTGTATATGTCTAACAAACTTAAGTTAATGACTAAATACAACAAAAAAAAGTAATCTTTGATTGGTTGGTTGGTTCTGTCATTCCGTTTCTGCGTTGTAGTGGTGGTATAATGGTAGTGGTGTAATGTGTAACAGGAAAATTAGTTTTTTCAACTTATATTTGATTGCACGCACTGAAAGCTTGAAATAGCCATGTTACTCTAGAACTCGGGAAAAAGTAATTCACTTCAAAAAGTTGGTTGAAATTATCAATATATTTTTCATAATATGAAAAAAAAATGTTTAAAAGGAATTCTTATCCGTATATAAATGTTATTCTTATCCGATCCCTGTTCGAAAGTTTCACTCGATTCCTTCCAACAGTGCCCTTTAGTCGAAGCTATTGTCCGCTATTGACCAGCTGCCAAAACGGTTTCCAACAGTTTCCAAGAATGCGTTTGGCGCGTTTCTTCCTTGTTTTAAAACTAAAACAAACCTTGAGACTGGACGTCCTCAATAGTTGATCGAGCTAGCGAAATGTCTCTATTTCAACTTCGCCTAAATTTCTTTCATATCGGACACTAGCGACCCGCCCCGGCTTCGCACGGGTGCATTACTGATAAATTATGTATATATTACACATATAAACCTTCCTCTTGAATGTCTCTATCTATTTAAAAAAAAACGCATCAATATCCGTTGCGTAGTTTTAAAAATCTAAGCATACATAGGGACACACAACAGGAAGCGACTTGTTTTATACTATGTATAGTGATGATAGGATGTTCGGATGTCCAGCGGGTATCTCTCCGCCATTAAAAAAAAAACGAAAATCTAAATCGACGACGTCGAAATAATAATGTAGGTATATCGAACGTACTCACAAAATTTCATGATAATCGACGGAAATGGCCTATGATGCGTTTATCACGTGATAAACAAGTGACAAAGCATCTGTCACTCACACTCGCATCTTGTCAAAACGGGATTGGGAGTAGGTTCGATAAGTATACTTACAAGCATCTTTCGGGCCAGCATGGCAGTGTCAACTGACATGGCACCGTTGGTTTCTCGTCAGTTGCCATTGCGACTTGGGCTTCCCTTTTTGCTTACCATCAGGCGAAGTGGAGCCACTATGTTGCGCCGTTATAAAAAAAACTGAGTTTTTTTCAAAATGGCGTAGACATGGGCATCAAATGTCTTCCTTCCTAATATCCCCCACCTTAACTATGAAAAGATCATCCGTGACGATCTGACGTGTGCGGCCTATTATATACACATTGATAAAGTTACAGCCGAGGATGTGGAGGTTGGCATAAAACATTTAAAGCCCCAAAGCTCTCCTGGGCCTGACGGTCTCCCTGCCTTTATCTTAAAAGGCTGCAAGGAATGGTTAACACCGCCATTACTTCACATTTTTAACCTGGCACTGCGCACCGGGGAGTACCCTCGTCAGTTGAAGGTCACTCGGGTGCGCCCTATTCCCAAGACCAACGACACGACCATGGTTGAAAATTACCGACCAATAGCTATTCTTTCCTCAACTGCAAAGCTGTTCGAATCGATCATTGGCAGACTCGTTTCCCCTCAATTAAAACCTTTCTGTTCAGACTCGCAACACGGGTTTAGGCCTAGGCGATCGGTCGAGACGAATCTGCTAACCCTGGTTGACTACATCTCCAAACATTTGGATAAAGGGATACAAGTTGATGTGTTGTACTTTGACTTTAAAAAACCTTTTGATCGCGTGGATAACGATTTGCTTCTGAGTAAATTATGTAATCTAGGTTTCTCACCAACATTACTACGGTTCTTTGCAAGCTATCTGCGCGACAGGCTGCAGTTTGTGCAACATGAATGCTTTGTTTCCGAATCCTATCACACACGTTCAGGAGTCAGCCAGGGTTCGATCTTAGGGCCACTTTTATTCGGAGTCATGATAAATGACTTGGCAACAGTCACTACATATGCCAGATGCTTACTCTACGCTGATGACTTGAAGCTCATTTATGGCGTGCAACAGTTGTCCGATTGCGAATCCCTTCAGGAAGACATCAACCGGGTTTATCAATGGAGCATTGAAAACAAGCTTCTTTTTAATACTGGAAAGTGCTCAGTGATGACTTTCAGCCGCGGGCATAACCCTGTACATGCACAATATCAGTTAGGCCTTGAACCCATTACGCGTGTCGACTCTGTTAAGGACTTAGGCATAATGTTCGACGTGCATCTCAACTTTCATGAGCATATGAGGACATTAACTGCCAGCTGCTATCGAAGGTTGGGATTCGTAATTCGAAATACCCGTGACTTTGATAATCCCATGGCGATTAAACTCATTTACACCTCGTTAGTCAGAAGCAAACTGGAGGCAGCTTCTAATGTCTGGAACCCTCATGAGGTCACTTACGCCCTGCTTCTGGAGAAAGTCTAAAAAGCTTTTTTGCGTTTTTTGTACAGGAAAACTTACGGGTACTATCCATTTTTGTACCCAACTAAATTCCTGCTGGGCATGTTAATTCCCTTGAGGTGCGGCGAAATCATAGCCTTCTGACCTGTGCGTGCCGTATCTTACGAGGTGATTCGGATTGTCCAATTGGTTTCGCAGTTTGTATGCTTGCTTGTGCCCTCATTGTGTAAATCCAACTTTAATCTCCGAGCACGTGCTCGTCATTTGCTGGAAGTTCCGAGGGCGTGCACGGTATCCCACAGAAAATCACCATTGGTCCGTGCTTTGCGAGATCTGAATGCGCTTCTCGCATCAGCACCTGATTGCGATGTTTTTGCAAGTAGCTGGAAGGTCATATGTGACGAATGTCTGAAGTTCTGTGAGGCGATGGATGAACGTCCTCCTAGTGATTCGTGAAAGTTTGTTATTATCTGTGTTAATTGTTATTTTAGTTTTATTTTGGATATTATTATAAAATTTACAGTGGCTAGCATAATGCTGTAATGCTGTGTAATTTGTTTGTTAAATAAATAAATGGGGGTTATGCCTAAACGTAAAAAAATACAAATTTGAACCATTTGGAATCAATCTCGCCAGGTCTACGGCTCACAGAGTCACTATCAAATATAAAAAGGCAACGGAAAATGAAATTGCTACAAATGGATGATTTTTTTGTTATTAACAATATTTCTTTAAACTTTTTTAAATCATCATCATCATATCAGCAGATAGACATCCGCTGCTGGACACAGGCCCCCCGCAAAGTTCTCCACAATGATTAGCCTTGCGCCACCCTCATCCAATTTCTGCTTGCCATCCTAAACAGATCGTCGGTCCACTTTGTTGCGGGCCTTCGGGATTTATTACGTCATCTCAGGGCCTATAGATGTAGATCAATTATAGATGTAAATCAATTTTTTTTTGTATTTTTTTATTATGCTAAAAAAAATACTAACTGGTACACTTTACATGTTTCGCCAAACTGCAATGAAGTTAGTTGGCGAAGACCGCACTCTATATACATACTCACGCTGCGCCGCCACTCAAGAGCCTTTTTGCCCTAACTGCCATCGGTTCTATGAGCAATGTGCCCCGCCCACTGCCACTAAGTTTAGCGACTGTCTGAGCTATATCTACAACCGTAGTTCTCTTGCGTATCTCATAATTTCGGATTCGCAAGGAAACTCCGAGCATAGCTCGCTCCATTACCCTTTGGGTAACTTTGAGCGTTCTTTTGAGGCTCATTGTGTTTCAAAATTCATACAAAATAAAATAAAAGGAACTGTTTAAAAAGAGAAAAAATATTTTCCTTTCTTTGAACATTTAACATACCTTACAAATCTTGTAATAGTCATGAGAAGGTCAAAGGTGAACCTTTACGAGTATGTACCTATGTCTTTCTATTTGAATGAGCATAACATTATATCATCATTGAACTGGAATCCGAACTTGTTTGCCATGTGACTCGAAAGCTTATGTTATGGCATAACATACAGAACTACTTCAAACTAAGATTATAACAAATCACTTTTTAACAAAAACCGATTTGGATGAACCCTGATGATTGAAATGAGTTGCCTGGTGGAAGAGGTACCGGGTTCGATTCCCGAACTCTTCCACCAGATAACTCGTAATTTTTCTTTGTGCTTTGATCTTTGTTTTAATGGTTTAATATAAAAATTGTGGTGTGTACCCACATTTGAAAAAATGAGACATTACATGTTTCATAACATAAATTTATAAAATAACAGCGCCCTCTCTCGCTTGCCCGGTTCACTGCTGTAAAGTGGTGCGGTAAGATGTAAATATTAACGTATTCACATAGATGTCGCTAAGGTGTAAAGCCTTAAATACACAATATAAAGAACGACACACAAAGCATAAGGAAAAATTGAAAAGGTTGCTTAGGAATTAGGGTGGCGGAAAGGTTAATGCGCTGTACCGGCAATCCAGAGGTACCCGGTTCGATTCCCGGTCTCTTTCACCAAGTAACATTTCAATTTTGTTTTGAGCTTGGATCTTTGATATGTTTTACCAGCTTTCGTTGTTTATCGTGAGCTTTTCTGCAAGTAATTTGTACAAGTAAAACACGGGAAAATAAACTGCTCACATCCGTCTGACGGCAAAAACATCTCAATAAACATTATTTGCTATTCACTGACTACGATTATGCTAAACGAGTACTTCAATATTAACAGCTCATGCATATTGTTACAAATTATTTAAATACATCGCAGATAATCACGCGTATGTATAATCGCTTTGACTCTAAGTGTCCGGGCGAAAATGGATGGCTTTAGTCTTATTTTCGGCCGAATAATAAACCGAAAATGATTTAGACATTAAGCTCCTTATCCGTTCAAAAATGCTGATTGTTTTAGATATTTCTCTATGATCAAACATGTTTCTTAACATATTATCAATGTTACTACTTAGAACAGGGCTATTGCGATTTGTTGGTATGGTATATATTTGAAATTTACAGTTCAAATTTTTCAATGATTTTTTCAAAACTACTCGAAATTGACAAAATTCACGCAGAAAACTGGTTACGCAGAAAACTCGGGGAAAAGTATTATACACTTCAAAAACCTAGTTGAAATTATATGAAAAAAAAATTAAAAGGAATAAGGCGTGTCATGGATAGCATTTTCTTTTAATACTTTATTGATAATCGAAAAACTGTATGCTAATTTAATTTAGTTAGATATATTTAACTGTATCAAATAACGAGTACTTACCTACCCGGTACCATTTTCCAGAGAAGTTATATTTTATGTATTTGTTTACAATTATATTTGTTTACTTTGTTCCACAGATAAGCCATGAATCCGACAGAGAAACCACTATTTGGTTCCCACTCTGACACCTCTGCTATCAATATAAAGCATATGGTTGGTTGTTTGCTGTTTTTCATATACTAACGACCCGCCCCGGCTTCGCACGGGTGGAATGCTGATAAATTATGCATGTTATACATATAATCCTTCCTCTTGAATCACTATCTATTAAAAAAAACGCACCAAAATCCGTTGTGAAGTCTTAAAGATCTAAGCATGCATAGGGACAGACAAACAGACAACAGGAACCGACTTTGTTTTATACTATGTAGTGAAGTCCATTCGTTTATACTTATCTAATTTAGTAAACATGATTCTAACCTTAAAGTATAACTTTTTTTTTTCAATATTAACAAAAAATAACCGACGTCAGTGGAGCGAAGTAAAACAACTACAAAATCTGCTCTTTGTAACAAAAAATATATTTTTTCCAACGATCGTTTTCTCATAAATGTACTTCATTTATGCCTGAACCTGAGTCTCATTTCATCACTTGTATTTGTGTATCTGTGTCTGTCTGTGGCATCGTAGCTCCCAAACGGATAGAACAATTTAGTGCCTTTTTTTATCGAAAGACATGTCTATCGAGATAGTTCTCAATCTTAGCTATGTTTTGTGGAAATAGGACCAGTAGTTTCCAAGATATTTGGCTTTAATTGGAACAAGTGATAAAATCTCAGCCAATTTTGAAGGTATAATTCAAAATATTGTAGTTTTGTTCAGTTTTAGTATATAGTATTTTTTATATAACTCATTGAATAAGGGTCTCATGATGACCTAGAGTCGGGCGTGGATTTTTTTAAATTTGCTACTCTTAATTATAAAAATGAAATTGATTTACTTGAGAAAATCTGCTACTTATAGTTTTAAATAAATGTCAATATTTTGGTAGTACTGTTGTACCAAAATAAACACCTTTTTTGTTTAGAATCTTAGATGAGAAGATGAATAAGAATACGGTAATTGATGGCAGCTCAAATCAGCTACTCTTTATGAAACGTCAGAAACGATCTGTTAGTATGAAGCTTCTATGATGATACAGGCATGTGACGTCATAAAAAGCAGTAGTCAACGACGTCTTCTTTTTAGTTATTGTACAATTTTAGTATAATATCCAAAACGTAGTGATATTTAGTGGTTTCAATGCCACAATTTATATTCACTATAGTCGAACACCGTATTAATAGACTTTTATAACAAAATAAAAAATTGTTTGCGATTGAAGATTTAACAATTAACATCGGGTACGTATTACAATCCCGAAAGTTCATAATACCTACAGTTGAAATACCGATGGTCAAAATACCGAGAATCAAAATACCGAAAGTACAAAAAGCCGATATTCGATATACCGATGCTCAAAAGACCTATTTTGAAAAGATCGAAAGTTCAAAATCTCGAAATTTTATAATATGGAAAGTTCAAAAACTCGAAATTTTATAATACCGAAAGTCAACCATTGTCAATAAAATACCAATGAAAAAATATATCTTTTTCTTTTAAGAATATGATCATAACTACAACAAAAGGAGCGTTTTTTAGGGATATAAAAAAAACTAACCTAACCTAACCCGGCCGAGTCGGATCTGCTCTGAAAGGTGAATTATCATTTAAAGTTTGAGAATAGGTTGAGGTGAATCAATCACCTTTCAGAGCAGATCCGACTCGGCCGGGTTATGTTAGGTTAGTTTTTTTTATATCTCTAAAAAACGCTCCTTTGTTGTACTATTTTAATCGTTCGGCATTTGAACTGTAGGAATTCTAGCCGTCGGGATTACAGTCTTCGGGATTACAGTCTTCGGGATTTCATCCTTTCGGTCAAACGTTCTTTCGGGATTTTAAACTTTCGCTCAAATAAACATTCGACATTTTAATTTTCGGCCTTCCATCCATAGGGCTTATGAAATTCGGTATTTTGAACTTCGGCATTGTGATACGTACCCATTAACATCAGTTTGCCTTGTTTTTACGTGTTTTTACTCATTCTATTGACGCTTAAATAACACAACCATAAACCAAGTTGAATGACAGAAATATCATTTAGGAAACAAAAAAGTGTAGTTAAAGTAATAAAAAAAAATTAAGTGTAAAAAAAAATATACCTATTCAAGTTTATCCTCGTTCTCGGAGTCGTTTTTCATCTGTGATCGGAATTGACAACATTTTTATTTTTTATCAGGCCTTTTTCCGATAATCTATTATAAAGGATAAAAAACCGGCCAAGTGCTAATCCAGTGTTCCGTATAATCGCCCCATCTTAACTGGCCGGGTTAAGTTAAGTTTGCACCTGGTATGTACGGCGCCGAATACAAATGACGTGCAAAGTTAACGCAGCCGATCACGTTTGTTGTATGGGGAGCCCCTTAAGTATTTATTTTACTAGAAAACCGATTTTGATTTAACAGAACCGATCAACCAATCATAGCGTCAAGACGTCACATTCCTATCTCGCCTATCATTGCGGAGTGCCATACCTAATTTTCTTATATCATGGTCATACCTGGGATAACTCGGGGCACCTTTACGAAAGTGACGTAGCAAAATATTTTATCGACAAAAAAATACATCGATGTTACTGTCAACATCTAAATGTCATCGACATAAATAAATATTACTTATTTCTCCACATTTTCAAATAAAAATAAATAAACATATTAAAACGTGTATTTACATGTTTATTAAAAAAATATATATATATATATATATATACGTAAATTGTCATTTTGATTGAAATTACATCCTCATACTTTTATAATCGTAATTTAAGAGGCTCAATATCAGATCAGATATGACATCGAACCTCTTTATAGTAATCGAGAATGTTCAATAGCACATATATTAAATTAATTATATCGACATCATTTTTATCGATATCCTATCCCTAGAACGTGCCCCGAGTTAGCACAGGCACCTATGAGCATGGTATAGAGTTAGAAGACATTTTATTGGCAATTTGGCATGTACATTATAAGCAGGTATACCTAGACCACAATCATTATTTTAATTATTATTACTATTGCTTATAATAATATCGACTAATTTACATACAAATGTGGGCTTGTTCGATTAATTTTAATCAAACAATAAACTTTATAAAACTGGTTCTATTGACACCTCTATAAAACACTTATGACGGAGTTTATTGTTTACAAAATAATTAACAACAAAACCAGAATTCAACACGTAACTCGTATTTTTTTATGTTAACTTCGACTTAAAGGGCTTCTATGATGCTTATTTGACTTGAAATTACGTGTACTATTATAAAACTTATATTTGTATTAAGATTCCGTTTTCTATGGAGAGAAGAGTCATGATTTCAGGGAAAATCTTAATTCTATGCAATGCAGGATTGCCTTTTTCGTATGGTCTCGCGGTGCCATGCCAGTGTGGCACCATCTGTCGCCCAATTTTTAGGGTTCCGTAGTCAACTAGGAACCCTTATAGTTTCGCCATGTCCGTCTGTCTGTCTGTCTTTCTGTCCGTCCGCGGCTTAACTCCGTGATCATTTGTACTAGAAAGCTGAAATTTGGTATGAGTATGTGTATGTATCACGCCAGCAAAACGGTAAAATAAAAACTAAAAAAAAATGTTTTTTTGGGGTACCTCTTGAACACCTAAGTGGGGGTGAATTTTATTTTTTCGTTCCAATACTATCGTTGAATAGGTCTTTTAAAAATAATAGGGGTCTTTAAACATTATTTTTTGATAAAGTCAGCAGTTTCGTAAATATTCGCTTCGAAAATAAAAAAAATAGTGTCCCCCCCCTCTAACTTTTCAACCACGGGTCAAAAAATTATGAAAAAATTCATGAACATGAGGCCTTATAAGAACTTTTAATAAAAACTATATGGAACAAAATCGGTTAAGCCATTTTTGAGTTATCGCAAAATTTCATAATTTTCTTAAAAGGACGTAAGTTGACTTCCAGGAGGTAATAAGTAACTACAGTTACTTTGGCGTTTACGACCTTTTTATAGAGCTTGAAATCTTTCTCGTAACTTAAGTCTATTGTGAAGGATGAGCAACTACGGAACCCTACACTGAGCGTGGCCCGACATGCTCTTGGCCGGTTTTTCATTTTTTGTTTTTTCATCATTCTAAAACGACGAACTCTTTCAACCAATTTTGGTAATATAGCTGGACATACAAAGATAGTTCTATCTATCTAAGTGGTTAATGAAATAAAACTAGAGGGCATTAATTATAAAAAAAACTGTTTAAACTCACGTAAAAACTGTCAGGAACGGCCCGACATGTTTCTTCTAAAAAAAAACTTGATTTTCATCCATTTTCATCACTGTGGATGGTTTTGGATTTATTAGACAAAAAATACTGGAACTTTTCGAAATAACTAGTCCTGTTTCCTCTTTGTTTCAGTGACATTCACTGACTTTCAACGTCAATTACCAAAAAATTGTCGTTACCAGTCATTTACCAGTACAATAAATTAGTAAAACCGCTAAAAATCCGCGTGGCGCGGCGTGGGTTGAAAAACATCCTGTGGGCTATATTTATTTTTATTTATTTAAACTTTATTCCACAAAACAAAAGTCAGTACAAATGGCGAACTTAATGCCTAATGGCATTCTCTACCAGTCAACCATAGGGCCAAACAGAGTTGCTTCAAATGGGTGCAGAGTAGTAAAATTAATCGTTCGGAGAGCATCCAAGATACAAAGTGAATACATGTATATTATATAACTTTACTACCATAAATACAATGATACATATATTTACATACTATAAAATACGATGATGTCTACTGCATAGGATGATGGGCACTATTCGAGCTGTTGTTCGAGCAGCTTACGTAGCATCCGCTTGAAAACTACCTTGCTTGGGGCTTGTCTAATAGAGAGGGGGAGTGTATTCCAATGACGACTTGCCTGAACGGCGAAAGAATTGGACATGAAACCAGAATGGTGCGAAGGAATCGAGAGTTTGAGAGTTCGGGAGGAACGAAGTTTACCGTCTGGACGGGAGTTTGAAAGTGAATTTACTTTTGAGGTATTCTAGGCATATTTATTTTTAAGCGTCTGCCCCGGAAAACCGCGAAGACGTAGGTTCATATGCTACTCAAAGCATTTTCTTTATTCGCTTCTAAAGCATTTGATACCTTAATTTATTAAAGGTTTTTTTTTGCTTCAATATTTGATAACTTAATTTATTAAACATTTTTTTGCTTCAATATTTGATACTTACCTACCTTAACTTGTTCTCACTTTCATATCGACATTATCGACCAGTCCAGATCCTAATGGATTTTGAAATTAACTCGTAACAGCGTTCTTATCAGACACATTAGTGACGTCAGCACGTTGCGTTGAGGCATATTAAATCGTTATCTATGCATAGACCTGTTCCTTGACTGGCAGAAACACATAACCTCCAGTTATGTGGGTTTGGAAATAATATATATAGCCGAACAGAGTATTTTACAGCCCACGGCATATTGCGAATCTGTAGTGGTACTAATTAATTTTACTGGCAACGACATGGTAACTGACGTTGAAAGTTAGTGAATATCACTGATGTCAAAGAAAACAGGACTAAATATTCCGCAAATTTCAAGTAAATTTTGCGTAATAAAGCCAAAACTATCCACTTTAATGAAAGTCAAGTATTTATTTCTGAAGAACGAAAGAGTGAGCAGCGTTCCGGTAAACAATTGTTTTGAATTTGGTTAATGACAAATCTTTGACAAATCGCTACTGACGTTTTTATAATGCAAATATATGACGTATGCACATTATTGCCATATGAAAGCTGTTTGTAGCACCACTATCCCTGGGCCGGACCGACACTTGTCAGGCTATAACTCATTTAATAGGCGAACGGATTATTTACTAAGTATCTAATTGGTATATTTTTCGGTTTCAATAAATGGGGTCTTTATTTTTAACTTCCGACGGAAAAAGCGGTGATATATGTTTAACATGTGTATCTGTGTCTGTGGAATTAGCTCCCAAACGGATGAACCTTTCTTTAATTGAAAAACTTCTCCGTCGAGATGGTTCTTACCTATGTTTGGTGGAAATAGTGCCAGTAGTTTCCAAGATATTCTTTTTTTTTTTTAAATAACGGCCCAACATAGTGGCTCCACTTCGCCTGATGGTAAGCAAAAAGAGGAGCCCAAGTCGCAATGGCAACTGACGATTCAGCTTTAATTAGAACAAGTGACAAGATCTCAACCAATATTGAAGCTAGAAATTCCGAATTTTGTAGTTTTGTTCAGTTTTAGTAGCATTTTCTATATCACTCATTGAATGAGGGTCCCATAGTGACCAACTACTTGTGTCAGAGATTTCTGAATCCTCATAATTTTACAAAACGATTTGTATGATAGCCATGAACTGAAACGCACTTTTCACGGTGAAATTCTCCACACAAATATTGGTACCCAACAAACAGAATGACGTCACAATGTAGGTGGTCATTTGTATAGAGCGTTTTTAGCGCTCTGTAGGAATGTTGAACTTTGACGGTCATTTCTGACTTTTAGAGCAGTCTAAGTGTAGTTAGTCTCATAAAGACATTTGATCCCAATACAAAATAGAATGGATTGACATCCTCAAAAAAAAATTGACTAGATACTTATTGAACCCAGGACCTTCTAGCGGCCACTACAAGCTAAGCTAACTACGTCAGCAGTAATGACCTTGTCGTTAAATAATACTCATTGTCCGAAGCATGCACGTTTATCAAATAACAGAGCCGAGTTAACACCACACACGATTCACGTAGGGTTGGCAGGCTTTAGGCACACTCTCTGCTCAACGACTTATCTAAGGCAATCGAGTTGTGGGTGACTGTGACAGGACGAAAACACTCGAAAACTCTAATAAGACAAAAGGTTTAAAACAAAAGCTATCTAAAGGTGACTAAAATCCTGACTGGTCACTGCAAACAAAACAAACGCTTGTTTCTGAAAGGAATGGAACAGGACGCAACGTGCAGATACTGCCAAGAGACTGCATATCCCTTGCTCCTGTGGACCACTTATGCACAAAAGCAGTATCCACTTATGGCAATATTTTGTGCTCCCAGTGGAGATACTCACTGCCCAAAGAATCTGGGAATTCCTGGACTCAACGGGTTTCAGCAGTGAACTTTAAGAAACAGCTGCCACAATATATCAATAACGGTCGATGCGGCACAAAGTAAATATAATAACAATAGGGTTGGCGATTTTATAAGCGTACCAACGCTACCTGTAGATACGCTCGCTCCCTTTTGACCAGTACGTCGCCGTCCGCTCCGCTGAGAGCCGGCGAAGTGTCGCAAATATGTAGGTCTCACAAATAACTACTAACTAAGGGTTAGAATCCCGGCCAGGGCAAATATTTGTGCTTGGGTCATGGTTGTTGTTTGTATTTAAGTATATATTTATCTATATAAGTATGTATATGGTCGTCTAGTACCCATAACACAAGCCTTCTTGAGCTTAATTTGGGACTGGATCGATTTGTGTGAGGTTTTCTGATATTTATTTATTCACTACATATTTACGGCGTTCGCAGTGGAGACACTCGGGACTTACAGAACATTCCCATTAAATCCAATATTAAAATCACACATGATGTACCTCCAAGGCATCGCATATAAAATCGGTCGCTTGTGCCAACCCTAGTGTTAAATGATGCACACAAGTAATGAGACACCGCAATAAATAACTAGTTTGGTGCGTAATGTGCTCGTGATTTGCTGCTCTCTGATTAGTGTTTATATACGTTAGTGTTTACTGAACTGGCGGTCCTGGGGGGCTATGATGCTTGCTATTATCAGGACCATATACATCTCATCTCTAAGAAATTTAGGTTTAATAATTATTTTCTAATGTAAATTATTCACGTTGTCGCCTGGAGACCTTATACATCTCTGTGGAATTAAATTAATTAAGTAATTGTATTTTATTGCATGTTGTGACACCCAGAGACTTTATACATCCCTGGGTATATTTCATATTTTAAATTGATCGTTTAATTTTTATTTTTATGTTCCTATACTTAACATTGATTTGGAGTATCTATACATATCCCTTACGTGTACCCAGTGTAATTATTTATAACACAAATGTAATGTAATTGTTTTAAGTATTATTTACGAAAAAATGACTTACTATTGAGTTTTTTTCGGCATTCCTCTCAACAGCGGTCTCCTCTTGCGAAATGCCGGTAGATTCACAATCTGACTGTAAAAGTGTCCTAGTGGCCTACCTACTGAATAAATTATTTCATTTCATTTCAGGCGATAAATAAGTGACAAAGCATCCACGTTTTGAGAAAAACGATTGTGAGTGACAGATGCTTTGTCACTTATTTATCACGTGATAAACGCAACCATCATAGGCCAGCTGGCCCAACTTCTTGACTGAAAAGTTTGAGGCTAGACCATGAACCAACGGAGATGACAGTTAAGTTATACGACATACATAAGACATTTCATAAATAAAATGCGAATAAACAATAAAGAAAATAATGACATGTTCCCGCTCGGAATTAACAAAATAAAAAAAAAAATTGTCACTTCTATTAAACTTTTTTTTTATTGACGTCAAAAAATATGAACTTATACATAAAGGTATACGTTCACTATACTAAACATCTGTCAAAAAATAAAAACTTATACATAAAGGTTTACGTTCACTATACTAAACATTATCCATGCACTGAAGATAAAACTTTTTTTTTAAGTTGGCAGCAATGCCTTAGTACAATAAGCTTTTTTTTAAATTGCAAATTGTGTGAATGCAGCTGTTTATCTTGTAATCTGTGGTGCTAAGTGATGCTTTTTTGGCGACTTTATAACATCGTTTAGCAGTGTTTTTTGGGTAATAGAGTATAGACTTTTACAGACTTTCATAATTTATGTCTTTACATTAGAGTTATAGTAACTATATATAAATGACAGAAAAAAGTACTGGAGTAGAAAAAGAGGTTTATACGAAGTAATAATGGTACTTTTTTATTACGAGTATTTTAAATTCTAGCGCCACTACGTACGCATTGGTCACTGTCCAGTATGAGTTAGTTAGGTCCATTTTCCGCCACATGTGTCTTATTTCAATTCGGCGGATGGATTTAGCTTATTAAAACTTTGTGAATTGACAACATTTCATATTTCTAACAGGTGGAAACTAATATAGCAATCGAGAGAAATTTGTGTCGTGTTCACCTTAAAAAAAAATAGTGCCTGGAGGCCCTTTGCGCGGAAGAAGTGAAACTTCGTAATGTGGAAATGAAAATAGGAAGGGGTAGAAATTGTAATTTCAAAAGAGAAAACCCTGAATACCTAACAATCAACTAATATTCACAAGAGACGTACCTTGACATAACCTTAAATCCGTCGCATTGTCCGTGGGATTGTTGCGTTGAACGTTTAACGCAACAGTGCTTTCCTACCCCCTCCACGGTAGCGTTAAACGTTAAACGTCTAACGCAACCTTGTTGGAAGTCGCGTTAGAAGTTTCACTTCAAAAAATTTCTTTATTTCTGTATGTACATAAAGAAATACGAGTATAAGAAAATACATAAAATATCCGAAATCTACGACAACTATGCCTGCATAGAGTTGTAGTCTTCGATTTCGACTGAAAAAAAAAACCTGTCAAGTGTCATCAATGTCAAGCTCAACGTCATTCGTTTTTTAGGGTTCCGTACCCAAAGGGTAAAAACGGGACCCTATTACTGAGACTTCGCTGTCCGTCCGTCCGTCTGTCACCAGGCTGTATCTCGAGAACGGTGATAGCTAGACAGTTGAAATTTTCACAGATGATGTATTTCTATTGCCGCGATAACAACAAATATTAAAAATAAAATAAACAATTAAGGGGGGCTCCCATACAACAAACAGGATTGGTTGCGTTAACTTTGCACCTCATTTGTATGGAGCGCTATACATACCAGGTGCAAACTTAACTTAACCACTTAAGGATGGAAAGTGTTTGTACGGAACCCTCGATGCGCGAGTCCGACTCGCACTTGACCGGTTTTTTTATTAAACACCAGACTAAAATAACCTTTCCATTGTATTCTATTTTTGGAATTACTACATAGGTATGAGAATGAGCAAATTTTAATAAATTAGTAATCTTAGGAAAAATATAAAAACAGTGATTACGTCCTCTTTCTAAGCGGAATACAGAAAAAAAAATCTTAAAAATAAAAAAACTTGTTAATTATAAATCATAACCTACAGTCTTGTGGTTTTACATTCGAGCACAGCACATCGCAATAAAAAAATAAAAATTGGGCAAGTGCGAGTCCGACTTGCGCATGAAAGGGTTCCGTACCATAATCTATAACAAGTTTGTTGTATGGGAGCCCCCCTTAAATGTTTGTTTTATTTTATTTTTAGTATTTATGGTTATAGCGGCAATAGACATACATCATCTGTGAAAATTTCGACTGTCTAGCTATCACCGTTCTTGAGATACAGCCTAGTGACAGACGGACGGACGGACTGACGGACAGCGAAGTCTCAGTAATTGGGTCCCGTTTTTACCCTTTGGGTACGGAACCTTAAAAAGAATCCTATTGCCAAGAAAGTCAATTCACACAACTGATACAGTTATTCCATCAATGTAATTCAATTAACAATGCAACCGTTTAATACAGCATTCATTAATGTGAAATGTGGTCAAGGTGAGGGTATTTATGGAACTGGTTCGTTTACCTTATTTCACCTTGTATTGCGATGCGAATAGAAATTACAGCTGCTTTGCTAGGGAACCACAAGACTGTAGTTTAAGATGTATGTATTTGACAAGATTTCATAATTTTAAGATTAAATTTTGATTACCTTTCTGTATTCCGCTTAGAAAGAGGACGTAATCACTGTTTTTATATTTCTCCTAAGATTGCTAATTATGTTAGTATAAATTTATTAAAATGTGCTCATTATAAAATGTAGTAACTCCAAAACAATATGATACAATGGAAAGGTTACTTTAGTGTCGTGTCTAATTAATTAAAACGGTGACGTTAACCTTGACATTATTGACAGCTTATTTTTTTATTACTACGACTCCGCTGTCCGTCCGTCTGTCTGTCTGTCTGTCTGTCTATCTGTCTGTCACCGGGCTGTATCCCATGAACCGTGATAGTTAGGCGGCTGAAATTTTCACAGATAATGTATTTAAAAAAACAAAAAAAAAACAGAATAAAATTAATATTTAAGCTGCTCCCATGCATCAAACGTTAACTTTGCACTTCATTTGTATCCGCCATACATACCAGGTGCAAAATTAACTTGACCCGGCCAGTTAAGATGGGATAAGTAGGCATTTGTACAGAACACTCGTTGCGCAAATCAGACTCGCACTTGGCCGGTTTCTTTCTTGATATCTTTCCTCTTATGTTTATAAGGCACCCGCAACTTCTTTTTTTTTCTTTACTGTAGTCCGAAAAGTATCCCTAAACCATCTCTGGATGTCCAGCTATCCCTGTACCAAAATTGCTTCAAATCCGTCGAGCCTTTTCGGGACAAATTTTACCAAAAGATGGCGCTGGAGTTCTGGTGCCTCGCTGCAGCATCGGGCTGTTAAATAATGATTTCCTGACATAATGGCCCCTCTCCATAGAATACAAACAACAATATAATTGACAACATTTCATATTTATAACAGGTGGAAATTAATATAGAGATCGACAGGACTTTATGTCGTGTATTACCTTAAAAAAATCTTTGAGTTTATTCTTCTGTATTTAAAGAAATATAAGAAAATACATCAAATAACTGCAATCTAAGACAATACGGGCTGAATAGGGTTGTTGTCTAAACCAAAGAGCGAAAAAATATTTTTTTTTTTATTTGACGTTGACAGATGACAGATGCATACCGAGTTTTATTAAGTTTTTTTTTTAAATAAGGAAACCGACTAAAGTGACCGTTCCATTAAGTTCTGGTTTAGGTGTTGCCACATTTTAAAATGAGTATGTTTTTATAAATTAATAATAAAATAAATAATCATCTCAGAAAATTAATAAAAACAAAGATTACTTCATCTTTTTAAGCAGAATTCAGAAAAGTAATAAAATGATAGTCTTAAAAATATGAAATGTTGTCAATTATACAATCTGAGTTTGTGAAATATACGTTTTTTTTTTCATACAATTTTATAACAGTACCTACTAGGAAGGTGTCCGCAACTTCGTGTTTTTTTTTTATACCATTTTCGGGTAAAAAGTATCCTATGTGGCTGTGCTGTGGCAAACAAGCATGGGCCGCAGCAGCAGTTACCGCCGTATATGGACGCTTGCGACGCTAGGAGCATCACACGCGCGTTGCCTACCCTAAATCCCAGCCATCCCTATATCAAAATTGATTATAATTTGTCTATCTGTTTCGGCGTGATGAGAAGACACAACGCGCCCATACAAAACAATTGACTGAAGATTTTTCTTGAAATCATGACCCCTTTCCAAAGAAAACTGATTTTCTAGAATATAGAACTTAAGAGGCCTTATTCCTATTAAAATTGTGATGGTTTAAGACATTTTTCATTATGATCAAACATGTTTCTTAAAACTATTGATGTTACTGCCTAGAACAGAGCTATTGGGATTTATTGGTTTATATTTGAAACCTTCAGTTTAAATTTTTCATTGATAATTTTTGTTTCAAAAACTACTCGAAATTGACAAAATTCTCGCGGCAAATTAGGTTTTTTAACTTATGACTGCACGCAATGAAATCATAAAATAGCTATGTAACATAGAAGCGCGGGAAAAGTATATTCACTTCAAATTATATATATATATATAATATAAATATAAATATCGGACAGCCTTACACAAATCGATCTAGTCCAAAATTAAGCTCAATGCTTGTGTTATGGGTACTAGACGACGATAAACGTACTTATATAGATAAATATATACTTAAATACATAGAACAACCATGACCCCAGCACAAATATTCGAGTTTATCACACAAATATTTGCCCTGGCCGGGATTCGAACCCGGGACCGCCGGCTCAGTAGGCAGGTGTCTACAAACCGAGCCAAACGCGTCGTGAAATTATCAATATATTTGTAATAATAATAATCTAATAATAGTACAGATAGTTAACGAATACCGTCGCGAATTCAGCCCGCGCGGCCGGTCTTAATGCTCCCGTGTATTAATGAAACTTGATCGTTATTTGCGTACAGACGTCCAAACATGTCAACTGCCAATTGTTCATAACTGCCCACCTTGACCTCGCTGATAGATGGCTCTGACGCACTGCTCGTTAATTGATTGTTTATGGGCTTGTGCTCGGGCAAAAAGCGCAAAATGGTCACTGTAGTGTCGAGAACCATACAAATTGAGATGGAGAAAAGCGTTTTAGTACATTATACAATTTGACTGTATAATATTTATGGAATGAGAAAGAAATCCATTTATTGCTACACCAAATAGGTACAGGGTACCATTAAAATAGTGATGGAGAAAAGCGTTTTAGTACATATACAATTTGACTGTATACTATTTATGGAATGAGAAAGAAATCCATTTATTGCCACACCAAATAGGTACAGGGACAAACAAGAACACATTATAATCTGACAACATATTTTTTAACCAGGCCTTTTCCGATATAATCAAATATTGGATAAAAAAAAATATTATCATTTTATTACATTTTCGAAAATATCCCAATTTATGATTTAAAAATCTATTTGAAAAGTTCCTCATTCTAAAAGAGCGTAGGCGACTCTATTGGTTTATCATCACCTGCGAAGTGGCAAAACTGCCACTGCACAGGTGATAACTGATAAACAATCACACTCCCAACCATCTCAAAAGTGTATTTACTTGTTTGAAATGAAATTAGTACTTCCAGAAAACTATCATAGAACGGTCTTCTTCTTTTCCAGGTGGCAGAACTGTTCACCCAGATGCGGGAGCCGTCTCCGGGGGCCCCGAGCCCCAAGTCTTCCACGAGTTCACTCCACGTCACCAAGAACGTGGGCTTCCAGCAGCAGACGCAGGAGATGCCGTGGCAGACGCCTGCCATATCCTTGCCAGGAAACCATAGCAGCAATCTGTAAGTACTGGTTTTCTACTAGCTCGTTTACGGTACCAAGTACGAGGACTTTCAGCAGCAGACGCAGGAGATACCGTAGCAAACGCCTCCCTTTTTTTTTTTTTATAACGGCACATCATAGTGGCTCCACTTCGCCTGATGGTAGCAAAAAGGGGAGCCCAAGTCGCAATGGCAACTGACGAGAAACCAACGGTGCCAAGTCAGTTGACACTGCCATGCTGGCCCGAGAGATGCTTCTTCACGCTTCGTTTGAAGGGTCCCAAGTTATAAGAAGGAGGAAACACATGAGCCGGCAAGGAGTTCCATACTTTAATAGTTCGGCAGATGAAGGAATTGCCAAACTTCTTGGTACGTGTGGGAATATTCTCCACGGTGAGGCGATGACATCGCAAGCTGGCACGTGTGGTTCTATGACGGAAAGGGGAGGGTGGGACAAGAGAAAATAACTCTTCAGAACACTCGCCATGGTATAGGCGATAGAAAACGCTCAGCGACCCAATGTCCCTACGTAATTGAAGGGTTTCGAGGAATCTAGTACTTTTCTCGTCACCTATGATGCGGACCGCCCGACGCTGCAATCTGTCAAGCGCATCGAGTATATATTGGGCGGAGCCATCCCAAAGATGCGAGATGCCCTTATCCTTTCCAGGGAACCATGGCAGCAATCTGTAAGTATTTGTCTTCGTAGGTATTCCACCAGCTACTCCATGTTACCAAGTACTTAGGCTTCCAGCAGCAGACCCAGCAGATGCCATGGCAGACCCCCGACCCCGACAATTTCCTTTTCCAGAAAACATAACAGCAATCTGTAACGTAGTGGTCTTCCACTAGCTCCTTCAGGGTACCAAGAACGTGGGCTTCTAGTAGTCGACCCTGGCCATATCCTTGCCAGGGGATCATACCATCATGTAAGCATTATTTTTTTTTTTTTTTTTTAGACATGACTTGAACTGTATTAGGGGCATCAGGGCTGGTTAGCCCTCACTACCAGTAGTCGGACTTTGTGTGGGAGTATAACCCGCTAATGGGATTATCTCCGCGCCACAGGGGTAATTTGGGTTGGGGTGACGCGGGCGCACTGGGCGCATGGACTGCGTCGTGAATAGACTGAACCGAATCAGTCTGACTTAGGGCGGGACATGTAAGCATTAGTCTTCCTAGGTCTTTCATCAGCTCTCTCCACGGACCAAGAACAAGAACGTATTCAACTAGTAGCAAGGTTGCAAAATGCACCGATAGCATCATGAAAGAAAGTATGACAGACCTGTTTCATTCTGATGAACAGATTCTTATCTATTAGCCATTCAACACAATCTACTGTAAAATATCTGGTTATCATAACATAAACCACCTAGAATCACCTAAACCTAAACTAGCGAAGTTTGCACCCCAAGTTTACGACTTCATGTGATAACCTTCAGGTATTGGTTTATAATCAGAACACCAAAAAAATCCGAAGTTTCATTTATCCGAATCCATCATAATTCCGAATTTTCATAATAGCGAAAGCGCTATCACGCCAAATGATGATATATTCCGTGGATGGTATGTTATACAATTTAATTAGGTTAGGTTAGGGTTAGTATGATATCCCAAAAATTATCAAAATATTTCATCAGAACATGGTTTTCGGAACAAATGAAATGTCGGGCTTTTTGTAGTGTACCCGTTTGTAATATCCAGATATTTTACAGACTATATTAAGTAGCGTAAACCAATAAGCCGTTTAGGCGTCGTTAATTTTGATTGAAACATCCATAAATCCGTTAGTCATGCAAGTACTGCGGGGAAAACTCAAATCATAATATTTGTTTACGTTTAAAGCGTCGTCTAAAAATACTTTCAACTAGCTTCCTTCCTCAATGTCACTCGTAGTCATTAACAATATTAATTAACCACTTACAAAGTTCTCTGTTGTGTCATCTGTTGAATTAAGAGGATAATTATTTGTTTTTCACTCCCAAGCTCAGCTGATTCCCTTTTTCTGAATCCATGGCATCTGGCACTTGGAATAACAAAATTACATTGCTTGTAGAAAAACATTAAAAGAAAAGATTATCCATTTACCGTTCTAATGAGGAATCTAAATGTATGATAAATGTGAATGATTGTTTTAAGTATAATTTACGAAGAGACAAGAGACAAAGACGTCGACAAGGCGACGCAGTACCACCTGTCGCACACTTCTCTTGTCAGGCCTGCGATAAAATGTGTCGATCTCGTGTCGGTTTAGTTAGCCACCAGAAACGGTGTCTCCCGAACATTACACCATAATTCGTCTGCAATAGACGCAAGGGCCTATATGTGTGTGTAATTTACGAAACAATTACTTACTGTTGAGTTTCTTTTGGCTTTTTTCGGTTTCGGATCGGTGGCGGGAGGGTGAAAAGAAAACACAGGAAAGTAGAGAATGAGAAAATGCTTTTGGCTTTCTTCTCAACAGCAGTCCGCTCTTAGAAAATGCCGGTAGATTCAAAATCTGACTTAGATTTAGATTATTTCATTTCATTCCATTTCATATATGGGCAACGCGCTTTGTACATGTCGTTGGTTTATCAATGACATGAGGCTGGAGCTGGTATGGAATACGTGAAATCAGTTTATGCAGTCCTGTCAGTCAGATTGTGCAGTCTCTCTCCGAGCTTACAGTCTTCGAATTGAAAAAAAAAAAAACAATAGCGGGCTACATATGCTACCCTGTGGCACACCACACCAAACTTGATCCCATATAGCAATTCCTTTTCAATCCACGTTGTTAAACTAGCTATCGGCTATTAAACGTACAAGTACATTGTGGCAATCGGAAAGAATAGGGTCCTTATGGCGGTGCCATCACACCACACCAAACTTGATCCCATGTAGCAATTCCTTTTCTATCCATGTTGTTAAACTGGCTATCGACTATTAAACGTACAAGTTAATTATGTTATATCCGCCACGCGTCGGTCCAAAGTCGCGGTTGGCGACGCTCCAATGTCAGAAGCTTTAAATAGATCGCTCAAGATGACAGTGTACCGCGATGGTAAATAAACAAATACAATATAGTAAGCTTTAACTGTTAAATGCCAACCGTGTAACACGAGTGTTGGGTTCTCTGCCTTTTCGCCTTTTTCTAAGCATTTTTCTCAGATCCGTAACTATTTGGGATTGTTATAATTATAAAAGAAACCTAACCTAACCTATTTTATAGGACAAAATTTGCGCCACGCGGCGCCGGACGTACATCGCCTTTTGTTGGTAAAAGTTCTCATCACGCTGAAATGGCTGGACGGCTTTTAACCCATAGGGATAGCTGGACATCCAAAAGATGGTTATACTTTGAATACTTTTTAGTCTAGTCTTGGACAATATTTCTCAGTATACCTGGGTCATGGATGTTTACACATATTTGATGTTCCGACGATATATGTAAGTATGTATAGTATCATCGTCTAGTGCCCATAGCACATGGCTGCCAGAATTTACTTTGGGACTAGTTCGTGTTGTGCGAGGTTGTCCGATATTTATCTATTGACCAGGAGATCACACCAGAAAAGCGAGACAAATTTCTATCATTTTTATTAAAGAGATAGCTTAAAATTCCATACATATAGATAGCTATACATTATTTATGGTATGTATGGTAAAGAAAAAATTGGGCAAGTCCGAGTCCGACTCGCGCATGAAGGGTTCCGTACCATAAAACAAGTTTGTTGTATGGGAGCCTCCCTTAAATATCGGGGGGCACGGCAGTGCCCCGCCAAGTCGAGCGCGAAGCAAACACTGCCGTACCATGCTTTACTGGAACCATTTCGCCGCATTTTCAGGCCCCTATTTGAGCACCTCTGGATAAGACCAGAACGCAGAAATTTTCGTTATCCAGTAAGCTATAATTACATACTTAAAATCCAAAATTTCAAGTCTGTAGGTAATTTAGTTCCGTAGTTAAGCGAAAGCAAAGTTTCGCATTTACGACACTCACTCACTCACTCACTCATGATCATCAGTAAAGAACTAGTACTTCACATACATTCAGAGAGCTGAAATTTGGTACAGAGTTAGGGTTTAATGGCCACATAAAGCGAAAACTATAAAAATTGGCCAAGTGCGAGTCCGACTCGCGCATGAAGGGTTCCGTACCATAAAACAAGTTTGTTGTATGGGAGCCCTTAAATATTTATTTTATTTTTTTTGTAGTATTTTGTAGTAGTTATAGCGGCAATAGAAATAGATCACCTGTGAAAATTTCAACTGTCTAGCTATCACCGTTCTTGATATACAGCCTGGTGACAGACGGACGGACGGACGGACGGACAGCGAAGTCTCAGTTATAGGGTCTCGTTTTTACCCTTTGGGTACGGAACCCTAAAAACTAGGATAATCGAAGATCTGGAGTGCTCTGATTAGAAAACACAAGAGCCCAACCAAACTATCAGAGATCGACATACCGCCTTTACAAAAAATATTCAACTTGTTGTGTTCGGTTGGCCGCCGTCGTGACTGATCGTCTCTCCTGAAGATGGATCGCGTACCGATTCGAAACATGTCGAGTGTTATTCGATTTCTACGACGTGAGTAAACCCGTTTAAGTATTTTAATATTCAACTTGGTGGGCCGCTTCATTTGATGTCAAAAATCCAAGGTCTGTAGTATTTTGACGACGCGTTTGGCTCGGTTTGTAAACACCTGCCTACTGAGCCGGCGGTCCCGGGTTCGAGTCCCGGTCAGGGCAAATATTTGTGTGATGAACTCGAATATTTGTGCTTGGGTCATGGTTGTTCTATGTATTTAAGTATATATTTATCTATATAAGTATGTATATCGTCGTCTAGTACCCATAACACAAGCCTTCTAGAGCTTAATTTGGGACTAGATCGATTTGTGTGAGGTTGTCCGATATTTATTTATTTATTATTTATTTGATGAAGAACCCTCAGCTGGGCTCAGCTGTATTAGAGATATGGTAATGCCCCCTTCTACTATTGGTACATAAAAAAATCGACTCTCATTGCAAAAATCCAGCGTAGTGGGACAAATCTTCTAATTTAATCTAGCCTATAGAGTCCCACAGCTGGGTAGGTTACGTATTACAATCCCGAAAGTTCATAATACCTACAGTTGAAATGCCGATGGTCAAAATACCGAAAATCAAAATACCGAAAGTTCAAAAAGCCGATATTCGATAAACCGAAGCTCAAAATACCTATTTTCAGAAAATCGAAAGTTCAAAATCTCGAAATTTCATAATCCCGAATTTCTTAAAATCTCGAAATTTTATAATCCCGAAAGTCAATGAGCACTTTAAAAGTGTCAGGACACTAAACTAATCTGACTTTTCCGTGGAACCGATCTGCTCCGATGCTGCGGGATGTTCAGCCCCTCCGCCCTAGCGTAAGAAAGTGCGGCACCTACGCTCGCCTCCGCAGCTTCGGCTTTTTGGTCACCTTCGGCGACCAGCCTCAGCCGCTGCGCCTCGCTTGATACCCGCACTTTCTTACGGCGGCCGGGGGCTTTTATATACACTCTAGGGGTAGGGCAGACAAGACCACGTGGAATCGGGGTTGACAGCTTCGGTTCTGTGGCAAGTCGATTAAGAAAAGGAAAGAGTCCGGGAAAGTGGGAAATTAAGAATGACACTAAATATTCTATATTATGATAAAACATTATGTCATGGACTGCCAACCGAACCGAACTTGTCTGGAACCGAAGCTGTCAACGCTCGCCTCCGCAGCTTCGGCTTTTTAGTCACCTTCGGCGACCAGCCTCAGCCGCTGCGACTCGCTTGATGCCCGCACTTTCTTACGCTAGGGCCACAGTTTAACAAAGAGTACTAACGCACTAGGGCGGAGGGGCTGCACATCCCGCAGCGCCGGAGCAGATCGGTTCCACAGAAGAGTTCACTTATAAATAGTAAGTATAGTAGTAGGCAAGTAGGTTACGTTATTTAGGTTAATATTCTTTGTATAAAATAAACATTAGAATCTGTAAGACTACAGAAATACGAGATAATTCTCGAGAGTTTAAATAATATTCCGGATTACAACCTTCAGGCAGGATCATAGTCTTCGGGATTACAGTCTTCGGGATTACATTCTTCGGGATTACAGTCTTCGGGATTATAATATTCGGTATTTCATCCTTCCCATCAAACGTTCTTTCGGGATTTTAAACTTTCGGTCAAATAAACATTCGACATTTTAATTTTCGGCCTTCCGTCCATAGGTCTTATGATATTCGGTATTTTGAACTTCGGCATTGTAATACGTACCCGCTGGGCGAATGCCTCCCCTTCTGCTTTTAATACGCATATAAATAAAATTAAAGGAAAACTCTGGACAAGAATAGACTGGCTTTTATACTTATACTTACAAGTTTACAAGAAGAAATAGTCGAACGATTAACTTTATTCTACTCGAACATTACACAAATTACACCAAAATATTAATTTCACTCAAAATTTGCTCTAAATATAATGCATTGGACTAAGAGTGGCGGTGATACCCGCACACGTCGCTAGATGGCGCTGACTGTATTTTAAAACGCGCCGTCGTTTGTTTTTCCGATAATCTAATATGGCGAAGTGGAACCGACCGCATTACAGTCGTTTACGACATTCTTCTACTGCGCTTGGAAACGTTTGCTAGGGATTAGGAGGGATTATTTGCATTTCGTTGATTTCGCTTATTACTTATTTCGTGAGGTTTGCTAAAGTGAATTAGCAGGTTGTTATAAAACAATATGCCCACGTTTCTACAAAAAGAAGTGAAATCCCACCAAAAACATTCTGTAAAAAACTAGCCAAGTCTCGATGGAGCCGCTTGTTTATCTCTAAAAAGTAATGAAATCTAGACAAAGTCGTACCAAGTCTAAGGTTCCTTACTGCGATTTCTTTATTATTATAGTTAATGTTGTGTGACTTGGCCGTTGAAGGGTACACAAGGGTACAAAACCAGGTGCTCCATGACACCATTGCACCAATCTGTCGCCAGAACCGCTACAAGTCAATTTTGTTTACACGTAATGTTATATCTTTTGTAACTACCTATGTTTGTTAAGCGAGATAATAGCCCATACTGGTGTACCCTTCAACGGCCTAGTCACACAACATTAACTATAATAATAAAGAAATCGCAGTAAGGAACCTTAGACTTGCATGAAGGGTTCCGTACCATAAAACAAGTTTGTTGTATGGGAGCCTCCCTTAAATATTTTATTTTATTTGTAGTATTTGTTGTTATAGCGGCAATAGAAATACATCATCTGTGAAAATTTCAACTGTCTAGCTATAATTATCACCGTTCTTGAGATACAGCCTGGAACAGACGGATGGACGGACAGCGAAGTCTTAGTAATGGTCCCGTTTTTACCCTTTGGGTACGAAACCCATGGAGAAATCACCTTCTAGTGTTTACGAGATTTATAAGCCATATATTTTTCATGATCTGCCCGTGTTGAATCACGCTTCCTGCCAGCTAATTTTAATCATAAAATGCGAAAATGTTAATATTTGCGGCTCCGTTCAAGGTGAATTTTAATGCATTTTGAATGGCAACCGGACTCGCTAGCCGCGACCGCCGCCAAATATAATTAGGAATAGCGAGATGAGTAGAGTTGTGATAGAGTACTCCCATTTTTCGTGGACCAGCAAACTATTGTCCCTCTTATGCTTTAAAATCCTCTATTTTATCCTGGTCACGGCACCAAACTGTGAAGACTTCTAACTACCACATACAAGTTTTTAACCATCTCAAAAGCTTAGACCGTTGTTAGCTGCATGATATAACAATAACTCTATATACTCAGTATATCACGGACAGATCTAATTAGTTATGTCACACTTAGAGTGTGCAGTACTGGATATTCACTGGGTTTTCCGGTACTGCCATCTAGAACGTTTCTAGTATGTTTGCCTTTCATGTCTGTCGTTTCTGGTGACACTGAAAAGGTTCAAATACACTATAACATGTACATTGCTACCCAAATATCTGGCATTTATAAAGTACTTATCCCCTTGCCACTGCGCTATGTGTATATTGTATGCCACACTTTAGCATCGCAAAAGAATTTACTACAAAATACCTAATAACCCGCCTTTTCACGTTTAGCAAATAACTTCTATATTTCAATACAAATTGATATATAAAACACCGTCTACGACAACGTGCGTCTTTTTAAACTACGCTTTTGCATTCAGTACCAGTTGTAAGTTCCAAAATATAACGTATCTAAAAAATACGTATTTTATATTCGCTATATTTTGTACTATTGGCATTTTTTAATCCTATCCTATTAATCTTACAATTTTAAAGTTTAAATATCATCCTCTCTTGCTCCTAGTTCACCTGCACAGATAGGTGACGTACCTAATCAGCATATTATTGTTAGCAGCATTCAATTATTTCACCCATCACGACTCCACGGCACACTCTGTTCTCGCACAAAGCACAAACAAAACCCATTGTTGTCGCAACTGTGTCAAAACATCGGAGACGTAGTGCGGTGCGAAAATAACACATTACACATCTAGGACAGTAAAATCGAAATTTTGATATCGATTCTCAACGTAACTTGACGATAGTGCCGATCATAAAGAATCTTTACGGTACATGAAGCAACTGCTGAAAAATTCGATGCTTTATAGTCAGACCACGCTTCTTCTTCCCAAGCAAATGAACTGTCAAACAAACCATACAAACTGACTCGCTTTGCATGGTTTGACAGTCTGACTATTTTTGATATTGAAAGTCCGAATGGGTTCGAATCCCGCCCGAAGCGTATTCATTTTTGTGTTCCGTACCCAAAGAGATAAAAAGGGACCCTATTACTAAGACTCCGCTGTCTGTCTGTCCGCCTGTCACCAGTCTGTATCTCATGACCCGTGATAGCTGAAATGTTCACAGACGATGTATTTCTGTTGCCGCTATAATAACAAATACTAAAAAACAGTCTAAAATAAATATTTAAGGACGCTCCCATGCCACAAACGTGATCAGTTGCGTTAACTTTGCTCCTCATTTGTATCCGGCGCCATACATACCAGGTGCAAACTTAACCCGGCCAGTTAAGATGGGATAAGTACCTATTTACACGGAACCCACGGTGAGCGAGTCAACTCGCACGTAGCCGTTTTTTTTAATTTTTAACTTCCATGTAAATGTAAATTTACAATACGTATGGTTATTTAAAATACATGTTTTTTATTTCCAGGACGAGCGAGCAATCTCCTCTAGTGAGGAGCACTAGCAACGCATCTGCCCTCACTTCCCTCTGCGCTGATCTCTCTCCTTCTGACTCACATTTCTTTGAGGTAATATTTTCCTCATTCTCTCTTTCTCATTCTGCACAAGGGATGTATTTTATGTGCAAGAACCTTTTCAGAATGAGATAGTTTGCGGAAAGGCCGTTTTGGGAAAAGGACAAAGGGACATATCTTATGCACCCAAAGCACAGTATATATATATAGGCTAAAGCAGTATGGAAACTACGAACAAACGGTCGAAACAGCGCACACACACAGACGCAAGCGTTTACGAGGCGTCTCAACGGACTTCACTGTGCTGTCAGTCGCGCGTGGCGCATCGAGACGACCGGTCATTGTTTGTGTTTATCGCGCGTGCGTGCGCTGTCCGCGATTTTTTAAAGATGCCACGAGTGTATTGCTTTGTATACGGCTGCTTGAATTCTGCTTCTTTAAAACCGGAGCTTTCTTTTTTTACACTTCCTGCTGATATTGAAAGGTATCTTTGGAATCTACGCAACGGATTTTGATGCGTTTTTTTTAAATAGATAGATTGATTCAAGATAAAGGTTTATACGTATAATACATGCGTAATTTATCAGCATTGTCCTGAGCGGAGCCACCATATTTATCAACTGGTTGCTAGTTAATAATTAAAATGCATTTCCTTTTTAATAAATCGTTTGGTTGTTTATGTGATATTCGGTGTAAATTATTAGGGTTCCCTACCCATAAGGTAAAAACGGGACCCTATTACTTAATAAACCTCCGTTGTCCGTCTGTTACCAGGTTGTAAGTATCTCATGAACCGTGATAGCTAAACAGTTGATTATTTTGCAGATGTATTTTAGTTGCCGCTATAACAACAAATACTAAAAACAGAATAACAACAATATTTAAGGGGGCTCCCATGCAACAAACGTGATGGGTTGCGTTAACTTTGCACCTCACTTGTATCCGGCGCCATACATATCAGGTGCAAACTTAACTTAACCCGACCATTTAAGTTGCGGACCTAAGTGTTCGTACCGAACCCTCGGTGCGCGAGTCCGATACGCACTTGACCGGTTTTTGAGCACGCGTGTTTGTAATGGTGAAAAATAATTAAATAAGAATTGATAGCTATGAAGCTTTCATCGTTATTAAACTTGTATCAATATATTGTATTTAGGTTAGTTCGTGGGGTTGCGTCCAGGAAAACAAAGGTTGGCGATGGTGGCAAACACTATAATTCTTATAAAAGTCACAGCACAGTTTTATGGGAAAATAAGAATAACACAACTAACACAAGATACAGGCAGACTATGAGAAAAGCTAGACACGCGAGCGATTCGTACGAGTAGTGCGCGCGAACGTTCTATAATCGAATGTTCGGGAGTCGGGACCGACCGACGCGAGGGTGATGCGTGCCGGCGCCGCCGCATGTGCCGCCCGCTCTCCTCCTAACCCCTCGGCTGTCCGTGGATTACGTGCGTAAACACGTCGAATACTGCGTGTATAAGTATTAATATTGTAAAGGATGACATTTAAACCATTGATACCAATATAAAAATTGATAACAATTAACAATATAGAAATTGATAACAATATAATAATATAAACATTGTGGTGTGTATCCACATAAAAAAAAGTCAAGTGCAAGTGACACTCGCGCACTAAGGGGTTCCGTACAAAAACTTCCCATTTTAACTGCCTGTTTTAAACTAGTAAATTCATTCGATTACTATCTCCTTTATTTATCTTTCATCTTAGGCTAGGTTTTTTACAATAAATATATATAAAAAGTAAAATACTGTACAGTAATAACAAAATCTAAATACATTATAAAAAATCTAACCTAGGGTGCCGCCGGCAGCGGGTGACAACCCTAGCGCGTAGGTATTTATCTTCAAAAAAGGCCTTAGTTTCCATACTGCTTTAGCTCATATATATACTGTGCCCAAAGCACCTAAATTACCTTCCTGTCATTTCCATCGCCGTGAAAAGGCAATTTGGCTATTTACCTAAAGTTGATTTTGGATTTTAAAACTGTATAATTGCATAACACCGGTTCTTTAGAACCACCTTTACAAGCTAGAGCACAATTATCCCATTATTGGCAAAAATCTTAAGTTAAGTTGAGATTCCGTACGTTATAAGCATACATTTTGGCTTACGAATCACTGCAACGAAAAATCCCCCGATCCACGTAAAAAAGGCTATTTGTAAAAATAAAACCATATAGAACCAAATCAAAATCAGATCACTAGAATTCTGTAAGTTGAACCTGCCATTTCATTTCTATCCAAATAGATATTTAAAACATCGACTACGATACGACAATGTGCGTTTTTTTGGACTACGCTTTTTTTATCTTTGGCATTCAGTAATATTTGTATGTTCCAAATCTGTGGATCGCAACAAAAATAAATACGTATTTTTACATTCGTTATCTATGTATTGCAAACTGTCAAAAGTAGTGAAGATAACGGATGTTTTAAAAGCCATTTAATAATTCCAGGTCCTTTACATCGGGAAAGTCCGGATTTCCCAAAGGAAAGTCCCGGAATCGTTAATAGACGATGCGTTGATCAAATTCGCTCAGCATGAAGCCGACAAAGCGAAGAATCTTCGTCGGCACAGCCTGCTGTCTTCCACCGGGGTAAGACCGATACGGCTATACTTAGAATATCTTAAAATGAATCATGCTTCTAAATATTATGTGTGGATCATGTCTATTGGCATATTTTGAGCAATTCCTTATATTATGCTATTTACTTTACAGACCTTAATC
This sequence comes from Apotomis turbidana, assembly GCA_905147355.2. Taxonomy (NCBI): domain Eukaryota; kingdom Metazoa; phylum Arthropoda; class Insecta; order Lepidoptera; family Tortricidae; genus Apotomis; species Apotomis turbidana. Next base: position 8,079,748 of record LR990307.1, read on the forward strand.
TCCAGTAATGACTCAAGAGAAAATTTGTCAATTGACAAAAACACTGAATCGCCTGAAAAGAAAATAAAAGTAACTATATCCAATACTCCACTTGAACCAGACAAGACTGCTCCTTGGAAAAGCAGTGAAAACTTGCCCGATATAGTTAAAACAGATAACACAGAATTTGACCAAGAATTCGACAAATTTACCAAAGAGAGAGTAAATGGAAGAAAAACCGACATCGTGCTTAACGTACCTTACTTACGTACTGTTTCAGAAGACGAAGAGAGACATGAAGAGATTAGATCAATTTTATCTGAAACAGCATCTTCTATAACACAATTTTGTCAAACAAATTTCTTATCAGAGAACAATGAAAGTGTACAAATAATGTCTGACAAAGCTGAAAATATTCCCAAAGATCGATTAAGTAAGGTAAAGTCGAGTAAAAACGAAAGTGTTCAAAATGTTAATGACACTCTTAGTGAAAATGTTGATCCTTTATGTCTTAATGTACAAAGGAATAAGTTAGATTTAAAATTAAATTTAAATGAAAAAGTAGACATAGCGAAAGCAGACAGTTCTACAAATATAACTTTTGAAGAGTCGAAAGTAGTGAAGAAAGATAATGCTGATGTTAGGAAAATCTCAAATTTGCCTGAGAATCAGGCGTTTTTAAGAGACAGGTCAGCTTCCATAGGCACCATTAGTTCAAAAACACCTATAGCACAATTTATTGGAGAACAGAATAGAACCATGTTATTTCAAGTAAGTGCACAATTAATATATGTATTTATCATTGTCTATTTACACTTTTTGCAATGGAATGTGCTTCGTGTTAATTTTCGAGAATTTAAAAAAAGAATACATAATGTAGTTAATACGACGCAATGAACTTTTTTTCAGAAACTTGATTTTTACGCTCATCTTACTCAGAACCGTTTGTACATACAAATCTCATACAAAAAATGTGTCCCAAAATTTTTTATGAAAAAGATATTTTCAGTGAGTCACATTTATAGACGTAAAAACTTCTTTCTCGTATGAGGTTTCAATGTACAAGCGATTCTGAGTAATGAGTGAAAAACGATTTGCTAAAAATATTTCATGTATTCTTTTTTTAAACGCTCTTTCGCTATTTCATGGACCCAGATTCCCAGAAACCGAAGCTAATAGTCGGAAGTTCACTTGTCACATATTAACTTTCATTATCATTAGCTTCAAGAAATTGAATGAAGATTTACTTAACAGGTCGGCCGCTCTGAGCTCCGTCTCATCAGCCCTGACCGAAAGCAGATCCTCCTCCACCGTTCCTTCAAGGACGTCGCCAGCTGCGTACTAGGCCGCTTCAATAAGGACCATTTCGGTTTCGTCTGCAGAGAGAGCAACGATGGCTATGCGGCTTTTGTCTTCAAGTGTGAGAGCGATTCCGTTGCCATGGAGGTTGTTAATGGTGAGTTTATCTTCATTATGGTCATAGATCAGATCACATTCATCAATTGTATCCTCTGGTTGTTATGTCAAGACATATTCGTCATTTGGATTCTAAGCTTTATTATATTCTTCGTCATCATCATCATCATCAGGGTTCAAATCACCATCAATGCACACATTCATTATTATCGTTATCGTTAACATTGATATAAATTAGGTTGTCATTGTTATATGAAACGTCGACGCCTGTTGCGTGATTTGCCTTCTCAATGTAGGTACACCATTATCTGCTTCAAAATTGTCAACAACAATTATTTAAGTTGAAAAGGGTATAAAAAATTCGTAATTTGGCGCTCTATAGAATAGGACATTGTTTTTATGGAATTCTTTAAAAAGTTACACCACTCATGAGTAGATAGAGTAGATTAGCTTAGATAACGACTAAACAGAAATACCAAGAGATGTAACAACAAACCTGGTTCCAGCGATCAAGCAAGCCTTCGTGGCACACGCCGAGCTCCTCAAGAAGTCGAGGGAGAAGTCTCCCAACATGACGTGCGAGCACTGCCCCATGCTGTGGTACCACAGGCTGTGCCACGATGTTGAAGGTAAAATATAATAATCAGACCCCGTTATCAGTGGTGAAGAAACATTGAAATTACTAGGGCTGGCACTATACATTAATATTTTTACGTGTATTATTTGATAATAAACAATAATACCTACTCATTTTATCCATAGGTATATAAGCCAAGTGCCTTAGAAAAAGTTTCATTCGTTTGTTGAACTTTATAATAATAGGTACTAAATTGACATTTATTTGTCAAAATATGTTTCATGTAATATAAATACTTCATTTTATGTTCAGCAAAAATATGAATTTGAAATGGAGCTAATAGCAAAACCGAATGCGACGCGGAAAAAATGGTTCGTGATTTTAGTAAAACTGTGCAATAGACGGCATTTTTTAAAATTGTTTTAACGACACTTACCAGTATGTCAAATGTACACGAATTAAATGAATATAGTGTGACAACCCTATGATCCGATTTCAATGAATTTTCACCACTGATAACGGGGTCTGATAGTAATATTAGTTAATGCAACTGTTACATAAAGAGGGGTCTTAAAACATGAGTGTGGTTTTATAAAACGAGCTGAAGACGAGTTTCGTAATAGGATCACACGAGTGTTTTAAGATCTAATTATGTACAGTTGCATACGTCGGTGCCAAACCTCATGTAAACTTCTTTATCGAACAATTAATACTCGTAAATACCAAATAGTAATCATTAAAGGCTTCATGCGTGGCATCTGTTTTCATAGTAATATTTGAGTCGTTTGGCACCGACTTCAAACAGTGATTCAAATGTAATCTGTACATGAACGGGTAATTTTTGGCTTTTCGGTTTTTTTGAAGTCGGTTCGTTTTTGTTTTTTATTAGCTTTTTTAAGAAAATTATTATATAACTTCCAATATTTATGACTCTGATGCACAGGTATGAACGAAAAGAAGACGCATGCCTTCATTCTTCGGCGCATCGAGCAGTTGCCTGAAGATGAACAGGATCTCATCATTACCAAGTATCAAGGAGGAACCAATCATATGTATGAGGTAAGGGAGGGGAATTATGCAAAATTGTGGCGATTTAGTTTATGAAGATCAAGGCTGCCGTGATTTTTTAAAAGGTGGCCTTCTGCATAAAATGTCTATGTTCAAGACCGCCTTTTAGTGAATGACGGCAGAAGGGGCCTATGATGGTTGCTTTTATCACACGTTAAATTAGTGACAAAGCATCCGTCACGTTTTGACAAGATGCGAGTGATGCTTTGTCACTTATTTCTCACGTAATGAACGCCATCAAAGGCTTCCTGAAAAGTTAACTGGCACAAGTCGTAGTTCCTAATTTTGCCGTTTCACAGGCAAAATTAGGAACTACGACTGTCATGCTGAAATTTTTTGGGCCTCGTGCAGGGTCCGTCCGGATTGTTACTACCGTCTTGCCTACTAACCCACCGCCAAACAGCAATGTTCGCATTGTTGTGTTCCGGTGTGGGGGTAAGATAGCCGGTGAAATTACTAGCATAGAGGCATTCTATCTTCGTCCTCCGGGTAGGCAGGCACTTGTGACTCCTCTGGTGTTGCAGGTGTTTATGGGCGACGGTTATCGCTTTCCATCAGGCGATACGTTTGCTCGTTTGCCCCCTATGACATAAAAAAAAAAAAAAACATATCATTGTTTGTGTCTCTGCGTTCGAGTGCTCTGTGTGTGAAGATTGTAGCGACACCCTTCAGCTCACAGAAAAGTCGGTCGCTCTATAACATTATTAAAGTTTTGTTTATAAAACCTGACGAGTCAACTGAAGTTTAAGAAGCCTTAGGTGTTATTGTAAATTAACAGTTTATAACCTGATTTGAAAATAATGTTGTTCATTTATTAACAGGTGAATGAACACAATGCCTTCTTAATGATGTTATTGCGGGCGCATTGTGAAGCGAAACAAACCAGGCATGTTCATGACACGGCCGAAAACAGGTGAGTTTTCCTCTCTTTTATTTAAATATCAAAATGTCGTTGTTGTAAAGTTTGCTAGTTTCGGTTTTGTTTTGGCACTAGAAAAAAATATATTATTTCTTTTTTTGCAGTCGAGGTGAAAAGCAGTATGTTTAACCTGGCTAAAAGCCATTGTGACGCCTAGAATATATTTATCCTCGCTCGCTTCGCTTGCTCTTCTCAATAATCGCTTCGTGTCTTAATTGCTATTTTAGACCCTTGTCAAACAATCTACTGTTTAAAGGCCTGGTTTTTTAAGATGAGCGAGCGTAATTCAATTATTGCAACAGAAATGCGAAAAAGTCCGTTGTTCTTGCCGATTTGTAAATGGGTCAATCAATCAACTATTTTCTGCCACTCGTTGCCATTATGTCCCCTGTTTCCATGGTTATATTTCGCAAAAGCTTTGTAATTTAAGCAGTTATAAGCCCATTCTTATGTGGACTATCTCCTGACAATACCAGTAATTATCAACACTTTTCTTAGAAATTTAATCACGATTGTCCCCTGGGTTACGGGACAGAATAACAGCAAGAAAAGTTGATCCACCCAAATAAATTGTAAGATTATTATTAATCATAATTATTAATCAATTTCATTTACTTAATCTCATCTGGCCTATGATGGTTGCGTTTATCAAGTGATAAGATAAATGAGTGACAAACCACTGACACTCGCGTTTTGTCAGAACGTGACAGATGCTTTGTCACTTATTTATCACGTGATAAACACAACCATCATAGGCCCGCAGAAATATGTTGTTAAATTCTTCCGCATTCTTTTGTAATGTATCGCCGCCGGAAAAGCAGCGCCGCAGGTTCGAGTCCTTACATTCCAGTGGATCGCATTAAATTTCTCTTTCATAATTTGCCTTTGTGCCAATACTTACCAATCTAATCAGTAATATCCTCTCACCAGGTCAGAGTTCCTGAACCAGTACCTAGGCGGCAGCACCATCTTCATGAAGGCGCGGCGCTCGCTCTCCAGCGGGTTCGACCATCTCCTCAAGAGGAAGGCCAGTCTCGCGAGGGAGGACAGCATTCCACATATCAAGAAGGTACCAATAATACTTGTCTCTCAAAATAGCCTAAATTCAAGATTTAAAAAACCTCCGACTCAACCAAACATAGCTAAGAACCATCTTGACAGAAAATGGCTTATGATGAAAAAAACCGCATTCGAATCGAACCATCCGTTTGGGAGTTACGATGTCACAGACAAACACTCAGATACACATATTAAACTTACAACACCCCTCTTTTTTGTGGGAGGTTAAAAAACCCCCGTTCCAGGTATCTGATCATCATGGGACCCTCATTAAATGAGTTGCATAAAATAATACTAGACGTGAACTTAACCAAGAAGTTAGGCATTTGTACCTTTAATATTTCACATAGAATACTACCGTGAGTCACAGGCACGTTAAAATACATAAACGGGTTTACTCACGTCGTAGAAGTCGAATAACGCTCGACATGTTTCGAATCGGTACGCGATTCATCATCAGGAGAACCGATCAGTCGCGGCGGCGGCCAACCGAACACTTCGGGCAAGCGCTTTAATATTGCCTGTGATCCTGTCACTTGTTTCAATCAAAGCTGAACATTTTGGAAACGCCGGCAACTATTTTCATAAAACATAGCTCCAACCATCTCGAATGATAAGGTTTTTTATTTAAAAAAATGAATTCAAATCAGATCATCCGTCTGGGAGCTACAATGTCACAGACATACACACTCATAAAAATAACACAAATGATGTGTTACTGTGATGAATATAAAAAATATATATGTTCATCACAGTAAGTAAACATAATAATAGTTCAATGTGCTAATCTCGTGATAATTCGATATTATTAGTAGCGGGTAATCCTTACACAGTTCCCTAATCACTAATCTCTAGTAGGTTATGGGTTATGGGTGATTTTACAGGCGTTTCCACCGCCGTCAATCCGCTGTCATAAATATTAAAACAATGGACCATAATATGCTTTAAATTAGATCAATTAAGATATTGTAAGAAGTGCGGTTACAGTAAATCATTGTATGAAAGTTTGCAGCTTGCTGTAGCTCATACTTTCAATATTTTTAACAGTGGACTGACGGCAGTTGAAACACCTGTAGAATCACCCTTTTTCGGTACTACGATGAATACCTACATAATTATGCACATACATATGAATATCTATAAAACGAAATTCGATAACAATCAGGATTAAGGCTTAATGGGATTTGAACCCAAGACCTCCCTCGTCGTGTTATCGAAATCGAGTAATGCATTTGCATACAGGAAACATCTCCGCTACCGAACCCCCCAGTACTGGACACGTCTTCAGAACCTTCGGTCACGGAAATGCTGTCACCAGACCTGACACGATGCAAGTCTTTGTCACCAGCCATTTATGGGAACGGAAGCGGTGAGTCGATCTGATAAACATAAACACACACACAGCCACTGACACTGACATTTACACTAACTAACATTAACACGAACACAAACATACACAAACACAAAATCATGAACATAACCATGTACATGAACAGGGACATGAATATGATAATGAACATTAACATTAGCAGGAACATGAATTTGAACATCAACATAACTAAAAACATCAACATATACCTTTTTGAATAAATAATTTCAGATCCGCCACCTTCTCCAAAGCCTTCCAATATGACGCCACCAGACGAGGAAGAAGAAGAAATCAAAGAAGTACCCGTCAATTCACCTATGATGGACATGTGAGTATGTCATAGTAGACTACACGACACGTGTTTTTCAATCCCTGTTGATTTTGGAGGTACTTTACCTTTCATCTATGGCGTTAATGGCATGGTCATTAGGTCACCGCTTGGCGTTTAAAAGGATAATTTATATGTTTTCATACATGCAATGAAATGTTATGCAACGTCCACATGCTTGCCGAAGTTATACGTTAGAGTGAGATGGAACTACGTCGTGCTCACTCTAACATATAACTGCGTCCTGTAGGTTTGCCGACGCTTGGCAAGCGTGTGGACGCGGCATTATCATAACGTGCGTTATAACAGGCTTCGAAGTATCACGTTTCGGTTGGAACAAGAGAACTGTAAAGGAATTTCATACAAAATTGAAGGCCTAGGCCGGAAGGTATTTTTTTTAAACATGGGATCTGTGCTTATGAGCAACTGAATTATACATTTTTTTCTATTTCATTGTATATGTTTGAGAAAAGCACTATACGTGATACGTGCCTTAGCCGTGAAAAGGGCTTGCCGGCTTCGTATCACTCCGTATGTCTATACGCACTCACCCGGCAAGTCCTTTTTTCCCGGCGTCAGCAGTGTTGTACTATTGTAACCTGTCTATAAGTCAGCGTGTTGTCGTGTCAGCTTCCTGAAGGTGAGCGACAGCCGGCCGGCGGCGGCGGAGGGCGGCGCGGAGCACGACGCCACGTGGCGGCAGGCCATCTACGAGAAGGTGCTGCAGCCCGCCGACCCGCAGGCCGAAGGTAGTGTATGTTTGGGTGTTTTACCCGGTATGCTTGGGTGGAATCACCGGTATTATATTATTTATTTTTCGTATTTATATTTTTTTTTTCTGATTTTTGCACCGCCAATAATAAAATAATTTTTAAAGTTCTCCACTACCGAAAGGTTATCTGGAAGAGATCGCTCTTTAGCGGTAAGACCGCCTGTTGTTTATCTCTAATTGTAATTTCTTGCATTGTATTTCTCCTGTATGTTTTATTAGGTGTGCAATAAAGAGTACTTGTATTGCTTGGGAGATTCAACAGGCGTTACAGCCGCCGTCAGTCCCCTGTCAAAAATATTGATGGTATGAATGAATTAATTAATGAAACCTTTTTATTTCGGACATAATAGAATCCATAGCATATTAGTAGGATCTTAACTTAAAGTTAGTATGTACTTACAATTAAATAAAAGATATTTATATATTTACGTGGTATATAAAGCTACGCCTTTAACCTACTCGGTCCACCATCTTTGTATAGGGCTGTCGCATCTCCCAGCAACTACTTTTATGAGCTACACCAAGCTGCAAACTTTCAAACAATGATATTCTATAACCGTACTTACCATATTGATCTAATTTAAAGCGTAGGTATTATAGCCCATTGCTTTAATATTTATGACTGCAGACTGTCTGCCGTTGAAACGCCCGTAGAATCACCCGTTTACGTTACCCTAGGCCGTTAGTGAGATCTTCTGGGAAAAAAGACGTACAACTTTAGACAAACCACGGGCGGTAATTCGTAATGTCAGAAATCACATATTTATCATTCTTCCCCTCCGATTCGGGACGCAAAAACCTGCAGTCTGTGGCATTCACTATTTTACCGCTTTTGATATGTAATGTCATATTACCCACTACGCGATGAGAAAATTTCACTTCCTGCCCAAGGCAAGACGTAAAACTTTATTAGACAAACCAGGGGCGGTAATTCGTAAAGCCACAAATACCTTCGATCTGAAACATTCCCGAATTCACCATCAATATGTTGTACTGTTATTGACTGAGCATCTCCGTTTCAGCATGGCTAATTGACAAGATTTCATATTTTAAGGCAATTTTAAAATTATTGTATTGTTTCCAGGTGACTTGACCCCCAAGAACCTCCTCGGTCTACCGTCCCCCCGCCCCGGCAAGAGGAGTCGGGAGGAGTTGCGGCAGCTGTGGAAGATGGCGATTGACCAAACCGTGCTGCTGGTGCGGATGGAGAAAGAGAACGCCAAACTGAAGAGTAAGTTGTATTACTTATAAGCAGACCCCGTTATGATTGCTCATTCCCCTCCTTACATCTTTTCCTCATACTGATAGGATTAACACGGATATTAAGCGTGCACAGTGTTACTTAATAAATTCGATTACTCTCTCTGAGCAGACCCAAAACAGCTTTTTTGGATATACTCATAAAAAAATACTTGTTATAAAAGTTTTTTGTTGACATTGCACATCACTAGCCACCAAACTGCCCGCTTGATAACGGGGTCTACTTATAAGTACTAGGAGGCGCCCGCAACTTCGTACGCGTAAATTTGTTTAAGCCATAGTAAAAAGTATCCTATAACCATCTTTGGATGTCCAGCTATCCCTGTACCAAAATTGGTAAACATTTGTTTAGCCGTTTCTGCTGAGAGGACAATGGAAATTATGGGCAACAGATGGCACCAGGCTGGCACGAACAATTCTACCGTCGTACTGCCGTCCCGCTCACTCTAATATACTTTGACAGAAGAGATATGGCGGTCGAATTCCGAAATCGTAGTAGCCCTTCTGGTGCTGCTAATCCGAATGTTTTACATTAATAGTGCTGATACCTATAGTTTCTGCATGTTCTCTTGCAAAACAATCATTCACCTTATCAATACTATAATTGTCATTTATAGTGCTGCCACCAAGTCACAGCTTTAAGCTTAGAAAACCTGTGAACCAAGTACCTGCTCTAGTGAAAAATATCGACTATCTTTATTGTTTTAAACATTATTGGAGTAATCCAGTTTAAATATCTAGGTACGAGCTTATCCTCGTTTCCATTAATAAAACTTAAGGCATAACATGCTACATTTACTTTCAGAAAGTGAAGAATCATCGGCGGTCCGCCGCATCAAGTTGGAATACGTCGAATTCGGAAGTTGCGATACTGGAGTGGTGTCCATGTGGGACTCGCTGCTCGCTTCCAGGGAACGCTCACAGCCTGTCGCTAAAGTAGACAGGCATATGCTCACACAGGCAGTTTTACAAGGTGAGTTGGGAGACCAACAATCCAAAGAAATAAATTTATGCTTTGTTAATCACCTTCAGTGGGCCAGAACGGGCTAATCCTTACTACTTGTACTCACTGGGCCCTGTTTCATATACGTGACAATGACAGGCGACAGGTGACAGGTGACAATTCGACATTTTGACAATTTTTCGTTTCATAAACATTACCTATGACAAATAAGTCGTGGTGGAAAAATTACAATTATGTCAAATTGTCGCGACTTTTTGACATATTTCTGTTTCATAAAAATTTTCTCTTGACTGGCGACAGGTGACAATTTGTCGCGAAAAACTTGACATATTTGCTTTATGAAACACAAAATTGTAATTACAAGTTGACAAATTTGTAGACTTGTCGAAGATTTCTGACAGGCGACCTCACCCAATGTCAGCGGCTACTAAGTAATTACTTATTAACAGTGAAATGGTGCTAACTGTAGAACTGTTACACATTAAGACAACTGACGTCAACGCAGCTTTTCTTGCGTCAAAATAATTAATTTGATTAATTTGACAGGGTTCTACAACAGTATAGGGAAGAAAAAATTCAACTTTTGGGTTGATATTATTTTATGTAGGAATACCGCACACTTGATTATAATAATAACAATAGGTACGTACAATAAATAGTCATTTTCCTTGTATCACGCAAATACTTCCAATCTTTGCTAAATATACCCAATCCCTTTAATTGCTCTGCGATTTCCTTCCATTTATTTTTTTATTTTTTGTGCGTTAAACGTCCACTAAATTTGCCAAACATTATTTCTCGGGGGTGCGTCCCATGAGATATAACTACATAATATATAATTTCATATTAATAACGTTCACAAGATATAATAAACTTTTGCTATAACATCAAAATCAATATTTTTATTAGGAATAACGGTCAATTAGCATAAGACTCATGTTGTAGAATGATTTTTTATATAACACTCAAATACTCTAAATTTAGTTGATATAACATACATAACGTATATCGATCATAGTATATACTTTCTTTTCGTATAATGATTAGAAAATATAATAGCGTATGATATACTAAATAGGTTATAACTGCTACCCTTATGCCCCTAAAATGGAACATGGGTCAAAAACCGAACTGTAGGTTAGGTTAGGTTTGTTTTATGACCATGGATAGCGGAGCGAGCAAAGCGAGCGGAGCGTCAAAATGCTTGCTTGCATGGAGGTACCTACATTAAAATTTAACAGCGAACTATTGCATACGTATGTTCACAATTGATAATGGCAGATGAAATTCTGGCAAGTAGGTAAGAGTCCGTTTGGAAGAACTGCGATAAAATGGAATATGGGTCAAAAACCGAAAACTGTAGGTTAGGTTAGGTTTGTTTTATGACCATGGATAGCGGAGCGAGCGAAGCGAGCGGAGCGTCAAAATGCTTGCTTGTATGGAGGTATATTAAAATTTAACAGCAAACTATTGCATAAGGATGCACACAATTGATAATGGCAGATAAAATTCTGGCAAATACGAGTATACCGTCTGGAAGAACTGCGACAAAATGGAATGTGGGTCAAAAACCGAAAACTGTAGGTTAGGTTAGGTTTGTTTTATGACCATGGATAGCGGAGCGAGCGAAGCGAGCGTAGCGTCAAAATACTTGCTTGCATGGAGGTACATATATTAAAATTTTAAAGCGAATGTGCAGGCGGTTATTCTATACGAGCATTATGCATTTTGGTGTTAGATGTATTGAGTAATATACATTATAAATCTGAGATATTATGAACGTTATACGTTATGATCGTTATATACAATGATATTATACTTCAATAACGTTATACTTAACAAAAATAGATATTTTGATGTTATATCTAACGTTCGTTATACACCTCGAACGGTATACAAAACAAGCTTATACTATATGAGCGTATATTATATGAATATTATAGTATAAGTTCTTATATCTTATATTACTTACCCATTTCTCGGTTGTCGTGCATAAGGCCCAAAATTATTATTTTCGTGTTAATTTTACTTGTTGCAAGTACTAATACCGAACAAATCCTAGAATGCTAGTCAAAATTATAATGTAAGACAAACATTTTTATTGCTACTCTCATGCTGCTACATCATTTTAACAAAAATGTATGCTGTGACATATTTGTCGCAATTTACGACAATTATGTCGATTACCATGACAAAATAATCTTGTCAATTTTCTTAAATACTGAGTTTTTAAAACTGACAATTGTAGATCTTTATGAAACGCGATTGACACTGACAATTTTGTCAACTATTTACCTGTCGCAATCGGACATATTTGTCACGTTTATGAAACAGACTTTGTAGCTACAATTCGACAATTTTGTCAAAAACTGACAAATTGTCAACTTGTCACGTCTATGAAACAGGGCCCTGGTCTCATCTTCATGCCTGTACGGGTCAGTACGGTAATCTATACAAGAAAATGGGCAAGCACCGAGTAATGCATTTTGTAGTCAGGATTAGCCCGTTCTGGCTCATACGGGATCGTTCAAGGTAATTAGTAAATATACGCGTAAAAATAAATAGATAAACCTTACACAAAAATGCATTTTTAATTCTTAGCATCTAAGGCTCAACTCGATTCAAGAATATTTAAATGGCATTGTTACTAATTCATAAATAATTTATATTATGCGTAATTATATGTGACACACATGTCTCTGTGACGAAACATGTTGTTTTTTAAGTAGATTTAAAATCACCACACACATGTTTGTTGCACATGTTCAAATAAAATGACCGATTTTGATTCTAACGAAAATTCCATTCTAGTATAAAGATTTCTTTTTTACTCTCTAGTTTACAATTTTATCGTTCATCGTTCAAGAAAGTGTATGTAAGTTAAGAGAGTGATTAATTAATAACTGGTTGCGTTAACGAAAAGCATTACTTTTCCAGGAGTCCCACGCATGAGCCGAGGACTTGTATGGTACTTCCTCGCGGAGCAGCACTGCCTGCGCTCGCTGCCGCCTGACCCGCGCCTGTACCCGCGCTACTCCACCCCCTACAGAACCCTGCTGTCCGGGCTCACCAAGCACCAGCACGCTATACTCATTGACTTAGGTAAGCATACAACAATACAGGGTATTCTCATTCAAAATGTAACTTCAAATTCGGCTGACTTATTTAGAAACTGACATCGACTGACAGACTGGTCTTGCATTAACTTTGACAATATATAATTTTAGACTCACTGACCGTCTGATTGGCTGACCTCATTTGGTCTCAGAAATAATGTCGCTTTTCCTGGTATAATTCATCAATAGAAAAACATTGGTCAGCATTCCAAACGGCTATCCTAACTGTTACAGGGCGCACGTTCCCTCAGCACTCGTACTTCGCGTCGGCGCTGGGCCCGGGCCAGCTGTCGCTGTACAACATCCTGAAGGCGTACTCTCTGGTGGACCCCGACGTGGGGTACTGCCAGGGCCTCAGCTTCGTGGCCGGAGTGCTACTGCTACACGTAAGTTACTTCAGTTTTTACTGGAATCTGAACCTTTAATAGTTTTAAGTATCTATTTTGTTAACAGCCTGGCCAACAAAATTTAGTTTTAAATTTGCATGTATTTCTAAATAGAGTATGGTTTATCTAATTTGTAAAGTATACCAGCTGATTGTAACCCATATTCCGCAAATAAATAATATTTCATTTCATTGCCGATTGACCTCAGTAGGTATCATCTTATAATAAGGGGCGCTGGTTCATCTTTATAATCAATATCTTACATTTTTATTAATTAAATCCTTAGGTAGAATTAGATATCCACAACCGTCAGTGACTAGAGCTTGCAAATCAAGAATTAATTTAATACTATGGCCACAATCCGCCTGCAATATTCCGTAGTATAAAAAAAATACCGCCTATTATTGTCTGTACTATGCAAGCTAATAATAGAATGACGGGCCTCAGGGCTATTTACGATTGCTAACGTATTTTATACGTAAAAACCTGTTTACTCCTCTCTTATTTCAGACTGAGGAAGCCGATGCCTTTATTCTTCTCCGTCATTTAATGTTCAGGCGAGGCCTACGGAAACAGTATTTGCCTGATATGAGCGCTCTACAAGTTCAGGTATGTACATTAAATACGTATTAAACACACTAATGTGAAATGTCTGCAATTGAAACTAAAACCGGTGGTACGCTGCTATAGCGCCTACTTAACTGAAAATGTAAAAATCACCAGTGACAGGATATTTGACAAAATTATGACACTATACCCTCGCGGCTTGTACACATAATTAACACAAATTATAACGGGTCTATCGCGATATTCCTTATTTACCTTCATAATCTTACGTTTCGGCGGCCTACCCATCCATCTTATTAGACAATTTCGTCGGGTAGTACTACATTTCGCCGACAGCTCCAGTAACAACTCGCTGTTTCACCGGTACATCTGATAACACGGCGTGTGCAACCCCGCCAAAAACGTAAGATTATGAAGGTGAATAAGGAATATCGCGATAGACCCGTTTTTTGTGTTAATTATTTGACAGAACAATTGGACAAGTCGGCTTATATTTTTGAACTTGCACACGTTCTGTTCTTCCGCTCTAACTACTTGCAACAGCTATAATAAAACAGGAACCATTTAATTCCTGGTGCGCTATTACTGCTACCTTCCATATAAATATAACTGTTGCTTTCAATGACTTATACATTGAACTATCAAGGTTATTAAAACTCCCGTTTTATATTTCACGACTTGGTTAGCGCAGTTTGTAATGCACCTGCCTACTGAGGCAACGGTCGCAGGTTCGAATCCCGGCCAGGGCATATATTTGTGTGATGAACTCGAATATTTTTTTCCTGGGTCATGGATGTTATTTGGGTAAAGACCAAAAAGTTTGCAACCTTAACACCCTTAACTCACTCCGGTCTCCGTTGTGCGACGACAGTTAACCTTTCAATAACGTACCTTAATGTTCTATTTTAAGGTTCCTTATTGTATCGTTATTTTTTGTCGCACAACGGAACCTTTTCAATTGTTTTTAATTCCTCGCTAACTACGACTTAATTTCATCCAACTTTTTGGTCCTGACCCATTTATGTATGTATTTGTATTATGATGCATATCGTCGTCTTGAACCCATAGTACAAGCTGTGCTTAGTTTGGGACTAGGTCTATTTGTGTAAGATTGTCCTTTAATATATATTCATTATTTATTTATCTATCTTTCAGCTATACCAACTCTCCCGCCTTCTCCGCGACCACGAGCCGGAGCTACACGCCAAGTTGGAGTCGTTGGACATCTCCCCCGCGCTGTACGCGGCGCCGTGGATGCTGACCCTCTTCACCAGTCAGTTCCCGCTGGGTTTTGTCGTGAGAGTATTCGGTGAGTTGCTCCTCATTAATATACACTTTCTAACAATCTACTGCGAGTAGTACACTTATTTACAGGAAACAAAAATTTGTAACAACTTTATAGTTAGGGTACTAATATGAAATGATGGACTTAATGCTATTTGGCATTAAGTCCGCTATTTGTACTGCCTTTTGTTTTGGACAATAGTTTAAATAAATAAATAATTATGAACTTTGTAGATAAATTCCGCAAATGATTTATGGCCAACGATTAATTAAGATTCCTGTTTGATACACCAAAAAAAAATCAGAGACTTTGGTAACTAATAAAAGAATATTATCATACGATTAGTGATTCACTTGTGATGTAACGAGAAAGCATGAGATTCGCATTTGATACACAGCTCAAATAATCTGAGGCGTAACTGCAAGGAATTTATAGTTCAATACTAATGAAATTGATTGATATTAGCGTCTAGTGGAATGGTTAAGAGGCCTTATTCCTTTTAAAATTTCTTTTTTTCATATTATGACGCATATATTGATAATTTCAACCAACTTTTTGAAGTGAATAATACTTTTTCCCGAGTTCTAGGTAGTAACGTAGCTATTTCATGCTTTCATTGCGTGCAGTCGAAAATAAGTTGAAAAAACGAATTTTCCACGTGAATTTTGTCAATTTCGAGTAGTTTTTCGAACAAAAATTATCAATGAAAGTTTCAGACTAGGTTTCAAATATATACCAATAAATCCCAATAGCCCTGTTCTAGGTAGTAACATCAATAATATGTTAAGAAACATGTTTGATCATAGAGAAAAATTTCTAAACAATCAGCATTTTAAAAGGAATAAGGCCTCTTAATGACATATTAAATCAAGTATTACATAACATTACTGTCGCATTAATTTTCAACATCTTTATCTTCCAGACTTGATCTTCCTCGAGTCCCTCGACATAGTGTTTTCCGTCTCGCTCGCGCTGCTGGCGGCGCACAAGGACGGGCTGATGATGTGTGAGAGCTGCGAGGAGGCCGCCGAGTATCTGAAACACAAGCTACCGGACATGAATAAGGCGCTCTGCGATCGGGTTTTGAAGTCGGTAGGTTATTTTTATTTTAGATTTACCCTACCCTTGTTTTATAAAGAAACGTTTCATCAAATTTGCATTTCATTGAAATTTCATTTCATCGAAAGTATTTTTTTTCTGAAACCACAAAATATTTTAACCTAATCTATAGATTATCATTTTCAAGATTTTCGAAAAATGTATGACTTCCGAGTATAAATTTGTCTATGAAGCGAAAATTCTATGTACTGGAGCATTAGGTGAAGTGTTTTTCTATAAAAGAAGTGGACACCTTTATTTTAGCTTCACATTGTCTATATTTTATGTATTAGCTTTAATCCATGTTAATAAGTTTTCACCGACTTAGTGGGCGACTTAATTTTAGATTATGTTTGATGAAAAAACTTACTTTAATATTGTGACTTCAATCAAAAACATTATGGTCGTCAACAAAATACTACAAGAAAAAGTACATTATGTTTTTAACTTCTTATCTTAAATCAGTTTTGTAACTGTCCACATATTGATATATACAACTAGTAGAATAAATTAAGGTGTAAAGCCTTTCAAATAAACTGCAAAGATCGACACACAAAGCATAAATAAAAATTCGATAAGTTGCTTGGGAGTTCGGGTGGACTGGACTAACCAAGAGGTACCGGGTTCGATTACCGGTCTCTTCCACCATGTAACTCATTTCAAGTTTTCTTTAAGCTTTGATCTCTGTATCATTGGTTTAGAATAAATAAAACCAATTTTCACATTCATGTAAGTTTCAACATTCGTTACAGGTTCTCACGCTAGACATAAGCCGCCAGCTATGCGACTACGCAGTGGAGTATGCGGTGCTGAGAGAAGAGATGCCTCGTCTCGCCTCGCTCACCGAGGATAATCGCCGCCTCATCGCTGATACTACGAGGATGAGCACAGAGTTGGACGTGAGTAATCATCTAGCCAGGCCTTCCTTCTGTATTCGTCTTCCTTTCCTGGTGAAGGTTACCGAAAACCAATAAAAGCAAGCAGCGTGGGAGCGGGTCTTCTTCAGGGGCACCTTTCAGTCACTATGACTAACTATAATAGTATATAACTATAATAGCGACTCCACCGCTAAGCAGTTCGCAGGGTTGTCCCTAAAGATGAACTACTGAATCATGTTTGGCCGTTCTCAACACATAACCATATATGAAACAGTAATTTCCAATATTATTAATATGGACACAGTTTATGATCATGTCATTCATCTATTAGCCAAGTAGCAAACAGAATGAGGTGAGTCAGAAGTCCCAACTTTACACTACCGTTGAGTCACCGATAAAATGCCGCACTAGCGACACTCAGCGACGACAACAGAGTATAAACGAGCAATCAACTCTCGACCTCACCTTCAAAACGACCTTAATTCAATTTAAACAAAAATATTTTCATTAGTATTTTACTATTTTTGCTACAAAATATTTTGGGCTACTACGTTTTTAAACTTGCTCTGCTCTTTTGTTACAGTCCGCGATGGATGCTATAACCAACTACCAAAACAGTCAAGCGCGTTTAGAATCTATAAACAAGTCCATGGAGCACCAGCTCAACCTACTCAGCCGCTACATCTCCGCACACCACAGACAAGACATGCCGCAGGAAATCAAGAAGATCGTCCAAAACCACAGCAAGAAAATATCCTTCGGTTCAAAAATATTCTCATCCAAATTCAGAGATAGAGAGACAAATGAAGACGACGAAAATGACCCGAAAAGGAACTTCAAAACAGGCATCAGCGCGCCTAATCTTTTCGCTAAAATCTCTAGAGATGACGTCTTTAACGCAATCAAAGAGAAATCATCCCCTGAATCTGACAAGAAACATTTCTTATCTAAGAAATCTCAATCTGTATCAGGTCTAGCTGTTAATAACCTAAAACCTTACCCATTACAAATTTTAGAAGAAAGACCAGAAGACATCAAAAGATCTGAAAGTTTCAGGAACAACAATATACTCAAAGAATCTCTAAAAGAACTAGGAAAGAAAAACACAGGATTCTTCGCAAACACGCACGAGCAAATTCGGCAAGAGAGACTTTTCGAGCAACAATTGAAACATGATTTCGATGAGAATTTGAAGAAGTTAGATCAGAAATTATCACCAAAGTACGATGAAGATCTAAGCATATTCCAGAACAGAAAAAGCATGTCTTTAAATTTGATAGAACCGAAGGATAGAAAGATAGACAGTGGATTTGTAACACCAATGAGTCCTGAAGAAAAGAAAGACGATTCTTCATCAATCATTTCACATCCTTTAAGCGATTGTGATGTCGATATCAAGTTTGACGGGCAGTCTACTAAATTAAAGCAGATAAGGCCTTTTAGAATGCAAAATTAAGCAAATAGTGATTGATATCCATATGAAACGGGTTTACGAACCCGCCGCGGCTGATCTGAGCTCCTGATGATGAATCGCGTACCAATTCGAAACATGTTGAGCAATATTCGATTCAAACATGATTAAACGACGTAAGCAAACCCGTTTCCAATGGATTTTAATATGCCTGAGACTCATGGGAGTTTTTAATGTAAAGTAGTGATGAAATTGCCTTTTAGAAAGAATTGTCAGTTGTGTCGTTAAATGTAGGTGATAAATAATCTAAGGGGTTAGGTTACTCTGAATCTCAAGCCGGTCTGTTTGAGCGACGGGGACAAATAGGTAGTATTTTAGGGCAAATGTTAAATAGCGAATGTTTAGGGAAACGCATGTACATTTTTGCAGTTTCCAGGTAATGACTTGAAATAAGAAACTTTTTTATTTAATTTATAATGGACGGACTTATTTCGTATTGTGAACGAAATAAAATCAGTTGTAGTTGTACACAAAATGATATGTCGCTAATATAATCAGCAACAAATTGTAGGCGATAGAAGATTTGTTGCGATAGATTACATTCGATAATATTTGCTGACTGTAGGTACTTAACGTCTAAACAAACATATAAGAGCAACATTTTACTTTAATTTTGAACGATCGCATTCGTTTTAAAAATCAAGATCTTTAATTTATTCAAGTTTTAAACCTAGTAATATTTACTGCTAAAGTGTTCAACAGAAATTATATTTTGTGAAAAGTATTAGTAATTATAAGTGCACTTTATTAGAATATGGTATTCGCAAGTCACTGTTTAAGAAAGTTGTGTACAAGTTACTACAGAGAAAAGTAGCTTCGATTCTGTCAGTAGGACGCCTGTGAACATATTTAAGAGTCCTTATTCCGTTTAAAATGCTGATTGTTTAGAAATTTTTCTCTATGATCAAACATGTTTCTTAACATATTATTGATGTTACTACCTAGAACAGGGCTATTGGGATTTATATTTTAAACCTATAGCTTGAATTTTTCATTGATAATTTAATTTTGTTTCAAAAACTACTCGAAATTGACAAAATTCACGCGGAAAATTAGTTTTTTCAATTTAGTTTCGACTGCACGCAATGAAATCATGAAATAGCTATGTTACCTCCTAAAACTCGGGAAAAAGTATTATTCCCTTCAAAAAGTTGGTTAAAATTATCAATATACTTGTCATAATATGAAAAAAAAAAGGAATAATGCCTCTTAATTTTCGACTTTCATCACAAGTTTTGCAGCACAAGTCATGTTGAGTAGTGACGTCATCGCAGAATAATGACTTGGGCAAAAAACAATGGACGCGACTAACCTGATGAAATTAGTAGCGTAATTGGGACTATTTTGCGATTTAAATAATAAAATGGGGTAAAACGGAATAATAGTTTGACATGTTTCTAATCGATTCGCGATTTATAATCATGTGCTTCGATCGGTTGCGACGGTTACCAAAAGCAACACGCAGATATTCGACTTAAATGGCGTGAGTAAATTCGTTTTATATATATTTTGATGTCTGTGGGAGTGTTTTATGTAAAATTGGAGTCTTTGTTTTTTGGTTTATCCCAATTCAGCCAAGAGAAGCGGGGATAACAGATCCAGAAGCCCCAATATTGCACTACCAATAAACTATGAGTAATTCTCCGTTAAAAGATAATGAGGTTACGCTTAAAGGTTGCCAATTTATAAGGCCTAAGTTGTTTTATGACATAGAAGGCAAACGAGACAAGTACTTAAGTCTTTAAAATTGTGACCAGAAATTGTGGAAGTAATGCACACTCATACGTGCCTTTAGAATAGATATCAATAAATGGCGTTACTATAGTTAGTACTATGTTACACTTTGTCTTATGCATTATTTACTGTTGAATAAATTATTTACTTTTAAGTACCGTGATCTAAAGACAAGGTCTGACACTTTGGCTAGCAACACTTGCTTATAAATAAATAATTATACTCATACAAAAAAAATGCATTAAACTTGACAGTGTACTTGACTAAATCTTAGTTTTTCGTAATAATTGATTTAGAAACATCATGTGTTTCTATCATTCATGAAATTCATACAGGAACCGGGGAGTATTATGATATATCACAGAAACGGATGACAGAACCAATATAGGTACTTGAAAAAGTATGAAAATGCTCTGAGTGATGCTCAATTGCTCATTTTTTATTGTAATTGTATTTATTTATTCGTTGTGTACTTTGCAAATGTTTAACGATATACTATATTTTCGACTGAATAACACTGAATTGGTCATAAAAATAATGCACCCAATCGTACCGTGTTGACGTCAGCTAGTATCGCCCGTCATTGCCGAATAGCATTCCTTGTATAAGGATCACCGATTATAGTAACTCCATCTAGTGGTTCCAAAACGAAAAATGAGAGGCAATAGGGATTTTCGACAGTAGGTAGCCCACTGTGCCGCGACAGTTACCAACGTTTAGCCATAATCATGGAATAAGCACACCGGCTAGTGAGACTTGCTACGTCACTTATTAGTTGCCAGTTTATGATAACAAAATAATTATGAGGAAAAAAATATTTGCCACCAGTAGTAAAAAAAAAATATGCATACATATATATATATATATGCATTGTAGTTGTCATGTTCTTTGACTAAATTGTATTTTGTCGTAATAATTAATTCAAAACACGATTTAATGAGATTCAGTCAGGTAACAAAGGAATCGGGGAGTATTATGATATACATCTGGCAACACAGGAACGGATTGACAGAACCAACCAACTAATCATAGCGTGAAGTCAAAAGTCCATCTGTCATTTCGGAGTGCTTGTTTTACCATGGCTATAATGCTTACAGTACTTTTATCTCACGAGCGCGGGTGAGCCATGTTTGTGTGAGTAATGTACATGCACATTGGCTCTGTGTGGGTGAGCCGGAACTGTTCGCTCCCGAGCTCACCCACACAGAGCCAATGTGTACATCTACTCACACAAACATGGCTCACCCGCGCTCGTGATATAAAAGTACTGTAGTTAAAGCTGAGTGTAGCAGTAGATGGCTTGTGAAAGTACTGCTACTGTGATCACTAAACCGTTTTCAGTAATGTGAACGATATGGATAAAGCTTAGCTTAGTAGATTACATTTTTATGATAACGATAAGGAAAAATAAACGTTGTAATGTATATATGAAGTTTTAATTTGTCTCTCTCTCTCTATCATATAACAAGGAACAGATTTTACTCTATGACAAAATTACAAAAACAAAACAATACAATAAATTAAAAACACCCTCGACTCAAGTAGCTGTTCATCATGAGACCATCATTCAATGAGGGAAAGAAAATGCTACTAAAACTGAACATAACTACAAAATTTTAAGTTCTTAGATTCAATATTGCCTTGTCACTTGTTTCAATTGAAAATGCATATCGTCGGGGATAGTGCAATACCGCGTAAGTAACAGCGGTCAATAAAGTTCTCATTTCAATAAAATACTTGGTATTTGTTTGAATATTGGTTCATATCTAGACTTGTTACTTACGCGGTATTGCACTAACCCCGACGATATCATGGCAACTACTGGTGCTTTTTGCACCAAACATAGCTAAGAATAAAACCCATCTCGACGTCATTCGATAAAAAAAACTGCAATCAATTTGGTCTATCCGTTTGGGGGTGATGCCACAGACAGACACACAGATACACAATCGTTATCAGCGAAGAATTCTATTTTTATGTCTGCGTACTAGGTTACAAAGTATTCTTAATTCTAGCTTTCTAGCCACAAATAACTCTGCAACAAAGTTTTGACGCCGAATCTTAATCAGATCACAAAATGGATTTAACCAAGTCAACGGTCCACCTTGTTGAGGGCCTTCCCACGGTGCGTCACACTGCTGCGGTCGCCACTCAAGAACCTTTCTGCCCCAACGAAAAAAATAAAGAAAAAGGAATCCACCCATTAAATAAAACAATAACAGTAATTCAAAATATTTATTCGCATTATATCACAGTACTGGCGACCGAATAGTTTGCAATTGGTCGCTAAAGTACGGAACACTACATTAACGATATACGTAACATATACCTAACAAACATATAAAAATTGTTTTGGAGGTAAGGTGAGGTGGGTAAGACTATCAGCGGGGCAAGACCGACACAGTCCAATTGGGTGAATAAACTTTTTTGTGTTGTTTACTCTGTCCCCGTTGTCCAAGTGACATCTTCATACTGTTTCATAGAAAAATGCTTAGGTTGTCCGAGAGACAAATTTTGCGTAACCATAGCAACAAGGTGCACTTAAAATTTGATTCACCCAATTACTAACTGTTAGCTTACCTCAGTAGACAATAAACTATGTTTAGTCTTATCTCACCTTACCTTATTTAGATAAAGTTATGGATAGACGAGGTAAATACTGATAAAAGTTTCGGCACGTCAGGTTTGACATAAATGTATTCACCTAATAAGGTCGGTCGGGGCAAGTTTTTTTTAATTCATAGTGAGTACGAGCAAACGGATCGCCTGGTGGTAAGCGATTAGCGTCACATAGACACCTGCAACACCAGAAGAGTCACAAGTGCGTTGCCGGCCTTTGAGGTGGGAATACGCTCTTTTCTTGAAGGTTTGCAAGTCGTTTCGGTCCGGGAATACCGCACAAGTGCACCTGCCATATCGAAATATCGACAAATACCTACAGATGTTATTACTACCGCTTTACAACCGCGCAACTATTAGTTAGTTGGCAAAAGTACGGCGTTAGTAGTATATCTGTACTTTTCGATATTTCGATCCGTTAGGTGCACTTGTCCTGGCTAACTTAGTATTTCGCATAAGATGTCAATCATCCATAACTTATGTTTATGTATGTAGTACATTTTTTGCCCGAATATTCACAGCTCGCAAAGCATTACCTATATTCAAATTTTAAAAACGATTATTAGGTGAAATAATTTTATGTTTAACATAATTGTACGTTTCGAACACTTTTCGCATATTATTTAGTAATTTAATGATACAGACTTTTTTTACTAATAATTGAACATTCAGTTGCGAAAATGAATATGTATTGTACATATTTATTTGAAGGTACGTCTGTATGAGAGTCTGCCGGTCTATATAAAAAAGTAGTCTAACATAAAAGAGTAAAAATTAAAAAGTGGCAATATTGTAGTGTCGTCCGTTTCTAATCAATCCAAGAAAACGGGGACGACACTACAGTATTGCCACTTTTTAAGTTCTAGCAATTAACATGAACGTTTCCTTTATGAATATTATTTATTCGTATTTTAAATTATTGGGTCATCATTTGAATATTATTAATGACATTAGAAACAACTTTAGGTTCCGTAAAGTAAGGCTATTTGGAAAGTCAAGTGGTTATGGAACTAAGGAAAAAAAAACGTTTTTTATCATTTGAACATACATACTTTCAGGTATACATACTTTCCAACTATTGCGATGTGAACATATGTATATTGGGGCCTAAAACCTTTGTATATAGATTCGGTCTGCATAGCGGACCTGTACCTCAGTTGGAAGAGCACTGCTCCTATTAAACAGAGGTCTTGGGTTCGAGTCCCTGGACTGCAGTGGATCGTATAAAATGTTGGCTTCTTTCTTATTTATCCTTTGTATCGAATCTATATACAATCACGTCAATATGAAAGCTGCTTGAAATCTCATATCATTGTCATTGTGACAAGGTTCTATAGTAGCCTAGAAATCAAATTGGTTGACTGTACACTTATGTCACATTCATTAATTTACCACTGGTGATCGGTAGGTATGTATACTGATAATACTGGTCAAAAAAATATAAGAGCCAGGTAATTTTTGATTTTGACACCCATTTTAACTAACTTCAATACATGACCTTAATTAAGAAAAATAAATACCTTGGGGTTTGAAATTATGTAGTTATAACTCACTACGGTGATGTTTATTTACTATTAATCAGAAGATTTTACATGAAAATTGCAAATTTTTAGTGTGTCAAATACAAGTGGTCCTTCTTTTCTTTTGGGCAGTCTATAATGCACGTAGAAAAATGCCTATTTATTAACTAAAATTATAATAGCACCACAATAACTGGATGAGGTAACCTTTTGTTCAAATTGACATTCACGCTAAAACATTATCATTCGAATATTTATATAAAAATGGGTTACTTTCCGGGCAGCTAAAATATTGTTTTCAGTAGTTTATATGAAAAAAATACTTTCTGTTGAGTTTCCTTCGGCTTTCCTCTCAACAGCGGTCTTCTTTTGGGAAATGCCGGTAGATTGACGATCACTTGGCCTACTTACAGAATAAATGATTTCAATTTCAATTATTTGGCATCCATAATAACATGACAGCTAAAATGATAACGTAGCGTACAGCATGTATATTTGATATAACCGCAAACTTTACGGGGTCTTAGTATAGGCACTTATTAATCACATCAAAAAATCGAACTTTTTTTTTCCCCATATAAAATAATTCAGCACGCAATGTATTTGTTTGTTGACACTTAACATCGCGATGTCACAACTGTCACTAGTAATAACTTTTATTAAGTGTACGCCATACATTGCTGCTCAGAAAATTTACAAAAAATAATTACGCTACGAGAGTTAACGCTAAACTAATAATTGTTATAAATATCAGATTATAGCAGTAGAATCTGTCTGGTTTCAATTTGTGGTTATATCAAATATTCACGCTGTAAATGCGAAGAAAAAATATATTTAATTTAGCTGCCAAGTTTTTATTTTTGTAGGTTAGGTTAGTTTTCTATTTTAGCTACCTGGTTAAAACGCCTACACATATTATAAAGTTGACAATCGTTCGAGATCCGCTGATCAAAATCAAGATTTTCTAAGAAATTTTCCTAAGTACATGCTACTTATATTTAAAGCTGTAATTTAAGTAACTTACATTAACGCATAAAAATAAGTGTAATCACAACATACACAATTGACATTAGTAATTCGCGTAATAATACACAATTAAAGATTTATTCGAGCCACATGTGTTACTGGATCCTGTTGTTTTTATAGACAAACACTTCACGGAATGCTTCATCGAATTATCATTTCATAGATATAAGGCGAGGGGAGCGATTTCACCCTTATGTTTTCAGTTTACTTATTCGCACGAAGCGATTTGCTGCATCATTTCTAATGGGAACCGCATAGGAATGGAACTCGCTCCCATCGTGTGTATTTACGGATAATTATAATTTAGGTATCTTCAAGGTAAGAGTGAATAGGCTATTACTGATCCGGCGAGCTACATCCTCGACCCCGTATTCACTTACCATCAGGTGATACTGAGGACAATCGCCGGTCAGAATGTGAATTGAATAAAAACCTAGGTTAGGTTAGATTTCGGGTTCGAAATGAAAATTTGATGAAACAGTTGTCTATAATTATAGACAAATTGCATATGAATAGGGTATTCAATTTTTTTTGGACACAAATAGCAGTAATACTTGCTAAAAGGATCAAAAACTAGCAGCTCTTAAATTTTTCCTCATCATAGTTTGCCCGAAATCATTTTTTAAATTTTCAACATGATAGTTTCCTCTTGTTTGATGAACGGCTAAATGCCCTGAAAACCCTTTATTTTTTAATCTGGTCGATGACTGATGTCAATTATTAAAATTTCAACGGTTTCAGTTTGACACGTGTCAAAAAAACTTTGCTTACCCTATTAAAATATTTCGTTTTCTTTTGTAAATTTTTATTGGTGTGCAATAAAGTATTGTTGTATTGTATTGTAAGCTTAATTTGAAAAAATACGATATAAGATTTATTTAGTGTTTATATCGAATGTAATGTAATTAAAGCACTCTCGTTTTCTGGGCAGCATTTAAATGCAATAAGCACCTTTATTAAGACACTACATTTAATATTTTAATTTTGAAACAGCAATTTTTATTCCACTATCTATTTAATCCATTGAAAATAAAAAAGTATTTTTACGACTAAATTAATGATGCCTTTATCACAATTATTTAAGTAGATTTTGCCCGCAAAAGTAAATTTCACTAAATAAAAATAAGATTAAACATAAATTCAATATTAAAATTCGTAATAAAATGCATTAAACACTTAAAAAAAATAAGTAAATAAATTGTAATTATAGTACAA
Source organism: Apotomis turbidana (assembly GCA_905147355.2). Taxonomy (NCBI): domain Eukaryota; kingdom Metazoa; phylum Arthropoda; class Insecta; order Lepidoptera; family Tortricidae; genus Apotomis; species Apotomis turbidana. The sequence goes on from LR990307.1 coordinate 8,106,374, forward strand.
ATCATAAAACAATACTGTTAAGTTTCTCTGCCAAGGTACAAACATAGTCAGCGTCAAATATTCTATATCATCCAATGTACCAAATATATTTTAGTCGTGATTGGAAAATTGGTGGAAAAATTAGCTTCTTAGTCGTGAATGGAAAAGTGGTGTAAAAATGGAATGTGGTGGGGAGGGTCACACTCAGCAAGTTTTACTACGGGCAAACTATGAAATCGCAAAGAAAAAATCTGATGTTCCATACATTTCGGGATTTGCCATTTCATGGTTGGCCCACAGTAAAAGTTGCTCAGTGTGACGCCCCCCATCACCCTCTGCCACTCCTATTCACAACTGAAAAGTCATCCCTTTTTCATGTTTTTTACATGACTTGAACTGTATCAGGGCAGCCCTCACTACCAATGAGTCGGACTTTGTGTGGGAGTATAACCCGCTAATGGGACTATCTCCGCGCCACAGGGGTGATTATGAAAGTCACCCTGTATATCAATGGTAATAGCGAATGTGCACAACGAAGGTGCTGCTATCTGGTGCCACCAATACGAATATTTCACCTCTCATTACTTGAAACTAAAATTTACGTCACCCTTGGCCGTAAACGGGGAAGAATCTCACTTACTGGCCAAGGCATGACGTACATTAGACAAATCACGGGCGGTATCGTAAAGCCCCAGATTGCATATTTACGGCCCTCACCTTCGGCTTGGCCCACAAACACCTGCGATCTGGGACATTCACTAATTTACCACATATACAGAGTGCACGTTCCCTATAGAGAAAGCTAGATGAACTATAATAAAAGATACCAACATTGGCAGTTATTTTGCACCATTCATTCATCATAGTTGTAATTTATGTGCTATTTTGGATATTACAGGCTATTTCATACTGACTGCAGTACGTGCCTTTCTCTTAAGAAGTAATTTTTTTTTCGTTTTTCGTGATAAACCAACAGCCTAGCCAAGTTTTATCGCTCTCGCCTTCGGCTTGTACGTTCTTTAATCTTACTGTTTACTCGATTTCAGCGCCAGAAGCATCGTTTGTGATGCATCGTTTTTAGGGTTCCGCAAACATAATTATATACGGAACCCTTATAGCACTTTTCTGCTTTAGATATCCTTTAATCGCTTTTGATTTTTTGTGCCAGCATCTTGTTGTAGCTCTGAAAAGAATAAAAATAACTTAATGTTAGCCATAATATGTTTACTTTAATAGGAGATTAAAATATATTAATGAAATCAATAATATATCAAAAGTAGCCAATTAAATTTAACCTTAAGTAAAAGATAAAACTAAAGAACTAAAATCTAATATTTTAACTGTATCCCGAAGTACAAATTTATTATTTTTTTAGAGTGAATTTGTCTATAATCAATAGCTTCATGGTAAACAGGGATACACCCGCCATCCTGACAGTCAGAATGGCGAGTATTCACACTGTAATAACTTTATATATACGGAGCGGTATCATTTTTAAAGCAGGTACTAAATAGTACATTTTAAGTATTTTTCCTCCCGCTATTCTGACGCTCACTTTAAGACCATGAAGATGACATTCGAAACGTCAAGGTCGAGGTTTATAAATAATATAAACACAAAGGTGAAAGAAAAGTGTAATGTGATCCACTGCAATGTACGCAGGACTCCAAACTGCGACCCTACGTTTCCGGTGTAGTGCTCTCCCAACTGAGCTATCACATCGTTACGTCAATCACACCAAATCCTTGATTCCATAATTCTACGCTACTGGAGCGCCCTCTGCGCCATATACGTCATGTGTTTGTGCCAATATTTATAAAAAAAAATGTGGTATTTCCACATTAAAAACAGAATAGATAAAATGATTATATCAAAAAATATGTATTCAAGTTAAAAAAAAATAACTTCTATGATTTTCTTATGGATGTATTTGTCAGAACTGGATCAAATTTAAATGGGACCACACGGGAAGCACCAGCTTCCAAATAAAAAAAGAATCATCAAAATCGGTTCACCCAGTCGAAAGTTCTGAGGTAAACATAAAAAAGAATCAAATTGAGAATCCTCCTCCTTTTTTTGAAGACGGTTAAAAATAAGAATGCTCACCTCCTCAGCCATCTGGTAGAGCAGAGCTGCTGTGTCCCGCCCGGTCTGTTCCACCAGCGACTTGAATATGCCTCCGTCGCCCTCGCTCGCCTCCGACCTGCACACAGCAATACAACTCCACCGTAAGGCCTTACAAAACTTAGAGCAATAAAATAAAATAAATAAATATCAGACAACATTACACAAATCGATCTAGTCCCAAATTAAGCTCACGAAGGCTTGTGTTATGGGTACTAGACGACGATATACATACTTATGTAGATTAATATATACTTAAATACATAGAACAACCATGACCCGAGCACAAATATTCGAGTTCATCACACAAATATTTGCCCTGGCCGGGATTCGAACCGGGGACCGCCGGCTCAGTAGGTGCTTACAAACTGAGTCAACCGCGTCGTCAAGAACCGCACTTACAGTACGATTTTTTCTTAAATACACATTTGACACATGACAGGATCCATATAACGTAAATCTGAACGACCTATTGAATTTCATAAATGACATAGCGGTTTTCAAGTACAAATCTATAAACGTTTTTTTACTTTCTATTTGATACAATTGAGTTCATGTTATTTTATTTCTTATCACGTTACTGAAGTATTTAACGATAATAAATGATTACATAGACAGTTACGTACTACGTCTTTAATAAAAAAATACGCTGTTTTGTGACTAAATCTTGCGTTTCGTTCATGTTCTATTGTGTAGAAATCTATTACATCGAGACATTTATAATCTGAAGAAAGAACAGTAATATTGAAAGCTCCAGTGAGTCAAGCTAGCTCTAACTCGTAGTTAAAAAAAATATTGATATACACAAAACAAACAAAACTATATGCAGGTATAAGGCCTCTTCCAATTGTGACGAAATTTTGGAAACTGAATGACAAATGGGTACATGGGCTAGCATCACTGTCACTCACCGGTTGGAGTAGGTCCGCGTCCTGTCGCGCGACACGACCAGCGTCTCGCTCTGTTCGTTGTCTCGCTCTGTTCTTTGCTCGAATGTGAAGTTCTCCGGGATCGCTAGAGGCGCCTGTAACATTTAATTTTCATTTAATGTGACTATAAATACTTAAGTAGGTACTAGTAATCGAACAATAGTATATTACTGCAGACGGGTAGGGGCTTGCCCGCTAGTGTTACTTCGAGTTTGTCACAAAATATTTGCCCTTGCCGGAATTCAAACCCAAGACCTAGGAAAGACAAAGTGCAGAAGGATCTGTACGCCCTAAAACGCTGACTGGTTATAAAAGGCGCAAAACAGAATGGCTTTCTTTTGTGTCAGAGTTAAAGATCCTGTTTGGGTCACTAAGCCAGAATAGCAAGTCAATAAGTAGGTAAGTAAGTGCGTGAGTAAATAATAAATAGGGAAGTAAGTTAGTGAGAATGTAAATAACTGAGTAAATAGGTAACCAAGTGAGTGAGTAAGTACATAAATAGGTAAGTAGGTAAGTTAGTGAGTATGCAAATGGGTAAAGTAAGTAAGTAAGTGAGTGAGTGAGTGAGTGAGTGAGTGAGTGAGTGAGTGAGTATAGGTCGATTCACTAAAGCTGGCGTGAATGGATTGAATGAAAGTTATGTCACTTGTCACTTCAAGTGTTAGTGTGAGTGCCGTTCTTATACAGGGGCCTCCTAATATTTTGTAAACAAGAACAAAATGGGTTTTAGTTATTCAAGAAAAATAAAAGTTATTACGTATAATATAAGCATAATCTGCACAATATTTAGACTAAACAAGTAATATATATGTCCGAAAGGTATATTTAACTGTTTGAACAAAAATATTTTACTATCATGGTGTTTTATGCCGACGCTAGTTTTTTGGCATACTTTAGATTTTGACTGTTGTAAGGCAGTGTAATTGTACATATTGCTTAATATTCATGCAATCTGTGTATGACCAGAATTAGGATGTGGGATGATACTATTCCATTGTCTCGTATGAGTTTGACCATGTGGGACTATGCAATGGTATTAACGTAACCCACATTTTCTTCTTGTCTTCGCGGCCTGGTAAAGGGTTAATGTCAAGAATTAATAGGTGACGGACGACGAATTATAAAAAACCGCCCAAGAGCATGTCGGGCCACGCTCAGTGTAGGGTCCCGTAGTTGCCCGTCCTTCACAAATAGACGAAAATTACGAGAAAGATTTCAAGCCCTATAAAAAGGTCGTACACGCCAAGAAACAGTAATTACTAATTACTTATTATCTTTTGGAAGTTCTCTATTATACGCGACAGATTGATCGAAATGTTTTAATATAGTTTGGCATTTAACCAATATGTGTAACGTTCGAAGTGTAGGGACACCACGCGGCACTTACGTAATTTTAAAGAAAATTATGAAATTTTGCAATAACTCAAAAACGGCTGGACCGATTTTATTCAATATAGTTTTCATTGAAAGTACTAGTATCCGAGGCTAAGCCCCATTCGATTCAATAAGTTATGCTCAGAAATGGCTCGGCCCTCCGTCGAGCTAAGATTACTAAATTTTGTTTGTCCGATATTATCCGCAGTTGACCAAATATTCAAAATCCGATTTCATATTCTGAGTCGGAGGACCCAAAAGCCCCCCAATACCGAGTTCCAGCCCCCTCGGACCAATTTGAAATTTTCGAAACAAAAAAAAAGTCGCCCATTTGTTTTTTTTTTCTTAGACTGTACTCGGGTGGGGGTCCCCTATGATATTTGTTTGAGCATCCCCTACCCATCTCCAGCCGTTTACGAGATACGGGACTCCTAAAAAAAATCTCCATACAAATCTTGTTTTTTTCGATATTTTCCGACTTTGACCGAATTTTCGGACACCGATTTCAGATTCATATTTGTGAGCCCCAAATGCCCCCGATACCGAGTTTCAGCTTCCTAGCACCAATTTGAAATTTTGGAAAAAAAAGCCATTCGTCATATTGAATTTAATTCGGTTCGATAATATTTTGTAGTATTCTTTATACTGCTGAATTTGGGCGGTTATGCGTCTAGTTTGTCTACAAATACGTTTTCAATAATCACTTATTGTATCAACCTGTATGTAATCATTTTGTGACGCACACATAAATATTATCATTCACTCATTCAATCCATTCGCGCCAGCTTTAGTGAATCGACCTTATAGTAATTAAGTAAAGTTACCTGGCTCTTGGACAGAAGGGAGCGCCGCGGCGCGTCGCGTGCGCCGGACTGCAGCAGCTCGAAGGGATGCCCAGATTCTACGATGCGGCCGCTGCAAATAATCAATCAAGAAATTTAAACATTATAGTCCCCTGGGCCACGGGACAGAACACCATAAGAAAAAGTTAATTCACTCAAAATAACAGTCTCTCAATTAATACAATTTATATGATTTACACTGGAGATATTTTAAAACAAAAAATGGTCATAACTCGAAAACTAAACAGAGTTCGGCTTACTTATAAGACCTTTTTTTTCTACACATACTCAGGAATGCGCTGGTGAAATTATTTGGATTCCTTACGAGTAACTGTATATTTGGTTAGGTCGTGGCTTTTTTAATTTTGAATTTAGGTTATGTATAAAGTGTGAGGGTGTTACCGGTCCATGACGATGACGCGGTCGTAGTCCATGACAGTGTTGAGCCGGTGCGCGATCGTGAGCACGGTGGAGTGCGCGAACTTGCTGCGTATCGTGTTCTGGATCTGCTTGTCCGTTCTGTAACAAACAAGTCATTTATTGACGGAGCGAAGGAGTCTGTCAGCTGTCTCTGACCGGAGCTGAACTTGTTATACACACACAGAGTACACTCACTGGATGTCCACGTTGGCCGTGGCCTCGCCGATTATAAGCACGCCAGGCACACCAGCGGTCTCTGGCCAGAACTGTACTCGTTATTACACTCACTCGGTGTCCACGTTGGCCGTGGCCTCATCTAGCACGTGCACGCCAGGCACACCAGCTGTCTTTGGCAGGAGCTGAACTTGTTATACACACACAGAGTACACTCACTGGATGTCCACGTTGGCCGAGGCCTCGTCCAGCTCGTGCACGCTAGGCACACCAGCTGTCTCTGGCAGGAGCTGAACTTGTTATACACCCACAGAGTACACTCACTCGGTGTCCACGTTGGCCGTGGCCTCGTCCAGCTCGTGCACTGTAGGCACACCAGCTGTCTCTGGCAGGAGCTGAACTTGTTATACACCCACAGAGTACACTCACTCGGTGTCCACGTTGGCCGTGGCCTCGTCCAGCTCCTGCACGCTAGGCACACCAGCTGTCGTTGGCAGGAGCTGAACTTGTTATACACCCATAGAGTACACTCACTCGGTGTCCACGTTGGCCGTGGCCTCGTCCAGCTCGTGCACGGTAGGCACACCAGCTGTCTTTGGCAGGAGCTGAACTTGTTATACACCCACAGAGTACACTCACTTTGTATCCACGTTGGCCGTGGCCTCATGCAGCACGTTCACGCCAAGCACACCAGCTGACTCTGGCAGGAGCTGAACTTGTTATACACACACAGAGTACACTCACTGGATGTCCACGTTGGCCGTGGCCTCATCTAGCACGTGCACGCCAGGCACACCAGCTATCTCTGGCAGGCGCTGAACTTGTTATACACACACAGAGTACTCACTATATCCACGTTGGCCGTGGCCTCGCCCATTATAAGCACGCCAGGCAAACCAGCGGTCTCTGGCCAGAACTGTACTCGTTATTCCACTCACTCGGTGTCCACGTTGGCGGTGGCCTCGTCCAGCACGAGCACGCGGCAGCGCGCGAGCGCGGCGCGCGCCAGGCACACCAGCTGTCTCTGGCCGGCGCTGAAGTTGCCGCCGCCGTCGCCGACCATCGTGGACAGACCGGCGGGTAGGTTGTTTATCATTTCTGTTAACTCCACCTGGAAACATACGAAATTATAATATGATATGAAATCAGAGCCACCTGTTGGTACAGTGGAGTTCATTAATTTAGTGAACTCACCCCTCGTATTAATGGCATAGAGGTGTGTTCATATTTTTGATAACACTTTTGATCATAAATTTAAGAACGATCGACTGAAATGAAATGAAATGCAATAATTTATTCAGTAATTAGACCACAGGGGCACTTTTACCAGTCAGATTGTGAATCTACCGGAATTTCCCAAGAGGAGACCGCTGTTGAGAAGAGAGCCGAAAGAAACTCAACAGTACTGACTGTCAGGGATAGCATCCTATGATACTTTTTACACGAATACCAACTATCATATCAACTGACCTCATGCAACGCCTTGTATATCTCCGCGTCGGAGTAGACGTGTTCGGGGTCCAGGTTGTCCCGCAGCGGGCCCGCGAACAGCGCCGGCCGCTGCGGCAGCGCGACCAGGCGCCGCCGCCACGAGCGGAGCCCGGCCTCTTCCGGCAACACGCCGTCTACGGTTATCTTGCCTGACGTCTTGCCTAGCCTGGTGGGAATAGATGATCTGCATCATTTATCGAGTAACGATGGGAATCAGAAATGCGAAATCCGATCAAATCACATCAAAGACAAGATTAAGAGAAAGTAGGATGCTTTAGGAAATGCATTTACAACAAAGAAATCAAATTGTTTATTATTTGTTCAACATAACATAGGTAAGTAGACACATTTATTAAGAGGTTTACACTCACGTGAAATTGTGAGGACCGGCCCGACATAGTTCGAACTTGTATGGAGGTCCTGTTGTTTATCTGGCCGTTCCTGACATTTTCACGCTAAATACGTTTGTTAAATGTCTCTGACGAGTTTTAATAAGACTATAGATAAGTTGGTTCATAAAGGTCTAATAATTTTAATTGGTATCACTAATGAGGTAACTAAAAAAAGTTTTAAAGTAAAGTGGTATGTATCAAGCAAAATTTGAAATAACACTTCTATGTAATTTTTTGGGACATTAATGTTAGGTTAGATTACCTTTAAGAGGCCTTATTCCTTTTAAAATGCTGATTGTTTAGACATTTTTATCTATGATCAAACATGTTTCTTAACATATTATTGATGTTACTACCTAGAAAAGGGCTATTGGGATTTATTGGTATATAATATATTTGAAACCTACAGTTGGAATTTTTCATTGATAATTTTTGTTTCAAAAACTACTCGAAATCGACAAAATTCACGCGGAAAATTAGTTTTTTTTACTTATTTTCGACTGCACGCAATAAAAGCGTGAAATAGCTATGTTACTACCTAGAACTCGGTAAAAAGTATTATTTCACTTCAAAAAGTTGGTTAAAATTATCAATATATTTGTCGTAATATGAAAAAAAAAAATTTTAAAAGGAATAAGGCCTCTTAAAAGACACAATACAGGAAATGATTAAGTCCAAAAAAAATGTGTAGCGCAACACGCACACACTACAACACTTTTTTCAAGAAGTTAAATTGTAATAACTATTGTCCCCTGCATCACGGGACAGAATAACAACAAAAAAAAGTTGATCCACCCATATAAGAATGTGTAAGACGATGATACTAAGTACTAACACAAAGTAAGAATTTTGCATCACGCCTCTTTTTTGCAAGTCTGAATTTACTTTTTTAACCTTCCTTTGGCTAACTTATGATAATGAAGAAGTGCGAATTTCAAAGGATTTACTGCCTCGTGACATACCTGCATACATTTTGTAATGCAGTGAAATTTTAATGCAATAAGAAAATTCATTTCCGTAATTTCAATTCATAGTTCAAATTACAATTTGTAATTGCAATTCATAATTCGTAATGCAAATACTTTTTGCCCAACACTGCCAAACACAAATATTCGAGTTCATGACACAAATATTTGCCCTGGCCGGGATTCGAACCCGGGACCGCCGGCTCAGTAGGTCTACAAACTGCGCCAGCCGCGTCGTCAAACCTGGTACATACCTGAACAGCGCCTGTATGAGCGAGCTCTTGCCCGCGCCCGTCCTGCCCACCACGGCCACCTTCTCCGCGGGCCGCACCACGAAGCTAACCCCGCGGATTGCGTACGTCGGGGACTCCACCACTTTTGCGTCTTTCGGCTCTTTGGGGGCTTCCGCCTCCTTTTTGGGGGGCTTCTCGTATTCTAGGGATACGTCTTCGAAGGCGATTTCACCTGTAAATATTTCAATTGTTAGTTGACTCGATGGCTGTCATTATTTGAAAGAAAGAAAAAAAGGAAATACATTTATTCGTGGCGTGGCCATAAAACATAATTACACAGATTTGAGAGTTCACCTGACGGAACTCGAAAAGGGGAGCCCAAATCGCAATGGCAACCGACAAAACGAAAATAGTCTTAATTACGACATATTTTAGAGAAATCTACCAGTTCCTGGAAATAAAACAGCGCAGAAACATTCCCATTTATTATTTAAGAAAGTACATCTAATGGATATGATTTAGTGTAAAGTATCCCAAGATGATGTCGAGGAGAGAGCGAAGTGGATAAGTAAAGTACGGAAAGCTGACCTCATCACCATGTGGAAGGGAAGGGAGGATGAGAGGGATAGAGATAGGGAGAAAGAGAGAGAGAGAGAGAGAGAAAGAAGCTTATTAAACAAACCTTCTTCAGGTCACTGCTCAAAATTTAGTCTTCGATGCTTCATCCTGAGTGCTTTAGTTGGGATAATGGCCAGGAAAATAGAGGGAATGCTTAAACAAACCTTTTTCAGGCCACAGCTCGAAATTTAGTCCTGGATGGTTCATCTTGAGCGCTTTAGTGTCAACATCGACTGGTTTCTCCGGCGGCAAATTGGTGTACTCCAACATACGTTCCACCTACAAATTAATATAATAATTTCATTTTTGCTTGTCATGCAGGGAAGAAAAACGCCTAAGAACGTAAGATCGTAAACAGATGTGTAATTACGCCCAACGTTTTCATAGACGTTATTCCATTGAAATAAAGAACTGCCAGACGATCAAAAATTTCGGCCGATCTGATGAATTTGGTTTGTAACAAGTTTTTTTATTTATTTCATAGGAATTATTTTATGGTTTCCATTCAAACCCTAGAGGCCTCGCTTCACGAAGCTACTTGACGTACTTTTTGAGCAGGAGATGTGAAAAAGAAAATAATAGTCTGAGCCGTAAGTAATTCATGAATCATGATCAGACGCCGCAACGGAGCCACGCCGTTATGTCGCCCAAAAATCTAACTAGTTTTAAGTCTTGTTTATACATATTTTTGTAGTTCACAGTGTCTATATTTTATGATTGTAAACCTGTGCAATTTATTAGAATAATTAAATGATAAAATTATGCTTAATACTTACCGATGTCATCTGGTTCTCCACCTCGGCAGTCTGCCGCATGCCGTACTGGCACATGCCCACTAGACCAATCACTTGGGTTATGGCCAGGCCGACGTTGCCTCCCATTGTTTCTAGACAAATTAGTATATTTTAAGTAACAAGTCCGTTGAGCTTATTAACTTTGATACAGGTTAAATTTGATAGTGTATAAAAAAAAGCGCGTGGCAAAAAATAATGGCAAGGTTTCACCTCCCTCCGGTTTACTAAAAGATTTGTTAAAGCACCGTTATTAAATTAATTGCCTTCAGGACATTACCACTGTCACTCTCACTGTCTCACTGTCAATCTCACTGTACCGTCTTGCCTACTAACCCACCGCCAAACAGCAATGTTCGCATTGTTGTGTTCCGGTGTGGGGGTAAGATAGCCGGTGAAATTACTAGCATAGAGGCATTCTATCTTCGTCCTCCGGGTAGGCAAGCACTTGTGACTCCTCTGGTGTTGCAGGTGTTTATGGGCGACGGTAATCGCTTTCCATCAGGCGATACGTTTGCTCGTTTGGCCCCTATGACATTAAAAAAAAAACCCACAGCCACAGTGGTACAGTGAGATTTAGTAGGTAATGTCCTTACCTTGTCCAGCGAAGAGGAAGAAGCTAAAGGTGACGAAGCCGAGGTACAGGCAGCAGAGCATGTCCATCCACAGACCGAACGCCCTGTTCGTCTCCAGCACCAGGGTCCATGAGGAGCTGTGCAGGTCCTGAGGGTACAGTTTTAGTGGACCACGTTGTATTATTCGATGGCCTTTTAGAAAAATGGGACCGTATTACTTAGATTCCGCTGTCCAAAACGGGACCCTATTACTAAGACTCCCCCCCCCCCCTGTCCGTCCGTCTCATGAACCTTGATATAAACAGTTTATATTTTGCACAAATGATGTATTTCTGTTGCCGCTATAATAAATACAAAAATAAAACAGAATAAAATAAATCTTGATAGCTTGATGCAGGATTGTCATTTGTTTTGTATGTGCGCGCGGCGCCGTGTCGGCCTGCCGATCTGTTTTCATAATTTTTCTACTCCAGTACTTTTTTCTGTCATTTATATAGTTACTAACTCTAATATAAAGACATAAATTATGAAAGTCTGTAAAAGTCTATACTCTACTGCTCAAAAACACACTGCTAACCGATGTTATAATGTCGCCAAAAAACCATCACTTAGTACCTCAGATTACATGATGAACAGCTGCATTCAAACAATTTGCAAATTAAAAAAAAAAACTTTTGTACTAAGGCATTGGTGCCAACTTAAAAAAGAAGTTTTATCTTCAGTGCATGGATGTTTAGTATAGTGAACGATACCTTTATGTATAAGTTAAATTTTTTTGACAGATGTTTAGTATGGTGATCGTATACCTTTATGTATAAGTTAATATTTTTTTGACAGATGGATGTCAATAAAAAAAAAGTTTATCAGAGACAATTTTTCTTTTTAATTTTGTTGATTCCGAGCGGGAACATTTAATTATTTTCTTTGTTGTTTATTTGCATTTTATTTATGAAATGTCGAGTCGTAGAAAAAGTATTGTATGCAACGTTGTATAAGTAGGTCAAAAAACGCTCGTGGCATCTTTCTTACGATGTTCGCTGCGCTCACATCGTAACCCATGCCACTCGCGTTTTTTGCCCCCTCTTATACAACGGTTGCATAAAATACTATTCCTTTGTCCTCGCATCACACCGGAACGGCTGGACAAATTTTAACGAATTTCGGTACAGGGATAGCTGGACATTCAAAGATGGTTATAGGATCACTTTTACTTTTACTCGACTACTGTAAAAAATACGAAGAAGAAGAAAGAAGAAGAAGAAATTGCGGATATCTTCCAGTAAAGTTCTAAAAATGTATCATTGCCTATAAATATTAGTATGAAATTTACCTGTAATTTGTCAAACTCTCGCGCCAGAGTGATCTGCGTGGCCTTCGTGGAGCGGATGGTGGCCAGCCCGCCCACCGTCGCAGTCGTGTGGTTCAGCGACTGGCTGCGCGCTGCGGACACACATCACATCTTCCTCACTAAACATAGGTACAGAACTCAATCTACATACAAGCACGCTCGAGCACACGCACACATAGACATTGCTCACGGACACGTCAGGATGGCACTCGCGCTCGCACTGGTCCGAACTGGTCCGAGATATCGTGTCCGTGAGCAATGTCTATGTGTGCGCTTGCTCGAGCGCGCGCGTATGTAGATTGATTTCTGTACCTATCTGTTTTGTGTCTTCGTTATCTTCAGGGTTAGTCAATTACACGGCAAAAATACTTTTCAAACAATATAAATAGAAGAGGAGCTATCGGTGAAATAAGGAACTACACTCAATGTACGTTTTTTTTTTTAACGAATTATAGCCAGTTGAGCTTGTCAAAATTATTAAAGGTCTCGCGATGGTTGATTGTGGAATTCTTCAGAGAAAATCAAAGAGCTTAAACCATTGCTGTGTTGAAATTATGAAAGGTTTTCATTTAACCGATAGCCTCCCTATTGAGAAAGAAAAAAGAAAGAAAGAAATACATTTATTCGTGACGAGACATAAAACATAATTACATAAAAGGTGTGACAGAAATTATAAGAAGATAAAATAAAACAAATACAAATAGCATGAGCTCCCTGCTGGTGCTGAGGAAAAGCCCTCGCAGCAGGAACAGCAGCCATCAGGTCACCAGATGTCACCACCAGGATGGAGATCACCTGTTCCCCTGGTCTACTCGCCAATAGCCTCGATCCTCTTGAACTCCCTGCTGGTGCTGAGGAACAGCCCTCGCAGCAGGAACAGCAGCCGCCAGGTCACCAGGCACACCACCAGGAGACCACCTGTATCAAGGGACTCACCAATAGCCTCGATCCTCTTGAGCTCGCTGCAGGTGCTGAGGAACAGCCCTCGCAGGAACAGCAGCCACCAGGTCACCAGGCACACCAGATCACCTGTATCAAGAGACTCACCAATAGCTTCGATCCTCTTGAGCTCCCTGCTGGTGCTGAGGAACAGCCCTCGCAGCAGGAACATCAGCCACCAGGTCACCAGGCACACCAGATCACCTGCTTCAAGGGACTCACCAATAGCCTCATTCCTCTTGAGCTCCCTGCTGGTGCTGAGGAACAGCCCTCGCAGCAGGAACATCAGCCACCAGGTCACCAGACACACCACCAGATCACCTGTATCAAGGGACTCACCAATAGCCTCGATCCTCTTGAGCTCCCTGCTGGTGCTGAGGAACAGCAGGAACATCAGCCACCAGGTCACCAGGCACACCAGATCACCTGCTTCAAGGGACTCACCAATAGCCTCATTCCTCTTGAGCTCCCTGCTGGTGCTGAGGAACAGCCCTCGCAGCAGGAACATCAGCCACCAGGTCACCAGGCACACCAAATCACCTGCTTCAAGGGACTCACCGATAGCCTCGATCCTCTTCAGCTCCCTGCTGGTGCTGAGGAACAGCCCTCGCAGCAGGAACATCAGCCACCAGGTCACCAGGCACACCAGATCACCTGTATCAAGGGACTCACCGATAGCCTCGATTCTCTTCAGCTCCCTGCTGGTGCTGAGGAACAGCCCTCGCAGCAGGAACAGCAGACAGGCCACCACGGCCGTCGGCAGCAGCAGCCACCAGTTCACCAGGCACACCACCACCAGGATGGAGAACACTTCCAATAAGAACTGGTGAAGAAATCAAATTAGGTGAGTATGATTACATTAAGGGCGGCAGAAGAGCAGAAAGTCAATGCACTGGAGAAGTGGTGCTGGAGACGGATGCTTGGTGTATCGTGGACTGAGTTCCGGACCAACGTCTCAATTCTAGAGAAGCTTGGAATTAAAGAGCGTCTGCTCTCTGTCGTCAGATCCCGCATCCTCAACTTCTTTGGACACGTGTCTCGGCGAGACGGAACGTCCATAGAACGCCTCGTTGTTCAAGGGAGAGTGGAAGGTGTCAGAGCTAGAGGAAGATCGCCGATGAGATGGACCGACCAGATTAAAGCCAGTGTGTCGGCTACCGTCTATGAATGCTCACGAAAAGCGGCCCTACGGGACGAATGGCGACGTGTCGTCAAACGGGTCACTCAGAACTCCACAAATGCATAATGGCCACGACCACTCTGTAAAGAGTGTAACGAAGCAGAAGAAGAAGATGATTACTAGAACGAACGTACTATAGACGCTTTCTACTTTCGTTCATTTGTTATAGAAAAGAATCATAATGCAAAGTATGAATGTAATTTCTACTATGAATCAGTGAAATAATAATGATCCCACTTCTAACCGTAATAATAGCTCGAAGAACAAATAAAGAAATAAAATGATTAAATAAATGAATATCGGATAACCTCACACAAATCGATCTAGTCCCACAGTAGGCTCTGCTAGCTCTACTGACGGGCAACAGCATATCAACTTACCCCATTTCCTTGAAGGCTGAACTACCTTCAAGGAAATGGATGGGATGACAATTTGCGATGGAAGAGCTACATTGGCAAGTGAGAACACCCAGGGTACGTCCAGAGGCGTTATTCATGACTAGACCCCGGATTTTCGTCGCAATCGCGTGACATAAATAAGGAAAAACTAACAGTTTTGAACCCAATATATTTTAACTTTTTTTTTTCAAAAATGATAATCACTATTTTTTAGTATTTTTTTTGCGGGGCCCAAGGCCTTCAGTCCGGCCAGACGGTTAAACCCGCCTCCGCCCGCGCGGCTAACCCGCGCAGTCCATATTCACGATCGTCATCAACGTCGTCGTCCGCGAGCCGTCGTCACTCGCGCTCCAAAAATAGGCACCCGCACCAGGGTGACCAGCTCAAGAACAGATCCCGCTCCCCAAGGAGCCCCTCTCCCCAACGTACCTTGCTGTCGCCGGCAAGGGCACCAAAAATAATACCGTTGGAAAGCGGCGACGGCCGTGTCATTGACCAAACCCGGGCGCCCACGCCCGCACTCTCCGACTCGCCCTTCCTCGACTCCGAGGAGGGACCATGGATTGAGGTAGCCAGGCAAAAGCGCTCTCGCAAACCTGACTCCCCCCCCCCCTAATGTTACGTTGCCCCCCCGTTCTAGAGGCTCTTCTGCCTCCCCTGTGGCGAAAACCGCGAAAACGCCACAAAATGTTGGCAAAAATTTTTTTTTTTTTAGTATTATACACTCTACTTGTTATTAAATTATAAACAATAGAAATTGAAAATCTATAGTATTTTAGATGCTTTTGTCTTTGTATATGTCTATAAATTTAAATAATATACGACAAAAATTACTTATTGGTATATTAATGCAAACCAAACATTTGATTTGTTAGGGAGAGTCCGTTAACGAAATAACAACGACGATAATTAAATCAATTGACAATTGACCTATATGTAATATTAACTAAAGATTATTAATTTATTTATGTCATTTATTGTATTAATTAACACGTCACCGCGACAAATGTCCGGGGTCTATTCATGACGTCACAGATGCTACAACTTACCCCAAAACAATCGACTAAAGCAACAGGCAGCAGCGTATCCACCTGCCCCATGTCCTTGGAGAACCTGTTCAGGATGCGACCGGATGGATTGTGGTGGAAGAACCACATCGGCGCGTTGGTGACACCCCTGGAAAATAAAAACATGTTTTTTTTTCCTTCTTCTACACAGAAAGTAGGTTATTTTAGGTTCCCGAAACGGGGCTAAGGTGGTACTTTTAGCACCCACGTCCACCCTTTGGCAGTTTATTTGACCAGGTCAAACTCAAACTCAAACGGTCTAGGGAGAATAACTCGCCTGTGGTGGCGCGCCATGACTAAGCCATGACTAAGGAAGAGATCCCTAATAGGGATAAGTTCGCCTTTGTACATATTTCATTTGTTATCAATGTATTTAGAACCAGTTGTTGTGTACAATAAAGTGTTTATAGGTCGATTCACTAAAGCTGGCGCGAATGGATTGAATGAGTGAATGATAATATTTATGTGTGCGTCACAAAATGATTACATACAGGTTGATACAATAAATGATTATTGAAAACGTATTTGTAGACAAACTAGACGAGAATACTACAAAATATTATCGAACCAAATTAAATTCAAATGACGAATGGCTTTTTTTTCCAAAATTTCAAATTGGTGCTAGGAAGCTGAAACTCGGTATCGGGGGGCATTTGGGGCTCACAAATATGAATCTGAAATCGGTGTCCGAAAATTCGGTCAAAGTCGGAAAATATCGAAGAAACCAAGATTTGTATGGAGATTTTTTTTTAAGAGTCCCGTATCTCGTAAACGGCTGGAGATGGGTAGGGGGATGCTCAAACAAATATCATAGGGGGCCCCCACCCAAGTACAGTCGTGGAAAAAAAAAACAAAATGGCAACTTTTTTTTTTTTCGAAAATTTCGAATTCGTCCGAGGGGGCTGAAACTCGGTATTGGGGGGCTTTTGGGTCCTCCGACTCAGAATATGAAATCGGATTTTGAATATTCGGTCAACTTCGGATAGTCAAAATTTAGTAATCTTAGCTCGACGGAGGGCCGAGCCATTTCTGAGCATAACTTATTGAATCGAATTGGTCTTAGCCTCGGATACTAGTACCTTCAATGAAAACTATATTGAATGAAATCGGTCGATCCGTTTTTGAGTTATTGCAAAATTTCATAATATTCTTTAAAATTACGTAAGTGCCGCGCGGTGTCCCTACACTTCGAACGTTACACATATTGGTTAAGTGCCAAACTATATTAAAACATTTCGCTCAATCTGTCGCGTATAATAGATAACTTCCAAAAGATAATAAGTATTTACTGTTTCTTGGCGTGTACGACCTTTTTATAGGGCTTGAAATCTTTCTCGTAATTTTCGTCTATTGTGAAGGACGGGCAACTACGGGACCCTACACTGAGCGTGGCCCGACATGCTCTTGGCCGGTTTTTTATAATTCGAACTAGTCGTCCGTCACCTATTAATTCTTGACATTAACCCTTTACCAGGCCGCGAAGACAAGAAGAAAATGTGGGTTACGTTAGTCCCACATGGTCAAACTCATACGAGACAATGGAATAGTATCATCCCACATCCTAATTCTGGTCATACACAGATTGCATGAATATTAAGCAATATGTACAATTACACTGCCTTACAACAGTCAAAATCTAAAGTATGTCAAAAAACCAGCGTCTGCATAAAACACCATGATATTAAAATATTTTTGTATCAAACAGTTAAAAATACCTTTCGGACATATATACCTATTACTTGTTTAGTCTAAATATTGTGCAGATTATGCTTATATTATACCTAATAATTTTTATTTTTCTTTAATAACAAAAACCCATTTTGTTGTTTACAAAATATTAGGAGGCCCCTGTATAAGAATGGCACTCACACTAACACTCGAAGTGACAAGTGACATAACTTTCATTCAATCCATTCGCGCCAGCTTTAGTGAATCGACCTATACATACATACATACATACATACTAAGCTCGATATAAAAGTATTTTTTATTTACTCGCACTCGAAGTGAAAATAAATAAATTACTTAAATGAATAAATAGTCAATAAATAAAGGTATCGACGGAGTGATAGAATTAACGTATGAATTGAATTTATATTTATAAAATTATAAGCAAATGAATAAAAATGAATAATGTGAATGAATAAACATATGAATGATGAGAATAAATAAACGAATGAATAACCAAACTAATAAAGTGAACTAATGAACTGAATGAATAAATGCATTCATGAAACAAATTAATAATGATAATTGTTTTCTTCTCTTGTGCTCATTCTTGTTTTGTGTGACTATTAAATATCTGCTTATACATTTGTGAATTCATTCTATTTTATCTATTGCCAGCGTCTTCGCCGCGGGGGCACAGTTTTTTAGATTTATTTTAGCTTAATTTAATTTACTTTATTTTAGATGTTAGTTCTTTAGTTTTAATTTGAATTTAATTGTCCATTTATATATTATGCTATAATAAAAATATACACTTCGGTGATTCATGTTTTCGGTTTGAACTAGTCAGATAATTTTATCTATGACATGTAAAATATGGGATTATTGCAGAACATTCTTATTAAAACTTTCGGGAGACATTTTTAATTATTATGGATCGATTGCAAAAAAATTGTACATAGTAAAAAGCTTGGTTAACATAAAATACGATCGCTATCTTTGTGTGACGAAAGTTAGTCATACAAAATGTATGAGTAACTTTCGTCACACAAAGGAATCAATTAAGGTTGTTTTAATTAAAGTCCTTAACTATGTACAATTTTTTTGCAATCGACCCTTATATTAAACGGCTCCGTACGAGTTCGAAACATATCGGGCCGTTCTTTATAATTTCACGTGAGTGTTACCCATACAAAAACGTAGACAATACCGCAGACTAGCCCAAAGACAGGTTGACAGAAAACTCACCTAAACATGGTGTCGTGTAGTTTGATGGACGCGCGGATGCACGTGTTGTAGAACATGACCAGCTTGTTCCAAGTGATGAACATGCACACGCCGATGAGCGAGGCGTACACGTACACGAACTGCTCTCGGGTCAGGTGGAAGAAGTTGCCGGTCACTTGTGTGAAGTCGACGGCTGGAATGAATAGCGATGAAACAAATTAGAACCAGCTAATTAACATAGCGTATATAAAGCCTGACCAGAAATGTGAGGCTTGTCGAGAGGGCGCTATTTATAAGATTTATATGGCAACAATTTTGCAACCAATCGCAACCGCACTATAATGACATTAGTTTAAATACGTGTCAGTTACTATGGTAACCTCGTAGTATTATTTAATGGAATGTACTATTTTCCTGACTGTTTTTCGTCTAGTAAACACCCACGAATGACATTGACATTGTTCATAAACCATCATAAAATCATTGCCAGTGTAAGAAATTAGTTCCAGTGAAATTCCGCAATATGGGGCATCCTCATATACTTCTGGTCAGGCTTTAATTTATAATTTATAATGTTTTATATTTATAGACGTTTTAATTTTTACTGTTTTTTTAATAATGTAGATATATATGATATCTGTAAATTTCGTCGTATTATAAAATTCTGAAATTGTACTGGAAATTAGTTTTCTATGGAGGATTACGATTTCAGCAAAATCTTCAATAGTGCAATGCAGATTGATGTGTTTTATGTAAAGGCGCGCGGCGCAAGCCAGACAACGCCATTTGCGGGTAAATATTTCTTTGTCATTTGCATTACGCCGAATCGGCTGGACGGGGTTTAACCACATTATGTACAGGGATAGCCGGACATCCAAAGATGGTTATAGGATACTTTTTAGTTTTTATCCATCTACATTAAAGAAAAAAAAATACGCGGTCGAAGTTCCCCTTCAGTCCAGTAAATACCCTTCGAGTAGTACAATAAATAGTTAAGTTTCTGTCTATTTGCAAAGGCTTAAATAAAACCGGGTTATTAATTCCGGACAGCTAAAATAATAACTTGACTTCTAAAATAATAAACTTGGCAGTTAAAATAATAACTTGCCTGCTTATTCATTTAGGTTAGACTTTTTTTTATGGTCGTGAAATACATGCAGATTAATGTAGGAGGTTAATAATGTTACCTGGAGGAGGAGTTGCACTAGTTGTATTCCCGTCTATATTTGTGATAGTGTTGTTTCGGGAGGCCACAATGGCAGCACTGTTAGCTTCTTCTAGATTTACCCTGCGAATAAAATCATTCTTTAGTGTATAGACATTTAAACGGAATAATTTTATGTCTGTCAGTCATCTAGTTTACGAAAATGAACAAACGGATGAAATCGTGATAATTTAATTTAATGATAATGAATAAATAAATAACGATTGAATAAAGTGAATGAATGAAATAATAAATATAGTGAACAATCGTATACATGAACGAACAAATGAAATTTAAAATGAATAAAGTATACACATATGAATGAATAAAGTGAATGAATGAAATTGTCCATTCGAATGCACGAACTGACCATTCTTTAAGCCACAAGTCAGTGGAGGCGTAGAACATCTGCGCCAATATGAAGAGCGTAAACATCAACGCCATCGACCACTTGGTTCCGCCGCTCTTGATGTATGCCAAGTATACGCTGTTGTCCACGGAACCCTTGTGCTGAACTTCCCCTAGACAATAAAATTAAAAGTATGTATTTATGTATGTGAACACTTTATTGTACACAACAACTGGTTATAAATACATTGATAACAAATGAAATATGTACAAAGGTGAACTTATCCCTATTAGGGATCTCTTCCAAGTTTATTTATTCTCTTTTTTTAAAGTTGCAAGCATCGCAATATATTCGGATATCTGACATGACATATTTTCACACACTTTGGCACACACACCGTTTAAAAAGATTTGACAAGCAGGGCACCAATTATAGACATGTTAAGCACAATACTGGGTACAGTAATAGACAACAAGAGTAATCACGTCGTCAAATGACGTCCTAACTTTAAAATTCAAAGGTGTATAAGTTTTTTCAATGCCTGTTGATTTAGGAGCACTTCTTCATTTTTTGTTGAGTCACGGTGAATATCTTCAACGCTTGGTGTTAATAAGGTTACACTAACCTTCGTAATCCGGGTCTTTGTTGTCCATATCGAGGTTGAAGGACAGCTGGGATGCTACAGACATGGATCTCTGGGAGCGCAGCCTCTGACCGAGATCCTATAACAAACACGTAACGTTCATCTTGACGAGGTTACTGAAGCACATCATTATAAATAAATAAAAATAATAAATAAATATTATGGGACAATGTTACACAAATTGACCTAGTCCCAAACTAAGCAAAGCTTGTACTATGGGTACTAGACGACGATATACATTATATATAAACACATATATTATACAGATAACATCCATGACCCAGGAACAAATATTCGAGGTCATCACACAAATATTTGCCCTGGCCGGATTTCGAACCCACGACCGCCAGCTAAGATATTGACTGAACGAGCGAAGCATCTCTGCTTCAAGCTTTGCCAAAATTTCTTTCGTATTCCGGATGTTCAGATGTTCGGATGTTCCGATTTACGGCTATTCTCGCCTACAGGCCACATATCTAAACCGATTCTCATCTCATCAAATCAGTCCAGTTGTATAAAATTTAAATCGTCCTGAGCCACCCATTAATCAAATATAGTTGTATTTATTGATCTATCTACTCTAGTGTCGGTCTTTTAGTATACTGATATCAAAACTTCAGAAACAAATAAAACCGGTAAGGTCACCTGAGGCTAATGCAACTATGGGGCAATATCATCGTCATTTAAGACCACACATACCCTTACTAAAGCCTAAAGTTTGGGAGCATTAGTGTAAAAAAGAGATTGATGGTATTACGAGGGGCGTCTGAAAAGTTCTAAGCCTAAGGTATTTCGAGGTTATATATGCGTTTATGATACTGGCCACTAGAAAGGCCATTTAAAAACAAATTATTAAAAAATAACATGTCACGTTTTTATTATTCTGTTTCGAGATATTCAACGGAAAAGTACATCATGTGTGAATTACCAACGAATATTACGAAAATTGAGCACCGTGCTGTAATTAAATTCCTTACAAAAAGTGACAAATCACCGCAGTGTATTTTTGAGGAAATGGCTATTATTTACGGTGATTCTGGGCCTTCTTATGCCACAGTCAAAAAGTGGAGTCGCTTATTTAAACTCGGACGGGAATCGATCGAAGACGACCCCCGCTCAGGGCGGCCAATATCGGTAGTGACCGAAGAAAACGTAGCAAAAGTCAAAAAGCTGGTATTAGAAGATAGAAGAATTAAGGTTTGGCAAATAGCTGAGGTCTTAGGTATTAGTAAAGAAAGAGTCGGAGAAATTTTACATGAACATTTGTACATGAGTAAACTCAGTGCTCGTTGGGTACCGAAAATGCTAACGGCCTTCGATAAAGTACGTCGTGTGGAAACTTCTCGGGCGTTTTTAGAATTGTGCGAAGATGATTTAGATGAAGTTTGTTCCCGAATAGTAACTGTTGATGAAACATGGATCAGACAGTATGATCCGGAGTGTAAGTCTGAGTCGATGCAGTGGATTGAAAAGGGTGAAAGGCCGCCGAAGAAATTTAAAGTGCAAAAGTCGGCTTCTAAGTTAATGGCTACGGTATTTTGGGATTGTGATGGCATTCTTTTAATCGATTATTTAGAAAAAGGCTCTACGATAAACGGAACTTATTATGCAAATCTAATAAGACAGGTGCGACAAGCCATAGTTGAGAAAAGGCGGGGTAAACTAAGGAAAGGCATTTTGTTTTTGCAAGACAACGCACCCGTTCACACCGCTAATGTTGCGAGGCGTGCTCTGAAGGAAGTTGGTTTTGACGAAATTGACCACCCACCCTACAGCCCAGATCTAGCCCCAAGCGATTATTTTCTATTCAATAATTTGAAGAAAGAGTTGAGGGGAAAGCGATTTAGAAGTGACGAAGAGATGAAGGCGGCTGTACAGGAGCATTTTGAAGGGCAAAATGAAGATTATTTTTTTAATGGCCTAAAAGCACTGTATAAAAAATGAAAAAAATGCATCGATTTAGGAGGAGACTATATTGAAAAATAAACACGAGTTCATATATGTAAATTGTTTTTTCTATCTTAGGCTTAGAACTTTTCAGACGCCCCTCGTATATAGTGTTTCGTTTCTATAATATCATCAAAAGACGCATTTGTCTTGTAGTTACAATCCTCAGGTAATATAAAACTATTTATCTGTATTAAGAGGCTAATCAACAAACTAACGATCTAACTAACTGATAACTAACTAGGTATTTATTAATTCTCCTTCTTACTACAGTCCGTCAAGGTCAAACTATACTTTAAATTAAATATGTTATTATAATCATTGTACCAATTCTATTTTTAATCTGGAAAAAAACACTTTTTTGTATATATTGACCCAAAGCTAAAGTATCAAATAGAAATTAAGATAATGTACCAATTTTCTGGATGATCGAATCCTCCTGACACAGGTGTATAACACCTGCTAGGAGTCCTCAACACTTGTATTCATTATTTGTAATCTTTTGACCCAATATTTTTTTTTTTTTTTTATAAATGGAATGAATATTAACATTGTGACTAAATAATGGATACTCTAAAAGTACATAATAATGGGTCCACAACATACATTCATTTTAGGCTCCGATTTATTATCAGCGCTCAACATACAGTTGTATACCTTGCAGAATAAAAGAAATAATTAATTAATAATAGTTATTAGAATTAGTAAGTTCACTCGTATTCAACTTTAAAGTTTTTAGCACTAAAGCACAAAAACCTTAATACAAGCCTAACTTAAGCTTTTAGTTTTAAAACTCTTGTATTGCGAGTAGAACGATTACCTTTGTAAATATTTTAGTACCTATGAAAAAATCTTAACAAGAGCGCCCTTTCCTAACTTCATTAAACTCTATCAAAGCCATGGCTGCTAAAAATTGCCAGCTACAGCTATAAATGAAAAGTCTGAAATTAAGATTTGAAAAAAATCGTAAAGCAAAACTTTGTGTATAGTACAAATTTCCTAAGCTAAGCTCATCCACTTAAGAACTGAATACCATTGAGTGGTTAACTACAAATTAAGATAGCGAGCTCGTAGTAAAAGCAGATTGTAACCACCTTGGAAGGTTAATATAGATTATCGACTATATTTCTTTGGACACTAGACTAAAAAATACACTAACAGAATAATGGTGATCATAAGTTTTTTGGAATTTTTCAACCGCCCGACTCACCACAAGAACGTATTCTCTAGAAAAGGGACTATGAACTCTCATCATCAACCATTGTAAACCTATTCAATAAGGAATAAGGTTGAAAATTCAATATCCACGCAATGTAGTTCTAACCTTTTTTGTAAGTAACTGATTGGCGGTTACGAGAAGAAAAGCAGATGGGATTGTATTAGACACAATGCCATTGTGAATGCAAGTAAGTGGATGAGCTTAGTTTAAAAAAAATGTACTATATGTGTGTATGTTTAATACTTCTTCACTCCGAGCTGGAAGGATTTGAAACATATATATTTTATACCCTTATATTACACGTAGGCCACTTTTATCCCGAAAGAATCATTGTTCCCGGAAGTTAGTGCACGTGTTTTAATACGAGCGAAGTCGCGGGCAATAGCTAGTTGATACATACCAAGCTCTCCTGTGTTTCGTAATTCTTCTGTTTCTTCTCTACTGCCTTTTCCCCCATCTCAATGAGCGTGTTGAATTCGTGCACTCCGTTCTGGAGCTCATGATATGTACCCTGTGCCACGATCTATAAAAAATCACACAAGAAATGATTATCTGGAAAAATTGTGAATTATTTAATTTAATCATAAAATTACTCTTATATTATGTGAATGAATAAATGAGTGAATGGATTGCAGGAATAAAATAATTTATTTTCACTCATTTATTCATTCACATGATATAAGAGTAATTCTATGATTAAATATAACCCGTTCGGCGAATGATCCCTGGGACACTTCACACAATGTGATAAATTAATATTTCTGGAATGCATAGTTTTTATAAGAAAAAATGTGTAACATATTTCTATCAGGCTTACAAAAATGTTGATATGACGTCGACGAGATTCATTCATTCATTCATTTTGATAAAACATATTTACACATGTCAACATAATTATCATTATTATAGGATTATAACTAAGTTTACTAATATGTGATTTTTTTGAAATAGCAAATGAAGTATCTCTGTTCTTCATTCGCCGACAGTGGTATGGTGAATGTTGTGCAATGTAGCACCTTGTCTTGTATAAAATGACACTACTGGTGGGAACCTGTAATTGGCCCTCGGTGAACTATTTATAAGACCAGTGTAGCTGTTGGTTCTCCTGATAAATAATATAATACCTTTCCAAAACGCATAACGCAGACGTTGTCGGCGTGACGCGCGTAGTGCGCGTGGTGGGTGACCAGTATAACGGCTTTATCTTTGAGGAAGCCTCGGACACACTCCTCGTATATAGCCTGTGCTACCTGTTCGGAAAAAATAATATAAAATAAAAATGAGCGTGAGATTGACGATATTTATAATTGGAATTATAATATTGGAAAATTCGAAATTGGAAACAACATTTGTTGTCTTCATACTCAATTCTGTCTATTCTGTCCATTTTGTTGCTAACTTTTTCATATTGGTGTTTTAGAAATGGCATAAAAGTGGAATTTCATTAACATTTCTCAATATATGCCAATTATTTCACAGCTGATTGCATCACAAATACCGATCCACTACACCTCCCTGATGTATGTAGGCTGGATAACCTAATAAATAATATAGAATTTGTGTTTTAACAAAAAAAAACATACCTTGGCATCGACGGCGGCGAGCGGGTCGTCGAGTAAGTACACGTCGGCGTGTTGGTACACACAGCGCGCTAGTGAGATGCGCGCGCGCTGCCCACCCGATAGAGATGCTCCTGAAAAAGAAACAAAGATAAATGAGTTTTCATTTCCGGCTGTACTTTTCATGCAATAAGTTAAAGCACGGCGAGTCTACGTACTAGCTGTAATAAGGTTCTATAGCCAGCTTTCTTTTCCATCAGAACACATCGAAGATATTAATGTATAGCTACGAATGGCGATGCATTTAATGTTTGAGGGATTAATTATCTTAATTTAATGTAAAAATTGTCAGGAACGACTAGAAATATTTCGAACTTGTATGAAGGTCTTCATCAGGGACAGCTAACCGTACACGGATCTGTGATTTAAACCAACTTACTAAAACTTACTAACTGAGCACAACGACCCAAAGTGGATCTTGGGCTCCGACACCAGATCACGTCACACTCCACGATCCTGAGCCAGCTCTCGACAGAGATTTGTGATTTCTGATCGATTTTTACGTAAGTTTTCCTTTTTCGTTGATAATAATTATTTAGAGATTAAAGGCCACCACTTGTACCATCTTGTACTATATAAATAAATAAATATCGGACAACCTCACACAAATCGATCTAGTCCCAAAATAAGCTCGAAAGGGCTTTTGTAATGACTACTAGAAGACGATAAACATACTTATATAGATAAATATAGCTTTAATACATAGAACAACCATGACCCAAGCACAAATATTCGAGTTCATCACACAAATATTTGCCCTGGCCGGGTTTCGAACCCGGGAGCGCCGGCTCAGTAGCCAGGAACACAAACCCAGGAACACGAACTACAAACTGAGCAAAACGTGTCGTCAAAACTGTACTGGATAATAAAATAAAATAGATAAAATTGGAATCATATTATCTCACCTCTTTCACCTACGACGGTTTTGTCTCCATGCGACAGTATCTCCAGGTCACTCTTCAGCTGGCAGCACTTGACGACTTGCTTGTACCGTCTGAGATCCATGTCTTGCCCGAATAGGATGTTTTGACGAACCTGGCCGACAAAAGATAATAAGCAATGATTTTTATTCATAATCATAAACAAGATCATGTATCGGAATCAAATACGAACCCGTTTCTATCCGCATGGAAAAGAGATTCTAAAATACTTTATCTTTTTCTAAATGGAGAACTGAATAAATTAACTATAGAAGAAATGAATGGGTCCATATTGGCTCTCATAAAATTTTTGGTCCTATTTTTTATTTTACTACCGATTTTTATTCATAACAATCACTCTTCATAATTTATTTCTTCATACTTCTATTTTACTACCACCGGAACTCATAACAGTCAGTTATCATACTTCTTTTCTTAATAATGTCATTACTAAGAAATGTTAAAACTCTTTTTTTTCATAACTGTTTTACATAATAACAGACAATTATTATTATTTTCCTATTAATACTTTCCTGGAAGTGGTTGGGTGGATTGTTCTTGTATGTAAACAGTATGAATACAAGCAAAACTTTTTTCGTTACGCAAAAAAAAATAACCTGTAAGGCCAGGCGGGATCTCGCTACGCTTCGCTCCCGCCTGACCTTCTCACCTAACCCGGCCACGTCGGATCTGCTCTGAAAGGTTTTGCTCGCTCGTTCAAATTTTGTAATTTATGAATTCGGATGATTATGAGCAGAGATCGGCGTGGGTGAGCTATTTTTACGTCATTAAATGTCACTGAATGAAGTGAGTGGAGATAAATTGTACATTAGAATGCTATCCACGTCTGAAGCTTCCGAAAGTTTTTGACATACTCTCTAAAAAAATCTAAGTCTGGGTTTCTAGAGATGACGTCTTCTAAATTCTGCCTGACAGAAGCAGGTGAAGACCAGTTTATAACAGATTTATTGCCTATCTTAAGAGGTTTGATATATACTTGATTAACCTTCATAGTATCATATGGATAATATATTATCGAAGGAAGTTTGCTTTAATACTCGTTAAAACTGTTTTCGCACTTATGCGGAAAGCTGTAAAAATAAATTAATCACGTTCCGTACGTTCGATTGTATTTTTAATTGCGACGTAAAGCTCAAAGCAAAATGGCAGCTTAATAAAATCATTTCATTCGTTTATGGGGCACGTGGGGCAAGGGCATGACAAGGTATGTCCATGTTATGCAAACAGCTGAAAACAGTTCACCCACGCCGACCTCTGGTTATGAGTTAGATTAGCAGTGTTAGAAAATATATGAAAACAAATATTAGTATAAACAAGTTGTATGAATAGTGATCTTATGAGTTCTGATGATTATGAGTTCCAATCGTCAGTATTAAAAAAATATGAAGAGTGATCATTATGATATAAAATAGTATGAGAAATATTTTCGGACTTCCAATAATAGGACTTAAAAAGTTATATGAGAAAATACGCACCCGACATGAATACATAAATGATTGAGTAAATGAATAAATGAATGATTGAGTGAATGAATAAAATGATTGAGTGAATGAACTCTTTTCTACATGCATTCACTAATTTATTCATTAAACGGACGAAGGTAAAATTTAGCATGGGGGCTACCTTAGAAGTATGCTGTAAATTCACTTCTAAAAGACGAGCAGCTTAGAATAAATACGTCTAGAAACCTAGTCAGCGCTTGAAAGTGAACCAGTTTTGGTTAGCCAAGGGCTAAGATTCGTCCGTGTGCGCGTCTGTCACAACGTCAATTTCACAAGCAACACGTCTGTATCATTGGTTCGTAGACACGCACGCATTAAATCAAAAGCGGCTTCATCTTTCAAAAATCTGTCATATGAATACTCTCGTTCTAGGCGTACAGTTTGTGAGCTGTCAGCGTTTTATACCTGTCTCGTCTGTTGTGATAAAAACCTCCCAGTTTTCACCTAAACCCGAATGGCAATCTGAGAGCTCACGGACTACTTATTCTACGATGACGAGAGAACAATCTTTTATAAGTGAATATTTCTGTCGCAATATTTTACATCGAAAGTAGATCTTAGATTAAAGTATCAAACTGTACAGTATCCTTCCTTGCGGATCTTCGGTTGAATTTTTCGCAAGTTTAAGTTTTTCCATGATGCGTTCAAGAACCGCACATTATGACCACCATAAAAATATACTGTTTTATTAGAACAAATTTCTTATCTGTGAAAATGTTATTATTGCTAAATAATAGCATCGATTTCGATAATATTATTTATTCAAATTTCGAACATCTTTGAAAAACAAAGAAATTTGATTTGACCTCTATTCTACTATCAGTCGAGATGACGTCTAGTTCGAAATGAATTGTCAATTTGCATTAAATTTGACAAATGTCGCACGTAAGTATATCGAACGATATGATAGTTGGGGCAAACTCTAGTTTGTCTCTGAATAAAAAAAAAACTATGACAGCTGCCAGAACACTTCATTACCGCCATTACCGGGTAATATTTGTCGTAATGTGCGACTCCTGAATGCATCATGGAGGCCTATGATATGTGGCTAGATAAAGTAGTGTATGTAACTGTACATAATTAGGCATTAAAACACTCGTGTGATGTTGTTATGAAAGTTGCCTTCGGCGCGTTTCATAAACCCACACTCGTGTTTAATACCCTTCATTATGTACAGTCACATAAACTACTATTAACGTGTAAAATACAACGTATTTTTCGCATTATTACATTATATTATGAAAAGTTACTCGGAATGTATTGGCTCTCATACAAACAGGTTGCTTTCATTCCGCTCAGACTATATCTCGATATCAGTCAACTAAAAAGGTTGCAATTATAAATTATGACGAAATACTAATTGGAATCGTTACTCTATGTTCTATGTGAAGTGTAATCAATTAATTATTATCTACATATAAATAAATAAATAAATAAATAATAAGGGACAATCATACACAAATCGACCTAGTCCCAAACTAAGCAAAGCTTGTACTATGGGTACTAGACGACGATATACATAATATATAAATACATATATAGATAACATCCATGACCCAAGAACAAATATTTTGCACAAATATTTGCCCCGGCCGGGATTCGAACCCGGGACCGCCGACTCAGTAGGCAGGTGTCTACCAACCGAGCCAAACGCGTCGTCAAAATACACAGTATAAAACAGGTATTATACGTGTATGATTGTATTTGTCAGACAAATGTTAGGTTTTTTTATTTATTTTATTATTATTATAAACAAAATATATACAGCTTTACAGTACAGAACCAAAGCGCTGCATTATTGAGGTTTACATCAAATAAAAGACAAAGACAGGTATATACATGCTATGATACTCTACTATCATCCATCGCCTCGCAGTACCTCAGACATTCCCGACATACATCTGCCCATCGACTCGCAAATAAATCACTTTCAGGTGCCCACGACAGAAACGAGTTGAGAAGTGCGAGTGTTCGAACGGTAGGAGAATTTCTGTGCGCTACAGTCCGTGCTACAGGAACGGCAAGCAAATTGTACTGTCGCGGTCTGAGGGCCTTTTTCGACAAACGCGGAACAGCGAGCTTAACTATTTGCGCTACCAGTTCAGGGCAGTCAGTATCACCACGTAGAATATTGCAGGCTGACACCAGAAGCTTGCAGTTGCGCCTTACTTGAAGGGAGTTGAGTTTATTGTTAATTACATGTAATTTATGGGAATGAAACAAAGTTTCGCCACTTTCATCGCTACCAGCTACTCACCGAAGCTTCGAAGAGCCAAGGGTCTTGCGCTGCGTACGCCACGATGCCCCGCACCTCCAGTGTACCCTGGCTCGGCTGAATCTCTCGAAGTATCGCTTGTAGTATAGTACTCTTTCCTGAACCCACGGCGCCAACTATTGTGGTTAGGGTTTCGGGTTTTATCTGTGAAAGAGACAATGTTTTAGAAAAGAATAGGCTAGTTGACCCAGTTTTGAAATATATTTGAAATGGTCAATAATAATAATCAATAATAAAAATGTCTTATATTTTTGTGAAAGCTAGAAAGCTAAATTTTATCAATTGAAAATTCGAAATTTCATGAAAAGTCAAAAACGCCGTCCACCGCGCGTTTGCTCATCTGTGGCGTGACGTAGAATTACGTGTAAATATTCGAAATTCCACCGTCAGTGTCATTCCGCTCACTCCAATATACTTTGACAGGAGATCGAGAGGGACGGCACTATTCGAAGTCGTCAAAGTAGACTTTCAGTTTTCTTTACAGGACAGCGAAAATGGCGGACAGCGTTTTAGGCTTTTCAAAATACAGATTTAAAACCATATTTTCAAATTCAATTTTTCAACTTTTATGAATTGAAAAATATATATTTAGGTTTCCTTTCCTAAATACTATACGGAATAAACATTAGTTTATGACAATTTGACACGAGTCAATTAGCCTATTGAAGTTGCCTGAAGACTTTCCAACGGAATTTAGGTTAGTTATGTGATAGTACATTACATACGTAGGGTGGTGAATTCGTGAATGACCCAGATCGCAGGTGTTTGTGAAGGCCAACCGAAGGTGAGGGCCATAAATGTGCGATCTGGAGCTTTACGAATTACCGCCCGTGATTTGTCTAAAGTTTTACGTCTTGCTTTGGCCAGGAAGTGAGATATTCCCCCCGTGGGCTGAAAATTACACTTACGGCCTAGGGTGACGTTATACTGATATACATATAAGAAATATAAAGTCTACATGCACTTTATATAGTAACGTACGATTACGTAATAAGAAAGATCCCTTAATTTTTCGAAATTAGAGCCATTTACATTGTTGAAGAGTTTAGTTATCCCATTTTCGTACGACAGAAATGGCAACGTCTAATACGAACATTTTAAAAAGAACACTATCATTTATTACTATTAATATTCCATAGATGTTATATTTAATACTTTATTCATTTAATTTTTATTCATTCACTCTTTATTCATTCCACCAACATCATTCACTCTATCTATCAAGCAGTTTATTCATTCAATTTCATTCATTTTCGAGGCTGTCGATCGCGATTCAACGCGGTAATGCAGCGAGCGTGATTGGCACCTTTGCTCCGGGAGTGACTCGGGGCGGGTTATTTGATTAATACTTATTTAGGTTGTGTTAGGTTAAGTGACTGATTACATTGACATTTTATATTATTTTTGAATAAAGATCCTTATTTCAAAGGAAAGACTTACGTCTAAATTAATGTCGCTTAGCGCCAAAGTCTTCCTTTCCACAGCGTCTCCAGAATCGGAACTCTTCCAATGCGAGGTGTAATTCTTCATGCTGATGAGGACTTGGGATTTCTCCAGCTTATCCAGGCTGATGTCGGACTTAATGTAGGCTTGTTGGCTGGAGGAAAAATCTGATGGTTATTTTATGTGGAAGCTTTTCAAATCAACAATTTAAAGATCGACAAACAAAACATAACGTCGGGGATAGTGTGATACCGCGTAAATAACAGCTGTCGATAAAGTTGTCATTTCAATAAAATACTTAGCATTTGTTTGGATATTGATTCGTATCTACACTTGTTACTTACGCGGTATTGCACTATCCCCGACGATAAGGACAATTTCGGAAGGTTATTTGGCGTTAGGGTGGTGGATAGGTTAACACGTTGGACCGGCTATTCTCTTTCGCCAGGTTAAACATTTCAATTTCTTTGTGATTTGATCTTTTTGTCAATGGTACAATATGAAATAAAATGTGAGGTAAGGTGCAATAACCCCATAGCTACAATAGCCCCGAGTCACCTTACCCTTCCACCCAAATCGAATCCAGAGGTACCGGGTTCGATTCCTGGTCTCTTCTGGTGCTTTGATCTTTGTATCAATGGTACAAGGGGACTGGTCGAAATTTTAGCTGGCAACCCAAATCATGGCAGAAAAAGAGTCATCGGCCACTTACCCATTCCCAATCTTCTCAAACACCCCATTCCTCTTCACCTCCTCATCAATCTTCACCAAGTTCACGCCATCCATATTATCCACCTCCGGCAGAAGCAGGAACTCCTGCATTCTCTTCACGCTGACGTACGCCTCCAGGGTAAACGTGATGGCCAAGGGGAGGAAGTCCACTAGGGAATACTTCAGGATGTCATAGTAGGAGAATATGACAAAGACCTTGGCCGCGGTCAGTTCGTTCCCGAAGGACAGGAAGGATATGATGGAGAGGAAAATGGCCACTTTGGTGTTGAGTTTGACGCACGCGATCATGGCGGCTTGGAGCCAGGACATCTTCTTGATTACGTTCATTTCTTTTCTGTAAAAAGGAGACGATATAAGTAAAAAAAATAACAAAAAATAAAAGAAAAAGAAAACAGAAAAAGAAGACTTTCTACTTTAGGTTTGTTGCGGTTGGCGCAGGTTCTAGTGCGCCCACTGAGCCGGCGGTCCTGGGTTCGAATCCCGGCAAGGGCAAAATTTGTGTGATGCACTTGAATATTTGTGCCTGGGTATGCATTTAAGAAGCGTCGTCTAGCGCCCATAACACAAGCCCACTTGAGCTTACTGTGGGACTAGATTGATTTGTGTGAGGTTGTCCGATATTTATTTATTTATTTGGGTGGATCAACTTTTTCTTGTTGTAATTCTGTCCCGTGACCCAGGGGACAATGCTGATAAAGGTCTTCGCACATTATAACAATTCAACGGCGACTCGATTCTATGCCAAATATTGAAATTTAAGCCCTATGTCATATTTACTAGGTTTAATTTCAAAAAATGATATTAGTAGTGGACGACGAGTGGACGACGCGTCGTACATTTTTTGAAATTAAACCTAGTAAATATGACATAGGGTTTAAATTTCAATATTTGGCATAGAATCGAGTCGCCGTTGAGTTGTTATAATGTGCGAAGACCTTTAAACTTCTAAGAAAAGTGTTGATATATTACTGGTATTGTCAGGAGATAGTCTACATAAGAATGGGCT
Source organism: Apotomis turbidana (assembly GCA_905147355.2). Lineage (NCBI taxonomy): Eukaryota > Metazoa > Arthropoda > Insecta > Lepidoptera > Tortricidae > Apotomis > Apotomis turbidana. The sequence continues at coordinate 8,139,988 of LR990307.1, forward strand.
ATAACTGCTTAAATTACAAAGCTTTTGCTAAATATAACCACGGAAAAGCGTAGTTTTAAAAACCGGCCAAGAGCATGTCGGGCCATGCTCAGTGTAGGGTTCCGTAGTTGCTCATCCTTCACAATAGACTTAAGTTACGAGCAAGATTTCAAGCTCTATAAAAAGGTCGTAAACGCCAAAGTAACTGTAGTTACTTATTACCTTCTGGAAGTCAACTTACGTCCTTTTAAGAAAATTATGAAATTTTGCGATAACTCAAAAACGGCTTAACCGATTTTGTTCAATATAGTTTTCATGGAAAGTACTTATAAGGCCTAATGTTCATGAATTTTTTCATAATTTTTTGACCCGTGGTTGTAAAGTTAGAGGGGGGGGACACAATTTTTTTTATTTTCGAAGCGAATATTTACGAAACTGCTGACTTTATCAAAAAAAAATGTTTGGAGACCCCTATTATTTTTAAGACCTATTCAACAATACCCCACACACTAGTGTTGGAACGAAAAAAAAAATTCACCCCCACTTTAGGTGTTCGAGAGGTACCCCAAAAAGAAATCGTTTATTAGTTTCTATTTTACCGTTTTGTCGGCGTGATACATACACATACTCATACCAAATTTCAGCTTTCTAGTACTAATGATCACGGAGCTAAGCCGCGGACGGACAGACGGACAGACGGACATGGCGAAACTATAAGGGTTCCTAGTTGACTACGGAACCCTAAAAAGGACCGAGGTGACACAACCATGGCAACGAGCGGCAGAAAATAGTTGATTTTCATTTATCACTGTTGTATACTTACTTTCTAGCTTTCCCAATGATGCCCGCGAACGCGTTTTCCCAGGCATACATCTTGATGGCTTCTATGCTCTGTATGACCTCGTTCATAAGACGGATCCTGTTGTCCGTCCGTACGGCGGTCTTGTGGCGGAGCTTACTCGATATCTTGCCCAGGTAACCTGTAATAAATGGCACATTAAATAAAATAAATAAATAAATATCAAGGGACAATCTTACACAAATCGACCTAGTTCCAAACTAAGCAAAGCTTGTACTATGGGTACTAAACGACGATAGGTATACATAATATCATTATCATAAACTTAAGAGCTAGGCTCTTGTCAATGGAGCAATTTCCAATTTTCTCTATCTTGAGCTCTCTCCTTGACGGCCTGGTACGACACGACGTTCACCTTGTCCTTTATTTGGTCCATATAATCTCTTCTTGGTCTTCCTCTTTTCCTCCTTCCTTCAACTTTTCCTTCTATAATAGTTTTTAGATATTCGTCGTGCCGTAACAGGTGTCCAATCATTTTCCCTCTGCGATTTTCGATAGTTTTTAAAAGACACCTGTCCTCATTCACCATGTTGAGCACCTCCTCTTTTATACATAATATATAAATACATATATAGATAACATCCATGACCCAAAGTTCGAGTTCGAGTTCATCAAATATTTGCCCTGGCCGGGATTCGAACCCAGGACCGCCGGCTCAGTGTGTCGGCTTATAAGTGCTTACACACTGAGCCAACCGCGTCGTCAACAAACATTATTTTATTATCGAAGTGTGATGTTAAACGGACGACCTTGGGAACCCGATTAAGAGGCCTTCTTCTTTTTAAAACTTATTTTTTTTTCATATTATGGCAAATATATTGATATTTTCAACCAAGTTTTTGAAGTGAATAATACTTTTCCCCGAGTTCTAGGTAGTAACGTAGCTATTTCATGCTTTCATTGCGTGCAGTCGAAAATAAGTTGAAAAAACTAATTTACCGCGTGAATTTTGTAAATTTCGAGTAGTTATTGAAACAAAAATTATCAATGAAAAATTCAAACTGCAGGTTTCAAATATATACCAAGACAATCAGCATTTTTGAACGGACAAGGAGCCTTAAGAGGCCTCATTCCTTTTAAAATGCTGATTCTTTTAGAGATTCTACTCTATGATCAAACATGTTTCTTAACATATTATCAATGTTACTACCTAGAACACGGCTATTGCGATTTATTGGTATATATTTGAATTTCTGATATCTGAGATCATTGATAATTTTTGTTTCATAAACTACTCGACTTTGACAAAATACACGCAGAAAACTGTTTCTTTTTTTAACTTGTTTTTTGACTGCACGCAATGAATGCATGAGATAGCTATGTTACTTTCTAGAACTCAGGGAAATATATTACTCACTTTAAAAAGTTGGTTCAAATTATCAATATATGTATTTGTCATAGATTTTTTTTTTTAAGGAATAAGGCCTTAATTTAATACGAAGCCAGCACTTGCCCTTCCAGCTGAGACAAATATAGTGTTTTTCTCAAAAATGGTGCAAGAAAACAAAATAAGTACATACTATAAGTACATTTAAATATTTTTTTTAATAAAAACATAAAAGAGTATTTTTCTTCCGAAAACTTATGGCTATTTAGGGCATCTAAAAATCGCGATAAGTCGTAGCTACTGATTTCCGTTTCGGTTGTTTAGGACCTATGCCTATTTTTAATGGGTGTTTTAACTTTTTGATAAGTTTGTACCTCAACAAATAAAGGAATACAACATTATTGTCGCGCAAACCGATTCGGCAAGGTATTTTTTTTTTACTGACAAACTATGCACATTGCGTCCAGATTTTCTTATCAATAAAGTCAACATTCCTTTTCTCCACTCGACGCTATTGCCAGTGCAGTTCTGCCATTGTCCACAGAACGCGTCCAGATCATCCCGCCATCTCCTTCGAAGGGCAGGCCGTGGGGCCCGTGGGATGCCCAAACAGGCTATTAAAAAAAAGGCAGCGGTTAAAAAGTCAATGGTCGGGAAACCATAAAAGATCATAAACTCACTTTGAAGCGGTATGAAGCTGAGCAGGAAAGCCACGCCAACCAACGTAGCCACCCCGATCTGTCTGTACATCAGGTATATGATCAGCGTGCTTTCTATCGGAGTCCTCATCAGATCTATCATGAAGAGACACGCCATGTCAAATCGCTGGGCATCCGCTGTGAGGAGAGTCAGTACTCGGCCCGAGAGACCGCTTTCTCCCGTTTGTAATCGAAGAAGCTGGAATAAATATAAGTTTCTGTCAAAAATACATTTGTGTGACAAGCTTTTATAGCTGACTGTACTTTTCTTTGAACATCCACCAATAGGCGTGTAGACTATTTTTTTGAGGATGTCAATCGATTCTATTTATATTGGGATCTAATGAATTTATGGGACGTAGGTACTACACTTCGATTGCTCTAAAAGAAATGACCGTCAAAGTTCATCATTGTACAAATCCGTACAAATGGCCACATACATCATTTGTACCCGGGTCGTTCTTCTTTTTTACCTACAATAGTCCGTCCTTCATCTTATTATGGCATCTCAGAGTAATCATATTCGGTTTTATAATGTTCGAAAAATCATCCATATTTTTCTATCTATCAATATTATGTAATCTGTCAGTTTCTCTAACCAGCATTTTTTTTTCAAACGTTTGTTTATTATTTCGTAAAATGGCGTGACAGAGTGGTAAGCTAAAACGCGGTCTCCCCTTAAAAGGACCACTCTGTCACGCTATAAAAAAAAACACAATAAAAAAACTGAATGGGCTGTAAAATAAGTTTTAATTAGGTAATAGTCCTAATAATAAAACAAATGCATTTTTTTTTTAATTCTACTCTGAAACCTCAATTATCGATAGTTCAAAAGCCCAAAAAACGGAAAACCTTCGATTTAATGTAGATAAAAAAGAAGAACGACCCACCCAAGTACCAATATTTGTATGGTGACATTGGTGACCATAAGTAATTTGCCAAGTGCATTAACCTTACTTCTAGGACTTGCGTTTCAAACAAAAATGAATTCTCCAAATCGATTAAGCCGTTTTCAAGCAAATTGGGAACATGAAAAAAAATATATAACGAACATCCCGACAAACTGCTCTGTTTTTACGTCATGCTCCCTGGAAACCCTACTGTCTGTTTTGTTATTTATTAAGACTTAATAATGATGTACACAATATGTAATGAATTAGAACTTACTTAAAAAAAATGTACCTCAATAGATACGAGCGTACAATTAATTGAATTCGGGGTTGCTGTAGAGCACCTCCCCAGCAACCCCAAATTTTTTTAAAGAAAATTCGCGTAAATTTTAAATTTTCCTGCAAATAAGAAGCCCAAAAAAATTGTACTACTGTTTTTACCGTTGAATGAGTTATGTATAGCTAGTTAATTACCTAATTGTCGCTAGGATGCGAGTGCCTCCAGATCTCAAAGCGAGAGGTCTCAAACGTAGGAAACTTGGTATTTATAGGGTTCCGTAGCCAAATGGTAAAAAGCAGAACCCCTATTACTAAGACTCCGCTATCCGTCTGTCTGTCTGTCCATCTGTTACCAGACTGCATCTACCCCCGAATTCAATTAATTGTACTCTCGTATCTATTGAGGTACATTTGTTTTAAGTGAGTACTAATTCAGTACATATTGTGTACATCATTATTAAGTCTTAATAAATCACAAAACAGACAGTGGGGTTTCAGGGAGCATGACGTCTGTTTTTGGCGTCTTTATACATAAATAAAAAAAAATGTTTCAGTAAAGTTGCGAGATCCATATCGTGAAATAGCTAGAACTTACAAACCCAGTATTGTTTAAAGGCAGGCCTCGTGGTGTCCCGAATATGATGAAGGAGTTATATGGAAGCTTACCTTCCTGTAAATGAGAGAACAGCATCCCACTCTGATCTTGACGCTCATGTCGAGCATCCATAGCAGCATGGGGTGTATCATTATTGCATTCAATGCCATAAAACTGAAAAAAGAAAAAAGAAAATCATTTTTTATGCCACACAAACCACAATATAATAGAGAAATTTTTATCCAAGCCCACGTTATGAGGGTTAAAAAAAACGACAAAGCGCTTCGAGAAAAGGTAGGTTGTGCCTTTGCGCTTCGCTCTCGTCGGGTGCATATTTTGGAAATTAGGTGAGTAGGTTTCATTAAAATTAATAAATTATACCTACTCAAAAAATTAAAGGTGGGCATTGTGTCTTTGGCAGCTTTAAATAAACCTTTCTCGTTCTTAACCCTTCGTATGCTATGGCACTACAATGTCATTGAGTGTCAATCTAATTAGCAAAATTTTGGCATCACATTCGGGTAAAAAAAAAGAAACACCTCCCGTAATTCATGGACGGCCCCTTATTGCCTACAAATACTCACCCTACTACGCCAACAGCATACATATACGCCATTTGCGTGCTCACCGCGTCGTGTGCCGCCGAAAAATAATTTATTAAGCCCTCAAGGCACATTGGTATAGATAATCTGAAAACAAAGATGGTGGTTGACAATACGTATAGCAAGCGTCGGTCCGGCCCAGGGATAGAGGCGCTACAAACAGTTTTCATATCGCAATAATGTGCATACGTCATAAGGAGGAGTGTATGTTGTTTTTTTTGTGAAAAAGTGATTATACAGCTTGTATATTTGATATAACTGCAAACTTTACGGGGTCCTAGTATAGGCAGTTTTTAATATATTGATTTTTCCATATAAAATTATTCAGCACGCAATGTATTTGTTTGTCGTTGATTATTGACACTTAACATCGTGATGTCACAACTGTCACTAGTAATCACTACGCCATACATTGCTGCTCAGAATATTTTCAAAAATTAATTACGGCAGTTAGCGCTCAATTAATAATTGTTATAAATATCAGACTATAGCACTAAAATCTCCGTCTGGCTACAATTTGCGGTTGTATCAAAGACACTAGCTGTATACTATTTAGTATCTATTTTAAAGTATATTTGCATATTTTTGGATTTAAGTTTAAGTATCTGTAAAGGTGTATGTGTTAATCAGTCGTTTTCAACTACTTTGCACTACCATTTTCATAATTATTTTTCGTTTACTCTCTACCCTATGTTTGCGTGGAAGAGATCGCTTTTTAGCGATAAGACCGCCTTTTATTACCAATTGTAATGTGTTTTTATCTCTTTTAGTTTTTTTTTTTTTGGTGCGCAATAAAGAGTATTTATTAAATTTATTTCAACTCACCTAATACAAGTCTCCACACATGCAAACAGCACATTCCCCACCATATACCTGAGGCCGTATATATTTATAATGGCACGCATTAAGGACGGAGACTTGCCTTTATCTGCAACAAAATACATAATAAACCATTATATAAAATCAAAACTCAAAGAAAAATTGAAATAAGTTACCAGGTGGAAATAAACAATGCAAAGATCGACACACAAAGCATAAGGAAAATTTCGAAAGGATGTGTAATTTTTTTAATGTTGGTACACATCACAATTTTTATATTAATCCATTAATACTGTATTATTTTATTAGTGTATTCGAGAAATATTTAAAATGAGTTACCTGGTAGAAGAGACCGGGAATCGAACCCGGTACCTCTGGATTGCCGGTCCGGTCCGGTATCATCCACCAGGTCCAACTCATTTTGAGCTTTGATCTTTGTATCAATAGTTCAATATCAAAATTGTGGTGTGAAAAAAATGAGACATCAAATGTTTCATTAATTTATCTCCGTTAGCGTCAAACTATCTTATTCCAATGAGTTACGATATTGCAATTTCAACCTAATGACTTAAATTACATTTGAAACATGAAGAATCAGGCCGAAACATCATTTTTGCCGAAATAGAAACCGAAACCGAAACTTCGGTCGGTCACTATAGATTATGTAGTTGTAGTGCAACTGTTTGTATGAAATACTTAAAATAGTAAGAGTAGGTATAACAATAAAGAAATATCATAGCAGTATAAATTATAATAATGTATAAAGAGTGCGGTCTTCGCCAACAAACTGCATTGCAGTTTGGCGAAACATGTAAAGTGTACCAGTTTGTAATTTTTTAACATAATAAATAAAAAAAATAAAAAAGTGAAAAAAAAAGACATTTCTTTGCGTTTTTTGCTATCTGCTTCCATTTGTCCCAAAGTGAGCTTCTATACAGGAGTAAAACAGTGGCTTCGTGGGGACATGTTTACAAGATAAGCCGCCAAGTGGAAGTCGGACAGCTTAAAAAAATCAAACTATACTCACCGTTATTTTCCAGCTGTTGCCTCCAGTTTTCTCCGAGAGCATCGCCCCGCGGCGCCGCCCTGTGGCGCTTCATACATCTGGAATGGGATTAGGGTTAGTGACAACATTTCATATAATTGACAAGATTTCATATTTTTAAGACCACGATTTTATTACTGTCTTCCGCTTAGAAAGAGGATGTAATCACTGTTTTTATATTTTTCCTAAGATTACTCATTATTTTATTATTAATCTCTTAAAATGTACTCATTCTAAAATATAGTAACTCCAAAACTATGACACAATGTAAAGGTTAATTTAGTCAATGTCTAATAAAAAAAAATAAGTTGAGCTTGATACTATTGACAGCGCATTTTTTTCGCGGATAGATCGAATACTACAACTCTATACAGGCATAGTTCTCTATATTAATTTCAACCTGCTAGAAATATGAAATGTTGTCAATTCTTACAGGTGTAAATTAATATAGATATCGCGAGAGTACGCCCCAAAAAATATATGAATTTATTTTTTGTATGTAAAGAAATATAAGAAAATACACAAAATAACCGAAATCTACAACTATGCCTGCATAGAGTTGTAGACTTCGACTGTCTAATGTCAACGTCATTAGTTTTTTTTTTATTAGACACCAGACTAAAGTAACCTTTCCTTTGTGCCATATTTTTGGTATTACTATATTTTAGAATAAGTAAATTTTATTAAACAAATATTAAAATAATAAGTAGTCTTAGGAAAAATATAAAAATGGTGAAATAAAATTGCAGCCTAAATATGAAATCGTGTCAATTGGGATATATACCCATTTCTTTTTTCGCCGGGGGTTAACAAATAGCTTTTTTTTTATATCACAATTAAATTAGTGTATCTCTGTTTAACCCAGCGGTTGACTGGTAGAGAATGCCTTAAGGCATTAAGTTTGAAATTTGTACGTATTTTCTGTATTGTGCATTAAAGTTTAAATAAATTAATTAACTAAAAACAAAATTTACCAGATGCTTCATATTTGTTTTTATCTTGATATACAGGGTGTAACCGACGGTGTACCGAAAACTGAAACCATGGCTTCAGACCATTATTCTGGCCTGGAAAATCGTGGAAATTTCTTTGAGAAAATTCACACATTTTCCTCGCGCATTTTCATTTTTTCTTTATTTTTCCGTTAATTGAACTCTATCGGTAACAATTTTTCATGAAAAATCACATGAAAATAGCATTTTCCGCAAAACACGCAATGTATCACAAACAGTATTATGTAAGCTTTACGGTACAACACAGAAAGTGGAGTGGGACAGATAACGGTACTGGCCGGTCATTGATCCGCCAGGCCAGTCAGTGCGCTCGCGCAGCCCGTACGGCGCGGTCGGTTGCGGTCGGACGCATGCATTAATGTTTACCTACCCGCACATTTTATTTGCTTTACTTGCTTGAATGAAAATCTTGTTAGACTGTTTTAATTTATCGGTCAGTTGTTATTGGTGTTAGGTAGTACACTAGTTGTGATCTGTGGTTGCGTTGTTTTTGTGGTTGCATTCATTCATGTCATTCGATGCGCATTGGCGTAACGGTATGTTTTGCGCTGACGCGTGAGTGGAATGGGGAGCGCCCAGACCGGTCGATGCTTGCCGCGTGCTCCCCTCCCCGCGCGTCTGCACCCGAGAGAATTGGACGCAATACATTGCGCGTCGAGTTTTATAATTTATTTTGGAAAATCTTATCCTTGATTTTTCCGAGAAAATGAACACTCGTTTTCAGTTCGTGATTATAGTCTAAAACTACAGTTTTCGTTTTCGGTACGCTGTCGGTTACACCCTGTATAATGCCATATGTGATTGAAACTCCATAGACAATTGAATATTATATTATATTATTTTTAAATTCCACGATGTGACACGTGTACGATTTGAAGGATTGTCTACATTGTGTATTCAATTAGTTTGTTATTACTTTGTACCTAGAAAATTGCTTTGCTCATTACAATTTTATGTAACAAGTGTGGAAAGTACATGCATGGCATGAATTCTAACAAATGTATACGAGGACGAGTCGAAAATTATCTTTGCACACGTGTATCAGACAACTATGTAATTTCCGAGCAGATAAAAAAAATACTCTGAATAGACATGGCGACAAAACAAAAAAATATAAAAAAAAAACATAAAACTTATTATGCATGTTAAATATAAATTTTATTTCATTCTTAACACTTTCTTCTTTCTTCAAGGATACCATGCTTAATTTTATTTAAATAGCACATATATATATAACGTTGCAATAATGATTATGACCGAATTATAAACTAGAATTTTGCCCAGTAATTTAAATATCATTAGTTAAGTTATGATTTATTTATATTATTTTTATAATATGTATGTTTAAAATCATGTAACTTAAAAGAAGAGCGGCGCACCCCACACAGGCCTTATTTGCTTACCGGGTGGCTCCATCACCTTAGATTGCTTACATACAAAATGTAGATTTATGAAACAATTTTTTTTTTATTATTTAATAAGAAAGGTAAACACTAGTCCGGAAAAATTGCAGTTTCCTCACTGTTTGCTTGGAAATAGCTCTTATATATCGTAAAACATGCAAACACCCACCTGTACACATCTGATATGCTTAGCTGACCAGTGCGACCTTTCGCGAAGAGGGCTCTGGAGTACCTAAAACATTAAATAAGTCTCAGTAAATATAATTTTTGTGACAAGCTTTTATAGCCAACTGTACTATTCTTTTAACATCCATCAATTGCTCACTGAGAGGATTCTAAAGACCAAACTCGGTAGGAGCAAAGAATATATATACTAACGTAAAAAGAAACGACAGCGACACTTGTGTGCAGTAACAAAACTCGCTTCTATGTGTGCGTGTCGAAGGGCGAGCGCGGGCGAACGCGGGACGCGCGAGGTGGGGAAAGGCATTCACGTGAATGCCTTGTCGAAGGATTCGGTACCTATTACAAGGTCACCGTCGCCCGAGTTACACCGATAGGCCGCTATCGCGCCTGTGGTAGGAGTGCTTTATCTATTAAAGAATTTCTAGGGCCACCTTCCAGCTCCATCAGACCAGCCCCATGTTATGGTATAATAGTCTGTCCGGACTTTAAGATCAAACGAAGTCACTTTGGCACAAGGTACAAACAACCGTATTTTTATTATTATCGTGAGCCCGAGTTTAAGGTTGTTTTTCAATTGTGCCAGTTTGACATAAATTGATCTTAGAATTCCGGATAGACTATACCATTTAAACATTTTTTTTATGCAGGTACCTGCGCTAAAGGAAGAGGGGAAGACCGAGAAGGACATATATGGAGCAAATAAAGGAAAAAATAAATGTTTCATTGTATAAAGATGTAAAAGAGAAGGCGGAATGTAGAATAAGCTGGAAATTACTCCACCGACAAGAGCTTAGCTCTTAAATATATGATGATGACCTGCACTGTCTTGATGTATTATGCCCTAAGTTTCAATAAATATATTTCATTTCGTTTCAGTGCCATATTGTTAAAATAGTCTTAGCATAAATACGCCTAGAACGAGAGTCATCATACAACAGATTTGCCAAAGATGAAGCCGCTTTTGGTTGTATGTGTGCGTGTCTACTAACCAATCATAGAGACGTGTTGCTTGTGACATTGACGTTGTGACAAATGCGCACACGGACGAATCTTAGCCCGTGGCTAACCAAAACTGGCTTCACTTTCAAGCGCTGACTAGGTTTCTAGTCGTATTTATTCTAAGGATACTGTTTGCCCGACTACGAAGAAGCAAGAAAGAGCGTTATGACTTTTTCTTCCACGCGGACAAAGTCCGGGCTTTTAGTTTTATAAATAAAATAAATAAACTCACCAAAAACTGACTTTCGATAACGGATTCGCCGTTTCCCTCGGATTCTGCTTCCGGTCTATATCAAAGTAGCCGGGATCCATTATATGTAATAAGTTATATAGCTAACTTAGCTTTAGTAACTAAGCTACACTTAGTTGTAAGTACTAATATAGGCAACTTATAGTTAGTCTTTTAGTTGTCGTTTTGGAACGAGTTACCGGGACATCTTTGATGTGTAACTGAAACAAAAGAAAGGATTATGAGTAACTAGAAACTAGAAGGTTAATAGTAGTTTATGCAACTGCTAGATAATGAGAGGTCTTAAAATACGAGTGTGGTTTTAAGAAACGAGCCGAAAGCGAGTTTCATAATAAAATCACATGTTTGTTTTATGACCTAATTATGTACAGTTGGATTCAATACTATATCTACACACATTCATCATTACATTATCATAGATTTTCTTTTATGTAAATATGAAACACTCAGTCCTGCCAGTCAGTCCGCGGAGCAGAGGAATAAATGAGCCGTGTGAGGCGAGGTCGCCGTAACAGTATCAAATTTGATACTGTTATGGTGACCACGCGGGGGCTATAGTACTGTTATGAAATTGCATCTCTGATTTTGGTCGCTACCAAGTAATGTAGGTCCTTCTCTTATAGTAATTTAACAAGATGTGTACGGTTTCATTACCTTACAACATGCAATAACGTATTTATAATAGGTTTCAATTATAATATAATATAAATGAGATTGCTATTAACATCCGAGCACTAAGCATCAAGAGAAAGATTATTAATATATTTACTTTGTTGTGTTACTATAATAAATTAAGTACTTTAACTTTACGAGGGCGGTTTGATAAGTCAGTGACTTTAAGTAAAAAATAAACTTTTTCATAATCGAACCTTTTTATTCTAATTCTTAACTCTTTGGTTACTGGCTGTCATAATTTTTTTCTTATATTGCGAAAATTAAAAAAGAAATCGAGGCATATGTCAGATAAGAGCGGGAAATTGACGGAAAATGGAGAAAAGTGAATTTCGTGTGCTAATTAAGCATTACTTTTTACGTGGCAAAACTATCAAAGAGACTGAAGACCGGTTAAAAAAATATTATGGGGAATCTGCTCCATCGCATGGAATGGTACACAAGTGGTTTACAGAATTTCGTTGTGGACGTATCACCACCAATGCCGCAGTACGGTCTGGAAGGCCGATTGAAGTGACCACTGATGACATGGTGAATAAAGTCCACGATATTGTTTTGGATGACCGTCGAATGAAGATACGTGAGATAGCCGAGATTGTACACATTTCATCTGAACGAGTTTTTCATATCTTACATAATATTTTAAGTATGAAAAAAATTCCGCAAGATGGGTGCCGCGCTTGCTGACAGCCGACCAAAAACGAATTCGCGTAAGAACTTCCGAGCAATGCTTAGCCAAATTGAAACGTAATCCTAATGAAATTTTTCGTCGATTCGTGACGGTGGACGAAACATGGATTCACCATTATACGCCAGAGACGAAAAATCAGTCAAAACAGTGGACTTCTGCTAGCGAACGGGCCCCGAAGAAAACCGAAAACCGTTAATTCGGCTGGAAAGGTAATGGCCACTGTCTTTTGGGACAGCCAAGGTATTATTTATATTGATTACTTGGAGAAAGGTCAAACAATAACTGGCGTTTATTATGCTGCTTTGTTGGAGAAATTTAACGCAGAATTTGTGAAAAAACGGCCACATCTGTCAAAGAAGAAAATACTGTTTCATCACGACAACGCCCCGGCACACTCGTCGGCAGTCGCAACGGCCAAATTAGTAGAATTACGTTATGAAATACTGCCGCACCCACCCTATTCTCCAGATTTGGCACCGTGTGATTTCTTTTTATTCCCAAACATGAAGAAATGGCTCGGCGGGAAAAGATTTTCATCGAATGAGGAAGTCATCGCTGAAACTGAAGCCTATTTTTCAGGGTTGACAAAAAGTATTTTTTCGAGGGGATACAAAAGCTGGAGCATCGTCGGACGAAATGTATCTAATTGGAAGGAGATTATGTAGAACTAAAAATAAAAAAAAATTAAAAAGTTTTTTTTTTTACTAAAAGTCTCTGACTTATCAATCCGCCTTCGTAACTATCGTTCTCCATTTAACAAACATACTACAACCTGCAAATCAAGTGTATGAGGCCCAGCCCATACATTTAATGGTCCTTCGAACCTTTGAGGTAATTGGTGTTTTTGTACTTAAATTACGGTAGCGAATCGGTTTGCTGGCCTCCCACAAGCGGGTCTCACCAGTGAATTGAGAAGGCGCGCAATATCGTCATACGAGGGTGTTCTTAGATAAAATACAATACAATACAAATCCTCATTATTGGACACCTATACACAGCAATAATAATAATAATAATTGCATGCAGATATACACCAGACACAAAATATTTAAAATCAACACCGTAAGCACACACCTATACACAAGGACCAGATTACTTGGTTAAACCCGTATCTGGCCCTATAAAAAACCCGACGTAAAGTCGAGATGGGAAAAAATCCAGAAACGTAATAATTAATGTACAATAAATAATAAGCAGCGGTAAATATCAGGCACAAGAGGAATTAAAACTTATATTTGGAGCATTGCACTGTACGCCTGCGAGACGGGGACCATGAATGACATAACGAGACAGAGAAAAGCTCTTGAGGCATTCGAGATGTGGTGCTGGCGAAGAATGGAGAGAATAAGATGGACAGGATGTCACCAATGAGGAAGTATAAGAAAGAGTAGAGGAGAAGAGACATATACTACATCCTATAGAAACTCGAAGAGGGAAAATGATAGGCCATTTAATACTTCACAACGATCTAGCCACTCAATTGCTTCGAATTTTCAGTAGGGCTCTAAATCTATATATATAAAAGAAGAAGTTCTGACTGACTCATCAACGCACAGCCGAAACTACCAATGTTAGAGAGTTGATTTTTGCACAGTAGGTTAATTTTATAACGTGGGCTAGGGATAAGAAGGGATTTTTGGAAAGACCTCCCCTAAGAGGTTTAAATAGGGGTGCAAAGTTTGTATGGGGTACAAGTTTTTTTTTTAATCTAGGAACTTGAAACTTTGTAAAAAGGTATTAAAATAAAATGGAAGAAAACTAATTACAGCGTTTTTGAAAAGGGGTTAAAAGTTTGTATGGAAATTAAGTATTTTTTGAGCGCGGGACTTGAATTTTTGTGTAAAGGTACACTATTAAGACTACAAGAAAAGTGATTTCAGCGTTTTAAAAAATTCGTCCCCTAAAAGGGTTAAAAAGAGGATGAAAGGTTGTATGGGGTATAAGTTGTATTTTAAGTTAGGAATTAGCAACATTGTAAAAAGGTATTTTATTAAAAGATAAGTTTTTTTTTTTTAACTCATCGAATTTAGTAAAGTTATTCGTTCGTAGATGTACCTGATTTTATAGTGACACCGCGTAATTAGAGCTAATTAGCCGAAAGTGTGATTTCAAACGCAATGTAAATTGTTAAATGAATAAATACTTATGACTTATGACTCATGAAAAAAAAAAAAAAAGGCCAAGAGCGAGTCGGACTCGCGTACGAAGGGTTCGTTACTATGTATTTCGTAAACAACTGCAAAAAAAGCACGTTAAGCAATTTCAACATTACTTATAGATCTGAAAATAATAAAGATGTAAAATTTTCAAGATAAAGGTTCCACGCGGACGAAGTCGCGGGCAACAGCTAGTATATAATAAAATAAGAGCGATGACCGGTAGTCGTTTAGCAAAAGTAATTGAGTGGCTAAGATAGAAGATAATAAAGGGATAAATTGAGGGAAGGAGAGGAAGAGGAAGGCCGAGGATTAGTTATATGGACCAGATAAAGAAAAAAGTTAAACTTCGCGTCGTATCGAGAAGTGAAAGAACTGACTTTAAGTAGAACGGACTGGAGAGAACTGCACCAACAAGAACGGGACTCTTTAATGATAATTAATTAAATAACCAGCGGTTTTATTGCTGAACAGCGATCTCTTCCAGCCAACCTTTAGCGCACAAGCGCGCCTACCATATCAAAAAGTACAGATGTTATGTTATATAATTAGGCATTGGACTTTCGATAGCACACAATTTACTCAATATAGAACCCAATTTAGTTACTCCAGAAATCATGGGAAAAGTATTTTAGGATGACGAAAAAAACAATGCCTACACAAAGCGTTAGTAACAAAAACAAAATCGTTTATTTTATTTGCAGTTAGTTACAAGTAATTATAAGCTACAGGATGTTGATGCATTGGATAAGGTGCTGTGTAACTTGCCGATTCGTCGTGCAAATTCCATTTTCACCTCACCAGCTCAAACATGGCGGCTTTGCTGCGAGATAACAGTGAACAAAATGCGATTTTGTTTCGAGCGTGAGTAGAAAGTAGCTTTTTAATTTAATTTTTTTTTGGCTACGAATTTTCATTTCTCAGCCAAAGGTTAATTAAAAAAAATTGAATCATTCGAATTTTGATGCACTCTGTCTCTTTCATATTTATATGAAAAAGAGAGTGATAAAGATATATCGATTCGAAATTCGATTTTCGAATCAGACTTCGAATAAGAACACGTTCCGATCGACGCGTTGTACCAAAAAAAATGAAAAAATATATACCCGAAGAAGTTTTTATTACAAAATACTGTTTTGAACGACCAAATGTTCAAATAATTGTGTCTTTTATATAAATCACATAGATTATTTTTTAAATAGGTTACGACTTTTCAACTTTATACTGTAAATACCTGTACAAATAATTTATGACTTCACCAATCTATCATAGACGCAGTGTCGAATCATATTTTTAAAAATATCGATTTCAAATTGTTATTTTCTTTTGTATTAATTTTATTTAGTGATTTACGAGTAAAAATATTAATTAAACTATAAACAAAATCTCGTATAAAATAAATAAACACGTAATGTATCTGCTCAATCTTCCAATTTGATCAAATAATGACAACCATGGGGTGGTCGTCAGGGACTGGTACAGTATTGGAACGTATTATTTCAATTTATTTAGATTTTTATTTCATTTCAAGCAGCGGGTATCTATTTTCTAATTAATAATGTCATTGAAATCAGCAACAAAGACAATACACATACCTACACCTGAATGGTTGGAAGAAAAAGTACAAAAAGTCGAACCTATATTCTCGCTGTCGAGGTGAAAAGTTGTGTATGCTACACGAGAGCAAAGATTTTACATTTCGTGCTGTTGAGTCCCTCGCTACACTCAGGATTCTAAATAAGAATCACTCGCTCCGCTCGTGATTCAAACATAGAATCCTTCGCTTGCTCGGGACTCAAAATCAGCACTCGCAACAAAAAACAACTTTGCTCTACACATTATACACAAAATCAGTGCTCAGAAATATTGAATCATTAATAACATTAACGTATTCACATAAAATCATTTCATTACATTTAAATGATCATCATCATCAGTAGTAGGTATAACATCTGTACTTTTCGACATTTGGATTTGGTAGGTGCAATTGCCCCAACCGTAATTAAACATCATAAATCATTTCCACCAGTGCCTCCGTTCGTGCGGAAATTGTAATTGTATAATTTATGTTTACCAACATTAGTTAAATGAGTTATTTTGTAATTACTAACAAAATTGGATGACATTATCTGAAATAAACAATAATTATTATTATTCATTTGCTTACATTCGCACCTCATTCAATAGCGTGTAATGATGGCGGTAAGCGAACGTGGAAAATTACCGTTTTCCTGTTACCTACTTGCCGGCCAAATGTAGGTAATGTCGTCAAGGTGCCGAACACGCAGTGATTGCGTAATCTTTTGTTTTATTTATAAAATAAAGGCAAAGGACTTTATACTTGTTTTTATGTCTAGACTCTAGACATCGATAACATTCGGATCAAGGGTATGCGGAAAGGTATCCTATCATAACTCTTAAACATTGTTTCACATTACGAAATTTTAATTTCTCCAAAAGTCTTTTTCCAGAAACCCGTAATATTTTCAGGATTTTAAAAACAATCGGCACTGTGCAAGGGTGCAGTACCGGTGCTGTCGCAAATCAGTATTCAACAGAACCGTTGCAATGTTGTTTTCCTTAGCAACAAACTAACATACTTTTCATATGACGTATGGGGGAACCCCAAAGACCCACTTCACACATCTCATCTCAGAAACGAAAGGAGTCAAGTTAGATTTTAGTTTCAATCACGCTATACAATATCGTGTACCTACGTCTTAAGCGCAGCAATTTATTGATTCTATTTGTAGTAAGCAAATAACCTATAATTTCAACATATAAAACACCCCCGACACCTCTAGCTGTTCATCATGAGAGCCTCATTCAATGAGTGATATAGAAAGTGCCACTAAAACTAAACATAGCTACAAAATTTGGAATTCTTAGCTTCAATATTGACTGAAATTTTATCACTTGTTCCAATTAAAGCTGAATATCTTGGAAACTACTTGTCCTCTTTCCACCGAACATAGCTAAGAACCATCTCGACGGACAAGTCTTTCAATAAAAAAATAAACCATCAAATTGGTCCATCTGTTTGGGAGCTACGATGCCACAGACAGACACCCAGATATACATGTTAAACTTATAACACCCCTCTTTTTTCGTCGGGGGTTCAAATGGAAGCCATTTTGATTTCATTTGCGACACTTAAAAGGTAAACAGATGTGTTAGAAGTAACATATCATGAATGTTTCGCCGTGTAGGTGTTTAATTTTCCGGCTTGTTTAGGTTAAACCCTATTTTACAGATCCTAAAGGGGAAACTTTGTTTGCATTTCGGACATCATTATATTCGTTAGATACGTTTTGAGGACGCCGTGGACTGCGTGGTAGTTGAGCTGCCTACAAATCCGACGGTCGTGGATTCGAATCCCGGCAAATAATGAACTCGATCTAATATTAGTTCCCAGGTTATGAATGTTTTTTATCTATTTACATAAGTATGTATCTATCTAGGTATATCGTGCCCATAAGACAAGCCAACTAGAGCTTGAGGTAGAATTAGATCGATTCGTGTGAGGTTGTTCGATAGGTAATTTCAATTTAATAAATTGTGTCACTCCAATTCGATTATGTGATTAATATGGCTGTAGTTATACTGTTATCATAGGCAAATAAAATAACTATCAGACAGTTGACTCTGTAGTACTGAATTGTACTGATTATTTGTGTAAAGTGTGACGCATTGGCAGTGGATTATGACCTGACAATAGTAATCAGTCGACTACAAACACGCACCGAAAAACCTACATAAACGCGGAAAGCTGAGTCGGGCTATCGAACCAGGTCCTTTGGATCCAACGTGTCAACCACTCCACCACCACAACGCCAGGAGACCTATCGAATCTTTCCTTACTCTTTGTGTGTCGATCTTTGCATAGTTTATTTAATAGCTACCTCTACATGATCCAGAGCCTACAAAGTTACCGGGATCGAAGCCCGTTCTCTTCCGGTAGGTTATGCATAAATTTTTTCATTGTGTTTTATTGTTTTATTTATTATTCAAAAAAAGGTGTACATAACTGCACGCAACTGAAATTAACTCGCCAAACTGCTAAACAGAGTTCGAAATTATCAAGATAATTACGCTTCATTATAATTATCGGATAGTTACCAGATAATTATCACCAGTATAAGAAATTCATTTTTATGGTTTTTCATAGGAAATTCATTTGTTAACAGTTTCTTATAAAATTGTAACAAAAAAGAAATAAATTTTAATAATTTAATTTATTAAATATAACTTTTCAAACCCAATGAACTCAGTGGAGTTCACTCCACTTTGCATAATCCGAACTGTTTTTTATTTTTTAAGGGATATGCCCACGGCACGGCACGTTGACACTTTACGTCGATTGAATGCAATTCATGGCGAATTTTTTGTTATTATCAATCAATTATCCACCTGTTATTATCACGATAATTATCATGATAATTTTCCTTTCGACCTCTGCTGCTAAGACAGTTTATAGCGAGATCATGTCAATGGAATCATTGTAAAATCATAATCATATAAGTTGAATGACCGTTATCATAATGGCAATGGCACGTGTACATAAGGTCAATAATATGTAAATGGTCATTAGGTCAGCCTTCATCTTATATGTATGATAATCACGATTCACGATACAGTGCGATGATGACCCAGTGATACAAATATACATAGATACATATGTATAAGAAGATATTTACATATATATCAAGTTATACTAGTAATATATATCAGTTTATGTATGAATGTTGTGATAATATTATTATTCCTATCTATGAAACGGACAAGTCATACTTTTTAAACCAAGGTGTAGGGTCAGTAAACTCAGGGCTTAGGGGCTTGAAACCAGTTGAAGCCATATTTTTTAAACCAAGGTGTAAGGCTAGTAAAGTCAAGGCTTAGGTGCTTGGCTTTTCCTGAGATATACTAACTTTTTTACAGCGAAAGCGGTTTTGCCAAAAATAAACCAAAGACAACGATTTTCCAATTAGGATAAAAACGCCCATAGTGATTTCTTATTTTGTGTTTAGTTTTAAATTTTGAATTTAGATTATTAGTAACCAGTGTTCTAGTGGGGTACATATTGGCTGACATAAAAATCTTATTCATAATTGTCATTAGTCATAATTTTCGTAGTCATAATTTCTACCTTTCACGGAAACAAATAACTTAACAGGATTGTTACAATACAAACCTAACCTAACCTAAGCTTATGGGTTTTACTCTTAAATCTCGCGTAAAGTTATTAATTTCTGAGTTATGACTAACAATTTTATGACAAAAATACGTTATGACCATCAATCATTCAACTGTATCAGGTTTGTTTTTGGCCTTCGTAAGTACGACCACATTTCTGACTTTCGCCGACAATTAAACTGGCTTCCTGTACGTGAACGCTCAAAGAATTCTGTGCACTCTCTTTTCGATCTTATTCGATCCTACGACTCTAGATTACCTCAAATCTAAGTTTCAATTTGTGACTGCTCGCCCTGGTTGCACTCTCCGTACTTCTCGTAGACTTAAACTCGTTGTCCTTCACGGTTCAGGCAATACGCCTCTGGAACGCTCTCCCACTCAACATTAGACAAGCTCAGAGCAAACTCTTCTTCAAGCGCATGTTGCGCAAGCATCTTTCGGACAATCTCTCTTCCTAACTTTCTTCGAAATGTTTTACTTTGGGTACTTATAATTATTGATTTGTGTTTTAATTATTTTGTTTCTCTGTAACTTTGATCCTGCACCGTCTACATATTTCTGTTTAACCCAGTAGTTGACTGGTAGAGAATGCCTAAAGTCCATTAAGTCCACTATTTGTGCTTTTTTGTATTGTGCAATAAAGTTTAAATAAATAAATAGATAAATAAATCATTATGTGAAAAAATGTGCTCCCTTTCTAGAGGGATGTTTGCCTAGATATTTTCCAGCCTATATATCAGCATGACCTCAAATACTGAACTACTATTGCTGCCTATCTCTTTGGCGGAGACCTTGTAATAGATAAAGCTGGTAATCTCTGGACAACTCAATATTGGCTGCAGATATAGCTATCTGTATTTATGTATATTGCTATTGCCTGATAAAATGATTGATTGGCTATTAAGTATTTTTTTTAGATTTATGATTGTTTAACGAGGGATTAATTAATTCTAGTACCTATAACTAGAATAAATCCTCGTAATTACAAACAATTATCATATCATCAATCATCAATCATCAATTCATCTATCACTACATAGTATAAAACAAAGTCGCTTCCTGCTATCTGTCTGTCTGTTAGATCCTTGAAACTCCGCAACGGATTTTGATGCGGTTTTTTTTTATAGATAGAGTGATTCAAGAGGAACGTTTATATGTATAATCAGCATTGCACCCGTGCGAGGCCGGGGCGGGTTGCTAGTACTATTATAAAATTGTGAAATTGTATTCAAAATCAATGTTCGATGTATAGGGGCCATGATTTCAGGAAAAATCTCAACGGCGCGTGGCATTAGTCGTACAACACCTCTGTTGGTAGAGTTATCTCTGTCCTGTCATCACGCCGAAACGGCTGGACGGATTTTAACCAATTTCGGTACAGGGATAGCTGGACATCCAAAGAGGGTTATAGGATACTTTTTACCCGATTACGGTAAAGAAAAAAATATTACGACGAAGTTGCGGGCATTTTCTAGTAATCAACACTTATTAAGAGGCCTTATACATTTTAGAATGTTTTTAGGGTTCCGTAGTCAACTAGGAACCCTTATAGTTTCGCCATGTCCGTCTGTCCGTCTGTCCGTCTGTCCGTCTGTCCGTCCGTCCGCGGCTTAGCTCCGTGATCATTAGTACTAGAAAGCTGAAATTTGGTATGAGTATGTGTATGTATCACGCCGACAAAACGGTAAAATAAAAACTAAAAAAAAAATTTTTTTTCGGGTACCTCTCGAACACCTAAAGTGGGGGTGATTTTTTTTTTTCGTTTCAACCCTAGTGTGTGGGGTGTCGTTGAATAGGTCTCTTGAAAATAATAGGGGTTTTCAAACATTACTTTTTGATAAAGTCAGTAGTTTTGTAAATATTCGCTCCGAAAATAAAAAAAATTGTGTCCCCCCCCCTCTAACTTTTGAACCACAAGTCAAAAAAATATGGAAAAATTCATGTTAATGCGGCCTTATAAGTACTTTCAATGAAAACTATATTGAACAAAATCGGTCAAGCCGTTTTTGAGTTATCGCCAAATTTCATATTTTTTCTTTAAAAGGTCGTAAGTTGACTTCCAGAAGGTAATAAGTGATTACAGTTTCTAGGGCGTTTACGACCTTTTTATAGAGCTTAAAATCTGTCTTAACTTAAACCTCGGGCTTAAAACAGCAGTTTATTGTGAAGGATGAGCAACTACGGAACCCTACACTGAGCGTGGCCCGACATGCTCTTGGCCGGTTTTTATTTCATATTATGATATGACAAATATATTGATAATTTCAACCAACTTTTTAAAGTGAATAATACTTTTCCCTGATTTCTAGAAAGTAACATAGGCATTTCATGCTTTCATTGTGTGCAGTCGAAAATAAGTTGAAATCAACAGTTTAAATAAATCGCAATAACCCAGTTCTACAGCGATGTATATTTGACACAACCGCAAATTGAAGCCAGACAGAGATTTTAGTGTTATAATTTATAATCTGATATTTATAACAATTATTAATTTAGCGTTAACTGCTATAGCGTAATTAATTTTTGAAAATATTCAGCTATGTATGGCGTAGTTATTACTAGTGACCGTTGTCATAATGTCACATCACGATATTAAGTGTCAACAAACAACAACAAACAAATACATTGCGTGCTGAATTATTTTATATGGAAAAAAAAAGTTCGTTTTTTTTTATAAGTTATGGTGCAATATATTAATAAATGCCTATACTCACACCCCGTAAAGTTTGCGGTAATATCAAATATACACGCTGTATAAGAAGTAACATTGGTATGTTAAGATAAGAAACACATGGACCTAGTATTTACTATAGTATACCTGGACTGCTCATTGCTTCGTTCGAACGGTCCAAGTAAGAAAGCCGCCAAGGAGGCAGTTTGTCCCACTCTGCTGGGGTAACCAAATATTTAGCTATAAAGAGGGACTCATCCTTACTCCATTTTATTACAAGTGTAAAAATGTATAGGTATTGGCTGGCAGTGTAGCTAGAATTTATTTTATATACCTATGGAGACTCATAAATAAATAAAGTGAATGTTAGCTACTATGCCAGCAATAACACACTTTTGGCTCCCGTTATTTTATCAGAACGCAGCAATCCCGTAACTGTTAATTTGATTTGATAAATGACAAACTTCGTTAAGTCATACTTAAAAACAAAACAAACAAAAAACATATTCTGATGTATGTAGGTATTATACGTGGACATGAACACATTTATTGAGGATATAAAAAAGGGGTGGTTATTTGTAGGGTACCATAAATTAACTAGGGAGGTAAAAATGTAAGTATACCGTTATTTTATAAACTACCTGTATGACTCTGTTTTACCAATGCAAGACTACGCACTACTTTTTATTACTGTACTAACGGTTACTAAATATATGGCGAAATAAAAAGCAAAAAAAAATTAACAAAAAAATCTGAATTTTCGGACATAGATTTCAGATTCATATTTGTGAGCCCCAAATGCTCCACGATACCGAGTTTCAGCCCCCTAGCACAAACTTGAAATTTAGAAAAAATAAGTCGCCATTTCGACTTTTTTTTTTTCACGATTGTGCTCGGTTGGAGGCCCCCTATGACATTTGGTCGAGCACCTCCCACCTGAGCCAACCGTTTACGAGATACGGGCCTCTTAAAAAAATCCCCATATATTATTTTTTATGCTGAAAAAAAAAGATTTTTGGAATCAGGGGGTCGAAACCATAAACATACCAAATTTCAGCTCGCTACGACCATTTTGAAATTTTGACGCCTATTAACCACCCTTAGATAGCGAAGGATTATCGTAGTATATTAAAAACGACATTACTGCAATAGTGCAATGCTCAGATTGTTTTTAGTACGAATTATATTTCTCGAAGTAAAACAGATCGGAATTATCCGGTAATTTTGTAAATTCATTGTCACTCTATTAGAACTTTATCAAAGTTTGACATGCTTTCATATTAATATATATTGCCATATATTACCTGAAAAAATATACTACAGCCACCAAAAGATTTCCTTTTGCAACCTTTAATTCCAGTTACCATGATGCAATTTTAAGTATGTAATTTTTTAAACAATCTGAAAAGATACCACTAAGCACTGTCAAAAATGCTGACAGTTTTCATATATATTAATAAGGATTTAAATATAAAGGTTTTATCCTGACATGGCACTAACATAAAATTATTTTATTTATATACTATTGGATTGTATAGCGTTCTTAAAATTTTCCGTTAGTTTCTTAGTTGACGCGTAATAACGTTTAGCGAATAAAATATGTAATTATTTGAAGTGAACAGTGTTAATTTAAAGAAATATGTAAACTACTAATAACTACCATTTTATTTCAAAACTACTAATCATTCCTATTTTTTGTGACTGGCAATATTAGAAAGGGACACACAACCTATGTGCGAGCTGTCTCTGTCTGACCGTGACCCCTTCACCGGTAAAATATACCTTATGTATTTACACTATGATTTAATTTTGTGTGCTCACTTATTCTGAGTTCGCACTACTGTTGTCTTAATATAAGCTCCTTGTAAGAAACATGTTCGATCATAGAGAAAAGTGTCTAAAACAATCAGCATTTTTGAACGGATATTAAACAGCCTTAAGTCCAGTTTCATTCTCTCTTCTTTTTTAATTAAAAGCTTTTATTTAACTTACAATGTATGTATCTAAGTATGCTTGTTCGGGTGAAATCTTGCAACTCAATTTTGAAGCAAATATCGTCAACCGATTGAGCTGAAATTTTGCATACCTACTTAACTTTGATGACAATACAATAATATGGTACCATGGGGCTGATCTGATGATGGAGCCGGAAGGTGGCCATAGGAACTCTATAATAGAAAAAGCAATCCTGCCGAGCTTGGGCTCTTTAGAATAGTCTCAGTGAGCATTTGATGGATATCCAAAGAAAAGTACAGTCGGCTATAAAAGCTTGTCACTAAAATGTCATTTTTGACAGAAACTTATTTGAAAGTCATTTTTTACGTACTCAACCCCCATATCTCAGGCATTGTTTTTTTCGTTATTTTCTTTCTTTCTTTATTTTTAAGGTTCCGTACCTCTAGCGGAAAAAAACGGAACCCTAATAGGATCACTTTGTTGTCCGTCCGTCTGTCTGTGCGGAGGTATCGAGTTGAAATTAACACCATATACTCAGGTCTACGGTACCTTGAAGCTGTGAACAAAACTCTCTGAAGAAGCTAGAGGGTTTGGTAAATTTTTAGTGCTTTGAAGGACAATTTGCCCTAACAGGTTGAATTAGGGCAGCTGAAAAAAAAACGTGTCTGCTATTTTAGACTACTCTATAAGTTCTATAACATATATCAAAATGAATCTAATCGTAGTCGGACAGTTGGGTAACTTTCCTTGTTACTGAGTTTTGGTCGTCAACAGAAAATACAATCTATCGCGGAACAAACTGTTTTCTTTGAAGTCAGACCTTGGCTCGTACAGTCTGAACGTCGCACCCTCTAAAAATAGCAATTTATGCGTCAGTTGTAAACAGTGATAAGCTGGGAAGGTCAGATCGATGGGGTGAAGGTTACCGTGGTTTCCTATAGGCCGGTTTTTGTGTAGGTTAATGACTATGCTGTCTCTAGGGAATTATATAGTATAACACCACAGACAGCTCTTTTTAGGGTTCCGTACCCAAAGGGTAAAAACGGGACCCTAATATTACTGAGACTTCGCTGTCCGTCCGACCGTCCGTCTGTCACCAGGCTGTATCTCAAGAACGGTGATAGCTAGACAGTTGAAATTTTCACAGATGATGTATTTCTATTGCCTCTATAACAACAAATACTAAAAATAAAATAAAATAAATATTTAAGGGGGGCTCCCATACAACAAACTTGTTATTGATTATGGTACGGAACCCTTCATGCGCGAGTCGGACTCGCACTTGCCCAATTTTTTTAATTATCGGGAAAACTGTCTGAGAATTGTATTTTGTTGGTTATTTTTGCAAGAAGTGATGCTGTTGGTCGTGAGGCGTATAGACGCGGCCGCCCGACGTCTGTGCACCATTACGACTGGTTAGAACGCGTGCTGAACAAAAGTGGAAGGCGCATGGGTTTCTAAACGTCGCACTCTCTTATAATAGCAGTTTACGGGTCAGTTGTAAACAGTGATAAGCTGGGAAGGTCAGATCGATGGGGTGAAGGTCACCGTGGTTTCCTATAGGGCGGCATTTGTGAAGGTTAATGACTATGCTGTCTCTAGGGACTGGTACAGTATAACACCACAGACAGCTCTTTTTCGAATTACCAAAAAAACCGTCTGAGAATTGTATTTTGTTGGTTATTTGTGTAAGAAGTGATGCTGTTGGTCGTGAGCGTGAGGCATACAGACGCGGCTGACCGACTCTTGTTCAACGCTACGACTGGCTAGAACGCGTGCTGAACAAAAGCGGAAGGCGCATGGGTTTCTAAACCGCGCCCTCTTATAATAGCAGTTTACGGGTCAGTTGTAAACAGTGATAAGCTGGGAAGGTCAGTTGGGGTGAAGGTAACCGTGGTTTCCTATAAGGCGGCTTTTGTGTAGGTTAATGACTACACTGTCTCTAGGCAACACTGCTGAAAGTTCTTTTTGGATGCCGCAATAACCGTCTGAGAATTGGCAACATTTCATTTTTTTCCTCCTCCTCCTCCTTGCGTCGTTTTCCTCATAGCTGAGGGTCGTGACCTCCCCTTTGCAATACTTTCTCTCGTACGACCTTCCTCCATCTGTGTCTGTCTGCGGCGGTGTGAAGGGCGCTGTGAACTGTGGAGTCAAGAGCGGAGCGGATCTGGTCGGACCAACGTATTGGGCTGCGTCCACGAGGCCTTTTCCCATCTACTTCGCCGGTCACGATAAGCCGCTCAAGGTTGCCTCCGCCTTTTCTTGCGATGTGTCCGAAGAATTCCAAGACTCTGCGGAGACACTCAGATGAAAGCCGCGAGGAGATTTTGAGTTCCCGCAATATGGAGACGGTAGTCCGAAATGCTGTCCAGGGTATATGGAGCATCTTTCTCCAGCACCACATCTCAAAGGCGTCGATACGCTTGCGGTCTGCAGCTATCAGGGTCCAAGTCTCAGCGCCATACGAAAAGATTGAGAAGATAAGACTCCGTACCAATTTTTTACCGTTTCATTCCGTCATTTTTTTACCGGGCTTTTTATCGTTATTACATTTTCGAAAATATTGATCATTCATTTGTATAGTTCCTCATTCTAAAACAGCGTAGGCGACGATTACTTGGTCACAGATCAGAAAATCATACAGTCTATTAACTATTACTATAACTTGTATGTCGCACCCATTCACGGGACAATGGTGTCCCGGACCTTTGGGAGGCGTACACTGAGCCGAAGCCAACGTGCAGAGGCCCTTTCGACAATTTAATGGAATGTAAGGGGTACACCATGCGGATGCTCCCCCTGCCTGTGTCATGGGACGCATATAGAGACAGCATCCGCTAGATGCAAGAACTATTGTGGTTGTATGGAGTCTAAACACTACTAGGCTATTGTATATGAGATGCGATGGACTGGGCTATTGTTTAAGACAGCCGGACGTCTACCAGGAAAAGTGTCTCATAGCAAAAATGCCACTGGTAGACGATGACTCGCCTCCCGGTAGATGGGCCCCCATAAATATTATTAAGGCGGATTTAGTATGGAAATTTTACCACTGTTTGTGTTTTTCTGACTATCTTTCCACGACGTGAAGTCATGCAGAGGGCCGATTCTTAGATCGCTGTATCCACGTCGCGTTGTGATAAGTTGGGAAGGTCAGATCGATGGCACGAAGGTGATTTCCTATAGGGCGGCATTTGGATCGAATGTTAAATGTTTTTAGACAATTGAACCTGCTGTTTGCATAGGAAAATAGTTTTGCCCGACGAAAGACCTAGACGTTGAAAGAGTAATGCTTTGAAGTATCTGTAGTTTTTAGGGTTTCGTACCCAAAGGCTAAAAATCGGGCCTTGCTGATAACACTCCGCTGTCCGTCTCTCTGTGTGTCCGTCTGTCACCAGGTTGTATCTCATGAACCGTGATAGTTAGGCAATTGAAATTTTCACAGATGATGTATTTCTGTTGCCGCTATAACAACAAATACTAAAAATATAATAAAATAAATATGTATGGAAATATAACAAACTTGTTTTATGGTACGGAACCCTTCATGCGCGAGTCGGACTCGCACTTGCCCAATTTTTAGCTTATGTTATTGTCGAAGAAGGTTTGCAAACTTCGTCCGTGTGAAACCTCGTTTACCGTAGTCGGGCTATCACCGTTCTTGAGATACAGCCTGGTGACAGACGGACGGACGGACAATAAATACACCTAGAAACCTAGTCAGCGCTTGAAAGCGTAGCCAGTTTTAGTGAGCCACGGCCTGTCACGGGCTCAGATTCGTCCGTGTGCGCATCTGTCACAACGTCAGTGTCACAAGCAACACTCTCTCTATGATTGGTTCGTAGACACACTTACATACAACCAAAACCTTCATCTTTCGCGAATCTGTATAAAGACTATCGTTCTAGGCGTATTCTAAGATAAGATAAAAACATGTTTATTTGTCTACGTTATTGACTTCCAGAAAACGCAATGTCTCGCTCGCGACTTAATTGCGTGTTGATTCAGCTGATAACAGTAGGTATGACTTTTGATATTTATTCATGATGCCAATGACCTACATTCTGCGGAATTTCATGGAAATATCTTTTATCTACACTCTACCATAACATCTGTATAATATCTAGCAGGTACTATTTACCTTTTTTGCTTACAGTACCTATACATGATAAGTAAATTTATGAAACATGTAATGTCTAATTATTGTTAATGTGGATACCAATTTCTATATTAAACCATTGTACAAAGATCAAAGCACAAAAAAAATTGAAATGCGTAACCTGGCGGAAGAGAGGGAGTCGAACCCGGTACCTCTAGTTTACCGGTTCAGCGTGCTAACCTTTCCACCGCCCTAACGATATATCGTTTGAATGTTTCCTAATGCTTCGCGTGTGTTTCCGTTTGCGATGGAATTTTGGTCATGACAGATGCATGCCTAGTACACAAATCTATATATATATATTGTTACCGCCATCTGTTTATAAGAACATTCACCTTCTTTCATGTCACATCATTAAAACCTCGATCCTCATATTCACGTCACCCGCACGCCTGCCAAAACCAATAAGAAAAAAAATTAAGTTAGTTCGAAAAATTGACATCTGTCGCCAAAAACTATTATCCATAAAAATCGCTCCTTTAAAATTAATAAAAAATACAACGAAGTGAATATCAGTGCGGAAGAAGAAGAGAACCAGCATACGGCGGCGCCGCCGAAACCCATCGACGTCGAGATAAAGGTACGGCAGGCTTCGCCCCATATTTACATTTCCACTTTTCGCCTTCGGGACACATAGGGACCTTCGTCCCTGCTGTTCCCATATATCTCCTCATCTTGAGGAGTGGTCCTTCAACCCCGCGCCAACATTTTTTGGTCCTTACGAACCGGATACCATCTTCTTCCGCACCACATTCATTAATTCTTCACTTCGTCTTCTTCCCCGCTCGCCCTTACATAGGAATTACCTGCTTAAAATTTATAAAATAACCGCTCCCGCAATTTAAGTAGGTAAAATATATGTAAGCGTATTTATTCCTATTAGTAGGGATAAATTTATTTATGTTTTATATAACAATTTCGCAAAATGGATAAATTAAATATAAAAAAATCCGAAAGTGTCGACAGCGAGTACTATGAAGACGAGCTGTCGATGCTTGAGGCGAAGAGAAACACCCTGTTTGAACTCGTGCAGAATATTTATAGTAAATCTCTGCTGGTCGATTCTGACGAAGACAGCAAAGAGAATTTTCTCAATGCTGTTGACACGATTGAGGAAATTCGTACCGAGTTCAAAGAGGTGGTTAATGAACACAATCGCACGCTGTTGAGAGGCAAAACAGGTGCCGTTCCCAACTACCAATCAATAATAGCATTCGAAGACCTGTATTGCCGTATTAGACGAGTGCTTAAACGGCTGGAATCAGCCGCCGCGCCAACTGCTTTGCCGCCTTCGAGGGTGGAGAGGCCTATGCCCGCTTTGCCAGCAATGGAATTGATGGCTTTCGATGGAGACATCCGTAACTGGCCGCTATTCTACGCTAGCTTTAAATCAAGGGTGCACGACAACCCATCGCTGACAGATGACGAGAGACTGTACTATCTCATAGGTAAGCTGTCGCCTAAAGCTCAAGTCGTTTTCTCGGGCATTACGCCGTGTGCTGATAACTATGAGCTCATCCTTGGCAGCTTAGTCGACAGATTCCATGACAAACGTACTCTCGCATCCACATATATGGATCAAATGCTGAATTTAAAAATAAACGGACCCGCTTCTTCATCTAACTTCCAAACGTTCATTGACAAATTTGTCACAGCCGCGAATGCGCTCAAATCATTGAAACTCGGTGATTTGTCTGACTACATGCTTCTTCATGTAGCTTTAAAGAAGTTAGATCAAGAAACGATTCGAGCATTTGAAATGCAATATCGAAATGTCAAAATTCCTTCGTTTAATAACCTAGCCGATTTCATGAAGAGTCAGAATAGGATTTATCAAAATACGCAGGCTAGTCATACTTGCACCGCCGTTGCTAGTACTTCGCGTGATAAATCTTTGAAAACGCCGTTGCGAAGCTTCGCACCAAATCCACAAAGTTATGTGGCAAGTGCGAATCCTCGCAAATGCATTTGCGATAACATTGTTCATGAACATTTGTTCAAGTGTCCCGCGTTCAATAATTTGACGCCTTCCGAGCGATTTAAATACGTAAAGGAACGTAATGCATGCGTAAATTGCTTAAGCATTAAGCATAAAACCCGCGATTGTAATTCCGAGTTAAAATGCCGACATTGTCATCAAAAACATCATACAATGTTACATTTTGATAACAATAAAAATCAAATGACATCCAACGTCCAATTGACTGTAAAAAACGAAAAACCTGCGACGTTTGGTATGCCAAATACATCCGCAATATTACCTCCTTCGACTGACAATATTAAGTCGACAGTACCGCCGTCAAATATCAAACCGTCTTGTAGCACGTCCATTGCGGCGCAAGTACTAGCGGTCGCGAACAATAAAGCTTCCGAACAAAGCGCGCAATGTACGACGAATAACACGATATTGTTATCTACCGCGACAGTACATATACGCGACAATTCTGGTAGTATACACCGTGTAAAGTGTCTACTCGACTCCGCTTCTCAGAGTAATTTTATAACTCAAGAATGTTGCACGCGTTTAGGTCTGAGTTTCAACAACAATTCATGTGTGACTGTACGTGGCATTGGTGGTGCTGAGAAACCCAGTAAGGGTACCGCAGACTTTAAAATATTTTCGCGATTCAATGAGAACGTGAATTTTAATGTGTCAGGTCTCGTAGTCGATCGAATAACGGACGAGCTGCCGTCAGTGTCTGTGGATGCGTCCGCGTTTTCGCACATTCAGGGGCTGCCACTTGCGGACGACACATTCGACTCGCCCGCCGCTATTGATGTACTATTGGGTGCATCTATATTTCCGCATTTATTGCTACCAAATGTGGTACATAGTGACGTCAATGGAATACCGCCTGCTATTCAGTCTGTCCTGGGGTATATTCTAATGGGCTCCGCTCCTGCTTTGCGGGTACCGCGTAAATTTACCTCGGCATGCTGTGCATTTGTCCAAGACTCTTTGGACCTCCTCCTCAAAAAGTTTTGGGAACTTGAGGAAATATCCGCTCCGCCCGCACATAGTCAAGATGACATTGATTGCGAGGATTACTTCCGCGCCACCGCTACGCGGGATGCTAGTGGAAGGTTTACTGTCGCGTTGCCCTTTCGCGACGATGTGTTTAAATTAGGAGAGTCACACTCTGCTGCTCATAGACGTTTTTTATGTCTTGAAAGGAAGCTTGAATCATCGAGCGTTTTACGTGCCGCCTATGACGATATCATTCGCGAATACGTCAACAAGGGTTATATATCGGAGGTAACGAGATCGATGAAAGCTTCATCCGCCGCTTACATAATCCCGCACCATGCAGTCGTTCGCGAGGACAAGACCTCGACGAAGGTGCGCATGGTTCTGGACTCGAGTAGCAAGACAAGTACAGGCCTGTCCTTAAACGATGTTTTACACTCGGGCCCCAATCTACAGGGGGATTTATTTTCAATCCTCTTGAATTTTCGCCTATTCAAAACAGCGCTTTCGGCTGATTGTCGTCAAATGTTTTTGCAGATCGGTATTCGTGAATCCGATCGCCAATACCAGCGAATCTTATATAGATTCTCACCGCAAGATCCTATCACTGTATACGAATTCAATCGTGTTTGCTTTGGAATGAAGTCCAGCCCATTCCACGCACTCCGCGTCGTCCGTCAGCTGATTGCTGACGACGGACATAAGTTTCCGACAGCAGCGTCAATCGCAACTTCGTGCACATACATGGATGATGTCTGCTTCAGCATAATGTCAGAAGACTCACAGCAGCAAGATGATGCCGTCGCCATCGCCGCTTCTAAGGAGTTAATCGATCTATTCAAAGGAGGTCAATTCGACCTTGTGAAATGGACTTGTAACTCGGATGCCGTACTGAACGAGATACCCGCTTCGCACCGAGCTTCCGTAGACATTAAAATGGATCGGGGGGTATCCCAAAAGGTCCTTGGCTTATGCTGGAACAAGTCAAGTGATTACTTTCATTTCAAAGTCACGGCGCCTGACTCAGCGTGTACTAAGCGGACAATTTTGTCGGCTGTCGCGCGTTTATGGGATAACGTGGGCTTAGTAGCACCCGTTGTTCTGTACGCAAAGCTCCTTATTCAGGAACTTTGGATGAACCAATGCGATTGGGATGATGTTCCCCCTCCACACATTGTGGACTTATGGAATCGTTTTTGTTCTGAGCTTCCAAAGCTCAATGAGATTCGCATACCGCGTCATCTTGGAGTAGTACAGGGTTGTACTGTCAACCTCCTAGGATTCAGTGATGCATCTGAACGGGCCTACGGAGGAGTGGTGTATCTGCAAGTGATAAATGGGACCGAGGTGACAGTCCGGCTAGTGTGCTCCAAGTCAAAGGTCGCACCGCTTAAAACGCTTTCTGTTGCAAAACTGGAATTATGCGCAGCTGTCCTGCTGTCAAAACTCATCCGAAAGGTCCTGGATAATTTCGAACCGCGTTATAAAATCGACAAGGTTTTTGCCTTCACCGACTCCAAGGTAGTTCTCTGTTGGATCAGCTCGTCACCGCACCGCTGGCAGACGTTCGTCGCCAACCGAGTTGTGAAGATTATAGAATACATACCAGCCAGCTGCTTCCATCATGTGGCGGGACTTGAGAACCCCGCGGATTGCCTGTCACGTGGCCTGTCACCCGCGAAGCTGGTGGATCACCCCCTGTGGTTCAGTGGACCGGAATGGATTATCAAGCAACCGTCAGAATGGCCGTTGAGAAAGCTTGATCGCGAATCAGTCGGAGAAGTGCCTGAGCTCAAATCGCTTGCACATGCAGCAACCACAGATGCAACAGAGTCTCCGCTGTACTCTCTCGCCCAGCGAATTTCGACTTGGTCCAGATTGTTGCGTATAATAGTATACGTATACCGCATTTTAAACCCAAAACCGCGCACCGTGACGATTACTCGGTCTGACCTAGAGTTTGCTGAGAACAATTTTTGTCTTCGTTACAGAACGTCCACTTCAGCGAAGATATCGACAAAATTAAAAACAATAAATGTTGCTCACCCGCTTTACAAAAACTTAAACCGTTTTTGGACAAAGACGGATTGGTTCGCGTTGGCGGCCGACTCTCAAACTCAGAGTTGGATTATTCTCAAAAGCACCAGATTGTGCTACCGCGCCGCGACCACGTGGTCAATTTAATAGTAGACTACTTCCATAGGAAGTATCTGCACGCTGGTCCTGAAACATTGATGTCCTTACTCAGGCATCAATATTGGATACTCTCCGCTCGACGAGTTATTCGTGAACGAGTTGATAAATGTAACACGTGTTACAGAGCGAAACCACAACCAACATTTCCACTAATGGCGGATTTACCGAGTTGTCGTGTAAACCAGGTAGACAAGGCCTTCTCACACACCGGGTGTGACTATGCAGGTCCTTTGCAGTATACACCTGTTCGTGGCAGAGGAGTAAAAAGCCGAAAAGCATGGTTGTGCATTTTCACTTGTCTCACCACACGCTGTTTGCATATAGAAATAGCAACAGAGTTGAGCACTGCCAACTTCTTAGCGGCATTAAAGCGCTTTCTATCACGTCGTGGCCCAGTCCAATGTCTATACACGGACCATGGCACTAATTTTGTTGGGGCCAACTCATACTTACGAGATCTATATAAGTTCCTCGACGATCATCGCCCACGCCTAGAGCAAGAGCTTGCTGAACATCGCATCGATTGGAAGTTTATCCCACCGGCTTCCCCTCATTTTGGAGGTGCGTGGGAAAGCATGGTGAAGATAGTAAAGAACCATCTTGTGAAGGCAATTGGTGCTCAGATATTGTCCTATGAGGAACTTCTGACAACACTTACGCAAATAGAGGCCATCGTAAATTCGCGCCCGTTGACAGCCATGAGCAGTGACCCCGGTGAGCCAGCAGCTCTGACTCCGGCTCATTTTTTAAATACCGCACCGCTGTTTTCTGTACCCGCGCCGCTGACCGATCAATTGGCTGTCAATCTACTCGACCGTCATACACTTCTGGACAAAATAGTGCAGTCTTTCTGGAAGCGATGGAGTGCCGAGTATCTGCACCAGCTGCAGTCGCGAGCAAAATGGTCGGTTCCATCAGTACCTATCCATGTTGGCACAGTGGTCATTATAAAGGTTGATAATATACCGCCATTTTCATGGCCATTAGGTGTCGTTGAGGCAGTACATCCCTCAAAGGATGGCACAACTCGTGTCGTCACAGTAAGAACGAGTAGAGGTACTCTCACTCGTCCTGTAGTGCGATTGTGTCCACTGCCTAGTCAATAATATTAGTACTTTACTTATTTATTTTGTAAAAACCCGCTTTAGTTTAATTAATTTCCGCGTATGTCTCGCCTATTTTAAGTTTATGGTTAGGTGTATACTAACTGACGTTTATTTATGTTTGCCTACTTCAATTGCGAGGAGCACAAGCATCTTTTGGTTTCTTTTAAAGGGAACCCTTTAAGGTCGGGGGGAAATGTTACCGCCATCTGTTTATAAGAACATTCACCTTCTTTCATGTCACATCATTAAAACCTCGATCCTCATATTCACGTCACCCGCACGCCTGCCAAAACCAATAAGAAAAAAAATTAAGTTAGTTCGAAAAATTGACATCTGTCGCCAAAAACTATTATCCATAAAAATCGCTCCTTTAAAATTAATAAAAAATACAACGAAGTGAATATCAGTGCGGAAGAAGAAGAGAACCAGCATACGGCGGCGCCGCCGAAACCCATCGACGTCGAGATAAAGGTACGGCAGGCTTCGCCCCATATTTACATTTCCACTTTTCGCCTTCGGGACACATAGGGACCTTCGTCCCTGCTGTTCCCATATATCTCCTCATCTTGAGGAGTGGTCCTTCAACCCCGCGCCAACATTTTTATATATATATATATATATATATATATATATATATATATATATATCATCATAAATGCGATTAGCGCTCGTGCGCGCAGCTCTCCGTTCTCACAATTAGAAGTTCTCAAAAACTGTAAGACTATTTTCGATATAAAATGCACACGTTTATGACACAACTCAAAAAACATGATTTCCGCGCTTCCGAGCACGCACTTCCATCTCGCTCACGCTTACGCTCAGTGAGAGAGAGAGCTAGCCAACGCGTTGGCGCCCTCTATTTTAGGAACTGAATCAGAAATGTTGTTTTTCCTACCGTATCGATATTTTCACAAATGGTTAGGTATACAATATGTGTACTAGGCGTTCGTTTGCGGTGGAAATTTGGCTAAAAACAGACGCCTTCTACAAAAATTGTAAGCATAATAAAAAGCTCAAAAACCGAAGCGGCCATTTTACTTCCCATTCAGGTCCAAAATTTTCGTAGATTGGTAAAATTTTAGAGGAGGGAACAGAAGAGAAGCAAACTTCGATTTGTATGAAAAAAATTGCAGTAGTATTTCCTCTTAAGAGGCCTTATTCCTTTTAATTTCTTTTTTTCATATTATGACAAATATATTGATAATTTCAACTAACTTTTTGAAGTAAATAATACTTTTCCCCCGAGCTCTAGATAGTAACATAGCTATTTCATGCTTACATTGCGTGCAGTCGAAAATAAGTTGAAAAAACTAATTTTCTGCGTGAATTTTGTCAATTTTGAGTAGATTTTGAAACAAAAATTATCAATGAAAAATTCAAACATTAGGTTTCAAATATACACCAATAAATCCCAATAGCCCTGTTCTAGGTAGTAAAATATGTTAAGAAACATGTTTGATCACAGAGAAAAATGTCTACAACAATCAGCATTTTAAAAGGAATAAGGCCTCTTAAAGAGGGTAAACTTCAAATCGACTGACTGACATGCTTTCGGCGAATCAATTTTGTAACCAGGTTGTTTCTGTTAACCTTGATACGGAACCAAAAAAAATTGCGAATGTCGTATAAACAATAGTCAACTTTAATGATATGGTGTTAAGGGTAAAATATCTGGGATTACTAAGAATGAATTTCGCGATTAGCGTCGCTTCCGTGATTAATGAATTACGTCAGTGACATTACTGTTGTCGAGGGTTAAATTAAAAAAGCTTTAATGGTACATTACACACTTAGGTCGGTGCGAAAATTGGCGATTAATTGATCTTAATCATAGGAGTTCCGATTAATATCTAGAAATTAAATATTTAATCGTGAAGAGAATTTTTGCATGTTTTGTCATGTTTAAGTATGTTTGTTCGGGTGAAATCTTGCAACTCAATTTTGAAGCAGATATCGTCAACCGATTGAGCTGAAATTTTGCATACTTACTTAACTTTGATGACAATACAATAATATGTTACCATGGGGCTGATCTGATGATGGAGCCGGATGGTAGCCATAGGAACTCTATAATAGAAAAAGCAATCCTACTGAGCTTGGGCTCTTTAGAATCGTCTCAGTGAGCATTTGATGGATATCCAAAGAAAAGTACAGTCGGCTATAAAAGCGTGCCACTAAAATGTCATTTTTGACAGAAACTTATTCATTTTTTCTTTAAGCTTTGATCTTTGTATCTATGGTTTAACTTTTTTTTATTTGATCTGGTGGACAGGTAGCCTAACAGAACTGATACTGTGAAACCATTAGCTACTAATATGATATGTTTTGTTTCTGAAAGGATGTGTACAAGTCTTGTTTAAAAACTGCCGTCACAATCCGTCCGTCGTTATTATGAGAACGCGAACCATTCTACTGAAACCGATTCAAGGAACTTTTACAGTAATGCCCGGGAATAAACCTTCAGACGGTTCTCTCTTTTGTCTTGGCAAGAGCCGACCGAGAACTGTATTCTAATGGTTGTTTGCGTAAAATTAGTGACTAACATCGATGACCCAGGAGCAAATATTCGAGTTCGTCACACAAATATTTGTCCTTACCGAGATTCGAACCCAGGATCGTCGGCTCAGTAGGCAGGTGCACCTCATAGTGCGCCAACCTCGTATAATAATGTATTAACCCTTAAATGCATACTATAGCCGCAGTTACCCAAATTAAGTTATAGCCGCAGTTACCCAAATTAAGTATTTAGGAATCATAATTGATGATACTCTCTCTTTTAAATATCACATCGCAGCTTTATGCAATAGAGTACGTAAGTTAATATTTGTGTTCAAAAACCTGCGTTCATTTGCAGACTCACATTTAATCAAACAAGTCTATTTTGCCCTATGTCAATCGATATTAACGTACTGCATTTCCTCATGGGGCGGGCTGGCCAAAACTACATTAATAAACTTAGAAAGAGCTCAAAGAGCAATTCTAAAGGTATCCACTTCCCGTCCTTTCCTCTACCCTACTAATCTCTTTATAAGTCTTGTGAAGTACTAACCGTTCGGCAACTATTTATACTAAGCACGGTCCTTAAACAGCACACGCTGGAATCCCTTATAGCACTGATTATACTAATAAACGGCGAAAGGATATTGTTTGCTCTAAAACTATTCGAAGAAGTCACTTCTGTTTTAGATTTTTTGTTTCGCTGGGTCCTCTCCTGTACAGTAGGCTTAATACGAAGCTGGATATATATCCGCTCAGCTACGCGAAATGTAAGAAAACACTCCAAGAAGCGCTACAAAATATGTCATACGAAGATACAGAGAAGTTACTGATTGTTCTAAGTTGATTTTCATGTATTCATTCTAATTTAATATTTTTGTATCCGATCTATAATTTATCAAACTATTTAATAAGAACTAAATTATTGTTTCATGTGTTTATGATTATTCATTTAAGAAATTGTTAATAAGTTAGTCCTCTTTATGCCTGAAACACAGGGAATCCTAGTTCAGGCGCATGTAATTTTTTTTTTTGCCGAGTAGAATGTCTTAGGCTATAGTTATTATTACTGTAAAATAAGTTATTATTCGATAAATATCTTATCTTATCTTATCTTAATTACACTAATTTATTTCGTAATTAGCAATGAAATCCACGTCAGTTTAAAATTTCGCGACAATCTTGACAAGTATTTATTGGAAATATTCAGATTTTGACGTGTGTCATTTCAGTAACGTGTAAATATACATCAATTCATCATCATGAAGCATATGCTATGCAAATTATAATTACGACTTATGTAAGCGTTCTATCCGGTAGGTACTTTCTATACCTAACCGGTTTACAAGCTACGCTCACTTTCCGCTGAGAGCAACCTTCAATGCAAATAACTTATCGGATCTTTTATCATTTGCTTGTACATTTTGTGTGTGTAAGAACACATATTCCCCTATTTATTTATTTTTTTTTATTGAAAGGGCTTTGTCGCTAAGCGACCACATCGCCCCGTAAAAACAGTTTACAAACAAAATACAAAAAGGAAACAAAAAAATCACTACTTAGGAACAACTAACGCTAAATCAGCTAGATTGTACAGCATTTCAGCTTCATCCGATATGGGCGAAGCCAAAATGCTGTTCACAAGACCGACTTCAAAGGAATTATTATTCCCCTAAATAATTAAGGGGATGAATACAATATGGTACGAAACGACCATAACGATTTGTTACGTAGTTTCAATGCTTAGTTAAAGAAAAGTAGATTCAAACGTATGGAAAATTTGGCAAAATTAATGGAGAACTCTCCGAGGCGAGTGTACCAGCCAAATAATCAAGAAAATATCCAGCAAAAGTCATAACTTCCGTATCCTACAGCTATAACAGCAATGATTATAAGAAATTATACGCATTTAAAAAAGTTACAGGTATTTCCTGCACAGTTTTTGCCATATCAGTGAAGGTGAAGTCGACGAGCGATCGAAGGTCTAGGTTAAACCGAACCGAAGCCAAAGGTCTATAAGAATCCATATGGAACGAGGCGACGGACAAACTTAAAGGCCTTCGCACATTATAACAACTCAACGGCGAGTCGTTCTATGCCAAATATTGAAATTCAAGCCCTATGTCATATTTACTAGGTTTAATTTCAAATAAGTTTCTGTCAAAAATGTCATTTTAGTGGCAAGCTTTTATAGCCGACTGTACTTTTCTTTGGATATCCATCAAATGCTCACTGAGACGATTCTAAAGAGCCCAAGCTCGGTAGGATTGCTTTTTCTATTATAGAGTTCCTATGGCCACCTTCCGGCTCCATCATCATATCAGCCCCATGGTACCATATTATTGTATTGTCATCAAAGTTATGTAAGTATGCAAAATTTCAGCTCATTCGGTTGACGATATCTGCTTCAAAATTGAGTTGCAAGATTTCACCCGAACAAACATACTTTAAACATACAATGCAAGTTAAATAAAAGCTTGTAAAAAAGTACGACGCGTCGTCCACTCGTCGTCCACTACTAATATCATTTTTTGAAATTAAACCTGGTAAATATGACATAGGACTTAAATTTCCATATTTGGCATAGAATCGAGTCGCCGTCGAGTTGTTATAATGTGCGAAGACCTTAACACTACGACTGTTCGGTTCGAATCGAAGCTCTTGACGATGAATCGCGTACCGATTCACAACAAGTCGAGCAATAGGCATGACGAATTTTTTTTTTCAGGAAATCGATTCTATTCTTTATTGGGATCAAATGTATATATGGGACTAACTACACTTAAATTGCTCTAAATGTCAGAAATGACCGTCAAAGTACAACATTCCCACGGAGCGCTAAAAACGCTCCATACAAATGGCCACCGAATAGTGACCTCATTATATGTTATGGGTATCAATATTTCGCTGGGCAAATAGTTCTAGGTTATATTTTCAGGGTAATTCAAATTAGACTAAATGTCATTATGACAATGTTCAAATTTGAACTCGTCAAAGTCAAACATAGAACCCTGTAATATTAAGCCAGCTATTTGTATAGAGACAATAACTACTTTGCCATTTAAACCGTGAAAACGTGCGTTTAAGTTCATGGTTGTCACAATTATTGTTTTGAAAACAATTAAAAAATATCTTTTAGATTAAACAAAAAAAACAAATTTGCGTACCTTTGAAGCCACATGACAACCAAAAGTCTCCAAAACCTCGTATCTAAATAGTTGATTGATATTGAGATGCGAGCTTTGTATGCAGTAGGTATTTGGGTCAATCAACTTTTCTCTGTTGCTTTTTCCCATGGTGATGACCCCTGGGTTACTCTTTAAAAATACGATTTTCGGCGGCAATATTAAACAAAAATGTTGTAATTGCAGCAGTTTTAAGCCCATTCTTATTCAGAATATCTCTTGAAAATACCAATATTATAAATTATCAACACTTTTCTAAGAAGTTGAATCACCATTGTTTCCTGAGTGACGGGACAAAAAGACGAACAAATAATAACAACAAGAAAAAGTTGATCCACCCATTTGTCACTTAGTGAGTTTTAGTTTTCAACGGACGATATTTAAAGTAATTTCATCCTTCTCAGCTTATTATAAATGATCAAGCATGCTAAATCAATAAGTCGAGGACCGAATAAAAGACTCAAATGCCTCAATGCCAGAACGACACAAGCGGCGTTAATTTAGTGTCATAATAAGACTTTCTGGAATTAGTTATAAAAATTCTATGACGAATCAGGTCTGGAATTATATTAATGTTAAGGCTGATTGCCTATTGTACTAGTGCAAGAATATTGTTTTTAAATTTTAGTACAGAATAACAGAAGTGCTTCTTTGAGCTGAAAACTCACTGAAAAAAAGATTGTTAACAGCCCAAATGTAAGCCGCTAGTTACGTAAATTGGACTATCACACTGCAAGGGCTACTGGTAACCAAAATAAACTTAATGTTTACAATAAAGCCTAAAAAAAAAAAAAATTTAACGGTTCAGTCAGGATTCGAACCTACCTCGAATGTTTCGCTTCATTGTAAACATTTGGTTTACGTTAGCAGACGTTATTGCTTTAATAAAAATAGTCAAAATAACATACTTATTAAAACTTTCGTGAGACATATTTAATTATTGTATTAAGCGACCAGGAACCAGATTACTTTTCAGCCACCCCCCGTACGAGGGGTGGCTGAAAAGTAATCTACCTGACTATGAAAGAAACAACGTAACTAACTGGGTAGTTTATTTAAAAAAAAATTATAATCTGCCTCTACCGAAATGCATTTATTACATTTTTCAAATAATGACTGTTGCTGCACGGCGAGACGTTTAGTATTAAGAAAAAATAATAAATATATACAATTAGAACTAGGATTAAGATTATAGTCCGTAAGAGACAATGCTTTAATACGAGGGGCACACCGAAATGATCGGGAATAGAGTACTTTAAACTGAGTTACATTAAATCCTTTTTTGTCACATGCATACTGGCGACTTACAATCACGATGCCGTTTTTACAATTTAAAAAAAGAACGATATATTTTTTTAATTCCATTTTTAAATTGACAACTCGATGAACAAAATGGAGCTGACGCGTGAAAATTTTCGTGCAATTATTTACCATAACTTTCGTCGTGGCTTATCTCCAGATGAATGTCGCAATGAGCTTGTTACTATATACGACATTGAAGCACCTAGTCAGACGACAATATATCGGTGGTATGCTGAGTTTCGACGGGGTCGTGCCTCTCTTGGCACCGTACCTTCATCAGGTCGGCCGAAAACGGCGGTTTCGCCTGAAAACATCGCGGCTGTGGAAAAACTACTAAAAGAAGATAGACATGTGACATACGAGCAGATTCGGGCAACCATAGGCATTGGAATGACTGCAATTCACACTATTTTGCATGGTGAATTGGGTGTCAGAAAATTGATTTCCCGATGGGTACCCCATAATTTGTCTGAAGAGCAAAAGGCGGCTCGTGTTGATTGGTGCCGATCTATTCTGAAATGCTACAATGGAGGAAAGTCAAAAGCCGTTTATAATATGGTCTCGGGTGACGAATCCTGGATTTATTCTTATGAGCCTGAAAGAAAGCACCAGTCGGCAGTATGGGTCTTCGATGACGAGGTCAAACCAACGAAAGTTGTGCGTTCTCGAAGCGTGTCGAAGAAGATGGTGGCTTCGTTCGTCTCAAAAAAGGGGCATGTTGCCACAATTCCTCTAGAAGAACAAAGAACCGTTACCGCTGATTGGTATATCACAGTTTGTTTGCCGGAGGTGCTGGCCGAACTTCGCCAAGGGAACCCGAGACGCCGCGTCATCTTACACCACGACAATGCGAGCTCCCACACCGCCCACAAAACAACTAAATTTTTGAACAACGAAAACGTTGAGTTGATGTCCCATCCTCCATACAGTCCTGACCTGAGTCCAAATGATTTTTTTACGTTCCCTAGAATTAAAGATTTATTGCGTGGTCAGCGGTTTGAGAACCCAGAAGCCGCTGTGGAAGCCTATAAATCGGCCATTTTGGCAATGCCTACTTCAAACTGGAATTATTGTTTTAATGACTGGTTTAAAAGAATGCAAAAGTGCATTGAATGTAACGGAGAATACTTCGAAAAACAATAAAATATAATTTATGTATATAGTGCACATAGTTTTTTAAATTCCCGATCATTTCGGTTTGCCCCTCGTAGTACATTACTGCAGATGCCGGGAATTAAGGGCTTGCCGGCTGAGTAGGCATAGACGGATAGTGATACGTACCCGGCAAGCCCTTTTCACGATATAGAGGGATTGGAGGGAAAATTAAAAATACTTTTTTTTAAACATGGCGTCTGTGTTCATGAACTGGCTGAACAGCTGAATTATGTTTTTTTGAGTGGTGCATTTTTTTATTTCATTGCATGTTTGAGAAAAAATATTTTTCCCTGTGATCATTTATCAAGCTTTCGTCCTAGTAAGTGAAATCATAACAAAGATGACTCATCATTAATTCATTAACTTTCCATTCGTAGACGAAAACAAATGAGTCATCTTCGTTTACGTTTCATGCCAATTTTAAAGTTTTTTTTTTATTAATTCGCAACTTTATTAATTAATCATTTCTTATAACAAAATAAGTAATTTCAATTAACATTATACCGTCCGAAACCTTTTGAGAGCGCGACAAAACATAAATGAACACAAGCCCAGCGCGCGTCGCCTTAAGAGTGATAAGGCAGGTGTATATCTCGGGTTATTATTAGCATTAGATCTCATATAAAAAAAAATATGACTTTATTTTTCTTAATTCACGCAAATATTGTTTTTTTTTTTCAGAAATCTTATAATTTATCAATACAATAATTTTATGACAACTATGAACTAAAACGCATTTTAAGTAAGTAAGTAAGTAAACGCTTTATTGTACACAAAAACAGTTAAAAAATACATCTATTACAAATAACATATAGGTACAAAGGCGAACTTATCCCTATAAGGGATCTCTTCCAGTTAACCTTTGAGCAATTGAGTGAGTACGAGAAGAAGAATTTTTACGGTGAAAATTATAAACTAATTATTGTCTCCATACAAATATTGGTACCCATAACATATGATGACGACACGGTTACATGGAAATTTGTATGGAGCATTTTAGCGCTCCGTACGAATGTTGAACTTTGACGGTCATTTCTGACTTTTAGAGCAGTCCAATTGTAGTTAGTCTCATACAGACATTTGATCCAAATAAAATACAGAATCGATTGACATCCTCAAAATTACGTCATGCCTATTGATTGAGATTACTTACGAGTAAAACGAACGGGTTACCAATTCATCTTAATTGCACTTTGAACCAATGCTTAGAATAGCTCATTAGTTTGTTGTTACGATTCAATTGGATGTAATTTGTATGGGCTCTTCATGGGAGCAAGTACTTGAAAGGAATAAGGGAATATGGTTTTGTATGGCGCTGTTTATTATAATATATTTAATTTAATTTATGAATGCAGTTTTTCTTTTTTAAAAGTCGATGGTATGGTTCCTAAGAACAGATCTTCGTATGTCTTATAGTTTCAGACTTTCCCATACAGACCGATCTAAATGGGCCACCCTGTATACTGAGATGAGAGGTGTCATGGGGATCACAGTTCGCCGCGCGGGGCATATTACGTAAACCAAGTGTTTTAGAACAGTAAGTAGTTCGCTACCTAAAGGTTGTCTGGAAGAGATCGCTATTTAGCGATAAGACCGCCTGTTGTTTACCTCTGCCTGTTATTTGAAGGTATCTCATGTTGTGTTGTGTATTCCTTGATGTTGGAGGTGTGCAATAAAGAGTATTTGTATTACTAATTATAAAAAACGGTATAAACTCACGTAAAAATTGTCAGGAACGGCCCGACATGTTTCGAACTCATTTGGAGGTCTTCATCAGGGGTAGCTATCCGTGCGTGCGCAGAGGGCGGCAAGAAGAGCGATTAAAAGTGCAGTGGGTCGCGAGTCGCGTAGCAGCACGGATAGCTACCCCTGATGAAGAGCTCCAAATGAGTTCGAAACCCGACATGTTTCCTGACAATTTTTACGTGAGTTTAAACCGTTTTTTATAATTAGTAAAGATGTCTCACGATAGTTTTAATAACATTATAGTATTTGAAGTTATTTACTTTAGGAAATCCCGCTGTTATTGTATACAAAACGGTAAGATC
Organism: Apotomis turbidana; assembly: GCA_905147355.2. NCBI lineage: Eukaryota > Metazoa > Arthropoda > Insecta > Lepidoptera > Tortricidae > Apotomis > Apotomis turbidana. Next base: position 8,184,886 of record LR990307.1, read on the forward strand.
TTAAACGATAAGGGTAAACCTTAATTATGAAATACAAATACTGTTATCAATGACTACATTTGTTCAGGCATTTGGACGACGCCAGTGACTAGTGTTGTTAAATGTTGTGAAATTTATGAAAACAGAGACACGTGTGGACCTGTTGGAGATACGTGTATGACCCTTTTTTAGGGTTCGGTACCCAAAGGGTAAAAAACGGGACCCTATTACTAAAATTCCGTCCGTCTGTCACTAGCATGTACCTCATGAACAGTGACAGCTGACATTTTCACAGATGATGTATTTCTATTGCCGCTATAACAACCAAATACTAAAAACAGAAAAAAATAATATTTAAGTGGGAATCTCAAACAACAAACGTGATCGGTTCCGTTAACTTTGCACCTCTTTTTTATCCGGCGCCATACACACTAGGTGCCAACTAAACTAAACCCAGCCAATTAAGATGGGATAAGTGTTTGTACGGAACCCTCGGTGCGCGAGTCCGACTCGTACTTGGCCGGTTTTTATGGCAACCCTACGCTCTAGAGCGGCTGACATCAAATAACCAAACTCTGTTAAGAACCACACTAGACAAAGGTATTCAATAAGGAAAACCGCATTCAAATTAGTTTACTTGACATATCTACTTAAAAATAATAACAACTAAGCTATAAAAAAACCGCGACACACGTATAACTATACAAAACGTAGGTATCTTATGCAAACGTCTGAACAAATCAATAGATTTAACACTAAACACGCGACCAAGTTACCATAAAATAATCACTTGTTCAAGAAAAATAACACCGTCGTAGTTTGCCTATCCAATATGGCGCAGCTAATAGTAAATAAATAAAAAGAAAAAAATAATAAACTAAATATAACTTCTATGAACAAATATTACCACGTTCAACTAAATTTATCTGCTGACTCATTTATACTATTCATTCGTGGATTGCGTGACGTTAAATTATAGCGTTTCATTCATGAAAAGCCTCCCACATTTCGGCCCGAATAGATACTGTTTCTCTGTATTTTATCTATGTGAAAAGTGTCAATGCGAAATCTGGTGTATTATCTATATCATGAGCTTCTAAACTACAATAATAATAAAGAAAACGTCACGTGGAAAACGCTATTTTTTTTCCATTTGTAACGTGTCGCCAAAATTCCATTTGTCTGAAAGCCCATTGTCAGACGTCGAGTTGCGGAAAACTAGCCCGCGATAATATAACCTTTGTCTGAAAGCCATTTTTTCCAGAACTGTTAATTTTTCAGAATAAGTATAAAACAATAAATATTAGACAAGCTCACACAAATCGATCTAGTCCCAAATTAAGCTCAAGAAGGCTTGTGTTGGTACTAGACGACGATATACATACTTATATAGATAAATAAATATATACATAGTTCATCACACAAATATTTGCCCTGGCCGGGATTCGAACCCGGGACCGGCGGCTCAGTAGGTAGGTGTCTACAAACTGAGCCAACCGCGTCGCCAAAAATAATAAAATCATGAAAATATTACGGGTTAAAGGATAAAATGACCTTCGGACAAATAAAAATTTGGCGAAACGTTACAGAAACAAATGTTTCGGAATTGAGCTAGGATAGGAAGAATCATGTTATATTTTAGAATATAATATCTGTCAGCTTAATCTAATCATTCTGTAATAATGCCAGATATTTACCACGATACAGGTTCGCCTAGGGCGGAGGTCAAAGGTAAATGCAATATCTTAACTGCATGCTAGAAATAAGCAATTCACGATAATAAATAGAAAAGTTAATTAAAACAATAATATTGCTTGGCTAATCCGCGATATAAACAAAAAAGACAAAAAAGTTAAGTTATTTGTTATTTCTTGAAATTCATTGAAATTAATATTATTAAAATTATCGTGAAACATCTTTAATAATCAACAAAGGTACGCACGTAAAAATTGCCACGAACTGCCCGAAATGTTTCGAAGAGCGGCGAGGCGAAAACCAGTGCAGTGGGCCGTCAGTCGCTAGCAGCACGGACAGCTGCCCCTGCCCTGATGAAGAGCTCCGTATGAGTTCGAAACATGTTGGGCCGTTCCTTACAATTTTTCATTGACATAGCTAAGTTTTTTCATTTTAGAACACTATTAAAAAACGGAACTAGAGGAAAACTCGTGCCGCACATCATAAACAACTCCTCAGTCACAAAAACGGTTAATAAATCGTTAAAAAACTTACCGAAGACGCAACAATACAGGTGTTCTCATCAACGCGCAAAAAACACTAAGTATCAAACAGACATCATTATCTCTTTATATTCAGACCGAACCTTCAGTAGTCATATCATTGATATACTTAAGGTTATTATGGCTAGATATTGCGCAAGATTTTGTTATGTATGTGTCAATGTTAGACAAATATTAAATTGCCCTTTGGATCTTGTCTTCTTAATTTTTTTATGTGTAATTTACGGCGGTTCTTTAATCTTTAGAACGCTTTTCCCCCCATGTTAAAATGTGGCTTAGACGCCAATAGTTGAAAAAAGAAAGAGCGAAAATATACCTTTTCTGTCAGCAGGAAAATTGCTTTGACAGCGTCCGCCATTACCCCTTTGATGGTCGTTGGCGTGTAGGCACGACAGCACACGGCCACTTTAGTGGCTCTTGGCGGTCAAAGGGTTAAGTGCGCTCGCAGTAGCAGTTCTGGCAGGTTTTGACAGGTCTTGGAACTAGCTTTGTGAGCTGTGACCTTGCGAGTGTTTCCAAATTGCCGTACCCAAAGGGTAAAAACGGGGCCCTATTACTGAGACTTCGCTGTCCGTCCGTCCGCCCGTCTCCGTCTGTCACCAGGCTGTATCTCAAGAACGGTGATAGCTAGACAGTTGAAATTTTCACAGATGATGTATTTCTATCGCTACTATAGAATTAATATTTAAAGGAGGCTCCCATACAACATACTTGTTATAGATTATGGTACGGAACCCTTCATGCGCGAGTTGGACTCTTTATTTAAGTTTTAAACCCCCATAACTCGACCTCTTAAAAAAACTGAATACGCAAAAAACTTTATAATTAACAAACCTACTTATAAAATTTCATAACAATCGGGTTGAGAAATGTGGCCTGCAGACGAGAACAGCCGTAAATCCGAACATCCAAAAGAAATGTCAAAATCACGGACGCTCACTGGGGTGCCGGCTAACTTCATCCGCGCCGAAGAAAAATATGGTTTATGACTTTTTTGATCCTCCATAGACAGGTAAAAAGTATCCTATAACCATCTGTGGATGACTTGCTACCCGTGTGCCAAAAATAGTGGATGTCAGTCCAGAGTATGTTTATATAGATAGGGATCTCATGTAACAGAAATATTGCGAAATCAGTAGCATAGCACACAAAGAATGTTTGTAGAGTGATGCATGTACACTGATATAACTAATACCAGATGATACAGGACGAACCAATGTTGCATCACTGCTCTCAATAAAATGTGTAATATCTGAACTATTTGCCACTACACCGGTTTCTTTGTTATGACTAATGAGTAATACTTATAATTGTATTACTACTATAAAGTAGGCGTAAGGACAGCAGTGGACACATATATGCTGAGAAGAAAAAGAAAGTAGGCATCCTTTTTAGAGTTCCGTACACCCCTTATGGCTCAGTTTCATTGGTCAATAGCTCGATCGATATACCGCGTGCGGGACTCCCGTACGGTATAACGATCAGTAAAACACATAATGGCATACTCACTATGGCAATGTACCGCACCCCGCATGTGGGCCCTATCGACCAATGAAAACAATTCCCCGCATGCGGGCCCTATCGACCAATGAAACTGAGCCAGTAGACGGTAAAAAACGGGACCCTATTACTAACTCCACTGTCCGTCTGTCTGACTGTATGTCACCAGGCTGTATCTCATGAACCGTGATGCCTGTTGAGGTGTGCAATAAAGGATATTCTATTCAATTCTATTATATGCTCCGAATAATGAGTTACTGAAATAATAAAACCGTGGTCTATTTATTGGTGATGCTGATGTCATAAACATTTGAAACAAAGAGTTAGTAGTTATGAATAAACTGATCAAGTGTGAGGTGGACTTGCGCACTAAAGGTTCAGTACAGCACTACACAGCATCCCAACACAGTATGGAGAGAAGTATTCTAAATATTAAGTTACAAGACAAGGCTGCTATGCTAAGATAAAAGGCGACGTTTTTGTATGGACCTCGATACTAAAAGGTCACCTTTTACCGTAGCACATCAGAAGGTTCAACTCAAAACTATAAGAAAAAGAACAAAAGCTAACAACATAAAAAAAGTATCAAAAAACTGAAATGGAACTGGACAGGCCATCTTGTAAGAACTAATAGGAAAAAATGGACTAGAGATGTGATTGAGTGGTGTCTTAAGTACAACAAAAGAAAGCAGGGTGACCAATGCCGGAGGTGGGAAGACGACATAAAGAAAATAGCAGGAACAACATGGATGAGAACAGCAAGACAGATTGGCATGGAATAATCTTGGGGAGGCCTATGTTGAAAAGCAAGATAGTTAATGACTGTTGACAAAGGCTTATAATATAAAAAAAATATATTATAATAATAAAAGCACTGAATATTGATCCAACTAAAAGATACACTGGATTGAGGATTTAGGGACAAACTTAATGTTGCTGTCAGTAAACTATTGTCTACATACATTACTTAAAATCAAAATGACATAGCACTATTTTACTCCTTACTAGACTCTCTTCCTATATATTGTAGTAAGACAACGTTTTCATTCATAAAAACTTCAAGGCTATTTTGAATGCCAACAAATATTGGCAAGTATTTTTCCTCAAACCTGTGTTTTTATAGCAGGTGATTAGCAGTTCAAACATAAGTGTAAGTTAACTCAACAAGTGTAAAAAAAACAAATCCCTTATTGTCTCTGGCTCTAGAGCCGTTTCTCGTATATTAGGTAGTAAAAAAACTTTTCATTCATGAAAATCTGACGCCCATATCGCGTGCCGAAAATGTTGCGAAATACTTGACAAACATTCCTCACGTTTATTTCACAACAATATTTTTTGCCATACGGCACATGGAAGGTTTTGCCAACAGGTTGCTAAACAAAAAAATCGTATGAATTGAAATAAGTACCTAAGCTATTAAAATAAAACACTAGTATTTTTTTTTTCGGTTTCACTGCTTTCTCAAAGGAACTTAACATCAACACCTAAAAACTTGTCAATCATAAACACGAGTTCACATCTGCAGCAGTTTTACTGGTATTTAATATTTATATATTTTTTCGAAGCGAAAATTAAGGGTATTAAATAAACTTACCGAACTCGAGAAAAAATTAGCTGCAATAAAGGCACAGCACAGCAAAGAACCCACACAACGTATCACCAACACTGAGATGGAAAATATCGGAACAATTATGTTCACAACATAAGGCAAATATTTACGACAAAATAAAATAAAATTATCTATTAGAACAGAACACACAGCCGAAGTAAAAGCAATTTTTCAAATAATGCCACCTGTCAGTGTCACGTCAAATTCTCAGAACGAATGAAAGTGAATAAATGACGTCAGAATTACGTTCAGAAACAGAAACTTGGTTCGATTGCAGATTAAGGTGAGCGCGCGCTATCCGACGCGACACGGCATGGCCCACCATTTTTGTACTGTCTTTATTTTTATTCATAATAAAAATCACTTCAGGAATAGAAACAATTTACTTTAATGGAAACATACGAATAGAAAATAAACAAAAACACATTCCGCTTAAACTTGGTAGATTTTAGAAAACTATGCTAGCAACCCTTAACGTTCATTCCATTCATTCATTGAACAATTGAACATTGAACGCGCGAAGTTTATTTCATTTCGTAGGAACTGAAAGTTCAAGAAAATTCTCATGGGGATAAATTGTTTTATGGTTACAGAAAGAAACATTTTACGCAAAATCCTCGGTCCAAAACGCACACCGGATGGGAGCTGGAGAGCACTGAAGAACCAGGAAATAGAGGACATGGTAGCTGAGCCCAATATACTAGGAGAAACAAAATCCCACAGACTCCGCTGGCTTGGCCACCTGGAGAGAATGGAAGAGGGTCGTGGCGTCAAGAGAGCATACCTGGGGCACCCAACAGGAGGAAGACCGGTTGGGCGTCCAAGATATCGCTGGAAGGACATGGTCGAGGCGGATCTGCGCGGACTCCAAGCCTCCAACTGGAAAAAGAGCTGGCGCAGGATCGAGAAAAGTGGCGTGATCTAGTGTTGGAGGCCAAGATTCGCTTCGGGTCGCTGAGCCATCGTAGTAGTAGTATAAATTGTTTTATAGGTATAATTTAATTGTATCATTTGGTGTTTGTTTTTGAGCTTACTAAAGTTAATAAAAAGAATAAAATGTACCTAACACATACGCGATCGTTAAATTGTTTAGCTAGCAATGAAACAACGATGAACAAATACACATACATTTATTGTCAATTACTTATAAATATAACGTACATGTTATCATTATTTCATTAGTATGAGCATAGACGTAATATAAAGAAACCGCCATATTCTCCTTTTCATGACCACTCGTATCTTAAGTCCTCTCATTATGTGACAATTGCACAAAGTATTATTAACCCCTCGTGTGCTTAGGCACGGAGTTAACTTTGTCATTGGAAATAGACGTTCATTTTTGATTGGTCGTATTTTAATTGTACTGATAACAGTCTTTATTATATTTCGTCTATGATATAGTTTTAAGAAGTCTCCTCAACTGTAACCAATAATGACAAGAGGTTTGAAAAAAAAAACAAATACATAAATGATAATAATGTAATATTAAAATACGACACATTTAAGACATATTGCGGTTAAAAAGTTCAAGATTTTAAAAAGATAGTAACAAGAAGAAAGAAAAGAAAAACACCATTCAAAGTCCAAGACAACAAACAATTTAATAAAATACACTTCCTATACTAATTGAAAGCCAACATTATTTGTTCGTAAACTTATATCTCATGTTTTTGGTTATGTCCAATACTGTAAGCGTCTGCCTACTGGGGAATGCAAACCCGGTTATTTTATCATAGTAAGCCCGGTTATAACCAGTTATTTCAATGGTAAAATAACCGGGTTCACATTCTCTACTGCCTACACTATTACCCCGGTCGACGAAGAATGATTCCTGGGACACTTCACAAAATTTGATAAAGGACCATGGGCTTTGTATGGAGGTTGGACCAAGAACTAACAGAGATGAGAGTTAAGTTATTAGAAAGGTATTAATAGCAGCTTATTTTTTTACTACGGACACTAAGACGGATTCCATTGCAGATCTGAGATATTCGTGTTTGTAGTCGAAATGTGGCAAAAATTTAAAGTTAAATTGACGATACCCTAAGTTGAGCTAGAATTAATAATGGTACCTTTTTATTACAAGGAATAATCCTCATATTATTTAGTTATTTTTCACTATCTACGCATTGGTCACCGTCCAGTATGAGTTAGTTCCATTTTCCACCACATTGTGCCTTATTTCAAACAGGAATATCTCAGCTCTGCAATGGAATTCATCTTGGTGCTCATAATAAAAAATGAGGTATGGCTTCCATGTCCACGCGGAAGAAGTCAGTAATAAGACGAAGTATCTACTTACTAACAATAATGCTTGAATACAAAGCCACATATACAAAAAAAAGGGTAAATTAACATTTTGGAAATGTTTAATGAAGTGTCTCTTGACTCTTGTATCATTATTCACCGACCGGAGTATAATTACAAAACAATCTATGATAATGGAAAATTAGTCCTAAAATAACGTCGCTAACGATTATCATCTCTCTTTCGAACGTTAGAAAGATAAGAGCTATAGTAAAAAGAGATGGAAGCCGTCAGCAAAGATGGAACTTATCAAGAATTCGTATTCCATAGATTGCTTTTTTTTTCAGTGTATTACATAAGAAAGCCAATAGACAATTTCAGGTTGCTTGGGTGTGATGAAATCTACAGGACCGCCGTAACAATTAAAAACGTATGAAAATATCATCTTTAGGGTTCCTTAACCAAAGGGTAAAAAATGATGATAGCTAGACAGTAGAAATGTTGCACAGATAATGTATTTCTGTTGCCGCTATAAAAACAAATACTAAAAAACACAACAAAATAAATATTTAAGAGGGCTCCTATACAACAGACGTGATCGCTTGCGTTAACTTTGCACCTCATATCCGGCGCCATACATACCAGGTGCAAAGTTAACTTAACCCGGCCAGTTAAGATGGGATAAGTGTTTGTACGGAACCCTCGGTGCGCGAGTCAAACTCGCACTTGGCCGTTTTTTGTCCATGTGCTGTGGTGAACCCTACGTATAACGTTGTAATTGACAACATTAATTTTATCACTGTCTAATAAATTTAAAATTAAAATACAATTCCTAACCTCATATAGACGCAACACGAAATTGTGATTCGGCTGGTTTCCCATAATCTATAGAAATAACTTAATCTAAAATACAGTGTACAGTCAACCAATTTGATTTCTAGGCCACTATAGAACCTTGTCACAATGACAATGATATGAGATTTCAAGCGGCTTTCATATTGACGTTCACTGTGACAAGGTACGAAATGGCCTAGGAATCAAATTGGTTGACTGTACCATAACATGATTATTACAAGCAATTCAATTGCGTTCCAAAATATTAAAAAAGCATTAAAACAAATCCGAACTTAATCGCGTCCAGTGTTAATTTAATTTGTGTCCCTTCGCAATTAACGCAACATCACGATCGAAACGTCGAGGTAATTAAAGAAACGCTTTTTGAACACAATTAAATCCCGTTTTGTTATATGAATGTGTGAAAATCGTTAAGTTCAAATCAATATATATTAAAAAGCATCAAACGCTAAGTCAGATATTAAATATCAGGGCAAATTTTTATTTTGTTGTCGTTTTTTTTTTTCTCAGATTTCAATAAAATTTGGTGAGTTGGTAAAGTTGTTTCTTCTGTCCATGGTAAGCCCAATTTCACAATATGTCCTACAAATTTCTTTCCATTGAGTTACACAAAATGTACTACAGAAATTGGCCCATGGGCCAATTTTTATTATGATGTAGAATTATTTATTTTTAATTTCGAGCTATTCATTTTGTACTTACTAAATTTTAGTACAAAATATGAAATTTTGTTAAAAATAATCCATAGATTTTTTGTAACTCAATGGAAAATTTTGTAGGACATATCGTGAAATTGGGCTGACCTTGTTCAGAATAAGCAATTTTACCAACTCACCAAATTTTATTGAAATCTGAGAAAAAAACAAAATCGACAACATAATAAAAATTGGCCCATTATGTCAGTCAAGACGATGATGATGGACTTTTTTTATTTAAAAGGTCCCACGAGTCTCAGACATTAAAATACATACAAACAGGTTTACTCAAGTCGTAGTCGAATAGGGCTCGACGTTACGAATCGGTACGCGATTCATCGTTAGTGCGCTGTTTTCGATTGGCGGCCGCCGGGACTGATCATTCCTGATGATGAATTGCGTACCGATTCGAAACATTTCCAGCGATATTCTACTTCTACCTGTTTCGTATGTTATTTAATATGATGGGAGGACTCAAGAATGTCCACTAAATATACACAAGTTTATCTAAATTTCCTATTCACCGCGCGACGCAGCTAATAAGTAGTTTTATAATTTATTGACATCTCGTTTGTAGTGGTAGGTTATATATCTCCTTCAAATATCCACTCAACTGCTCTAAGTTTAACTGGAAGAGATCCCTAATATGGACAAGTTCGCCTTTGTACATGTAATCATTGTAATTATAACCGGTGTTTGTGTACAATAAAGTATTTTCATACGTACTAGTTTATGCAACTGTTACATAACGAGGTCTTAAAACATGTATGTGGTTTTATGAAACGAGCCAAAGGTGAGTTTCATAATAGTATCACACGTGTTTTAAGACCTCATTGCGTAAAGTTGCATACTCTACTTTATTTATATACATATTCATCATCATTATCGTAGATTTTCTTTTATGTAAGTAAGTAAGCGTGTTCACCTTAACAGTATCATATAATATATGTATATACAATATATGTATATCATCATTTGATACTCTTTAACGTGAGAACGCGGGGGATATAGTACTGTTATGAAATAACACCTCTGATTTTGGTCGCAGCTAAGTAACCCTTACCTACTTGCTATAGTAATTTAACAAAATGGGTAGATAATAGAACATTACTGCAGATGCCGGCAAAGAAGGGTTTGCCGGAAGAGTAGGTATAAACAGACAGTAATACGAAACGGGCAAGCCCTTTTCACGGCTAAAGCATGTAAAGTGCTTTTCTCAAATATATGCAATGAAAAACAAAATATCATTTAGCTGTTTAGCCTGTTCATTAACACAGACGCCATGTTTAAAATAAATTTCTAGCAAAAAATTCATTTTTGTGACAAGCTTTTATAGCGGACTGTACCTACTTTTCTTTGAACATCCATCAATTTCTCACAGAGACGATTCGATATGATTGCTTTATTTATAACGGAGTTCCTATGGCCACCTTCCAACTCCATCATCAGATGAGACGTCATCATAATATTGCATTGTCACGTGATTTGCAAATTCGTGCAAAATTTCAGCTCAATCGGAAACCGGAAATTGGGTCAAATTTAACTTGCAAAATTCCATTACAACGGGACAGGTGAAGGTAAATAAAAGCTTGTAAAATTACTACCTGACTTAGACCTTCAATTTACAGTTCTCTCGAGTTGTTCCGCACGAAACGTGATGCTTCAGAGCATTGTATGTTTGAGAAAAGCACTAAACATGCCTTAGCCGTGAAAAGGGCTTGCCGCCTTCGTATCACTATCCGGCCTCCGTACGGTCGATCGTCTATACCTACTCACCCGGCAAGCCCTTCTTTCCGTCTGCAGTAAGGGTCAATCAACTATTTTCTGCCACTCGTTGCCATGCCGATGCCCCTGGGTCACTTTTTAAAACTACGATTTTCCATGATTATATTTAGCAAAAAGCTTTGTAATTTAAGTAGTCATAAGCCCATTTTTATGTAGACTATCTCCTGACAATAATATCAATTATCAACACTTTTCTTAGAAATTTAATCACTATTATCCCCTGGGTCATGAACAGAATCACAGTAAAAAAGTTGATCCACCCACTATAGCCTTATCAGGCGCAGTTAAGAGGCCTTATTCCTTTTAAAATTTATTTTTTTCATATTATGATAAATGTATAGATAATTTCAACCAAATTTTTGAAGTGAATAATACTTTTCCCCGAGTTCTAGGTAGTAACATAGCTATGTTATGCTTTTAAAGCGTGCAGTCGAAAATAAGTTGAAAAAACTAATTTTTCGCGTGAATTTCGTCAATTTCGAGTAGTTTTTGAAACAAATATTATCAATGAAAAACTCAAACTGTAGGTTTCAAATACATACCAATAAATTCCAATAGCCCTGTTCTAGGTAGTAACATCTATAATATGTTAAGGAACATGTTTGATCATAGAGAAAAACGTCTAAAACAATCACAATTTAAAAGGAATAAGGTCTCTTAGGGTGTGTCGCAGAGGGTCGCATTCGGCACGAACACCACGTCCCCCACGAGCGCGGCCTGCCGCACCGACGCGCAGATGTGCAGCGGGGTGCGGGGGGGCGCGCGGTGCGGAGTGTTCCGGGCAAGGGTGCTGAGGCGGCCGCTGCGCCGGACCGGCGTCATGGTGTACACGGGCTCGGATTGGTTGGACTGGCGTCTGGAAATGAAATAATAAAAACAATTAACGTTATTGTGGAGATCAAATAGAGAGGCCCTTGCCCAGCAGTGGGACACTAACAGGCTAAAAAAAAAAAAAAACAACTTTATTCTGCAAGTAGGCCACAAGGGCACTTTTACATGTCCGAGTCTACCGGCATTTCTCAAAAGGGTACACTGTTGAGATAAAACGCCGAAAGAAACTCAACAGTATATAGTTATAAATTATTGTTTCGCAATTACATTCAGATTGTCATTTTGTCACAGGGGCGACAAGGGCCTATCGGTGTAAATCGTGCGGCGGTGACCTTGTAATGCAGCGTCTACGCGTAGGGTTGGCGGTTTAGCTACCGCGGCACAATGAAATAATAATTATTAGGTACTTAATGAAAGATGTTTATTCATTTAAGGTTTAAGATATATTTAGTATAATAGTGTTGACATATGTTATATTATAAATTGCTTACCTTTATATATTTTCTGTTTTTGCGACTTACTTTAAACATTTTATTATTCTCTTTAATTACGGCGAAGATTCGAAATCGTACGAACAGTTTTTCAAAAAATCTAATGGGAAGCATTCACAAGGCATATCAAAAGTTATATGCTGCATCTCGGCCAACAAACTGTTTCCCAATGTTTGAGACAGATCGTCTTTATTTTTAATAAAATAGGTATTCCTTTCCTTGAATGTATTTTCAAGCAATATGAACCTCTAGCAGCCACAATAGTTTTGTTTGCGCGGCGGTACATCGAAAAGTATGAAAACGAATACGACGCGGCGCGAGCGAACAATGTGAATTGATTCGAGCAGAGACGGCGGCGGCCCTTTGAGTCGCCGAGCCGGGCTCGACTTTCCCCACCTCGCGTCCCGCGCTCGCCCCCGCTCGCCCCACGACACGCACACATAGCCGCGAGTTCTGTTACTGCACACAAGTGTCAGTGTCGTTTCTTTTTACGTTAGTATATATATTCTTTGATTTTGTATCATTGGAGTATTTAATTTGTGTATTTTAGGTACAATATGGATTTGCATGTTGACTTTTATGTCGACTGACTATCAAAACGTTCGAGCTTTCCCAAAAATATTTTTGGTAGCATGCCAATGAACTCAGTATCAGCAGTATTTTTCTTTTCTTTATACTACGGTGACAAGCAAGCAGGAGCATCAAACGCGCGTTGCCGACACTTTAAGAACCTATTTAATCCCCCCTTGAAAAACCGGCCAAGTGCGTGTCGGACTCACGCACAAAGGGTTCCGTACTATTGATTTATGAAATTAAAGGCCTTTTGTTTATTTTTATATTTGAGTTGATTTAATGAAACGGTTTACGATTTATATTATATAAAAAAAACTACTTACTAGATCTCGTTCAAAACAATTTTCGTTGGTAGTTTTTATAGTAATGTACATCATGTTTTTTTTTAGATTTTTCATTTTCTTATTTTAGAAGTAAGAAGGGGGGGGGGGGGCAACTTTTTTCCACTTTGGAAGCGTCTGTCACGCAAACTATTCGGTTTAGAAAAAAATATTTTAGAAACCTCGATGTAATTTTTGAAGACCTATCCATAGATACCCCGATACGTATGTGTTTGATGAAAAAAAAAAATTTGAGTTTCAGTTCTAAGTATGGGGAGCCCCCAATATTTATTATAATTTTTTTTATTTTTGTATCAAAATCTTAATGCGGTTCACAGAATACATCTACCTACCAAGTTTCAACAGTATAGCTCTTATAGTTTCGGAAAAAAATGGCTGTGACATACGGACGGACAGACGGACAGACGGACAGACAGACATGACGAATCTATAAGGGTTCCGTTTTTTGCCATTTGGCTACGGAACCCTAAAAACCGCATATAGTTGCCGAGAAACTTCTTGAACCTAACCTTGACTGCGCAGTAGCCGATTTACGTACAAATATGCATGCGCAGATCCGCCATTTTGGGTCAAGAAGTTTCTCGGCAACTGTACTGATTATACTATAACCTAAATTAAACACTTAAAATACAGCGACACATGTAGCTGGTCATCATGAGACCCTCATTCAATGAGTGATATAGAAAATGCTATTAGAACTGGACATAACTACAAAATTTGGAAATCTTAGCTTCAATATTGGCTGAGAGCTTATCACTTGTTCCAATTAAAGCAGAATATCTTGGGAACTACTGGTCCTATTTCCACCAAACATAGCTAAGAACCATCTCGACGGACCAGTCTTTCTATCAGAAAAAGCCGCGGCTGAGCGTTTTCCGAAAAAAAAACTCAGTAAATTTCAGTTTTCACTACGTAACGTTCGTGCATATAAAAAAAGTTCACATTCTAACGTGACGTAATGGAACGGACAAATTTAGGACACCTTTTTTTATTTTTCACATTGAAAATGTTATCGTTCCGAGTAGGATGAACCCAGAAACGTCAAATTCTGGAAGAAACAGAATTGACAACATTTCATATTTTTAAGACTATCATTTTATTACTTTTCTGAATTCTGCTTAAAAAGATGAAGTAATCTCTGTTTTTATTTATTTTCTGAGATGATTATTTATTTTATTATTAATTTATAAAAACATACTCATTTTAAAATGTGGCAACACCAAAACCAGAACTTAATGGAACGGTTACTTTAGTCTGTTTTCTTATTTAAAAAAAAAACTTAATAAAACTCGGTATGCACCTGTCATCTGTCAACATCAAATAAAAAAAATATATTTTTTTTCGCTCTTTGGTTTAGACAACAACCCTATTCAGCCCGTATTGTCTTAGATTGCAGTTATTTGATGTATTTTCTTATATTTCTTTAAATACAGAAGAATAAATTCAAAGATTTTTTTTCAAGGTACACGACATAAAGCCCTGTCGATCTCTATATTAATTTCCATCTGTTATAAATATGAAATGTTGTCAATTAGGTCTTTTTGGAAAACACCTAGAGCTACTACGATGCCACAGACAGACACACAGATACACGAATACATATGATAAACGTTATAACACCCCTTTTTTTCGTCACGGGTTTATAAATACGAAAGCGTATACGTACAATTTAGCCTGTTGCACGGCGAACCGTATGATGGTACTCTTGAACACGTTTTTCACGTCCACCAGCTTCGGGTCCACGCGCGGCTTTCCGTCGGGGCTGATCTTCAGCTGCATGAACTTGTCGAGGAGCTGGTCTAAGTTCGCGTCCACTACCGAATGCTGGAACGTAATTAAATAATAAATAAATATTTGACAACCTCACACAAATCGATCTAGTCCCAAATTAAGCTCAAGAAGGCTTGTGTTATGGGTACTAGACGACGATATTACGTACTTATATAGATAAATATATACTTAAATACATACAACAACCATGACCCAAGCACAAATATTCGAGTTCATCACACAAATATTTGCCCTGGCCGGGATTCGAACCCGGGACCGCCGGCTCAGTAGGCAGGTGTCTACAAACCGAGCCAAACGCGTCATTAATCTCGGAATGGCGCTCTACTGTCTCGAAAAAAGTGGAGCAATTCGAATAATAATAATAATAAATCATTTATTTCAGACTATTGTCCATAAGATTGTTAGTGTCAGTACAAATAGGTAACTTATACTAATGTTAGTATACAAAGTGAGACAAGACAAACAGACTAAATTAAATTTAAAAAAGGAAAACATTATCCCACGATTGCGGTATGTAAATTCTGCCAGCGGGCGAGCATAGGAGCATCGCCGCGCTCTGTAAACACGCTCAGAATGATGTTGGGGCTGCCGCGCAGTCGGCACATTAAGCCAACGAATGAATTGAATGCCAACGGCTGGAAGACCTGGATGCCAAGAGACATATCCGCAAGACTCAACCGAAGCCCTCCTACACATACACTTACGACCCTGCTGGACATCTTCATTGCGCACCTAGTAATCGCATCTTCAAGACAAAGTTTGGTTTTGCGAGTCGCATCAGAGCCTTTCATAACCCGGACAAGAATAATTGACGGAGTCGCTGTCGCCGGACACGGCGAGGAGGACTATATACATCATTAATACTATTGCATTAGAACTAAAGGATCTATTTATTGATTCATTCATTCTAGACAATAATCATTGTGTTGAACATTAAAACAATAAGTACATTATTCATTACAATAATATATATTACAACTATGATTCTAATCAATGTGTTACTCATCGTCTTCTCAGGGTTAACTTCATAGCATTCGAAGGCCAGCTATCTGGTTTCCATTCTTACCTTGTTTTTTGGGTTTTTTTTTGCACTTTCACACTCATCGACTTCTCAGTTGACTTCATAGAATCAGAAGCTAAAGCTGTCTTATTCCGTTCATTGTTTGTTTATACTGCCAGTAGGCGGCCACATTGTTATGCAGTTACCTGTGTCCCTTTAGCGATGGCCTCCTCCCAGCACTGCACGGAGGCGGGCAGGTCCCCCCGGGCCTCCTCGAGCGCGGGGCGGCACTCCCAGTAGGCGGCCACATTGTTATGCAGTTACCTGTGTCCCTTTAGCGATGGCCTCCTCCCAGCACTGCACGGAGGCGGGCAGGTCCCCCCGGGCCTCCTCGAGCGCGGCGCGGCACTCCCAGTAGGCGGCCACATTGTTATGCAGTTACCTGTGTCCCTTTAGCGATGGCCTCCTCCCAGCACTGCACGGAGGCGGGCAGGTCCCCCCGGGCCTCCTCGAGCGCGGCGCGGCACTCCCAGTAGGCGGCCACATTGTTATGCAGTTACCTGTGTCCCTTTAGCGATGGCCTCCTCCCAGCACTGCACGGAGGCGGGCAGGTCCCCCCGGGCCTCCTCGAGCGCGGCGCGGCACTCCCAGTAGGCGGCCACATTGTTATGCAGTTACCTGTGTCCCTTTAGCGATGGCCTCCTCCCAGCACTGCACGGAGGCGGGCAGGTCCCCCCGGGCCTCCTCGAGCGCGGCGCGGCACTCCCAGTAGGCGGCCACATTGTTATGCAGTTACCTGTGTCCCTTTAGCGATGGCCTCCTCCCAGCACTGCACGGAGGCGGGCAGGTCCCCCCGGGCCTCCTCGAGCGCGGCGCGGCACTCCCAGTAGGCGGCCACATTGTTATGCAGTTACCTGTGTCCCTTTAGCGATGGCCTCCTCCCAGCACTGCACGGAGGCGGGCAGGTCCCCCCGGGCCTCCTCGAGCGCGGCGCGGCACTCCCAGTAGGCGGCCACATTGTTATGCAGTTACCTGTGTCCCTTTAGCGATGGCCTCCTCCCAGCACTGCACGGAGGCGGGCAGGTCCCCCCGGGCCTCCTCGAGCGCGGCGCGGCACTCCCAGTAGGCGGCCACATTGTTATGCAGTTACCTGTGTCCCTTTAGCGATGGCCTCCTCCCAGCACTGCACGGAGGCGGGCAGGTCCCCCCGGGCCTCCTCGAGCGCGGCGCGGCACTCCCAGTAGGCGGCCACATTGTTATGCAGTTACCTGTGTCCCTTTAGCGATGGCCTCCTCCCAGCACTGCACGGAGGCGGGCAGGTCCCCCCGGGCCTCCTCGAGCGCGGCGCGGCACTCCCAGTAGGCGGCCACATTGTTATGCAGTTACCTGTGTCCCTTTAGCGATGGCCTCCTCCCAGCACTGCACGGAGGCGGGCAGGTCCCCCCGGGCCTCCTCGAGCGCGGCGCGGCACTCCCAGTAGGCGGCCACATTGTTATGCAGTTACCTGTGTCCCTTTAGCGATGGCCTCCTCCCAGCACTGCACGGAGGCGGGCAGGTCCCCCCGGGCCTCCTCGAGCGCGGCGCGGCACTCCCAGTAGGCGGCCACATTGTTATGCAGTTACCTGTGTCCCTTTAGCGATGGCCTCCTCCCAGCACTGCACGGAGGCGGGCAGGTCCCCCCGGGCCTCCTCGAGCGCGGCGCGGCACTCCCAGTAGGCGGCCACATTGTTATGCAGTTACCTGTGTCCCTTTAGCGATGGCCTCCTCCCAGCACTGCACGGAGGCGGGCAGGTCCCCCCGGGCCTCCTCGAGCGCGGCGCGGCACTCCCAGTAGGCGGCCACATTGTTATGCAGTTACCTGTGTCCCTTTAGCGATGGCCTCCTCCCAGCACTGCACGGAGGCGGGCAGGTCCCCCCGGGCCTCCTCGAGCGCGGCGCGGCACTCCCAGTAGGCGGCCACATTGTTATGCAGTTACCTGTGTCCCTTTAGCGATGGCCTCCTCCCAGCACTGCACGGAGGCGGGCAGGTCCCCCCGGGCCTCCTCGAGCGCGGCGCGGCACTCCCAGTAGGCGGCCACATTGTTATGCAGTTACCTGTGTCCCTTTAGCGATGGCCTCCTCCCAGCACTGCACGGAGGCGGGCAGGTCCCCCCGGGCCTCCTCGAGCGCGGCGCGGCACTCCCAGTAGGCGGCCAGCGCCGGCGCGTGCGGGAGCCGCGCTCGCAGCGCGCGTAGCCAGCGGGCGCACTGCTCCCAGTCGAAACCCTGTTGTCAAAGTTTCACTACTAATTCCGAGAAAATCTCAAACGAAAATCTATTGAAACTCAACAGCCCGTCTTGTGAAATGCCGGTAGACTCAGACAATATGTAAAAGTGCCCTTGTGGCCTACTCACTGATACAGTCAGAACATTGAGTTATGACTTCAACAGTGCAGTTGACATAACTACAGACTTGTAGTCAATGTGCTATTCTACGGACAGTTTTATCAGTTTGTGAGGTATTTGGAAGCTCCGAGTAAGCCAACTGCAATAGAACTGCATTGCAACGATACAGGCAACTTGTAACCTGTGTGCAGTGGGCAAAACTGCACTGTTGGCTTGCAGGTTTCGATGCAGTTATGTCAACTGCAATAAAAATACACTTCAAGTGCAGTCTCTCCGTAAGTCCTCAGTGGATTTAATTGATAAAATCAAAAAGTTTGTGAGTGTGTTTATGTATATGTTTGTTACTTCTTCACACTCAAACGGCTGGACCAAATTTGATAAATTTTGGTAGCTGACACCCTGGATTAACACATAGGCTACTTTTTATCCCGAAAAATGTAGTGTTCCCGTGGGATGAGCGGGTAACACCGGCGCAGCTAGTAATAAATAAACATGAAATTTATCCTTACCTCCCTCAGCAACTCTGTCAAATCATTCAAAGCGCCCAGCAACAGATCATCCAACGGCACCACATCAGAATTCAACGTCGTATCATGATCACTATCATTCATACACACACTATCACTGACATAGCTAACCCTGCCCCGCCACTTCGTCTTGCTCTCCATGTTCTCCAAATCATTCATATTCTCCGTATAAGAATCATTGTCGCTATCATTATCTAAAGCAACATTCTCCTTATCCTCATCATCATACTCAACCGCTTGTGGTTCCGGTTTCAAGAATAAAGGCTTCAAAGGTTTATCAGCTAGATGATGTATTCCGAAGCACTGTAAGTGGTGGTACGAATCAATGGATTTGCCTCGAGATTGCAGCCATTTTTTCAAGCGGTTCTGTAGTTCTTCGGGGCGGGGTGTGAAGGATATTGGAGTCTGGAGACGGACGCGTTTCCGTTCGCTCTTAATAGCTGATGCCATAGTGTCTTGGTTGACTCGGTCATCTTCGTTTGTGTTTGTGATGTCGATCTCGTTCAATTTTTCACCTGAGAATTAATTTTTGTTACTGTAGTGTTCACTAGGGTTTCCTATCGGGATACTTCAATAAACACATTCATCGGGCTTTCAGTAAACCTGCAGTGCATCCGCCACCGGTGAAGTCTGTCAATGTAACGACCGGATGCTGGCAGATCGAGGGTACATTTATCATCTATATACTACAGTTAATATACTAGAAGTTGCCTGCAACTTCATCCATGTAATACTTTTTTCTTGACTATAGTCGGGTAAAAAATATCACATAACCTAGTACAATGTATTAAACCATTGATACAACACTGCTGTAGTGCGGTAAGATGTGAATATTAACATATTCACATAGAGGTTGCTAAGGTGTAAAGCCTTTCAAATAAACTAGGTTCAAATATATATAAATACTCGACCATCTAAAACCGCATTGTTAGCGAAAAGTGTATTTGGTATGGCACCCAAAGTTTACAATAGTTTGCCTGCAAACATATTGGATAATGATGACTTAAGGCAATTTAAAAAGACATTGTACGATTTCCTGGTTCAGAAAGCGTATTATTCAATTCAAGAATATTTTGATGACAAAAATAGTTTTTAGTGAAGTAATAAATAATGACTTACCTGAATAATAATAATTGTTGAAATGATATCTTCTGATAACTTATGCATGCCCTACTTTAATTTTATTTTATTTTATTTTATCTAATTCAAGGGCCATAATATAAACTTATTTCTATTTTTTTTTAAAACAAGATGCATAGTGATACTATTATTTATTAATGTTACATGATTGTTCTCTTCTACCGCCAGGTTACGCATTTAAATTTTTCTTTGAGCTTTGATCTTTGTATCAATGGTTTACTATCCTTACCAATGGATGACCATTTCTGGAAGCAGTTCCCCAGCTCCTTCTTGCTAATACGTTTCAGATGCACAGCTGATATGGACCTCCTCACGGGAGCCTTCACCACCGGTTTGGCAACATTCGTGAATATCGTGTGCCGTTTGTTTGCTATCAGACTACCCTGTTGGAGCACCTGGAATACGAAAGATATCTGTGGGTGATTTCATATTCTTACATGTGGGTAGCATGATATTTATGTAAATAAACCAGTCTTAGCTGAATGCTCATGTTTGACTCATGCACCTGATCTTCCAGTCTAACAATAACTATACTATTATAAAATTTCAAAAATGAAGTATTTTTTCCGTCATAACTCCTGAACCGATTTCAATTTATTTGGTACATGAGTAGTTGGGTCTCCTCAGATACTTTTTACCCGACTTGGGAGAACAAAAACACCATAACCCACATTTTTGGGCAGCTTCTAGTAAACAATATAAACTACTGGCGCCTGCCTGCGTCTTTGTTACAATGCCAAGATCTTCCGATCGCATAACTTGAAGCTGGCTACAAAGATCTCCAGATACATGGCGGTGGTTTTACCTAACATACTGTACTCTTCAGAAACATGGACCGTTTCCGAAGAAACTTCCCTGTTTTCGACTCACAGGAATAACCCAACTATACGTGGCCTGCCAATCATGTTCCAAGAATTAAAAAAAACTGATTTAATTAATGGTCCTCACAAGAAACATGAAAAAGTGTTTTACTTTCAGTAATTATGAAGAACACAGCATATGTAATGAAGAAAACAGTAATTTCATACATTTATTAGCAAAAACAAAAATATGTGAAGTATATAACTATTGTTAGCAATATGGAGGAGTTTTATTTAAATGTGTGACAGTCGCGGAAACCGAAGAAAATATTAATATGGAGGAGTGTTCAGATATTATTAATCACATTTTTGCTAATAAATTTATGAACTACAGATTACAGATGGGTGATTCTCCAGGAGTTTCAACCTCAGTCCGCTGTCATAAATATCAAAGCAATGGGGCCATAATAGGCCAGAACTCAAGAGTACAAGAAATTACCTTATGTAAGAATAACGGGTCTCGATGCAGCCTGTCAGCGTCACTAATTGCAGTCTTCTGTACCGTCCTTGGCTTGTAAAGGCGATCGAACACCGACTCCCTGTTTTTGGACATACTGGCCGGCATCGGCAACATGCTCTTTCTAGACTGTTTCTCAGACTTAGGCTGATTTTCAGGTAATTTTAATTGGTTAGTAATTTTAATAGGAGCCAAACTCTTTCTAGTCATATTTACATCATTAACTGGCAGTTGCTTAACCGGTTTAGAGATAATTTTATTACTGCTAATAAAGTCCTTTTTCTGTGAAGTGTTTTTATGAAGGATTGTAGTCTTTGCTGCCATTTTAGAGATGTTTTTCACTTCTGCCACTGTTTTGTCAGGAATTTCCTTTTTGACAATAGGTTTAATCTTGTCTAAGGGTTTATTTAAAGGTTTTGGGACAGTAACAGGGCGCTTGGATGATCCGTTAACGTGGAAATTGTTTTTCACATGATTTGAAGTAGGGCATTTCAAATTGCTCTTATTTATGTCAGGTTTTGGTTTAATGTCAGTTTTAAGGGTTCTATTCGCAAGAGAAATCGTCGAAGGAGTCTTTGAAATGCTCTGTACTTCATTGTTGTGATATTTCTTGAGATTTAACTCTCGTAACTGAAAAAAACAACAAATAAATAATAATACAACTACATCTGTGCTTATTGTAAAATCGTATGCATCACAGTTTTAGAAGAGAATCAGAGAAAAATCTCGACGGATAACAATAGAATACCTAATAAGATAAAAACAAGTACTAGATAATTTAAACTTATAGAAAATTACATACTTTCACAATTCTAGCTTTTTCCCTGGCAATACGTTCTTCTCGAAGTTTGTTCAAGTGTTGCTCCACGGTTTCCATTATTCAATAACACAAACAAAACACAAAAACAATAATTTCACTTGTAATTCCCGATTACAATAGTAAATTAAACAAACGCTTTTTAAGATTTGACGGTTAACCGCCCATATTCGAAAATAACTTTGAATTTTGTTGAAGGCTTGTTTGAGCTACTATCTTAACCGCGCAAATGCCAGTTTGACAGTAGCACACATTTACTCAATCTGGTGACTTCACGTTTTAATTAATAATACGGAAATTAAATTCCGTGGCTTCTTTTAAATACTTTGACAAATTTAACGTTAGTGGATAGCTAGTGGCACATGTATTTCGACAATAAACGACTTAATAACGGATAATGGCGTCTGCCCAGCAGGAATCAAAAGAAGAGCTCTTAAAAAGATTTAAAGCGGAACGTATTGCACGAGAAAAAGCTAGAATACAAATGGTCAGTATCTTCTTTACCTTACATGCTTGAGAATCCTACAACTGGTTCACCAGTTGGATGTTATCTATATATGTATTTATATATTATATATATCGTCGTCTAGTACCCATAGTACAAGCTTTGCTTAGTTTGGGACTAGGTCGATTTGTCTAAGATTATCCCTTAATATTTATTTATTATTTATATTGAATATTGAAATAGAGATAAGTGTTTCTTACATAAGTGCAATATTTAACTAACTTTAACCTAATTCAATAAAACAATTCTATTTTCTTGACAGTTACATGACCTAAACAGAAGGAAATACAGTAAAAATGATGAGAACCCCTTGAAGTATTGGAAATCGAATACTTCTTTGAACATATCAACAGAAAAATCACCGGTAAAAAATGTCATTAAGAAAAGGGGACCAATTTTCGCAAAGGACGTAAACAATAAAATCAAGAGACCGAGAGTTAAAAACTATTACTATCTACACAGCAGCTTGAGTGAGAATTGTTTAAATGTGTCTGCTCCAGTTGGAAGTAATACATCTTTCTCCGAAGACGTGGCTCCAAAAAGGAAAAGCATTCATAATACTACTGCAGTTGAGCATAAAAAATCAATTGGTAGCAGTCCAATTGCAACCGTGGATGAGAAATAGATCTAACAAACCACGTACTAGGAACTATAGTCCATAATTTCTTTGTCAGTCTACATTTTACAGGTGAATTAGCATTATATACATATTGATTTTCTACGGAGAACTTGATTGTCTAGTTAAAAATCAAGTTAGATTTGACTCAACCTGATGGTACAAGTGACCCTATGGTATGTGAACATTACATTAGGTATAGTTAAGTGTTGTCCTTATTTTCAACAACATTTTTGCACTATCTCCCGAGGTGTGGCCTTGGATAACTGTGGACTTATGCTTATCTAATATGAACTATTTTGAAACTTAAGATATTAATCACTTAGTTATCGATATCGACCATAAGATATAAAAATCTTTTGACTTGACATAAAACTCGTCTAATTAACAATACAGAAAGACGACTCCGAGGTTCGAAATTCGACCGTCGTATAGTGCTGTCCCGCTCACCCAAACATACTTTGACAAGAGATCGAAAAGGGCGGCAGTATACGATCGGAGTAGTACATCAAATTATAATACACTCTTAATTAAATTTGTTTAGGTTTAAGAATTTATATCCCAGTATGTGACATGATACTTTAAATATGTTGATATTGATATGGAAGTTTATTGACTGCATGAAAAATGTATTCAGAAGTTTTATAAAATAAAATTTTAAACGGTTGGGTCTTTCTTTATTCATTTTTCTTTTAAATTTAGTTGAGGGTAGTTTACAAATGGAAATCCGCGCCATAGAACGACGAGAAATACCTTATTTTCATATTATATTTATTTAGTAAAATATTTTATTTATTCATGTATAATTTATCTGAAGTTCTACAAGAAATAAATAAAATTATAAAATGAGCATTATAATTTATAAATTACACTTAGAAATAATTACCACAGATAATTACCATAATGATACAGTAGTTTTGAACGTGACCTAAACGGCTTGGCAGTGATCAACTGTCGATGTCATTTTATTCTTCTAGAAAACAAAATGAACAGAAATAAGAAAAATACATGTTTCTATTATTCACAGGATTTATTGTTGAATAAAATCAATCAATAGTGATATTCATTACGTTTGTTTAGTAAATTATTTAACTCTGGAAACATCGCAGACACAATCACCAATGTGAAGCGATTGATAAACTCCGTTGCGTTGGCAGTACCGCAAGTGTAATGCCCGGTCAGTCACGAGTCCGCCAGACATACCGCTTTTAAACACATGTGTTATCAGAAATAAGTTAAGGACTATACTTGTGCAACGATTCGAGAGAAACGTAAGTACTGGCTTAATTTTTACAATTTATTTTAGTTATTTTCTTTCCCCGACTCGGCATTTTAACCAAGTTGTTGGGCTATTAAAAAAGTTGAATAAAAAAAGTTGTCTCGCCGGCCGCGCGAATTCGCCAATAGTGAGATTTTTCCAAACAGGTTTTGGATAGCCTTTGTTTTAATCTTTACGATTTTTACACCGATTCGTATAATTTTAAGTGTTTTAATGTGTTTGTCTGTAAGATATATTCGGTCTAAAAGGCTTTTAAAATCTATAAACGCGTTTTTAAAGTCTGTGGGTATGGGTAGAAAAAACTTTTAACAAGAAAGTGTCAACTTTTTTAAATAATATTAAAATAAATATTATGAATCATCCATTGGAGTAGGTTTAGTACTTTTGTTTCGATTAATAAAAAAAACAGCTTTTGAACTAAGTAAAACCATATTGATAAAATACTTACGCGCATATCCCAAAGATGTCCCAGTGTGCATTCATTATCTTTATGAAAACTATACCTATAACTTATAAAGTATGAACATTTAGGTACTTACCTACGTTGTTTTCAGAACCGTTATAGGCTCACTCCGTTGTCTGCCCATCCGACGGTCAAAGTCAATTTGCTTACCTATTTAAAAAAATAAAAAATTAATCCGGCTGGACCGATTGAAATGAAATGAAACTTGGTACACACGTACAGATCTGTAACCCAAAATTAAATAACACTATCTAACGTAAATATAGGTATAAATTTTATTTATCTCAAGAAAAAATCTTCTATACCTACACAAATTTCAATAATTCGTTAATACTATTTTTGCACTTTTTAACCTACGTGCATAAAACTAGCTAGGTATATACCTAAGGGTATATAATACAGTGAAATAGTACGTTTTCGTTACATAGTACTTAGATTACTTGTTCTAGATTCCCATAGCACTGGAAAACAATGTTTTCACTTAAATAGCGTGTCTTAGATAAGACATGTTTCGAATTTACAAGTTACTTTATTACTAGTTTTTTTTACCTACATTCAAACTTAATAGGTACAGTTTGAGTGAAACTTTCTTAGAAATAAGTTTTAATACTTTGTATAAATAAATAATAAATAATACAAAAAATTAAACTGTATCAATTTAAGATCGCTATAATTTATTAATGAAATGCTCGTGTAATTTTATCAACCCAATTCAGGAAAGGAGGAGGAAGTATTTTTTTTATAGTTATCAGGTAGTCTATTAAGTAAGTAAGTAGTAGTAAGTATAGTAGTAAATTAAGTAGTCTTTTGCTCAACGGGAACGTATGTTTTTACGAGATGAAAAGTAGCCCAGGTATGTGCTAACTTATGATACCTATACTTATCTCTGTTCCAAATTTCATGCAAATCGGTCCAGCCGCTTCTGCTTGAAGAAGTCACAAACATACACGCATATATTATACATTCGCTTTTGTAATAGTAGTAGGATTTTTAAATCGGCTATTTTTTATTTGTCGACGACTATTTATACACAGAAAATGACCGACTTTAAACATAAATATTAAGGGACAATCTTACACAAATAGACCTAGTCCCAAACTAAGCAAAGCTTGTATGTTCTAAATACGAGTATAAAATATGGCTACTAGACGACGATATACATAATAATAATAAACACATAATGTTGTGTTGCTTTTTCTCTAATAAAGTGTTTAATTAACAAAAAAAAACAATATGCAACATTCATGACCCAGGAACAAATATTCGAGTTCATCCCACAAATATTTGCCCTTGACGGGACGCGAACCCGGGACCCGGCTCAGTACAGTTGCACTACAAACTCCTTTTCGATGTCGGTCGGTTCTAAAACTTTCATTCCATTTCTCCTAACGCGTTTCTAATTTTTTGTACGTATCATGACTAAGATATAAAAACAGAAAGGCTTATACAAACAGTGACATGAAGTAAATAACTTAAAGATGCATACATTCTCATGCGTCATCTACTTGATAAAATTCTTAACTTTTCGCTGGTCGCATGACATGGGATCATCACTTGAACATTCAATTAATGATTTATACATCTCTAAGAAATTTTGATTCATTAATTATTTT
This sequence comes from Apotomis turbidana, assembly GCA_905147355.2. Lineage (NCBI taxonomy): Eukaryota > Metazoa > Arthropoda > Insecta > Lepidoptera > Tortricidae > Apotomis > Apotomis turbidana. The sequence goes on from LR990307.1 coordinate 8,211,485, forward strand.
GTATTGTTCCCTATTCACGTTGACGCCTAGAGACTTTATACATCTCTGTGGAATTAACTTCACTAATCGTATCATATTGCATGTCAAGACGCCTAGAGACTTTATACATCTCTGGAGAAATCATTAGTTTGAATTGAATAAATTTTGTATAAATGTAGTTACTTCCTTAACATTGATTTGGAGAATCTATACATCTCCTTTACGTATACCAATGTATTTAGTTATACCATAAATATAAATTATTGTTTTAAGTATGATTTACGAAAAAAATTACTTACTGTTGAGTTTCTTTCGGCTTTCTTCTAAACAGCGGTCTCCTTTTGGGAAACGCTGGTAGATTCACAATCTGACTTGTAAAAGTGCCCTTGTGGCCTACTTACTGAATAAATTATTTCATTTAATTTACAGTGAATAGTTATATATTGATACAGAACTCCTATATCTCTAGTTATAATACAATTAAGTCTGTGCCTCAACCTCGTTTACTTTTCCTCAAAATTCAAAGCATTAACCATTGCTTCATAGTTTGTACGCTACTAACGATTCGATGCGCGAGTCCGACTTTTGCAATGATTTGACCGGCATTTTTGGCGGCAATGCATTATTTTATTTATCTAACATTATGTTGGAGCTTTAGGAAAGCCTACACGTGCATATATTGGAATCCAAACCGCAACCTTCTACCGGGCAGGTGGTTCTAACCACATAACCAAGCCTTGTTCACACTACACAAGGTGGAACATTAATAAGGACAAGAAACTGTTAAAACATATTGTAAAAATATAAATGGGTCAAATACTAGGCCTTGACCGCAGGTTGACTTTATCTGATTTAGAAGATGCCCTTTAGAATGAGATACATAACATAACCCAGAATATGAATGAATGTTTTCCAAAGATTTTTAAAGTACGGCTGAAAAGCAGCTGGAGCCGCGGTAAAACCAAACCTGCACCTCTAATACTTATACGAACCACTAACTCAATGAGTCATCATTAGCATGCACTCTATTGTCTTATGAAAATCACAAAATAAAGTACCCTATTGTCTTTTGTCTTGTCGTGTGTGTCATGGCGCGTAGGTACGACTATATCTAATGTCAATATATCGGGGTGGCGGGAAAACTTAGCCGTGGGTAAGACTTAATTGACCGAGCGAGCAAAGCTTGACCGTTTCAGCTTGGGCCAAAATTCTTTCGTATGTTGTTTGGATGTTCAACTTATTCTCGGCGGTCCCGGGTTCGAATCCTGGCCAGGGCAAATATTTGTGTGATGAACTCGAATATTTGTGGGTCTTGGATGTTCTATGTATTTATATATATAAGTATGTATATCGTCGTCTAGTACCCATAACACAAGCCTTCTTGAGCTTAATTTGGGACTAGATCGATTTGTGTGAGGTTGTCCGATATTTATTTACTTATTTATTTATTCTCGGGAAATTTTGTGAGTAATACGTTCGATAAGTATAAGTATATATAATTTTTTATCGATATGAACGCCACAGACCTATTGGTATATCATGTAGTATATATGTAGTATCTATTAGTGTAGCATGTGTTTTCATTTAAGTTATCCAGTGTTAGTGTGTCACCGTCTGGGAATTAGTCAAATTATCGTCCTCCATCGGGTTGACGTCATATCTTATCATACAATGGCATTTTAAAAGGGTACCGATTGTGCCTTATACATTAACGTGCCACACGCGTTTGAGCGCATAGGTATGAGGGATTTGAGACCTCACACCATACCCCGGTCGGCGTATGATGATCCCGGGGACACTTTATTTGCTATTTCAAAAAATCGTCTTGGAAAAGTGCCGATACCATTATCATTCTGGCCGATAGACGACGAAGTTTTACACAACGTTCGGTCTTGCGCCGTCCTCACCAGGTCGTCGGTCCACCTTGTTGGGGGCCTTCCACGCTGCATTATCCGTCCCGTCGCCACTCAAGAACAAGTTCTACGAGCAATGTGCTCGCCTACTGCTACTGCCACTTAGTTTGGCGACTATGAGCTATATCTACAACCATGGTTCTCTTGCGTATCTTACCATTCTAACCATTTCGAATTCGATCCCGCGAGGAAACTCCGAGCATAGCTCGCTCCATTGTCGATATCACATCAACGTTATTGTGCCTGATTAAAATATACCTACAACTATTTTTTTCTTATATGAACTTCAGATTCCCCTGACAATGCAACATGCACATAAATGACGTTGCGGCATCGGGCGCGGGTTAGATGCTACTGCGACCTAATAGGTTAAAGAAAGAAAGCAAGAAGGAAAGAAAGAAAGAGAAAAAGAATAGTACATTTATTCGTGACGTGGCCATAAAACATAATTAAATAAAGGGTGTGACAAAAAAAAAACACTAATAGTATAAAACGAAACTTTGTGAGTGTGGTTGTGTGTTTATGTGCATGTTTGTTACTTCTAGACGCTCAAACGGCTGGGCCAATATTGATAAGTTTTGAGATGAAGGTAGCCGACTCCCTGGGTTAACACAGGTTACTTTTTATCCCGGAACATTTAGTGTTCCCGTGGGATGAGCGGGTAAAACATAAAACAATAGGCAACTATAATATGGCTGTGCGTGTGCGCTGTGCCTCGAAAAGATCACACCTCAGCATGATGCCAGCTAGAGAGGTAGCTCTGATCTTCCGTTGGACCATAGGTTAGGTTAGGCTAGGTAGCAAAAGTTGATATAAGTAGGCTGGCTAATGAAATATTACTCAAAGTTTTGGCGGGAAATTTAAAAAATCTGCTGCTGGTCACACTGTGTAGTAGGAATTATAGTTTTGATACCTACTAGTCAATATTTTGATTTTCTATGCACACTTAAAGGTACCAAAGGAAATAAGTTAAATATATTTTACTTTTAGTGCGCTCATAGTCAGCCCAAATTTTTACCACTATGCACAGTACAGTCAACGACAAACACATATGTTTACACTCACTAACCATATACAAGGCGAAAAATTAAATGTCGTGTAAATAAGACCTAGCTCGATACTACCATATTAATCCATCACCAATAAATTACATAAGTACTATGTCAAATTTCAACTTGGTTGTAATGTTAGAACTAGCATGTAAAGTATCAAAATTATTTATAGAGGACCCACCTACTAAATTGTTTAAATCATAGACAATTGGTGATACCACAAGGAAATATCTGTCAATATTATTTGGCTAGCCAGACTCTAGCAACACAGAACGTCATACTCAATAAAATGCCTGCATATCCGTTGGCATCGGATCGTGACTCAGGACTGTAGAAATCAATTCGCACCGCCACGCTTCACCAGTGCGTGAATCAGATGAGTTAGAGATAGGTATCGTGGTTCTGTAGGTATGTTTATTCAATTGACATTTCATATTTCTAACAGGTGGAAATTAATATAGAGATTTAGACAGATTTGCGTCGTGTAAAACCTAAAAAAATATTTGAATTTATTTTTCTGTGTAAATAAAATAGCCAAAATCTACGACAACTATGCCTGTATAGCGTTGTAGTCTTCGACATATCCGCGAAAAAAATAAGCTGTCAAGAATGATCAACGTATAATTCTTTTTTTTTTTATTAGACATCAGACTAAAGTAACCTTTCCATTGTGTCATCGTTTTGGAGGAACTGCATTTTAGAATAAGTAAATTTTAATTAATTAATAATGAAATAATTAGTAATATTAGGAAAAATATAAAAACAGTGATTACGTCCATCTAAGCGGATTACAGAAAAGTAATAGAATGTAGTCTTAAAAATATTAAATGTTGTCAATTATACATTTACTTAGTGCACGACTCCACCTCTCGCTATTGTTTGGGCAATTCGGCGCGCGTTCGTAGCTATTTCCGCACGTCAGTTGCTCGCATCCACGGGGCCCATGACCAATAGGGTAGGTAAAGTTTTTTCAAGACAATTGTTATTTTTTTCGTTTGTGTCGCTATAGAGACACAAATACAAACTGTAACTGTCATATTTTCCTTACCATGATTTTCCAAAATATTTTTTTTTTTTATTAAATGTCCGTCATGCCAGTTTGCTTTATTTTTGGCTGAAGGACTCTGCTTTTATAACCCATTTCTGCACCACTTCTCACTCCTCCCAAGTATTTTTTTTTACTACGCCGCGCCGTGGATCATTCGCTGTATAGTTACTAAATTGCACTTGAACCCTAAAATTTCTAAGTATTACACGAATGACTAAAACAATCGATTCAGTAAACTTGCATGACGCATTAAGACTCAAAATGCAACATTTAAACATGCAAAATCTTGCGCATGTATATGCAGCAAGATTTGCATGGCTATTGAGGTTAATTAAATGACGGACGTGTAGGTATAATAGATTTTTAACTATACAAATAGATCTTTGCATTGTTCACAAATAGATGTTTTAAGACCTATTAAGCTGGTGTCATAATGTACCCATAACAAAATGAAAAGTAATAGTTGTTGAACTCTATCATCAAATAAAACGGTCTTCTTAAACAATATTAAATATATAAACAATATTAATAACTATTAATATACTTAAACGGGTTTACTCACGTCGTAGAAGTCGAATAACGCTCGACATGTTTCGAATCGGTACGCGATTCATCATCAGGAGAGACGACCAGTCGCGGCGGCGGCCAATCGAACACTGCGGGCATGCGCCCTGTCCGCGCGGCTGCTCGACGCGGGTGTCACCGGCGGAGGCGCAAAACTACCCTCATCATCACGCACAATGCCAATTGTCGGGTTGCACACAACACTCACTACGTCATTTGCTAAGGTCTCGTCCACACTAACCACCGATGTAGTATCCAAAACCGTCCTCCAACTAGGGGGCACTGACCATCCACAATCTCGGTTAAAATTCGGATGACGACTAATTTCGATAGCCTCCCGTACTTTCCGCGGAATGGAAAACTTTTCTCTCGCCAGCACAGTTACCTTATCGAACCGAATATAGTGAGACGTATCCGAATTCAGTGAATGTTCCGTCACTGCAGAACCACGGGTATCCTGATTTTTCATACTACGTATGTGTTCAGTCACTCTTGTGGAAATGTTCCGGCCAGTCTCTCCTATATAGTTCTTCCCACAGGAGCACGGAATCATATATACGCCAGGATTACCTAAGGGTTCCTTATCTTTGGGGGAACGCACCAACTGTCTGAGCTGTATATGAGGGCGGAAAATCGTCTTGATGCAATATCTACGGCGTAACAAGTATCCGATTTTATCCGTCACGCCCTTAAGATAAGGCAAGTATAAAGGTAGCCTCTCTACATGTGTCGTCAATTTTACAGGAGTTCACGGGCAAGACTGCGAGTTATGTAAAGGATTCTAGGCATTTCATTAGCTTGCTGCAGGATATCCAACTGAACGAAAATGAAGTTATGGTGAGTTTTGACGTCACCTCCTTGTTTACTAATGTACCGGTAGAAGAAACTTTGAACATCATTTCTGATCTTATTAGTACTACTGATTTACCTACCGTCTACATGAAAGCCATTGAGGTGTGTCTGAAAAGTGGATACTTGTTGTGGCATGGCGATTATTATCTCCAAGTTGATGGAGTGGCTATGGGTTCGCCAATAGCACCCGTCACCGCCAATATATTCATGGAGTGGTTGGAAGTACGTGCTTTAAATAGCGGGCCTGTCACACCTAGATATTGGTGGCGGTATGTGGATGACGTATTTGCTGTTGTCTCGGAAACCGGCCTACTGGAGTTTACGGGGTACCTTAATACATTACATCATAAGGTCAAGTTCACGGTGGAGAAGGAAAGTGAAGGAAGGTTGCCGTTTTTGGATGTTTTGGTGATGCGTAGACCTTGTGGGCGGTTGATGACTACAGTGTATCGTAAACCAACTCATACTGACCGGTACCTTAGGGCGGATTCACATCATCACCCGAGTCATTTGTCTTCTGTGCCTAGGACGTTGATCAATCGAGCCTTATGTCTGTGTGATCCTCAGTTTGTGGATGGTGAACTAAGTCACGTGAAACATGTTTTGGAGCGCAACGGCTACAACTGGAGGCAGAGTAATCGGGTTGCGAACGCATCGGCTCGTCCCCGCCCAACTGCAGTAGAGAGGCTACCTTTATACTTGCCTTATCTTAAGGGCGTGACGGATAAAATCGGATACTTGTTACGCCGTAGATATTGCATCAAGACGATTTTCCGCCCTCATATACAGCTCAGACAGTTGGTGCGTTCCCCCAAAGATAAGGAACCCTTAGGTAATCCTGGCGTATATATGATTCCGTGCTCCTGTGGGAAGAACTATATAGGAGAGACTGGCCGGAACATTTCCACAAGAGTGACTGAACACATACGTAGTATGAAAAATCAGGATACCCGTGGTTCTGCAGTGACGGAACATTCACTGAATTCGGATACGTCTCACTATATTCGGTTCGATAAGGTAACTGTGCTGGCGAGAGAAAAGTTTTCCATTCCGCGGAAAGTACGGGAGGCTATCGAAATTAGTCGTCATCCGAATTTTAACCGAGATTGTGGATGGTCAGTGCCCCCTAGTTGGAGGACGGTTTTGGATACTACATCGGTGGTTAGTGTGGACGAGACCTTAGCAAATGACGTAGTGAGTGTTGTGTGCAACCCGACAATTGGCATTGTGCGTGATGATGAGGGTAGTTTTGCGCCTCCGCCGGTGACACCCGCGTCGAGCAGCCGCGCGGACAGGGCGCATGCCCGCAGTGTTCGATTGGCCGCCGCCGCGACTGGTCGTCTCTCCTGATGATGAATCGCGTACCGATTCGAAACATGTCGAGCGTTATTCGACTTCTACGACGTGAGTAAACCCGTTTAAGTATATTAATATGTCTGAGACTCACGATAGTTTTCTATGTAAAATATTAATAACTTTCCGTTCCTACCATTTCGAAAGCGTTACAACTTCTAATTTTCTGTCAAAATAACATTTGTGCAAACTCAATCCATTTAAAAACCGGCCAAGAGCATGTCGGGCCACGCTCAGTGTTAGGGTTCCGACGAAAATAAAATTCACCCCCACTTTAGGTGTTAAGAAGAAGAAGAAGATTACATTTATTTTGCAACCAATTACATTGTGTTCGAGAGGTACCCGAAAAAAAGTTTTTGTTTTGTTTTTATTCAGCTTTCTAGTACGAATGATAGCGGAGCTAAGCCACGGACGGACGGACTAGACGGACATGGCGATACTATAAGGGTTACTAGTTGACTACGGAACCCTAAAAAACCTCCAGATGGGTCTAATGTTATATGCAGAGTTCGTGAAATGCGTTGTCATTGGTTGTCATCGTCATTTCAATCGACTTTACACGCATTTTACAATCCATGCCCGTTTAGCACAAGTTTGCTTCGCTACACATATCGCGCGACATAGCATCCCGTCACTCTCTTACGATACTGTACAGAAAGGGATAGGGAGCATATCTCGCGCGAGAAAGACCCGCGTGTCACAGTTGTGCTAAACTTGCTGGTTAATTTTAATATGTGACGACAGACACCTGACAGGACAAACAATTTTATTAAAAAGGTACAATGTCCAAAGCGGCTAGAAGTGAACGCCATAAAAACCGGCCAAGTCCGAGTCGGACTCGCGCACCGAGGGTTCCGTACAAACACTTTTTCCATCCCTAGGTGGTTAAGTTAAGTTTGCACCTGGTATGTATAGCGCCCCATATAAATTAGGTGCAAAGTTAGGTATTAAAAAAACTACTTACTAGATCTCGTTCAAAACAATTTTCGTTGGTAGTTTTTATAGTAATGTACATCATATGTTTTTTTTAGATTTTTCATTTTCTTATTTTAGAAGTTAGAGGGGGGGGACCAACTTTTTTCCACTTTGGAAGCGTCTGTCACGCAAACTATTCGGTTTAGAATAAAAATATTTTAGAAACCTCGATATCATTTTTGAAGACCTATCCATTGATACCCGACACGTATGTGTTTGATGAAAAAAAAATTTTTGAGTTTCAGTTCTAAGTATGGGGAGTAGTAAGCCCCCAATATTTTTTTTATTTTTTATTTTTGCATCAAAATCTTAATGCGGTTCACAGAATACATCTACCTACCAAGTTTCAACAGTATAGCTCTTATAGTCTCGGAAAAAAATGGCTGTGACATACGGACGGACAGACGGACAGACAGACAGACATGACGAATCTATAAGGGTTCCGTTTTTTGCCATTTGGCTACGGAACCCTAAAAAAATGGTACAATACAATAAATTGTTACAGTGTGGACGAGTTTATACATGGAAATTGATAACATTTACCATGTTATTATAATTATTTTGCAATAATAATGTAATTATAAAATTATTGGGTGTTAAATTAAATTAAATGTAGACCTAAGGCTGAAATGTTTAAAATTGTGAATTGACTTGTAAAATGACTATTTTATCAATAAAAAAATCTAATAGATGTTAAAAAAAAGAGCACTCAGTCGATGAGTGGGAGGGCAGGACCGTCGTCGAATCCCAGCCATCTACAAAAAAAAAATCAGCTATAGCATACTACAGAAGGTTATAGGTAGTCCTTAATCATTATTCCACATATTCAGAGCGCATTCAAAACATCCTGCAAGTGCACTGATTATGTAAAAGTGGTGAATTTTGAATGCTGCCAAACGAGTTTGTATGCAACGTTCAAATTATATAATTCTCAGGACAAAAACTGCTTAAATTCCGTACCGGTTGGTTTCATTTTCACTTCATATGATTACTTTTACTTTTGTTGCGATCTAGAATATATCAGTTTTTTTTTTTTTCGTTTTTACTTGAATGTGATCGCTCTTGACGATTATGCCTAATGGTAAACATATCTACAAAGTGAAACAAGCGAGCGAAGTGAGCGAGTTGGTACAATTATACTCATTCAGCCCGTCTAGCACAACAACTATGCTTCGTGAATTTGTCGCGCGACATAGCGCTGCCCGTCACTTTCTCACAGTACTGCACAGAAAGAGACGGGTATCTCGCGCGAGAAATCGTCGCGAGTGACAGTTATGCTACAGGTGGACCTAAAATGTCCAAACCAGGTTTATAAGTTGTCGAAAATAATAGCTGTACAAGAAATTCTACATTATTTCCTTGAATTCGTCTTACTATCCGTGTTGAATTTGTTATCGATGCGTATATAGAACTATGACTGTGCTGTGTATGACGCAGCGCAAAGAAATGTATTTAGAATAGTAATAAAACTGTTGAAATATCATTATCTATGCGCTGTAGCAGTGAAATAATTACAAAATGGCAGTGTGTCAGTCTGGGCCAATGTTAGCTATATGGCAAACCCTAAGTTACCCCGGTATGTACTTATAGCCTAAGCAAGTGTCGGTGTGGCCCAGGGGTAGTGGCGCTAAAACAACTTTCATATGGCAATAATGAGCATACGTCATATATTTGCTTTATTAAACGTCATAGCAAGTTGTCAAGGATTTGTCATCAACCAAATTCAAAACATTGTTTACCGGAATGCTGCTCAATCTTTCGTTCTTCTTGCGAAATAAATACTGAATCCTATCGAAAAAGAACTTGACTTTTATCATTGTGATGGTTTGGCATTATTACACAAAAATAATTGAAATTTACGAAATATTAAGACCTGTTTCGTCTTTGTTTACATCAGTGACATTCAGCGACTTTCAACGGCAGTTAACAAAAATCTGTCGTTGCCAGTTAAATAAATTAATACTACTAAAAATTCGCAGTATGGCGTGGGTTGAAAAACACTCTGTTGGGCTATTTTACGACATGAAATGGTCTGAATTATTAAAACAAATACAATGAAGAATAAGGTTCAGCTATCCATATTTAACGGACATTACACTATCCATACTTAATATTATAAATGCGAAAGTGTGTCTGTCTGTCTGTTACCTCTTCACGCTTAAACCGCTAAATCGATTTTGATGAAATTTGGCATGGAGATAGTTTAAGGTACGAGGAAGAACATAGGATAGTTTTCATCCTGGAAATTATACCTAAAAAGATTGAAAAGTGAGTGCACATTTCTGTTGGGGTGCGGTGACCCTGTAGGAAATGTAATTATTAGACCAAAAGCACAATTGCTCTTACATTTGCTTAGGCGCTTTTAATAATCCCTTTTATCAAGTTCCACGCGTACGTAGTCGCGGGCAAAAGCTAGTTTATTATACAATCATATCATAATAGTAGGATCTAAATTTAAACGATTGGCCTTTCATGACGTCCCGTTCTTCGAAGTATAAGATAGCTTAGGCATTTTATCGTTTAATCCGGATTAAAGATAATCGTTTTATCGTGCTGAATGGGTGTAGTATACATGCATAGTAAATGTAAAAATAAAGTAAAAGTAACTGATATTCGTAATAAACCTTTATTGTAATACTCGCCCCGGCTTCGCACGGGTGCAATGCTGATAAATTGTGCATGTATTGTACCTACGTATAAACCTTCCTTTTGAATCACTCTATCTATTAAAAAAACCGCATCAAAATCCGTTGCGTAATTTTAGAGATCTAAGCATACATAGGGTCAGACAGCAGGTAGCGAATTTGTTTTATACTATGTAGTGATTGTGATATGATAACAGCGTAAAAGTTACGTGTTTCTGTTTCTTTAACTCTGTGTTATTTATACAGATAATATATAATCTTCGCTGTTATAAATACTGTAAAATTAATATTTTCACAGATAATCGGCTATCAGTGAATCGAAAAACCTTTTTTTGGTACCTCGATCAGCAAAAACCCTTCAAGGATTACTTTATTTTCCGTTTCTCAACCCCTTTTCCTAGGAACGCGTGGAGGTATCAAGCCAAAATTGATATTAAATACTCAGGTCTCTTTAGCCTTCTCTCATTTTCATTTGTAATCCAAAGATACCGGGTTCGAGTCCCGGTGTTGACCACGCATGAGCTCAATAAAATGTTTCTTTGCGTGTCGATCTTTGAATCTATAGCAATCTTCATTTGATTTCCTTCCTCGATACGGTGTTTGATGGCAGCTCAAATCAGCAACCCTTTATGAAAAGTCAAAAACCGGACAACCGCATGTCGGGCCACGCTCAGTGATGTAGGATTCCGTAGTTGCCCATTCTTCACAATAGACGGGCTTAAAACAGCGCTTTTAAGCCCGATGTTTAAATTACGAGAAAGATTTCAAGCTCTATAAAAAGGTGGTAAACGCCAACGTAACTGTAATTACTTATTACCTTCTGGAAGTTATCGATTATACGCGCCAGATTGAGCGAAATGTTTTGATCTGTATCAATGGCACTTAACTAAAATGTGTAACGTTCGAAGTATAAGGACACCGCGCGGCACTTACGTCATTTTAAAGAAAATTATGAATTTTTACGATAACTCAAAAACGGCTCGACCGATTTTATTAAATATAGTTTTCATTGAAAGTGCTTATAAGGCATCATTTTTATGAATTTTTCCATAATTTTTTGACCCGTGGTTGAAAAGTTAGAGGTGGGGGGGGGGGGGGGGGGGCTATTTTTTGGATTTCTGGAGCGAATATTTACAAAACTGCTGACTATCAAAAATTATGTTTGAAGACCCCTATTATTTTTAAAAAACCTATTCATGTCGACACCCCACACTCTCGTGTAGTAACGAAAAAAAAAAATCACCCCCACTTTAGGTGTACGAGAGGTAGGTACCTAAATTGTTATTATGTCACACATTAGCGTTGGAACGAAAAAAAACAGCCCCAATTTAGGTGTACCCGAAAAATACTTTTTTTTTTTAGCTTTTATTTTACCGTTTTGTCGGCGTGATACATACACATACCCATACCAAATTTCAGCTTTCTAGTACTAATGATCACGGAGCTAAGCCGCGGAAGGACAGACAGACAGACGGACATGGCGAAACTATAAGGGTTCCTAGTTGACTACGGAACCCTAAAAACGATCTGTTAATATGAAGTTTCTATGAAGATACTGGCTTGTGACATCGTAAACATCAGTACTCAAAGCACATCTTATTTTTAATTTTTGTCTAATTAAAAATAGTGTACTTATTGTCCAAAAGTTAGTAGTTTGGTAGTAGTTATTTTTTAATGTGCGTTTAGTAGTTTTAATGATATAATTTATTTTCACTATAGAGTCGGACCACAATAACTCTTCCGAGCAAATGAACTGTCAAACATAAAAACTCTAAAGTCTGGCAATACTTTGTAATACTTGACACAGATGTCAAGTTGTTGGTCGGTAAGAGTAACCAACAATCTTAGTACTTGCATATTTTTGATAAAATAAACATATTTATTTGATCATCCTGAAAATGCAGGCATGTTTTTAAGTTAATTTAATTTCAATAAACGCTGAAGTTACTGTTTTCAATTACAGTAAACTCACTAAATACAAGGCAAAAGTCCTCCGAAATATCTTATTTTGTAAATATTTTTATTAATACTGATTAATGCATAACTTATCATGATGTTTTTTATTTAAATTAAAATTGTGTGAATCTAATACTAGTTTAAAGATTAAGGATAATACGCAAGTTTCAAGACTTATGTCTACAATATTAGGGCCCGTCTTCAGTGTTGTCATTGTATATTTACAGATAAAAAACTAAAATAGCTGGAGCAAAGATATTTTAGCCAATACTTACCTTATTCATACATTCATAACAGCTAAAGTTCATAATGAAACGTTCTCAATCATTCGGAAACGAATAACAGTAATTAACAAATGTAATATTAATGAGACCGATATGAGAACACTTTCTCCCATCCGAGAATGTTGGAATTTACGATTCCAACTTGAGTGCGATAAAACGTGTATAACGGTATACTGTAGCGTTATGCGGGGATGGAGTACTAGGACACAAAAGTTTTGTAACATCTAAAACACTGTATTCTGGCAAATAAAATCTTTGAATCTTTGAATCTAGGTTGTTTGTCTATGTATACCTACTTATGTAGGTATATTTCTGCACAAAATCCGTTCATCACAAAAAAAAAAATAACATTATGATTCTGTCAAATACTTATAGAATGGTTTTATAAAGATATAAATAAATAAAGATAAATAAATAACAGACAACCTCACACAAATCGATCTAGTCCCAAATTAAGCTGAAGAAGGCTTGTGTTATGGGTACTAGACGACGATATACATACTTATATAGATAAATATATACTTAAATACATAGAACAACCATGACCCAAGCACAAATATTCGAGTTCATCACACAAACATTTGTTCTGGCCGGGAATTGAACCCGGGATCGCCTGCTCCTCTTATTAAACGTATAGCCCAGGGTGTTTGTCAGCAGTCGGCATATTGCGGATTTTTAGACTAATTTATTTCACTGGCAACGACAAATTTTTGGTAACTGACGTTGAAAGTTAGTAAATATCACTGATGTAAACAAAGAGGAAAAAAGACTAAACATTCCGCAAATTGCAAGTAATTTTTGCATGATAAAGCCAAAAGTATCCACAGTGATGAAAGTTAGGTTTTTTTAATAGTATTCAGTATTCATTTCGCAAGAAGAACGAAGGATTGAGCAGCATTCCGGTAAACAATATTTTGAATTTGGTTGATGACAAATTGCTACGGACGTTTAATAATTCCAATGTATGACGTATGCACATTATTGCCATATGAAACCTTGTTAGGCATTATTTTTAATTGTTGTCATGTTTTCTATTCCATGAGTCCCAATTCCATGATCCAAGTGTAAAATGACGAAAGTTCACACTAACTTTGGAGTGCCTTATCAGTCCTGATAAAGTCAGTATCACACTATCAAATATATCTGTATTTGATAGACTTCTCATGTTTATGGATAGGTAGGTTGTTGTCGTCTCTTAAATGTATGGATTTTATCATCTTTCTCCTGCCTGTTAGGTTGGTGGCATTTTAGGCTTCCGTCATTTAGAAAGTAAAAACAGAAACTTTATGAGATCACTTTTTGTGTAGTGTGTAAACTTTTCCAACGAAACTGGTTAAGGTTTCAACTTTCAATAACCTAAATTCAAAATTTAAAAACCCATGAACAAGTAGCTGGTCATCATGAGGCCCTCATTTAATGACTGGGATAAAGATGCTACTAAACCTGGGTTATGGTAAACAAGAGTTATGTTTAGCGGGCCTATTGATGGTTGCGTTTTATAGAAGCTAAGGGGTTATGTTCAGCGGGCCCCTAAGTGACAAATCATCTGTCACGTTTTGACAAAATGCGATTCCTAGTTGTCTACGGAACCCTAAAAACTTGACTTTCATCACTAGAGAGCGGATTTCAAGTAGCAATCTCAATATTAATATGGATATGACTACTTAGTGCAATTTTTTAAATACCTGCCATGTTGTTTATATAGGTTCTTAACAGTCTATTATTATTACACCGCACACCGCAAGCAAATAAATAATTAGATTAAATGAATGTTATTTTTGCAACAAACTACATTTAAAGAAAAATATTTTATTATAAATAAAGGAGTTTTTATACAACTCAAAGATAGTAGTTCCTACGTACCGTACCTACATGATAGTTCATTTCAACAATGTCATTAATATTATGGATTTCTTGTTTTAGATGGCAATTTGCAAACAATGTTTTTTTGAACTCGAATTGCCAAGAGATTTAAGTATAAAACTGTTTTATGCAATCGTTACCATCGTGGACAGTAAACATAACGGATGAAAATTTATTTTTCGACGGTGTATGCTTAAAATGCACTGTAAATGAGTATCATTATTACTTAGACTTCGTTTGTGAGGAAGCACTAATAAACTAACTCAAAATTAATGAATTGTTCTGTAAGCATTGTGGAAGCGAATTATTTTATTTTTACATTTCTTAAAGAAAATCCTAATAATTTTTTTTACTGTGCATTGTGCACAAAAAAATATTAAAGAGGAAGAACTTAAAGAAATAAACTATTACAAAAATTAACAAACGGTGTTTTTATTTATTATCATCATAATTTTTGCCCAGTAATTTACAAAAGCTTCCAAAATCATTTTTACTTTTTTGTTCTAATAAGTTACATTATTTTTGTATGTAGAAAAAATAATAAATTATACCAGTCATATCCATATTAATATTGAGATCGCTACTTCAAATCCGCTCTCTATTCATCACTATTGAAAGTATTGGCTTTATTATGCAAAAAATACTTGAGATTTGTGGAATATTTAGTCCGGTTTCCTCTTTGTTTACATCAGTAACATTCACCGACTTTCAACGTCAGTTACCAAAAATTTGTCGTCGCCAGTTAGATATGTGTAAGTTTATGTAGGTATATTTAAGATTTTGTCTTTTTTTTTTTGCGTAAGCCTTTAGTGTCTCTGTGCATTTTTAATAGTTTTGCCTATCTTCTTGGATTTTCTCTGTTCTCTCTCATTTACTCAAAGGTTAACTGGAAGAAATACCTTACAGGGATAAGTTCGCCTTTGTACATATCATTAGTTTAATGTCCTTATAATTATATTTTAATGTACAATAAAGAGTTTACATACATACATACATAAATTAGTACCACTAAAAATCCGCAACATGGCGTGGGTTGTAACACCCCCTTGTTGGGCTATAAAAAGGTTCTTTATTTTGGTATTTTTTAGGGTTCCGTACCCAAAGGGTAAAAACGGGACCCTATTACTGAGACTTCGCTGTCCGTCCGTCTGTCACCAGGCTGTATCTCAAGAACGGTGATAGCTAGACAGTTGAAATTTTCACAGATGATGTATTTCTATTGCCGCTTTATCAACAAATACTAAAAATAAAATAAAATAAATATTTCTTTAAAATTTGTTGTATGGGAGCCCCCCATACAACAAATTTGTTATAGATTATGGTACAGAACCCTTCATGCGCGAGTCGGACTCGCACTAGCCCAATTTTTTTTTTCAATCTCCATAGTTAGGAATATTTTGAAGTAAAGGTTAAGTACCTTAAAAATGGAGTCTCATAATCGAAATGAAGCGATCGTAATTATGAATTAGCATGAAAGTTCGTCGACTTTTTGGTTCCGAATCACAACCACATCCGGCGTTTGTTATATTTTGTGGGAAACAGAATATAAACCAGATGTATCCAAACGTGTATTTGTTAATGGACAGATGAAAGAAACTTAATCATTTAAAGCCTGACCAGAAAATATATGAGGATGCGCCATATTGCGGAATTTCACTAGAACAAATTTCTTACACTGGCAATGATTTTATGATGGTTTGTTAACAATGTCGATGTCATTCGTGGTGTATCTTTAAAAGACAAATGTTTAAAAATATCCAAAGAAAATTCCGAAAATCATTCACGGTCGTGAACGTAATATTATAAATAAAGTGTACATGTGTTTACTACACGAAAAACAGACAGGAAAAGAGTGCATTGCATTAAATGATATTACGAGGTGACCATAGGAACTGACAGGTATTTAAACTAATGTCATTAGAGTGCGGTTGCGATTGGTTTCAAAATTGTTGCCATATAAATCTTATAAATAGCGCCCTCTTGACAATCCTCATATAAATCTGGTCAGGCTTTAAGTTATTTTAGGTAACCTCACCACCAATCTGTTATGTTATGTAGCAAAAAAATATAATATGAGAATCTGATTAGCATAGAGAAACTGATATTTTTTAGGGTTCCGTACCCAAAGCCCTATTACTAAGACTCCGCTGTCCGCCTGTCTGTCGGTCTGGCCGTCTGTCACCAGACTGTATCTACTGAACCGTGATAGTTAAGACACTTGAAATTTTCACAGATGATGTATTTCATTTCAGTTACTCCTATAACAACAAATATTAAAAAAGGCTCCAACAAACAAACGTGATCGGTTGCGTTAACTTTGCACCTCATTTTTATCCGGCGCCATACATACCAGGTGCAAATTTAGGCCATGTTCAGATGACAAGCGCTTAAGAGGGCGCCGAGCGTTTGCGACTGAACCATAGAGCGTGGGGAATGCGTATTTAAATCGGCGCGCGGCCGCCATAGAAAAAATGTATGGAGAATTAAAAGCACTTTTTGATAAATCCGGATCTTTAGTACCAAACAATAATTGAAATATTTGATGCGGACAAATTGTAATGTAAACATTCATCTTTTTTTTGAACTGAAAATCAGAATAGATTTCCATTGTTAAACTATAAAAAAACACTTAACGCCTGCTTACGATTTTACAATTTTCGTCCAACTTTACTTAGTTCTCTAGGGTTAAATATTAATTATCTTATCATTTTTCCACGGAGAAGTTGTTAACACATTCTTCGGAATGCTAAATATATAGTTTAGAAATGGATTAAACAACTAGTGTTGACGTTATCCACTTAACGGCAATTGCCTATTTTTTCACATTTCGCTCGGTGCAGTCTTAACGCGTGTTTTGGTAACGCGCGTTTACAACTACAATACATTTTGTTCTGTCCGTACACATGCCAACGCGCGTTTTTGTATGGAGTTTAAACGCGCGTTGAGCGCTTGTCATCTGAACATGGCCTTAACTTAACCCGGCCAGTTAAGATGGGATAAGTGTTTCCACGCAACCCTCAGTGCGCGAGTCCGACTCGCACTTGGCCGGTTTTTTATACTAAACTCGGATTTCTAATTCAGACCAAAAAACTACGACAGATACGTCACTGTCAAAATTGACAACATTTAAATGACATCTGAGTTTGTTTCTTGGCTTGCACCAAATGTACAATGTTACATGTACAATACCAGATTTTGTACCAAAAATCTCCGATGTTTAAGTTTTTATTATTTCCTCTCGTAATTATGTAATAATAAATATTTCTAGTTATTTTGTTAAAACAGAGTTAAAGTTGCCAATAAATAAATTATCTTAGCGTGTTTAAAAAGAAAAAGGAATTTACTATAGTAAAAATATTTTATTGTAGTGGCAACCTTGTGGTAGTTTTTTTGGTCTTGAATTAGAAATCGTAGTATAACAAACACCTGAAGCTCTATCTATAGTTGTTTATTCGATAATAGTTTTGTTTATTTTTGTCTTTTATTATATTTAATTGTTAATTTTTTCTATTCTGTTCTATTCAAATGAGTTTTTCATAACATTTTTAAACTGTGGCTGTGACAGCTTGCTCAGCGAACCAGTACAGTCCGACCAACAAGAGTAGAAATTAAAACCGCCCAAGAGCATGTCGGGCCACGCTCAGTGTAGGGTTCCGTAGTTGCTCATCCTTCACAAGAGACGGGCTTAAAACAGCGGTTTTAAGCCCGATGTTTAAGTTACGAGAAAGATTTCAAGTTCTATAAAAAGGTCGCAAACGCCAAAGTAACTCTAATTACTTATTACCTTCTGGAAGTCAACTTACGTCCTTTTAAAGAAAATTATGAAATTTTGCGATTACTCAAAAACGGATGGACCGATTTTGATCAATATAGTTTTCATTGAAAGTACTTATAAGGCCTCATTTTCATGATTTTTTCCATATTTTTAACCGACTTCAAAAAAAGGAGGGGGTTCTCAGTTCGGTGGTATGTTTTTTTTTTTTTTTTTTTTTTTTTTTATGTTTGTTACCTCATAACTCCGTCATTTATGAGTCGATTTGGAAAATTCTTTTTACGTTCATGGATAGACATCTCAAGGTTGGTCCCATAAAATTTTGGTGAAGATCGGATGACGAGATCCATGGGGAATCGAAGAAATTCCTGAAATTTTATAGGCACTCATAATATTTTTCATGTATTTTCTAACAATGGTAGTCATCATCTTCTCATGCTGAACTGATGATGGAAGGTTCAACTCCTTAACAGTTAGGAGTTAGGAGATAATTCAAACGAGATGCATGCCTTCAAGACCTCCCTGATCACCCCGCCATAAGTATTTATGAATCACTAAAAAGCGAAAAAAAAAAAAATTTTAACAAAAAAAAGAACCGACTTCAGTAAAACTAAAAAGCCGAAAATAACCCGTTCAAGTACAGATTACATTTGACTCACCCTTTGAAGTCGGTGCCAAACCTCACGTAAACTTTAATATATAAATATAATAACTGAGTGGTTTGGGATCGATTTCAAAGGGTGAGTCAAATGTAATCTGTACTTGAACGGGTTATTTTCGGCTTTTTAGTTTTACTGGTCGGTTCTTTTTTTTGTTAATTTGATCCGTGGTTGAAAAATTAGACGGGAGGGGACACAATTTTTTTTATTTTCGGAGCGACTATTTACAAAACTGCTGACTTTATCAAAAAGTAATATTTAGAAACCCCTATTATTTTTAACAGACCTTTTTAACGACACCCCACACACTAGGGTTGAAATGAAAAAAAAAATTCACCCCCACTTTATGAGTTCGAGACGTACCCGAAAAAATTTTTTTTTTTAGTTTTTATTTTACTGTTTTTCGGCGTGATACATACACATACTCATACCAAATTAGTACTAATCTAGTACTAATGATCACGGAGCTAAGCCGCGGACGGACCGACAGACGGACAGACGGACATGGCGAAACTATAAGGGTTCCTAGTTGACTACGGAACCCTAAAAAGTGGCAATACTGTAGTGTCGTCCCTTTCTAATCAATCTAAGAAAACGGGGGCGACACTACAGTATTGCCACTTTTTAATTTCTACTCTTTTTGGTCGGACTGTATCGGCCGTCCATGTCGAACTGTCGACATCAATAATGATTTTTCCTGTTACTAATTCCAAACTATTTCATCTCAAAACAGGTTTAATAATATGAAGAGTAAACAGTGTCTTTATATTTGCAGTATCGAGATGATTACAGCGGTCAATGACTTCTTAGATGATTTGCGGTAAGACCAGCGTAGCTTGATCTGTTGTGGCACTAACCTATCAAAAGCGGGAAGCTCTCGATATATTGGTTTTGTTTGCCTTGTTTATTTAATGATATCGATACTTTATGTATTTCCGCAGGGCGATATTGTGAATAACTTGTATTGGAATTAACTAATACATTGT
Source organism: Apotomis turbidana (assembly GCA_905147355.2). Taxonomy (NCBI): domain Eukaryota; kingdom Metazoa; phylum Arthropoda; class Insecta; order Lepidoptera; family Tortricidae; genus Apotomis; species Apotomis turbidana. The sequence continues at coordinate 8,231,386 of LR990307.1, forward strand.
GTGTTGTGAATTTTTGATCGCATAGACTTCGGCTCATACCACACTTTTATGCTTGCAATGCACTGTAACTAACACTAACCTACTAAATTAACAGTGAACACACTTACAAGCGTGAATTGTAATAGAACATGTCCTGTGCAAGTAAGATAAAAAAATATCAGAGTTTTCGACATTATTTACTGAAATTGGTAAAAATGAAAAACGTCTCCGCTGTTATTCTTGTCTCTGTCACAATTCCACGATTTGTAAATAAATAAATATCAGACAACCTCGCACAAATCGATCTAGTCTGAAATTAAGCTCAAGAAGGCTTGTGTTATGGTTACTAGACGACGATATAGATAAATTTATACTTAAATACCATAGAACCATGACCAAGCACAAATATTCGAGTTCGCCACACAAATATTTGCCCTGGACGGGATTGGAACCCGGGACCGCCGGCTCAGTAGACAATAAAGATTTTAGATATTTAGAACGATGTATATATGTGGTCAATAATTGTGCATGACTAACACGAGCTATTTCTGTCACTTTGTCACGGAACAACGCACAATATGGACGTGTGGCAAACCTTATTTTTAGAAAGGGGCGCAGTGCAATCAGGCGGTTAGAAATTTAGAATAACCTTTACAATACTAGCTGCGCCCCGCTGTGTTACTCGCTGATCCCACGGGAACACTACATTTTTCGGGATGAAAAGTAGCCTATGTGTTAATACAGAGTGTTGGCTACCTCCGTGCGGAATTTTATCAAAATTGCTCCACCCGTTTGAGCGTAATGAGCTAACATACAAACACACTCAAACTTTCGCCTTTATTTAGTGGGGTTACCCTCATCTGGCAGAAAATTGTTTAACCGGACGTAATGTTTCGCATAATGCTGATTTGGTAGATATTTTGTTTAGCTGAAACGGGAAATAAATTTAAAAATGTTTCGGTGTATCTTTGTGGATTAGTGTAGGTTAGCTTTATTTAATAACCAGTGACCGGAATTAGGTGAGCTAAAATACCTACAGTTCGCGAGTGAGACATAATATAGAGTGGTTACAACCGGATAAAAATTATGTTTTATTTGGATTCCGGGTATTAGCTCACCTAATTCCGGTCACTGGCAATGACTGCCCCTTTGAGAGTCATTAACAATCAATGCGTGGGGAAATACATATTATTCATCTTACAACTACTTCTTAGAAATCTTGTACATACGAGGGGCGTCTGAAAAGTTCTAAGCCTAAGATAGAAAAAAACAATTTACACAAATGAACTCGTGTTTATTTTTCAATATAGTCTCCTCCTAAATCAATGCATTTTTTACATTTTTTATACAGTGCTTTTAGGCCATTAAAAAAATAATCTTCATTTTGCCCTTCAAAATGCTCCGGTACAGCCGCCTTCATCTCTTCGTCACTTCTAAATCGCTTTCCCCTCAACTCTTTCTTCAAATTATTGAATAGAAAATAATCGCTTGGGGCTAGATCTGGGCTGTAGGGTGGGTGGTCAATTTCGTCAAAACCAACTTCCTTCAGAGCACGCCTCGCAACATTAGCGGTGTGAACGGGTGCGTTGTCTTGCAAAAACAAAATGCCTTTCCTTAGTTTACCCCGCCTTTTCTCAACTATGGCTTGTCGCACCTGTCTTATTAGATTTGCATAATAAGTTCCGTTTATCGTAGAGCCTTTTTCTAAATAATCGATTAAAAGAATGCCATCACAATCCCAAAATACCGTAGCCATTAACTTAGAGGCCGACTTTTGCACTTTAAATTTCTTCGGCGGCCTTTCACCCTTTTCAATCCACTGCATCGACTCAGACTTACACTCCGGATCATACTGTCTGATCCATGTTTCATCAACAGTTACTATTCGGGAACAAACTTCATCTAAATCATCTTCGCACAATTCTAAAAACGCCCGAGAAGTTTCCACACGACGTACTTTATCAAAGGCCGTTAGCATTTTCGGTACCCAACGAGCACTGACTTTACTCATGTACAAATGTTCATGTAAAATTTCTCCGACTCTTTCTTTACTAATACCTAAGACCTCAGCTATTTGCCAAACCTTAATTCTTCTATCTTCTAATACCAGCTTTTTGACTTTTGCTACGTTTTCTTCGGTCACTACCGATATTGGCCGCCCTGAGCGGGGGTCGTCTTCGATCGATTCCCGTCCGAGTTTAAATAAGCGACTCCACTTTTTGACTGTGGCATAAGAAGGCCCAGAATCACCGTAAATAATAGCCATTTCCTCAAAAATACACTGCGGTGATTTGTCACTTTTTGTAAGGAATTTAATTACAGCACGGTGCTCAATTTTCGTAATATTCGTTGGTAATTCACACATGATGTACTTTTCCGTTGAATATCTCGAAACAGAATAATAAAAACGTGACATGTTATTTTTTAATAATTTGTTTTTAAATGGCCTTTCTAGTGGCCAGTATCATAAACGCATATATAACCTCGAAATACCTTAGGCTTAGAACTTTTCAGACGCCCCTCGTATCTTCTTTTGTCTAGCCCTTTTTACTAAAAACTAACATTAAACATGCTGCACTGTAAAAAAACGTCACATTCAATATTACAACAAGTACCCGAATAAATATCGAATACCCGGAATCCAAATAAAATATTATTTTTATCCGGTTGTAACCACTCTATATTATCTCACTCGCGAACTGTAGGTATTTTAGCTCACCTAATTCCGGTCACTGTTAATAACTTCTGGAGAAGTAAATGGTGTCCGTAGAATAACGATTATGCAAAATGAGCGTTATGCGATAACGTTCGGGAAAATAATCTTCTGCGAAACATCTTCCGCGTATTTTTTTCTTTACCTTAGTCTGTCAAAAGTATCTTATAACCATCTTTGAATGTCCAGTTTTGTCTGTACCGAAATTGGTTAAAATATGCCGTTTCGGCGTGATGAGTGGAGATTTTTTTTTAACACCAGCACCCAACTGTTACTAGCTACTATTTTTCGCGCGAGATAATTGCCTGTCTCTTTCTATGCAGTAATGTGAGAGGGTGACGGGTAGCGCTATGTCGCGCGACAAGAGTCGCGAAGCATAGTTGTGCTAGACTGGCTCGACAGGCAGAAGGCACCTGATGCGAGAGTCATCGAACTTCTCGCATCAGGTTCGGTGGTCCAATAGGTAGGACGCCCGTGTTGGCCCGGAAAGCCGTTGGAGACGCAAGTTCGAACCCTGCCTGAACGGTTACTTTTTCAATTATTCGCTTCATTGTAAACCACAAACATAAATATGGTTTACGTTAGCAGACGTTAATGCTTTAATAATAAAAAATAGGTAAGTAATTAGATACTTTAAAATGTTATCAATAATCAAACGATCAGTTACTAATTAACATCAGGCCGCATGCTTGTTTGTCACCGACCTATAAAAACTATTTCTGTCACTTTGTCACGGGTCAACGCACAATATGGAAGTGTGAGAAGCCCTATTTTTGGAAAAGGGCGCAGTGCAATCAGGCGAGCAGAACAACCTTTATAATAACACCATCGTATGACGAAAACCTATAGCTCACAAAATTTGAGAAATGCGGGTTGTAGGCGAGAACAGCCGGAAATCCGGACAAACGGACATCCAAACCGGACATACGAAAGATTTTTTGCCCAAGCTGAAACGAAGGAGAGACCGCGTGCTCGGTCAGCTGGCACTCGAGTGAAATTCTAAATAAAATGACCGCGACTATGATAAATTACACTAACATGTAAAGGCGAAAGTTTGACTGTGTTTATGTGTTCGTTTGTTACTTCTTCACGCTCAAACGGCTGGACCAATTTGGATAAATTTTGGTATGAAAGTAGCTGACACTCTGAATTAACACATAGGCTACTTTTAATCCCGATAAAATGTAGTGTTCCCGTGGCATGACCGGGTAACACCGCGCGGCGCAGCTTGTATCAGATAATATCTATTTCACACGCATCAATTTGCATATTTAACTGTTTTCGTATATTTAAATTATGTTTTTATGGAACACTAAGATAGACGTGCCGTCGCGTTGTTAGGTGAATGGTTGCGAACAAATTAATTGAGTTATTTAACGAATAAAAAAATAACAAGACAGTTAAAGCCTGACCAGAAATATATGAGAATGCGCCATATTGCGGAATTTCACTGCAACAAATTTCTTACACTGGCAATGATGTTGGTGTCAGCTTTATTCGTCCCATTCGCTTTTCGTTCAATTCTTATTTCGTCTCATTCTGCATTCGTAACTCATTCTTGTTTCGTCGTGTTCGCTATTTGTCCCTATCTTTCTAAGTCCAAATCAGTAACTTGTCTCATTCGCATTAAGTCTTATTCGTTGTTCGTCACCGTCTTCCTTGGACTCATTCTTCCTTTTAGATTTTCGTATCATTCACTTATTTGCCTCAATTTTTCCGGAACGTTCGATGCTAGTCACATTTGTTATTATTCTCTTTCGTTTTTAGTCCAATTCTAAGTTCGTTACTTTCGTTTTTCGTCACTATCGATATTTTCTATCTTAGCGAATAAAACGTGTTTCTTACGAGACGAGTAGCGAACGTACCCAAAAAAGAACAAGACGATTTGCCAGTAACGCCAAAATAAGAGAGAGACGAATAACGAATGTGACTAAAGATAAAGTGTGAATGATACTAAAAACGTAAGGGACAAAAACAACAACATAGTCCTAGGAAGATCGTGACGAAAAACGAATAAGTCTTAATTAGAATGAGATAAGTTATAGAGTTGGACTTAGGAAGATAGGAACAGCCCGTCTAGCACAACTATGCTTCGCGACTCTTGTCGCGCGAGATAGCGCTACCCGTCACTCTCTCACATTACTGAACAGATAGAGGCGGGTGGTTGTCTCGTCCGAGAAATAGTCGCATATGACGGTTATGCTAGAGGTGCTGATGGCGAACACGACGAATAAAGAATGAGTGACGAATGCAGAATGAGACGAAATAAGAGTTGAATGAAAACCGAATGGGACGAATAAAGCTGATACCATGATGTTATGATGGTTTGATAACAATGTTTTTCTACTCCAGTACTTTTTTCTGTCATTTATACATATAGTTACTAACTCTAATATAAAGACATAAATTATGAAAGTCTGTAAAAGTCTATACTCTACTGCCCAAAAAAACACTGCTAAACGATGTTATAATGTAGCCAAAAAAGCATCACTTAGTACCACAGATTGCAAGATAAACAGCTGCATTCACACAATTTGCAATAAAAAAAAAACTTAAGGCATCGCTGCCAACTTAAAAAAAAGTTTTATCTTCAGTGGATGTTTAGTATAGTGAACGTATTACCTTTATGTATAAGTTAAGTTCATATTTTTTGACAGATGTTTAGTATAGTGAACGTATACCTTCATGTATAAGTTCATATTTTTTTGACACATGATGGACGTCAATAAAAAAAAAATTATCAGACAATTTTTTTTTTTAATTTTGTTGATTTCGAGCGGGAACATGTAATTATTTTCTTTGTTGTTTATTTGCATTTTATTTATGAAATGACGAGTCGTAGAAAAAGTATTGTATGCAACGTTGTATAAGTAGGTCAAAAAACGCTCGTGGCTTCTTTCTTACGATGTTCGCTGCGCTCACATCGTAACCCATGCCACTCGCGTTTTTTGCCCCCTCTTATACAACGGTTGCATAAAATACTATAATGTCATTCGTGGTGCTTTCTTAAGACAAATATTTAAAATTATCCAAATAAAATGTCGAAAACCATTCACAGTCGTGAACGTGAGATTACAATTAAAGTCTACACGTGTTTACTACACGACAAACAGTCAGGAAAATAGTGCATTCCATTAAATTACATTATGAGGTTAACATAGTGGAACTGACAGGTCTTTAAACTAATGTCATTATAGTGGGTTGCGATCGGTTGCAAAATTGTTGCCATATGAATCTTATAAATAGCGCCCTCTTGACGATCCTCATATATTTCTGGCCAGGATTTAAAAATCAAATTCTTTACCTACTTCAAAGAACCGAGGAGTTTCATGTTCGATTTTATCTATTTACACGATTTTTTAGGCTTAGTAATTTGATCTTCATATCAGATTTTCACGAAAATTTTAGGCACTTAGGCTATGTCACATCTATAAATAAATAAATAAATATTAAGGGACAATCTTACACAAATCGACCTAGTCCCAAACTAAGCAAAGCTTGTACTATGAGTACTAGACGACGATATACATAATATATAAATAAATATATAGATAACTTCCATGACCCAAGCACAAATATTCGAGTTAATCACACAAATATTTGCCCTGGCCGGGATTCGAACCCGGACCGCCGGCTCAGTAGGCAAGTGCTTACAAACTAGCCAACCGCGTTGTCAAAGTTTAAATGTGTGACAGTCGCGGAAACTGAAGAAAATATAATGTTTTGGTCCTAAGATTGTCATGGCAGGATATCCAGGTCACGGTTATCATTCCTCGCACGCCATAACCAATCAGCAAGGTCGTGGTTAACGATACTTAGCACCGGTCCTACATACAAATTACGGACAAATTGAATTTTAAATAACACTTCATGGCTGTCACGACTTGGAATGACTTGCGATTTTCAATTCTACGTGTTTGTTTACAATGAAGCGAAAAATCGAAGCGCTACGATGCCACCCTAAGGCATACTGAAGGCCTGAAGCAACTGGTTGAAAAATTCAACGACTCTCGCATCAGGTTCGGTGGTCCAATAGGTAGGACGCCCGTGTTGTCCCGGAAAGCCGTTGGCGACGCATGGTTCGAACCCTGCCTGAAAAGTTCAATTTATAATATTTCGCTTCATTATAAACATTTGGTTTACGTTAGCAGACGTTACTGCTTTAATAAAAATAACTATATTCTACATTTAAAGGTGTATTAATCACTTCTATATTATAAAATTGTATTCAACATCAGTTTTCTTTGGAGAGGGGTCATAATTTCCGAAAAATCTGCGGTTTCAGCCGAACAGAGGGTCATCTGTACGTAAAAAAATATCCTCTCATCACGCCTAAACGGCTGGACAAATTTTAACCAATTTATTGTATTATTATTACGGTTACGGTATATGACGACTTCTGTAACTACATCAAACTGGGTACTTAATTTTATGAAAACATAATAAGATATTGATAAAAACAATAATCAATAAACTAAAACTAGGTTATATAAGCTATGCTAAAAACCTAAAATATTTACAAATAAAAGATTTGTTCTAAATCAAAAATCACTATCACTCGGAAGTGTGCCCAGGCATGGCCGCATTGACACGCTGGATTCACACGCAAAATAGTGGCCAGCTCTATACATGAACGTTTCCGTAGTTTTATTATATTTTCTCAAAGAACATCAAAAGGAGTGCCACAAAATTACTTACCATAAAAAGAGACTATATATTCCTTAAGTATTTTCAAATTAGCTAACCATAATAGTAAATTTTTTGCGCCATAATTTCCAACGAGTGCGTGACGTTCAAGTTATGTAACTTGTGCAAACATACTGTGATAAGTCATTTTCAGCGACATCAACATGAGCCTCTAAGGCGTAGTACTAAGGATGCTGTGAACAACTTATCGTTCTATTTTCTAACACAATTTGCACCAATCTATCATGCCGGTTTCATAGCGTGATAATGATAATTGATCAGGAAAAACACGGACATTCAGCGCTTAACCGTCGTCTGTTTTACCCGTGTTCCAAATACGAAGTGACTTTTTGAATTTCGAATATCAGTGTTGCCCTAGTTTATGGCCAGAACTTTGGAAGAATTATTTGTGTTAAAAAGAAGTGCGTTGCGATATTTATTTGCTAGAGAATCGAGATTGCTAGCGTTAGGTAAAAGGCCGGTGAATAAAAAAATCTCGAATTTTATAAAAACCCATCAGGAGAATAACGTGTGGAGTAATTTTCTGGATTCTTTGGGTGATGATCTGTCTCGGAACATAAATCTGTATGAATGGAAAGTGATAGAAGAACATAAAAGTGTTGCTAGGAAGTATTATAGATTGGATTCAGCTTCGAAGGATATTTTGGTGCATTACGACATGGGTTTCTGGTAAGTTATTGGCATTACTAAACGCATCCAAATTATATTTTAATAATTTCGTGCCCTTTTTCTGTAATTCATAGAAAAAATGTGACGGCCTTAATTATAAATCAAACCAGGTCAATAGATAGTGTCCTAAAATAAAAACGGCGCAGATTACTTTTTCAATCCAATGTTTTATGTATGTCCAAAATGTCTCAGGTATCTCGTCAATTCATTATACTATACCTGTCTTAATTTTTATTATTGTTCATTCTTCACTCCACAAATCTTCCTCAAATTTGGGAACACGGTAGTGTCCCCGCCAAGACGAAGAAAGAAAGCGAGGGCCTTTTCTTGAACCGTTTTTTCCTATTTTGTAACACTCATAGCTTTATCTAATCCCAGATAACATCAAAGAACCTAATTTCACAGAATATATGTGGTAAGGGAACACATGAGTTTCATTGATCTAGCCTGGATGCTTTAGATTTTATTAATAAATCAAGTAGTATGACTTCATCTGTTTCACCGACTCAGATCAGTGTTACCAAGATTAAAAATTCACATATGCAAAAAAAAAATTATGACCTCATAAAAAGTGCTGAAATTGAGATATGCGGTAAATTAAAAAAAAATGCTTACTAAAAAGGTTTTAATTACACTAAATACAGCCACTGATCCTATCTCCCAGATTTTTAGGTACATTATGTAATATCGTTTTTATTTTCCGATTCTGTTTTTAGAAATTTTACAAAATGGCGGGTTGGTAAATTAGATAGGTACCTACCTACTTAAAAATTTCGGCAATTTCGATTAAACTCACAGACGCTACTAAATAGTAGGTAATGTAGGTATTCTAATATTTTAATGGTAAAAAAAATCAGGCGTAAAAGTATTTTTCGCTTAGTACCTTACAGACTAACCTTATGGTAGGTACCCAACTTGCTTGAAAGATGGCGTGTTTTACAAATATTAAATTACGTTTTCCAGTTTCCCACGAATTGCAATTTATAGCGATCACGACAATTTTCAGCCATTGTCCGTTAAACATTGCTGACGAGGTTATTATCTCGAGAAGGTTCAGAAAGCGTTCTTAAGGTTCCTTTATAAAAAAATATTCGGAGTCTATCCGTATCTGTACCCAACAAGGTACCTACTCGGCTCCCTTGGGTGCAACTCCTTAGAGGTCAGGCGGAATTGTCAGCTGATGATCACGGCATGTCAAGCCTTGCGTGGTGAGTCGGACTGTCCCGAACTTGTAGAGCGTCTGGTGCGACTGTCTGTCCCGGACGTCCCAAGGATAGCCCTCAGACCTCGCCAGCGCGACCTGTTGGCTGTGCCGCCGTCGTCCACCGCGTCGTCGCTCAGGAACTCGCCGCTGCCCCGAGCCCTCTCACTTCTCAATGCGCTCCTAGCATCGACACCTAAGTGCGACTTGTTTGCGTGGCGATGGGTGGCTGTGCGCAGTGAATGCTTGAGATTCTGTGAGGCGATGGATGCTAGGTGCTCAACTGTTCCTATATAATTTTGTATGTTCCTTTAATTTTAATCTAAGATTCAAGACGTATTGGTTGTACTGTAATGTCATGTAAATCTTTTTATAAAATAAATAAATAAATTATAGACTACAAATCTTGCATGATATTTGCTCTGATGATTTTTGAGAGATTTATTTATTTCATAATATAAATTGTCAATATAAATTACACTAAGTCAATTTATATGCACTTATACTATGATCGTCACGTATATTAATAATAATATTATGACATGAAAAAAAATACAATTTACAATAATAATAACTTTATAGTAGTAAGTAATGAATGCAACAGACAAATCATTGGGCATATTTTACTGGGAGATGTATTTTTCCTCCGGGTCTATTAAATTACAATAAACTTAACCTATACTTTCAGAGATGTTAGGGTCTCTGTCAGACTCAAGCGTCTAAGCGAAAAATTTAAGCTAGTCAGAGAAGAGACTATAAGCTAACACTTTTATTATTTTACAATAAATTTATACAAACGAAGGAAAATAATATACACACAGACAATAGCCACAATACACATCAGACAATAGCAGTAGCAACAAGCAATAAATAAATACAATAAATAAATATTAAGGGACAATCATACACACATCGACCTAGTCCCAAACTAAGCAAAGCTTATAAATACATAGGTATATAACATCCATGACCCAGGAACAAATATTCGGGTTCATCACACACATATTTGCCGTTGCCGGGATTCGAACCCAGGACCGCCGGCTCAGTAGGTAGGTGTCTACCAACCGAGTCGTCAAAAATATCAGTTATTTATTGGTTTTTACCTAATTATCTCTGATGACGGAGCCAGATGGTAGCTACTGGCGGGCGATAGTAAAGTCTGTAATACAATTTTTACTTGACAGAAAGTGTTAAACATAACAGATATTTAACACCTTCTGTCAAGTAAAAATAATAGTATTTTATGCAATCGTTGCAAAATTAAGGTTCTTAAAGTCGAGTACCGCATTTTTCGGTCACGAGGTTTGCCGAGTGGCCTAAGTAATGTACGAGATTTTAAGACCTAATTGTGTAACTATTGCATACGATACTTTTTATACGAGCAAAACACAGAAAAACATTGTGCCCACTATGAATTTTTATTTTTGATGTAGGTAAGTAGCCTTTTTCGTTTAACTAAAACTGACCTATTAAAAAAAAACATGATCGCAATGGTCCTGGCGGGTGCCTCGTGATTGGTTAAATTTTTTGACAAGTAATTTCAACCAATCAGTGAACAGTAGCGTGCTTTTTTTTTAATCAAATATGCTGATGGTCTCTTTTTGAAATTATTAGAGTTGAGTAGAGTGATGACTTATGAATATTAAAGTTCTGTAGCGGGTACCATAGAGTATAGAATTTTGGTACAGGATTAAAAAGTGCGTTATTGTGATTTTGTCTGTGAAATTCTAATTAACGGATTAAAGTACGCGAGTATAAAAAACGATTTAAACTGATTATATCGCGTATATTCATTATTAGAATTTTGGGCCTACGTTTCGTTTCGGCAGGTATCCTAATCACCACACTGAAACATTGTTTCCCCATCTGTAATGTTTCGCCAAGGTTGATTGTTTTGATGTCATATATTGTCTCTAAAAGTATTAGTAAGCATTTAATTAATAGGCACATATATATATGACCATGTAATGATTGTCAATATTGCCTTGCATTCAAATACTCCATATTAAGATAGACTTCACTTTAAAGTTACTTAAATGGCGGAACGAAATTATCTCAATTTAACAGATGATTAAGTCAAGGTTTTAACATAAAAGGTGTAGGATTATTGAGTACCTTACGTCAGTGACGAATGTGGTTCAAATTAACATAATTATAGCTATCTCTGCGCCGCGCGGTGTTACCCGCTCATCCCACGGGAACACTCATTTTTTTGGGATAAAATGTAGCCTATGTGTTAATCCAGGATGTCAGCTACCTTCATACCAAATTTTATCAAAATTGGTCCAGCCGTTTGAGCGTGAAGAAGTAACAAACTTACACATAATACTCACAAACTTTCGCCTTTATAATATTAGTGTGATAAGTGTTCGCGAGTTCGTCCGTACATATCACAAAGTCATAACCCTCTTGTTTGTTTCTTCGTAGTCGGATGAAATGTCTGAAATGTCGAGTTAAAACAAGCGACATAAATATACCTATATAACGTCACATGTATAGCCTTGACTAACAAAATCTCAATTCTTAAAAATACATACTAAAAAAATAGTGATTCATCATTTCGTAAGAACATAAGTACAATATGTTATATTATCATTTATCTTATCATATCAATGACTATCTTTAACACGAAATTTAGTGTGCCATACACACGAGTTTGGTGTGAGTGTGTTACAGATATTTCTGGTGAGTTTTTTATTCTGTACAGTTTAGTGATATTCATTTCCCTGTAAATTAAATACGTGCATTTTTGATAATCAAAGCATGTCAATCAGCGTGGTGCCGCGGGGCGCAGCGTTGTTGTTGATGGGTAGCAGTAAAATTAGTGCAGTTAATAAGTAATAATTTAAGTAAACGTAATTTATAAGTGGTAGCACACGAAAATGTTTGTGAGCGCTTTATCCGCCAACAGACTGTCCTCAGTTTGGCGGAATATAAATGTTTTATATTTTATACCACATAAGTTTTTTATGATAAATAAATAAAACATAAAAAAAATGTCGGATACTAATCCAAATAAAAAAAAATATTAATAAAGAAAAGTAGAATGTGAAACTTACATTACATTAATATATAGCTCTGGTATCGGCACATACCGCATAACTAAGTCGGCGTGGAAGAAAAAGTCATAACCCTATTTTTTGCTTCTCCGTGGTCGGGTAAGAATAAGTATTCTATACCCATCAGGGGATGCGCATGAAAAATTACGAAATTGGTCCAGCTGTTTAGGTGTGATGAAAGGAATTGATTTTTGGGTTCCGTAGTCAACTAGGAACCCTTATAGTTACGCCATGTCCGTCTGTCCGTCTGTCCGTCCGTCCGCGGCTAAGCTCCGTGGCCATTATTACTAGAAAGCTGAAATTTGGTGTGAGTATGTGTATGTATCACGCCGACAAAACGGTAAAATAAAAAATAAAAAAAATAAAGTCCGTCTCTTGTGAAGGATGAGCAACTACGGAACCCACTGAGCGTGGCCCGACATGCTCTTGGCCGGTTTTAAAACTTTATGATATTTTAGAAAAACCTAACCTTTATAAAAAATACGCATCTAATCTAATGAAAGATTAAATTTTATTTACTGACTTATAAAATTAAATAGCTAGTAAGCGCTGTATAATTCGGTAATTTAGATTCCATGGAGTTCTTGATGGAATTTCTTCTTATATATTAAATTTATCGTTTATCAGTCGTCCTTAAGAAATTATTTCATGTATTGTCAACTTTACGATGACGTGACTTGTACAGTCGCCATCAGATATATCGCAGCATATAGGTAAGGCGTTCATAAATATCTAAAAACGACTCTTATTGACTGGGCGTTACAGTACATGTTCAGATATTTATGAACGCCTTATATGCTGCGATATATCTGATGGCGACTGTACGTTGCGACAGCGTGGCACTTTGTCAAACAATGATCAAGTATATACTTTTTTCGTACCTGCTTGTAAATAACCTGAATTGAAAATGTAAAACGCCCCAGATACAAGTAGCTGTTCATCATGATGACGACGCGTTTGGCTCGGTTTGTAGACACCTGCCTACTGAGCCGGCGGTCCCGGGTTCGAATCCCGGCCAGGGCAAATATTTGTGTGATGAACTCGAATATTTGTGCTTGGGTCATGGTTGTTCTATGTATTTAAGTATATATTTATCTATATAAGTACGTATATCGTCGTCTAGTACCCATAACACAAGCCTTCTTGAGCTTAATTTGGGACTAGATCGATTTGTGTGGGTTGTCCAATATTTTTGTTTTTTTTTTTATGATACCCTTAAAAAATAAATAATAAAATACATATTAAGGGACAATCTTACACATATTGATCTAGTCCCACGTCGATTCAATGAGTGATATCGAAAATGCTGCTAAAAATTAACATAACTACAAAATGTTGAATTCTTAGCATTGGCTGAGATCTTATCACTTGTTCTGATTAAAGCTGAATATTTTGGAAACTACTTGTCCTATTTCCACCAAACATAGCTAAGAACCATCTCGACGGACAAGTCTTTCGATTTAAAAAACCGGCCACGAGCATGTCGGGCCACGCTCAGTGTAGGGTTCCGTACTTACTTGCCCATCCTTCACAATAGACGGGCTTAAAACAGCGGTTTTAAGAGACGGGCTTAAAACAGCGGTTTTAAGCCCGAGGTTTAAACTACGAGAAAGATTTCAAGCTCTACAAAAAGGTCGTAAACGCCAAAGGAACTGTAATTACTTATTACCTTCTGGGAGTTATCGATTATACGCGCCAGATCGAGCGAAATGTTTCGAAGTATAAGGACACCGTGCGGCACTTACGTCATTTTAAAGAAAATTATAAATTTTTGTGATAACTCAAAAACGGCTCGACCGATTTTATTCAAAACAGTTTTCATTGAAAGTACTTATAATCATGAGTTTTCCCATAATTTTTTGACCCGTGGTACCCGAAATAAATTGTTATTTTTAGTTTTTATTTTACCGTTTTGTCGGCGTGATAGTATAATATGAGTATCATACCAAATTTCAGCTTTCTAGTACTAATGATCACGGAGCTAAGCCGCGGACGGACGGACGGACGGAAAGACGGACATGTCGAAACTATAAGGGTTCCTAGTTGACTACGGAACCCTAAAACGCACTCTTATTGGTCCATCCGTTTGAGAGCTACGCTCCCGAGATCTTGGAACTTGTTCTCAGCCAATATTGAAACTAAGAATTCCAAATTTTGTAGTATGTTCAGTATAGTAGCATTTTCATCACTCATTGTTTCATTACAATAATTATCAAAAGCACCAAATTTGCATATGAATTGCGCTAATCTATCATTACTTCTGGGCTATTAACCGATTGAGTTATCGATCTGATTACCGCATTATTGCGTTCTTTTTACATAATCTCATGCGTAATCGTGAGATCTGCACTCTTGAATTATTTGTAGCAAATGATAAAAATGCATTATCGGAGCTTATGCTTGTAAACGTCTTATTTTAATAACTAGCGATCCGCCCCGGCTTCGCACCGCATCAAAATCCGCTGCGATCTAAGCATACATATGTAGGGACAGACAAAAGGAAGCGACTTTGTTTTATACTATGTAACGATGATACACGGTTTAAACATGAAAGACATAGTTAATATTAAGTTTACTTCATACCAACAAAACTAATTGCATAAAAGTAACATAATTAATACTAACAGTATAAGTAATATGACGTACACTAACTTACGTACTTACCTTAACGAAAATAGGTTAAGGATTAGACAAATATAATAAAAACTTGTATGTGAAAACTAGCCAAGTCAAATTAAGTCTCGATATTGAATTAAGTACACCCCAAGTAAAATAAATGCATTGCGTAAATAATTGTTTCTTATAATTTAAGAATTTATTAACTACTAAGTAGCAAACATTGTAGTAGTATTGAGGAACAAGCAATTGTTACAAACATTTATATGAGTATGTTGCATGTTCTAGTAACTAAAAATTTTAGGGCAAGGAACTTGGCACCCAAATAGATCTCAATTATTTTGTCGGCGAAGTCGACAGCGTTGCACGCGATATTGAACTTGGCTTTGATTTAACATTTATGTTTTTGATGGGATTTTTTTACTGGACCAAACCAAAGGCGAGACCATACAAAGATCAAAGCACAAAGATAAATTGGACTGCGTAGCCTGGCGGAAGAGAGCGAGAATCGAACCCGGTACCTCTGGATTACCGGTCCAACGTCTCAGTTACTCCACCAGATATAAAATGAGTGGTTATTCTGAACTTCGAATAGAAGATCGTAAGCACCAGTTCTCTTGCTCTCCTGAAAGGCTACTCCGATGATAGAAATTTGAAGTTTGTACTGTGCCAAGTAGTCATTCCTCTCGATTTCGTGTCAAACTAAATTTGAATAAGCAGGACGGCATGATATGATCTTCAAATTCCACACCCACCTGCGTCCACAACTGTGTGTTATTCTAGAAATTTCCTGCCTCGCACGGCGGCATTGCGGGATGAACTGTCGCTCGCGGTATTTCCGGACCGATACGACCTTCACACCTTCAAGAAAATAGCGTACCTACTCCCTCCTGAAAGACCGTTAACGCACTTGTGACTCCTCTGGTGTTGCCCCCTAATTTTGCCCCCTATGACATAAAAAAACGAACCTCAGTAACATCCACTGAAGTTTATACTGTTTTTTTCAGGGGCGGCAGAATGACAGAAGCACCGATAGTCCAGGTGGAGCAGGGGCAGCTGCAGGGCCGCGTCGTGGAGAGCCCCAGTGGGAAGGCCTTCTACAGCTTCCAAGGCATCCCTTATGCCAAGCCGCCGCTGGGATCTTTAAGATTTCGGGTAAGCGATACATTTGAGGCTGGGGAAGGGGGGGCTTATTTATTCTTCTACAAGCCACCGCCGCGCGGTGTTACCCACTCATCCAACTGTGACTTCGATTTCGACCTTCGACTTCATAAGTGTAATTTCTTTATACCGTAAGCGGGTAAGTTATCTTTGGATGTCCGGCTAAGTATCTCTGCACCAAAATTGGTTAAAATCCGTCCAGCCTTTTCAGCGTGATGCGAGGACAAAGGTAATTATGAAAACAGATGGCGCCAGGCTGCCTGATTTTTCCTGAAATCATGATCCCTCTCCATAGAGAACTGACTCTCAAAAGAAACCTAGAATTTTATAATAGTTTAGACGATAACTATTCCCTGATTACTTCCTTTTCCTTGGACAGAAGTGGTTGCGAAACTGTCCTTTTAATTGTCTCCAATGAAAGCCGACATATTGTTGCAAACCATAAAGTTAACAAACACGATCATGGACTTAAAACAAGTGACGCAACAACTGCAGTTTGTAGACGATTTCAGCAGAACAAATATTTGTCGAATGCTCGAGAAATGATAACTATATCTCGGCAAATACTCCGATAAGAGTGATAGTGATAAGCCGACAGCATCTTGGGGAAACCGACCGAGTGCTAGATTGTAACTTTTGTGAGTTTCTTTCTAGATATCTTCAACTGTAGATAGTTTAACATGTTAACGGACAAAGGACCATTTTGAAAATTGCATGCTTCGTTCGGCACAGACAAAGCTCATACGAAAAAGTTGTAGCCAAGAACGGAACAAAGCATTTGCCTTTAGCCCTTTATTTGACGTCGTATACTGTGAGATACATTCGCAAGAAAAAAATCTACACAGTCTTCCGAAACATCTAAGTGAAAATTTAATATTTTATCTGGTCACACAATTTGTCCTAATTTAGGCAAAAATAGTTCTGAGTCCTGGTAAATTTTTTAGCCGACAGTCGAAGGTCAAATTGGCGGACCTGCGGAGTGCACACACGCTTCGCAAAGTATTTATTACTTTTTAAAATATTTATAGCAATGTTTTGGGGCGAAATGCGGTTTAGGTATAATTGTAAAGGTTTGCCATTGGATTGTATCAGATTTTAATTTCGATTTGCACTAATTGGCACTAACTGCAATCGCCTAAAGTTGTTTGTATCTCACAGTATACATTGCCAAGAACGGGCACTAAGGCAAATAAACTTGTATGTATACCGTGATATACTTTGCCAAGAACGGACTTAATTTGTATGTATACCGGGATATACTTTGCCAAATATGAATGCAGCTTGGTTTTGGGGTGTTTTTGCTTTTTTTTCCTTCTTTGCTTCTTAAAAGCATGTGGTAAAGAATAGATCTGCGAAATATTGTCCCTCATACCAAATGCGATGATAAAAAAGAGGTTCAAGTATTTAGGGGCCTTTTCTTCCCCTGAATGCTCGTCTTCAACGCCATCCTTGGATGTTTTGCTTGAACGCTTAAGTCTACTATGTAGCTCTGATGAAGACGTCACAGAAAGAGTTAATACACAAATAGAACCCCCTTGATTGTTATGTTTGACCCCAACTCAAAAAATGCGCCGTTCATCGACACAGGAACCAGACTTTTTAAATATGCCATTAATGGAAGCGAGCTAAAAAAATTAAAAAGTTTAAAAAGCAAAAAGCGCTATTTCAACATGCAGCTATACTAGAACACCAAGATGACGGCGGTTACGAAGACATACCAGACGATTCATCCCTTGATTATTTTAACAAATTCTTTTCTCCTGATATAATACCTATCCTTCATAACATAACAGACTAGCATTTACTCAGTTGAAAAAACTGGAAAATCAATTCAATTAACCGACCATGAACTTGTGGATTTTATTGCCATACAAATTATAACGGGCATAGTTGATATGCCAGAAGTTGACAACGATATATTGCCTGAAATGCAATGTAAAGCTTTGTTTTGTGACAGGGAAAGACCCCCGAAAATGTTTCCTGAGCTTTCGCTCAAAATAAAATAATAATTTCTAAATAAATTGTTTTGTTATTTAAAATTACCTTTCTGTTGCATATTTGACATTGTATATCACAGTATACATTCACTTTACTTCATTCTATTGGCATTGTATACTGTGGTATACATTAGTTTTCGGGAAAACTGGAAAAGCTAGATTTTTTTTACTATTTTTTCTAATCACATTTTATACCTAAAAGTCCAAAAAAAAATTACAAAATGTACACTTTTTCTGTCTTTGCCAAATAAAGGGTTAGATATATTTTGTATCTAACAGGCTTTCATCCTTTTAATTTTTTTTTTATATATTATGACACGTATATTTATAATTTCAACCAACTTTTTGAAGTGAATAATACTTTTCCCTGAGTTCTAGATAGTAACAAGCTATTTCATATTTTTTTATAAAACATGTAATGTCTCTTTTTTTAATATGGTATACACCATAATTTTAATATTAACCATTAATACAAAAATCAAAGCTCAAATAAAAATTGAAATGCGTAACCTTTTTTGCGTTTTCTTGGCGTAAGGGTAGCGAAGTGGTTAACGCGCTGGGCCGGCAGAGGTAAGTACCGGGTTCGATTCCCGGTCTCTTCTACCAGGTTACGCATTTAAATTTTTGTTTGAGCTTAGATCTTTGTATCAATGGTTAAAGCTATTTCATGCTTTCATTGATGTGCAATCGAAAATAAGTTAAAAAAAACGGTTTTCTGCATGAAATTTGTCAATTTCGAGTACTTAGTTTTTAAATAAAAATTATCACTGAAAAATTCAAACGGTAGCTTTCAAATATATACCAATATATCGCAACAGCGCTGTTCTAAGTAGTAACATTGAGGATATATTAAGAAACATGTTTTATCATAGAGAAAAATGTCTAAAACAATCGGCATTTTTGAACGGATAAGGAGCCCTAAGAAAACCACAATTTATTCAAAAAAATCGTCATAAATGTTACCTTTAACCAATTCATAAATAAAAGTTTGTAATGATTTTTTCGATACTCTATGAAAAATCTTAAGAAAAAAGTATGTCAGAATGAAATATGGAGACAGTAGCAATTAACGTTTTAATGACATTTGAAGGTCTCATCACGCACAATTTATTTTGTAATATTAAACAAGTTATACATAAATTCGTGCATATTTTTACACTGGTGAGTTTTGCTTACGCGGTCACTATTACTGCTCAAAAAATATAGAATACTTACCACACGAAAGAAATGAAAATGCAATGTTAATCGGAATTATCGTTCTTCTTGTTATGATTTCTTCAAATATGTATGCAGTATCCACTGCTGTGACATTTTCATAACTTAGGTATTTCACCGAAGAATAATAAGAAACGAATGAAAAAGATAACTTCGTAAACTTTACTAACTACAGTTTACCTTAGTGAATCTGCGATAGTCTGTGTCATCAATCACACTTCACACTAATATGATAAAGGCGAAAGTTTGAGAGTGTGTTTATGTGTATGTTTGTTACTTCTTCACGCTCAAACGACTGAACCAACTTTGATAAATTTTGGTATGAAGGTTGCTGACACCGTGGATTAATACATAGGCTACTTTTTATCCCGAAAAATTTAGTGTTCCCGTGGGATGAGCGAGTAACACCGCGCGGTGCAGCTAGTTCTGGTATAAAATGATTCCTAACGGAAAAACGTGTGTTTCAGGCACCTCAACCAGCGGAGTCATGGGAGGGAGTCCGCGACGCGACAACAGAGGGAAGCATCTCCGCGCAAATCCATCCATTTACCACCAACACATACGAAGGCGACGAGAACTGTCTGTACCTCAACGTGTACACTCCTAGCATAGACGGAGAGTTCCTTCCCGTGATGGTCTACATCCACGGCGGAGGCCTGCAGTTCGGTTCAGGCAGCGCCAGTTTACACGGAGGTGACTATCTTGTAGAGAAAGATGTGGTTGTTGTTGTGATCAACTACCGCTGTGGGGCACTAGGGTTCCTGAGTTTAAACAGCCCTGATGTCCCTGGAAACGCTGGCTTAAAAGACATGGTTCAGGCCATCCGTTGGGTGAAGGAGAATATTAAGAGCTTCGGCGGGAATTCAGGGAATATAACCCTGTTTGGTGAAAGCGCTGGCGGATCTGCTGTATCTGTGTTAACTGCCAGTCCTTTGACCAAAAACTTGATCAGCAAAGCGATTATCCAATCAGGTTGCGGTCTTTCAAGTTGGGCATGGCAGAAGCGCCCAATGGAAAACGCAACGAAGCTAGCGCATCTGCTGGGCTGCGAATCGGATGAGGCTGATGATATCTTGGAATTCTTAAGAGCAACACCAGCTAAGGAGATAGTAGAGGCAACTCACAAGCTGTTCCCTGTTACCACATTATTCGAAGGCAAACCGGTAGGTTTTAACATGGTTGTTGAGAAGGAATTCCCTGATGTAGAAGCAGTCATAACGGAGTCTTTTATAGACCTGCTCACTTCTGGAAGAGTTGCGGAGATCCCAGTCATGATCGGATCAAACACTTTGGAATTTCTGCGGAAAGTAGACACGGAAGATTTGCAAGTATTCATTCCTGAGGAGTTGAACATTAAGACAAATTCCGAGGAAGCTGTGCAGATAGCAAACCAATTTAAAACGCTATATTTCAAAGGGAACCATACCGCTGTTGAGAATCTAAATGGATATTTCGAACTGATTTCTGATAAAATTATAAACGTTGATACCCATAGGTATGTTCAGTATTTGGTACATGCGACGACCAAGCCGGTGTACTATTACAAATTTGATTATGTAGGCGAATTGAATCTTACCAAAAAGATGATGGAATCCCTAAATGTGCATCATGCGGGGCATACAGATGAGTTGGGATATCTCTTCAAAGACGATTCCCAGGCTGAAGTGGAACCGACTGCTCAGGATATCAAGATGCGAGAGCGAATGCTGCGACTTTGGACCAACTTTGCTAAATCTGGGTAAGCATTTTTTTTAAATCTCGCTTACGACTTCCTGTCATTTGTCCTCTGTAGATAACTGAGTTGGATATCTGGCTATCTGAGAGGGAAAATTATACTTCTTTGCTAATCTGGTTATCAAATTGGAATAACAAATCCCCAATGATAACTTCGTTAACAATGGAGAAAATTTACTTCTTCGTATCTAGAAGTCTGAATTCTGGTTTTCAATAATTTTCAAAAGTTAGCTGTATATTCCTAGAATTTGGCACGAGGCTATTGAGATGCAAAATTGGGTTTGTCATCATTAAAACCTTGACTTAGAACGGTGTATAAACGGAAGTATTGTAAAAGTTACCTTTTGTTTTTATAAGTATAAATTAGTAATTAATAAGAGTTTTAGAGTCTGGGAGTTTTCTTTTAGCGGTTCTTTTTCAGCAGACGTTTTAAAGTGAACCGCAGAAAGATATTTTTTAAAAGTATTTAATGCCCTTCCGGCTCATGTGTAACTGTCATTACACATTAGGCTCTTCTGGCATGTATAATACCTTTATTTCTAACATATATTGTTTAATTCTCCACAGTAATCCGACTCCAGACGAGAACCACTACATCACGGTGACCTGGCAACCGGTCACAAAGGACAACCTGTACTACCTGAACATTAGCAACGAGCTGTCGCTCAACACGAACCCAAGCAAAGAAAAGATGGCGTTCTGGGACGAACTTTACAGCAAATACTTCAAAATCTGGGAACACCCTCAGGTCAACAACGAGGAATCGCCGGTTAAAGCTCAAAAAACCCAAATTGTTGAACCAGTGGTTGCTGAAGCAGAACCGGTCGCTGAACCAGAACCAGAACCGGTCGCTGAACCGGTTGAACCCGAACCTGTTGAACCAGAACCAGAAGTAGTAGCGCAAGAAGTTGAAACGGTTGAAACTTTAGTTGAAGTTGAAACGCCGCAACAGAACGGTGATCATGTTAATGGTAACGGTGATGTCGAGAGGCCACAAAAGAGGACATCTAATGAGATTAAAATGGTTCAGAACGGTAATGGTGTCCCTAAGGATGTTATTCGAGCGAACGACCCTCCTGAAGACGACTTGCCTAAAAACATTGGAGTAAATAAGTTTGTGAATTTCTTCGAGTCACTTGGAGGCAAAAAGTGATGCCATACCTATTTTATATCTTCTTAATTTATATTTTTGAATTCGGTTTGTAATGTTATATATTTTTTAATTTTTAATTTATAGGTTGTGTATTTATTGGCTTAGGTAATTGGATGTATAGGAGTTAAGGTTGTTTGAATATTGGGAATGAGCGTAGTTTGAGAGTAAAGTAGGTGAAGTCTCTT
This sequence comes from Apotomis turbidana, assembly GCA_905147355.2. Taxonomy (NCBI): domain Eukaryota; kingdom Metazoa; phylum Arthropoda; class Insecta; order Lepidoptera; family Tortricidae; genus Apotomis; species Apotomis turbidana. Next base: position 8,253,775 of record LR990307.1, read on the forward strand.
CGTTTTAACATGTCCTTTATGAGTAAACAAGATGCTAACGTCAAATGAAATATTATTTCAAAAGTAGGTAGCTGTTTTCTCCCAAATAAATGTTTATTCATTTATAAAATAGGCAGCTCGATATTCAAAATAGTGATTCATGTTACTTTATTTATTAGGAAATGGCAGTTTTCGACCGAAACGTCCTACTTTGGGGTATTGAAGGTTAGAATCTTGTTTGCTATATTAGACAAATATACGGATATTCTTATAAATGATTAATGGAACATTCCAGTAAATTAACTGCATTAAAGGTGAATTTTACGCCATAACGTATATTTTTCAAAACTAGTCTCTTAGTCTAGTTATGTGGTTATTTTTAGGCAGTTTTCATAAGTATCGTTAAGAACGCCATTAAAATTTATATTACGGTATTATTAAATGTAAAGCCTCATATCGGAAATTTATGGCCCTCGCCTTCGGTTCGGGCCACAAACACCTCCAGTCTAGTGCATTCGCAAATTCACCGCCTTAGGTATGCAATGTACTGTTCTTATTTTTTTTTTAAATCATTTTTAAGTACCTACAGGCTAATTTCAAGAGCATGTTACTAACAACCTTTTTTTTTTCAACATCATATTGATCAAATTTACTGTATCCAAACAATCCAAATTGTATTATTTTGATGTATATAAGCATATTTCTACTAATTGATTACTTTGATTAGTATTGACTTAAAGATAATTGTTATACAATAGTTTACGAAATAATGTGTATTTTTATATATATATCTAATTAATTAGTAAATAAATAATGAAAGTCACTTTGTTTTCATAAGTCCCCCTGACCCACTGGGATACCAAGGCATTTTTGTATGGGTACAAATGGCAGTTCGAGTGCAGTTTTGCTGCAGTTGGTGTAACTGCATTAAAACTGAAAAATGTCTCAGAAACTGAATAGATAACCGGAGTTTTGTAAGAGGCGGAGAGGGGGGCCATTGCAGTTGTTTCAACTGCAATACGACTGCATTGCTGACCGTGCAGCCAGCTTGCAGTCAGTGTGCGGTTGACAGGACTGTACGGCAACTGTTAGTGGACTGCGCTCGAACTGCCATTTTCTGGCTAGGTTGCAGTTCAAATGATTTATTTATTTATTTATTCAAAGAATATTTACATAGCATTACAGTTAAACCAATGCGCTATGAAACTAAATTAACTAAAACATCATTTGAAACAACATGAATCACGTACAAACACTCGATTGCCTAGCATCGATCACTTCGCAAAATCTTAAACATTCACAGCCGCCCAACTCCATGCAAACAGATCGCATTCCGGTGCTGATGCCAGAAGCGCATTGAGCGCCACAAGCGCGCGCAACAGCGGCGAGTTTTAGCGCGACACGGTGCGCGCTGCCGGCACCGCCAGCAGGTCGCGGCGCCGCGGCCGCAGGGTTACCCGAGGGATGTCCGGGACGAACAGTCTCAAGAGTTGTCCGACCAGATGATGTTCGTCTGTACCGGCCCTAACCTACGACTTGACTTGGTATGACCAGCTGAGCATCTAGTGGCGGCAAAAGGTGGGAGCGGAAAGTCCGAGCCCTGTCTCGCTCACTCCTACACTTAAATTAGCCAGAGTATACTGGCTACGACTTCGCGTGATCAATGGAGCAGTGGTTGGTGGCAAAGGTGGGAGCGGAAAGTCCGAGCGCTGTGTCTCGCTCACTCCTACAGCCGCCGCTCCGCTCATCCGCTGATCGCACAGTCGTGGTCGGGCTGTGACAGTTGCGAGCGATCTACTCTGGATGTGGTCCTTCGTTCGGTAGGTGTGGACCAGATTTATCAATCATAGTAGGTACAGCCCGACACAAAAGAGTAGAAAACGGATGAAAAAGGAACTAAAAATTTCATACAAAATTGTTACCATATTCAAGCACTTTACTTCAAAAATGTGACAATTGCAAAGGAAGTGGCGCCCTCATTTATTTTCTACTCTTTTGTGTCGGGCTGTAGGTACTACAAATCTTCACATCGCCTCACTGGTAACACTGAATCACAATCCGCCTCGCCCAGCTCCGCAACAGCGACAACAAATAATAAGAGCGTATGATGCTTTTAAGTGTGCTTTCCAACAAGTAAATCCAAAAAGGGCCCCCTAGGTAAGAGGGGATTTCTGGCCAGGCTACTTCTTAAATGAAAAAAATGAAAAATGAAAATATTTTATTTCAGTAACTTAACATGGTAACAGATAGTAAGGTTGGGGCTTCCTTTTAAGTATGTATTACCTGTATCAGGAAACCCCGCTCTTCCTTAATGACAATTGGTTAAATTAGAAATAAATTTTTAAATCTAAAATAAATATATTGGATCTAACTATTTACTACTTAATCTTATTTAAACATTTTGCTCCTACAGGTGTGTGTGTGTGTGTGTGTGTGTGTGTGTATGTGTTCCTTGGTCTATGTTTATGTTAGTTTTATGACAACATATCATAACTACCTTTTAATTACAACACACTTCTCTTTCTTTATATTTAACTTATACTATATACGTTGTTATAACTTACACGAATATTACACATTAGTCATAACATACTATACACTTTTTATTCTATATGCACCGATGGAACCGATTCCAAAATAGCGATAAATCTTTATAACTTCTCAAAATGTCCAATATAAAGTTCTTATGAAAGTGTAAGGATGGGCGTTGATGCAAACAAGTGTTTGGTTCTAAGTATGATTTATTACTAATAACTTACACTAGGATACATATAGGAAAGGAGAGATGAGTGTGTGTGCGTTACGCTACACACTACAAAAGTTTCCTGAAATACCTGGAAAATTGCTCAACTTTATGGAAACTTCAGCAACTTGCACATCTGTGTACCGGGTAGGGTGTATAAGACATATGTATATCCGACCATTAAAGCAAAAAAATAAAAAAGTTACAAATGGTCGAGCGTGTCAGTCAGATCATATTTAGCTTCACTTGTATGTAGCTAACAAAAAATTATTATGGTCAAATCTAGGACGTATATTTTAATCTATTTCTACCTGGCGTATAGAAATGAATTTCAGTTACAAAGTAAGTGGTAATTCTTCTCAGTAGGTACTAGGGCGTGTAAACGTTAACCTATCCCTAATAATTTATCGGTTATGTGATGTTCACTATTATGTACATATATTGGCAAATACCTACTTGAAGTTAAATAAAACTATTATTTTAGGCTCCGCTCAGTACACCCGCTCTGCCAACCTCTTTGCAGTCTTGCCAGAAACGGCTGTTCTTCGCCATTTATTTACTATTGCCATATACTCGTACAACGCCACAGGTTAGACTTCGGTAACCGCAGAAAATTTAAGGAGCTGTTTCAAATTTAAGATTAACCGGTTACAAGCCCTGCCCAGTAGGTAGTGCCTGCCAGTAAGTAAAATTGGACTTAAAATCTCACTCATTTTATTGTTTTTCAACTACAAAACTAAGACGATAGTGATACAACCGTACTTACCTGCTTTGGTATATAAATCATAAATGTTTATTATTTTTACGTGCACTTTTATGTTAAAGTACTGTCAATTTGTCAGAAGTTTTACATTTTTCCGCTTATTTTACGGGCCACAGATAATATAACAAAGTTTGTAAATTCGACATTCAGAATAAATAGAATTAACCATTGCAGGTTTCGTAATAAATAATCAAATATGTTTTTTTACAGTTAAGTATTCTGAAAAATATTAATAAACCAACACGAAAATATAGTCACAATCACAAATAATTTTAAAGCTTGCTACACCATAAAAAAAATACTGTCAATGGACTTTTTGGCGGGAAGTCAAATTAAGCGGGTGTTTTAATTTTTCGCAAATTTTCTGAAAAAGATTTCTGTGTATATATTTGTATATTTTTGCTGTATATAACAAATTTGTGTACATAAAATAGTTTCTAAATAAAAATGGGTGAAAACAGCGGCGGGGGGCAGTCCCCTGCTCCTGCTGAAAAAGATGCAAAGAAAAGAAAGTTGGAGGCATTGTACCTTACCACGAACTATAAATTGTTCACCAAACCCAATTATAAAAGACAATTTCCGGACAATCACAGTGCGGAGTGTATTGTATATGTCGAATCACAGGAGGAGAATGAGAAGATCGGCAATAGAAATCCTATAAAACTGACAAAACTTTTTACGGACAATGTGAAGGGAATAATCGGCGTGCACCGTGTGAACGCACATAAAGTAGGCGTTACCTTTAAAAAACCGGCAACAGCTAACAATTTTTTGACAATGGACAACTTTCTAGGCAAAAATAAATTGAAAGCTTTCGTTCCCGCGCACCTCACCGAGACTACTGGCGTTATTCGTTTCGTACCCAAAGAGATGAGTAATGAGGAGATATATAAGAACATTGCTTGTGACACCGAGGTAATCTCAGTTAAAAGATTCATGAGGAAAGTTGACGGCAAACTTGTTCCCCTGAGTACAATTGCCGTTACTTTTGCAGCTACGACCTTACCTCAGCACGCGTACATTCAAATGTTTAGATATCAGATACGGATATATATACCACCGCTGCTGCAATGCTACAAATGCTTGAAATTTAATCATTCAGCAAGAGTCTGCAGAGGTGAACAAATGTGTTCATCTTGTTCCGGCCAACATTCATACAAGGATTGTGAGGTAGAAGAAATTACCTGCATAAACTGCAGCGGAAATCACTTGGCAATCTCCAGGGATTGCCCAGTTAAACAGAAGAAAATGGCAGAGAAAAAAATTAAATATGAGAACAGCAACCGAAGTTATGCCACTGTGGTGAGTACTACACCACAAGCCCCAGCAATTACCGACCCTAAAGTCTTCCCGGCTATTCCCACACCTAAAAATACTGTAGGCATAAGTCAGCTAACTGCTGAACAAATATCAAGTAATGAAATAATCTTAGAAGCTTTAGTTAAGTCCTTGCTTGCTCTAGGAAATGATAAAAGTAATTCTCCGATCACAAATAAAAGAATAAAGGAAATAATTTTAACAAATTTATTAAATTAACAATGGATTTTTTACATATATCACAGTTTAACATTCAAAGTTTACTTAGTAAGAGAGCCTTATTAAATACATTTCTTTCAGAACAAAGTGTAGATATCTGTTTATTAAATGAAACCTGGCTTAAAAGTACTACTAAAATCCCTAATTTTACACCATATAATTTTGTACATAGAGTTTCTAAAAATTCAAAAAATGGAGTAGGTATACTAGTTAAGCAAAACTTACAATATGATTTTGTGAACACAACTTTCTATGAATCCATTCAGAATATCTGTATATCAATAGACACATCTATAGGTAAATTGTACATTCTTTGTGTTTACTGTCCTCCAAATAGTAGTAGATTTGATTCCCGTAAAATGAAAAAGTTGTTACTCGAAACCCCGAAGCCATGTATCATCATGGGAGATTTTAATGCACATCACATATTGTTTGGGTGTCATTCAAATAACAGTAGAGGCAATAGTTTATACAATCTAATAGATGAATTTGACCTGTGTATTTTAAATGATGGTAGTGTAACTACTGTACAGTATCCAAATAGGAATCCTTCTGCAATAGATATCAGCATAGTTAGTCCCACATTAGCTCCTTTTTGCGATTGGCATGTACACAATGATCCAATGGGCAGTTACCATTATCCAACTCATGTAATTATAAATGTGAAGCCATCCATCTATGAGGTGCGACCTGTTGAAGAAAAATTTATTTATAGTAAGGCAGATTGGACTAAATATCACGATTTATCACAAACCCGTTTTTCTGACTTAGATGTTAATAGCACTGATCCACTTAATGTATACAACAACTTTGTAAATATTCTCTATGATCTTAGATTAGAAACTGTTCCAAAACAAACATCAAACCCAACAATGCAAGTTTTGAGAAAACCAGTTCCGTGGTGGAACCAAACTTGTGCTGATGCAGTTAAAATGTCTAAAGAAGCTTTATTGCAGTACAGAAAATCGCCTAGTATTCCTAATTTTATAACTTACAAAAAACTTGATGCTCAGAAAAAAAGAATATTAAATGAAGAACGAATGAACTCATGGAATGACTTGTGTAGTAGCTTCAATAGAATGACGCCTGTTTCTCGAATATGGGGTTACATTAAAAGATTTAAAAGAATTGGATCGTCTCATAATAGATACTTAAATGATGAATGGGTACCAAGCTTCTTAGACAAGATATCAGATTCCCCACAGTATAACCAATTTAATTTGCATAATATTTTAAGTCAGACAAGCGTGAATCATAGTAACTCATTTCTCAATAGACCATTTACTTTAAATGAATTGCTCATCTCACTCAAAAGTAGAAAAGACACAACACCTGGTTTGGATAGTATACCTTACATGTTGGTTAAAAAGTTACACCCTAGTGCTCTAGATATACTACTTAGTATTTACAATAAATTATGGGATAGTTTAGTAATACCGGAGCCATGGAAAACACAGTGTGTTATTCCTATCTTAAAACCAAATAAAACTGTTAATGACCCCACATCATACCGACCAATCTCTTTGTCATCATGTTTAGGAAAACTTTTTGAAAATATGTTAAAGCTACGCTTAGAATATTTTTCTGAAACACAAGGGAAGCTGCCAGATATTCAGTTTGGATTCAGAAAAGGCCGAAGTTGTTCTGAAAGTTTTGTATCTTTTATTAGTGATCTCAAAAGAGCTAAACTTAGTCACACAAATGTTGTATGTACATTTCTAGATGTCAAAGGAGCTTTTGATAATGTAAATATTGAAAGCCTTATACATGTGTTATACACGTTAGACTTGCCATCTAAAGTACTTAATTGGATTTTTAGCTTTTTAAGCAATAGGACTGTTTTTGTAAAATTCAACAACAAATTGTTTGGGCCCAGAGTTGTGAATAAGGGAACAATGCAAGGTGCAACCTTGTCACCGTTATTATACAACTTGTATACATCTCAAATCCTCAATTTTGTAAATACATCTCAAGTTCAAATACTACAATTTGCTGATGATTTGCTTTTGTACAGCGAGAACCAAAATTTGAACATTGCTGTTGAGAATATGAACACGGCTTTAACTCAATTACAAAATTACTATAGTAACAACTTGAAATTAGAAATTAGTCCAGATAAAAGTAAAGTTTTAGTAATTAGTAGAGATCCACTTGCACAGACTCTTGTTAATATTAAGTATAATAATAACTTAATTCCCATTGTTAGTCACCACAAATTTTTAGGCATTGTTGTAGATGACAAATTAAAATTTGATAAACATATTGATTACATAAGTCAGAATGCAATGAAAAGCATAAATGTAATTAGAAGTATAGCAGGAACATTCTGGGGTTCAGACCCAAAAACACTAAGTATGTTATACAAAAGTATAGTCAGAAGCCATTTTGACTATAGTTCCCTAGCTTATATGACTGCGAGTAGCACACTATTAAGAAAATTAGATGTTATTCAAAATATGGGACTAAGAGTCATTAGTGGAGCTATGTGCACCACTCCTATAAACTCAATGGAAATTGAAAACTGTATACCTCCATTGTCCTTGCGACGTTTACAGTTGGCTGAGAGATTTTGCTTAAAGGAGCTTGCCTTCGATAATCATGTTGTCTTGAAGAAAGTAATATATCCAGTAGAAATTGCTCAGTCAGCTGAGACATCCAATATCTTGCCTAATACACTTATTGCAGGTTCTCTACCTGAAATATCAACAATAATGAGTTACACAAAAAACCTGACAGGAAATATGTACATTAATAACAAGTGGCCAATTTATACTTGCCCATATAACTCTATACTACATTATTTTGACATTAAAGCTCATTTAGATTCTGTTAAAAACAAATTTGACTTTTTAGAATTGTTAGATGAGAAATCTGACTTCTATACTATTTATACTGATGGCTCTAAAAATGACCATGTTAAAGCTGCATATTATGACCCACAAATTAAAGTTACGAAGTGTTTTAAAATAGACAATAACTGTAGCATTTTCACTGCTGAAGCTTTGGCAATATTAGAGGCTTTAACATATGTACATGACAATGTAAATAGTGTAAATATTCTAATTGTTAGTGATTCTAAGAGTGTATTAACTGCCTTGTGTAGTAGTTATTTAAATTATAAGCATAATTACATTATATACAAAATTAAAAAGATGTTATATGAGTTAGGAAGAAATGTCGAGTTTGTATGGGTTCCTTCCCACAGTGGCATAGCAGGAAATGAGGTTGTGGATCAGGCGACGCGTCAGGACCACTTCATAGACCTGACAGAGTCATTCAAGATACCTTTCACCGATTACTATCACCACTTCAAAAGTATATGCCAGAGAATGTGGAATGAATATTGGAGGTATGTCACGGAAACACAGAATAAAGGAAAATGGTACGCTGAGATACAGAAAAACTTACCGAAATCACCGTGGTACAATGGTTTTAAATACATTAGTAGAAGGTTTATAACATCCATCAATCGATTACGATTTGGCCATTGCCTGGTCCCAGCACACCTCAAGAGAATGAATATTATTAACGATGATAAATGTACATATTGTTCGAAGGCAAATGCAGATATCAAACATGTTATATTCGATTGCGAAAAGTTCGCTATTCAACGGCTACTACTTGTCAGTGCCCTTAGTGATGTAGCAGACGAAAACTCGCTAAGTGTTCCCCGCCACATTCAAGACTTACTCTCGAATCCAGTGTATTTCATACCAGTGTTCAAATTTATTTTAAAAACAATTGAAAAGATTTAATGTACATAGATTTAAGTATCTCTCTTGTAAACTTCAGTTCTTTATTTTATAAATAAGATTGATTGTATCTTTATGACTTCGACTGAAGGTCTTGTAACCATGGTCATGAATAAATTATTAAAAAAAAAAAAAAAAAAAAAAAAATACTGTCAATGACACAAACAAAAGTTACCAGAAACGAGTTTTTGGCACATTTGGTGGAAAAAATACTTACACAAAGCATTACTAACTTTTTATTCGTTGTGAAACGTTTATTTTTCTGTATAAGCATGAGTCGATTTAGGAATAAGTTTTACAAACTGTTATTCTTGCTTTTATGTTTTTTTTTGTTTAAGAATACTTTCTACCATGTATGGTAGGATTTTTATATTGTAGCTCGCAACACAGCTATAATGGCCGCCGCCATCACCGTTGCAACGTTAATTTGTGTGACAAGTCATGTCATTTTTGTCCATGATATATGAGAAAATCCAATGGCAGATTATTTCTTCGGGTTCAATACTTCGTCATCGGTAAGCTTGTTTACCCTTCCATCCGTTAAGACAATAAAATCTGGAGGATACGAGAAGTTTCTCACTAACATAGTGATCGTACCAGCGTGCTATTGCAAACTTATGACTCGATTCGAGCCAGTTTTCCCAACTTTCTGGCCTTTCCACGCGTCATTTAATTGTATTATACTTGATTTATTGCGGTCCTAAACTTTATATCGCACTATTTTAATACGTACTGGTACAAAATACTAAAATGCTGTGTAGTGTGTGACATATACGTACTAAGTAGCTCTGTTACTTGTTTACATCCAAGCTGCAAACATATTCGTCATAAATATGGGTTTCGTATGTCCCCGCTCGTCTGTCATCCTTGGAATCTTTAAAAATATCTTCAAACAACGTTTTAACAATGTTTTTCGATCCAACATCGATAGTTCCGATTTCGACGGAATATTTGTGTTGTTTCTAATGATAAATACTTTTAAAACGTGATTTCATCTGAGAAATGCATTAACATAGTACACTATGTAACTTGTTGATACAAGTATAATATCCTGTGTGTAGCTATTTTCATCTTGCTGACGTTGGTGCTTTGGTGTACGAAGTTATTGTCTAATGCATTAATTTTGGGAATATTATCTCAATTTTTATTTTTAATGACCAGAGTTTTCAGATTAGGGTGGGTGTGCAACTTCGGATGTATGACCTTAAATGCTATACTTAATATGGAGACTCCTGGAAATTCCTCTTATTTTTTGGCAACATTAGAACATTGATACAAAGATAAATTGCACATTGCATATAAAGAACCTGGTACCTCTGGATTACCGGTCCAGCATGTTAACCTCCACCACCCTAATGCCTTTTGAATTTTTCCTTATGCTTAATATTAAAATTGTGGTTACGCACATTAGAAATAATGGGGCAATACATGTTTCATAAATTAAAACATTACAACATTGTTTAGCAATAGATTTTGGAGTTTTACAGGGCATTAGTGTTTTTTTTTTTTTACTAGCGTATAATTGTGTCCCACTGCTGGGCAAAGGCCTCCCCTCTCTTGCGCCACTCGTCTCTATTGGCTGCAAACTCCCTCCACTCGTTACTAAATGCATGTAGGTCATCCCGCCATCTTCTTTTCGGTCTGCCTCTGCTCCGGTAACCTTGCAGTGTCCAGTCGGTGATTATTCTGGCCCATCGTTCCGGATGCATGCGGCAGACATGTCCAGCCCAGTCCCACTTCAGCTTTGCGGCACCTATTCCTACAACGTGTGTTTTGGAACGCAGTTCGGTGTTTCTTATATGGTCTTGTCTACGAACACCTAATATGCTGCGTTCCATCGCTCTCTGGCAAACTTTGAGCCAGGTCTTTTGAGCTTCAGTCAATGACCAAACTTGTGCTCCATAGGTTAGAACGGGAAGAATACACATATCGACGAGTTTTCGTTTTAGCGAGAGAGGAAGGTTGCCCTTCATTAGTGCTTTCATGGACCAGAAGCTCTTCCAGGCGTGGTCGATACGTCTATCGATTTCCTTGCACTGCCTGTTTTCGAAGGAAGCTATCTGGCCCAAGTAGACATACTCGTCGACATATTGTATTTCTTGCCCATCCACCTCGACCCTACGTTTTGTTCTGTTGGTCATCAACTATGTCTTTGCTCTATTCATTGTGAGACCAAACTCCAAGCTCCCCGTGCTAAGGTCTTGAAGCATTTGCTGTAGTTGAGATGCCGTGTGGGAAAATAGAACAATGTCGTCAGCGAAACGTAGGTTTGTCAACCTTTTGCCGCTAACGTCAATGCCCATTTTCTCCCACGAGACTGCCAAGTTTTTACTGCTAAGTTATTAGTAATGTATAACTTTATATTAGAGTTGGTGACTATGTAAGTGACAGATAAAAGGGAGTAGTAGAACATTATTATCAATGCCTGTATATTACAAGTACTTATCTACCTTAATGACATATGATAAGTACAATGACATGTAGGAGAGTATTTTGAACCTTTCTAGTTTAGTACTTGAAAAGTGATGATTAATTCTTGATTTTATTAGTAAAATTGTATTTGTTTTTTAAATCGCTTTATGTTTACTGAACTAGGAAAAATTTGTGGATGTCAGTTAAACTTGGATAGTGTTTTTTTCCTTTGGGACTTTCTGTTCTTGCTGACTAAGCATGAGGTATTTGGCCAATGTTGACATAAATCATACAAAGTGATAGAAACAACCTAATAATATTATTACCGTGTCGATGGACACTTCTTTTAATTAACCGCTGAAAACTGACTAATTTGTCAATGCCAGTAAAAAAAATTGTACCACGATATATCCGCAATATGGCGTTGGCTGAAAGTCCTGTTGGGCTAATATTTCGTGATAAAATGCTTCAGCCTAAAACGAAAAAAACTTGTTTCAGAACTTAAATGATGATGAAGGAGGGGGGGAGCCCTCGGAGGACGAATATGATGCCCTCAACGATGAGACCTTTGGCCAGGGTAAGTTAATCTGAGGTATCCCTTTCAAATTATGCATAAAGAACTGTTCTTCAATGACGTATGAGTCCCTAGAGCGTTCGTAAAATCCTGTCAGCATAACCATCTTGTGAGAGTCCTCGACTCCTCATACATGGGGGTAGGGAAGGTCAAAATGGCCAGAAATGTCTTAACGAGGCGCCCGTTCGAATAGTTCGCGGTGACAATCGCTTGGATGGTTTTCGTGATCTCATCGTCCCGGTCAAATAGTACATGCTTCGGACGTCGGGTAAACCGACCTCTTTGCAATAAAGTAGCCGAAAAAACCTCACGTGATTTGTGCATTATAAAATTATGGATTATGCAATTTGCGGATTATGCAAAGTTGAGTGAACTTGACTGCCATTGGTTTGTTTAATATTAAATTAATCAAAAATTTACAATTTGTCATACACTAGTGATAATTATCCGTTAACTATCAGATGATTATCAAGAAGCATAATTATCTGATAATTTCGAACGCTGCAAAATCGAGAATGTTCTTCAAATTCTTGATCTGGCACAACTTAAAGCACAGTTCCATTTTGTACCATACTCGAAATACAGCTATTCTATTTTTTTGTACAGCGGATGGCTTCGACTTCGAGGAGCACGAGCAGATGGCCTCGCAGTTGGAGAGCAGCCGCCGGCATCACAGCACCCTGGACGATGCCAACATGCAACTGGGTAAGTCTTAAGCCGGTCGTTTCAAACATTGGCTTCGAGGAGCATAAGTAGATGACCTCGCAGTAGGAGAGCAGCCGGCATCACAGCACCCTGGACGATGCCAACATGCAACTGGGTAAGTCTTAAGCCGGTCGTTTCAAACATTGGCTTCGAGGAGCATAAGTAGATGACCTCGCAGTAGGAGAGCAGCCGGCATCACAGCACCCTGGACGATGCCAACATGCAACTGGGTAAGTCTTAAGCCGGTCGTTTCAAACATTGGCTTCGAGGAGCATAAGTAGATGACCTCGCAGTAGGAGAGCAGCCGGCATCACAGCACCCTGGACGATGCCAACATGCAACTGGGTAAGTCTTAAGCCGGTCGTTTCAAACATTGGCTTCGAGGAGCATAAGTAGATGGCCTCGCAGTAGGAGAGCACCCTGGACAATGCCAACATGCAACTGGGTAAGTCTTAGGCCGGTTGTTTCAATCCATTGGCTTTGAGGAGCATAAGTAGATGGCCTCGCAGTAGGAGAGCACCCTGGACAATGCCAACATGCAACTGGGTAAGTCTTAAGCCGGTTGTTTCAATCCATTGGTTTCGAGGAGCATAAGTAGATGACCTCGCAGTAGGAGAGCAGCCGGCATCACAGCACCCTGGACGATGCCAACATGCAACTGGGTAAGTCTTAGGCCGGTTGTTTCAATCCATTGGCTTCAAGGAGCATAAGTAGATGCCCTCGCAGTAGGAGAGCAGCCGGCATCACAGCACCCTGGACAATGCCAACATGCAACTGGGTAAGTCTTAAGCAGTTGTTTCAAACATTGGCTTCGAGGAGCATAAGTAGATGACCTCGCAGTAGGAGAGCAGCCGGCATCACAGCACCCTGGACGATGCCAACATGCAACTGGGTAAGTCTTAAGCCGGTCGTTTCAAACATTGGCTTCGAGGAGCATAAGTAGATGACCTCGCAGTAGGAGAGCAGCCGGCATCACAGCACCCTGGACGATGCCAACATGCAACTGGGTAAGTCTTAAGCCGGTCGTTTCAAACATTGGCTTCGAGGAGCATAAGTAGATGACCTCGCAGTAGGAGAGCAGCCGGCATCACAGCACCCTGGACGATGCCAACATGCAACTGGGTAAGTCTTAAGCCGGTCGTTTCAAACATTGGCTTCGAGGAGCATAAGTAGATGGCCTCGCAGTAGGAGAGCACCCTGGACAATGCCAACATGCAACTGGGTAAGTCTTAGGCCGGTTGTTTCAATCCATTGGCTTTGAGGAGCATAAGTAGATGGCCTCGCAGTAGGAGAGCACCCTGGACAATGCCAACATGCAACTGGGTAAGTCTTAAGCCGGTTGTTTCAATCCATTGGTTTCGAGGAGCATAAGTAGATGACCTCGCAGTAGGAGAGCAGCCGGCATCACAGCACCCTGGACGATGCCAACATGCAACTGGGTAAGTCTTAGGCCGGTTGTTTCAATCCATTGGCTTCAAGGAGCATAAGTAGATGGCCTCGCAGTAGGAGAGCAGCCGGCATCACAGCACCCTGGACAATGCCAACATGCAACTGGGTAAGTCTTAAGCAGTTGTTTCAAACATTGGCTTCGAGGAGCATAAGTAGATGGCCTCGCAGTAGGAGAGCAGCCGGCATCACAGCACCCTGGACGATGCCAACATGCAACTGGGTAAGTCTTAAGCCGGTCGTTTCAAACATTGGCTTCGAGGAGCATAAGTAGATGGCCTCGCAGTAGGAGAGCACCCTGGACAATGCCAACATGCAACTGGGTAAGTCTTAGGCCGGTTGTTTCAATCCATTGGCTTTGAGGAGCATAAGTAGATGGCCTCGCAGTAGGAGAGCACCCTGGACAATGCCAACATGCAACTGGGTAAGTCTTAAGCCGGTTGTTTCAATCCATTGGTTTCGAGGAGCATAAGTAGATGACCTCGCAGTAGGAGAGCAGCCGGCATCACAGCACCCTGGACGATGCCAACATGCAACTGGGTAAGTCTTAGGCCGGTTGTTTCAATCCATTGGCTTCAAGGAGCATAAGTAGATGCCCTCGCAGTAGGAGAGCAGCCGGCATCACAGCACCCTGGACAATGCCAACATGCAACTGGGTAAGTCTTAAGCAGTTGTTTCAAACATTGGCTTCGAGGAGCATAAGTAGATGACCTCGCAGTAGGAGAGCAGCCGGCATCACAGCACCCTGGACGATGCCAACATGCAACTGGGTAAGTCTTAAGCCGGTCGTTTCAAACATTGGCTTCGAGGAGCATAAGTAGATGGCCTCGCAGTAGGAGAGCAGCCGGCATCACAGCACCCTGGACGATGCCAACATGCAACTGGGTAAGTCTTAAGCCGGTCGTTTCAAACATTGGCTTCGAGGAGCATAAGTAGATGACCTCGCAGTAGGAGAGCAGCCGGCATCACAGCACCCTGGACGATGCCAACATGCAACTGGGTAAGTCTTAAGCCGGTCGTTTCAAACATTGGCTTCGAGGAGCATAAGTAGATGGCCTCGCAGTAGGAGAGCACCCTGGACAATGCCAACATGCAACTGGGTAAGTCTTAGGCCGGTTGTTTCAATCCATTGGCTTTGAGGAGCATAAGTAGATGGCCTCGCAGTACGAGAGCACCCTGGACAATGCCAACATGCAACTGGGTAAGTCTTAAGCCGGTTGTTTCAATCCATTGGTTTCGAGGAGCATAAGTAGATGACCTCGCAGTAGGAGAGCAGCCGGCATCACAGCACCCTGGACGATGCCAACATGCAACTGGGTAAGTCTTAGGCGGGTTGTTTCAATCCATTGGCTTCGAGGAGCATAAGTAGATGGCCTCGCAGTAGGAGAGCAGCCGGCATCAGAGCACCCTGGATGACGCCAACTGGTCGCCAGCTGGGTAAGTCTTAAGGTGCGTACGGATTTGAGTGCAACTGGGTAAGTCTTGGGACATTTGAGAGTGTCTCCGTGCCACAAGTGCTCTTCACATAGGGTTGCCATCCGTCCGGGGGCGACCTTCCACGTCTTCCGGTCCGCGGTCGCCACTCAAGAACCTTTCTGCCCTAACGGCGATCGGTTCTACGAGCAATGTGCCCCGCCCACTACCACTTAAGTTTGGCGACTGTCTGAGCTATATACATATTATCAGACGTAGGAATATAAAGGGCAAAATTTAATGACAGCTAACTACTAGCAGCTAGGGATTGCCTATATCGATGAACCCAATTATCGATGCTTATTCCATAATATACTAGGGACCGCGCCGTCTTTTGTAAAAATTAAAATCCATTGAATTGATAAGTTATTGAAAGTATACAAATGAAACAATATACATATATATAACAAAAGGATTTTTAAACCTTCATTCATATATTTTCCTCATTCCGACGACATTGACAATTAGTACTCCTTTCATTATAAGTGTCTAATTAGATAAGCAGTTTTTATCTAATTATGTTAAGAGGTCTATAAAGAGATATTATTATTATATTATTAATATTAAATATGTATACCTATTATGATATTTGTCACAAGAAAATACAAAGTCAAAAAGCGTGCTAGGGGCAGCAGGGGCACTAGTATGTATATCGTCGGGGATAATGCAATACCGCGTAAGTAACAAGTGTATAGATACGAATCAATATTCAATCAAATGCTAAGTATTTTATTGAAATGAGAAGTTTATCGACAGCTGTTATTTACGCGGTATTGCACTATCACCGACGATATGGGATAAGCATCGAATTGGGTTCATCGATATAGGCAATCCCTAGCTGCTAGTAGCTGTCATTAAAATTTGCCCTTTATATTCCTAGGTCTGCATATTATACAACCTTGGTTATATTGCGTATCTCATCGATCCCGCAAGGAAACTCCGGGCATAGCTCGCTCCATTACCCTTTGAGTAACTTTGAGCCCTTATGAGGCCCATTGATGTCCCAGGTCGCAGTTTGTGGCCCGAACCGAAGCGAAGGTGTCATAAAATAAATACGAGGGCTGTTCCGAAAATAGTTAGTCAACGGCGTACTATTAATTGTATTCGTTTAATTTTACTGTAGCCTAAAGGCAAATTCATTACGAACTCTTTCGCGTAAGAGTCACTGGCCAGTGACATTCAGTTATTTTTGTATGAAATCAGAAAAAAAACATGTCTGTCACTTTTTGTTCGCAAAAATGGAGCTAACGCGGGAAGCATTTCGTGCTATGATATATTATGATTATAAACGAGGGTTAACTTACAAGGATTCTCATGAAAATTTAACTAGTGTTTTTGGGGCCTTATCCCCATCTGTTGCCACTGTCAGTTACTGGTTCCGTGAATTTAAGCGTGGGCGGAGCGACATCAAAGATGAGCCTAGACCGGGGCGACCGCCAACGGCAGTCACTCTAGAAAATGTTATCAAGGTGGAATGGCTAATCAAGGAATCTCGAAACATTACCCACCGAGAGATTCAGGACGAACTGAATATTGGATCCCGGGCAGTTTCTACCATTTTGCATGACCACCTTCAAGTTCGGAAGGTTTCGTCTCGATGGATACCACATTTTCTCACACAGGAGCAAAAAGACATACGTGTCGATTGGTGCAAATTTATGCTAAAAAAATTTGATAATGGTAATTCACAACAAGTGAGCTACATTGTGACATCCGACGAATCTTGGATATATAGCTACGACCCATTTACAAAACAGCAATCAACACAATGGGTCTTTGAAGAAGATGATTTACCTACTAAAGTAGTTCGCGGTCGAAGCGTCAACAAAAAAATGGTTGCTGTTTTTTTTCGACGTAGTGGACCTGTAGCCGTAATTCCACTTGAAGATCGGAAAACAGTTACCAGCCAATGGTACACTGAAGTTTGCTTACCACAGGCCTTCCAGGAGCTGAACGTCAGTCGTCCAAGTACTGGAGCTCGGGGCATCATTTTTCATCAAGATAATGCTCCGGCCCACACGGCTGCCAGAACCACGGAATATATTAGCAAATCAGGAGTGCAATTGCTACCACACCCTGCATACAGCCCTGACCTGGCTCCGTGCGATTTTTTTCTGTTCCCCACGTTAAAAAAATCATTACGTGGGCGACGATTTTCGACGGCGGATGAAGCAGTGGACGAATTCAGGCGACTTTTTTTTGACCTTCCGCAAGAACAGTTTTTCTCCTGTTTTGAAAGTTGGTTCAGTCGTATGCATAAGTGCATAAAGGCAGCAGGGGAATACTTTGAAAAGTTGTAAATGAAGTTTTATTATATTCCTTATAGTTTTTGTTTAACTAAAAAATTTCGGAACAGCCCTCGTAAGTTTAAAAAAGTACTTATATCGTCGTCAAGTGCCCACAACAAAATCCTGCTTTGGGACTAAATCGATTTGTGTGAGGTTGTCCGATATTAATTATTGTTTATTTGTCATTTCAGAAGCCTCACTCTCCCAGCTAGTCCTGGACGAGAGTGAACACACATCAGCTCTGGGATCCAGCGTGTGGCGTCATGACGCCATCTATCCCACACCACAAGTGAGTAGACTCATACAATACAAGAGGTAGAGTAGAGTAGGTAGGGACGGACGACCGTAGGGTGACCGCGAAGCCGGAAAGCTTTTCACAGCTATAGTGCTTTTCTCAAACATATGCAATGATATAAAAAAATACACCACTAAAAAAAAGATATAATTCGGCTGTTTAGTCTGATCATGAACACAGACACCATGTTTAAAAAATATTACTTCCCGGCTTAGGTTTTAAATGTTGTATGAAATGCCTTTACAGTTATCTCCAGTTGTTCCGCCCTAAACGTGATACTTCGAAGCCTGTTATAATGCACGTTCTGACAATACAAAAGTTGATTGCATGTTTGAGAAAATAATCTATACTATTATAAAATTCTAGATTTTTATTGAAAATCAGTTTTCTGTGGGTCATGATTTCAGGAAAAATCTTATTTTGTATGGGCGAGCGGCGGCATCCCAGCCTGATCTGATGGTCATAATTTCCTTTGTCCGCATCACGCCGAAACGACTGGACCAATTTCAACCAATTTCTGACAAAAACTGGATCTCTAAAGATGGTTACATAATATTATTTACCTGACTACGGGATAATCAAATTTACGCGTTTAAAGTTGTAACCTTTCTAGTCCATACTAATATTATAAATGCGAAAGTGTGCCTGTCCGTCTGTTACCTCTTCACGCTTAAACCGCTGAATCGATTTCGATGAAATTTGGCATAGAGATAATTTAAGATCCGAGGAAGGACATAGGATAGTTTTCATCCTGGAAATTATACCTAAAAAGATTGAAAAGTGAGTGAACGTTTCTGTTGGGGTGCGGTGACCCTGTAGGAAATGTAATTATTAGACCAAAAGCACAATTGCTCTTACATTTGCTTAGGCGCTTTTAATAATCCCTTTTATCAAGTTCCACGCGTACGTAGTCGCGGACGAAAGCTAGTTATATATTATATCCATACTAATATTATAAATGCGAAAGTGTGTCTGTCTGTCTGTCTGTCTGTCTGTCTGTTACCTCTTCACGCTAAAACCGCTGAACCGATTTAGATGAAATTTGGTATATAGATAGTTTAAGTCCCGGGGAAGGACATAGGATACTTTTCATCCCGAATAAATTTAGTGTTCCCGTGGGATGAGCGGGTAACACCGCGGGGCACAGCTAGTATTAAATAAATAAAATGTGTTTCTCCCAGCCCGCACCGCCGGCACTCAAGAACGTGTGCACCGTGGAGGAGATTGAGAGACAACTGCGCCAGAAGCAGGCGCCGTATCCCACTCAGAACTACTACCAGGTGAGTTCGAGTCGAAGTGGCAGTGACGTTTTTTTTTTTTTTTTTAATTTATTCATGACCATGGTTGCAAGACCCGGCACTCAAGAACGTGCGCACCGTGGAGGAGATCGAGAGACAGCTGCGCCAGAAGCAGGCGCCGTATCCCACTCAGAACTACTACCAGGTGAGTTCGAGTCGAAGTGGCAGTGACGTTTTTTTTTTTTAATTTATTCATGACCATGCTTGCAAGACCCGGCACTCAAGAACGTGTGCACCGTGGAGGAGATTGAGAGACAGCTCCGGCAGAAGCAGGCGCCGTATCCCACTCAGAACTACTACCAGGTGAGTTCATGTCGAAGTGGCAGTGACGTTTTTTTTTTTTTTATTTAATTTATTTTAGTTTAGTTGCAAGACCCGGCACTCAAGAACGTGTGCACCGTGGAGGAGATCGAGAGACAGCTCCGGCAGAAGCAGGCGCCGTATCCCACTCAGAACTACTACCAGATGAGTTAATGTCGAAGTGGCAGTGACCTTTTTTTTTTTTTTGAATTTATTCATGACCATGGTTGCTAGACCCGGCACTCAAGAACGTGTGCACCGTGGAGGAGATTGAGAGACAGCTCCGGCAGAAGCAGGCGCCGTATCCCACTCAGAACTACTACCAGGTGAGTTCGAGTCGAAGTGGCAGTGACGTTTTTTTTTTTGAATTTATTCATGACTATGGTTGCAAGACCCGGCACTCAAGAACGTGTGCACCGTGGAGGAGATCGAGAGTCAGATCCGGCAGAAGCAGGCGCCGTATCCCACTCAGAACTACTACCAGGTGAGTTCGAGTCGAAGTGGCAGTGACTTTTTTTTTTTTTAATTTATTCATGACCATGGTTGCAAGACCCGACACTCAAGAACGTGCGTGCGCACCGTGGAGGAGATCGAGAGACAGCTCCGGCAGAAGCAGGCGCCGTATCCCACTCAGAACTACTACCAGGTGAGTTCGAGTCGAAGTGGCAGTGACGTTTTTTTTTTTTTTTTGAATTTATTCATGACCATGGTTGCAAGACCCGGCACTCAAGAACGTGTGCACCGTGGAGGAGATCGAGAGACAGATCCGGCAGAAGCAGGCGCCGTATCCCACTCAGAACTACTACCAGGTGAGTTCGAGTCGAAGTGGTAGTGACGTTTTTTTTTTAATTTATTCATGACCATGGTTGCAAGACCCGGCACTCAAGAACGTGTGCACCGTGGAGGAGATTGAGAGACAGCTCCGGCAGAAGCAGGCGCCGTATCCCACTCAGAACTACTACCAGGTGAGTTTATGTCGAAGTGGCAGTGACGTTTTTTTTTTTTTTATTTAATTTATTTTAGTTTAGTTGCAAGACCCGGCACTCAAGAACGTGTGCACCGTGGAGGAGATCGAGAGACAGCTCCGGCAGAAGCAGGCGCCGTATCCCACTCAGAACTACTACCAGATGAGTTAATGTCGAAGTGGCAGTGACGTTTTTTTTTTTTGAATTTATTCATGACCATGGTTGCAAGACCCGGCACTCAAGAACGTGTGCACCGTGGAGGAGATTGAGAGACAGCTCCGGCAGAAGCAGGCGCCGTATCCCACTCAGAACTACTACCAGGTGAGTTCGAGTCGAAGTGGCAGTGACGTTTTTTTTTTTGAATTTATTCATGACTATGGTTGCAAGACCCGGCACTCAAGAACGTGTGCACCGTGGAGGAGATCGAGAGTCAGATCCGGCAGAAGCAGGCGCCGTATCCCACTCAGAACTACTACCAGGTGAGTTCGAGTCGAAGTGGCAGTGACTTTTTTTTTTTTTAATTTATTCATGACCATGGTTGCAAGACCCGACACTCAAGAACGTGCGTGCGCACCGTGGAGGAGATCGAGAGACAGCTCCGGCAGAAGCAGGCGCCGTATCCCACTCAGAACTACTACCAGGTGAGTTCGAGTCGAAGTGGCAGTGACGTTTTTTTTTTTGAATTTATTCATGACCATGGTTGCAAGACCCGGCACTCAAGAACGTGTGCACCGTGGAGGAGATTGAGAGACAGCTGCGCCAGAAGCAGGCGCCGTATCCCACTCAGAACTACTACCAGGTGAGTTCGAGTCGAAGTGGCAGTGACGTTTTTTTTTTTTTTTTTTGAATTTATTCATGACCATGGTTGCAAGACCCGGCACTCAAGAACGTGTGCACCGTGGAGGAGATCGAGAGACAGATCCGGCAGAAGCAGGCGCCGTATCCCACTCAGAACTACTACCAGGTGAGTTCGAGTCGAAGTGGTAGTGACGTTTTTTTTTTAATTTATTCATGACCATGGTTGCAAGACCCGGCACTCAAGAACGTGTGCACCGTGGAGGAGATTGAGAGACAACTGCGCCAGAAGCAGGCGCCGTATCCCACTCAGAACTACTACCAGGTGAGTTCGAGTCGAAGTGGCAGTGACGTTTTTTTTTTTTTGAATTTATTCATGACCATGGTTGCTAGACCCGGCACTCAAGAACGTGTGCACCGTGGAGGAGATCGAGAGACAGCTCCGGCAGAAGCAGGCGCCGTATCCCACTCAGAACTACTACCAGGTGAGTTCGAGTCGAAGTGGCAGCGACGTTTTTTTTTTTTTTTTTAATTTATTCATGACCATGGTTGCAAGACCCGGCACTCAAGAACGTGTGCACCGTGGAGGAGATCGAGAGACAGCTCCGGCAGAAGCAGGCGCCGTATCCCACTCAGAACTACTACCAGGTGAGTTCATGTCGAAGCGGCCGTCTGGCAACCCTACTTATGTCCTTAATGATTATAGACACAATTGTCACTATAGTATAGTGCGATGGTCGCACGTAGGGTTGCCAGATGATATTTTGATAAAGGATGACTGATAGGCAGGCATCGGATATTCGGATCGATATTTACCTAAAGTTTCGTTGCGGCTTTGTTATTCGATCGTAATAAAAAAAAACTATTTATTGTCGTCTAAATATTCAATTTTTCTTCGTTTTATTTATATCATCCTGTAGAGACATTACTTAGCTTAAGAAGGCTTGTGTAATGGGCACTAGACGACGATGTAAATAATGATATAGATAAATATATTTAAATACATAGAACATCCATGACCCAGGCACAAATGCCGTCAATCGAAGGCAGTGACGTCGCACGTAGGGTTGCCGGATGATATTTTGATAAAGGATGACTGATTGGCAGGCATCTGATATTCGGATCGATGTTTACCTGAACTTTGGCGGCGGCTTTGTTATTCGGTCGTAGGTATAGGCGGCTTGTTTCACGTATGAGTGAGATAGTAATCGTCTCAGTGAGCATTTGATGGATATCCAAAGAAAAGTACAGTCGGCTATAAAAACGTGCCACTAAAATGTTATTTTTGACAGAAACTTATTTCCTTTAACAGAAGGGCATTCATAATAAAGCTATATTTTTATTAGTTTATTTTAGTCGTTTAGCTGTGCGGTTAGCTTAGCGCACCCATCCACGGCTTGTCTGATCTCTGGTAATGTATGCACGAACCTGCGACCCTACGTTTCCGGCGTAGTGCTCTCCCAACTGAGCTATTACATCGTTACATCAATCACACCAAACCAAATCTTTGAGCGCCCTGTGCGCCATATATGTTTTGAATGCTTATGCGCATTAGCCATGCCTTAGGATGTGCGTTCACACGCACGATCTCCAGTCCCTATTGCTTTACGGCAAGTCCAAGGACCGCGAGAGAGATGTGGTATTTCTACATTAGAACAGAATCGATAGAAAAGGTTCAAAAAATGATCATTTATTTATATATTGCACAAAACAAAAGCGAGTACAAATGGCGGATATTATTTCAAATGGTATTATCTACCAGTCAACCATAGGGCCAAACAGAGATACTAGACGTTGATAAAAATCAGAAATCTAATTGTACAATTGGGGTGTACCGTTTTTGTTTTTCTAAACCGATAATTCGATTATGACTGACGAGCTGGGTTCTTTCTGAACCATTTCTAGTTATTAAAATATTTTACAAAAATTAAAAAACCACCCAATTTTTTTACTTGACCTTCAATGACAGGGCTTGTGTCACCGTCATCGTTGAGCAATGTTAAAGTGTAACCTTTACAAAGCCAACTAGCGACCTTCACAAAGGAAGAGTACTGGCCGAAGGGTGTCATGTTCCGGCGTTTCCGTGGACGGCTTCCTGACACATCGAACACGCGTAACACGTCGCTGTTGAAAAATGTGACCTAGTTTAGTTACTTATGTTATGTTTTTATTATTTTAATATTTAATATGTATGTTACATTGTAAAGTATTTATCTATGGGCCTTTGATGCCTGAAATAAATAAATAAATTATTATTATTATTCCCTTTATTCGTTTTTATACTTAGGCTAGGTTTTTTTTACAATAAATTTATATAAAAAGTAAAATATAAAAAATACATTACATTATTATATTTTGTTCCAGCCAAGATTCCCTCCAGTCATACTACAACGGCCACCGGGTCTCCAGGCTCCTGTACCACTGCCGTTCGCGCCACAGAACATGAACCAACCCATGCTGCCCGGAAACCATCTCATGCCCACCCAGGTCGGCCCCGGCCAGATGGGGATGAACAACCAAATGGGTGGCAACCAGATGGGCGGCAACCAGATGGGCAACAACCAGATGGGAATGGGACAAATGGGACCAGGAAACCAGATGGGTCCCAACAGCCAGATGGGCATGGGAAACCAAATGGGTGGCAATCAGATGGGCCAAAATGTCAACCAGTTCATGCAGAACGCTAACCAGATGAACTATCAAAACAACATGCACCAAATGCCCAATATGCACATAGGGCCTAACACCCATCCGAATAGCATGGCTCCGAATATGAACCAGATGGGACAGAGCCATCCGAGCATGGGCAACATGCAAAGCCACCAAAACCACCAGAACCAGATGGTGCCGAACGGGAACCAGTTCGGGCCGGGCATGAACCAGTTCCCGCACATGATGGGGCAGCCGAGGATGATGCCGCCGCCGGGAATGAGCATGCCGAGGCAGAATTTTAACCCAAACGTGGGCCAGTTTAATCATAATTTTCGTGTAAGTATTCTACTTTTTAAGTTTTGTTTGTTTCGAAATTACTGAAATTTGTATTTATTTATTTAGTAGTAGGAAAAAGTACAAATGTCGGAGTTGATGCCATAATAATGATGTCTCTACCAGTCAACCATAGGGCCAAACAGAAACTAGCAGTTGGTGCAGGATCATTAAAAGCCGTGGCTAAAAACATAAAACGAGATAAAAGTCAAGAAGTTACATATAAATATACTAGCGATCTGCCCCGGCTTCGCACGGGTGCAATGCTGATAAATTATGCATGAATTATACATATAAACCTTCCTCTTGAATCACCATCAATTTAAAAAACGCATCAAAATCCTTAGTTTTAAAGAAAATTGCTTAGTTTTAAAGAACTAAGTATACATAGAGACAGACAGCACGAAGCGACTTTGTTTTATACTGTGTAGTGATACATAGAACAACCACAAATTCTTATCATATTCGAGTTCATCACACAAAATATTTGCCCTGGGTTTCGAACCCGGGACCGCCGGCTCAGTAGGCAGCTGTACTACCACTGCGCCAATCGTGTCAATTAAGAATAATTGAATTATAGACAGAGTAAGTAACTTGTTTTGTCTTTTTCCAGGGCCCATCCATCCAACAGTCAAAACCCGAGCCAATGATGCACATCCAAAAGCCTCAACCGAACCAATCGCCACCAAAAAACGGGAAAACGCCACCGAAACTGCAGAAAAGTCGCGTCTACAACAATTCCAAAACGGCTCCACCACAGAATATGACCTCGCAGAACTTAGTTCAACTTATACAGAATACGCACCCTATGTTGCAGTTTAATAATAGCTTTCATAATGCGAGCCACCATCCGATGCTGAATAGAGGGTTCGGGAATAATCAGTTTACGAATAATATGGTGTTTGGACAGAGGCCCAATGGGACGTACAATAATAATAATAATAGGTAAGTTATAATAGTACATTGTTGTCGAATCGAGGGAAGTAGGCACTTGCTGGCTGAGTATTAATTTTAAACGGATGACCTTGGGAAGCCGTTTGATTTAATACGAAGCCAGCAATTGTCCTACAATTTGTAGGCTACAAATATAGTGCTTTTCTGAAACATGGAGCAAGAAAACAAAATAAGTACAGATAAGTCTTATATGTTAAAACTGAATTCTTGCATTGCCGCTCGTTTTTACAAGCTTTTATTTAGCTTGCATGGTATGTTTAAAGTATGTATGTTCGGGTGAAATCTTGCAACTCAATTTTGAAGCAGATATCGTCAACCGATTGAGCTAAAATTTTGCATACTTACTTAACTTTGATGACAATACAATAATATGGTACCATGGGGCTGATCTTATGATGGAGCCGGAAGGTGGCCATAGGAACTCTATAATAGAAAAAGCAATCATACCGAGCTTGGGCTCTTTAGAATCGTCTCAGTGAGCATTTGATGGATATCCAAAGAAAAGTACAGTCGGCTATAAAAGCTTGCCACTAAAATGACATTTTTGACAGAAACTTATTTGTGTGGAAGTGTCTTTGTTTCCAAAAACGCCATAAGCTATTTGAGACATCTAAAAAGTCGCGATAAGCCGTAGCTACTGATCTTCCGTTTTGGCTGTTTAGGGCCTATGCCTTATTTTTTATATGGTTGTATTATCTATTCAAAAAGCTTGTACTTCGACAGATAAAGGAATTTCATACATTCCGACTCACTGGTAGTCAGAGGGCTAAAACGTCATGTGACAGTTCAAGTCATGTTTAAAAAAACCGGCCAGGTGCGAGTCGGACTCGCGCACCGAGGGTTCTGTACCAACCTGTTTATATATAAGTAAAGGAAAAATTTATGCTTTTCGCAATTTTTCCTTTATCTGTGCTATAAGACGTAGATTCGTACCTAATTTCATGATTCTGAGTTCACGGGAAGTACCCTGTAGGTTTTGATTCCCTTGCGAGTGTCGAAAATTTGCAGCATAAACGGCTGTATCTTTAGATGGGCTAAGAAGTTTAATTATTCCACATCTCCAAGGGACAGTAGACCTGAGTATATGATATGAATTTCAGCTTGATACCTCCACGCGTTCCTGCGGAAAAGGGTCTTGACAGACAGACAGACGGACAACAAAGTGATCTAAGAGTTCCGTTTTTTAGGGTTCCGTACCCAAAGGGTAAAAACGAGACCCTATTACTGAGACTTCGCTGTCCGTCCGTCCGTCCGTCTGTCACCAGGCTGTATCTCAAGAACGGTGATAGCTAGACAGTTGACATTTTCACAGATGAATAGAATAGAATAGAATAGAAATGTTTTATTTGCTAGAATACGATGAATATGATGTATTTATATTGCCGCTATAACAACAAATACTAAAAATAAATTAAAATATATATTTAAGGGGGGCTCCCGTACAACAAACTTGTTATAGATTATGGTACGAAACCCTTCATGCGCGAGTTGGACTCGCACTTGCCCAATTTTTTTCCTTTTGAGGTACGGAACCCTAAAATAGCCAAAATAATAAATACTGTATTATCCTATTTCAGACATATGAATGGCGACGATGTTGCGTCTCTCAGTGACTCTGACGAGTATGGGGGCCTGATGACGCAGCGCGAGAAACAATGGCTGATCAACATTCAAATGCTCCAGCTCAATACTGGAACACCTTACATTCACGACTTTTATTACACGGTGAGTAACGGCTCCCTTATATTCATATTCATATTCATTTATTTATAATATCTTCAAAAATATACAAATACATAATACATAAAAATCATTTATAACTTAATATGTATACAAATTTCTTATCCGTTTAAAAATGCCGATTATTTTAGACATTTTTCTCTATGATCAAACATGTTTCCTAACATATTATCAATGTTACTATTTAATTTTTCATTGATAATTTTTGTTTCAAGATCTACTCGAATTTGACAAAATTCACGCAGAAAACGTTTTTCTTTTTACTTATTTTCGACTGCACGCAATGAAAGCATGAAATAGCTATGTTACTTTCTAGAACTCAGGGAAAAGTATTATTCACTTCAAAAGGTTAGTTGAAATTATCAATATATTTGCCATAATATGAAAAATATATTTTTCATCTTCCATCCTCTTAAGTTACTAGTTGCGCCGCGCGGTGTTACCCGCTCATCCCACGGGAACACTACATTTTTTTGGATTAAAAGTAGCCTATGTGTTAATCCAGGGTGTCAGCTACCTTCATACCATAATTTATCAAAATTGGTCCAGCCGTTTGAGCGTGAAGAAGTAACAAACATACACATAAACACACTCACAAACTTTCGCCTTTATAATATCAGTGTTATTAAATAGTATTGTGTAAATTAATTCGTGTTTTTCAACAGGTGTTCTTGGAAAGACAATCGCAGAAGGAAAAAGAGGGAGTGAAGGAAGCCCACAAGGCGAACCAGCAGAATCATCCCTTCTACAGTGGAGGTTAGTTTCAAGCCGCATTGCCGTATGTACTCTTAGAATATAACAAATACTCTTTTCTTAAACATGTAATGAAATTTCGTCATAACGTGCGACATTTTTTACAAGCTTTTATTTAACTTGCAGTGTATGTTTAAAGTATGTTTGTTCGGGTGAAATCTTGCAACTCAATTTTGAAGCAGATATCGTCAACCGATTAAGCTGAAATTTTGCATACTTACTTAACTTTGATGATAATACAATAATATGGTACCATGGGGCTGATCTGATGATGGAGCCGGAAGGTGGCCATAGGAACTCTATAATAGAGAAAGCAATCCTACCGAGCTTGGGCTCTTTAGAATCGTCTCAGTGAACATTTGATGGATATCCAAAGAAAAGTACAGTCGGCTATAAAAGCTTGCCACTAAAATGTAATTTTTGACAGAAACTTCTAAAACAATTTAAACGGATTATATCGCGTATAGTCCTTACAGGAGAGCCATTTAAATAAAATAATTAATGGCACTTGTGTAACTGTCTTTACACATTAGGCCCATCTGGCATGTACGTACCTTTATTTTTACTTCAAATTTATAAAATGGGTAGTTTTTCTCAGTCAACCTTTGACAACGTCCGATGATGCGCGTTCACTAACTAGAAAACTACCAAAACGTCAGAGGCTTAAATCCATACTATACTATATACTATTATACTATAACATTATAAATGCGAAAGTGTGTCTATCTGTCTGTCTGTCTGTCTGTTACCTCTTCACGCTTAAACCGCTGAACCGATTTAGATGAAATTTGGTATATAGATAGTTTCAGTCCCGAGGAAGGACACAGGATACTTTTCATCCCGAATAAATTTAGTGTTCCCGTGGGATGAGCGGGTAATACCGCGGGGCACAGCTAGTAATTAATATACGCGACATAATTCTTTTAAAATTATTTTATTTAAATTATAACACTCTTATTTCGTCATGGGTTGAAAATTGAACTTGTAACATAAAGTTTTGTCCACAGGTGTGAAACAGGAGTCGCACACGCGCGAGCGACACAACTCCAACCGCCACAACTCGACGAGCGAGGACGCGCCGCGAGCCTACGTGCCCACGCAGTTCGAGAACTCGCTCGGAAAGCTGCAGGTAATGAAATACTTCACAGGTGTGAAACAGGAGTCGCACACGCGCGAGTAGGGTTACCATTTAGGAATTTGAAAAGTCCTGGCAAAAAGCCGGACGAATCGAAAAAAGTCCGGACTTGTTAGTCACCAAAATAGGTAGGCATGGTAGTAGGTAGACGCTCGCATTGCGAGATTTGCGAGGAGGTAGGTGCGGGGTGCGGGCCGGCCGGGCGGTTTTATTACTCCTTATTCCAACTTATTTGAAAAAAGCCGGACAAATTAAAGGGCCGGACAAAGTCCGGACAAGAGTCCGGACATATGGTAACCCTACGCGCGAGCGACACAACTCCAACCGCCACAACTCGACTAGCGAGGACGCGCCGCGAGCTTACGTGCCAACGCAGTTCGAGAACTCGCTCGGAAAGCTGCAGGTAAACAATAGTAAGGTCAACCGGGGTAATTGCGTCCATCGAGGCAAATGCGTCTTACGATGATATCATGAAAAAGAAACACTCTATAAACTTCCAACGCAATTTTTTTAATTCATTTTGTTGTGCCAAACTTTATGCAAGAAGGGTATGGTCTTAAAATGTTCCGCTTCTATTATATCACCAAGAGACGCATTTGCCTCGATGGACGCAATTATCCCGGTTGACCTTACATTACTGCAGACTCCGGGAAAGTCAAAGTATTTATTTGCTGGAATTACGGTACATAATAGATCTTATAAATTAACCCATCCACGGCCAAGCGCCGTCGACCGTACACTATACGCCAGGCCACCATACAACCATTTTTTTGCTAAAACAAGTGACTTAACGTGTTGGTCATGACCCCGGCGCGAACGCTAAATAGACCGCCGCTTCTGTAGCCAGGTAGCTATTATACTATTACTATTAAGTCATAGTAAGATTCCTTTTTTTTAATTTGGAATTTGTCATGACTCACATGCGAGTCACTGGCCCTGCGCGACTGTTTGAGCATGACCCATACGCTGAGTCACTGGCCCTGAATGGGTTAAACATAAGGATCAGCATAATTCACCAATTTAGTGGCACGTGCCTACGTGCCCACACAGTTCGAGAACTCGCTCGGCAAGCTGCAGGTAAACAAATCACCATTATCATTACAGCATGGAGAATAGAGTCGTCCAATACTAAATTGCAATCTAATCTACTAGATTGCAAACAGGTAGAAGCATACAGGACGAAGCACCTAGGATCCCCAAGTACCGTACACGACGCCACAAGCAACATTAAAGCTTTGATAAGGTTTGTCGAGGAGTTGGGGTGGTTGGAGTAGCGCTACCCCCCTTTTCACGTAAAATAGGCACGTTGGATGTCGACTTGCGGAAAATGCCCAGCGCAACTAACTAGAGTCGTCCAATATTACACTACTGTAGACGCCGGGAAAGTCAAAGTCAAAGTATTTATTTGGTAAAATAACGGTACATAATAGATCTTATAAATTAAACATGAGGATCAGCATAATTCACCAATTTAGTGGCATGCAAATATTTTATAAACGCCGCGTGCCTACGTGCCCACGCAGTTCGAGAACTCGCTCGGCAAGCTGCAGGTAAACAATAGTACATTACATCAGAGGCCGGGAAAATGAGGATTTCCGGCCAAGTAGGTATATAGTGATACGAGGCCGGGAATCCGTTTTCCCGACGAGGCATGTATAGTGCTTTTCTCAAACATTTTTTATTTATTTATTTATTTATTTACATCAACATTACATCTATCATGACAGTTTCCCAATGCGATAAAAATAAATAAATAAATAAAAAATAATTCAGCTGTTTAGCCCGTTTATGAACACAGACGCCATGTTTAAAAATAATTACTTCCCGGCCTAGGCCTTCAATTTTGTATGAAATTCCTTTACAGTTTGCTCGAATTGTTACGAAACGTGCCACTTCGAAGCCTGTTTTACCGCACGTTATGTCGATATTTCATTGCATGTTTTAGTCCTATTTGTTATGAAAAAAAGCTGCACTCTGTGATGAAAGCAAGCCGTTTTGCACAGTGATAATATAGACCAAAATAAACGATTTCACTCGAGGCGAAATTAGTTTCACCCCTTAGGAACAGAGATGGCGCCACTTATTCAAAAAAAGTTTAAAAAAATTCTAAATCCTGAACGGATACTCCGATTTTGACGTAAGAGGTGCCAATCGGCAGATAATAACCCAATTTAACATGAAAAAAATTTAAATCACGTAGAAAATAGTTAATAATAATCCGTTCAGGATTTAGAATTTTTTTAACTTTTTTTGAATAATTGGCGCCATCTCTGTTCCTAAGGGGTGAAACTAATTTCGCCTCGAGTGAAATCGTTTATTTTGGTCTATATTATCACTGTGCAAAACGGCTTGCTTCCATCACAAAGTGCAGCTTCCAGGCCAAAACCGTCCATAACAAGTAAGACTATTTGAGAAAAATTGTTTTTAGAATCAATTTTCTGAGGCATGAAGTTATTATTTCAGATAAATAGCGTGATGCAGGGTCGTTTTTTTTCTGGCACCATCTGTTGTTCATAATTACTTAGTCCGCTCGTCAAGCTAAAATGTATGGTCAAATTTTAACCCTTAAATGCTTACAATTACACTCATTTTATTTCTGAAATGATTTAAATAACTATGAAATCAACGTCAGTATGAATGTGGTTGTGGGACAATCAAGACAGTTTTTATTGACACTATTCATTCGACATTTTAGTACCGTGTATACATCATCGTGCATTTAAGGGTTAACCAATTTTGGTACAGGGATAGATGGACATTCAAAGATGGTTATAGGATTCAAGCCCCTGCCTGAGGAACTGCAGGCTCTATTCAGAAGGAAAAATGCCTTTCTGAGGCACTCATCTTGGTACTGTGAGTGTAGCTCAGAAAGCCAAAAATAAGCGAGAGGTCTAATTAGTTGTTTATTCTTTGAAAGCTAGAATAAGACTCTCTAAATATTTTATATTTATGACGGATGTCACCCGTTCCTTCTTTCTAATTTTTAAAACGTATTTTATATTTATTTTTATGTCAGTGGCCAACTCCACACTGAAAGTGAAGTCCAACCTTCACAGTACCCTTCTCCCGACAATCGGGAATCTGCGTGCCTTGCAACGCGAGGTCGGGTAGAGAATTGCAGATTTTCGGGCGAACTCTTTTCACGATCTGATCTACACTAAGGTCACTAAGTACCAACGATGTTGAGCGCTTTCGGGTAGTATAAATATGTTCGTCCTCGTTTCAGTGCGGCAGCGTTACGGCTCCAAGGAAGATCATCGACGTGGAATTGGTGGCGGGCAACGAGCCCGCGTCCGCGCGGCCCTCGCGCGCGTCCAGCGTCGCCAGCACCGCCAACCCGGCCGAGGTGAGCCTCTATAGCCGCCATCCATGTAGCACTAACTATCCACATAGATAGGACCAGCCATCCATATAGCACCAACCATCCGTGTAGCACTAACTATCCACATAGATAGGACCAACCATCCATATAGCACCAACCATCCATGTAGCAACTACCATCCATATAGCACCAACCATCCATGTAGCACCAACCATCCATATAGCACCAACCATCCATATAGCACCAACCATCCATATAGCACCAACCATCCATATAGCACCAACCATCCGTGTAGCACTAACTATCCACATAGATAGGACCAACCATGCATATAGCACCAACCATCCATGTAGCACCTACCATCCATATAGCACCAACCATCCATATAGCACCAATCATCCATGTAGGATCAACCATCCATGTAGCACCTACCATCCATATAGCACCAACCATCCATATAGCACCAACCATCCATGTAGCACCTACCATCCATATAGCATCAACCATCCATGTAGCACCAACCATCCATATAGCACCAACCATCCATATAGGACAATCCATCTATATATCACCAACTATCATTGTAGGACCAATCATCCATATAGGATCAACCATCCATATAGCACCTACTATCCATGTAGGACCAATCATCCATATAGGACAATCCATCCATATAGCACCAACCATCAATGTAGTTTGTCCATCAATATAGCACCTATTAGCCATGTAGGACCAATCATCCATATAGGACCAACCATCCACATAGGACCAAACATCCATATAGGACCAAACATCCATATAGGACCAACCATCCATATAAAACCAACCATGTAGTCATACAATCAATCATTTTTATGAAAAAATATTTAACGTATGACTTACATATAGTTCTCTACTTAAAATATTCGATCTAATAACCAAGAAAAATAAATATACATACCTAATAAATATCAAGAATGACTGGTCATATTTTGAAGTCCTTTTATTAAATACACTTTAGCTGCCTGCTTTGCCTGCTAACCCACCGCCAAACAGCAATGTTCGCATTG
This sequence comes from Apotomis turbidana, assembly GCA_905147355.2. Lineage (NCBI taxonomy): Eukaryota > Metazoa > Arthropoda > Insecta > Lepidoptera > Tortricidae > Apotomis > Apotomis turbidana. Next base: position 8,287,037 of record LR990307.1, read on the forward strand.
TTGTGTTCCGGTGTGGGGGTAAGATAGCCGGTGAAATTACTAGCATAGAGGCATTCTATCTTCGTCCTCCGGGTAGGCAAGCACTTTGTGACTCCTCTGGTGTTGCAGGTGTTTATGGGCGACGGTAATCGCTTTCCATTAGGCGATACGTTTGCTCGTTTGCCCCCTATGACATAAAAAAAAAAAAAAAGGTTTATAAGTTAAATCAGTGTTCATGATCTGGTATTACTAAAATCGGAATCCCAGCTTGTATGTCCCTATAGCTTTGCTAGAACTTAAAAATAAACTGGTTGTTCCAGGTCCCGCGCGAGATGCGGCGCACGAAGCAGCTGCTGCTGGACATCGAGGCCCTGTACCTCGTGCTGCTGCGCCTGGAGGAGCTCAACGACCCGCTGGCCATAAACAACGCGCTCATACTCAAGGTAATGGTTCCAGGTCCTAGGTGGAGACAATCCAGGTCCCCGAGAGATGCGGCGCACGAAGCAGCTGCTGCTGGACATCGAGGCCCTGTACCTCGTGCTGCTGCGCCTGGAGGAGCTCAACGACCCGCTGGCCATAAACAACGCGCTCATACTCAAGGTAATGGTTCCAGGTCCCAGGTGGAGACAATCCAGGTCCCCGAGAGATGCGGCGCACGAAGCAGCTGCTGCTGGACATCGAGGCCCTGTACCTCGTGCTGCTGCGCCTGGAGGAGCTCAACGACCCGCTGGCCATAAACAACGCGCTCATACTCAAGGTAATGGTTCCAGGTCCCGGGTGGAGACAATCCAGGTCCCGCGCGAGATGCGGCGCACGAAGCAGCTGCTGCTGGACATCGAGGCCCTGTACCTCGTGCTGCTGCGCCTGGAGGAGCTCAACGACCCGCTGGCCATAAACAACGCGCTCATACTCAAGGTAATGGTTCCAGGTCCCGGGTGGAGACAATCCAGGTCCCCGAGAGATGCGGCGCACGAAGCAGCTGCTGCTGGACATCGAGGCCCTGTACCTGGAGGAGCTCAACGACCCGCTGGCCATAAACAACGCGCTCATACTCAAGGTAATGGTTCCAGGTCCCAGGTGGAGACAATCCAGGTCCCCGAGAGATGCGGCGCACGAAGCAGCTGCTGCTGGACATCAAGGCCCTGTACCTCGTGCTGCTGCGCCTGGAGGAGCTCAACGACCCGCTGGCCATAAACAACGCGCTCATACTCAAGGTAATGGTTCCAGGTCCTAGGTGGAGACAATCCAGGTCCCCGAGAGATGCGGCGCACGAAGCAGCTGCTGCTGGACATCGAGGCCCTGTACCTCGTGCTGCTGCGCCTGGAGGAGCTCAACGACCCGCTGGCCATAAACAACGCGCTCATACTCAAGGTAATGGTTCCAGGTCCCAGGTGGAGACAATCCAGGTCCCCGAGAGATGCGGCGCACGAAGCAGCTGCTGCTGGACATCGAGGCCCTGTACCTCGTGCTGCTGCGCCTGGAGGAGCTCAACGACCCGCTGGCCATAAACAACGCGCTCATACTCAAGGTAATGGTTCCAGGTCCCCGAGAGATGCGGCGCACGAAGCAGCTGCTGGACATCGAGGCCCTGTACCTCGTGCTGCTGCGCCTGGAGGAGCTCAACGACCCGCTGGCCATAAACAACGCGCTGATACTCAAGGTAATGGTTCCAGGTCCCAGGTGGAGACAATCCAGGTCCCCGAGAGATGCGGCGCACGAAGCAGCTGCTGCTGGACATCAAGGCCCTGTACCTCGTGCTGCTGCGCCTGGAGGAGCTCAACGACCCGCTGGCCATAAACAACGCGCTCATACTCAAGGTAATGGTTCCAGGTCCCGGGTGGAGACAATCCAGGTCCCGCGCGAGATGCGGCGCACGAAGCAGCTGCTGCTGGACATCGAGGCTCTGTACCTCGTGCTGCTGCGCCTGGAGGAGCTCAACGACCCGCTGGCCATAAACAACGCGCTCATACTCAAGGTAATGGTTCCAGGTCCCAGGTGGACAATATATACTTTAAGCTTTTAATACAAAAATCAAAGCTTAAACAAAAATTGAACAAGGAGCTACCTGGGGGAAGAGACCGGGAATGGAACCCGGTCCCTCTGGATTGCCGGTCCAAAGCGTTAACCATTTCGCTACCCTAGCTCTAGGAAGACCTGACGAATTTTCCTTATGCTTTGTGTGTCGATCTTTGCATTGTTTTATTTGAAAGGTGTTTTTATACGTTAGCGACCTCTATGTGAATACGTTAATATTCACATCTTAGCGCCCCACTTTACAGTGGTGACCGACCAAGCGCGCGAGGGCGCTGTTAGTTTTATAAATTTATGAAACATGTAATGTCTCATTTTTTTTAATGTGGGTACACCACAATTTTTTATTTAAGCCTTTAATACAAATATCAAAGCTTAAAGAAAAATTGAAAAAGGAGCTACCTGGTACCGAGGTACCGGGTTCGATTCCCGGTCTCTTCCCCCACTACATATTTCATAGTATACTTTTTTTTAATTTTTTCATATAATGACGTCACATGTAACCATTTGTATTTACCGTTTCTAGCGCTCCGCAGGAATGTTGAACTTTGAAGGTCATATAGACATTTGATCCCAATAAAAATTAGAATCTATTGACATCTTCAAAAAATATTTTCGCCATGCCTATTGTCAGGAAAGGCCTGACATATTTCGAATTCGTATGGAGCTCTTCAACACTGCTACCTGTACGGCGGCGTGGTAACTTTGTAACATATTTTTTCTCATCTAAGAGTACATGGGTTTCGGGCAAAACAGTGAAAAAAAAGAAATCAACTTGAATATGGTTATTGACAGTTCAAATAAGCTGCTCTATCTATCTACAGTCCTTATTTCAGAGCAGTGGTTCCCAAACGTGCCAATTCAAACATCATGGTTGAAAACTGCCCAGAAATATTATCTTCGAATGAAACTACTCATATAATAATGACCGAACTTCGCTTGACAAGTTCGTTTGATCATCTAGTATATTTCGGTTACTTGAAAAGTTTTATCGCAATGACACGTGCTCTGACAATAGTGACGTAAAGCACACAGTAAAAAAACGGTACAATAAGACTTAAATTTAAATGCCTTGATCTATTATTTTTTCCAGGATAGAGAAGAAAAGCAGAAACAGCTAGAAGCGGCGCAGAAGGAGGCCCTGGAGAACGAGTTAGAGGAAGACTCGAATCTCTTCTTAAGGAACATCGAGTCGGTGCAGCGGAGGCCTAAACAGGACAGTCCTAAAAGCGAGAGCATTGACAAAAGACAGGTCAGTGTAACCACAGGGAGTGTTCTTCCGTATAGATACCACATTCAGAAATTAACACAAAAAAAAGAACTATTATTATATGAGGCAAAGGAACAGACAGGTCGTCGTTTAAAATTAATACTCAGCCAGCAATTGCCTACTTCCCTCGATTCAACAATAACGTACTAATTCTCACATTTAAATGCTCTTTTTTCGGGCTTCATAATCATAAATATTTGTGTGATGAACTCGAATATTTGTGCCTGGGTCATGGATGTTATTTGTATGTAAGTATGTATTTATCTATATAAGTATGTTTATCGTCGTCTAGAGTCCATAACACAAGCCTACTAGAGCTTACTGTAGGACTAGGTTGATTTGTGTGGGGTTGTCCGATATTTATTTTTATTTAATGTCATGACCCAGTTTTCTCCGCTCCTCTTTATTGCAGACACTTACACTATAAATTCTAAGATATCAAAACGGCTCATACAAACTTTTCTTTTTGCAGGTGGTGAATCTAGCGGTGAATCAGAAGCCGCCGCCGATCAAGAACCTTCTAGACGAGAACAAGGACGAGCTGATGGACAAGATGTTCGCGGGGTTGCTGCACGCGGACAGACTCGCGCAGATGCTCACTGTCAGGAAAGGGAGGGTGAGTGTTATTTTGGGCCCATAACCTGCAGACATACGCTAGTTTATATGTAAATATTTATTCACACGTTCGTCTCAGTGACATGACATATGTGTTCAAAGAATGCACTCCTAACCCAGTGTCACGACATATTTCTTCAAAGAATGCACTCCTAACCCAGTGACACAACATATTTGTTCAAAGAATGCACTCCCAACCCAGTGACACAACATATTTGTTCAAAGAATGCACTCCTAACCCAGTGACACAACATATTTGTTCAAAGAATGCACTCCCAACCCAGTGACACAACATATTTGTTCAAAGAATGCACTCCTAACCCAGTGACACAACATATTTGTTCAAAGAATGTACTCCCAACCCAGCGTCACAACATATTTGTTCAAAGAATGCACTCCTAACCCAGTGACACAACATACTTGTTCAAAGAATGCACTCCCAACCCAGTGACACAACATATTTGTTCAAAGAACAGTGTTGGGCATTCATGAATAAAATCGTAATTTGAATAAGAATTCGTAAGAATAAAATCATGTTGATTTTAATCCCGTCAAAACTATTCAAATAATTTCGTTGGAATAATTCGTTACTGAGAAAATTGAATGAAGATAACTTATTCTTAATCAAATAATTGTTATCATGATTTTTTATTTCAAATAATACTCCACGAATACGAGTGTAAGGGTTGGGGTACCTGGGTTGTTAATATCACTTATTAGGTAAAGGTATAGATAGTAGTCTTTTGTCTAACTTAGACCTATTCTATGAATTAAAATCTAACAAGTTTACTGTCTCACAGTTTTGGTACTTGTATTGTTTTTAAATTGATAATCATACAAATATATGATAATTATTTGGTACAATTCAGCTGAATTTTATCTGTGATCATGTCATTTGGTGACGATGGTCTGATACTGGAGTCAGGAGGAGTATTGTGGAATTAGTAGAAATCTACATTGGCTACTGTATGGTGAAATACATGGTTTTCTATGTTATGATGACTCAGTTTTCTTTTGTTTCCCAATTATCTTCGGTACTTTCAGTGTTCGAGTCGCTTCCAACATTTATCAAAGAAAAAACATGGTGTTTTTAAAAATATTTTTGGTATTTATTTTTGCTAATAGGTATTCGATGTTAGATGGAAAGATAACAGGAAAAATATTAAAATCGTTTAAAGCACCGCCTGCCGCATGTGTTTATAAAAGTTTTAAAAAGAATTCACCAGCCACGACTTAATCCTATTGTTATTGTTAATAAAGATCTTAAGTGAAAACCCAAAACATGCTGTGACTTTCTGCGAATCTAGTGATAAGCGGAGGTTAAAAATACTAGAGTATTTTTTTTACCTGCGGTCATTTGCTATTACTATCTCTTTCACTCTTTCCGCAGATGTGAAAGAGATAGCATTACTTAAGAGTAAGGATAAGTTGGCACAAATAATAAAAAAAACCAAGCTAGAATTTAGTTGCCTATTGGTAATACACTTGTAAGCATCTTGTCGGTTCCTATAATGGGTGATATTTACGTACAATCATGGATGAACTAAGTGCTCAATCTCTTATGTCAGTGGACACTGTGAACAGTGGTGATAATAGTGATGAACAAAATACCATGCCACCGGATATTGCAGTTTCCATTAGCCCGAACTCTGAAAACAGTGCCGCGTTAAACATACTACTTGATGGAAAGTTCTTTGAACTACATTCAAACAGTTCAAACGGAAAAAATATAATTGCTATATGCAAAAAGTGTACACCAAATAAAAATCTAGTAAAAGGATCCAGCCGCTCAACATCTAACTTCCTCAGTCATCTGAAGAGAAATCACGGCTCTGGGGCCATTGAAGAGTGTCGTCAGTATTTACAGCATGGAAAACGACAAAAGCGTACCAATAATGACAAAACTTTTTCTCAGGAAAATTTCAACGACGATGTTGTGAATTTTTTTCTTAGTTCAATGATCCCATTGAATTCTATTGAAAATACTCATTTCAAGAAAATGTTTACAAATTTTGAAAAAGTGGATTTAGAAGTGAAAATAATGAGCCGGAGAACGCTTTGTCGCAAGATTGACAATTTATATCAAAAACAAGTGTGTGATACCAAATCAGTGTTACAGAATGTTGACAATGTGTGCACTAATGTTGACATTTGGTCGACGCGCAAAAGGAGTTTTCTGGGAGTAACAGCCCATTGGATAGATGAAAACATAAACAGACAATCCAGAACACTTGCTTGCCGCAGATTTCCAGGTACACATAGCTACGATCAAATTGCCATTCTACTTGACAGCTTACACAGCGATTACCTCCTTGACGCAAAAAAAGTGGTAGCGGCGGTAACCGACAACGCAAGCAATTTCATTAAAACTTTTAAAGAATTTGGCATCTCTATAGAAAGCTTAGATTTGCCAGAGCTTGGAACAGATCAACCAGTGCTAACTGAAGGCGGAATTGTATTGGATGAAGTTGACTCTTCTGATGAAGAAGATCCGTCGTCATTATCAGAACATGGATCTTCAAACTTCAACGACAGTGGTATCGAAACTATCGAATTGCCGGTACATTTGCGCTGTGCTGCTCATACTTTAAATCTAGTCGCCACTACTGATGCAAATCGCATCCTTAAAAAAGAAGAAGTTACTGGCACTTTAACGGTTTTAGCTGATATCCACGGCAAACATTAAAAAAATGTAACAATTTATGGAAAGCTGCCGGCCGCCCAAAATCTGCAGAAGTCATCCAAAATACAATAGGACATACCTTAAGCAGACCAGGTGTCACTAGATGGAACAGTCTTTATGATGCTTTTAAGCAAATTCTCTCAATAAAAGAAAAAAATGTGCTATTGCATAGAGCTTTGGGCATTAGAAGTCCTTTAACAGATGATGAGTTCCACTACATATCTGAATATATTACTTGTTCCGCACCCTTAGCCGAAGCCCTGGATATATTACAAGGAGAGAAACAAATGTTTTATGGACTTCTGATACCCTGTCTAATGGCACTCCGTAAAAAGTTAAGAGTTCTAGGAAATGGTCGATTGATATACTGCAATGATTTAGCAAATGCCTATCTCTGTGGCGTGGAAAAAAGGTTCGAAGAGTTTTTTCGTTTTTCGACACCCAAAAGTGAAAACGCAGTAGTGGCTGCTTTATCGTATCCTCGATTCAAAAATAAGTGGTTTTCCTGCATTGACGCGTATGACCAAGGGAAGTTAAGAAATATATTTAAAAATGCTTTGGTCACAGAAATACGACACAATTCCAGCGAAGAACCCGAGAGCAGCCAAAGAAGAACGACTGAAAATTCATTTTTCGATTTGTTTGAAGAAAATCTGGATGGCGAAAATACTTTTGCTTCTCCAAGAGATAAAGCTGAACTACTCATGGCTCAATATTTTGCCGAAGAGGATCGAGACTTGAAAGTACTGAGTCGCTTTCAGGAAATTAAAGCCATATTCCTTAAATACAACACACCATTACCTTCGTCAGCATCAGTTGAGAGATTATTTTCCTACGCCACCATGGTAAACCTTCCCAAGGCAAATAGGCTTTCACACAACATGTTCGAACAACGAGTAGTTCTTAAAACAAATTTAAAATGAAGGACATTTCCGCAGCAGCAGTAGGCTTTAAGACAACTTATTCGAACAACGAGTAGTCCTTAAAACAAATTTAAAATTAATGATGGACATTTACGGATGGACATTTATTTTCTTTTTTACGTGTCCTATGATTATTGGGTAGATAAAGATGACTACAATTTTTTTCATTGTGTAATTTGAATTCGTTGATTTTTTATAATTATAAAAAAATATATTATGTGACATGTTACTAAGTCTTGTGCCAGATAGGTACTTATTTTATAATGTTTGATTTTGCATGGAATATAATTTAAGTGTCTTTCTTTTGAAAAATATACAGTACTCGTAAGTAATATTATTTTCTTCAATAACATTTTTATATTGAAGTTTTGTGTAATTTTAAGTTAAAATTGATTGATTAATAAAAAAATACCATTCGTTATGTACATTTCACCGCATAGCTTAGGTTTAGATTTTGTTGAAAAAGATACATACTTGTCATAATTTTGATATTTTTGCCGTAAATGCCTTATTTATTGAAGTTTTGTGTTCAATTTTAGGTTACAATTTTTGTTTAATTTAAAAATAACTTTTTTTACGTACATTTTTTTTGGCTACCTATATTAAAACTTTACAAATCACAACAAATACTTTTGTTACGAGGTATTTTTCATTGTGTAATTTTATGTAGTCGATTTTTGTAATTGTAAAAAAAAAAATATTATGTGACTTGTCACTTCGTCTTCTGTCAGATACCTATTTTACAAGGTTTGATTTTGCATGGAATATATTTAAGTTTTACATAGGTACACGTACTCAAAGTAACGATTTTATTTTATTAAATTATATTTTAATATTGAAGTTTTGTGTATAATTTTAAGTTATAATTTATTGTTCATAAGAAATAACTTTTTTTATATACATTTTCACCTCATAATTTAGGTTTTTTTTCATGTTGGAATCTATATTTCAAGTTTTGATTTTGCTTGCAATATAAGTTTGTTTCTGTTGATAACGATACATATGTACTCATAAGTCATATTTTTTTATTTTTGCCAATAATACCATACTTATTGAAGTTTAAACAAACTTAATTTTAGTTTTGAAAAAAAAAATCTCAGTATGATTTAATTTGTTCATTTTTCTGTGATATTCCGTCTGATTTGTATTGTTAAGTCTAAATACATAATACGTTAGAAGTTTGATTAAAAATTCTACTCTAAACTGATTACTCCGACAATTTGCATTTTCATTCCACTTCCCATACCTACATCTTTATTACCTGCAATAAATTATGAATAAGTCAAATAATGCCCATCAGACCAACGACATCAAATCCCCACACTCGAGTCAAGTGTTATGTAAGTAGCCTTTGAATAATTCCATCATCCAACTCCTGACTCCATCATCGGACTAACGTTTCCAATTGTAATGTATAGGACTCATAAAAACAAACCAAATGAGCCCACACTCGAAGGGTACACTGGTAGCCATTGAAGAGTTCCATCATCCAACTCCTGACGCCATCATCAGACCAACCTCTCCAATTGTAATGTATAGGACTAATAGAAACAAACCAAATGAGCCCACACTCGACAGGTATACTAATAACCATTGAAGAGTTCCATCATCCAACTCCTGACGCCATCATCAGACCAACGTCTCCAATTGTAATGTATAGAACTCCTAAAAACAAACCAAATGCGCCCACACTCGCCGGGTATACTAATAACCACTGAAGAGTTCCATCATCCAACTCCTGACTCCATCATCAGACCAACGTCTCCAATTGTAATGTATAGGACTCCTAAAAACAAACCAAATGAGCCCACACTCGACGGGTATACTAATAACCACTGAAGAGTTCCATCATCCAACTCCTGACTCCATCATCAGACCAACGTCTCCAATTGTAATGTATAGGACTCCTAAAAACAAACCAAATGAGCCCACACTCGACGGGTATACTAATAACCACTGAAGAGTTCCATCATCCAACTCCTGACTCCAACATCAGAGTTTCTAGCTTCATCAGATCATTATCAACGTTTCAAAGATACAAAAAAAATACTTATTGTCATAAAACCTACTTAGTTTCACATAAATCCAAACATCTAAAAACTTAAAAGATCAACTTACAAAATAAAACCGATTGTATAACATGCATACTGCAAAATTAACTTTATTCAATTAACATTTTAATCAAATAAAATGGTATTTAAATTATGCCATTTCTAGAATAATTATTTAGTTTTTTATTCTTCATTTAAAATAAAAATTACATGATTTAGTCACAATAAATTTTATTTAAATTACGAGTACAAGAATTTATTCTTATTCAAATCAATTTGAATAAGAATAAAATTTCTGTTCTTATTCTTATTCAATTATTTTTTGCCCAACTCTGTCAAAGACTGCACTCCTAACCCAGTGACACAACATATATGTTCAAAGAATACACTCCTAACCCAGTGTCACGACATATTTCTTCAAAGAATGCACTCCCAACCCAGTGACACAACATATTTGTTCAAATAATGCACTCCTAACCCAGTGACACAACATATTTGTTCAAAGAATGCACTCCTAACCCAGTGACACAACATATTTGTTCAAAGAATGCACTCCTAACCCAGTGACACAACATATTTGTTCAAAGAATGCACTCCTAACCCAGTGACACAACATATTTGTTCAAAGAATGCACTCCTAACCCAGTGACACAACATATTTGTTCAAAGAATGCACTCCTAACCCAGTGTCAGGACACATTTGTTCAAAGAATGTACTCCCAACCCAGTGTCACGACACATTTGTTCAAAAAATGTACTCCCAACCCAGTGTCAGGACACATTTGTTCAAAGAATGTACTCCCAACCCAGTGTCACGACACATTTGTTCAAAGAATGTACTCCCAACCCAGTGTCACGACACATTTGTTCAAAGAATGCACTCCTAACCCAGTATCACGACATATTTGTTCAAAGGAAGTACTCCTAACCCAGTGACAACATATTTGTTCAAAGAATGTACTCCCAACCCAGTGTCACGACACATTTGTTCAAAGAATGTACTCCCAACCCAGTGTCACGACACATTTGTTCAAAGAATGTACTCCCAACCCAGTGTCACGACACATTTGTTCAAAAAATATACTCCCAACCCAGTGTCACGACACATTTGTTCAAAGAATGTACTCCCAACCCAGTGTCACGACATATTTGTTCAAAGAATGTACTCCTAACCCAGTGTCACGACATATTTGTTCAAAGGAAGTACTCCTAACCCAGTGTCACAACATATTTCTTCAAAGAATGTACTCCCAACCCAGTGTCACAACATATTTGTTCAAAGGAAGTACTCCTAACCCAGTGTCACAACATATTTCTTCAAAGAATGTACTCCCAACCCAGTGTCACAACATATTTGTTCAAAGGAAGTACTCCTAACACAGTGTCACGACATATTTCTTCAAAGAATGCACTCCTAACCCAGTGTCACGACATATTTGTTCAAAGAATGCACTCCTAACCCAGTGTCATGACATATTTGTTCAAAGAATGCACTCCGAACCCAGTGTCACGACATATTTGTCCAAAGAATGTACTCCCAAACCAGTGTCACACTACATGTGTCTACGAAATTTGTATTCCTGTGCCAGTGACACTCATTATTTTTGGTGAAGCTGAAAACGAGACCTTTCGCTCGCTCGCTCGCTCGGTCAGTTACTTCTTAAAGTATTTTTTCTCTTCTCCTCAGCATCTGATTAGCGTGGTAGTTTGTGATAGTCTCATTTGATATCTGCTCTGGTGTGGCATAAAGTGCTGGACTTTTTTTCTTTTTAACGAATGGAGGCGTTGCTAGGGCGGTTTCTATGCCGCTGGCGCGTGGTAGTTTGTGATAGTCTAATTTGATATCTGCACTGGTGTGGCATAAAGTGTTGGACTTTATTTCTTTTTAAGATGCCTTATTCCTTTTAAAATGCTGATTGTTATCGACATTTTTCTCTATAATTAAATATGTTTCGTAACATATTATTGATGTTACTACCTAGAACAGGGCTATTGCGATTTATTGGTATATATTTCAAACCTACAGTATGAATTTTTCATTGATAATTTTTGTTTCAAAAACTACTCGAAATTGACAAAATTCACGCGAAAAATTCGTTTTTTCAACTTATTTTCGACTGCACGCAATCAAAGCATAAAATAGCTATGTTACTACCTAGAACTCGGGGAAAAGTATTATGTACTTCAAAAAGTTGGTTAAAATTATCAATATATTTGTCATAATATGAAAAAAAATATTTTTAAAAGGAATAAGGCCTCTTAATGTATGGAGGTCTGTTTAAATTTGCAGGCGTTGCTAGGGCGGTTCCTGTCGCGCGTGGGCTCGCACGCGCTTGTGCGCGCGGTGTGGTCGCGCGTGCTGCGCGCGCTGCCCGCCGCCGCGCGCCGCGACCCCGCCGGCCTCGCGCCGCTCGCGCCGCAATACCGCAGGTACTAGTGAACCCACACCTTTACATACAGGGGGAATAATACCGTACCTTGTAGCCACAGACCACCCCCACTAGACGGAGCATGTAAGGCGACGCGCGCGCACCAACGATATGGTACGGCGGAACATTAAAGTATCAACACGGCATCCACCGTTTAGTTGCGTCCATGTTTATGATCCATGCTTACGTCAACGAAAAAAAATAAATAAATAACATGGTAAATTGTAGTGTTAAGTGGTGTAGAGAGACCTCATAAACATGGACGCAACTAAACGGTGGCCGCCGTGTTGATACTTTAATGTTCTGCCGTACCATATCGTTGGTGCGCGCGGGTCGCCTTACATGCTCCGTCTAGTGGAGGTTGTCTGTGCCTTTACATCATCATCATCATCATCATCATCATCATCTCAGCCATAGGACGTCCACTGCTGAACATAGGCCCCTTTGGACTTCCATATATACCGGTTGGAAGCCTGCATCCAGCGCCTTCCGGCGACCTTTATAAGGTCATCTGTCCATCTTGTAGGTGGACGTCCTACGCTGCGCTTGCTGGTCCGAGGTCTCCACTCGAGCACTTTGCCTTTACCTTTACATAAAGGGGAATAATACTGTACCTTGAAGCATTCTGCTGAACACGTCGTGTAACTTGAAGCTTAACACCATTTAATTGACAGTAATGTTTATCGACGTGTTGAAAATGGATAGCAAAGGACCTAAAAAGGCTAGCTCGTGGTACACTGCGTAGATAAATAACGGTAAAAAGTTTAAAGTACCGAATTGCGACACGTCACAAACTATAGTAACGGGCCTAAAATGTTGCCTTGTGGAACACCACATAAAAAATAGTAAAGGATCTAAAATAATACCTTGCGGCACACTACATAAAGAATAGCAACGGACCTAAAATAATACCTTGCGGCACACCACATAAAGAATAGTAAAGGACCTAAAATAATACCCTGTGGCACACCACATACAGAATAGTAAAGGACCTAAAGTAATACCTTGCGGCACACCACATAAATAATAGTAAAGGTCCAAGAATAATACCTTGTGGCACATCACATAATGAAAATGAGAGGACCTAAAATAATACCTTGCGGCACAACGCATAGTGAAAGAATACGAAAGGGTCCAAAACACTGTAAAATAACCTAAAATACAAGTTGATTACCGAAGTCAAAAGCTTATGTTACATCGCTACTTTAATTATGACACCATGTTTGCCCACAGATACATCCAGAACGCGACGGGCTGGTCGGCCATCTTGGAATCGTGCGGGCTACTCGCCGAGGCGCTGGACCCGGCGAGGACGCCGCACGCGCTGACATCACCTGTGAGTACTTTCATCATCATCATCATCAGCCCGGAGTCGTCCACTGCTGGACATAGGCCTTCCCCAGTTCGCGCCACCATACCCGGTCCTCAGCTTTCCGCATCCAACCGCTTCCCGCCACTCTTTTTAGGTCGTCGGTCCACCTGGTGGGAGGCCGTCCTACAGGGCGTGTCGTTCGTGGTCTCCACTCTAGAACTCGTCTGCCCTATCGACCATCGGCTCTACGACAAATATGCCCCGCCCACTGCCACTTCAACTTGCATATCTTTAGGACTATGTCGGTCACTTTGGTTCTCCGTCGGATCTCCTGGCTATGCTCGGAGTTTCTCTGAAGGACAAAATCCGAGATTTTGTCCTTCAGAGAAACTCCGAGCATAGCCCTCTCCATAGCTCGCTGAGCAACTTGGAATTTGTGGACGAGGCCTTTTGTTATTTCCACGTCTCGGCCCCATAAATAAGGACCGGAAGGACGCACTGGTCGAAGACTTTGGACTTAAGGCACTGGGGCAGTGATGAGTACTTTTATGACTTTATTTCGAAATTTAAATGTTTTTTTTTTCAACCTCAGCTTGATTCAGACTTTACTAGAGTGGAGTATAATTAGTTTGCTTGACGTCTGCTAGCATTTTGGACGCTCAAAAGATCAGACACGAAAACAGATACAAAGACTAAAACTCATTTTTGACGTGATAACGTCTTATAAATCGATGAATCGGCTGCACGCACGAAAAAGCATGACTCATTGTCACGTTCCGCCTGAGCAGAGTGTGCAAGCGAGAGAGGTACGATCGGCCTAAGCGTTCGGCATGCGACGCATCCATCTCTCTTCCACTCGATTGGCCTTCATACGTTATCACTTGTCACGTAAAATTATCGTCCGTAAACCAACTTTACAGACAACCATATTTTTTTCAGCTAACCCTCAGCTGTGTCTGCGCTTTAATCGAGAAAGCGGCGCTTCTAGTGAACACCCCAGAAGCGACATCTAACGAGCGACAGTGGTTCAAATTCCTAAAAACCTTGGCCCGAGCCCTGAAGACCACCAGCCTGGCAGTCGCCAAGCCAGTCGCGCCGCTGCCAGAAAACAAGCTGCTATTGCATTTGAAACAGCTAGAGTCCAGGTCGACCATAGAGATATTACAGAGAGGTGAGACTAGTTATCTTAATTTCTGTTGAAAAATAAAACAGCAGACGGTACATCTTAAAACCGACCACTCACCAAATCCGGGCCTGATATTAGGGTTCTATGTTAAATTTTGAGAATAGTTAAAATTAGACTTCATGTCATTATGACAATGTTCAAATTTGAACTCGTCAAAAGTGAAAAATAGAACCCTGTAATATTGAGTTAGCGAAACGGTCCCCATCCAAGCATTTAGCGCCAATCAGTAAGTTTCGTGATGTTTTTGGAAGACAATAATATTTTTTCCGATAGTCTTTGCTATAAGGAACCTAAAAACTGCAGCTCTTTAAATTCTCCTCGCTGTGGTCTTTAAAATGTTCATCTAGACAGCTTTCTTTTGGCTGAATATAACTTTAACGGTAATGTATGACTGTAGTTAGTCAATGATAGACATTAATGCCCCATAAAAAGGACTGGATTAAATAACGTCCACAAAAAAAAAGTATTGTTAATTATATTATCTTCGGTTTCCGCGACTGTCACACATATAAATAAAACAATTTAAACGGATTATATCGCCATTATTATCTATCTACATAATTTCTACTATAATTTTTATTAACCTTTATTTTAGGTAAAAGCGCCGAATTCGCAGACCTGTCCAAAGCGGACGTCACCGAACAGCTCACCAGGCACCTGTGCTGATGGCAACACCACGCGTTAACGCGTCAGGAACCCAATGCATGCGTCGGCGGACGGAGAATACGGTTGCTATGGCAACAGGACAGGCTACATTAACTCAACCGATAGGCGTTGACTAGAACTCAAACACGCCTAGAAGGGTGAACCCGCTTTACAAACAGACATTAACTCAACCGATAGGCGTTGACTAGAACTCAAAGACGCCTTAACCCTTAAATGCATGATGATGTATATATACACGTTACTGAAATGACACATGTCAAAATCTGTATATAGTCAATATAAACTTTGTCAAGATTGTCCCTAAGTCTCAAACTGAAGGTGGATTTCATTGGTAATTACGTCATTTCAGAAATAAAATTAGTGTAATTGTATGCATTTAAGGGTTAACGGGGGAACGCGCTTTACAAACAGTACAGAGGTCTGAATATAATGCGTAATTTCACGCGGTAGCTCAGAGATAAGAGCACTAATCCGGATAAGAAGAGATCGTAGGTTCGATCCCCACCTGACATGTAGTGAATTGCGTAAAATTTTGTATTTATATTTATCCTCTGTATATCATAGACTCAAAACGACAAACCTGCAGAATGTACGTAACTTATTACGGTTTGAAATAATCCGGTCTTAGTATGAGACTATTAAGTAGGCTGAATGATTACCATTTGCCACCAGAGCGGCGCCACTTTCGTCGGACATATAGACAAACATCTAACTCACGTTATGTGCATTTATCTCAAACTGCTTGAAACCAGCCCCTAGAAGTATGAAACGATTGGTACGGTGGACTGAATATCTACGATTTTTACCACCTACCCAAGTGGTATTAATGAGCGTTCAATATGTCAGCCAATTCGAAACAGCCTCGTGGAGTTTATACATGCGCTATAATATCAATATGCGCAATAAAACGTAGTGTTAGTTATATCTCACAGATAATGTGATCGTTAAAAACCTTAATCGTACTTTTTGGATTATGTTGCATATTTTTGCAAAAATAGTATACAGTTTTAGGGGAATAAAAACAGTAACTATATTTTGATGTATGTGTAATCCTACAATTTACTTTTGAGTTTCTAAACATCATGTTTGATTTATGAGATATTAGCAAAAATTAAAAAGCGCCCGACATACGATAAAGGTCTCAAACAATCAGCATCATGTGGTCCACTGGCGGCTTAAGATATTCGACTTTGGCAGCCCACCATAAATTTTCTACCATACCATCAGGCCACGTGGGCCGCCAGCCGCCCACTAGAACTGTAATAGGCATGTTGACTATTTTTTTTTGAGGATGTCAATCGATTCTATTTTTTATTGTGATCAAATGTCTATGGGGACTGTCTACATTTAAACTGCAACTGCTCTAAAAGTCAGAAATGACCGTCAAAGTTCAACATTCCTACGTAGCGCTAAAAACGCTCCATACAAAACGCGTCAGGCTAGTGACGTCACAGGCCGGTATAGGTACCAATAATTGTATGGAAAAATTAAGAAATTTGCCATTTTCACCGTGAAAAAGTGCGTTTAAGTTCATAGTTCTCGTACAATTATTGTTTCGTAAAATTATGAGGATTCTGAAAACATTCTCAAAATTTATTTTGGATTAAAAAAATATATCATAAAATGTGCGTACCTTTGAAGTCACATATTTCCAAAAAAGATATATGTTTCTGGATTTTTATTCTTTTATTCATATAACTACGTTACGCTGTAGAATTCAACATCAGTCAACATGTCTATTCACCTGCTTACACAAAGACCACACGGCCTGCTCTGGCTAGGACAGGCTTGGTGCACTGAGTACCGTGTGTAACGTGTCCCGCACGCAGCCCACATGCCCTTCTGAAAAATAATTAGTGCTAAGGCGCTGAGAGCGTAATTTTTTTTTAAACTAAATTTTTTCACAGGCTGAACATCAACTTAAATAAACACGTCATAGATTAATTTGCGTGCATATATCTGGCATATAGACTGTGCATGGCAGATTGAGTTGATAACACGACATAACTATCTCGAATTAGGACGCATTGCATAAAGTTAAATTTATAAATTTTGTCTAGTTTTATCTTATTCCCTCCACGCACGGAATAGGGATGTTTCCTGACAGATCAAATTGGCTAGTTTTTGTGAAATGTCAAAATGATAAAATTCTACGTGAATTATAAGAAAAACAAAACATATGACGTCACCGTACTGTACGGTTGAATTGCTTCCTTTAATTAGGGGTTTGCTTAATTTAAAATATACGAATGAGCAAAAATTACTGCTATAGAATTATTCCGTGTATTTTTTTGAACATATTTTTTAAAGGATGTTGATTAATTTATTTTGTAATCAGGAAACTACCCTATTATGTTTCCAAAATTGCTCCATTTCTCTAATGTTTTGTCTGCAACCGTAATCCTTTCTCAATTTCTTTATAAAACAAACTTAATTAATAGGGTTTATACAACGATTAAAACGATCGGAGACTTTCTGTTTCTTTGAGAAACATGTCGACAAATGAAAAAATATTGAGGGAATTGTTTGGGAAAACAAATCGGGAATACGCGTCTATATGTAAATCAGGCAGTGTCACTCAGCAGATTATCTGTGACGTATATTGAGGCCGCTATTGGTCGAATCCTCAGCGTTTGTACGGTGATTTTATTTCGTCATTCCTATCTCAACAAATATTATATCAGTTGATGGTTAAAGTCATGTTAAAGCATTGATTTCTTATGAAGTCCTATCCTAGTATTAAACATTTATAGCGCCTTTTTTCCATTGTGGTATTAACATGGACAATAATGACGTTATAACCGCGCGGTTCAAACGCTCGCAGATTCGCCTTACTCAAGTAATAAATAAATGTTATCACGCTTCTGATTCAAAGAACTATGAAGAATGTATGACCGGATCATTGCAACATGATTCAGATGATATTGTTATTATTTTTTATGATCCTATATGGCATTGAGACCTTGCATCATATTTCTATGATAATAAGTCAGTGAAATAGCGACCTATAATTGTAAAAGCAGATATAAACGTGCTTATAATGTATCTGTGGCTCGTTACATTAAATTATTGTATTATTTACTCGCTTGTAATTATTTTAATCCACTGTTACGTAAATAAAACAATAATTTAAGTTACTTTGTTGACTGGTTTACGTAAAAGTATTAATAACCTATTATTGGTGTTTTCGTAGCCAGTGAACAAGTGTGGTTAAGGTTTTCTCACTTAGGCTATTCGTTGTCCTAGCCTTCGTCCCTCTCTTTCTAGTATTGTCAGAGAAGGCCAAATGTTAAGATTTCAACGACATAAACGCACTGTTTAGTACGTTACAGAAATCGTAAAATATTTTATGTAATTTAACATTTTATTTAGAATTCGTGTCAATTTTCATACGAACGTATCTGTAAATCAATGTTTAGGGCTTGTAATTTAAATAATCAATTGTTGTCCAGGAGATTATTGCCTACTTGAAGGTTTTGAAGGTTTTATTTCTTGACGGTATCCTGGTCTCGGCACCACAATGTAAAGAGTAACTCTCAAATCGCAACTTGTGTGAAAACTGACACGAATAGAAACTGGCAATATATATTAAAACAAAAACGCCTTTAAAATCATTTATTCATTTATTTGTGTAAATATTAAGAGATAAAACAGGTAACATTAAACTTAGTTTTTTAATTGATGAACGTCGCTTCTATAATAGATTTATTTATTTTAGCACGGGGTTATTATAAAAATAAAAATAAATATCCATTGAATTTTAAATTATGGAGGATATATGTTTTTCAGTCCATAAAAATTCTTGGATTAAAAATAAAAAAAATGAGGATTGACTTTTTACCGTTTCTCGTTATTCTTCGCTTAAAAAAAGCGATATATTTTTTCCAAATTCGCTTTTTTCGAAAAAGTCAGTCCTCACGCATCACAGCAAAATCACATTTCGACATTTGTTTAACTTAATGTGACTAGCTTAAAATTAAATGTAAAACACATTTTTTTCTCATGTAAAAAACGACTCGAAAATTTCTAGACTAAATATAGTCTTTATGTAGTAACATTAAATGCAATTGTATGTTAAAAATACCTCAATCCTTATCAAGATTTCGTGTAGTGTGCTGAAATATCACTAAAAATAATGCGTTAGTCTCAAAAAAATGGAATAAGTATTGTAAAAGTTGCGATGGTGTATTTTTTCAGTCACTAGGAATTTGGCTCTTTTGATAATTCTCATTTAATGTCACAATAAAATTAATTCGAACTGATTTCTAATTATTCTAAGTTTTATTAATTCGGCATACATTTCTAGTAGTGGATCAGTAAAAAAACTACATTCGTTTCACAACACCGGTTCTACAACAACTCCTTGCAAATATGTTCAAAAATATCCGACAAATAGTTTTGAAATTTTTACAGCTGACATAGGCACTCGAATTAGCCATAATTAATTATCATTTGACGTAAATACTTTTCTCAAAATGTTAATTTTTCAAGATTTTTATATACAAACAATTTATATGGCTTCTATATTATAAATCTGACTAATAATCTTGGAAAGTTGATTTTTTCAGATATTTATGTGAAATAAAAATTATAGCGAATTAAATTGTGACATACTTTTCGGTATCTTGTGGAACGAGTCTTGCAAAGCATTGAGCTATTTTGTAAATTATTATATAATTTAAATATTTGTATATATTATATAAAAGAAATCAACTGCCAATTCGCGTCATGCTCGATCATTGTTAGCGTTTTTGTACGGTACGTCCGCGTCAGCGGATAGCGGAGGTTTATTCTTTTTTTTACTGTTGGTAGTTTTTAGTTTTTTTTTATCCGTGAAATAAATGAATAGAGAATTTGTTTATTGTAACCTGAGTATCATTTCGACCCTATACATATAAAAAGAAAAGCCAATTCACAGAAGCAGACCGGAGATATTTAAAATGGACCAATAGGCTAGTTGACACATGTTAAATTGTATTAATGTTTATTTCGGGTGCCTGTCGTATCGGATAACGTTTTTTGTCCTAAAAAAGTTTGGCCGAGAATGTTTGGCATACTGTTGAATGGCATACTACTCGTTTGTCCTAATAATTTTTGCGCATACTCATTTAAAGTCCTAAAGCAAGTTTGACCTAATATTGATAACTCTAAAATCTAACTACCTAAAGCATAATTGTATGCCATCCGATATAGACCCGATAACAATAGATGTCGCTTAATTGTACCTGCCCGTCTAGCACAATTACTAGGCTTCGCGACTCTTGTCGCGCGACATAGCATCGCCCGTCACTCTCTCACAGCACAGCGAAGAAAGAGATGGGTAATAATTCTATCGCGAGAAAGAGTCGCGTGCCACAGTTGTGCTAGAAGTGCTGGTGTGGAATTATATATTTTACTCTATGCAATAAAAAATATGAAAATCCGTATTTAAGTCCGTATATTTTCATCATTGTAATGGATGTTTAAGCTTATTTTCTTTGCTCTAGTAGAAGAGAATTGAACAAATTTTGTCTTAAGAGTGTTAACTTGAAGCTTATTGCTATTTAACCATTTTATAACATCCCTCAAAGCATTATTAATATTTGTCTCATATACTTCAGTATTATTAGTATCATCGCATTCAAACAGTATGCTGGTATCGTCCGCAAAAAGTATGCGTTTTTGAATTGTCGCTTGTGGTAAATCATTAATATAAACTAAAAACAGCAGAGGGCCCAAAACACTCCCCCGGGGAACTCCTCTGTTGTTGTATTTAATGCTGGAATCATATTCTTTCATAGAGTTTGTTACTTCGTCCATTTTTGCTATTCTAGTTATTTGTTGTCTGTTGCATACAAATGCTCTTAACCAATTATTAGCTGTACGCCGTATGCCATATTTATTCAGCTTATGCAGCAGTATTTATATTTGCAGCAATACAAATAAATACTTGATACTAAAGTAAAAAGACGTGTCTGGCTAGATACGTCTTTCAGCGTAGTAATTTATTAAAACGTCTTTTTTACTTAGTAATAATACGCATAGCGCATTTTAGTTAACGAAATAAAAAGGACGCCTTTAGCCATTAACTGCTTATTTAGAGGCCTTATTCCTTTAAAAATGCTGATTGTTTTAGAAATTTTCACTATGATCAAACACGTTTCTTAACATATTTCTGATGTTACTACCTAGAAGGGCTATTGGCCTTACCTAACCTTACAGTTTGAATTTTTCATTGATAATTTTGTTTTCAAAACTAAACTAATTTAACAAAATTCACGCGGAAAATTAGTTTTTACAACTTATTTTCGACTGCACGCAATGAAAGCATTAAATAGCTATGTTACTAGAACTCGGGGAAAGGTATAATTGACTTCAAAAAGTGGGTTGAAATTATCAATATATTTGTCATAGTATGAAAATTTTTTTTTTTAAGGAATAAGGCCTCTTAACGTAGGTTGTAAGTAAAACATCGACCAACTTAAAAAGAAAAAAGCACATACGTCTGTAACGCATTTTGATTTTTGATGTTTGACCAGCCTTAACACTTGATACTTACCATATTTTAAAGCAAATAAAGAATATTTCATTTCATTTCATTTCATTATTGTTGAAGCGAAGGAAGTAGGTAATTGCTGGGTGATACGACCTTAGGAGTCCATATAATTTAATACGAAGCCAGCAATTGTCCTTCCAGCTGAGACAGATACAGTGCATTTCTCAAAAATGCAAAAAAAAATCTTTTTTTTTAGATAGGTACTTACCTACAAGTAAGTTTTAGTTTTACCGCTATATGTCAAAACCGAATTCTTGCATTGACTACTTTTTATTTGTTTTAATAAAAAAGTGCAAGTGTATTTTTGTTCCGAAAACGTCAAGAGCTATTTGAAGCAACTAAAAAGCCGTAGCTACTGATTTTAGCTCATGTACTTATGCCTTTTCTATATGGCCGTTTTTTTTTAAAGTTTCGTACCCGTCTCCTTAAGGTGATTGACGTTGTTTCCATAGAAACAGCGAGATTGACACCTGAGCGTTTGCTCTGAAAAGAGCAGGTTGTTTGTCTCGAGAAAGACAGTTGTATAAATATATCTTTAGTCAGCATCGTCTTCTCTCTTCGATCTTCAAGTTTCGAGTCTTCGAGCTGAAGCACAGGAGACACGCTGGGACGAGTGAACACGATGAGCGCTGGCGACGAAAAAGGTGGCGCGCTTTTGCTCGCATTAATTTATAGGCGCGCGATCGCGCGCACACAAGCTCAGTGTTACGTAACCGCAACAGTTTACGACACGTATACACTCTCTCCATCGAAGCGCCATTTTGTATCCCCACCAAGTAGCATCATGCTGGGTGCTACCTACTCTAATTCTATTGTAAATATTTTGTATAAAATAAACCAAATTTTTGTAAATCAATTATCTCAAATCACACTACAAACGGAGTTTCTCTACAACCAACTCTCTTCCCTAAAAGCCGTAGCTACTGATTTTAGCTCATGTACTTATGCCTTTTCTATATGGCCGTTTTTTTTAAAGTTTCGTACCCGTCTCCTTTGAAGAAAATGTATATTTTAATACGACAACTCTTTAAATTTAAAGAAAAGCAAACTAATATATTTATGTATATTTATTACAGCAGACTCAAAATGTACACCAGACATCAAAACACGAATAGGTTTAGCAAACGTGGCTGTTAAAAATAAAAGTAATTTAATGACTGCAAATAATCAAATAAATCCCAGAAAATAAAAAGTTAATAAACGAAAACTGTATAAATATAGAAAACTATGCACTATGGGTGTAAACATCGATCATGATCATGACGCAAAGGGACAGGAAGGTACTGACAACCTTCGAAATGTGGTGTTGGCGAAGCATTTAGCAGTAATTGGTTGAATTGAACACCATAAGTCCGGTCCAGTCCAGGGATAGTGGCGCTACAAACAGCTTTCATATGGCAATAATTTAAATTATTAAACGTCAGTAGCGATTTGTCATAGACCAAATTGAAAACATTGCTTACCTGAATGCTGCTCAATCCTTCGTTCTTCTTGCGAAATAATTACTGAATTGTATTGAAAAAATCTTGACATCATTATGAACAGTTTTGGCTTTATTATGAAAAAAAAATACTTAAATGGAATATCTAGTCCCGTTTCCTCTTTGTTTACATCAGTGACATTCACTGACTTTCCAACGTTAGTTACCAAAAATGTGTCGTTGCCAGTAAAGTAGTACCACTAAAAATCCGCATTATGGCGTGGGTTGAAAAACATCCTGTTAGAGTATACATACTATATCAGCTACACCGACAGGAGTTTGAGTCTTAAATTTATGATGATGAAGAAAAACTTAAAATTTCCTTCAACTGCCTGGACGCATCTGATTCGATCCTACCGCGAGCCCCCTTTACCCAGCACGCTTAGCTATACTACGTGAAAAGACGCTATACTGACACTTGCGCCTGACTTAATGTGACTTAAATGGTGATTTCACTAAGATGAAAGGGCGCAACTACGCAGAACCGTCTTTTCTTCATATTACCGTGTAGAAGCGCCATTTCTTTTTATGAAACAGTATCGCCTGCTAAGTTAGAAAATCACTCGCACATTGGAGAGCGAATAATTACAGAAATACAGAATCGCAGTCACAGAGAGAAAAATATCGTACTTGTAGGACTACCAGCGCCAAACTTAACTAGCGCCGAAGAAAACATGGCTAAAGATGAAGGCGATATACTGCACATGATAACCACGTTCAATGAAGACATCCCAAAGCCAATAAAAATCTTCAGAATTGGAAAATACTCCCAGAGCAAGGACCGTGTCATCAAAATATGTTTTGATACACCAGATCCGGCCAAAGCACTACTTCGCAACAAAACCATGCTACCGGAAACAGCGAACGAATAAAACATAGAACACGAGCTTCATACAAAATTACAATCAAAAACCGGCCCAACAGTCGAAATGCGCATGCTCACCGGTGTACCAATCACAGCCACTCAAATGTTTTCAATTACGCATAACAAATAAATGTGATTCGTCAATTTCCGAATAGCCAGCTGTGATTCGACAAAACGCATGACATTTGTCTATGGTAATATGGCGGTGACAGTGAAAACTCATAATTGGTGAATCGTTAATGCAATAAAGAGCCATTTTTGTTTCCTTCATTATAAATCTTGAATGTTAAGGTTATTTCTTACATACGAATCCCTTATAGGGATAAGTTCGCCTTTGTACCTATATGTTAATTGTAATAGATGTATTTTTTACTGTTTTTGTGTACAATAAAGCGTTTACTTACTTACTTACTTACGAATTTCAAAAAAAAAATACATCTTTTAAGGAATCCTTGTTTGTTCCTTGTTGTTACTAATACTTTGAATGATTATTATTAATGCGTGCTGAAACTGCTGTATATATTATTATTTCTCCTTCTTTGTAATAACTAATATTTTACATGTAAAGTCGATACAATCTTTGTAGTGAAAAAATATCAAACATAATTAGGAACTTATACGTTTTCCTACCGGACTGACGGAAAACGCATAGCCTTTTAGGGACGGTCTTATACAAGCACAAAAGCCCGGCTTGCCCTAGTAATATTAACAAACGATAAAAAATGATTTACTTGAACAATATAAAATTGCGCGCCGTGTCGTGATTCATAATTTAAAATTTTGTCGATGCCACGTGGTTCAAAATGTGTCCGCGCACCGACCGCGCCGCGCTATGGCTCGTCGCCATTCTATGTCACCGCTAGTCATCTCCCTCGCACGCGTTGGCTTGCAATCGGGCTTCATACCGCTAACTCTAACCTATGTATCAACATAACTATACGGTCTATACGTTGCTTCAAGTGAAGTGAAGTTAGATACGGACGTTATTATTCTAAGGATACGGATCGGCCACTTGCAAATTTCGTGTAAACAGGAGTGATTTAACTTCACGTTGTTTAGAAATATTTAGTTAGTGTAGTGTTTGTTTGAGCGTAGTAATAAGTAGAAGTAGGTAATATTATAGATAGTGATCGTGTTTTGATTTTGTTTGTTGTTGTGATTACTGTGGCTTTAAACAATGGAAGGAGTTGTTCCGTGCAATTGTGATGAGTTAAAGTGTGCAGGTATTTTAATAGTTAAAGGAAAGGTAGGCACTCTAACTTTCGCTCAGAAAAAACAGCTCATATTTTCCCCAAAAACCACGCCCAACGTGTGTATTATTGAAATTGTACTTTGAACAGTAACGCGGCAATAAAATGGATTTACCCATAAGCCTAGGCACGCCAGTGATTGCATTACTTTTTTCAAACATCGTATATAAATTAGTCATATGGCATAACACCATCCCTATACAAAATCTGTTCCGTAAAATAAATTAAATTAATATGTGTACGGCTTTATTTACGTATGAAAACTGATAACATATTTTTTTTGTATTTTCCTGAGTGATTAATACACCATTTCACTGAACATTATGGCATATTTTGTTACTTTGAGACTTCACATATTTCACGTAATGCAACTGTTCGGCTACGTCGCCATTTGCAAACTAGACAGCCGTTTGACTCAAAATTTACGCCCCGCCTTAACTGACACAAAATCCGTGGGGCCATTTTCCGACGCTAGTTAGGCTTCTATGTTTTATTCGTTCGCTGACCGGAAAACATTAAAATCTACTCAGACCAAACGCCAGCTCAAAAAAACTACCTGAAAACCTTGAGAGATGAACTCAAACGGCGAGAAAACAATGGCGAAACGGGTCTTACTATCAAATATTTCTATGAGATGCCGACAATTGTTAAATCAGCTTCAAAAACCCACCAATAAGCTACATACTGAGCGCCGAGGTCAGAAACACATATGAGATATTGGACAGTTACAAGGATTTTCCAAAAAACAAATCACGTTTTCACCTCACTCGCTCGGAAAACCTCTGTTTATAGGGCGAAATCTGCGTGCAAAAGTCTATTTTATCCGCTAGCGTGCAAAAGTCATTTGAATTTCGAACACGACGATTTTGATTCTCTGTGGTGCATGTAACTTTTTTATATTTAAGACTCCTTCAACGCGTGACTGATTTCATCAGTCTATAAATCTTCGAATAACCAATCAACGCAAGCTAATAAAGGGCGATCTGGTCTGGCCGGCTAAAATTATATTATGTACGTTTGAATACTTCTTTTAAAAAAATATATATCTACAATATCACGTCCAGAAACTTGGTTTGTGGTTACAGATTTTTAAGTTTTTATTTTTCTACACTTTATTTTATGTTGAATATGTTTATATATATTAATAGTAAGTATTTCAGTTTCATTTACATATTTTGACTAGTAAATATATTAAAGACATCACAAATTTTAATATTTATTTGTTATAAAAGTTAGAACATAAGAGTGTAATTTCTGAACGCACCCGAGTAAAAAATAAATAATTAAAAAGTTGGAAGTTTTCACAATTCACGTAAACAACATAAATTGGTTCTGTGGAGAATACATACTGTTGTCTTACTTTATAGAAATATGGAAAACAAGAAAGTTACGCCCAATTTGGAGTATTTTTTCAATGCTAAAAGCCTGCATTAAAACGAAATAGGATTTGTTATAAATATTTGGAGACGATAATAAGTAATTTACCGAAACTATTGGCGTTTTTAAAGAAGATAAAGCCGAAATAATCTCGTGCGGATCCCATCGTCCAAGAACTTCCAAAGCAAGTGTTATGGAAAATACTTCCGAGTGGCCAAATAATCCTTCCCAGAATGCCATTCTCCCACATTCACAACGAATGTGTCAAGTAGTTTCAAATACAAATATAATATAACAGTGCTTAAGAAAAACTCAACGATAAAATATACACAACGCCGACGATAATACAAATTACGGCCATATTACTTTTAATTTTTAATATGTGTGCTTCTCTCGTATTTATTTGGTTTGGATTTGAGTGTGTTAATGTTTTAACTTTGATGTGTTAAATAGAATGCAAAATGAAATATGTGATGTATGTGATGTTTTAATTGTTTTTCTTGAACTTCCATGTTCCTCGCTGTAGTGAGGTGAAAAGTTGTGTGTTCCGCATGGCTGCAAAATTATTTAGCTTCTCGTGTCTTGAAAGCTTCGCTACGCTCAGGAATCTATCTTTGAACCATTCGCTTCGCTCATGGTTCAATCTTAGATTCCTTCGCTCGCTCAGCTTTCAATTTCAACACTCGCGCCAAATAACAACTTTGCAGCCTTGCATAACAAATAACTATTTACCTATCACGACCATTAAACAAACTATAATACCTCTAGGTATAATGAGAGAGCACTTGTTCAACTCATTTAAAAACAACTTGCTCAGTATGTGCTTAATAACAAATTGCTATTGTAAAATGTTAACAAATGAGTTGAACGGACGAATACTAATATTAATAAACAGGTGTACTATCTACTCAGTATTAACTTTTACCGGATCGTGTTACCTATATCATATAATTGTTATCTATTGTTCTCATGAAAGTGATGTACCTAATGTCTTTAATGAGAATAAATGTCTTTAAACCTCCACCCGAAACTGTCAATATTTTTCTAAAATAATAAAACGCTTTTGCTTAGATGTGTCTTTTTATTTTAGCATACATCAGAAATGCCTTTTTCATTCGTATTATACGCGGTATCCCGCAGATACGTTCGTTTTGATTGTAGGTTTCACAGGGTTCTGTTCATTTTTAGTCAAATTTAAAAATACTGGTAGATCCGTCTTTTTTTGCTGATTC
Source organism: Apotomis turbidana (assembly GCA_905147355.2). NCBI lineage: Eukaryota > Metazoa > Arthropoda > Insecta > Lepidoptera > Tortricidae > Apotomis > Apotomis turbidana. The sequence continues at coordinate 8,314,921 of LR990307.1, forward strand.
AGAATATGTATAGAACTCATTTTTGACAAAAATGTTAGATGCGCCCTTTTTCGTTACGACGGCAGCTCATCAACGTAGGGCCGAAACTACTGAACCTAGGAACTTCAAATTTGTAAAATAGATCAAGTATACTATGGAGGCAAGGAATTATAATAATAATAATATTTATTTATTTCAAGCATCAAGTACTCATATCTTGTTAGTAGCTTAGGAGTAAGTGTTAGTAAATAAGTAGTACAGTTACTATTATTATTTCATTGTACTACTGCTGGGAGCATGTAACCCACAACAGTGACGTAAGAAGGGACAGTCAATCCTGTCCCCTATCATGGTGAAGATATTGTTGGGACTGCCACGCACCCGGCGCACCAGAGATGCGGCTCTCTTACGCATGGTGGTATTAAAAGCAGTCGACCCTTGCTTCCGCGAACATCCCTGATGCGCTACAGAAGCGGGGCAGCCCCACCAACACCCGGAACGCGTTATTAAACTGGACCCGGAGAGCCCCATAGGCCCGTTGTGTGTATCGCAGCCAAAGGCTGCACGTATAAAGGGAGGTGCAGTAAGCTCTGAAAAGACTAATTTTTACCTCCCTCGTATCGTACAGCGCGTAAACTTGCGAGCAATCATGTTCGCCCTGACCGACAGGGCCCTCCGTTCCCGTTCAATATCAGAATCGTCCTTAAGGTCCCAAGTAACAATATGACCTAGATATTTAAAAGAATCGACTCTGCTTAATGGTTCGCCATATAGGTCAATGCGTGGCACCTCGACTGTTCTACTACGTCCGACCTCAAAGACCATATACTGGCTTTTAGAAACGTTATACCGAAGTCCATGGCTAGCAGTATAAAGTTCGCACATACGCAATAGTTTTCTAATGCCACATACCGACGCACTCAGCAGAACCATGTCGTCAGCATAACTTAAATTGTTGACACATATATCGTCAATATGACAACCGATGTGCATTCTGCTGAGTGCCTCGAGTAGCCCGTTAATATATACATTAAAGAGTGTGGGAGAGCTTAACCCCCCCTGTCTCACCCCACACTCCAGTTTGTATGGCTCAGACAATGCATCCGCCCATCTAACGCTGTTGACCTGATTTCCGTACCAATACTTGAAAATTCGTATTGTTTCATTAGGAATTTCAAGGTCCTCAAGCTTCTTCCATAGGATTTCATAGGAAACCAGGTCAAAAGCTTTAGATAGGTCGAGAAAACATGCATACACCGGCGACTTCCTGTCTACATAATATTTAATAGTGTGCTTCAGACACAGGATGGCACTTTCCGTGGATAATCCCAGCCGAAAACCGAACTGATTGTGACTTAACCTAACGTACTTGTTTAGCTGTGTATTAAGCAGACTATCCAAAACCTTGGCGATAATAGTCGCGAGAGATATCGGCCTATAGTTACTTTTGTCGGATAAATCTCCTGTCTTATTTTTAACTATGGGTACCACTATCGTTTTCATTAATTCGTCGGGCAAAAATGAGTGTCTCATGCATAACGTATAAAACATAGCAAGCAATCTAGAAATGTGTGGCCCTGCATGTTGGAGATGCTCAATGCTGAGACCATCATGACCAGGGGACTTGCCTCTGGAAATAGAGTTAATGGCCTTACTCACATCGTTTGCAGTAAATCCCGGTTCCATTACTTCGATGCTGGTCCCAGCATTAACCCCCTCCTCCAGCGTAGGCATTAAAGGAGATTTTACAAAGAAATGGTCCTTGAAAAGGTTAGCAATTTCCTTATAATCATTTTTACCGTTGACGCCTACTGGGAGGCCAGGCTGAAGCTTCATCCTATTCGTTGCCTTCCAAAATGCACGGAAATCCTTCTTAGAGTGATGAGACGCAATGATGTCCATTTTCACTAATCACTATTAACGGCCGGTCATTCGTTACGCGAACATTGAAATTGATATTTGTATAACTTAGATTTCGTTATTAACTTGTAATTGTAACTGTTGTGTTTTGGTTACATTATATTAATTGTATTTGTTGATCTCCGAGTTTCCTTCCGACGCCTGCAACCTTCTATCAAGACGATATAGACAATATAGTCAAATTCATCCCATATTCAACTATACTGGTAATATTACTAGTAATTAAATACTAATCACTATTAACGGCCGGTCATTCGTAGTTATTTTAATAGCGCATAAACGAGGATTATCGCATTGCAACACTGACACATCGTAGAAAAGTGCACTCCTCCACAATATGCCTACCCCGCCGTACTTTCTCCCGCGAAGCACCCCCGCCGCCGTATCGACTGCCGAGGTTCCCGTCGCACCAAATTCACTGTGGATACCATTTAAATACGGGATCTCTTCCGGCAACAACCACGTCTCCTGCAGGGCCAGAATGTCAACTGATCGACACAGCTCCCTAACATAGTCAACGGAACGTTTAACACTTTTACAGTTAAAACTAGCGAATGTGTATGTGGTCGTACATGCCATTATTTATAAATATTGTCGCCGGCAGAGCTACCTCTGAACGTTTTTCTGTACGTGAAATGTACGAACTTGCGAAATATTATACCTTTCGGCCATATATTTTTATCCAAAAACAAAGGAATTTTCACTTCGCTGACAAAAAATTTATATACTTTATAATCCGTTGACTTTCTTATTTCAATTTTCTCAAGCAAAACAGTTTCGTGTGTTTTTTGTTGAATGTAATTTACTATATCGGGCTCTTTTGTGTCTTTGTGAATATTCGTAATAAACATAGGAATCTTACGTTCCGCAGCTTTAAAATTGCAATCTGTTATGCTCGCAACACCCATCTGGCCTTTGTAGCGATTTTGTTTCTTTTTCCGGTTAACTACGGTTTGCCATTCTTGCGCTGCGCCTAGCGTATTTGTTATGTTATCGTTATTCGGTGCACTTGCACTGCCCGCGGGAGCCGCATCGCCCGGCTCGGTCAGCTGGTTGCCGCTATGACTCATTGCACTCGCTTCTACAGACGTCGCCGGCGGCTTATCTGGTACCGCTGTTGCTTGACTACCCGAAACAACAATTGATCGATACTGATCGTTTATGCTTGTATTTACATTACTGGGCGGTGACAATGTAGTTTTGGCCACTTCGCTAAAAGTAGAATTATGGAGATTTGACATCCCTGTTGGTCCGCTGTCCATACACCAGGCACCTCGCTTTACATTTATATTACACATGGATAATCGCGCTGGTGCACTACTGGTCATACTAAGAACATCCTTTTTTAATGTTTCCAACTCATTAACCGTAGCATAAGTAGACTTGACGTTGTTCATATCGTCTTGAAGCCGTCTAATGTCCTTAAGTAATTTCGTACAGTCTATGTGATCCAAAGTCATCGGTGGTAGTTTTTCCAACTGTCGGGCCACAAACACAGGCATTGCTTCAGAATCTACCGTTCTAAACACACTTATGATGTCATTTAAATCCCGTTCTTCCTTGCCATCTCCTTTGCGCAGAACTTTTTGCTTATATTCTGGAAGTGCGCCGAAGAGTATATAACGTCTTCGAATTTTGAATTTCTTCGCTTGTGAAAGACGTCACACATAACTTCACGATAGTGTCTTTATCAGCCACAGATATTTTGTTCTGAATATACGATAGCATTTCGTCTATGACGATATTGCAAACGTTACACTTAATTGTATTCGACATAATTGCGACACTCGCGCGTAGATCTATCAATGCGTCCATGCGTCACCGCTGAGCGCACGCGCGAGACTGCAGAGAATAATAAGGAATATTTCAAAATTCATCCCCTAAGGGGGTCAAATTAGGGTTGAAAGTTTGTGTGGAAATCGTAACAGATACAAAAGTTCATATACAGATTTTCCATCTAAAAACAAGAAAACTAATATCAGGATTTTGGAAAAGTCATCCTTTAAGGGAGTTAAATGGGAGGTGAAAGTTTGTATGAAGAACCTGGGATTCTTTGAGCAGAATCCAAAAGGGATTAAATGGAAAGTAAATCTTTATATGAGAAACGTGGCCTTTTTTGAGTAAGTGGTGCAGCGGGGGGCTCTTCGGCCAAAACTGAGGATATTGATTTTAGCGTTTTAAAAATTCAACCCCTAATGAGGTAAAGTAAAAGGTGAAAGTTTGTATGACGAGTTTGGGACTCCTTGAGTAACAAATGGTAATATTTCGTGTATAGGTTTGTCAATACAAAGTAAGGCAACAACTTTCACCATTTTTGGAAATTCACCCCCGAAAGGGATTAAATGGAAAGTGAAACTTTGTATGAGAAGCGTGGCCTTTTTTGAGTAAGGGGCGCAACGGTGAACACTGCTTCAAAAACTGAGAATATGGATTTCAGCGATTTTAAAAATTCAACCCCTAATGGGGTAAAGTGGAAGGAGAAAGTTTGTATGAAGAGTTTGGCGTTCCTTGAGTAAGAATGGTAATATTATATATACAATAACAAATGTATGTATGTTCTTCTATACACAATAACAAAACAACATTCAGAATTTTGGGAAATTTATCCCCCAAAGGAGTTAAATGGAAAGATGAATTTTGTATGATAAACGTGGTCTTTTATATAAGTAAGGGGCGCATTATTTTGCGTGCAGATTCTTCATCTAAAACTGGAAATCAAGCATTCAGCGTTTTTGAAATACAACCCCTAATGGGGTAAAGTGGGAGGTGCAAGTTTGTATGAAGAGTTTGGGATTCTTTAAGTGAGAATGGTAATATTTCGTGTATAGCTTCTTCTATACAAAGTAAGTAAACAACTTTCAGCATTTTAGGAAATTCACCCCCGAAAGGGATTAAATGGAAAGGAAATCTAGTATGAGAAACGGGGCCTTTTTTGAGTAAGGGGTGCAGCGTGGGGCTCCTTGCTAAAACTGAAAATATTGATTTCACCGTTTTTTAAATATCAACCCCTAATGGGGTAAAGTGGAAAGTGAAAGTTTGTATGACGAGTTTGGGATTTCTTGAGTAAGAATAAATAAATAAATATAAATATTATGGGACAATCATACGCAAATCGACCTAGTCCCAAACTAAGCAAAGCTTGCACTATGGGTACTAGACGACGATGTACGTAAAATATAAATACATATATAGATAACATCCATGACCCAAGAACAAATATTCGAGTTCATCGTACAAATATTTGCCCCGTCCGGGATTCGAACCCGGGACTGCCGGCTCAGTAGGCGGGTGTCTGCCAACTGCGCCAACCCCGTTGTCAAAAACAAGAATAGAATGATAATATTTCGTGTATAGGTTTTTCAATACAAAGTAGGGAAACAACTTTCACCATTTGTGGAAATTCACCCCCGAAAGGGATTAAATGGAAAGTGAAACTTTGTATAAGAAACGTGGCCTTTTTTGCGTAAGGGGCGCAGTGGGGGACACTTCATCAAAAACTGAGAATATTGATTTCAGCGTTTTTGAAAATTCAACCCCTAATAGGGTAAAGAGGGAGGTAAAAGTTTGTATGAACAGCTTGGTATGGTAATATTTCGTATGTAGGATCTTCTATATTGGAAATGTTTTATTCACCCTACTCTATCTACCCTCGGCAATCAAGAATGGCCTATCGGTGCTCTTCGCAGATGATATACCACAGTCATGGTTAGCGCAAAAACATACGAACAGCTCGCCGGTAAAATTCATGAAGCTTGTGTGCAACTGCAGAAATGGTTTTCGTCGAATGGCTTATTACTAAACGTATCAAAGTCTAATGTCATGGTATTCTCGGGCAGGAACATCGCAAAGCCCCCATGCATTAAAGCCGTCCCGATGCCATTGTGTAGTGAATGCAGGTTTCTTGGATTCATGCTTGACTCAAACTTGAACTGGAAGTGCCATGTAGACAAGCTGTGCGACAAGTTGAGTAGTGCTGTCTGTGCTTTAAAGAAATTAAAACCGTTAATATCAAGTAATGCATTAAAGTCTGTATATTTTGCACATTTTCATTCAATCATGTCATACGGTACTGTTTTTTGGGGAAATTCCACTGATGCTCAGCGAATTTTGATACTCCAAAAACGAGCACTTCGAATACTGGCCGGAGTAGAACCCAGGTATTCTTACAGGGATCTCTTCATAAAGTACCGCATTATGACTCACTACTCACTTTATTTATGTGTCAAGTTATCGGGCAAATTAATACGTTCTACGGGGAGACTTAAGACAGCCCCGCGTCACATGGCATTTGCAACAAAAATAAAACCCGCGCGTCATCGGCCCAACGTTCTATGAACATCTACCCGACGAGTTGCGGAGACGAGGACGAGGAGCGAGTTGCTTAAAACGGAATCAAGAAAGCAAGTCTAATCAAACTTTAAAGGATTCTAAAGAGATGGTGACCAAACCAGAGGGGAAGCACGAAGAAAAAACCTCGCACAACAGAAAGAAGAAAGGAAGACTGATAAAACTTTTAAGCAACGCGAAGAGATGGCATTGAAAAAGACGGGGGAGCTCGGGGGACTTTGTCCGCAATTGCACAGACAAAACCTTCGGTTTCCCCGAAGAGATCACCGAAGCGTAGCCAGTTCACCGACGCGAGCAGATCTACATCGGGCCCCGTAAGGGCCTTGTAGAACCACCCGTGTAGCTCCTTGCTTTTCCATACAACCCTGCGGTCATCGGTGCTAAGCACCTATGGTCTGCGCCTGCGTGTTTTGGTCTTGTTTGTTTATTATTATATTATTACTAGCTGTGCCCCGCGGTGTTACCCGCTCATCCCACGGGAACACTAAATTTATTCGGGATGAAAAGTATCCTATGTCCTTCCCCGGGACTTAAACTATCTATATACCAAATTTCATCTAAATCGGTTCAGTGGTTTTAGCGTGAAGAGGTAACAGACAGACAGACAGACAGACAGACAGACACACTTTCGCATTTATAATATTAGTATGGATTTGATGGTCCGTCAAATCCGCCGTGGATGTTACCGTCTGGCCCGCCCGCCCGGTGTTCAGAATCGGCGAATCCTTACTACTCACGTCGTTGCACTCGTGACCGAAATGCACTGCGTATATGTGCATTGCAGAAATGCATTTGGACAGCTGTTTATTTTGAACAATGCGCAAATGGCAGAACAATGAAATGGCGAGTATAAAAAGGATGACGCGCGCGCTGCGGGCACCACTATCGAGCAGAAACGGGAACCGGCATCATGAAATTCTTCTACTTCTTCCTCGTTCTTCTGTTGGTGAGTACCGTGAACTGGGGCGATTTACAACTGTGGGGTGACACACCATTTGCGAAAAACAACTCATTCGAAAGAACACCAGTTAATTTTTCAATTGGATGTTAGATAATAATAATATAACAAATATGATACAACTGTTTTTTCGCAAATATTGTGAGGAGAGTTCATACTCTTGTCGTGATCACATGACAATAGGGAAGATTGGGGAGTAAATGGAATAATGTTCATCAATAGAATTAAATTCATAAGAAGCTCAACCTAATAAAATGTATAATTAAGCATTCACGATAGAAATTACCTAGTTATTGAACGGGCGTTTACAAAAACAACATATAACGAACATTTTGGCAGATTCGAGTTATTGGTAACTATAGTGTTAGTTATTTTGTTTTCGTAAAATATCCCTTCAATGGATACGGTACTATGTACTTTACATCGTGAATGCTTGATTACACATTTTATTAGGTTGAAATACTTCGGTTTTCGGATTTGATACAGTTAATTAACACCTTCCTACTCCCTACACTACTATATTGTCCCTTTTTAAGGTTCCGTAGTCAACTACCTATTTTTTTTGTTCCAACAAGTAGATATTATATGAGAGTTCTGGCACATGCGGCGGCGGCGCAACCGTATATTAGCTAGCTCGATGTCGTAGTAGTTCCAAAAAAATCCGCAGTAGCGCCACTGTCGCACATTAGTTTCAAAGGTGGCTCAATGTCGTCGTAGTTCTAAAAAAAATCCGTAATGGTGCTACTGTTATCCGCAGTGGCGTCACTGTCGCACATTTAGTTTCAAAGCTGGCTCGATGTCGTCGTAGTTCTAAAAAAAATCTGCAATGGCGCTACTATCACACATTAGTTTCAAAGCTAGCTCGATATCGTCGATATCGTAAAAGTCTTCAATGATATTTATAGATGGCGCCACTAGATGAATTGCTCAGTAGTTCTCGAAAATATGCTAGAGCTCGATATCGATATCATAAAAGTCCTCAATGATATTATAGATGGCGCCGCTAGGTGAATTGCTCAGTAGTTCTCGAAAATATGTTAGATGTCGCCATACTATAGATTCAGTATTCACACCCATACCAACATCTGGATCACATATGAATGAAACTGGAATATTAAATTTAGACACAGCAAGCGGAGAAGGAACTCATTGGTCTGCATATCTCAAAAAGGGTGATTATTAGGGTGAAGGGCTGTTAAAATAATATTTTTAACATTTTTATTTATTTATTCAAATTTATTTAACTTAAGAAGAGTGGGGAGACCTTTGTCTCAGCAGTTGAACATCATGGGCTCACAATAATAAACCCCCACAACACATATACAAACCACATTACGAACATCCTACAGAACACGGACAGATATACACCAGACACGTACATAAAATATATAAAATCGATACCATAAGCACACCACATCTACTCGTATACACAAGGATCAGATTACTTGGTTAAACTCGTATCTGGCTCTATAAAAAACCTAACATAAAGTTGTGATGGGAACAAATCCACATACATAATAATAATAATAATAATTTAAACTTTATTATACAAAACTAGAAGTCAATACAAATAGCAGACTTAATACTTAATGATATTCTCCATCAGTCAACTATAGAACTAAAACAGAGATATGCTAGATAGCAGACTTAATACTAAAGGGTATTATCTACCAACCAATCATAGAGCTAAACAGAGATACACTTGAAGTGGGATGCAAATCAGAAATCTGATGGTACAGAGAGCATCTAGGATGCAACTAAATATAAAATATATATTATTGAGTATATCAAAAATACAAACTTACATTTATGCACATAAAAATGTAAATCACATTTTCTTATATAAAAAAATAAGCACTAATAGTTGTAGTTTCGGAACATTCCTCTGATGTTTCCCCACCCACCGCTTAGAGTACTTAATCACCCGATCCTGGGTACTTAGCTCTCTTATACCTCTATAAGGATGCTCATAATATCCGCTGCCAAAATCATTTTCGAAACATCTCCACTTTCTAATGAGGTTCACACCATAGGTAACATCAAACCCGATACCTCTATTCCAAAACACCCCTTTCATGCATAGAACACTATCAAAACTTGTTATGATATATTGCAGCATATAACACATTGCAATATCACTGTTTTCACATACATTTCTAATAGTATTCAAAACTCGATCCTCTGCAAAATTCTTTTTAGTTATCATATCACATAATAATATAAAATCGATTTTCAAACTTTTATTTTTCCACACTTCAAAGTTTTCTCCTATATTATTTAAAGAGAGTCTATCATATTCAATTTTAATAAAACCATTTTGATGTAACATCCGTTTTAAGTTGATGCTTGAGGGTACGAGACAATCCACATCATCGTTTGCGTTAGTGTAGCCCAATGCATATGCAGGAAAACCTCCGGATATTGCTAGGAATGGCTGCTGCCAATCTTCTAAGACATCGAAAATCTTTTTTATCATTCGGTAAATAGCAGGTGCCTCCAAATGTAATACTGAGAGGATCTTCTTCCCAGCGTTTGAAGGCTCACAATCGTTATCACTCACCTCCAGTAGAGATAGGAGGAAACCGCTAATAATATTATGTTTCACTCTCTGAATATCATCCCACTTCCAACGAGTAAGACTATGATTTTTCAAAAGTAGCCGTGAAGCAATAGAAATACTAGGACACTGCATTATCAAGCAGCTGGTAATATGAATACAAGTCTGTACTGGATGAATGTCGAATAGTAAATAATATATAATATATTGCTTTCATTTTGCTTGATTTATATTAGTCATATAGACAGAGTCATTCTGCGGTTTATACGTGATAAGGAACTATATTATTATGCATAATTTATATAAGAAAAGCGGTGACAAACCTTTTTTAAATTATAACTAAGTTATTAAATGAATTATATACAGTATATTTTATATAGGCTATAGTTACTTTTTTTGTTTATAGCCTACGAAGGAGATGTTTTATATTTTCTAGCATCTTATTTTTCACATGATATAATGAATAGGGTAATGTTCTTCTTCCCAGGACTCAAAATATCTCCATACTGAATTTCATCTAAAACAGTTCATGAGTTACGACCCGATGATAAAACAAAAACTACAGCTGAATAAAAAATATTTATACAATATCAGTTATTTCAAATTCTAGCAGAAAACTACTAAATTAATAGAAAATGTCATTGTTTTCTATTTACTCTTTCCGTTTAATTGCCTACGAATTATTATAATCACATTTTGAATCTTGTGTTTTAGTATAGTTTAATAATATTAATTAATGTTATAGGTTAGTGTGCTCCTGAGTCAATTTGAATGCTGATGCATACCTATCATTGGTTCATAAACAGGTTATTGTGTCTGTGTATTTTATACTATTTACTTGGTTTTGTTTATGTACTGTTGGTGTGTCTTATAAATAAATAATAAATAAATAAATACTTTCATATTCATAGTATTAATATGGTTTAATATAAAAATTTATTTTATAAAAAGTTATCTATTCAAAAGAGACTGGATGTGGTATTCTGATATCAGAGTTTGAACCATAATGTAGACTATTCGTATCAAATAAGTAATAGTTAGAGTGGGGGTAATGAGTATATATACCTCATCTCACCACTTTTATTGTATTCCTTAAAGGTTTTTTGCTGCTGCGATAACTCTCTCTCTCCACCCAAGTAAAATGTTCTCCTGCGAATTCTGTGTTCATAAATTCTCGAGGAAATCTGACTTAAAACGACACGCTAGTTATTGTAAGATGCGAAGAGAGGAAGAGCGAACTGATAAGGTTAAGTGTTCTCGTTGTGAAAAGACGTTTTTACGTGAGGATGTTATGAGGAGACATCTTAAGACATGTCGAGATACCTGTGAAACGCAACAATGTGATACCTCACCCCCCATGAAGAAACTTAAACAACGATGTGAGACATGTAACATAGACGTTGCTAACCTTCATAGCCATCTTCGAAGCACTGCACATAAGAATAAGATATGTGTTGAAGTAGATGACCTCATATATTTATTAAGTTGTGCATACAAAGGACGTATCGCTAGTTATAGAGTCTTCAGTCATAAATCTCATCTTACCCCCCAGGATTTTATGAATGATGTTGAAGAGCGAATCATACGATTAATCACTAATAAACAGCAATGTGAGTATGATGGTTCAGTGAAAGTGAACCTTGAGTTATTCGCTGAATATATAAAATGGATGAAGGATGATGATGATGATGAGGAAAAAAAAGAAGCTATAGATATTAAATCTTTTAATACAAAAAACAGAGTAGTGCTGCTAGATGGCGGTGATATGAAGACGATATATAAGCTATTTACGGATGAGATAAGCTCTAAAACGGATGAGTTCCAAGAACGTGACAGCGGATGGGCGATAAGTAGAGTTCTCTATTTGGAAGTTAACATCAATAAATTTAGCCCGCTCAAAGGATCATCATATATACCCCTCCCAAAGTGGGTGCAGGACAAGCATGCCTGTGTGAATATGAAGAACACTGATGACGCATGTTTTGCTTGGGCGATTACAAGTGCCCTCTACCCCGCAGATAAACATATCGAACTCCCATCATCATATCCCCATTATAAGAAGATACTTAACCTCGAAGGAATATCTTTCCCAATGTCTCTGAGCGGAATTAAGCGTTTCGAAGAGCAAAACGATATAAGTATTAACGTGTTTGAAATCAGTGGGAAAATAATCGCAGGCCCCTTATATCACACTCAGCGGAAGCGTGATAAGCATGTAAATCTTCTTATGATCGAGGATGGTGATCATATGCATTACTGTTGGATAAAACATTTAAGTAGATTAATAAGTAGTCAGCACTCTAACCATAATGGTAAAATATGGTTATGTGATGGGTGTCTGATAACATTTTCAAAAGAAATTTATTATCGAGAGCATATAAAACGTGATTGTTCACATGTTAAAACGATTATACCGGATGAAGGAGAAAACATTCTAAGATTTAAAAATTATCGAAATCAATTACAAGCGCCGATAGTCGTTTACGCTGACCTTGAAGCATTATTGAGACCTATATCTAACTGTTCACCATGTGATTCTTCCTCATATACTCTCAATTATGAGTTACATGAACCGAATAGTTTCGGTTATTTAATCAAGTGCTCATATGATGATTCGCTATCGAAATATATAACATATCGCGGTGAGGGCTGTATGAAAGAGTTCATTCACTCTTTAGAGATAGAGCTAGCACCTTATGTCGATAAAATCAGCAAGGTAGAACCAATGCATCCTCTCACACAAAAACAGCATAAAGATTTTAATTCAGCGATTAATTGTCATATTTGTGGAGGCGTGTTGGATGGTGATAGGGTACATGATCATTGCCACCTCACGGGGAAGTTTAGAGGAGCCGCTCATTCTAAATGTAACTTGGATTATAGACTCACAAACAAAATTCCTATAGTAATGCATAATTTTAGCGGTTATGACTCTCATTTTATAATTAGATCGCTGAAAAAGTATGAAAATGTGAATATTATACCTAAAAATAAGGAAAACTTTATATCGCTTATTATAAAGAGCTCTGCCTTAAAGCTAAATCTTAGGTTTATAGATTCCTTTAGATTCATGGCATCGTCACTAGATAAACTAGTGCAAAATCTATCGAAAAATCAGCTCAGTAACATAACATCGCATTTTCCCTCTGATAAAGTAGACTTATTAACTCGTAAGGGAGTTTTCCCCTATGAGTATGTGAGCGATTGGAGCATACTCGATGAAACATGTTTACCTCATAAAGAAGCATTTTATAATAAGCTAACCGATTCTCACATCTCTGATATAGATTATCAACATGCACAAAAGGTGTGGGAAACGTTTAATATTAAGACTCTAGGTGAATATTGTGATCTTTACCTAAAGACAGATGTATTAGCTGATGTATTTGAAAACTTTCGTAAAATCTGTATGGATGTATACAAGCTAGACCCCGCTCATTATTATACTGTACCTGGATTAAGTTGGCATGCAATGCTAAGGTATACTAACATCGAGTTAGAACTCCTCACTGATATATCAATGATAAAGTTTATCTCGTATGGAATACGCGGTGGACTGAGTCAATGTTGTGGGAAACATGCACTAGCAAACAATAGATATATAGAGAGTTATGATGCTAATATACCATCTAATTATATAGTTTATTTAGATGCTAATAATTTATATGGATGGGCGATGTCACAATATCTACCCGTGGGGGGTTTCCGCTGGTTATCTCAAGAGGAAATAGTTAATTTCAATATAAGTAGCTCGCACGCGGATGGTGATAGGGGTTATTTCTTAGAAGTGGACTTAGAGTATCCAGCTATCCTACATGATACACATAATGATCTCCCGTTTTGTCCTGTGAATAAGATTCCTTCAATTGGTAGCAGTAAGACTACCAAATTATTAGCTACATTAGAGGAGAAAAACAATTATATTATACACTATCTAAGCTTAAAACAAGCTATAAAACATGGATTAGTAGTAAAAAGGATCCATCGTGTCCTATCCTTCAACCAACGTCCTTGGCTTAAATCATATATCGATCTAAACACGCAAATGCGTATGAAAGCAAAAAACGCTTTTGAAAAAGATTTCTTTAAGCTGATGAATAATGCAGTGTTCGGTAAGACTATGGAAAATGTTGATAAAAGGGTTGATGTACGTTTCGTTGGCGCATGGGAGAGTCGAGGTAAACGATTAGGAGCACGTGCTTTAATCAGTCGATTAAATTTTCATAGTTCCACTATAATTAACGATGATATTTCAATAATACAGATGATGCGAAATAGGGTAAAGTATGATAAGCCCATATATATAGGATTCACAGTGCTAGAGATAAGTAAAATTCTTATGTATGAATTTCATTATGATTATATGATACCTAAATATGCTAATAATATTCAATTGTTATATATGGATACAGACTCTTTTATATATAATATTAAGACTCATGATTTTTATGAGGATATTAAACCTGATATTATTAACCGGTTTGATACCTCAGATTTTAATATGAATAATATTTATGCTCTACCTCAAGTCAATAAGAAAGTGATAGGGAAAATGAAGGATGAGGCTAATGGTGAAATAATTAAGGAATTCATAGGTGTCCGATCGAAATGTTATTATGTAGAAAAAGCAGGTGGGGATGTTATAAAAAAAATTAAGGGTATAAAGAAAAATGTTATAGCAAAAACTGTTTCCGGTGAAGATTATTACAACTGTATAATGAATGCTCCACCACAGTATAGAAAAATAAATATGATACGCAGTAAATCACATCAGTTATATACTCAAACCATTAATAAAATAGCTCTAGATAATTATGATGATAAACGATTTCCTATCCCCAACAGTAAACATCAAACCTTAGCATTAGGTCATAATCGAATAGATCGATATTATGATCTATTCATTGATTTACCCAACTGATTCCCATCCTCTACTGTTTTTTCTCTGTGTTGAAGTATGTAATTAGTAGCTAGAATAATATATGTATGTTATTTAAATAAAATATTTCAATATATACTGATGTTTTATTATATTCTCCTTCATCATTATCATCATCATCATCATCATCATGATTATAGTCTTTACAAATTTTTTAGCTATTTCCCATAGTTTTAAAAATAAATTAGCAGCCGACTTATAGAGATAGCTAACAGTAATTTAGGAAGCGGATGGGGTCTTGATAAACGCTTATTAACAGCACTAGTGTTGTACTCTCAATATAAGTATTTTATGTATCAATATTACATTTAACTATTTAAAAAATAAAACAAAAATCGAATATTATTGTTGGGTGATGCAATAAATAGTCGGTAACAGGAAAAATATATAATTGATATGTACTGTGCTGGATTCGAGGTGTGTGATTCATACAATTAGTAGATGTTCAAAACAGGAAGATGTAGCTTGCCAATAACGGTTGGCTGATGTAATAAGCGGTGGTAGCTTAGTGGTTAGCGCATACGACTTTCAATCCGGAGATCGCGGGTTCGAACCCGGCCCCGTACCAATGAGTTTTTCAGAACTTATGTATGGAATGTCATTCGTTATTTACCACTCGCTTTTCGGTGAAGGAAAACATCATGAGGAAACCACCTAAGTCCAATAAGGTCTAGTTTCCCCCTCTGAGTTGAAAGGTCAGATGGTAGTCGCTTTCATAAAAACTATTGCCTACGTCACATCTTAGGAGAAGTGTAGGTATATATATTATATATTTGTTACATAAATAGCCGTTAGTTAATTGATTATTAAATGAAGCGTTTAGAAATTTGGCAATGTTTCTTGGATCAGAAAGTTTTGGTATATGTTTTAATGAGATTATGATGCCAGGTATTTTGTAATGGGATGTAAATGTCAGGTGTTTTGTGGGGGGTGTACTGAGCGGATAGAGTATAAATGAGTGTAAGGTTGAGCGATGTTGTGAGTTCTAACTAGAAAGCGAGCGGATTTTAGTGAAATGTTTTTATCAAACTTGTTACCGTTGTCAATATTGTTGACTATTGAGTCATTCGATGGGAGTGAAAAAAAGAATGTGACATTATCGCCTGAGATACGTGATTATTATCATCCTCAATGTACTTCAGCAAGCGAGTGGTTTTTGACAAAAGCGTTGGTGTTGGATAAAACGGATGGTGTTATGCGAGGAGAGTGGCTTATAAAATTGTTTATGGCACCAAAAGGTGTGATGGAACCAGATAGAAATGTTTGGGTGAAGCAGAGTGAGATAACGCGAGTGCCGATGTGTTCACCGGAGGAAGATATAAGTGTTGTACGTATAGAAATTACGCATGAAAAGTCTCAGCTGCGCGGTAGACGGGAGGTTACTGTGAAGCAGTCATGGTCAAGTGATAGTTATGTTCAAGTTGTACGGGATGATGTGGGGGTTGAGTTTTCACTTCGAGTGAACAAGAAACCCCCCACTACTCCACCCCCGTCATACGCTAACATTGAGGATGATAATACTGTTGAAAGTGATGATATTGCTGTTGAAGGTGATAAAAATAAAGATAGTGGTGTTAACTTAAGTAAGGACTGCTTTACTTATAAAAAAACATTATATAATGTAATTCAATGGGCACAGTCTGAACAGGATAAATTGTTAAAATTGGAGGATACAATATGTGAAAATATTCCATTCGTTACGAGACAAAGCTATATTCACGGTAAACAGGAACAGGAACAGGATGCTATTCGAATATAAATTATAATTGGTAGATTGATATTAATTTTAATTAGTGGATTAATATTAATTATTGTTTTGTTTTAAAATATGTGAAGTAAACTTCTGTCCTGCGACTTTGTCCGCATGCTGTTTTAGATGTTTAAAACGGGTGTGTAATGTTTTGTTTAACAACAATTTACGAATTTTCATTTTATATAAAACGAATTGTATAATTTCAACCTGTATAAGTGATCATATAGAATAAAAACAAAATGCATACAAATGAATTGCATAATTTCGAAAAGTATAATAGTTTAATTACATAATAGACTAATAGCATAATAGTCACTTTGTATACTATACCATTGTTATATCATACTTTTTTCATAATAACTTAAAGCATAAATGTTACCTAAATAAATACATCCTAAAAATATAATATTTTTTCTTATTCATTCTTCCCCATTACCGAATCAAATTAGGGTTATTTACCTTTTAAAGGTCATAAAAAACCCTAACCTACCTATCTCTGAGAACAGTTTCGTTTTAAGGGTTATAAAAAAATAACCGCACCCGTCTAAAACATGTCTAACTTCACATCAATCCTATGAGTAGATACTCACCCTTTTTAATAAGAAAGTTTTGAAGAGTATTATTTTCCATATTATTAATTAATAAATGTGTTTTATTGATGATTGTTTTTATTAGGAAATATTTTTTTTGCGAATCACCTTTCTCTAGGAAAATCATGAATATAAATTCATGATAAAATTGATTCAATTGGTTACACGAGAAATGACAACAGACAAAATAATATTAATGGTTTTTATGTGTTGTTATGGATTGGGTTTCCGGGAAGTTTTTACATAGTCAGTGCTCCTATGGGAATGATAACCGGGTATTGTAGTGTGCGTATGCATACTTGTTTTTGTGTGTATTTGAAGCTGATGCTATTTAAGGACCACGGAGGGGCTCGTGACTTATAGTTCTCTAACTTACTCAGAAACATGCAGTACTACAGAGCTGATGTTGAAGAGGTTCAAGTGGTGGGGTGCGGAAGGGTTTTACGCCATTTATTAGACAGAAAGCTCAAGGAGTGCGAAAAGCTGATGAGAAGAATAGAGGCTAGTGAGCGAGCCCCACCCATTCCTAACATTTCCCCAGAGGTGAATGAGTGGTGGGATGATGATGAGGTAGCGCCAACCTCTTCACCTCCACCACCACAAACCAACCTCCATCACCATCATCAGTGGGGGAATGGGGCCTCCACAGGAGTTGGAAGAGGTAGTGGTAGAAGGGTGCGGTGGTACACCTCTTCAAGCGGACCGTCACTCGTCGTACCACCACCAACCGGGGGGTGGCACCATCTATCATCAGCGGGTGGGGACCTGTGGGGGTGACCACCCCCCAACCCCCCAATGGAGCGGCGCGTAATGTAATGATGGTTACTGATAACCAACTGCTGGGTAAAGACCGCTCGTAATACCCCACCACCGCCGTCACCACCACTACCACACCACCATCACCATCACCATGACAAAAATGTAAGTTTTTCAAAAAGTTAATGTTAAGAATCATAGTGGTAAATTAGCAGTTTTATCAGATATCAGTTTAGTGAATCTTCTGAGTCGGTTCAGGAGAGCTCAGCGATGAGATTGTAGAAATATTAAATGATGGTAAACATTTTCTTACAATATGTTTTTTACAATATTTTATGCTAACAATGATAATTTATACGAATATTATGTGCTAATGTATATTTGGGACCGCATATCTACATTCATTGAGGGTTCAATGGGTGATATTAATATCAATAATAGCTGTTTTTTTAAATATTTTTGGAAACCGCTCCTTTGGAGCGCTATAAAATTTCTTTGTTTAATATAGATATAGCAAATAAATTTGTATCACTATTGTTAATAGCGGCTGGGGGACTATTTAGTCATTGAATTTCAATAACTATTTCACTGTATAACTGCTAGCGATTTTGTATTTTAAATAATTGTTAAATATAACGATCTACCATCTGCTATCTGATATCTGCTATCTGCTATCCGCTATCAGATAGCAGATCTAATATCAGTTACCTGTTACCTGATTGTTATATTCATATCCTAGCACTATATTATTTTAATATTACTCTAAACATTATTCGAGACATGTCCATCACTACATTATCACTCTACTTCCTATCTCCTACACTTCATTCACCGTTAACTATAATTATAATTTTCTTTACAGTTACAATACCGTACGAGAAAACGGATGAGATCTTGAAATAATGATGATGCGAGGACTACTACCACTAATATCAGTGGAATAAAGAAGAGGTGATATTATTTAATACTAGCTATGTCTCCGCGATGTTACTCGCTCATCTCGCAGAGACACTAAATTTATTCATAGTGAAAAGTATCCTATGTCCTTTCCCTAGGTCTCAAACTATCTCCATACCAAATTTCAACTAAATCGGTTCTACGGTTTCAGAGTGAAGAGGTAACAGACAGATAGATAGATATATAGACAGATTCACTTTCACATTTAAATATAACGATCTACCATCTGCTATCTACTATCTAATATCTACTATCTGCTATCCACTATCTGATAACTGATAGATTTGGAATATTCATCTGATTTATGCTACTCGTATAATGACTACCCCTTTTATGCGGTTGAGGACTATGTCATCACTGAATTTTAATTATGTATAACTGCTTAGCAATTTTGTACTTTAAATAATTGTTAAATATAACGATCTACCATCTGCTATCTGCTATCTGATATCTGCTATCAGCTATCTGATAACTGATCTAATATCAGTTACCTGTTACCTGATTGTTATATTCATACCCTAGCACTATATTATTTTAATATTACTCTAAAAAGCGGATAGGAACTATTTAGTCATTGAATTTCAATAACTATTTCACTGTATAACTGCTTAGTGATTTTATATTTTAAATAATTGTTTAATATAACGATCTACCATCTGCTATCCACTATCCGTCATCTGCTATCTGCTATCCGCTTAGCGGATAGCAGATAGCGGACAGCAGATAGCAGATATCAGATAGCAGATCTAATATCAGTTACCTGTTACCTGATTGTTATATTCATACCTTAGCACTATATTATTTTAATATTACTCTAAAAAGCGGATAG
Organism: Apotomis turbidana; assembly: GCA_905147355.2. NCBI lineage: Eukaryota > Metazoa > Arthropoda > Insecta > Lepidoptera > Tortricidae > Apotomis > Apotomis turbidana. The sequence goes on from LR990307.1 coordinate 8,334,506, forward strand.
GAACTATTTAGTCATTGAATTTCAATAACTATTTCACTGTATAACTGCTTAGCGATTTTGTATTTTAAATAATTGTTAAATATAACGATCTACTATCTGCTATCCACTATCTATCATCTGCTATCTGCTATCCGCTATCTGATAACTGATAGATTTAGAATATCCATCTGATTTACACTACTTGTATAATGACTACCCCTTTTGTGTGGATATAGATATTTTCGATATATCGTATATTATTTGGAGATGGTTGTGATAAAACTCCGCCGACTCAGGGTACCGGTTAAAAAACTTTCATATTTTCCGGATATATGTACTTCTACTACTTCAGATTATCTACATGATGTTAAACTATCTTCCTATTTTGAAAGCTTCTTCGCAGTACTATAATATTGTAGAAAGCGTGCATTAAATCTGCGTATAAGATTTGCTATGATTATGGGGTTGAATGAGGATATGATTGTTGTGTATAGATAAATAACCATCAAATATGTACCCCTACAGTTTATTTGGATTGCTACTCTATTAGCAATCAATATTGTAGACTTGTTAGCCATGCTGCAACCGCATACAACTTGTGTATAGACATGGATATTTCAGTATATTTTTATATATTCAGAGACTGTATTCCATTCAATCATAGAATTCGATGTGGTAACTCTCTCCATGTGTCCAATTCCGTCACGACATCCTGGTTCTGCGTAAAGCGGCGGTTGAACTGTAGCAGCTTTTGAATGCGCTGGTCGGGTCCGATCTTGGTGTGCACGTTCCGACTAAAAAAATCTTTCATTTTTCCAGATACGTGTACTTCTGATAGTTCGGATTAACTAGAATGAGGAAAGTAGAAAAGGGGGGAATATAGACATTTCATAATTATATATAGAGTTATCACATCTTATTTTAGTTGATAATTTAATATCTCTACACAAACTTTATAATAAATTTATATACGTGTAAATTATATGCATAAATATAAGTTTATATTCTGATATAAGCAGTAATATATATTCTATATTTAGTTGCGTCCTATGTGCTCTCAGTATCATAAGATTTATGATTTGTACCCACTTCTAGCATATCTCTGTTTTGGTTCTATAGTTGACTGGTAGAGAATATCATTAAGTATTAAGTCCACTATTTGTACTGACTTTTAGTTTTTGTAAAATATTGTTTAAATAAATAATATTGCAAGTGTTTATATTTAGTTGTACCCTAGATGCTCTCTGTACCATCAGATTTCTGATTTGCATCCACTTCTAATGTATCTCTGTTTGGTTCTATGATTGATTGGTAGAGAATACCTTTTAGTATTAAGTCTGCTTTTTATACCGACTTTTGTTTTGTATAATAAAGTTTAAATTATTATTATTATTATCATGAGCCCATGATGTTCTCACTGCTGGGGTAAAGGTCTCCCCACTCTTCTTAAGTTAATAATCGTCATTTTTGAGATATGCAGTTCAATGAGTTCCTTATCCGCTTGCTGTGTCTAAATTTAATATTCCAGTTTCATTCATATGTGGTCCAGATGTTGGTAGGGTGTTTCTCATGAATATAATATACCTCTAAAGTGCGATATGTTTTTTTCTTTTCAAACATTTCATTATGTCCTCATCTGTCAGCAGACGTTTTTTAGTAAACCTAGTTTAAACCAATATCACGCGTAGTGACGTCACCTATAATATCATGAGCTAGTTTATGAATACTGAATCTATAGTATGGCGATAATATCATTGAGGACTTTTATGACATCGATATCGAGCTCTAGCATATTTTCGAGAACTACTGAGCAATTCATCTAGTGGCGCCATCTATAAATATCATTGAAGACTTTTACGATATCGACGATATCGAGCTAGCTTTGAAACTAATGTGTGATAGTAGCGCCATTGCAGATTTTTTTTAGAACTACGACGACATCGAGCCAGCTTTGAAACTAAATGTGCGACAGTGACGCCACTGCGGATAACAGTAGCACCATTACGGATTTTTTTTAGAACTACGACGACATTGAGCCACCTTTGAAACTAATGTGCGACAGTGGCGCTACTGCGGATTTTTTTGGAACTACTACGACATCGAGCTAGCTAATATACGGTTGCGCCGCCGCCGCATGTGCCAGAACTCTCATATAATATCTACTCCAACACTAGTGTGTGGGGTGTCGTTGAATAGGTCTTTTAAAAATTATAGGGGTCTCCAAACATAATTTTTTGATAGTCTGCAGTTTTTTAAATATTCGCTGCAGAAATCCAAAAAATAGCGCCCCCCCCCCCCTCTAACTTTTCAACCACGGGTCAGAAAATTATGGGAAAATTCATAAAAATTAGGCCTTATAAGCACTATACCCCGTGAGCACTATCAATGAAAACTATATATAATAAAATCGGTCAAGCCATTTTTGAGATATCGCAAAAAATTTCTTTAAGATAACGTAAGTGCCGCGCGGTGTCCTTATACTTCGAACGTTACACATATTAGTTAAGTGCCATACTGTATTAAAACATTTCGCTCAATCTGGCGCATATAATCGATAACTTCCAGAAGGTAATAATTAATTACAGTTACTTTGGCGTTTACGACCTTTTTATAGAGCTTGAAATCTTTATCGTAACTTAATACTGTGAAGAATGAGCAACTACGGAATCCTACACTGAGCGTGGCCCGACATGCTCTTGGCCGGTTTTTTTTAAGACATGACTTGACCTGCATTAGGGCTAAACGAAACGATTTAAACGATAAACGATTTGACTTGATAAAACGCGAACTAAGTAGCGGTAGTTCCCAGGTTGTCCGGCCGTGATCACGACAAGAATACGGACCCTAGTTGCAAGACACCCCATAGTTGTACAACACCCCAGAAAGATTACTTATGCGTGTTTGCATTAAAACGAATTTTAACGACACCTCAAGTTCAAGATGGTCATCATAAGACCCTCATTTAATTATTGGTATTGAATAACCCTCATTTAATAAAGGAAAAACGGAACCATTATAGTAGTTAGGATCAGTCGTGTGTCTGTCCGTCCGTCTATCATAGCCAATTTGCTCCAAAACTAATGGACCCATTGAGTTGAAATTTGGTAGGTACACATTGATGACGCAAACGAGCATTTCTCAAAAAGTTTGTACACAATTAAGACAGAAAATTTAAGTCCAATATAATTTTCCTATTTTGTTATCAATTTTCTTTGTGATTTCCAATACATTATGTATCATTAAAAAAGTATAAGCATAACAGAACCTTAATAATCGAACATAGCCATAACATTGATATAAAATTACTAAAATAATTGGTAACAAAATAGGAAAATTATATTGACTTAGGTAAATTTTCTGTCTTAATTGTGTACAAACTTTTTGAGAAATGCTCAAACATGGACGTGTAACGTAACGTAAAAATCAATTAATTTTAAATATGGGGGCCAGTTTTGGGGGGTAAATTAGAAAAAGAATGCAAAGTATATCGTACACATTGATGATATCGTGGGACAAATCAAATGAAAGGGTATAAACATCTCAAATACATATGTTTCATAATTTTAAATTAAACAGTTTTGTAGTTATTTATGAAAATTGGCAAACATTTACGATTTCCCCGCACACCCCTTACCTCCTAAAATACTGAGCCTAATACCTACCCACAATACAACACAACGCAATACAATACAAATGCGCTTTATTGCATACGAAAATACATTTACACAAGAACCAGTAATACTAGAAAAATAAAAACCGTAGATAACAGGCGGTCTTATAACTAGATAAAGATCAATCTATTCCATACAACCTTTGCGTAGTTAATATGACGGAAAAGTATCTGATACTCGTAGTGAGTAGGTTACGCAAACGACGAATGGGACACTCACCAATTATTTGTGTCGGGAGTGTGTTAAACTTTAAGGGATCTCCTTGTTTTATAGACAAAGTTTCATCGAAAATGCTTCATTACATAGACATTGTTTTCCCTTCTCTGAAATCATATTTTTTCCAGTGAAGTCGTAAATTAGGTTAGGTTAGGTTAGGTATGCTGTAGGTATAACAGGCAATATTTTTAATGGTTTCAGAGAAATATGTTTACGATGAAATGATATTATGTCTACAAAACATTGTATGAAACAAGGGTAAACAAAATGTTGAATTTAGAAATTTTGTTTATTTTTACAGGCAGCCCTAGCCGCTAGCCAGCCAGGCCAGACAGGCCAGCCAGGAATCCCACCAATTCCAGGAATTCCAGGAATCCCACCAATTCCAGGAATTCCAGGAATCCCACAAATTCCAGGAATTCCAGGAATCCCACCAGTTCCAGGACTTTAAGCATATTATGGAGCACCAGCGGCTGCAATGCAATGGCAACTGTACGTTTTAAATGTGACCTCGGAAAAACCCGCATTAACCATTGTTTTGTTAAACATCAATAAATTCCAATTGCATTGAATACAGTGTTTTATTATATATTCTAGCTTAAATAACGTGAAACAATATTTTTTTCTCTGGATCATATGCTACATCTATACTTTATACTAATCTTCACTAATATAGAATCCTAAAATTGTAATGAAAATAAATTTCATATAAAAGGAGATCATGATATTAGAAAAAATCTTGATAGCGTAATGCAGGATCGTCATTTGTTTTGTATGGGCGCGGTCCATGCATCACGCCGAAACGGCTGGATAAAAGTTATAATAGTAGTTTATGTGACTGTACATAATGAAAGGAATTAAGGCGACTCCTAATCCCAACGTCCTTGAGGATCTGGGCGGAGCCTAACGTTATTCCCCCCGCTGACCGTGCGCCCCCGGAACATTACTTCGTTCATAATCTCGTTGAGTGGCGTCCAAGCAGCTTCATACACTCGCATAGTCCGAGCGAGAGTTGAAGATCAACAAACCTTATAATATTTAAAGGCATTGAAAAATCTGAAAGTAAAATAAATCATTTGAACAATGATATAATTATTGCGGCTTACTAAATTTCTATTTACCCACTACAGTAGAATATTAATAAAAATAAAATGCGTTAAAGCTACTACATACTTTTTAGTTTCTTTTGTATTTGTAGGTACCTACCAAAAATAGTTAAAATGCCGACAAGATTCTTGATTATACGTGTAAAATCATGCAGAAATAAAAAAAATATCGTTTTTTAATAAATAAATCATATCGTGACCCAGCGGATGAACCGATATTTTAACATAGTAGTGGAGGCACAGCTTTATCCCCCGGGTCATGCTGCTCTAATGAAAAGATAAACTATAAATAATAGAGCGACAAACTCAACTTTACCGTTGGAAAACGGATTTACGTCCTTCACCTACTTATACACAGTGATAGCTTTTTATGACTACATTAGTAATGTTCTCAGATTTTCCCCTATACTTGTTGATATTGACGATATTTTACTAGACGATTTTTTGGCTAATTTCAATGTTCAAGGTCAATGGATACCCTATAAATGTTAATTTACTTGAGTGTCAAAATATGCCGATGCTGAAAAGGAGAACTTATCTAAGCGACATTTTTGGGGATATTGAGTTATACACACTGTTGGGATCGGCAGATTTGGGTCTCGTATACATCTGTCTGACGACTTTTGTGTCGCTTATCCCGTCGGTGATTTAGAGAATCTCTACTTTTTTTTCTACTAAACGACTTGATTTTTGAGGTTTTTTTTTAGCAAAATGGAGATTACATAAAAAGTTTTATGCATACTAATGAACCTTAGAGCTTTTTTACTTATTTGTCAAAACAGATCAAACAACTTGGATAATTTCTCTTTATTGCAACTAACCTGGCACTTGTTGGTTAACTGTTTTTACCTGATCGTAAAATATATTTTAATGTCGTTTGAGGCATTTTACCTATGTCTTTATGATAAAATTAATATAAAGGTAAATTATGAAAGAAAAATTGAATGTGATCCACTGCAATGTAAGCAGGACTCGAACCTGCGACCCTAAGTTTCCGGCGTAGTGCTCTACCAACTGAGCTATCATATCGTTACGTCAATCACAATAAATCTTTGATTCCATAATTCTTCGCTACTGGAGCGCCCTCTGTGTCATGTGTGTTTAAAATGGTTATGCGCATTAGCCAAAAAGTGGTCATCATCATCATCACCATCATCTCAGCCATAGGACGTCCACTGCTGAACATAGGCCTCCCCTTTGGACTTCCATATATGTATACCGGTTGGAAGCGACCTGCATCCAGCGCCTTCCGGTGACCTTTATAAGGTCATCTGTCCATCTTGTAGGTGAACGTCCTACGCTGCGCTTGCTGGTCCGAGGTCTCCACTCGAGCACTTTTCGGCCCCATCGGCCATCTGCTCTGCGTGCTATGTGGCCTGCCCATTGCCACTTCCACTTGCTAATCCGGTGAGCTATATCGGTCACTTTAGTTCGTCTACGGATTTCCTCATTTCTGATTCGATCACGTAGAGACACCCCGAGCATAGCCCAGCAAAAATGTGGTATTTCCACATTATTAAACAGAATCGACATAAGATTCTATAAAAAAAAATAACATAGATTAAATTACCTGATTGTCGTATCTTAACTATTGGCGTTTATCCAAATTTACACCTGCTTTGATACTATGAAACCATTGTCGCATATGCTTTTTTACCTGATATGACTTTGATCGACTACTGTCGCTTATCTTGAATTGCTTGAATGACAATTGAGTCGTAATTGTCGCATAAAATGTACTAAAAAACAAATATTTTTGTTAAATTGGTAGTTAGACAACTTTACCGGTTCTGTTTTATAAAATATCACACATTTAGTAGTAATTCAATATATTTATAAAGGCCGTTAGGCCCATCTGCGGTGTAAATCTGTGTCTGTGGCGCTAAGGCATTACTTTGGACTCGCTTGATGGACCCAAACGCCATCTCACTCAAACAGTGTCTTACGAGACGTCACTTATAACACACAGAGTTGTAGGTAGTTTTGTTATTCTTGTTAGGATAGGATATTATCTCATTGCAATTGTAAAACTTGAAATTTCACGTAGTTCGTGATTTAAAATTCCTTAATGAGTACCGAGTGACTGCAGTCTTGAGAACTCTTGTGCTGTTCTCATTAGTCATAGCTATCGTTTGCTACCATACATTGGTCTAGAACTACTGGAAATCTTTCAGCAGATCACACATAAAAATTGATAAAATTGAAATTTCACGTGATATCTGATGAATAAATCTTTGACATTTCTAAAGCAGTTTTTTTTGTATTTGCGTAGTTGGACCATAAGTTTTTGTCTTAGAGAACTTTAAATGTCACTTCATTAATTTTAATGTTTGAAAATAAATATTTTCCTCTAATTAAAACATTAACCGTGAGGTTTTATTGTACGATAAATAGCTTTTCATGTCTGAAATATTTCCTACAAAGGCGATTAGATAATTTTTCTTGATTTGTTTCATGCTGATTTATGCACATTTATATATTTACCTGACTATAAAATGAGCATGCACATAGGTATTATTGTTAACTGTGTTGATTGTTGTGTAATAGATTATACTATTTTACCTGACTAATTTCTCGGGAAACGTGTCGTTTAGATATTTCTACCTAATTCTATTTTGACGGCCATTTTGCGTAAGCGACGCTAAATCCTAAAATATTCCATTAATAGACAAAATAACAAAAGGGACATGTAGAGACGAATCCAACTCGGCTGGGCAGCGTTCGGGAAACTACAAAATATCTTCTCGTCCAAAATACCTCAATGCCTAAAGACGAAAGTCTTCAATCAATGTGTGTTACCAGTGATGACATATGGAACAGAAACGTGGCCTCTTACTGTGGGCCTTATAAGGAAGCTCAAAGTTGCACAGCGCGCTATGGAGAGGGCTATGCTCGGTGTTTCTTTGCGAGATCAAATCAGAAATGAGGAGATCCGTGAACGAACAAAAGTCGCTGATATAGCCCGACGGATTTGCAAGCTGAAGTGGCAGTGGGTGGGGCACATAGCACGTAGAACTGACGGCCGATGGGGCAGTAAGGTTCTCGAATGGAGGCCACGCACCGGCAAGCGCAGCGTAGGACGTCCACCCACAAGGTGGACAGACGACCTGGTAAAGGTTGCAGGAAGCCGCTGGATGCAGGTCGCTTCCAACCGGCCGATCTGGAAGTCACTGGGGGAGGCCTATGTTCAGCAGTGGACGTCCTGTGGCTGAAATGATGATGATGATGATGATGATGACATGTAGAGAACATGATGTTGTTTATAATTATAAAATGCTTCATTTAAAAAGTAGGTCCACAGAATATTTAATAACTTTTTATTTTTTTGAAAAAGTTCGTAGTTTTTTAGATCTCCTGTAAAGTTAGTTCCGTGTCCCTTGGATAATTTTCCTTTCCAGCGTAGATACGTTTTTTTGCGGCATAAAGAGCCGTATCTTTTTTTTACGTTAACTTAGAAGTTCCGAATTTTATTGGGTGGGTGTAGATTTCTTGATCTGCAGATCGGTTGACATGTGGCAAAAGTGTCAGCCCTACTTTAGTTTAGCGGTTGTCTGAGTTACGTAAGCTATTTGGGTTTTGGCGTTCCTTCCAAGATCGTTTAATTGCCCTCTGGCAAACTAAGAGAGAAAAATTCTGAGCATTAGTCAAAAATCAAGTCCGGGCATTACGATGAGTCTAAATAAAGTTATATATTTTTTCATTAATTCAACCGTAATCCGATCATTAATATAAGGCTTTTAAACGATATGTAATAAAAATCAGGTTTTTATTTTATAAACGGTAAACAATTGGAACAGAACTTATGGCCAGGCTAGGTATGTCTAGCTAGGCCTGGCGGATAATGTCAATAATTACTAACGCTCATTTAGATTTAAATATGAAGTGGGAAATTTATTGATGCAAATATGTATTCTGACTATATTTACATAAATAAGCCCTCATGCCAAAATTGTCACTTGCCTTCTCCTTCTTGAACTAGAAAATTATTGTAATTTTTGATAATGTATTTTTATATCATATGTCATGTACTGTACTAGTGACGCAACGAATGTGAATACTTACAATAAATATTCGTATTCGTAAATTAGCGTTTTACCGAATATTACAATGGTATTCAAACGAACAATACTTGTTCTGCATTACGATATTCATATCTCTTAGGGTTGAATTAATAAAGATCATTAGACGTTATCATACTTAAATATCTGTATTATCAGTTTTTTTTTACTAACCGAAATACCTAAGGTACTCTAATATTACACAGAGAAGGGCCCTAAAACCCACACCTCTGGGAATCCTGTTTGGTGTGGGCCCATGACTGAGAATATCTAAGTATCCAAATGTGTCCGGGAATGCTAAGCAATGACAATTTTTTTTATAAGTACTTAAAATTAATAGACACCTAAATACGAAAAAAAACAGTTGAATTTAATTCTATATGAAAATGAGTGCTTTTTGTTATGTCGCATAGCGTAGTCGTGTGAAAAAACGAACTACAATCTCTTAAAATACACTTCAAACGCACGAAAACAGATCGAACCTCCGCGGGATCCAGTACTATAACAATTTTCCGTAACTAGATGGATCGCGAGAGCAAGTGACACAGCCTTCCCCTTCGACGGTTAGATTTACACTGAGCTCGCAGCCCGGGCACGGCCGCGCTCGCGGAAATTCAGTTTTTTTGATGCTTTATTAGACCGAATTTCCATTTTACTAACTTTTAAACAATACGATTAAAGATCAATGAATTGTCAATGTTCTTGCGAAAGAGCCGTGTAAATATCACTTGTAGTTTAGAAGCCTTAGGGAATTGAAAATTGAAAACGACCCTATTTCAACATTATTTTTTCCATAGTAATTATTGCTTTAAAAAAAAATCCAACTATAATTTTTTAGAAAAAATAGTCAAAAATAACATATATTTTTTTCAGATTTTTCCGTTGGCTAGATTACGAGCCTTAGGACTTTAAAAATCACCATTCCACGTACGGAGTCGCCTTAAACACCCTTGAAATGTCGACAAACGTTTCACCGAATGCTTCATTTCGTCGAATTTTCATTTCGTCGACACATTTTTACTCGTAAGTCATACATTTTTCAGACATTTTGTAAATTATAACCTTTAGATTAGGTTAGGTTAGGTTAGGTTTGTGTTATAACATTCAAAAATATTTTATGGTTTCAGAAAAAAAATGCTTTCGATGAAATGAAAATTCGACGAAATTCGATGAAACGTTTGTCGACATTTCAAGGGTAAACTATTAAACACGAGTGTGGGTTTATGAAACGAGCCGAAGGCAAGACACGAGTGTTTTAATGCCTAATTGTGTACAGTTACATACACTACTTTATCTAGCCACATATCATAACATAAGCCTCAACGATGCATTCAGGAGACACATTATGACAAATATTACCCGGTAATGAAGTTTTCTGGCAGCTGTCAGTGTAGTTTATTTTTAATTCAGAGACAAACTAGAGTCGGCCCCAACTATCATATTGTTCGATATCTTACTTACGTGCGACATTTGTCAAATTTGATTGCAAATTGACAATAGGGTTATTGACAAAAATTGAAAACCGGTTTAAATGTATTAAGCTTATCGTAAATTAAAATATAAAACAAAGATTTTTTTTTTGCTGCGCATGTTTTTGTACAATTTGCGTTTTTTCGTTACCATTCACATGTTCGCGCCAAAACGCGATATAGTATTAATGTGACGTCACAATGGCATAGCAGACTAATGCGGGGGTGTGTAATGATCGATATAAAAATAAATGGTATAAGTATGTTTGATATAACAACATTTGGTATAACAACATTTGGTATAATGACTCATTTGATATAATAAACGTTTGGTATAATTTCAAAATATCTATTTTTATTTCGTATACTTATAATTTGGTATAAAACTTATTTCCTATAACCATCATATGGTATAACAACATTTTGTATAACAACATTTGGTATAATTTCATATGGTATAATTTCATATGGTATAATGTTCATTTGGTATAACAACATTTGGTATGATTTCATATGGTATAACAACATTTGGTATAACAACATTTGGTATAATTTCGCTCGTCGTGGTACCTAACCATGACTATTACAATTTAATTTTCATGTTTGAGCAGTTTGAGCGGGTATTGAGCCTTTAAACGTATTATATCCCTTTTTTTCCCACTTTTTTCGTTTTTTTCCCTCTTTTTTCCTTTTTTTTTCTATCCTAACCTAACCTACGTTTCTCTTGAACTTTCGGTTTAAGTTTTTTTTTAATGCGGGGGGCTTTGCCCCCCGAGCCCCCCTATTTCTCTATACCCTATACGTTATGCCATTTGAACGTTAGATAAAATAAACGTTATACCATAAATTCATTAGACGAAATATGCATTATACTAAAAGAATGTTATATTAAATGTTATTCGATAAAATGATCAGTATATGAAACAATAATTATATCAAATGTTGATATATTAAGTGTTGTTATATCATTCAATCATTATATCAAATGAGCGTTATACCGACTGAAATTATATCAAAAGTTGTTATAGCCATCGTTACGCACCCGACTAATGCGGATATTATACTATCCTACATTAGGTACTGACTAAATTAGTCACTGACTAACTTAGGAAAGTGTATTAGCTGCAGAACAGAACTTTTTTTCTGAAGTGTAAAAAGGAAGGAGCAGAATCTTCATATATCCAAAATTGTCCGGCGAAAGGAAAGGTGTTAAATTGGTGGCGCTAGTATTGCAAGAGAGCTGGACTATTACCTGTTCCTAACAGATCATATCAGTTACTTTTTGTTAAAATCAAAATGCTTGGCACAATTTTCCCAATTAGCTAGCGCTACCGGAGCCTTTTGGGACTATTTACCGCTGCCGCTGTACACTTTTTTTTTACATTCTTCCATGAAAGATGCTACTCCTTCCCTCTACACTCCATAGCCTCTTCCTCTTGTCTTGTCAGTCATTATATTCTTTGGTCAGAATCATATAGCTAACTTTACGTGTTTTTCGGTCCAAAATATGAGTACTGCGATACTACGGTAAAAAGGTCGTATCTTTGTATGGATTACATAGTAAGATATGTTTTTTCCGTAACATTGCAGATTGTAGTCACTAAAGTAGCGGCTCCAGGGCGCTTTACGTCACGCTTCTTTATTAGTTAGTACTCATAATCTCTCGAATTTGTTACAGTATAATCGGAAGTAAAATATTTAATTTTCTTTTCTAAACTACGATACGATTTTTAATAGATTGAATAATAGAATCAAGTAAATGAATAAACTATTTTATTTTTAAGCATTTAATAATAATTGTACAACAAATAACTGGAGTAAAGATGTTACTAACATTAGCGTTGAATCTAAAATCGTTCGAATCCCGGCCGGGGCAAATATTTGTTCTTGGGTCATGGATGTTATCTATATATGTATTTATATATTATGTATATCGTCGTCTAGTACCCATAGTACAAGCTTTGCTTAGTTTGGGACTAGGTCGATTTGTGTAAGATTGTCCCTTAATATTTATTTATTCATTTATTTATTATTTAAATAGACAACATATCGTGGGGTCAAAAATGTAAGCCCGATTTCAAAGGTCTTCATCTCGGCGGGAGACTGCGGCGGCGATAAACACGGAGCTCTTAATATTGTCATTGTTTGGCACTCTTGTAAATATATGGGTGATACACTGCACTGCAATTCGTGGTCACAAAATTTTCCAGTAACATTCTGTTGAAATACAAGATGGCTCCTCACAGTTAGAACTTTACTCTCCTTTTCATCAATAACCATAGTCACGGCATATGGTGGTTTTCTTATTTTGTGCTCCGGACACACTTTACACTTAACAGTGCACAAACTCGCCTCACGTCGAAGCTGAACATAACCTATGTCATCATCGCCATAAGATTATCTTGAAGATCTATAACAAAGGATATTCTATGATACAAGGTGATAGTATATTTGGTAACAAAACTAATGAATTGGCTATCTTATTTTATATAAACAAATAACATATTATTCATACTTACTGTGCACTTTTTACATTCCTAAATTCAGCTGAACAAAAGTAGGGATTCGTACCAAAAAAGTGGGCTACCATGTAAGAATCCACTTTGGGTAAGTTAGCACTGTCTGCTTTGATATAATGTTCTTCCATATTTGAAGATCTGGATTATAAGATGAATCCAATCGTAACAACATAAACTGAACGACAGTTTTGTCAGTTTTAATTTTAGACAGCAGCCGTTTGTTTGTGCCGGTGTGACGTCATTAGCAAGATGGCGTCGTTTTGATCATTTGACTCACAGATAAAAAAAACTGAAACTTATTTAAATAATATTAATTAATTAAATCATTTTCATTGAAATGTAACTACTTATTTTGGTTCTAGGAATCATAAGCTACATGTAAAAATACGTTTTATAATTATTCATTACATGTGTCAAGTACCCTATTCATTTCGAACTAGGTCATTTTGACTGATACTAGAATAGAGGTCAAATCAAATTACTTTGTTTTTCAGAGATGTTTGAAATTTGAATAAATAATATTATCGAAATCGCTGCTATTAGTAGAGTTGCTAAGCCGCGAAATTGTGCGCATCGGGTTACAAGCATGAAATTTCTACCACACATAGAGCGTTCCACGGTGATTATTTTCAGATGTGGAGGGAAGTCAGATTCGTCCCCTGTGTGGTGGGAGAGCGGGGTGAAGAGGACCAAGTACTGTTCTTTTTCTTTTTTTTATTTCTGACCAGTTAAGGCTATCAGGGCTTGTGCGACATCGTTTTCGTGTAAAATAGATATCAGCTATTAATTTTTCATGTTATTTAAGAATAGTTTCATATAAAAATTTGGGTTTATTGCCGAAAAGGTAAAAATCACAACAAGTTTTTTTTATTCAGAACGATAAATTGGTTATCTATCCTGAATATTTACAATTTAAAAAAATATTACTAAACAGCAAATGTAATCTTGTTTTTAAAAATTTATACATATTGGGCACATCTGATACAAAAAGTACCTTGAAAAAAATGTTGATGTTAAGCTTAGCCTGCGTGTTCTAGTACATTTTGCTAAGCCGCGAAATTGTGTACATCGGGATACAACCACCAAATTTCTACCACAGATAGAGTATTCTGCGGTGATTATTTTCAGATGTGGAGGGAAGTCAGATTCGTCCCCTGTGCGGCGGGAAAGCGGGGTGAATAGGACAAAAGAGTCCTCTTTTTCTTTTTATATTACTGATCAGATAACGCTAGTAGGATTTGTGTGGTGTCGTTTTCGTGTAAAACAGATATCATTAATTCATTTTTCATGTTATTTATTCATAGTACCATATAAAAATATGGTTGTATTTCCGAAATTGTAAAAATCACAACAAGTTTTTTTTATTCAGGCAGATAAATTAGTTATATTTCCTGAATATTTACAGTTAAAAAAAATATTTCAAAATAGCATATTTAATCTAGTTTCTAAAAATATAAAAATATTGGGCACTCTTCATACAAACAGTAACTTAAATAAATTGTTGATGTTGAGATTAGCCCGTGTGCTCGTGATACATTGGCAAAAAAAAAATCGTTTTAATTACATTAATTTGTTTTTCTAGGACGTATATAGTAAATATTATATGTAAGCGCATGTTAATAATCATTATTTAATGTATTTAATGAAGCGAAATAGGATGCGTTCGGAGATTTACGTTGGTTACGCCGACGTAAAGATATATTTTAAGCTACTGTTTGTATGAGAAGTGCCCAACATGCATATATTTTTAGAAACCCGATTAAATGAACTTTTTGAAATAATAATAATAATTTGAAAATGTTTACGAAATTGAACTAATTTACCTCACTGAATAAAAAAACTTCTTGTGATTTTTGCCTTTTCGGCCATTACACCCATATTTTTATATAGAACTATACAAAAATAACATAAAAAATGAATTTCTGATATTTGTTTTACACGGAAACGATACCAAACACGTCCTGGTAGACTTAACTGACCAGCAATAAAGAAAGTAAAGAGGGATACTTGGCCGTATTCACTCCGCTCTCCCGCCTCGCAGGGGACGAATCTGACTTCCCTCCACATCTGAAAATAATCACCGTGGAATACTCTATCTGTGGTAGAAATTTCATGCTTGTAACCCGATGCGCACAATTAATTTAGAAAACAGCGGACTAACAACTCTACTATATTATTTTGCAATAATAACATTTTTACAGATAAGAAATTTGTTCTAACAAAACAGTCTATTTTTGTGGTGGTCATACATAATGTGCGGTTCTTGAACGCATCATGGTGGGTTTATGATATTTGGATTTGGATAGATAAAAATATTAAAAATATTATCCTTACAATGTGTAACCTTATAATGATGACAGCGTTCGTGATTTTGAATTTATGACCACGCGCACCCACTCGTGGCCCACCAGTAACATAAAGTTTAAGGCTCTTCGCGTCGCTGAGCTATGGAGATCGTGTTAATAGATGGCGCCAGTTGTCAACGAACACAGACGAAATGTAAGTTCGTGGTAAATATGCTCATTTAAAAAAAAAACACCAGACATACATTTCGTGAAAAATACAATTTGCGACAATAGGAACTAACGCCCTATTCTTGTAAATACCTACAAATCATATTATTATTACACATTACTAGTTGTTACACATCTCATTGCTCTACGCTAAGGGGTGTCTGGAATGTATTCTGACGTGTCTATTCAAATGTCCACTCTGTGTGAATTTCTTGTTACATATGTCACGCTGTATGTTCTCAGTCCGGTATGCCTTCTGACGTGTCTTATCAAATTACTTTTTTGTGTAAATTGTTTGTTACATACATCACAACTGTAAGGTTTCAGTCGTTATGTATTCTGACGTGTTTATTCAAAGTACCTTTTACAGAAAATTTCTTGTTACATATATCACAACTGTAAGGTTTCAGTCCGGTATGTATTCTGACGTGTTTATTCAAAGTACCTTTTACTAAAAATTGCTTGTTACATATATCACAACTGTAAGGTTTCAGTCCCGTATGCATTCTGAGGTGATAAGTCAAGCTACATTTATCCGCAAATGCTTTGTTACATATATCACAACTCTACGGTTTCAGTCCGGTATGCCTTCTGACGTGTGTTATCAAATTACTTTTGTCTGTAAATTGTTTGTTACATACATCACAACTATAAGGTTTCAGTCCGGAATGTATTCTGAGGTGTCTTGTCAAGTGATTTGTATCCATAAATGCTTTGTTACATATATCACAACTATAAGGTTTTAGTCCCGTATGTATTCTGCCATGTCTATTCAAGGTACTTTTGTCTGTATATTGTTTTTTACATATATCACAACTATATAGCCTCAGTCCGGTATGTATTCTGCCATGTGTTATCAAGTTAATTTTGTGTGTGAACTGCTTGTTACATATACTACAACTATAAGGCTTCAGTCCGGTGTGTATTCTGCCATGTCTAATCAAGGTACTTTTGTGTGTATATTGTTTTTTACATATATCACAACTATATGGCCTCAGTCCGGTATGTATTCTGCCATGTGTTATCAAGTTACTTTTGTTTGTGAACTGCTTGTTACATATATTACAACTATAAGGCTTCAGACCGGTATGTATTCTGACGTGTATTATCAAATTACATTTGACAGTGAATTGCTTGTTACATATATCACAACTATAAGGCCTCAGTCCGGTATGGATTCTCACGTGATTCTGCAAGTGTTCTTTTCGTATGAATTGCTTGTTACATATGTCACAGCTGAATAGTTTATGTCCGGTATGTATTCTAACGTGCATCTGCAAGTGTTTTTTTCGTATGAATTGCTTGTTACATATGTCACAGCTGAATGGTCTATGTCCGGTATGTATTCTGACGTGTTCATTCAAATTACCTTTTCGTGAGAATTGCTTGTTACATATGTCACAGCTGAATGGTCTATGTCCGGTATGTATTCTGACGTGTTCATTCAAATTACCTTTTCGTGAGAATTGCTTGTTACATATATCACAACTATAAGGCCTCAGTCCGGTGTGTATTCTGCCATGTGTAATGGAGGTACTTTTGGCTGTGAATTGCTTTTTAGATATCTGACAGGAATCAGCAGTGGCTGTGTGTCCCTGCACGTGTCTGACTAGACTAGGCTTCCTCGTGAACTGTTGGCCGCAAGTGTCGCACGTGTACGCTTGTTCCTCGGCGCGAGCCTCGAAGCTGTCCATGTGCCTCGCGAGACTCGATTCATGCGCCTCATCGCCGCGGAGGCGCTCGAGCCTCACGGAACAAGTCATCGCGAGCTGTGCGCGTGCGCGGGCGGACACAGAGCGCGCCGAGAGGGCCTCCACGTTTCCCGCGCCCCGCCATGCCACTGGAACAAATAAACTAAAATTACGGCAAGTCCGAAGACGTCGTCGAAGATAAATGAAATTCTAAGCTCACAGCTCAGTACTTATTCTTAAGAAACAATAGCTAAGAAACGATGCGTCAATAGGTTTGAAATCCGTGAGTACATATAGGGTGCGCCAAAGTTCACATAATTTTACAACCCCGATTATTGGAACTCCGAAAATGTTACTCATACATTTTTTCATCATAATAGTCACTATTTATACTTAGTCACTATTACTACCGATCATAACTCCGAACCATTTAAAATCATAATGTCAATTATCCTAAATATCTCTAATACTACTTTTTATTTTCATACATTTATTCATCATAACGATTTTTGATCCTATTTTTCACTGTCATACATTTTTTAAGCAGACTGGTTTGTACCAGAGTTGGGCATTCAATAACGAATCATCATTTTAAATGACGCGCCGCAAGAATAAATCAACTGACCGTCAATCAAGAATGGGCTATTTTGAATGGCCAGTTTTACAATAAATCAAAGTAGAAGAAATTGAGTGAAACTAATTTAATCGTCATTCAATAAAATCAATCTGTGATTGATTATTGGAATTAAAATTGTTTTGATTATAATATATTTTAAACCTTCTTCAAAAAGAGGAAGTTCTCAATTGGACTGTACGATTTTTACATCTTCGTCTTTTATAAACCGATACGTAAACTTATTTTTGTTTGAAATTTAAAAAAAACCGGCCCAGAGCATGTCGGGCCACGCTCAGTGTAGGGTTCCGTAGATGCCCATCCTTCACAATAGACGAATTACGAATTATTACGCGAAAGATTTAAATTACGACAAAGATTTCAAGCTCTATAAAAAGGTCGTAAACGCCTAAGTAACCAAAAGTAATTACTTATTACCTTCTGAAAGTTATCGATTATACTCGCCAGATTTAGCGAAATGTTTTAATATAGTATAGTATGGCACTTAACCAACACGTGTAACTTTCGAAGTCTAGGGTAATTAAAAAAAATATATGAATTTTTGCGATAGCTCAAAAACGGCTCGACCGATTTCATTCAATATAGTTTCACTGAAAGTACTTATGAGTCCTCATTTTTATGAATTTGTCCATAATTTTTTGACCCGTGGTTGAAAAATTAGAGGGGGGACTCAATTTTTTTATTTTCGGAGCGAATATTTACAAAATTGCTGGTTTTATCAAAAAATAATATTCGGCGACCCCTATTATTTTTAAAAGACCTATTCAACGAAACCCCACAAACTAATATTGGATCGAAAAAAAATGGGCAATTACCCCCACTTTAGGTGTACGGGATATAGGTAGGTACCCGAAAAAAAAAAATTTTACCGTTTTGTCCGCGTCCACTAAATTAAACGAATCTTTGTCTTTTTGATTAGGTATTCATCTTTCCAAACCACTCCACTGCCAACGTTGCGATGGCATGCCTCCGTTTAATTTCGACTTTTTAATTACTAAAGTAACATGCATAAAATACTTATACCAAACAATCACTCTTAATCAAGATAACCGCCATTCAAATAGAATCTAACAAACTAATTCAATCAATGCGTTAGCGGTAATCAGAATGACGGATTCTTGATTTATTGTATTTGACGCCATTCAGAATGACGCGCTCTTGAATAAATCATATTTGAAATTTTTTGAATGTGAATGACGCCTGGCCGTTCATTCTTATTCTCATTCAAACGGAAGGACAAAACTACAATGATGAAATTAACAACACTGTGTATAAAATTATAAAATGGTTAAAGAACAATAATTTAAATGTCAATTTAGAAAAAACTAAATATATTCAATTCATCAATCAAAGAGGAAGAAAGGAAACACTGTCAGTCACATATAACGAGCACACACTGACAGAATGTGATAACACCACATTTCTTGGATTTGTACTCGATGACCATTGTAATTGGAAACTGCATGTCAACAAAGTGTGCTCCAAAATTAATAGATTTGCATATGTTTTGCGTCGCCTGACACGAATAACTGACAGAAAAATTGCTTTAAAAGCGTATCATGGTTTTGTGGCGTCTAATCTTCGTTATGGAATATTAATCTGGGGAAACTCTGTCCATATTAATCGTATCTTTGTAGCTCAAAAACAATGCGTTAGGGCTATTACAAATATTAGTTCACGCACATCGTGTAAAAGCTCGTTTATTGAACTCGGCTTGCTTACTGTGTGCTCAATATATATTTTGGAGGTTTGTACGTTCGTAAAACTACACACTGAATTATTCAAGAAGAAATGTGATATTGTTAATTTTAATACGAGATACCCGGACAGATTGGTAGCTCCCAAAATGCACACGACAATGAAGGGTAGAAATTGCTATGCCATGTGTATAAAAAATTTTAATCACCTACCAAATCAACTAAAGCAACAACCTTCTAATAAATTTAAAAACAAACTGTCTACTTGGCTTCTCGAAAAATGTTTTTACGATATTAAGGAATATTTTGATGTAGCACATAAGTAGAATATAATTGTTAAATAGTAAAATACGATGCCAATATTGGCAACTCAAGATTTGCATGACGTACTCATGTCTAGATATATGATACGAAATTTTTATACCTTAAGACCAATATGTAAACTATATCTATTGCAAATAAATACATTTCATTTCATTTTCATTTTCATTTCATTTCATTTCAAAATTAAATTTGCCCAACTCTGGTTTGTTCTATCCTATATTTTATAAGCAAATTGTGACAAAATGGAACATGGCTCAAAAACCGAAAACTGTAGGTTATGTTAGGTTTGTATTATGAAGATGTATAGCGGAGCGTCAAAATGCTTGCATGCTTGCTTGCATGAACACATGTAAATAATCTACTATTACATCATTTTTTTATAAGCAAATGCAGAGTAAGGATGGATTCGGGAAGAAACTTTATTTAGTAAGTAAGTGTATAATACCGTTAGAAAGAGCTGCGCCAAAATGGAACGTGGTTCCAAAACCGAAAACTGTTGGTTAGGTTAGGTTTGTATTGTAACGACGTATAGCGGAGCGTCAAAATGCTTGCATGCTTGTTTGCACGTACACTTAACTCACTATAACTCAAAACAAGCATTATGTTGGGACCCAGGAGAGCAGCAGCGCGCCTACGAAAATCACATAGCAAATGTGCTATAAACCGCACATGCACGCACGTCTAGTATTAGGATCTGTATTACCTTTTATCAAAAGGCCGTTTACGATTAAGGGAAGAAAATATGCCCTTTCGTGATAATGGACAGATTTTTTTTTCTACAGTCAGTTACGTCTAGTAGAGTAACTGTGTCAAGTTTGGTTAAAAAATTCTTTGTGGTTCCGCAGAAAAAAAAAAAACGGAAATAATGAAATATGGTTTTTCTCCAAAACTATTTAACTTTAATGTACTATTATTTTTTCATTCTGTAAAGCTTAGTCAAGTTCATGTTTTAAGTGAAAATGGTATCTCTATATCTAACGATTATGTAAAAAAATAGGTAAGTCAAAATTTTAATATATATATTTTTTTACTTTTGTGAGAGATACCACTCTAATTGACATTTCTAAATAAGCCTTAGTTAACGTCCTGTAACACATATTAATTTGATGGATAAAATCGGAAAGCAACTGTGTCAAAATGAAATAAATAACTGGGCTGGAATTCATTACTATTTAATTAGTAAACTACTCTAACACTGCTAAATAACTAAAACATATTATCCTCTTTACAAATAAACAAGATTTGACAGTTACAGTGACATTTGCTAGAAAATGTCACTTTTTAGTTACGTAATGAAAAAAAATACACTTATTCTAATCCTCATCGCTATCTTCATTGACAGTAACGTGAATTCCGTGATTCAAAAAAAGTCCGCTTAAAGTTTCAGCAGGCCGAACGATTTTGGACAAATATCTTGCGTGCGACAAATAATAAACAATAGCAACAATGTGTGAAAAACACCCTACTGTTCGCATTCCGTTGGCACATTCACAATAATGCCGCCTTATGGATCCAACACCAATGCTGTTTGGGACATATTCGATAAAGCATCTGTAAATATTTTTTGAAATATGGCGAGATTGGACTTTCTGTTTCAGAATATTAGAATTTTCCTTCACATATTCCAAATTCAACGAACCATCTTCATTAAATATTTCTGATAGATACGAAATCGCTACTTATATCATTGCGAGGTGATATAATGATGTAGGTTTCTTTCTTAATATTTTTTTGATTGCATCCGCTTTAGAATTCATTTTGTAAAGACGAGTTATCTTTCTAATGTCCCTGAAATGTCACGTTACATTTAAAAAAACAATTCATCTTTATTACTGTCATAATATGTATTTATTTTAATTTCGGTAGAAAGAGGATTATTGCGTGGCGAAAAAATAATAGTTTGTAATTACAATTTCAAGATAATGAAGTCATACCCGAAAAGTCTTTTAAATTCCATTTTACAGTTAGTGTCCGATTAAAACCTTTAAATTGATAATCTGGTATAATGTTAAGTAAAGCTTATATACCAAATAGCAAAAATGATTAATATATGCATAGTTTTTATGTTATTAGAAAAATAATGACATTTTCAATAACAATAAAAGGCAAATGTCACTAACTGTCAAATCTTGTTCATTTGTAAAGAGGATGTATGCTTCGGTTATTTGGAAGTGTTAGAATAGCTTACTAATAAAATGTAATAAAATCCAACCCAGTTATTAAATTTATTTCATTTTGACACAGTTGCTTTCCGATTTTATACATAAAATTAATATGTGTTACAGGACGTTAACTAGCTTATTTAGAAATGTCAATTAGAGTGGTATCTCTCACAAAAGTAAAAAAATATATATATTAAAATTTTTACTTACCTATTTTTTACATAATCGTTAAATATATAGATACCATTTTCACTTAAAACATGAACTTGACTAAGCTTTACAGAATGAAAAAATAATAGTACATTAAAGTTAAATAGTTTTGGAGAAAAACCATATTTCATTATTTCCGTTTTTATTTTTTTTCTGCGGAACCGCAAAGAATTTTTCAACCAAACTTGACACAGTTACTCTACTAGACGTAACTGACTGTAGAAAAAAAAACCAAGTCATAATATTAAAGGGCATTTTCGCTTCCCTTAATCGGAAACGGCCTTTGCATGTCATTTTTAGTTCCCATACTGCTTGTCTAGTCAGTACACGCATTAAGATTGAATCCTGAAGTTTCTTTTTATACGATCCATCAGGCCCTTGAACACATTATGAATAAAAACATATGAAGAAAAACTGTATCGATGTTTAAATGTTATGATTGACAAGTTTATTGTAATTGATGTTTCTGAATGAAAGAAATATGAAAATCAGCAGTATGAGTACACACATAATCTTGGTAACGACAATATGAATTACGATGTTCTGAAAACTGTCTATTATGAACTCGGTTGGTGAAAAAATGTATGAAGTAAAAAAATCCGAAGAGTGATGATTCTGACTACAAATCGGTAGTAGAAGAAAAATTCGGAGGATCAATTTTATGTGAGCCAATATGGACCCGACATATGTATACCACAGACCAAATAACCCAAGAATAAAATAAATCCCTTTTAACGGATTATATATCGCGTAAATGTATTAAATGAGCCTTCTTGACGTCAGTAACTATAACAGTCACCGTTGTCAAACGACAACTCTTTTCGGCTACTAGTCAACGCTATTATTTTTTATTCCAGCTCAAAATGTAAGTAGGTAATTGATAAAATAATTCAAATAAAATATTGTTATTTAACAATATAATATTTTTTTCAATGGTTTAATAGCTATAATGTAATTGTTGAATATAAGGATGTGGCGGGACAATCCGGACGCGTTCTGCAAAGAATGACAGTAGCGCACTGGCAATAGGGTCGAGTGGACAAAAGAAGCGGAGGCCTTTGCCCCTCAGCGCAGCAGGATACCTAAACAGGCTAAAAAAATATCTATCATCAGATCCCCCTACGACCCTAAATGTATTATTTATAGGAATTTTAGCAATAGCAACAGTATGCATATGCCACGCCAACATAGTGTATTATTCTGTGCCGGCCCAGGAGCCGTGTCCTGAGTAATGTGTATGAGAGTAAGTGACGTCACTCACGTGATATCGGGTCCTCGTCACTCGCCGCGTCGCGCGCCGTCTCCGGCTCGCCGGCTGCGCGGCGCTGCTCGACTGCAGCAATAACACTACTGTTAGACAGCGGATCAACATTAAGTAACTGCTAAGCAACACCATGTGTTGCAGTCGGTACTGACCTAGCGAGTCGTCGCTCGCCCCATCCTCGTCCGCTGCCTCCGATTTCACGTCAGGTTCTTCACCTATACAAGAGTTAACGGAGAGTTAGTTGATAATGATAACAACCACGCACAAATTATTATCAATGACACAGGAAACCACATCCACAAACCAAAGATAGTATTTCATACACCGGCTGAAATATCTTTGGGGCGGTTCTCCTTCTTTAAGTATCATTTTTTCATAATTCTATATCACAACCATTAAAGATATAATCGTTTATAAACATAATTCAATGACATATGTAGCCAAGATTATATAATTGTATTGTAGAACTAAGAAATCTAACATGTAGTTACTTTAATTAAAAATTGTAGTGTATGTGTAGTTTGTTATTTTAAGTTAATGTAAAAATTGTACGCCGGTTATCGGTAGATTGCGAAAAACTATAATATAATATAAGACCTACTTTTTGTAGTCACAATATTACAATAAATATCTATATAATAAAATCGAAAATGCCAGAACGAGATAACGCACTAGGGAGGAAGCAAGATGGCGCCTTACAAAACTCCACGACCTTTTAGATCACGTTTCTCCAATACGACACACGTATCCGCAGAAACAACGATTCAAATCTATTGTCTAAATATGAGAATAGAATAAGAGCGTAAAAATTACCGTTTTCGCTTCGTATTTCCTTCACAATCGGCTAAAGAAATTTCATAAAATTCTTCATTTCGCGACCGTCGGCCTTTTTCGGCGATCCCTCGGTTATTCTCGCTATTATGGGTTAGGTTCAAGTAGCCTAAAGTTTCTTTTCGCCATATGACTTAAGTTTGAGTAGCCAAAAAATTTTGGCGTTATGTTGGTACGCCGTTATATCGAAGTTTTTTACTCGAAATGTAATGAGCACGCACTTTGCTTATACGATAGAGTGAGACGACATGTACGTCAGCCTCAGTCAATTGAAATGTCAAACGCCGGCTTGACATAACCTCAACTCTGTGATGTTTAATAATGTTTTTGAATGGAATTAGTGAAAAAAGATCAACTATTTTGTTGCCAAAACGTTATACTCCGTATACGCCTAGCATACATTTACCTATAACGGGTAGGAACGAGTTTGTGAGAGAAAACAAGCGTAAAATAAACACAGAAACTATGTTAGTTAAACGGGTATGTATTTTAACATATTACTTTCTATTGAAAGATTAAGAGGCCCTTTTACCGATAAAGGCTATCGTCCACCACTATTTTCCAAGACAGACAAGACCAACCTCTCAACCTATTATTGAACCCTATTTTCTGAGGATTATTTTCTCACGGATTTGTCTGTTACTGAAACGGCACTGCCCATTAATGGTTAATATTTTTACTTTTGTTTATTAAGCTTCGCTAGGCTTTGCTTTGCTTTGAGTAACATTTGTACATGTACCTACGTATTACTCTGGAGCCCATGTACTTATAAAAATGTTGTTGAATCCCTTTTGATTATAATTAATTTTATATGCACTAAGTAAATGCAGTTTCCTTTTTTCATTATATATATTGAGAAAACAAAATTACGGGGGACCCTCTGATCGCATAACAACTATTGTCATAATATCGATTGTCATAACAGTTTACGCAAAAAGTTGCTACGCAAACATTTTTTTGGCATAAATGGTACGATGTCATAATTGTTCGCTGTCATAATTTCTGTACGTCATAATTGTTTTAGCCATAATGTCGTATGTCATACATTTATTAAGTCATAATATTGATAATTACAATTATTTTTAGTATAATTGTAAATGTCATACACTTTTCAAGCCATTACAATTATCAATATTATATTGGTCAGATCCGACTTGCTTGGGTTAGGTTTAGGTTATTTTTTTTTAGGGATCACCTCTAGTGGAATAAAAATTCTTGTCATAAATTCGATTGTCATAACTCATTTCGCATAATGGCTTTCCTCATACATGTTATTTGTCATAAATTGTTATTTGCATAAAAATTTTACGTCATAATTGTTGTTCGGCAGGCTGTTCATAAGCATAATTTAGTATGGCACAAAATTTCAAATGATATTATTGAATGTCATAATAATTGATAGTACGAAGAAGAGCAACGCATAAATTATGGCTTTCATAATTATTAATGGCAATAGACATTATATAGTATAAGTTATATCACATGTACCAAAAATATAACATTTGAAATAATGATACAAAACTTACATAAGCAGGAAAACAAAAAGGGGGGACGGGGGGGCGAAGCCCCCCACAAGGGGGGCTCGGGGGGCTAAGCCCCCCGCATTAAGAAATCCTTCTCCACACTGACCTCATAGTTGTAGGTTAGGTTAGGTTAGAATTGTGAACCTATAAATACGAACATCGGCCAGAAAAGTAGGTTAGGTTAGGTTAGGTTAGTTGTAGGTTAGGTTAGGTTAGAACTGTGAACCTATGAATACGAGCATCGGCCAGAAAAGTAGGTTAGGTTAGGTTAAAAAAGCGCATGATATGTAGGTTGATTAGGGAAAAAAAAATATTAACATGCGTTATTTATAAATGAAATATACATACGCATCGTAAAATAGAAGTGATAACACTACTCACATGTAAAATGTTATAATTAGTAGGTACTCATTACACTAATTTTAAATTAACAAAATATATTATCTATTATGGAGATTGGTATGTATGTTGTTCAGTATTATGCGCCAAAATATGATATGCATAAAAACATTATGGCGTTAAAAGATTATGATTTAGGTTCATATGCTCCAAAAGTATATGGCATTCCTTACTTATGCGTACAGACATTATGGTCATAAATGTATGCGGATCAATTAATGCCTAACACACTTAGGCGGAAAGATTTTTATGACAAAAGTGGTTATGCACACCGACATTATGGCTTAAAAATTTATGCAACCCAATATGGAACCTTTTTTTTATGATCATGTTCGGATTGGCTAGATCCGACTTGGTTGGGTTAGGTTTAGGTTATTTTTTTTTATGACCTGAAACCCGACTGGGCTAGATCAGACTTCGTTGGGTTAGGTTTAGGTTTTTTTTTAGGTTCCATATTGGGTTGCATAATTTTTAAAGCCATAATGTCGATTCGCATAACCACTTTTGTCATAATAGTCCTTGCGCATAAGGTGTATACATAGTCATTAATTGATCCGCATAAATTTTATGACCATAATGTTTATACGCATAAGTAAGGAATGTCATATAATTTTGGAGCATATCAACCTGAATCATAATCATTAATCGTCATAATGTTCTTATGCATATCGTGCATTGGCGCATAATACTGAAGAACATAAATATCAAGCTCCTAATTTTTTATTTCAACATCAGCCTGGTTTTTTGGCAGCAGTTCATTTCTGAGGGGGTCGCAGTTCTTTCAAACCTAACCTAACTTACTTTTCTGGCCGATGTTCGTATTTGTAGGTTCACAATTCTAACCTAACCTACAACTAACCTAACCTTACCTAACCTACTTTTCTGGCCGATGTTCGTATTTATAGGTTCACAGTTCTAACCTAACCTAACCTAACCTACAACTAAGAGGTCAGTGTGGAGAAGGATTTCTTAATGCGGGGGGCTTCGCCCCCCGAGCCCCCCTTGTGGGGGGCTTCGCCCCCCCGTCCCCCCTTTTTATTTTTCTGCTCATGTAAGTTTTGTATCATTATTTCAAACGTTATATTTTTGGTACATGTGATATAACTTATTCTATATGTCTATTGCCATTAATAATGATGAAAGCCATAATTTATGCGTTGCTCTTCTTCGTACTATCAATTATTATGACATTCAATAATATGATTTGAAATTTTGTGCCATACTAAATTATGCTTATGAACAGCCTGCCGAACAACAATTATGACGTAAAAAATTTATGCAAATAACAATTTATGACAAATAACATGTATGAGGAAAGCCATTATGCGAAATGAGTTATGACAATCGAATTTATGACAAGAATTTTTATTAATGTTTAACATTTGAAATAATGATACAAAACTTACATGAGCAGAAAAACAAAAAGGGGGGACGGGGGGGCGAAGCCCCCCGCATTAAGAAATCCTTCTCCACACTGACCTCTTAGTTGTAGGTTAGGTTAGGTTAGAACTGTGAACCTATAAATACGAACATCGGCCAGAAAAGTAGGTTAGGTAAGGTAAGGTTAGTTGTAGGTTAGGTTAGAATTGTGAACCTACAAATACGAACATCGGCCAGAAAAGTAGGTTCGGTTAGGTTTGAAAGAACTGCGACCCCCTCAGAAATGAACTGCTGCCAAAAAACCAGGCTGATGTTGAAATAAAAAATTAGGAGCTTGATATTTATGTTCTTCAGTATTATGCGCCAATGCACGATATGCATAAGAACATTATGACGATTAATGATTATGATTCAGGTTGATATGCTCCAAAATTATATGAAATTCCTTACTTATGCGTAAAAACATTATGGTCATAAAATTTATGCGGATCAATTAATGACTATACACCTTATGCGCAAGGACTATTATGACAAAAGTGGTTATGCGAATCGACATTATGGCTTTAAAATTTATGCAACCCAATATGGAACCTTTGGGTACACATCCCTAAAAACGTTATGCGCATAAATGTATGACTATTTACAGTTATGCGTAATGATGAGTATGACGAATACACGTATGCGTATCAAAAGTATGCCTTTAAATTTGATTAAACCCGACACCTACCCCAAAATTACATATTCAAGTGTTACAAATAGGAAGTACATTCCCCTTCCCTCTCGGATCGCTTAGCGTATAGACGTGTATCGTGTGTTAAATTTTTGCTCGAAAAATAAAGTAATTTAATAATTAAATAGAACAACTAAATTCTGTAAAGTACTAGGAGTGCATAAACGAGAAGCGTATCGTGAAAGTGGCCTGCAGTGTAAAAGAGACGGAGCTAGTTCCATGCGCTTCGCCCTACGCCCGTGCAACCATTCATTCCTTATCTCCTGGTACTCGGAAGCGCCTCGCGAGGCTTCAACGACATGTCACTCAAGAGCACGCCCCCTCCGTCCCCCTCGCCGGATCCTCGACGCACACAGCAACAGCACCGCTCGGAACCGGACTTAAAATCGCCCGCATATGACAGCGAGCCGATGGATGCAAACATTACGCACCGACACAAGCGTAAAAGGAGTAATGACATATTAAGCAGCCTCGAATCGTCTATGAAAGACCTCAAAATTATGATTACGAGTATAAAAACCCAACAAGATTTGAAATTTGACTCCATAAACCAAAATTTCACAGAAATCAGAGCTCAAAACAGTGACATACAAAATTCAATCGAATTTATGTCCGCGAAATACGAGGAAGCTATTCATACGATAAATGAGCTCCAACTAGAATCCCGCAACCAAAAATCCTATATTAAAACCTTGGAGGATCGAGTGGAACAACTAGAAAAAAATAGCTTAAATTCCTCCATTGAAATACGCAACGTTCCCAAAATCGCTGAGCAGGAAAGTAAGGGTATTCTTTCATCTCTTATTGTAAATATTGGCACAACATTGCAAGTACCGATCCAACAAAATGACATTCGCGAAATTTATCGCGCTAAAAGTAAAAACGAATCGAATAACCCCATTGTTATCAATTTCACAACACAGACCTTGAAAGATTCGTTGATAGCAGCTGTCCGTAAATATAATAAGGAGCACCCCGAAAACAAACTGAATTCGAAGACATTAAAAATTGATGGCCCTACGAGACCTGTTTACGTCACGGAACGTCTTACGAGCAAAACAAATAAACTTCTGTTTATGGCCCGCGAATTTAAGAAAATGCACAACTTCAACAGCTGTTCGACGGCGTTTGGAAAAATATATTTGCAGAATAAAAAAGGAGACCCCTACATACTTATAAAAAGTGAAGAAGACCTTAAAAAAATAACTGTTCATCAATGACTATGCCTGACTTTAATTGCTGTTTGTAATGTATACCTACCGTTTTTGTTATGGAAGTGTTTTGGTTCTTGCGTGGATGATGGATTTTTTTTACGGTTATGTTCTCTTGTACTCATTAAGGTAACTGTAGGCTATATAAGTTTTATAAACCAATTTAATAAGGCTAAATATGTATTCAACGCTCACACACTATTACATATTTCTCTCAAAGCAATATCATACAAATGCCATTTTATTCTCACATTCACACACAACACAAAGTCACACCTGAAAGTTATCGCAATTGCACCTAAATATTTGTATCGAATTAAGTGTTATACCAGTCTTAAAACGTTACTCGAAAACATTGTGACGCAATTCGCTTATTTTAATATTCGCGAGCATTAATGATTTAATAAATAACGTCGATGAAATTTCTGTATCAGAGTCATTTTCATGTCTACCCGAAAAATGTAAATATGTATTACCAGCAAATAACAAAAGTTACACTATTATCACACAAAATATTCGGAGTGTAAAGGCCAATATATTAGGTTTTTTAACGCTGCTTGAGAGAATTGGTTCAAACATAGATATCATTGTCCTTACAGAATGTTGGCTTTCATGCAACCCCTGCATTCCCCATATTGATGGATACATACATTTCAACTCTAATAATTTATTTAATCAAAATGACGGGCTGATAATCTATGTTAAGGACAACATAAAAAATGTTTCGGTTTGTGAAGTCCCGTTTTTGGAAGCAAACTGTATGATTGTAAAAATTGGAAATAACTTAGCTATTGTAGCCATTTATCGCCCTTGTGAGTTCAAAAATTTGACATTGTTTTTTCAATCTCTTAATGACACTTGGTAATCTTGCCGCTGTTCAAAGCATAATTATAATGTTGGCGGCGGGTGCAAGTACATCATCAGCATTGCACCGCCGCCAGTGGCGCCATCTACTCGTCAAGGATGAAGTCGGGGTCCCACCACGTGCGGTGTAACGGCGGGGATTGAGAATCATTAAAAGGGCTGCGCCAGAGCGCCTGGCTCTCTTTCGGCTGGTGTAACTTGCTGTGATAACATGAGGTGTGCGTGTGTGTGCATAATTGTAGTTATTAGTGTGTTCCTTTGTTTGTTTCATATTATGTTTTATAATAAATCTATATAATTTATCCGTTGTTTGAAGAATATTAACCTGCTCCCTCTCTGATCGCTAACATCAGTAGTGGGATAGGTTGAATTCACACCCACGTATAAAAAAAATTTTTTTTCAAAGATATTGTGCACACATTCGTATAAAAGCTATATATTTGATTTTGCTTTGTATATTGGATGCGTTCGCGCGCCGTAATCATGTTCTTTGTTTAAGTTGCAAAGTGATGGTAAACTACACGCTATTGTCATGCGAGCTACGTCGCATGGTCACATTTTGGCGAAGGTTGGTGCAGCAGGCAGCATCCATGCAGAGCTTCATGTGGACGTGGAGCTAAGTAGCGGTGATCGTGAGAAACGCAGCGGACGTAAATGTGTCCCATACGTAATGTGAAATTGATGAGAAAATCTGGTGAGGTCTGATAAACATTTTTATTCGTATTTTGGTATAGGTGTTGGTAATTTAAAAAGGCGTGGTAATTTATAAATGCGTGATCGTAAGCTCTTATTGGTTAATGTAAAATAGACAAACAGTAAATGACAAAAACTAAATGGCATTTGATAACTGGTATTTATTAGAAATTTTAATTGTGCCAAATATATTTAAAATATGGTCATGTTTTATGATTATAGGTGTAGATTACTGATATTTAAAGTAGTTTATTTGAAAGAAAATAATTTATTTTGAGATAATAAAGGAAGGTAATATTTCGGTTATATTTTATAGCTACCCGCGTTAGCAAAGAAAACATTTAAACGGAAAAAGTGTCGCGATGATTTTGTTAATCGGAGATTGCATTTTTACTGCGGATTAATATTTTGTTTATTCTGATATAGTTAGACTCTGTATGCAAGGTATAGCTTATAGCTTTTAATTTAGTAATTTTAACGGCTGGCGTTGCGTTGTTACGTATAACAAAGGGTTTATTTTAATCATGATAGGAGGATTTCATATAGAATTTTCGATGAATTAACTGATAGTAAGTGAATGTTTGTGAGTATGATTGATATATTATAAATGTAGGTCAGGAAAAGCCGAGCGTTTTGATATCTTTATAAGTAAAATACATTCGCGAGGTTAAGGAGTTGTTTGGGGTGGGAACAGACTGTTTGTTGATATTAGATACAAATTTTTCCCAAATTATATGGATAAACTTTGTATGCTCAAGTGTGTAAATCTATTTGAGTGCAAAGGGTTGTTCATGGTGGAATATAGTGGTGTTATTTGGTGGAACATTTTATGATCGTAGTGCAAGCCAAGGGATATTTGTCATTGGGTGTACAGGCGTTCATTTGTTCCCGTGAATAATAAACCGAATCACTCGTATGTTAGGTATTTACTTAGGTGCTTACTGTTTAATTTCTTTAATAGTTGTTTACTACGTCATTACTCAAGCAGTTTGTATGAATATTATAGATATCATTGGGAATAAATAGTGGGACAAAAACATTAAGGTTAAATATTAGTCTTTTTTGTGTTTTATTTGTTTCTTAAATTGTACTTCCATGTTGTAATAGTAATACTTGAATGATTTCTATATCGGGTTCACGTTAGTTTGTTCGATATTATAATAATTAAAACTAAATACGTGCAGATTATTTGTTTATATTTTAAACAGCTATACTTATGTATATTTGTAGGAGACAAATCTTTGCTTTATTTTATTATAAATTATCGTTTTGATGCATTTATCGCGTGGTATGGGCTATTGCTATTACACCGAACTAAGTGATGGTATTGTGTCGGCAAACAGTGATAAATCTGGCTGGTTTAAGTGAGGCATAGTTGGTTAACGCCGCTTAAGCAGAGTTCAGATAGAACTGTAAAGGTTACTTGCATAATAGTGATCAGAATAGTACGAGTGTAACCGCAATGTCATAATTGGAAGGCTAAGAAATTTATTAGGTGTGTTTATAAATGAGCTATGTTAGGATCGGCAGGAATCATGATAGGGATATAGGGAAAATCGGCAGGAATCATGATAGGGATATAGGGAAAAATTATGCTACTTAATACTAATGGTGATTTTGTTATTATAGAATGAACCCTCGAGGTGCCTGGGGCAGGCACCAGCTCAGGATGGCCGTGTTGGCGGCGGGTGCAAGTACATCATCAGCATTGCACCGCCGCCAGTGGCGCCATCTACTCGTCAAGGATGAAGTCGGGGTCCCACCACGTGCGGTGTAACGGCGGGGATTGAGAATCAATAAAAGGGCTGCGCCAGAGCGCCTGGCTCTCTTTCGGCTGGTGTAACTTGCTGTGATAACATGAGGTGTGCGTGTGTGTGCATAATTGTAGTTATTAGTGTGTTCCTTTGTTTGTTTCATATTATGTTTTATAATAAATCTATATAATTTATCCGTTGTTTGAAGAATATTAACCTGCTCCCTCTCTGATCGCTAACAATAACAGGTGACATAAATATTGACATTACCCCAGGCAATAATGAGTCGAACTCACAAGAATATCTAAATCTCACTGCTCATCATGGGCTTCTACCTACACATGATCTCCCCACCCACGGTTCTACTTGCCTTGACCACTTTATATTAAAAACCAATACTCCAGCGCTAACATTAGTATTGGAATCCACTGTGACTGATCATTACGCAGTTTTATTACGGCTTAGCTTGATTAAACAAACCTCGAGTCCTAAAATATTCAAAAAGTTAGATGAAGACGGGTTTAATAACGACCTTAAACAAATCTGCTTTGAATCAATCTATAACTGCTCAGACCCAAATGAAGCAACGCGGCTTCTTATTGATCCAATAAGAAATGCGATCATGTGTAACACGCGTATTTTAAACTGCTCTTCTAGGCGTAGAAATATAAAGCCTTGGATAACTCCGGGGCTCCTAAGGTGTATGCGAAACCGAGATAAACTTCACCTTAAAGCAAAAAAAGACCCTAATAATGATGCACTACAAATTACGTACAAAAGATACCGTAACTTTTGTAACGCCCTGCTCAAAAAAGTTAAAATAGCTTATGAAAAAGCTGAATTTGCTAAAGCTGGCTCAAATCCTAAGCTAATGTGGAATGTCATAAGAGAAACGACTAATATTAATAAATCGTACATACAGCCGACTGACCTTCTAGAATTAAAAAATAGTCCAACTGAATCGATCAATATAGTTAATTCTTACTTCTCCAATATTGGAAAAACACTTGCAGAAACCTGCCCTGGTTCACAGCCTGACTCTGTAGAAAGCCATAGCATACATTCAAGCTCGTTTGTATTGCTGGACACTGATTCTGACGAGGTATCTTCAATTATTGATTCACTAAAATCAGATTGTGCAACAGGCTGGGATGGCATCTCAACATCGTTTCTAAAAAAGTACAAAAATGTTATTTTAGGTCCATTGACACACATTTGCAACTTATGCCTAGCGCAAGGAATATTCCCTGATTACTTTAAGAAGGCCGAAATCCACCCGATCTTCAAGAGTGGTGACAAATGTATGGTCAGTAACTATCGCCCGATATCAATTCTGCCATCTATGTCTAAAGTCCTAGAACGAATTCTTAATGTTAGACTAACTAAATACCTTGAGACTCACAGCCTTATATCTCAAAATCAATTCGGTTTTCGCAAAAGGATATCTACAACAGATGCAGTACATGAGCTAACAGATCACGTGGTAAAATGTCTTGATAAACAAAATAAATGTCTAGCAATATTTTTAGATTTAGCCAAGGCCTTCGATACGGTGTCTATTCCTAAACTTTTACAGAAACTTGAAACATTAGGTGTAAGAGAAAAACAATTATTAATCTTTACAGACTATCTTACCAACAGAACACAATTTGTCAAAATTGGTTCCTATTCAAGTTCGGAGCTACCAATTACCTTCGGTGTACCACAGGGGAGTATATTAGGCCCCAGCCTGTTTCTCGTGTACATCAACGATTTACTAAGCCTTAAGCTGAAACAGGGTAAAATTTTGTCTTTTGCTGATGACACAGTTCTCCTTTTCAATGCTGCTTCTTGGTCTGAAGCTTATGAGTATGCGCAAGAGGGTTTCAATCTAGTGCACAGCTGGTTATGTCTCAATCAACTAACACTTAATCTAGACAAAACCAAGCATATGACCTTTGCGATGCGAAACTCATCCTTGCCACCCGTAGATGCTTTTAGAATAACTGCACGTGTCTCCAACTCTGAAAGTATAGGTATTAACAACACCCCCACCATCAAATATCTTGGCCTCACAGTAGACAACGTCCTATCTTTCAAACCACATATAGACCTTTTAAGTAGTAGAGTGAGGAAGCTTATGTATATATTTAGACAACTTCGTAATGCAGCTGATAAAGATATAATAAAAAAAGTGTACTACGCACTATGCCAGTCTATCCTTGCTTATTGCATCATTGCCTGGGGTGGTACCTCCAAAACGCACCTTATTAAGATTGAGCGTGCTCAAAGAGCCTTACTTAAGGTAAGTTTCTTCAAACCTGTTCTATTCCCAACGCAAGAACTTTATCAAATTGCTGATGTCATGACTGTAAGACAACTATTTATTCTAAATACAGTTCTCAAACAACATTGTTCTACCCCTTTTGATCCTATACTGAGCTCATCAAGACGTAACCACCTTGTAGCTAAAAAATCTCTTTTTAATGCTAAATTTTGTAATAAATTTTACTGTTTCTTAGGACCCTATCTCTACAACTGCTTACACCATATACTAGATATACATTCCTTGACTCGATACAAATGCAAAATTATAGTTGAAACTTATGTGAAAAGTCTCAATTACTTTGATACCGAGCGCTTACTTATTCCGTCTTCCTAGGATGTAGATCATATATCAACGCAGCTCATTAACAGGTATGATATAAAATGAATTTTTATTCAGGTCAACTTAACTCACACACACACACACACACACACACAAACACACACACACACATATACATACGCACTCACACATGCATATTATGTATATATGTACATACATACTTATAAATATATAAATACTATAAATATATGTTTAATATACCTACTAATAGATTTTATATAGGAAAAAAGCACGAGTATGTCTTATAAACGATGGGGGCCTGGTGATCTGTAATACAAGTATTATTACTTAGTACGGACACCAGTCCCACAAACATCTTAGTTTGTAGCTGCTTCTTTGGGATACTATTTAGGTATACTACTTAAGTATTAGTCTTAAGATTGATGTTTGTGGAGAAAACAAAGAAGTTATTATTATTATTATTATTATTACATTTGATTTACGCGAGCGAAGCCGCGGGCACGTCTAGTATGTATATATGATTCAATTACACCAAATACTCTTATCGCCAAATGATCTTCACGCATAAGTTTTTAATGTCAAATCTATGTATTGCAGTCGGTACTGACCTGACGAGTTGTCGCTCGCTCCATCGTCGTCCGCTGCCTCCGATTTGACGTCAGGTTCTTCACCTAAAGAAGGGTTAAGGGTGATAATGTTTATAACAAGTCAGTTACTTATTAAACCTAGCTGGCTGTCGACTGAAGCGGAGCTGAGAAATGGAACCAATCAGGCTGCGTTTTTGTGAAACCAATAAGGTGTATTTAAATCTGAGGAATATGATTGATCCATTGTAACTAGGGACCGGCACCGGTTACCCTAACAAGGGATTTTGTTTAGGTTATTATAGAAGTGGTTTTAAAAAACCCTTACATATAGTTAACCTGATGATGTGGTACGGTGACTTCAATGATACGGTTACTGTATTGATGCAGTTACCCGCGGTTAGCAGTTAACATATATTTTGTAACAGCTCCTCTCCGCTACGGTCCAGTGGACAGGCAGCCTGACACTACGTTAGTTAGTTAGTTGCGCTGGGCATTTTCCGCAAGTCGACATCCAACGTGCACTGACACTACGTAAATACAAGACTAATTTGATGAAAAATCTCTGCGACATAAAAGAAAAGTTCCTCAGATATGAAAGGTAAGTCTTTTTTTTTTTCAAATGTAACAATATATAATTTCCAACCGGTTTCAAAAGAGTTTTATTTTATTATCTCTATAACCGCGCCATTTATGAATCGATTATGAGATTTTAATCTATATTCGACGTGTATCTGATAGAGTCCTGAGTAAGAAACCGCGCTGACAATGGCTATATAGATCCTGTAAAGCTCTCACGCGTCAACTATCTTGGAAAAATGTATAGAAAACGATGCAGTAGTTTTCCAGGAAAATCCTTGCCTTTTCATGTGTATATACATTTTAGTTGGTACATTAGTTATACTCACGTGTGGCAGTGCTCTCTCTCGCTCCGTCATTGCCGGCCATCTCATCTGGGATCTCTTCACCTGTAATAATAATACAACTTTTAAATATTGGAATGATGCATATCTACACTTATGGGTTACAAGCTACATTTCAGAAATTCTTACACAATATAGAATTTATAGTGAAGTAGGTTTTGCCCAGAACTTCTTCTACGAACAACTTCCTCACACAAACCTTCACCCACCCTTTCTGGGATAAAAACTATCCTGTGTCTTTTCCCGGAACTGAAACAATTTACATACCGAATTTCATCTAAATCAGACTAGTGGTTAAAGTTCCCCATATGTACTTCTACCTCTAACCTTTTCAGCCCTTTAAAGAATGTTTTCGGAATAAAAATGAAGTGAATGTGACTGGCAGGCATATGGAACGGGCTGAGAACATATGAGCAGTTTTTTCAAAAACAGCATTAATGCGAAAAAGTGCCATTTCGCTCATAATTACGGTGTACAACAAATTACCAACAAATAGCATGTAAAGGTAAAAAACATGTTATAGTTTGTGGAGACTTTAATGTTAATTTACTTGAAATGACCAGTGATACTGTTAAGCTGTTAAGTTTGTTCAAATCTTTTCGTTTGGTCAATATGTTCCTGGAGCCTACCCGGGTAGGTGTAACTAGTAAAACCTGTTTAGATAATATCTTCTGTGATTGTGAGTACTTAGAAAAGAAAATATTTAAGTGTTTTAATTCAGATCATAGAGGACAGAAAGCTTCTTTTCCTAACACTTTAAAGGAAACACCACAAACTATAACATGCAGACCCATAACATCGTTTGGAATCATTCAAAAATGAAATTCGTAACGATCTTTGCAAGTTACCTCTCTCATGTAACGACTTAAATAGTACTTACAAAGATTTATTTGGCATAATAATGGATCAGTTCAATACCCATTTCAAAAAGAAAACTATTTCTGGGTCGACTACAAAAACAAAGTTTAGTGAATGGGCTACTGTAGGTATTCATAGAAGCAGAACCAGGCTTTATGAACTGTATGGAGAGAAGGAAGTGAACAAGGATGTAGAATTTTTAAACTATGTTAAGAACTATTCAAAATTGTTTAAGCAAGTGTGCATAGCTGCAAAAGCAAATTATATTAGTTCTAAAGTCAAAATGTCGGATAACAAAGTGAAAACTATTTGGAATGTTATTAACAGAGAAACTGGTAAATCCAAAACTCGCAATTGCCAAGTCAACATTGTCAAAGAAAACGGTCAGACTATGTCAAATCATGATGTTGCCTCGGCATTCGAGGATTATTTTTCCAACATTGCAGTTGATACCACAAAAAGTTTACAATCATCTGCATCTGAAGCCCATACCTTACTTTGTGCTAATTGTAAGAAATGTGATGTTAAGTTTGAATTTAGTCAAGTAGATACTGTAGATGTTATTAAAACATTTAAATCACTCAATTTAAAGAAAACAGAAGATTTATGGGGAACATCAGTAAAAATGATTCATCATATCATAGATTCAATTTCGCCTTACCTAGCTTTGATTTACAATAGTTGCATAGCAGAGGGAGTTTTCCCAAATCTTATGAAATTTAGTAAAGTCATACCTCTTTTTAAATCGGGTGATTTGAGTGATCTGACCAATTTCCGTCCGATATCTATACTACCTGTTCTAAGTAAAGTTTTCGAAAAATTTATGTTGAAAGATTTATTAGGACACTTCAATAGAAATAAATTACTGTCCAGTAAACAGTTCGGTTTCACAAGGGGACGTTCCACGACTGATGCAGCATCTGCACTTATTAAACACATTTATGACAGCTGGGAGGAATCTTGTGATGCAATTGGGATCTTCTGTGACCTTTCTAAGGCATTCGACTGCGTTCATCCTGGAACACTCATTTTGAAATTAGAACATTATGGTCTGTCTTCAAATGCTTTAAGCTTTATGTCTTCATATCTCAGTAATAGAATGCAAATAGTGGATGTGAATGGAACCCAGTCCAATGGAGCTATAGTTAAGCTAGGAGTGCCACAGGGCTCTATTTTAGGTCCATTTCTATTTTTGGTTTATATAAATGACTTACCATCTATAGTAGATAATCTTTGTAATATAGTCATTGAGGTATTATTTATAATAGAGCCACAGACCCGAACAAAATTGTCGAAAAAAGTGGCACTGCTGTCATGTTCAAGTAGATGCCAATAACGCTTATTTATAATTTACAACAACATAATTACTTCGTACAAAATAACTCTTTACTCAAACGTTTAAGTGTCAAATTGGCTTACGTACTTATTACCACAAATATTTTTCGAGTAATTTATCTTTTTTAGCGTATTCTTTAAGCAGATTTTAATAGTTTTACATACTAAAAATATTTTTATTATTATTTTATTTAGGTATTAAAATATATTTGTTGTTTGAACTAAATAAACTCGTAAATTGTTAATAACAAATTAAGTTACGTTTTAATTGAACAACTGCATAAAAGGGTCCCGACACTGCATAGAAGGGAACAGTAATAATGACATTATGATTTCTCAACTCATCTTGTTCTAGTATGTGAAATGAGGGTATGGCAAGTGCAAAATATTAACATTTTTAACCCTTTAAAGTTTGATGGCGTAGCGTGAAAGTCGGTGGCGTAGTATGCACGGCAGCACACATTCTTTAGGTGTTCTTGGCGTTCAAAGGTTTAAACTGACAGTGTCTAGACTCTGAGACAAAATAAAACAATGACAACAGAGCAATTTTTTTATTATTTTAGTAATGTAAGCTGTAGGATCTGCCTGTAAAAGGCATATATTATGTTCATAACACTGGCTTACTCGTTGCCGCACACATAGCAATGTCATGCGTCCACTCTCGCCCTCGGCTCGCGTGTAACTAAACGCAGCATCCTATATGACGTGAGCCTGAGACAGTGTATATCTATTTATGTATAGATACCTACTACCACAAACACTACATCACCATTTTACGCTTCTTTTATATACATTGTCATTTTTTACGTTTTTATTGAGATATTAAAGCTGTGTTGAGTGAAAGACTTTTACGTTTTTTTTGATTAAACATAAAAAAAAAAACATATATGATCATGCCGAACGAACACACGAGAGACGAATTATTTGGCTGAAATTATTCTTGACGTCTGTGTTCGCACTATATGTAATATATAAATAAGTTAGTTGAATTTCCTGGTAGATGGCGGTGTTACTTTGAGGGCAATGCTGCATCGCGGTATCGTTTGTTTCCCGGAGAATGTATATAGGCTTTCAAGAAATAAATATTATTCGTTCGCAACCCAATAGTGTGTTTTATTAGCCGCTATTGTAGAGGGCGTCCCGTGGACGAGTACGGTGTTGTACATGGTCCTAATCGAGCCGGATGGCTGAGGACGGGTGTTCGTCGTTTTTGGCGTAGTTTCAAAGGGTGACGGGTTGTCGTCACTGGAGCAACGGCAGCTCCGGAGCGACCAGGCGGCAGATCCGGAAGTTCCTGTCAACGGGTGTGACGTCAGTGCCGACGAACAAGGATAAGTGCAGTGTTTACATATTTACGAAGAATTACTGTGAGTACTTTAAAGAGTTTTTAGTAGTGTCTGTGAAAAGTGACTTAAGTGACCTGTCATCAAATCAAAACAAAACTGACAGTTGTCAAATTGGGACTTAGAAAATTTAGTGAATTAGAAGTAAAACATTTACAAGTCCTAAACACTTAGAATAGTTTTACAAAAAGTGTTTAGACGGGGAATCCATGCCCGAATTCACCCCAAGTTTCAAACACTTGTAAAATTTTCAAGATTTATTCAGTGGACTTAGAGAAAAATCAAGACTTGTAAATTTTCATCGGACTTTTAATTTCTAAAATCAATCGATCAAACTTTGGACTACGTTTCATCAATTTCTGAACTTCAAACACGTTCATACAAATTTGAGATTTGTAATTTAAATATGGATACGGATATCAGTGTTCTTGTGGATATTTCTGTACGCATCGCTAAAGCATATACTAACTTCAAGAAGTCACCTAAGGAGCGTGTGACAGTAGTGTATGTGGAAACGCGACTAGAGAGTTTGGAATCATTATGGGAGAAGTTCTCTACGAGACATCTTGATTTGATTCAACAATATTCACAAGTGGATATAGCTCAGTCTGTCTATGGTACGGAGTTAGTTTACGATGTAACGGATGACAACTATTTGGACTACAAGTGCGATCTTAAAAGTGCGCTCAGCAGATTGCAACCGAAACCAAGCTGCTCTGATACATCGATGCAAAACGACAGATCTTCAAGCTCAAAGTCAAGTCATGTCAAGTTGCCGAAGATTACAATTCCAATATTTACCGGACTATATACAGAATGGATGAGTTTCAGAGATTTATTCATATCACTCATCCACAACAACAACGAAATTGATGATGTACAAAAATTACACTACCTGAAAGGTCATCTCAAAGGAGAAGCGGAGCAATTGCTACGGCATATTCCCATCACTAATGACAGTTACAGGCAATGTTGGACTCTCTTGAAAGATCGTTATAACAACAAGCAATACTTGATAAATTGCATATTGCAACGGTTTTTCAGTCAAAGGGGTATTTCATCAGAGTCCTCCAGCGCTATCAAACAATTGTTAGATGTAACAACCGAAACATTAAATGCACTTAAGGGGTTAGGTATTGACACTGGTACGTGGGATGTCATAATAATCTATATAGTCAGCCAGAGGTTCGATCCCGAAAGTAGAAAACAGTGGGAGACCAAAGTCAGTGAGTTGTCTCGCTTAGATAAGTTACCCAACATGTCACAGTTTCGAGAGTTCTTAGAAACAAAATACCATTCACTAGAGTACTTAGATACAAATTCAAATCACGGTCCGATACAGCGCACTAACATTGATAAAATCAATCACAGTAATCAAATTAGCAAATCAAACCCAATCCACATGTTACATGTTGCTCAGTTAACCTGCATATATTGTAAAGGAGATCATCATCTTAGAAGTTGTAGGGAATTTATAAACACTGATCTCAACAGCAAGCGTAACTTTGTCCAAGGTCACGGGTTATGTTTTAATTGTTTAAGAAGTAATCACTCGGTAAAACACTGTAAAATCACTGCGTCTTGCCAAATATGCAAAAAAAGACACCACTCATTATTACATCCAAAGGGCGAAAATCAACCAGCTGTCTCAAGGGAGTCAGTTGGCAATCAGGTTGCACCAATCACGAGTCAAGTCAAGTCATCAACACAGGGAGAATATTCATCAACATCCACGAACATCACAAACCATTTTATGAAAGGAGCAGCGCATCAGGTGCTGCTAGCCACGGCTTTAGTGAAAGCTGAGTCACAGAATGGAGGGAAACATCAGCTCTTAAGAGCTCTCATAGATCAGGGGTCTCAAGTCTCATTTATCACGAAAGCGGCAGTCCAGTCGCTTGGAATGAAAACCACACCAACCAAGGGACTCGTATCAGGGTTGGGAGGTGAACAGCGCCTTAAAGCAAGCTCAATGGTCCAGTTAGCAATCAGTTCACGTCTCAATTCAGGTTGTGTGATTCATGTTTCAGCATATGTCATTGAGAAACTGACAGAGTATGTACCTGCGTCAGTTGTAGCATCAGCATCATCAATCACTTCATGGCCGGAGTTAGAACACATAACCCTAGCTGACCCGGAATATCAAACTGCTAATAAGATAGACATCTTATTAGGGGCGGAGATTTATAGTAGAATTATACATCAAGGAGTCATCAAATGTCCGTCAGGGTCTTTGATAGCACAAAATACCACCCTGGGATGGATATTAAGTGGACAAATAGAATCAAATAAATACATACCCATTACAAATACTGTATCCATGCATGCAAACGTAGAACCTGTGGAAGAACCGTCGGAGCCGTCTCACAAAGAGAAGATTCTGTCAGTTAAAGAACAGAGAAGTGACGACTTCTATAACGTCACAGTAACACGAGACGAAAATAATCGAAATGTGGGGAACATCTCGTCTCGAGACAGAAATTCAGAATGCGCGGATGATCGATCGCGGGACAAAGTATTGAGAAGATGTCATTATCAGGGAAGGAAGCTGCAGAAAGACGAGCATCTGAAACAGAAAAATAAAAATGCATGTGATAAGTACTTAGAAGCAAATTACATAAAAGGGATATACGGAAACAAAGCAGAGGGCTTATACGTATCATATCATACATCAATGAGGGAAGACAATGTAAAGGAATACAAGGTGCATAAGGGTAAAATCAGGAAGAAAAATAAAAGCGATGATTGGTCCATATAGCAACTGAGAAGCTTTAAAAATGGATTTGATGTCAAGACGTAGAGTAAGAACTAAGAAAATGAAATACAAGCAAAAAAGGGGTTTAGTCAAACAACAGTGAAGCAATGATGAGTAAAACATAAGCAAGCAAGCATACATAAATAGAAAAGCTATTACCTACATAAATAAATGGATATCAAAAATAAAATAGTGGAACTTACTTGGGGTCATACTTCAGGTTTTGTATATGTAGTTCTTTAAGCATCAACTCAAACCTAATACTGCAAGTTAATTATTTCAAGAGCATTAAGCGTTATAGTGGATTAGTTATGTTCTAGCTTTTGGGGATATTTTTAGTTAAAAAAGATTATAAACATTTCACACAAAAATAAGTGTACTTACCTTCGTTAATCCACGGCTAGTGAGCTAGCACTATTCCTAGTAGGCGGGCGGCAATTTACTTGCCAAT
Organism: Apotomis turbidana; assembly: GCA_905147355.2. NCBI lineage: Eukaryota > Metazoa > Arthropoda > Insecta > Lepidoptera > Tortricidae > Apotomis > Apotomis turbidana. Next base: position 8,378,261 of record LR990307.1, read on the forward strand.
ATGCAATTCATAGGACGACACAAAAATACACTTTCTGTTGTTTTTGATTTGTAATATTGAAGACGTTGTACGGATTAAAGGTATATTTCAACAACAGCATGATTATTATTAAAGCAAATGGTTTCAGAACATCCGATCCTGTATTGGACAAGGTTATGCAAGTTGTGTCTTAGAATAGTTAGGCTAGTCAAATCGTTAAATTCCACGACCAGTTTTTCAATTAAAGAGCTCTTAGTTTATTGAACATTTCACTCAATTGTAATCATCTAACGTATAGATTCGAGCATGTTTTAACAGAGACACGTATAGTGCACAGTTTCATTTAATTTGTTTAATTACACTTTTATCAATGTTATGTCGAGAAAGTTATTTCAATTTAATATTAACTTTTAGTTTATGGGAAACATTTCACAACACGTGTCATTTACTTTTTTATATGCATCAGGGAAACAGATTGTAATTAAGAGGCTTGAGCATGAATCAATCATTTTAATGTGATTTAAGAACAGTTGTTCTTGGCGGGCGGTATGTTCGCACTATATGTAATATATAAATAAGTTAGTTGAATTTCCTGGTAGATGGCGGTGTTACTTTGAGGGCAATGCTGCATCGCGGTATCGTTTGTTTCCCGGAGAATGTATATAGGCTTTCAAGAAATAAATATTATTCGTTCGCAACCCAATAGTGTGTTTTATTAGCCGCTATTGTAGAGGGCGTCCCGTGGACGAGTACGGTGTTGTTGTCTCTTACTAAACGTGACCTCAATTTCTCACGTTGTTTAGGATCGCGTGGGAATCGTTAATAAAAAAATAGGATAATTATTATTTATTGCACTCCTTTATTAATTTATAAAATATAAAACTATAGCGACTCCTTAGATTTTTGTTCTGTGATGAGGTGCATTTTGTAGGGACAAAGTTAATAATTCTAATCTAAAATATGATATGATTTTACATAGGATTCGTTAATTAATCAATAGAATCTACGTAAAAAAGAATATTCCGACCTTTTTCTTTATTTTATAGCTGTTATATCTGCAATTTTTCACTGAAAATTAAGTAATTTTTGAGACCCGTCACGTGTCATGGTCTAAACGAGACTGATCGCCCAACTAATGCGATTTGTGATTTTGCATTAGTTGGGAGGGTGCCATTTTTTCCGTCGGATTGTGTGTCCATGTAATTAATACGTCAATGAATATAGTATTATTTGCTGACGATACATCATTAATTTTCAAGGTTAACCGGAAATCAACCGACTATGCGGAAATTAATTACTCTAATAGGCATATTGACCAGTTAAGACCGAGGAGGAGCTTATTATCTTATCCGTCTAATTCTGAGTCACCAACACCTGCGACGGAGTTGGTACCGGGTGTTGCGCCTAACCGTGATGTTGCAAGCGTTGTTCCGACACAGCCAGCACTCGTTTTGCCTGCATCTTCAGCTGCCGTTATGGAGAGGAGTGGGGCCGAACTGAGTTTAGGTGTACCTGCAGCTCAGTCACCTGTGTTGAACCGTCCTGAGCCGCGTTGTACCAGGAATAAGAATCCTGTGTATAGATGTTAATTTTGTGTATTAAGGAGAGGAATTGTTTCTTTAATTTAATGGTAACAGTGGTAATTATTGTTCACTTATTTCTATACCTACTACCACAGACAAAAAAGTTCTCATAGTAAAATTGGTTGTAATAATGGCTGGAATTTCCTACGGTTTCTGAACGCATTTTAGAGCACTAATGATATGTGCGTAGATAAATGCTTTTATTCAATTTCCGATTATTTAAATATTGACACTTTATGTACATAATAATTCAAATTCAAATAATTAGTTTTTTTTAATATATTTGACATAACATTGCGCACCCTAATTTCATGTATCAATTATTAATTTGCTTAGTATTTAAGAAACCTCCTTATTTTGTACGCCAACTGGCAAAACATAGTGGACCATTATATTGTATCGAACACCTCTGTATTATTCAGTTGTATGTGTTGTTGTATGTTTACAAATAAAGCACTTTGAACTTTGAACTTTGAAACTATCCTATGTCCTTTCTTAGGACTCAAACTATCTCCATACCAAACTTCATCTAAATCAGTTTTGTGATTTAAGCGTGGAGAGGTAAGAGACAGACACATTCGGATTTATACTATTTGTATCAACATGGACAGTTCTTGTTTAAATATGCTCCTAACGCTGTATGTGTTGGAGTCGGCACTCACCTAACAAGTCGTCACTCGCCCCGTCCTCGTCAGCCATCTCCAATTTGACCACTACAGGGGGCGCGTCTTCTGGAGCAACAGACAACAAAACCAACATTAATGCGGTGTAATAAATACAACATTATGTGGTGTTTATTTCAAACTCATGAGCGAGGAACAAGGTGAAGACGGACCATCAGGTGTTCATAAATTGAAAGTGAAGTGTTTAAAAATAAAACTGTTGAATTGTAAAGACAAACCAAGTTATTGCTGCAAGCATTTTGGAAATCTTATGTTGAAACAAGATGGGAAGAGATGGCTTTTGTCTATTAAGTAGGTGATTTGCATACGCTGTTTAGAAATTCATGGACGGTAAGTACACACCCGCTCCCGAGACCCCCCTCGCTTCATCATCTCCTCAATTGACTTCATAGAATCAGAAGTTAAGCTGTCTTGTTTCGGTTCGTCGTTGTTCTTTCTTTAATTGGGTGGAGGGCTATGCCCCCCAAGCCTCTCGTCTCTTATACTCATCGTCTCCTCAGTTGATTTTATAGAATAAGAAGGAAGCTATCGTCCTTCCGTTCCGTGTCCGTTCTTACAATTTGTTTCTCGTTTTGTGCAGAGGAATCAAAAGACAAGCTATCTGCTTGTGCTTGGGGATCTGTCCCCGGATTCACCGTCTGCCCACAATGCATAAGAGAAGCCGATCTTCTGGGCAAACTGCGTCCAACACGACTTTGGATGACAAAGAATAAGAGCCGCCGATCATACCGCAGTGCGAGATCCATATATCGGATGTGCGGTCCCATCAAAGTTCAGTTTCGCAAAGCACTTCTTTCCCTAGATATTCATAAGTCAAGGGGGCCCAATGGAATTTCGCCTATAGTGAATAGTCGAATAGGCCCGATGGAATCTCGCCTATTGACAATAGGCCCACTCAACTTATGAATGTCCAGGGAAAAAGTGTGCTGAAGATGTGTGCTTCAGAGTTGGCACCGGTTTTAACGAGTCTCTTTTATCTCTCATGCTCCACTAATGTTGTCCCGACTTCATGGAAGTCAACTTTGGTGCACCAAATCCCTTAAAATAGGGACCTCTCTAATCCTTTTGACTACAAACCGATAGCCTTATGGCCCTGTTTTCGAAGATAATGGAGTCCATTATCAACTGCCAGCTCCTTCGGTTTTATTGAATAACTACAGGCCCATCTCACTGCTGAGCCATGTTTATAAGCTGTTCTCCAGAGTCATTACAAATCGCCTTGCGCACAGGTTTGACGATTTCCAACCTCCCGAACAAGCCGGATTCCGCAAAGGTTTTAGCACCATAGACCACATTCATACGCTGCGGCAGGTTATACAGAAGACAGAGGAGTATAATTGGCCCCTATGCTTAGCGTTTGTGAACTATGAAAAAGCCTTTGATTCGATAGAGACTTGGGCTGGAGAGACTGAAGCACTCTCCAGCGGTGGCCTATCGACTATCGATACATCGAATGTTTGTACAGAAACGCCATCATGTCAATCCGAATTCAAGCCCAGAGGTCAGAGCCTATCCAACTGCAGCGAGGGTAAGACAATCGACGAATTCGCTGGGCAGCGTTCGGCAAGCTACGTCATATCTTCTCGTCAAAAATTTCCCAGTGCCTGAAGACGAAAGTCTTCGAACAGTGCGTGGTGCCAGTGATGACTTACGGAACTGAGACATGGTCGTTCACAATGGGTCTTATGAGGCGGCTAAGAGTCACGCAACGTGCAATGAATAGGGCAAAGCTCAGACGACATTCAAACAAATAGCACCGCTATTACTATCACATAGCTGACGGTCTATGCTTTCGCTTACAGATCATGGCCCTCACTACCATGGGTGACCTGGCGGGTCGAGCGTACCCTCCGGAAGATGAAGACGCCTTCCACACAGTTATCGAGATCTTAGACAAGAGCTTCCCTAATGATTGGCGTAACTGGGAAGTCCACGACTACTCCTTTCAAGCCTGTTTGGCGAAGAAATCCCTCCAAGCATTGACAGTAGGCTGCGATTCGCCATTCCTACGGCTGAGTTGGGCAAGGCATTTAACCCAGACTGCAACACTCTCTCTGAAAGGAGGTACAGATGTATCAGAACGAGACTGACTTAAAAACCCCGAGGGACAAGTGGCAAGATGGATTGAACAACTGCAGGAGTATGATTTCATCATCGAACACCGTAGTGGAAAATCGCATGGAAATGCTGACGCCCTATCACGAAGACCTTGTGCGGACGACTGTAAACATTGCTCAAGACAAGAAGACAAGGAATGTGTTCGAATGATAAGAACTGATACGGTTAGCGACGAGTGGAATGATGAAATAATGCAGCAAGCACAACAAGAGGACCCTGACGTGAGACCCATTTTTGATTGGATTAATGCTGGTGCCCCTAAACCAAGATGGTGTGAGGTAGCTCCGATGAGTGCGGTAACAAAAAGCTACTGGGCACAATGGGATAGCTTGGTTATGCATAATGGCGTTCTATGTAGAAAATGGGAATCAACAAATGGGAAGGATGCTCACCTGCAAGTCGTTGTCCCAAAGAAAAGGGTGAAAGATGTTTTGAGAAGCTTTCACGATGGAGCATCCGGTGGACATCTTGGAGTAAAAAGGACCCTAATGAAAATTCGGCAACGCTTTTATTGGATTCACTGCCGAGAAGATGTTGAAAATTGGTGTAAACGATGCACTAACTGTGCATCAGTCAAGGGACCGCATACCCGTAGCCGAGGAACACTCAAGTTGTACAACGTTGGAGCCCCTTGGGAAAGGGTTGCATTAGACGTCGCAGGACCATTCCCAGCATCTGACTACGGAAACAAGTACATTCTTGTCGTGATGGATTACTTCACGAAGTGGCCTGAAGTATTTGCCATTCCAAATCAAGAAGCGGTAACCATAGTGGAAAAGTTAGTGAACGAAGTCTTTTGTCGCTTTGGAGTGCCACTCGAAATCCACAGTGATCAAGGAAGAAACTTCGAATCTGCGGTCTTTCAGGAGACTTGTCGCATAATGGGAATTCATAAGACGAGGACTACGGCGTATCATCCACAATCAGATGGAATGGTTGAGAGATTTAACCAGACACTAGAGAGACATCTAGCCAAGGTCGTTGAGTGCCACCAAAAAGATTGGGATCGGCATATCCCCCTCTGCCTGTTGTCTTATAGGTCGGCAACTCACGAAAGTACGGCGGTTACTCCATCGTATGCGAACTTTGGAAGAGAACTCCGTTTGCCTGCAGATCTCCTGACTGGACGTCCGCCTGATACACCGAGATCTATCACAGAATATGCGAGTGATTTGAGGGATCGGATTGACGATGTTCACAGCCTGGTACGTGAACACGGGCTCCACGCTAGCATAAAGATGAAACCCGATATGACCGGAAGTCTTATCAAGTGGGTTTTGAGGAAGGTTCGTTGGTGTGGCTACATAACCCTATGCGAAGAGTAGGAAAGTCCCCGAAACTGTCTCCGAATTGGGAGGGGCCTTACAAGGTAGTCACTAAAATAAACGACGTCACGTATCGAATCCAGCGGAATCCTCGTAGTTCAAGCAAGATTGTTCATGTTGACCGGCTGGCCAGATACCACGGAAATAATGATGCTTGGGACGAGCATGTCTTAGGAGGGGGCAGTGTTACGCCGGTAGGTTAGGTCAAAAACTTCAAACGTCAATTTCAGTGCTTTAGAGGCGTTTTCAGCAGGCTGAAAAGTCATTTCAGACCGTTTCAGAAGTTGCTCTATCACATATCTAAAGATCGAAATTTCACCCAAGTTGCCGTCGTTTCAGGCGCCTGAAACATGTTTTCAGTCCGTTTCAGGGCACCCTCTATCAGATGACGCCATAACCTGAAAACCCGTTTTCAGGCGTTTTCAGGACCCCTTATGGGCCTCTGAAGCACAACAATTTCCAGTAGGAGTGACAGAGATAGCACTAGTAGAAAGAGATAGCTATGCTCAGAACATTCGAGAAGTGTGTAACAAGGATGGGACTACTAGAAAGAGATAGCTATACTCGGAACAATCGAGAAGGGAGTGACAGAGAGTGCACCATTAGAGAGAGACATATATGGCCTCGAATGTTCTCGGCCCTCACGCTGGCTCTTACTAGAATATTCGCGATATGTGTGGACAATGCGACTAGAGCGGTTCTGCGGAATATATAAGGCGCCGACGGCCAGCGCGAGTTAGTTACATTTTAACTGCGATACAGTGCGAGTAAAGGATAATCGGAGAAAGACTCAAGTGATCAGCGCTTTAAGTACAGTTCGTGTGAATAGTGAGTGCGTAATTCGTGAAATAGTGTGTTTGTGTTAATTAGTGGATTTTAAGTACAGTTCGTGTGAATTGTAAGTGCGTAATTTCGGTAATAAAGTGTGTGTTTTCATTTGTGGATTAATTTGTGCTTTTCTATCAAATACGAACCCCACGCTCGTAACAATACTAATTTTCCGCGTGAATTTCGTCAATTTCGAGTTGTTTTTAAAACAAAAAACAATAAAAAATTCTAACTGTAGGTTTCAAATATGTACCAATAAATCCCGATAGCCCTGTTCTAGGTAGTTACATCAATAATATGTTAAGAAACATGTTTGATCATAGAGAAAATGTCTAAAACAATCATCATTTTAAAAGGAATAAGGCCTCTTAACAGCACGCTACATCCCCGGGATGTACAACGGTCAACGGCCTTGCAGACAGTTTATCGCGAGAGAAAGGCCTCCCCGAGTGGCATCTCAATCGGACTGCCACTGCAATGATCTTTCGGAGAATGGGAACTCCCACGATAGATCTGTTTGCATCTGCAAGATCAGCTGTAGTTCCAGCATACGTCAGCGAGGATGCGACACGACACCTGCAGCCAATTTACAGACGCCTTCAGCAGGACGTGGGCGTACAAGCTAGGCTGGATATTCCCTCCACCGGCTATGATACCGCAGGTGCTACGCCACCTAGAAACCTCAACAGGAACGTACCTATTAGTAGCCCCCCGTTGGGACAGAGCCTTCTGGGAACCCGAATTGAAACGGAGGGCGGTGGGCCCTCCTCTTCCAATACCCAACCTGAAGACAGTACTGACGGATCTACGGACGAACCTGCCACCTCCCAACATAGGCGATCTACGTTTGCAGGTCTGGAAGGTACAGGCTGGACCAGACACACACAAAAATGGTCACTTACCGACATCAGGCTGCTTCAATCGTCATTGCGAAAATCTACTCTAAAAACATACAAGCCAGTCTGGATTAGATGGTGCCGCTGGGCCAGAGCTAACAAGGTGGCCCAAGATAACCCGGAACCATCAGAACTTGCGAGATACCTCTGTCACCTTCATATTAAGGTTAAACTGGCACCAAGCACCATATCCGTACACAAGTCTGTTATAGCAAAGTTCGCCAACCCTCAACGCTCCGAAGAGATGACAACTCACCACCTAGTGCAACATACCCTCAAAGCCATCTTCTCAGAAACGTGGTGTTTCTAGTAGAAAACCACTTCCGTGGAAGATGGACGACCTGCTTCAATTCCTCAGAACCTATGAACTACTCGACACCAGCCTCTTTCAAACCTTTAGACACACTTGCGTTCTGTTACTCCTAGCTTCGGGGCGAAGAGTACACGACCTCACACTACTAAACATCCAAGAAGGATCTTATAGGGACAACGGAGAGGAGATTACTCTGTGGCCTCAATTTGGGTCGAAAACAGACTCAGGCTTATAGGCAGTCAGCGTGGGTTCTGAAAAACAATACACAACAAGGAGAAGAGCGACTAAACGTAACACACTTTATAAGGAAGTCCATCTCATTATCTCGTGAGCGGCGTAAGGGCAAAGACTTAACAAATCTATTCAAAACAACTAGAGGTCCCGTAAAAAACGCTTCGCGCTCAGTTATCGCGGGCTGGATCCGAACATTGTTCAGCGAAGCTGGTATCTGCGCATCCGCCGGATCGTTCAGGTCCACTGTAGCATCTGATAATTGACAACATTTCATATTTTTAAGACTATCATTTTATTAATTTTCTGAATTCTGCTTAAAAAGATGAAGTAATCTCTGTTTTTATTTATTTTCTGAGATGATTATTTATTTTATTATTAATTTATAAAAACATACTCATTTTAAAATGTGGCAACACCAAAACCAGAACTTAATGGAACGGTTACTTTAGTCGGTTTTCTTTAAAAAAAAAACTTAATAAATAAAAATAAAAATAAAATAAAATAAAATGTATTTATTTCGGACAACAAACGATCCATAGATTGTTAGTAACAAAATAAAACTTATATAACTATGTTAGTACGAAAACTTAAATGTAGGGTAGTGCAGTGTTTCAACAGGCCACTGTCCCACCTATCAGCTACGGCGGCCAGGAGACTGTGGCGACTGGCGCGTACTCTGCGCAGCGTCGCAAAAAAACCGTCTACGTGCGCGTCCGCAAACATACCGGACGCGCTACAGTGCCGCGGCAGTCGCAACAGGACCCTGAACGCGTCATTATACTGGACGCGCAGAGCATTAAGAGATCGCTGCGTATATTTGTTCCATAAGCTGCAGGTATACAGCGATGTACAGTACGCTTTAAACAACGTGATCTTTACTTGCGCTGTACATCGGCTAAACCTGCGAGCTATCATATTCGCTCTCATTGCTAATGCTCTGCGCTCCCTCTCGATGTCCGCATCATCACGCAGATCTTCGGAGACCAGATGCCCCAAATATTTGAAAGCCGCCACCCTTTTCAGTTGCACACCGTTAAGAAGAATAGGGGGGACGTATGAAGGGCACTTGGTTCCCGCCTAAAATACCATGTACTCACTTTTAGCCACATTATACTTGAGATCGTGCTTCAAGGCGTAAGCCTCACAAATACTTAAGAGCACCCTCATCCCCCCGACCGAAGGGCTCAGCAGCACCATATCGTCGGCATAGCTTATATTATTAAAGCAGACTCCATCCACGTGACACCCGACATGAGTGCTGCTGAGCTCACCGATTAGGGCATCTACGTATAAATTAAATAATTTCGGAGAGGTAAGTCCGCCTTGCCTCACTCCACACTCAAGGCCATACTCGTCAGACAGGACGTTGCCCCATCGTACACTATTTTTCTGGCCCGCGTACCAGCACCTGAAAATACGCGTCAACTCTCCAGGGAATTTGACCTCATCGAGCTTTTTCCACAACAGGTCATAATTGACAAGGTCAAACGCCTTGGAGAGGTCTAAGAAACACGCATAGACAGGTGTTTTTCTTCGTGTGTAATATTCAACTGCATGCTTTAGACAAATGATTGCGCTCTCAGTTGATAGACCGGGACGGAAACCGAACTGCGCGTCATGTAGCTGAAGACATTTGTCTAAATGCACGTTAAGTAGGCTGTCTAGTAGGCGAGCCACTATCGTTGCTAGAGAAATAGGTCTGTAGTTTGTCGCGTCAGATATGTCGCCCGTTTTATTTTTTATTATGGGGACAACTACGGTTTTTGTCATATTATAGGGTAAATACGAATGACCAATACAAAGATTGAAAAGCATTGACAAGAGTCTAGGCAGATGGGGCCCAGCAAACTGCAGATGCTCGACGCTCAGCTGATCGTGACCTGGAGACTTCCCTCTTTTCATTGCCCGTAATAATTTAGTGACGTCACTCGCACTAAAGCGGACGCGGAGGTCACTCACAGGCACCTCGTCGAGCACCTGCCGTTCGCCGCTCGTACATGGTGACTTTACACTAAAGTGCTCTTTAAACAAATTAGCAATACCCTTAGAGTCAGTGATGCCATTGACACAAACAGAGAGTCCTGGCTTTGCCTCCAATTTCTTGGTTTGTTTCCAAAAATTACGGAAGTCGTTTTTACCATGGTGCGAGGCTAGTAAATCCATTTTTATTTGTTCTTGGTGCTGCTGTACCCATCTAAGCCGCGATTTAAATATCTTGCGACTCGAACACATGGCATTATAAGCATTTCCCGCAGTTGGTTTACCGCACAGTACCCAATTTAGAAAAGCAAAGCCTGGCCTCTCCGTGGGCCTCACTAACATGCTTGTTCCACCCGATGATCTGCCCTTTCCCGAAATTAGATCTGACTGACTTACTGTAAACGGACGCCTCACATAATGCACTAATTATGTTTTGATATAAATTATCAATAACTATATGATGGTCTGAATTATTCGTACAGAATCCGTCACAACAGTCCCTAAGTTCAGAGGGAAAATCAATGGACTTTAGCAGTTGGTTACATTTATCAGTATATTTATCCACCTCGTCAGGTGTTCTCTCACCCCACAGTGCTCGGGGGTCTTTCGACATTACAATATTATGACACGACTTTGGTTTTACCAGATTAATGTTACAATTGATAATTAAAGGGTAATGATCGGAACAATACACGCTGTAGTCAACGTAAACATTGCTAACTGTATCCCAACCAGCTGATGTGGTTACGCAATGATCTAACCACCGAGTGCACCCGTGCGAGTCACTTAGGTACGTAAAAGTATCAGAGTCAGCGCCTAATTTAGCTATGTCGGCACAAATCCAGTTTTGCTCGGTACAAAAACTTAACAGTTCATTGTAAAATAACTCACCCGGGTGCGCGTTATAGTCTCCTAACAAAAACACTGTTTCGACACAATTTTCCTTAACTATGGCATTCATAGTACTCACACATTGCAAGAATTCCGGCAAGTTGTCCACTTCATTAGTCGGCATATAAACACTAAACACCATAAAGTCTTTGTTACCTGACGATATTTTGATAGCACTTATTCTCGGGTTGTTACACTGGATAACTAATGTGGTCGGAAACATTTTAGATCGCCATAAGATTCCCGTACCACCGAATGGACGGCCACGTAACATTCCGGCTGACGTATCTACCGCCGACGTCCCGGTACATGCGAAATCGTCGCTTATGCTGTTTAAAAACCATAAATCGTGTTTTAGAAGCCAGGTCTCCGATAAGGCTATAATATCCGAAAAGTTGCATAGTCGCCTTACATCGTCGATTGACCTCTTAACACTACGACAATTAAATGAACAGAGGCTAACGTTGTTTATATCATTAACCATTGTTTGTTATCTTAGATGCGGTTGCAGCGCTCAGCGCGCTCGATGACTTCGCGTTATTTGTTGCGCCCGAGTCCTTATCGCCTTTTTGCTTAGGCTTAGACTGCACGAAACGACGAAAGATGATATTTTTCGGCCATAATGATTCGTCCAGAAACATGTCCACTTTATGTCCGGGTACGTAAAATTTATAGGCATTGTGGTATTTGCATTTGTCCTTCATAACTATTTGCTCAAGCTTGACACTAATCTGCGTTTTCTCGTGTATGTAATCCGTTATGTCGGACCGGGTCGTATCCTTGTGTACATTCGTAATTAGAATCGGCATTTTAGGCTCAGCCGCTCGAAATTTACAGTTCGAGTCCGGGGTTGCTACGCCAGATTTTCCTAAAAATCTATTCGAAATTCGTGGTCTTTTCCGCGGACCGACCTTCACCCAGTCTCCGTTCCTAGCCATTTCAGCGAAAGACAAGTTGCCTGCGTTTGTTTTGATTGACGGGTCGGTAGGTACTTCTCTCAGCTGTTCGCTCCGCGGTGATCCGCCATTATTGTCGCTAACGGGCACCGTTTCCTTATTAGTTTGGGCGCTAGAAAGTTCCTCGGGCTGTTTAGGAGGTGACAGAGGTGGTGGCGGTGACTTGGAGTACGATGCTAAAGTAGGTGTTTGATTTGACGTCACTATGTTTCGATCCATGGAGATCCGTGATGCATTATCCTGACTGTGAAATATTTTCGACGATGTCGGGGATACCAACGTTTTATTTTGTTCGTCAGCAACGCTATCGAAAGCACTATGGGATGACGACAGATCGACATGAGATAATCCAATTGGCCCACTATCTAAATATGCACCGCGTCTGACGTTAATATTCAAATTGCTAACGTTTCGATACGTTAAGTCACTGTTTTCGGGCGATGAATGAGGCGCCTTTAGGTTCATTTTAAACGAATCTAAATAGTCCATAGTAACATATTGCGATTTAATAGTTCGCAACTCGTTTTTCAGAATGACTATATCTTTCAGAAGTGCAGACAAGTCAACTGAGTCGAAATCCAATGGCGGTAGTTTGTGCAGATCACGGGCGACAAACAATGGAAATTGGTCTGGTTCGGTTACTTTCACCAATCCCAATATATCCTCTATGTCGCGCTGCTGCTGTCCGTTGTTCTTTCGAACAATTTTCTTCTTTCGGGCTGGCACTGATTGGAACAGCAAATTCTTTGCTAGTTTTATTTCCTCCGTGGTAAAGTAACTGACACAGATTCTACACATGCTTTCGTCGTCCATAATATGTAGCTTATTGATGACAAAAGCCAAAAGTTCGTTCACGATCACTTTACACTGAGAACATTGTAAAATACCGGCCATGATGACTCGATTTGCGATACGCAACGCTTCCGACTCGTGCGACGGCGCGCGCGCGACTGTGTTAATAAAACTCCGTATGCATCTGTCATCTGTCAACGTCAAATAAAAAAAAAAATTTTTTTTCGCTCTTTGGTTTAGACAACAACCCTATTCAGCCCGTATTGTCTTAGATTGCAGTTATTTGATGTATTTTCTTATATTTCTTTAAATACAGAAGAATAAATTCAAAGATTTTTTTTTAAGGTACACGACATAAAGCCCTGTCGATCTCTATATTAATTTCCACCAGATATAAATATGAAATGTTGTCAATTGGACAAACAACAAATATGACATCGATGAAATCTTAAATAAAGGAAACTGGCGTTCAAGGAACACCTTCTTCAAACACTACTTTAGAGAACTGCCTCAAAATATCTCTATCAATCAACCTTACAGAATATCTGATGATTTCTCAACTCTATAAACATACATTCATTTACTTGACCTATCTATGAGAAGATTAACGTACACATAGGTCACTTTGTCGTACATACTTTGTTGATTACTAAATACATGTTATGTTACATAAAATAAGCAAGTCTTTCATTAGGACCATTACTTTCCAAACTATCCCTTTATCACAGTACGCACTAGCAGCGCCGGCAGAATACAAACACCTCTCTAGTGGTTCAAGCGAAGGCTCGAACACCTAAATAGAAGCGTTTTCCCCCTGAAGGGCAGAAAACGCATATTTAGGTTTCAGCCGGAGCTTGAACCACCCTTTCATGGGCCTTGCCGGCTCATTCGAAGGTACTGGCACTCACGGCGCCCTCTGCGCCGCTCCCCACGCGCTGCACCGTGTGAAAGAGACAGCGATAGGTCGACAGATGCATACCTATAGCTAGATCCTATAGACATAAAGACGAGTTCGGATAGCGTAATCTTTAGTGGTTCAAGCTCCGGCTGAAACCTAAATAAGCGTTTTCTGCCCTTCGGGGGGAAAACGCTTCTATTTTTAATTGTAGATAATATTGCATTGCTATGAATACAAATTAAATTATTCAAGTATCAATTTAAGATTTAATTAGGTAGTTATAGGGTCAATTCTAATAGATATGAGCACAGTTACCTATAATTTTAATAGCTCTGGCCAGCCGCTCCTGCAGCTCCCGCTGGCTGCGCTGCACTTGCCGCTTGAAGTGGCTGGCGTCTCGCAGGCGCACCACGCACTCCTCGCAGATACCACAGTCATCAGTGCCTACATCTAGCTGCAAGTTAACAACAATACAATACAACATTTTTGATTCAGTTAAAAAGTTGGTTTATTCACAGTCCAAAAAGTTGTGAGTAGGATTGTGAGACATCTGAGTAGCCACCGGTTCTGATTTTGCACTGTCAACACAACCCATACTATTTCATGAACACATTCTAAACCAGGATTTTTTTAAACTACCTCAGGTAACAGCTAAGCCCACGAGGTCAAGTCGCTTCCATAGCTACAGTCTGCCTGGCGGGCTTGTTTGGCATCCAAGCTAAAGTTACACAAAACACACAGTAGGCTAGTTGTAGGTTGTGAAAGTCTTTAAATCAAACCCAACTACTATTGTCTCCAATGGTTGACCAAATATGCACAAATTCTTTTGTCTAAAGCTTAATAACCCATAAATTACCACTAAAAAAAATTAAGTAATGATATTTTGTTGATCATATGGACAAAATGAAAAGAAATTGAAGGTTGTGTCCATAAGACAAAACAAATAGTATATAATGACAAAGCAATGGTCTGTTATAGCCTAAAACGTGAAATAAACTCTTATTGACTCTATTTGATGACACGGTTGGCGCAGTTTGCAGACACCTGCCTACTGAGCCGGCGGTCCCGGGTTCGAATCCCGGCCGGGGCAAATGTTTGTATGATGAACTCGAATATTTGTTCTTGGGTCATGGATGTTATCTATATATGTATATATAGATATATTATGTATATTGTTGTCTAGTACCCATAGTACAAGCTTTGCTTAGTTTGGGACTAGGTAGATTTGTGTATGATTGTCCCATAATATTTATTTATTTATTTTTACTAACAGTTACAGAGTTAATTACACATAAACAAGTTTAAGTTTTAATCCTTCCGTATACATTCTACTATGACTAATGTTAACAATTAGACAGTTATACTAAGTATATTGTGTGAAGTAATATGGGAGTGGTATTTAAATTGCAAATTTAAACAAATGTATATTTACCTGTATATTAAAGCATTCTTTCAGCATATCTAAATATATCTCGGTGTTGTCTAGATGGGTGTACGGCGTCTTCAGACAGCGCTGCTGCGGGCCCAGGAGGCAGCAGGGACAAGCCGCCAGCGCGTCCAGTGCATCGTTAGCCGCGGCGTCAATCATTGTAATGTAGTAATTAATTACAATTAAAACAAAAACCAAGCACTGTAATAAAATATACGCACGGATCTATCGGCTTTTCACAACCATGGTATGGTATCTATTCTATTAGGATTACTATTGGCTTAGGCGCTTTTGCAAATGTCGTTACTGACGTTTAGTTTTTTTTTTATTATTTTCTGATCTTGGCTTTGATTTTAAGGCGAAACAGCCAGCGCGAAAGGCGGGAATTTACCAGAATTTCAAATTGTTTTCATAAAAGTGCGGGAAGTTTCAAATACAATTCCTTGAATAAGCTTTAGGGGTTAATTTTTAAGGTTTAAAGCTACAGTGCGACACAAAAGAGTAGAAAATAAATGAGGGCGCCACTTCCTTCGCAACTGTCACATTTTTGACGTAAAGTGCTTGAATATGGTAACAATTTTGTATGAAAAATTGTAGTTCCTTTATCATCCGTTTTCTACTCTTTTGTGTCGCACTGTACTTCAGTTTATCATATAAATCCAAAAAAGGACAGCCCATTAACTGAAATAGCTCCTGAAAAAAAATACCACATACTTATAAAGTGATTTATTTTTTAATTTTTTTGTATATTTGTGAAGAGCCTGTGCCTGCATGAAGGGCAAGAAGTTTTTTCTATCCAATCTGAATATGTCAGTGCCTTTTAATATTTTATTGATCGTATTGCACCAGTTGTAAACGCACAGTGTAATGGAAACCGTGATAAAATATTTCTTAACCGCTTCTCGGTGCATCTCACATGTGATGAAATCGAACGAATATTTGGTCAGCAAAATTTCTCGAATACGCTCTCGCACATCTGTTCGGTGAGCATGGCGTTCCAAGTACTCGTTCGATTCCCTCACAGTATAGGTGAAAGTCCTCAGAGCAATGCACCGAAGGATAGGTCAACTTATTTTTTGACATGTGATCGTACTCGCGATGTTTAATATATTTATGAATCGACATAGGTTCGCTAGTTGAAAAATCTTTTTTGCAATTCGTACAATCAAACGATTTCAAAACTTTTCGTATGACCCATCCCGCGGTATATGCCCTTGAGTGTACATCCAGCCGCTCCCTGGCGGCTGCAGTCGCAGCGGCGCGGCGCGGCTCCGCTCGGCCGGAGGCCGGCGAGGGCGCGGGCGAAACGGATTCCGTTCGAATGGGACCCGGGAGGTCGTCCATTACACTGTTTTCATTAAATAGTGATTGGATTTTTAATACTTGCTCGGCATGATCGTCTTCACAATTATAAGAATTTTCATGAAATTTTATTAGATTTGTTACAAGGAGAGACTTGAATGTACATGCGAAGGCGTGGCAGGTCGGGTCGTTGTTTCGGGCGTTGTATGATCGCACCCTGCCGCTTTCTGCTGTTTTTCTGTCTGTCTGAGGTTTATAGCTATTTGAAAGGGGAAGAGCAGTATTAGATGATGCTTTGGTTTAGTTTGCGATCAGTAAAGTGTAAACTCCAAAAATCCTGACGTCTTCAAGCATTTCTGTTTAGGCAATTGAAATCAAAACGAAATAGAACTTTGTTAGCTATTACAGCTAACCAATGAAATAAAATTTAAACAAAAAAAAAGTTTTTTTTACTTACTTGAATAATAATGTAATGTTCTGTTATTTAACTTGATATATAATATATATAGCCCTACTTAAAAAGAAGCCTTTAACTTGACTTATCTGGTTTGACCGCACAGCTACTTAAAAGCCTTTTTATATGATATATAATAAAAAATAGCTGTGCGGAAATATGATTTTAGAATCATGTAAAATTACCGGTGAAGTGTTTTGAAAGGAAATAAATACCTGGATTAATGACAGATGGGCCAGTAACACAAGAAGCCTGAGACATAGCCACCATCGGAATAGAGGCTAAAAAAAGAAACATTTTATTGTTATTGAATGATTCCATTTGTATTAACTTAATGGACTACCATTACTAATGCTCACACACCGGTTATGTTGATGTTCTCTGGCAAAATGGAATTTCTGGCATAGTTGTGATCATGGTGTATTTTCTTGGCGTATGTGTGATCATTTACCACCTGCTCCATAGACTCTAGAAAAACATAAAATAATGAGTACCTAATACGTGACATTATCTATGTAAATGTGAAACAAAAGAAACTCTTGTTTAACAGTCCAGTGCTATGCGCGATCATAAACGGTCGTGCCGCAGTGCACAGTGCGAATAGCTCAATTCGCGAATCGTGCAGTTTTAATCGCTGCCCGCATTGTCACTATGGCCTCCTCGCGAGAGTCGCAGGTCATAGTTAACGAATTATTAGCATTTATACAAAATGCCCTCGACACCATGGACGCGGACAGCATCGCGCAGATCTGCAAGTCGAGTTTCCAGGAGGAGGACATTTGCAGTGGCAAGGCGCTGCTCTTCCAGACGCTTGGCAAGACCGCCGAGATGCCATCCCGTCGAAGGGATGGAGGCGTGAAGAGTCTCAAGGACATCATCGCGCTATTCCAGGCGACCCGTACGAGCGACGTGCCTTCGTTCGTGGCGAAGCAGCTGCACCGGCTGCCACCCGTTACGTTCGACCACGTTGATGTCACCAGGCTGCTGAAGGATATTATGTTCCTGAAGAAGAGCCTGACCGAAGTCCAGACTAAGTTAGAGGTATCCAATAATACCATAACTGATCTGCGTTCTGAGGTAGCATTACTACGTAACGCGATTTCAGAATGTAGGTCAAACGACGCCTCGAACACAGTCGCACGTCACGGCGCGCGGAATGCATCCGTCAGCGACATCGCTGCTGCTGATGTAGCGGATTTCGACGCATCGCCGGTTGCTGACCCGGCGCCGCTCACCCCGCGCCCCGCCGGTCACCCGCCTCCTATAGAAGTGAAGGCGAGCACGTCACGTGTAAGCACTGTGACCCCTCAACGTGCTTATGCTGAGATCGCCGCTAAAAGTCCCGCTGTTTCAAGATCTAAGCAGCGGTCATCAAAAGGGGTGCAGAACCGGTGTGAACCTATTCACAAGGAACCCGTTCACAAGGATCTGCCGAAACCGGCTCCTCGGGAGTCAAAATGTGACAAGGATGGCTTCATAAAGGTGGAAAGGAGGAAGAAGCCGGCTTGCCGAAATCAGTGCGGTACCGCACCGACTGGGCCCAAACACCTGCTGCGTCCCGCCCTGCCGACGACGCAATTGTATGTGTCCCGTCTACATTACTCTACGAAGGCCGAGGAGATCGTAGAGTATGTACGTGTGAAGACCGGAATTATCCTGAGGGTCGTGCAATTGGAGTCTCGGCACAAAGTGAATTTTAATTCTTATGTGTTGAGAGTTCCGACTGACCAGCTAGCGACCTTCATGAAGGAAGAATTTTGGCCGAAAGGTGTTTTATTCCGGCGTTTCCGCGGTCGGCTACCCAACACCACGGACTTACGCAACACATCGTGACCTAGTTGTTTAGTGTTTTAATATTTAATATGTATGTTAGATTGTAAGGTATTTATCTATGGGCCTTTGATGCCTGAAATAAATGAATTATTATTATTATTATTATTATTATTAATAGTAACTATTTTGCAAACTCAAACATAGTCAACATTTTCTAAATATGTACTTTGTTACAAGTTTAACAAGTTATTAAACTTAATTGCATGGTATTTTACAAATGTCAAAAATACCACTCAACTGTGTTTCATTTAAGAAAGAATGTATCATAATTTTTTTTCGCCACGTTATCGCTACTACAAACCCTATAAAACAAGAAAATAACACGAACAAAAGACAAAATAAATTTAAATACCTATTTCGGCGTAAATATGTGATGGGGTTCCACTCTCCACTTCTTGCTGCGTAAATAATGTCGGACATGCGTTAGGTGATAGTCGCATATTCGGACACACATATTTGGCCTCAAAATGCTTGTGGCAAACATGCAATTTGTTCACCAGCGTCCATGACAGACCCTCAAGCTTCGCTGAAGTTGATGGAGCAGCCGCCGAAATGACTAGGAGCCAGACCTTAGCCTTGTCCCTGTCAGCAGGTATTTTGTGCAATTTAACGTCCTTTCGTTCACTGTCACAATTAGGTAAAAAGCACATACGAAACATTTTGAATAGGCAATCAAAATGATTATATTACGAATTCACGGAGGAAAAGGTACGGAACTTAATCAACGCAAACACTTTACACACTCGACGCAAAAATCGTAATGGTCACGCCGAAAAAACATCAGTTCGCTCGAAGTTTGAATCGAGAGCGTAGAAAATAAATGGAAGGGGACGTGGAAGTGGAGGGGAAATCCGCGGAAACAATGCATACATTTTTTAAACGGTCGTCTTAAAGCAATAGCCAGTCCGCGTGAATAAAATTGTCTCAAACTTTCCGAAGTTTGAAAGGTGAGAAGGGAGGTGGGAGGGGCGGTAACGTCAGTGTCGCCATTTGCAAAACGGTCGAAAACCGTTTCACGCAGTTGAACACCCGTGCACGCGACCGCGACCACAGACTACAAGTCTGATTTTTTTTACACACATTTGACATTGACAGTTCTCTGTTGATGTTTGTAGCGATGTAGCAAAGACATATTGCTTGCCAAAATATCTGAAGTCAAAATTAATCTTACGAACGTGGAGCCATCCCTTGACTTCACAAGCTCGCGCCAAGACTCTTTTGAAGATAGATTGTTGGCTGTAGAATCCAAAATGGCGGTTTACCAAGACCAAAACGATCGCATCCAGTTACTAGAAAATATTATAGACAAAATGGAACAGCAAGCCAGGATGAATAACATAGAAATATGCAATCTACCGGAAAAACGCGGCGAAAATTTAATGGCTATAATCCATGCTATAGGTACAGCCATAAAATTTACAATTCCACCCAACGACATCGTCTCAATTCATCGCGTTCCTCGTGCCGACCCCGACTCCACCTTGCCTAAAAACATCATAGTGCGCTTCGCATCGGTTATGTTACGTGACAACATCTTAGCCGCATTCCGCATAGCGAAGGGTATCAACACATCTCAAATTATGATATCTGGGCCGCAGCAAAAAATCTATTTGAATGAGCACTTAACGCTTAAAAATAAGTTACTACTGAAAAAGACTCGTGAGACCGCCTCGCGGCTACACTACAAACATGTTTGGGTACGACACGCTACTATCTTAACGCGTAAGGACGATACATCTCAAGTACTAGCCATACGATCTGTCCAGGACCTAAACAGAATGACCTCGAACTCCTCCTGATCTATTTAAACGTGCATGGTGTCATTTTTATTTGTGCTACTATAACTTAGAAAGTAAGGATGTGCTTTATAATTCTATAATCAACCGTATATTTCTAACACAAAACGAAACACTGTTATTTGACAAATGTGAGTTTAACACGATATTTACCCTTAGATAATAATGAATAGTAAGTTGTCAGTTTACTATCAGAATTGTCGGGGCCTTCGCACTAAATTAAATACTTTTCTCAAACATCCAAGGAAATGTCGGTCTTATGATCGTGGTAATAGAACGAGAAATACGTCTTTGTAATTGTTGAAGATTCGTTCTAATAATCAAATTAGAGGTCAATAAAGGAATTTCATACAACATTATTGGCCGTGGCCAACAAAGAGATTGTATTTTGTTTCAGTGCGGTTTATTTCTTTTATTGATAATCTATGGCATACTGCCAATAAAAAAAACCGGCCAAGTGCGAGTCGGACTCGCGCACCGAGGGTTCCGTAAAAACACTTTCCATCCCTAGGTGGTTAAGTTAAGTTTGCACCTGGTATGTATAGCGCCCCATATAAATTAGGTGCAAAGTTAGGTAGGTATTAATAGGTATTAAAAAAAAACTACTTACTAGATCTCGTTCAAAACAATTTTCGTTGGTAGTTTTTATAGTAATGTACATCATATGTTTTTATTAGATTTTTCATTTTCTTATTTTAGAAGTTAGAGGGGGGGGGGGACCAACTTTTTTCCACTTTGGAAGCGTCTGTCACGCAAACTATTCGGTTTAGAAAAAAAATGTTTTAGAAACCTCGATATCATTTTTGAAGACCTATCCATAGATACCCCACACGTATGTGTTTGATGAAAAAAAAATTTTTGCGTTTCAGTTCTAAGTATGGGGAGCCCCCAATATTTATTATTATTTTTTTATTTTTGCATCAAAATCTTAATGCGGTTCACAGAATAACTGGTAGGTAGCATAATAATAATAATAATAATAAATATTGGGGGCTCCCCATTCTACATTTGTCGGGCATGCCGCCGTCCCGGCGAGTCACTCAGGCATATAATCTCCGGTTGTTCTCATCTTGCTAACGGCGAGTACTTGCACAGACATAACCAAGTAGCCAGGATCATTCACCAGCAACTTGCTCTTCGATACGGTCTTGTGGGGTCTGAGGTGCCGTACTATAAGTACGCACCGATGCCAGTTCTCGAGAATGGTCGTGCCACGCTCTATTGGGATCGATCTATCATCACGGACAGGACTATTGTAGCCAATAAGCCTGATATCGTGTTGGTAGATCGATCCAAGCGCCAGGCAGTGCTCGTCGACATCACCATCCCACATGACGAGAACCTCGTGAAAGCCGAGAAGGACAAACTCAGCAAGTACCTTGACTTGGCTCACGAGGTGACTGCCATGTGGGATGTTGACTCGACGATCATTGTCCCGATAGTCGTTTCGGCGAACGGTCTTATAGCGAAGAGTCTCGACAAACATCTTAAGAGACTCTCGCTAGATGGCTGGATCAAGGGCCAGATACAGAAGGCGGTACTCCTGGACACGGCGCGCATTGTCAGGAGGTTCCTCTCTCTGCAGCCCTAACCACCGGTAGCCTGGGCCCTGCCCCGCTGCCGGCGGCACCCTAGGTTAGGTTTTTTATAATGTGTTTATATATTTTGTAATTTCTTTATTGTATTTTACTTTTTATATAAATTTATTGTTAAAAACCTAGCCTAAGAAGAAAGATTAATAAAGATGATAATAATAATAATAAAATCTTTATTCATGAAATCATAGTAATAACAATTGGCATAAAAGGTCTTAGATCTATACAGAGCATTCATAATACTGGTGCCTGAACTAGGAGAATCCTGTATCTCAGGCTTTAAGAGTTCAAATTATACTCTAAGTACAAAAATAATAATCATTTACAATTAATACAATACTACTTATTGAATTCATAATATAATAATACTAAAAAACTATATAATTAAATTTATTTGATATTGCTTTTAAGACATGTTCAACTATGTAGGAGAATGGTAGGTAGATCACCAAGTTTCAACAGTATAGCTCTTATAGTTTCGGAAAAAAATGGCTGTGACATACGGACGGACAGACAGACGGACAGACAGACAGACATGACGAATCTATAAGGGTTCCGTTTTTTGCCATTTGGCTACGGAACCCTAAAAACGTAGTTTGTGCATGTATATTTACGTTTTATTTCTTATATTTAACTAGATTAATCAATTAGATTAAAACAGATATTCAATAAAATAAACAACAAGGAATCACGTTTATTGTTAAAAATTATAACAATATCTAGGTAATTAATAAGGTGTTGTCATTTCTAGACACGCGGCAGCGTGTCCAGCCAAGTTCACCCCAAGAACAGGCGAGCAGCAGCCGTGTGTTATATTACACGAACCGTTTGGAGCCACTTTTGACCCCTCAATAACTCCAAATCTATTTAACATAAAAACATGAAATTTGGCTTATGTATTTAGTCCTTTAGAACAACTAGACAAAATTATTAAATTTACAATGTAGAAAGGATTTCATCTAGCCGGGATTTGAACCCAGAACCTACTGAAATAATAACCGTGTCATCTCATGCATTTTCCTTTGCTTCCTTATTCATTATACCACGGATAACAAAACAGTGAGGCCATCACGTATCCGTTCCGTGGTGCTGTCGCCATTATTGACGTACGCTCGATTGAGTTAAGTTGGCACCTGAATCTTATGGCGTTACTTAGGACATTATTATGGCAGGTCATATTATTATATTAGTATTAGTACCATTGTAGACGAAAATAATTTATTAATGAAATAATGAGATAATGAAATAATGAACTTTATTCTGCAAGTAGGCCACAAGGGCACTTTTACATGTCTGAGTCTGGTCTGAGTCTACCGGCATTGCACAAGAGGAGACCACTGTTGAGAAGAAACGCCGAAAGAAACTCAACAGTAAGTCATTTTTTCAGAAAGCATAAGTACCTACTTAACTATTACAATGATATGAACTTAACTATACGTAGTTCTACAAGAAAACATACTAAAAGTGTATTTGAAGATATAAGTGAGGAAAAGTGTAAGAATAAAATATAAACTACAAGAATGCCTGACGGTTTATCACAATTTATGTACGTTTGATATGCTTTCTTATTAGAACTGTGTCCCTTAAACTAGTTAGGTACAATCTAAGAAGGAGCCAGCTACGCGGTTTCTGGTTCAGGCCATGCATTTTTGCCTGTCAGATAGTCCTCTACTGTATAATATGCTTTTGACATTAGAGATTTTTTTTGAGAGATGGAAAGGCTAATTTTAAAACATGATCAGGTAACTTGTTATAAAAATGAATACATTGGCCTAAAACGGATTTACTTACTTTACGAACACGAAACTTTCTAATAGCAATTTTATTTTTATTTCTAGTGTTAAAACCGTGGACATCGGATTTTTTTGTAATTGAATCTAGGTTTCTAATAACATACATAATACTCTCAAAAATATATTGGGACGCTACAGTTAAGATGTTTATATCTTTGAAAATGTATCTTAGGAGTCACGAGAATTTAGGTTATATATAGAACGAATGGCTCTTTTTTGTAGCACAAATATAGTCTGAATGTCAGCTGCTTTGCCCCAAACCAGAATACCATATGACATGACACTATGAAAATAACTATGATAAACTAAGCAAGCTGTATCAACATTACTCAATTGTCTAATTTTCCTAACAGCGTACGCCGCTGAACTTAATTTACCTGCAAGCACTGCTATATGTGGACTCCATTGCAAATTACTATCCAATTGTTATACCTTAAGAATAATGCCTTATTCACTATTTCTAAACATTCATCATTTAGTAATATAGTAGAATCTACCGCCGTAACATTCGGTAAAGCAAATCTAACACATTTAGTCTTCTTGGCATTTAATAGAAGATTATTAGTAGTAAACCAGTTAAGTACTTTCTCTAGTGTGCCATTAAGTTCCGCATAGTCGGTTGATTTCCGGTGTACCTTGAAAATTAATGATGTATCGTCAGCAAATAGTACTATATTACAAAGATTATCTACTATAGATGGTAAGTCATTTATATAAACCAAAAATAGAAATGGACCTAAAATAGAGCCCTGTGGCACTCCTAGCTTAACTATAGCTCCATTGGACTGGGTTCCATTTACATCCACTGTTTGCATTCTATCACTGAGATATGAAGACATAAGGCTTAAAGCATTTGAAGACAGAACATAATGTTCTGATTTCAAGATGAGTGTTCCAGGATGAACGCAGTCGAATGCCTTAGAAAGATCGCAGAAGATCCCAATTGCATCACAAGATTCCTCCCAGCTATCATAAATGTGTTTAATAAGTACAGATGCTGCATCAGTCGTGGAACGTCCCCTTGTGAAACCGAACTGTTTACTAGAGAGTAATTTATTTCTATTGAAGTGTCCTAGTAGATCTTTCAAAATTAATTTTTCGAAAACTTTACTTAAAACAGGTAGTATAGATATCGGACGGAAATTAGTCAGAACCACAGACCATAAGAATAATAGACTGGGTATTAGGCGGGGCACGCGTAACCGAGCTTGAGCCCAAAATACCAAATTGTGATGTTAACACTGTCAACAGTCACTTAGTTACCGTACGAACGTGCTTGAGCAATTATGTGCCAAAAAATTAGAAATATGCCGAATTGTGCCATTATAATCGTCACAGGCGAGATCTGCATACTCAAAAAGATACCTGATACAGTTTAATTTCACTGGAAAGTAATAAAATTCGGTATTTTGTAATATTTCGTAAAATATTGCAGTGTATTATGACAATTATACATTACTAGTTTGACATGGCAACTATTCACGCAACATCTTTAGGAGCACGCAATGTATACGTCCGTCTGACAATTTAGTGCGGGGGAACAAGTCTAAACCATAAATTGTCGATATTCTGTATGGAGGTTTTAATGTGAGCCGCTCGTCTTTCATCATACTAACTTTTCCATTTTAATAATATAATTTACACTTTATCACCTTGTTTTTTAGGGTCCCATACCTCAATCGGAAAAACGAAAATCTTATAGGATCACTTTGTTGTCCGTCCGTCCGTCTGCCTGTCTGTCTGTCAAGACCCTTTATCTCGAGAACGCGTCGAGGTATCGAGTTGAAATTAACACTATATGTATATATACTCAGGTCTAGGGTCCCTTAAAGCTGTGAAAAAAAAATCAAGCTTCTACGTTAACGTGAAAAAAAGATACGGCCGTTTATGTCGCCAAAAACGTACATTTCGGCACTCTTAAGGGAATCAAAGTGATAGGTAGGCTTGGGACTTTTGGCTGCTCGCCGTGATTGTCCAATCCATGGAGTCGTCATATGATAAAAAAATAATATTCAAAGTCAAAGTCAAAGTCTAAAAATGAAATGTTTTATTAAATGTCATAATTTACGTTGTTACATTTTCAATGGGCACTTTATAATAGTTTGTAATTAATTTTATCATAAATCTATCGGTAATTTCATATTATACCAAGTGGTCAAAATGTGTCCTAATTTTAAGTTGCGAATAGTTGTCAGTATGGGTAGTCTGTCACAACACAAGTACCTATCAAAAAGGGTGCATAAAATGTGACCACTAAGGTATAATATGAAATTACCGATAGATTTATGATCAAATTAATTGCAAATAAGTGGGTGGGCGGCTACTTTGAGACGCTCCGTCCCTTCGGTGCTACGCGGAGCTCGGCCTGCGGCCTCGCATTGCGTTACTTCAACTTATATTAAGTGGGTGGTCGGCTTCCTTGGGACGCTCCGCACCTTCGGTGCTACGCGGAGCTCGGCCTTCGGCCTCACATTAAGTTACTTCAACTGATATTAAGTGGGTGGGCGGCTTTCTTGGGACGCTCCGCACCTACGGTGCTACGCGGAGCTCGGCCTTCGGCCTCGCATTAAGTTACATCGACTTATATTAAGTGGGTGGCTTCCTTAAGACGCTCCGCACCTTCGGTGCTACGCGGAGCTCGGCCTTTGGCCTCGCAATAAGTGTAGTGAACGTATATGATTGTGTTTACGCGTGCGAAGCCGCGGGCAAAAGCTAGTATATAATAAGACACTATTCAATGCAATTGGAATTTATTGATGTTTAACAAAACAATGGTTTATGCGGGTTTTTCAGAGGTCACATTTAAAACGTACAGTTGCCATTGCAGGCGCTGGTGTTCCATAATATGCTTAAAGTGCTGACTGGCCTGGCTGGCCTGGCTGGCTTGACTGGCCTGGCTGGCCTGGCTGGCCTGACTGGCCTGGCTGGCCTGGCTGGCTTGACTGGCCTGGCTGGCCTGGCTGGCCTGAATGGCCTGAGTGGCCTGGCTGCTGTGGCTGCTGTGGCCGGATTGGCTGTTGTGACTGGCTAGCGGCTAGGGTTGCCTGTAAAAATAAACAAAATATCTAAATTCAACATTTTGTTGACCCTTGTTTCATAGAATGTTTCATAGACATATTATCATATCATCGTAAGCATTTTTCTCTGAAACCATTAAATATTATTGCCTGTTATATAGCATACCTAACCTAACCTAACCTAATTTATGACTTCACTGGAAAAAATACGATTTCGTGTTCGATTGGCCGCCGCCGCGACTGGTCGTCTCTCCTGATGATGAATCGCGTACCGATTCGAAACATGTCGAGCGTTATTCGACTTCTACGACGTGAGTAAACCCGTTTAAGTATATTAATATATTAATATATTAAAAAATACGATTTCGGAAAAGGGAAAACAATGTCTGTGTAATGAAGCATTTTCGATGAAACTTTGTCTATAAAACAAGGAGATCCCATAAAGTTTAACACACACCCGACACAATTAGCTGGCGTGTGTCCCATTCGTCGTTTGCGTAACCTACTCACTACGAGTATCAGATACTTTTCCGTCATATTCACTACGCAAAGGCTGTATGGAATAGATTGTTCTTTATCTAGTTATAAGACCGCCTGTTATCTACGGTTTTTATTTTTCTAGTATTACTGGTTCTTGTGTAATAGTACATTACGGCAGAGACCAGTAAGTAAGCCATACTGGCCGAGCAGGAATTAGACGGACCGAGCCGTAGGCGAGGTCCGGATATAATACGAGGCCAGGATGGCTCTTACGGTCGAAGCAAGTATAGTGCTTTTCTCAAAAATTAAACAAGAAAATTACATTAAAATTATATTGTGTAGGTGACATTCATATTCGGCCATTTTCCAATGAATATTTTTGTTATATCCCATTTTTATTATTACACATTGTGATATTCGTCGTCGCAGGCACCATTAACTCCCATGATAACAACCTATAACAAAAATAATGATGAGTTTATACTTGGATAAAAATTATAGTATATCGTTATCAAATAGTGGCAGCATTTATTTACCTTCATCGCCAAAATGGTTATCATCTAGAGCTTGATTTAAGAACTTTTCTATATTTTGCTGCTGAATATTTGTGATTTATTTCCTTTGTAGCCATCCGATTGTCTCAGAAAGATTGTTGAAATATTCTGACCTTATCACACATTATCTGACCAATTATTAACTTGATTTTCTTCCTTCCATTTAATGAATCTCTTGTATTTTTTTATATCTCCTTGGATTTAGTCGGAAGTAAATTATTTTAGCTAACTCTGCCTCCGCATTTAAGTATGGAGGAGTGCCGTCTATTCGGAATCAGACTCGTCTGAACTCATTTTTGCTGAATTATTGTAATAGATCACACAAACAAATTTGAAATTTTTGTCTTTTATTTTAAATCCCGCCTTAATTTCTTTTTTTATAAATACTGCGTTTAATTATTTGCACTGTCTTACAAATCTAAGTCTTAAAGATAAAATTTAATTATTGTTATACATTGTTGTATTTTCTAACTAATTTTCATATCATAAAGCTTACCTTCAATTTTAACTCCGAGGTTTTTTCTAAACGACAACACAAAAAAGGAAGGAATTCCGAAATATCATTGTCATTTTACACAGCACAATTATGAACTAAACGCTGCATACAAACTTCCGCACTAAACGTTGTCGCTACTTTTTTTTTTAAATATGCATCTTGAGTTACGTTCATACTGCCAATAGTGCTAACCTCTTTTTATTTTACATTTGCTCTTAGTGTAAATTGCAAGTGTATACTGCAAAGTCGTCTCTTTCTATTTAATCTATGAAAAAGGGACGCCACTTTTAAATTTATACAATTTGCTGTCGCACTGTACTTATAATTAAAACTATTTCTGGAATGCATCCTTTTTACATTTATATACAACCTCATCGCCTTCACATTCTTAGTTTTTTTATAGGTCGGTGACGTTTCGATATTCAAGATACGTAATAGGAATTACATACTTACTTACTGGACAAATATTGATTCCAAATTTAAAATCTCGCTGTTTACTGGACACTTCTAAAAAGTCTTCGGTATGTTCCACTTACTGTAGTCTATACACGATGATTTTTAATCGGTGATCAGGAGTAGAAAAATATTAATATTTAGCCAAAATTAAACTTAATACGCAAGGTCCCGCGCAATTACCTCACTGTTAAATTAATAAAAAGTTAAAACATAATTAAAACTAATAACCACTAGATACATGGTCATCCTACATAAATTATTGAAGTACGATACCTACGTCAAGTGTCATCGCTTTGGCGGCAAATTTTACGAAGTTTTCTACGACTTTGTATAAGTAATGACAATGACAAGTCATTACTCAATGCTCATAAATTATCATTCCCATTAAATTATTAAAGAGGTTGTAAGCACACCGATACAGATTAGTTCGGTGACAAGGAATTTAAGACAAAATTGGTTTCAAAATAAAAATTATCATAGAAAAATAAAAGTTTGTTTTCATGTAATTACGACTTCAACGTGACCGCCATCAATTACTGAGTTAGAAAAGTTTGTACCTGATCACCGATTAAAAATCATCGTGTATAGCGATGGTAAGGCAACATTACATGCAATTTTTGAGAAAATGTATTTTCGTATGCAATAAAGCGTTTTTGTATTGTATTGCTTTGTGTTGTATTGTAGGTAGGTATTAGGCTCAGTATTTTAGGAGGTAAGGGGTGTGCGGGGAAATCGTAAATGTTTACCAATTTTCATAAATAACTACGACACTGTTTAATTTAAAATTATGAAACATATATATTTGAGATGTTTATACCCTTTCATTTGATTTGTCACACGATATACTTTTCTAATTTACCCCCAAAACTGGCCCCCATATTTAAATTGATTTTTACGTTACGTTACACGTCCATGTTTGCGTCATCAATGTGTACCAAATTTCAACTAAATCGGTCCATTAGTTTCGGAGCAAATTGGCTATGATAGACGGACGGACAGACACACGACTGATCCTAACTACTATAATGGTTCCGTTTTTAGTGTTCCGTAGCCAAATGGCAAAAAACGGAAC
Organism: Apotomis turbidana; assembly: GCA_905147355.2. NCBI lineage: Eukaryota > Metazoa > Arthropoda > Insecta > Lepidoptera > Tortricidae > Apotomis > Apotomis turbidana. The sequence continues at coordinate 8,408,014 of LR990307.1, forward strand.
CCTTATAGATTCGTCATGTCTGTCTGTCCGTCTGTCTATCCGTCTGTCCGTCCGTATGTCACAGCCATTTTTTTCCGAAACTATAAGAGCTATACTGTTGAAACTTGAAGATGTTTTCTGTGAACCGCATTAAGATTTTGATGCAAAAATAAAAAAAAAAATAATAAATATTGGGGGCTCCCCATACGTAGAACTGAAACTCAAAATTTTTTTTTCATCAAACACATACGTGTGTGGTATCTATGGATAGGTCTTCAAAAATGATATCGAGGTTTCTAAAATATTTTTTTTTCTAAACTGAATAGTTTGCGTGACAGACGCTTCCAAAGTGGAAAAAAGTTGCCCCCCCCCCCCTCTAACTTCTAAAATAAGAAAATGAAAAATCTAAAAAAAAACATATGATGTACATTACTATAAAAACTACCAACGAAAATTGTTTTGAACGAGATCTAGTAAGTAGTTTCTTTTAATATTTGAATACCTAACTTTGCACCTAATTTATATGGGGCGCTATATATACCAGGTACAAACTTAACCACTTAGGGATGGAAAGTGTTTGTACGGAACCCTCGGTGCGCGAGTCCGACTCGCACTTGGCCGGTTTTTCCTTTATTAAATGAGGGTTATTCAATACCAATAATTAAATGAGGGTCTTATGATGACCATCCTGAACTTGAGGTGTCGTTAAAATTCGTTTTAATGCAGAACCCCTCACTCAATTGGCACCCAAAGATAAAACACGCATAAGTATTATTCTGGGCTGTTGTACAACTATGGGGTGTCTTGCAAGTAGGGTCCGTATTCTTGTCGTGATCAGTTGATCACGGCCGGACACCCTGGGAACTACCGCTACTTAGCTCGCGTTTTATCTTTATCATAACCCGATTCTCTTTCATAAGTCAGACTGATTCGGTTCAGTCTATTCACGACGCACTCCATGCGCCCAGTGCGCCCGCGTCGCCCCAACCTAATTAAGCCGGGTGTGTAATGTTTTTAATAACAACTATTATCGAATTTTCATTTTGCAAAATACGAATTGCATAATTTTGACCTGCAGAAATGATTATACATTATAAAAACAAAATGAATATAAACGAATTGCATAATTTTGAAAGTAATAATAATAGATGCATAGTAATGTACTTTCATAACGGGCAATCATTATATTTAATGGTCACTTTATATAGTATTTATTGCTCATTACGTTCTTTTTTTGTAAAAACCAAGATCATAATGTTCCTAAAATATAAGCGCCTACTAAAAATGCATGCGTCGGTTCTAGTATACTAGATATATACTCAGTAGGGTCGCAGATCTTTCCATACCCATCCCATTTTCACACACATAGTCATAATACAAACCTAACCTAACCTACAGTTTTCGGTTTTTGACCCATTTTGACGCTCCGCTCGCTTCGCTCGCTCTGCTATACATGGTCATAATACAAACCTAACCTAACTTACAGGTTTCGGCTGTTGACCCAAAGAAGTTTATAGGTATAAATAAGTCTGCTTAAAAAATACATGATACTAAAGTTTATGAGCACAAACCGAGCATTAGGTAGAATCGGTAGTTGGTTTTATACTTTAATAATACTATGATTGACACCGAGTATATCATATAATATTATGTCACTTGATCTTTCGTTAAAAATTAGTTCTAAATTTTAATCATTATATGGAATGTATGTAAAATGTATGTACAAGTAAAATTATTCCTAATGATCGTTATAAAGAATGTTTTTATGATTATACAGTATTCTGTTATTTAATTATTATGGCCAACAACATTATGCATTTTGTTTTAATACATCATGATTATTATAAATTTTAATAGTAGTTTAATGAAATTATGCTAAAAGTTTGTATAAAAATTGAACGGCACCCAAATTACCCGTGTGGCGCGGAGATAATCCCATTAGCGGGTTATACTCCCACACAAAGTCCGATTACTGATAGTGAGGGCTAACCAGTGCAAGTCTAATGCAGTGAAAGCCATGTCTTAAAAAAAATAGGGACTATTTAGTAGTTTGGGGAGTAGGAATGGTGTTAATTAATTGTACCAAATCCGAAAACCTAGTAAAACCTAGCATTCACGATGTAAAGTACATAGTATCCATTGAAGGGATATTTACAAAAACAATATAATATAACTAACACTGCTATAGTTACCAATAACTAGAATCTGCCAAAATGTTATTTATGTTGTTTTTGTAAACACCCGTTCAATAACTAGGTAATTTCTATCGTGAATGCCTAATTATAAATTTTATTAGGTTGAACTTCTTATGAATTAAATTCGATTGATGAACATTATTCTATTTACTCTCCAATCTTCCCTATTGTCATGTGAATACAACAAGAGTGCGAACTCTCCTCACAATATTTGCGAAAAAACAATCGTATCTAAAATTACAACCTTCGAATTGAAAAAATAACTGGTGTTCTTTCGAACGAGTTGTTTTTCGCAAATGTTGCGAGTCACCCCACAGTTGCAAATCACCCCAGTTCACGGTACTCACCAACAGAAGAACGAGGAAGAAGTAGAAGAATTTCATAATGCCGGTTCCCGTTTCTGGTCGATAGTGGTGTATGCAGCGCGCGCCTCATCATTTTTATACCCGCCATTTCATTGATCTGCAATCTGCGCAATTGTACAATATGAGCCGCTGTCCCAATTCAATTCAGCAATGTACACATACGTAGTACAGTCTGACCAAAAAGATACAAAACAGATAGGTACAGAAATCAATCTACATACAAGCGCGCTCGAGCAAACGCACAGATAGACATTGCTCACGGACACGTCAAGCGGATGGCACTCGCGCTCGCACTGGTCCGATCTGGTCCGAGATATCGTGTCCGTGAGCAATGTCTATGTGTGCGTTTGCTCGAGCGCGCTTGTATGTAGATTGATTTCTGTGCCTGTTTTGTGAAAAGTAGTAGAAATTTAAAAGTGGCAATACTGTAGTGTCGTCCCTTTTTTAGGGTTCCGTAGTCAACTAGGAACCCTTATAGTTTCGCCATGTCCGTCTGTCCGTCTGTCCGTCCGTCCGCGGCTTAGCTCCGTGATCATTAGTACTAGCAACATTACTAGCAAGCTGAAATTTGGTATGAGTATGTGTATGTATCACGCCGACAGAACAATAAAAAAAAAAAAAAATTTTTTTTCGGGTACCTCCCGAACACCTAAAGTGGGGGTGATTTTTTTTTTCGTTTCGACACTAGTGTGTGGGGTGTCATAAAATAGGTCTTTTAAAAATAATAGGGGTCGTCAAACATAATTTTTTGATAAAGTCAGCCGTCTTGTAAATATTCGATCCGAAAATAAAAAAATATAGAGTCCCGTCCCCCCCTCTAACTTTTCAACCACGGCTCAAAAAATTATGCAAAAATTCATGAAAATGAGGCCTTATAAGTACTTTCAATAAAAACCACATTGAATAAATTCGGTCAAGCCGTTTTTGAGTTATCGAAAAATTTCATAATTATCTTTAAAATGACGTAAGTGCCGTAAGTACTTTGGCGTTTACGACCTTTTTTAAAGAGCTTGAAATCTTTCTCGTAATTTAAACCTCGGACTTAAAACCGCGGTTTTAAACCCGTCTATTGTGAAGGATGGGCAACTACGGAACCCTACACTGAGCGTGGCCCGACATGCTCTTGGCCGGTTATAAACAATCTAAGAAAATGGGGACGGCACTACAGTATTGCCACATTTTAATTTCTACTCTTTTTGGTCGGACTGTACATTTCGCTCACGCGGTCGACAACGTGTCTGAAGACGTGGTACCTGATGATAATAGGTATGACGGAAATATGTTTTTGACGATGTGAATTGATTCTATTTTTATCTCGATCAAATGTCTATAGTAACTACACCCCAGGCGAAAAGTATGGAAACAAGCTTATATACCATACAAATCTGTGATTTCCTTACGGAATAACTTACAAAATCACAATATAAAAATTATTAAGTATAAACATTTTAAAAGTCAATAACGCAAATTCTGCTTATGAAAATTGCCAGAGCAACATTTTGTAGAAAGGCAATAAATAAACGACGACATGCACTTGGAGTTGTAAATTGGTGGCGTTGTCGCAACTAAAGTGAGGTTGCTTGGTGCGCGGGGTGCAAGCACCCCGCGAGGGGTTCTGTCCTGGGGTTCTGTCACCCGAGAGGGGGTTGCCAGTGAAAATGCTGAAGAAATGGAGTTCGAGTTTAAATTTGCTTAAGAAAGGGGAAGCGAGGTAGAAGATGGATGCGAATTTGCACGCAGGTTTGTTTGCTTAGGAAGGTGTGGAGGGTGCCAGTGTCTAGGTGGGCTCGCCCTGCGGGCCCTTCGGGCCCTTGGGCTCGCGCGCTACAGGCGACTTGACTGGGACGCTCCGCACCTTCGGTGCTACGCGGAGCTCGGCCTTCGGCCTCGCGGCGTTGACACTCGCCGTCGGGCCTTCGGCCCTCCGTCGATTATTACTTAGAGTTATAGTATTTTGTGGTTGGGCTCCTTGACTGTGACGCTCCGCACCTTCGGTGCTACGCGGAGCTCGTCCTTCGGCTTCGCGGTGTTGACGCTTCGCACCTTCGGTGCTACGCGGAGCTCGGCCTGCGGCCTCGCATTGAGATGCTTAGACTTATAGTAAGTGGTTGGGCTCCTTGTTTGTGACGCTCCGCACCTTCGGTGCTACGCGGAGCTCGGCCTTCGGCCTCGCATTAAGTTACTGAGATGCGTAGAAAGTTATTGGGCGCCGTAACTGGGACGCTCCGCACCTTCGGTGCTACGCGGAGCTCGGCCTTCGGCCTCGTGGGGTCGCCGCTTCGTACCCTCGGTGCTATGCGGAGCTCGGCCAGCGGCCTCGCATTAAATTACTTGGGGGAGGGGTAAGGTTCTGGGTAAGCTTGTGCTGGTCATAGGTTTCATACTTTTTAGTTTTTGTACCCGTAAGAGGAGAGGGCGCTGCAGTCACACTGTTTACATCGGCTCCACGATTTATCACGTATTAAAATTAATAGTCGGCAAGTGTTCTTCTCAAAATGTTGTGAAAAAGATAGTTATCGTCACAATTCACCAGGATAATCAATAGCGAACGAAAACATTAAAGTGTAAAAGTGTTAAAGTGCAAGAAAACAAAAACTCATGATAACGGTCAGTGACTCTTTTGACGTTTAAGTACCTGTGTAAAGATGGTTTTCAACAGAAACTACTTACAAAAGTGACACGCTGTTTCTTCAGGACTGTAAATTAGTGAAGGAAAGAAGATTACTCGCGAAAAATTTACTTTGACTAATCATTGAACTTACCCTTAAAACAAAAAAATAACAAACAATTACCTACATTATTTACTGTTGAAAGTGCTGTGCTGTGTTTATACACTTTATCGGAGTGACTAATCAATGCATCTTTTTAGAAAAAGGACAATATAAAAACTTATAATTGGTTTTGTGATATTTTAACATTAAAAAAAGAAACTTCAAACCTCGGTATAATAAGCGCCATCTGTCAACGAGTAGCAACGCTTCAAACCATAGCTACTTAATTGATCAATTACTCTATTCGCCGCTAGATGGCGCAAAAACCAATCAAAGAAATCAGCATATCGATCGAAGCGCTACTGGACACTAGAGGGCGCGGATATCAAACCGGCACTTTCTAAATATTAGTGATTAAAAAACTAGATATATTAATAATCAACCACCAATCACAACATGGAACAGTTAACAGCCCTGGTTCTAAATATACAGGCTAAGCTTGAAGCACAATCCAACGAAATACGTGATGTAAAAGAGAGCATCAATAGAAACTTTGATGAAAAATTCGGCATTTTGGAGTCAAAGTATATCGACTTGAAAAAAACAGTAGACGAGCAGGAGATACGCATACAGAACTTTGACAGAGTTTTAAGGAAGAGGAATGTATTATTTTTCGGAGTAGATGAAAATGAAAAAAGTTATTTTTCTCTACTCAAGATCATACTTAGTATTATAAACAAAACAATGGGGATTCACTGCACTAAGGAAAACATCGAAGAAGTTAGACGCCTAGGAAAAAAATCTGAAAAAATTAGGCCGGTTGTTGTAACTTTCACAACAGTTACCATGAAAATTGAATTACTGCAAAAGAAAAAAACATTAAATGACACAGCGTATTATATAAAAGAAGATTTTCCCCCAGAAGTGCTGGAAGAACGAAAAAGGCTTGCAGACCAGCTAGCAGATGAAAGAAGCAAGGGAAATATAGCTTTCCTGAGATACAATAAACTGATAGTCAAAACAACAACAAATCAAGACTCAAACCACAGCAACAACCAGAAGAAAAGACCTCTTTCTGAATCACCAGAAAATAAAGGAACATCTTCTAAAAAAAAATCTTCTACAAAAATAGCAAAGAAACATAGCCAAAATATACAACAATACATGACGAGAAACCACAGTGATAGCGAAAAAAATAGAGAAATCTCTTTCAACAACATTCCCGAAAGCTCTACAAGCAGCAGCAAGACGCCAGCAGCCCAACACACGCCTAATTGCTGCTGACATAAGGCGGCCTCTTCTCCAAGTACCCCAATCCGGCCGGTCACCGTGGGGTCTCACGACCGAAACCCTCCCCTCCAGCAACTCTTCATCTGCACATATAATGCTAGATCACTCCTATCTGATGCTAAAATGCTAGAGTTCACAAATGCTATATCAAAAATTAAATACGACATAATTGGCCTGTCAGAGATAAGAAAAACTGGCTACAATATCTCAGAAGACGAAAAGCACATTTTCTGCTACTACGGCGAAACTAAAGGGCTATACGGCGTCGGATTTTTGTTAAAGAAATACTTGAAACAATACATAGACAGTTTTATTGCAATATCGGAAAGAATCTGTATTCTAAATCTGAATTTCAACGCAACAGCTCTATCAATTATACAAGCATACGCACCGACATCAAGCGCCAACGACTCCGAAATTGAATCCTTTTATACTTTACTTCAACAAGCCCAAAATAGAAGTGGCAAGAACGTTATATTAATGGGAGATTTCAATGCCCGCGTTGGGCAACGTCTAGCCGGTGAATCACGCGTACTAGGTCCATACTGCTACGGAAAAAGAGATCAACGAGGCGAAAAACTGTTACAATACGCACTAGAAAACAACCTTGTCATTACTAACAGTATATTCAAGAAGAAAACTAAAAGAATGTGGACATGGATTTCGCCTACTAGCAGAAAAAGCCAAATAGACTATATTCTCACAAACACAAGAAAACAATTTAGAAACATGGAAATAATTGACAACTTCAATTTCTCCAGTGACCATCGACTTTTACGAGGAACCTACTTACTATTGGGTCCACAAAAAAGTAGAGCTACATACAAAAGCAAAATCCCCACTTTAAAAAGCGCTCAAGAGGAAAATCTTTTCGTAGAAAATGTTAAACACCATATCGAAAGATTAGAGCTAAATAACACTGAAGAAGTAGAAGTTTCTTACTCAAAAATCAAAAAGGCAATAACGGAGAGCCTCAATTCGGTAAAAATTTCGTACCAAAAAGCAGAGCCTACAAAAATTATTTCAGACGAGACACAAACTCTACTAAAAAGAAGACAAGAGCTACAACACAAGAAGCCACGGTCGAGAGAAGAAAAGCAGGAGCTCGGCTACCTATATAAACACGTCCACAGACTTATAAAGAGAGACTACCAAGCTCATCGACTTAACATATTCGAAAAACATTTAACATCCTCAGGAAGTATAAAGAAAGGTCTCAAGGAAGTCAACAAATCGAAGCCATGGATTACCAACCTTACGGATACGTCGTCTGGTAATAAGCTCTACTCAAGATCAAAAATTATTGAAACAGCAACAGAATTTTACAAGAACCTATATTCCCAAGGAAATTCTAGCTCATCTTCAGACGCAACGAAGCCAGCCGAACTGACAACAGTGTTGACCAACAATGCTCATATAGACAGGTTTATTGAATACGACGTAATCAAAAAGATAGAGTCACTGAAAAAAGACAAGAGTTGCGGCCCCGACGGCATTAACAACGAAGCAATAAAGACTGCAAGATTCTTATTAGCTCCACCTTTGACAACGCTTTTCAATAAAATCCTGGACGCAAGAAAAATCCCCGAAGATTGGGCTATTTCTGAAATTATCCTGCTCTACAAAAAAGGAAACCCGGCTGACATTGGCAACTATCGGCCTATCAGCTTACAACCTACATTTTACAAACTTTTCGCCTCCATGATAGAGCACAATATTTCAAAATTCACTGAAGAGCATCAACCAGTGGAGCAGTCCGGTTTCAGGAAAGGCTTCTCTACTATGGATCACATACAGGTTCTGGATCAAATTATAGAGAAGTACCAAGAACAAAGATGCCCCCTGTATTTAGCATTTATTGACTACGCAAAGGCATTTGACTCTATCTCACATTCAAGCATGTGGACCTCTCTCAGAGAATGCAACGTGCCAACTGAATTAATAGAACTAATACAAGATATTTACTCTAAAAGCGTCAGTAGAGTGAAATTAGATCGATTAGGATCCGAAATAAACATATGTAGAGGGGTAAGACAAGGCGACCCACTATCACCACGAATATTTATCACTGTATTGCAAAGCATAATGAGCAAGCTAAATTGGTCTAAGAAAGGTATAAATATAAAAGGACGTTTTTTGAATAACTTGAGATTTGCCGACGACATAGTACTTTTTTCGGAATCAGCCGCACAACTTCAGTCAATGATCGAAGATATATACTCAGTCAGCCACGATATCGGTCTTGAACTGAACACAGATAAAACAAAACTCATGACAAATCACGTTCAATACCCTATCGAAGTAAACAGTATACAACTAGACTATGTTGATAGTTATGTTTATTTAGGTAAACAAATATCGTTCAGCAATTCCAGACATCGAGACGAAATAAATAGACGCATACAAATGTCCTGGAACAAATATTGGAGTTACAAAGAACTGCTAAAATCTAACTTACCATTACAGCTTAAAAAGAAAGTACTAGACGCATGTATATTACCATGCCTGTCATATGGATGCCAAACATGGATTCTAAATACTTTCACAAAAAATAAGATTAACGCTTGCCAAAGAAGCATGGAAAGGAGTATACTTAATTTAAAACTCAAAGATAAAAAGAAAAACGTAGAGATAAGGAAGAAAACCAAAGTTATTGATGCTCTCACATACTGCAAAAAGTTAAAATGGCGCTGGGCTGGTCACATAGCACGTATGAGTGCAAAGAAATGGACAAAAGCAGCAACGGCATGGGCCGGCCCACCCGGAAAGCGGAAAAGAGGAAGGCCGCTAGAGAGATGGTCTGACGAAATATCGAAAGTAGCGGGAAGAAATTGGATAACTATAGCCAAAGATAGAGACGAATGGAAGGAGATGGAGGAGGCCTATACTCGGGAAGAGGTCCTTAGTAGCTAAATAAACTTGATAAAATGTAAATAAATTTTAGTTTAATGAGTTGAATTATAAAGAAAATAATATTCAGTTATTAAGGAATAAATGGCTTTATTATTATTATTATTATTATAAGAGCCACGCGAGGTCGCGTCGTTCTAAATTCAAAATCACAAACGCTGTCATTATAAGGTTACACATTGTAAGGAAAATATTTCATTGAATTTATGTTTTCAGAGAGAAATATTTATCATAATAAAAAGTATCCTATAACCATCTTTGGATGTTCAGCTATTCCTGTACCAAAATTGGTAACTTTTTATCCAGCCGTTTCGGCGTGATGCGAGGACAAAGGTTTTTTTGAAAACAGATGGCGCCAGGTTGGCACGGCGAAGCGTGTCCATACAAAACAACTATCCGGCTGCATCACGCTATCGAGATTTTTCCTGAAATCATGACCTCCCTCCATAGAAAATTTATTTTCAATACAAATTTAGGATTTTATAATAGTATAGAAGAGATGAAAGAAAGAAAGAAAAAAGAAAATTTATTTCGCCGCAATTAGTAGGTATTATAACATAAAAATTATAAGAATTGTGCGAAAAAGGAGTCCACTCAGCACATTGCCAAACCACGGGGGTGACTTGACGGCTGGTATTATGTGGATCCACAAGTTGAGCGGAACAGGACTGCACGTTATACACTCATATTCCCATTAAACCAAAAATAGACTGAAAAAACTGATTGTAATTCATTTATATAAAGTACTATAAGTAGGCATGTTTATCTCACAAAACCGTGACTAAAACTAACACATTTAAACTTTACAAAATCAAACTGTGACAAAAAATATAATCCAACCTGGAACACGAAAGGCTTACTGTGCTGGACCAAGCTGCTGGTCTAACAAATATAATTTTAACCGTTTCTTGAAAATAAATATAGAAGAAGCATTTTGGATTGGAGGTGGGATATTGTTCCAGCATTTCGTGGCAGAGTAACTAAAACTGCCACGAAAGGAAGCGCTTCCGTGTCGAGGACAGATAAGGCGAGGGGCACGTCTAGGTTTTGGCTTGGTGAAACGAAGCTTGTGAAAAAGGTACGAGGGCTCTTTAAAATTTATAATTCCGAAAAGGAGCGTGGCTAAATGCATAGTACGGCGGGCCTCCATCTTGAGAAGCTTACCTTTGTTATAAAAGGGAGTAACGTGTGCTCGAGGTGGAATAGGATAACAGAATCTTGCGCATGCATTTTGTAAGCGCTGAATCAACTTTTTAGAACGAGCAAGCAAACATGGGCCAAACACCGTATCAGCGTAATTAAGCTTCGAGAGAATTAAAGAGTCGCAAAGTTTTATTCGTATGTCTATTTATATAATATTCGTATGACATTTTTTTATTTTAAATGGGCTTTATTACCTCTTCTTTCAAAGTCATACATACACTTATCTATATATATAAAAGAAGAAGTCCTGACTGACTCATCAACGCACAGCCGAAACTACTAATGTTAGAGAGTTGATTTTTGCACAGTAGGTTACTTTTATAACGTGGGCTAGAGATAAGAAGCGATTTTGAAAAATTCATTCCCTAAGGGTGTTAAAAAGGGGTGCAAAGTTTGTATGGGATACAAGTTTTTTGTAAAGCTAGGAACTTGAAACTTTGTTAAAAGATATTAAAATTAAATGAAAGAAAACTGATTTCAGCGTTTTTGAAAATTCATCCCCTAAGGTGGTAAAAAAGGGGTTGAAAGTTTGTATGGAGATCAAGTATTTTTTTGAGCGCGGGACTTGAATCTTTGTGTAAAAGCATACTATTAAAATACAAGAAAAGTTATTTCAGCGTTTTTAAAAATTCGACCCCTAAAAGGGTTAAAAAGGGGTTTAAAGTTTGTATGGAGATCAAGTATTTTTTTGAGCGCGGGACTTGAATCTTTGTGTAAAGGCATACTATTAGAATACAAGAAAAGTTATTTCAGAGTTTTCAAAAATTCGTCCGCTAAAAGGGTTAAAAAGGGGTTGAAAGTGTGAATCCATTACAAATTCCTTGAAACTTCTTATTAAGGCATATACAATAATAACAAAATAATATTAATTTAACGTCATTAAAGATTCAACCTCTAAGGGGGTTAAAAGGGGGATGAAAGTTCGTCTTGGGGTTCAAATTTAATTTTAAGCTAGGAACTTTAAACTTCGTAAAAAGTTATGCAAATAAAATGGAACAAAAGTGATTTCAGCGTTTTTGAAAATTCATCCTCTTAGGTGGTAAAAAGGGGGTTGAAAGTTTGTTTGAGATCAAACCTTTTCTTGAGTGTGGGACGTGGGAAAGTAATTTCAGCGTTTTCAATAATTCGTCCCCTAAAATGGTTAAAAAGGGTTGAAAGTTTGATTCCATTACAAATTCTTTGACTAAGGCATATATAATAATAACAAAATAACATTAATTTAACGTTATTATAAATTCAACCTCTAAGAGGGTTAAAAGGGGGATGAAAATTTGTCTCGGGGGTTCAATTTTAATTTTAAGCTAGGAATTGAAACTTTTTAAATAGGTATTAAAATAAAATAAAAGAAAACTGATTTAAGTGTTTTTGAAAATTCATCCCTGAAACTGGTAAATAAGGGGTTGAAACTTTGAATGGAGATCAAACCTTTTTCTGAGCGCGGGACTTTAAACTTTGTATTAGTGCATATAATTAGAATACAAGAAAAGAAATTTCAGCGTTTTTGAAAATTCAGCCCTGAAGGTGGTGAAAAGGGGTTGAAAGTTTGTATGAAGATTAAAAATTTTTTTGAGTGTGGGACTTGAAACTTTAAATAGAGGCGTATTATTAGAATACAAAAAAAGTGATTCAGCGTTTTTGAAAATATATGTAGCCCTGAAGATGATGAAAAATTGGGCAAGTGCGAGTCCGACTCGCGCATTAAGGGTTCCGTACCTATATATATATCTATAACAAGTTTGTTGTATGGGAGCCCCCCTTAAATATTTATTTTATTTTATTTTTAGTATTTGTTGTTATAGCGGCAATAGAAATACATCATCTGTGAAAATTTCAACTGTCTAGCTATCACCGTTCTTGAGATACAGCCTGGTGACAGACGGACGGACGGACGGACGGACAGCGAAGTCTCAGTAATAGGGTCCCGTTTTTACCCTTTGGGTACGGAACCCTAAAAAGGGGTTGAATGTTTGGAATGGAATGGAGATCAAACCTTTTTTTGAGCGCCGGACTTGAAACTTTGTATAAAGGCATATAATTAGAAATCAAAAAAAGTAATTTCAGCGTTTTTGAAAATTCAACCCCTGAGGCGGTAAAAAGGAGGTTGATAGTTAGTATTGAGATCAAACATTTTTTTGAGCGCAGGACTTGAAATTTTGTATAAGGGCATATTATCAGAATACAAGAAAAATGAATTCGTTTTTGAAAATTCAGCCCAGAAGGTGGTGAAAAAGGGGTTGAAAATGTGTTTGAAGATCAAATATTTATTTTGAGTGCGGGACTTGAAACCTGAGTTCATAATGCAACGCTATGTTGCAACAAAATGTTGGAACAACATTCCGCCGCCAATTAGGAACCTAAAATATGTAAAGAGTTTTAAAATCAATGTACGAAAATTTATATTTGAACATCAGCCGAATCAAGAAGCTTTGAGGCTGGACTCGAGCTGCTTGTAATAAGTTATGTTAATGTTTCTTACCGAGGTTTTATGTCCCTTACATGTGATGTTGTTTTGCATCATTGTATTGTTATTTGTCGCCTTAAATTTCATGCGTTTGTTTAGTTTTTGGCATTGCCGTACAGTGCTTCGTGTGTTTACTGATTTTTCATATAAAATTTAGTTATTTGCATATATATCCACATTTATTGTAATCTTAGTAACTATTTTTCACTTTTATTACTTGTATAATTGTTCGCTAAATGTCTTAACGTAGTGTTACATTCTCTTTGTTAAATGTTAATGAGCTGTACACATTTCGGCATTGCATTCATAGATTCTTTCCGCCAACGCCCAACGGTCTGCAGTGACATTGACAGCTCTGTCGCTTATCAATGTCATTGTCTTGGCGTCTTGGCGTTGAAAGCGCTTACGCTGCGTTCAGATTAAGAGTGCAGTCGTGTGTGTGTGGTTCACCGTGGCGTCACCTATAGGTTTCACCGGAAGACCAGCGCTGGTTCCCGGGCCAGCATTTATGCTGTGTGACCTTTTTGTGGCATACGCAACGATTTAATTTTGTTTTTATTTCTTATATTAGTTGTCCACTGTGTATGTTCACGAATAAATTATTATTCTATTCTATTCTATTCTATAATGATTCCGCGTAATTAGAGCAATTTAGCCGAAAAAAAAACTAAAAAGAGGCCAAGAGCGAGTCGAACTCGCGTACGAAGTTCGGTACCAAAGAATATAATACTCACAAGGAGAAGAACGGTAACTACGTACAAAAAAGTTGCCTATCTTTTTTTTTTAATACTACTAGCGCCACCGTAGTAGAGCCTATGAACTAAGTGACAGCGGGATGTTTTGGCGGGGTTTTCAAATATGCCATATTGAAAGTTTGTTTTTCTAACTTTTCTATTTTACATGCATGCATATTCAGGTTTAATCCTGCAACTCATTTGTCAACCACTTCTCAATATATGAGATTGAGCTGAAATTTAATAGTTTTATAAAAAAATACAAAACAATGAATTACTTTTAAATGGTAGCCTTTATTCATTTAATATCCTAAGCAAGAACTTTTACAAAATGTCTTTAAAAAGTTTATCTATCCAAATATCATAAACCCTCCATGATGCGTTCAAGAACCGCACATTATGACCACCATAAAAATAGATTGTTTTATTAGAACAAATTTCTTATCTGTGAAAATATTATTATTGCTAAATAATAACATCGATTTCGATAATATTATTTATTCAAATTTCGAACATCTTTGAAAAACCAAGAAATTTGATTTGACCTCTATTCTAATATCAGTCGAGATGACGTTTAGTTCGAAATGAATTGTCAATTTGCATCAAATTTGACAAATGTCGCACGTAAGTAAGATATCGACGGATATCGAACGATATGATAGTTGGGACCAAATCTAGTTTGTCTGAATTAAAAAAAAAACTATGACAGCTGTCAGGAAACTTTATTACCGCCATTACCGGGTAATATTTGTCGTAATGTGCGACTCCTGAATGCATCATGGAGGCCTATGATATGTGGCTAGATAAAGTAGTGTACGTAACTGTACATAATTAGGTATTAAAACACTCGTGTGATGTTATTATGAAACTTGCCTTCGGCGCGTTTCATAAACCCACACTCGTGTTTAATACCCTTCATTATGTACAGTCACATAAACTACTATTACTACATAGGTGCAATATTATTGCATTGTTTTTAATAATATATTCTGTTGTTCCTGGAACAGAATACTTGCTCAGGTGGTTTTTGCAACTGTCAGTTTAATGGGAATCTTGGAAATGTCGTCCACATAAAACCTTATTCCTTTTGTGCTTTGGCCAACAATATGTGGCCCAAAATGTAGCCCTGCAATAGGAAATTACATTTTAACTAAAACACGGCTAAAACAAACAGCTGGTAGTCCTACTTCATGCTTATTAAAACATACAGTAATGTTCCGAGACATATAAAAGACCTGAATTAAAATATTCTTACCGTTAAATATTGGTTATTCCAGCTTTGGGGAAACGGTGAAATTGAACTGAATCGTCTTTAGTAGAAGTTGCGCCGCGTTAAGCACATTCAAGGAATATAACAAATCACATTTTCTATTTATGCATTTGAAGACATGATGATATTTTCGAAATTAATCGCGAAACAATTTGAAATTGGCCGTTCTTTGACGTAAATTATAATAACACGCTGACAACTGCTGACAACCATCAGTTTTTTTTTGGGACTTTATGGCTTGGCTTTATGAAAAAAAGATTTATTTCTTATTCTGGCAATGCCAGGCTGGACGGTCAGATGGCAATAAAAGCCGTAACAGACGATCGAACAATCCGGCGGACCATAGAGACGCTGCTATCTGTGAGACGTATATTACTATCTCATTCCGACAGATAGCAGCGTCCCTATCGGTCCGCCGGATTGTTCGATCGTCTGTTACGGCTTTTATTTCCATCTGACCGTCCAGCCTGGCATTGCCAGAATAAGAAATAAATCTTTTTTTCATCGAGCAATAAAAATATTGTTAGCCGTATATAAAATCTTGAAGCCAATTCTTTGTATGAAAGTGAAAAGACCTTGTTCGGTACCATTACGTATAAAATGGCAAAAAAAAAACACGTTTATTGTATGGGAGCAGCACTTCAATATTTATTATTATTTATTTTTTGTTGAATTACAGTAACCAACATCAAAATCATCAACTTGTAAAAAAAGAAAAGTAATTTCAACATTGTTTAGATCTGAAAATAATATAATAAAGATGTAAACTGTTCAAGATAAGATTCCACGCGGACGAAGTCGCGGGCAACAGCTAGTATACAGTATACATATTAATCGGATATAAATTGATGGTTGTAAAATAAACTACAATATGAAGGGGCATAATATTTATTGGGTTTCAATATAATTTGAAAGGGAGGCAAAATATAATTAAATAAATATTTGAAGAAGTACGAGCTATGAAGCTGAAAAAATTGATCTGCACTTATTTCTGAAAATGATTTAAAAAAACCTGATTGTTGACAGATTGTTCAAAAAGTATTCCAATTTTCAATGCTAGCCTAGTTAGGATACTGAAAATCACAATATAATGTTTGTAATAAAAACATTAGCTATTCATTCTTAAACTATTTACTTACAAATTTATCGAAAAGCTTATCCAGTACAACCTAATATGTTAGTCGTGTTTTATAAACGGAAATCAAAATTTCTAATACCTAGGTAGTTATGTTATTTACCTACGTAAACTTTCTCAACTTATGTAAATCTATCTGCATTTCCGATCCCTTTTATAATCATTCCCGGTAATTTGACTGTTATCGAATAAAATCAAATCGTCTGTTGACAACCAAAACACAAATACCAACTTAAGAGGCCTAATTCCTATTCAAATTTATTTTTTTCATATTATGACAAACATATCGATAATTTCAACCAACTTTTTGAAGTGAATACTTTTCCCCAAGTTCTAGGTAGTAACATAGCTATTTCATGCTTTCATTGCGTTCAGTGGAAAATAAGTTGAAAAAACTAATTTATCGCGTGAATTTTGTCAATTTCGCGTAGTTTTTGAAACAAAAATTATCAATGAAAAATTCAAACTGTAGGTTTCAAATATATACCAATAAATCCCAATAGCCCTGTTCTAGGTAGTAACATCAATAATATGTTAAGAAACTTGTTTGATCATAGAGAAAAATGGCTAAAACAATCAGCATTTTAAAAGGAATAAGGCCTCTTAAAACAAAGCTCGTATCTTAATACCATTCTACAAACTAGATACGTGATTAAGAAGAGTAGTGACAGAAATTTTAGCGAGTTTTAGTTGTCACCCGGCGAAATTGTGACTTCCAATAATTGTGACAAGCATTACATTATGAACATAAATTTTATTACAGACAATAGATTCGCTATATCTGATCTGTCACGAGAAGCTGCACAGTTTCAGTTCCTGCAGCATCCCAAAAACTGTCTCCACGAGGTTGCATTTGACGTTGAAAGTCGCGCGGCGCGCGTCCACCGACCCGTACGACATGTTCAATGTGAAGAGGTCCGGGTAGAACTGAAACAATCAGTTAGGAGTGTCTTCAAGAGGGCTTATTTTTGTATGAGTTTCATAGAGAAATAGCCAATTGAAAAGACACTCTTCAATTGTAAAGCATTGAATGCTGGTGTACAATCCTGCCGTGCTAAGGTAAAAGGCGACCTTTTTATATGGAGCTCCATAGCAAACCGCCTTTGACCTTAGCACGGCAGAATCTCTCTCTAACTAGTAAGTATGAATAGAAATACCTATCTATGCAAATGCTCACGAGAGAAACATTCGCGTCAAGTTTAAACCTTCAGCAGGTTTCTGTAACGCGACTATTATTATTTGTATCTATACTTAATTTAACACTTTATACTCTCGCGGTTTGTACACATAACTAAACCTTATGGAACCACGTCTACGTCTGAGACCACGGCGCATGAAACCGTGTCGAAACGTCAATGGAGGTAAATCAAAATATAGCGATAGACCCGGTTCAATAAGTTTTAATTACTTAATGGAAGCGGTGGTAACCTAGTGGTTAGGGCATGCGACTTTCAATCCGGAGGTCGCGGGTTCGAACCCGGCCCGTACCAATGAGTTTTTCGGAACTTATGTACGGAATGTCATTTGATATTTACCACTCGCTTTTCGGTGAAGGAAAACATCGTGAGGAAACCGCCTAAGCCCAATAAGGCCTAGTTTCCCCTCTGGGTTGGAAGGTCAGATGGCAGTCGCTTGCGTAAAAACTAGTGCCTACGCCAAATCTTGGGATTTAGATAGCCGACCCCGATTGAGAATTCATTCTCTACAAAAGGGACAAAGGCTAGGAGGATGATGAATGTAAATAAATGAAAAAAAAAAGCATTCAGCGTCATAGAACTGGCCCTATGGGCTTGGGCTGCGGGCAGGACACGTTACTTCACACTCACTCCACAGCGCGCTAAGTCTATCCTAGAGTAACTTTCGTAGTGGCCATGTGGTCTGTGCGTAGGGTACGCAATATTTGTGCTTGCAGGCCACGTGGGGCACATGGCCTGCCAGATAAGCTTTTTACAGTACTATGATGGGATGGGTTGCAGCAATTACTGTTCTAGTGGCCGCCTGCGGCCCACGCAAGGCCGTCTTAAAGCATGCCGGAGCTCTGGGCACTCCATAGTTAGGGGCCTCAAAAAACTTCAACTAGGTATGTTATTTGGGGTGTTGTTGGGACCCCCACGTGAAATAAGGGGCCCTTGTGAGACAGGGGGCCCTGGGCACGTGCCCCAAGTGCCCAGTGAGAAAGAGGGGCCTGGGCCCACGCGGCCTGCTGGTAGAAAATCGGAAATCTATGGTCACCCGCTATAAACAATCACAACAAGTTCAATTCAGTCTCAAATTTTGAAATACAAAATTTTTCTAAATGTTTCAGAAGAATATTTAGTTTCGAAAATGGTACAAACATGAAGAAATTTAAGGACCAACTAATTATCAATATGAAGAGCCAATTTTATTTTCTTTATTGGCTCGAAAAACGTACACACACAATACAGTTACACATGACAAATAATCTTATGTTAGGGATAGCCTATAGACATCCTTTCACAATTCTCACCGAGATTTTGTGCAGGTGAAATTACCAGTAAAAATTGAATTGATTAACACTCAAGTGAATGTATAAATTACCTAGTGGATAAATACATTGATGATGATGAGTAAGAACCAAAATGTTGGGCGAAATTAAGGCGTAGTTAGCCATACAAAACGAGAAAAGCGATTGGGAAAGGTTCCGTTGTGCAACAAAAATTAACGATACAATAAGAAACCTTAAAATAGAAGTATAACATTATTTTCATGGTAACAAATTGTCGTCGCACAACAGAAACATTAATACCTACAAATTGAGTGAGGAGTTAATGTAGGGTGCCTGTCGTATCGCATAACGTTTTTTGTCCTAAAATGTTAGGCCGAGAATGTTTGACATACTGTTGAATGGCATACCACTCGTTTGTCCTAATAATTTTTGCGCATACTCATTTAAAGTCCTAAAGCAAGTTTATCCTAATATTGTTAGCTCTAAAATCTAATTACCTAAAGCATAATATTTCTAACATTAATTGCCCTAAGCATTATTTTGCCTATTATTAAATTGGCTTAAATTACATCACCTAAACTAAACCTTCAGGCAGGTCAGATTTTGGTTAGGTTAGGTTTAGGTACGACGACAAGCGAAGCGAGGAGGAGTGTTAGGTAGAACTGTGACCCTAACGAGCGAGCGAAATAATATTAAAATGTAGCAGTCACTAGGTTAGGTTAAAGACCGAAAACTGTAGGTTAGGTTAGGTTTGCTTTATGACCATGGATAGCGGAGCGTCAGAATGCTTGCTTGCATGGAGGTATATTCAAATTTTGCAGTTAGTAGGTTAGGTTAAAGACAGAATTTTTTAGGTTAGGTTTGTTTTATGACCATGGATAGCGGAGCGAGCGAAGCGGGTGGAGCGTCAGAATGCGGGCTTGCTGCATGGAGGTATATTACAATTTAGCAGTTAGTAGGTTAGGTTAAAAACCGAAAACTGTAGGTTAGGTTAGGTTTGTTTTATGACCATGGATAGCGAAGCGAGCGGAGCGTCAGAATACTTGCTTAAAAATCTTGGAGATTTAGGTTTAATGAGAGACGTTGTCAAAATATTCTTAGCACATTAAATATTAGGAACATTACAATTATGCACATCAATCATTCGATAATTGAATTTTAGCCACATCAAACGATAGGACAAATAATATTTAGGACAAACAATAATAGGAGCAACAATTTCGGACAATCAAAAATATGCGGAACAAAGTGTATGCCATACGTTATTAGGACAAAAGACGTTATGCGACACGACGATAGGACTAATAATTGTATGCCATCCGATATAGACCCGTTAATGTATGTATGTATGTAAATGTACTTAAAAGCAACCTAACCTTTTAAGAGGCCTTATTCCTTTTTAAATTTATTTTTTTCATATTATGGCAACTATATTGATATTTTCAACCAACTTTTTGAAGTGAATAATACTTTTCCCCAAGTTCTAGGTATAACATAGTTATTTCATTTGTTCATTGCGTGCAGTCGAAATAACTAATTTTCTGCGTGAATTTAGTAAATTTTGAGTAGTTTTTGAAACAAAAATTATAAAAAATTCAAACTGTAAGTTTCAAATATTTACCAATAAATCCCAATAGCCCTGTTCTAGGTAGTAACATCAATAATATGTTAAGAAACATGTTTGATCATAGAGTAAAATGTCGAAAAGAATCAGCAATTTAAAAGGAATAAGGCCTCTTAACCGTTTAGCCTTTTTAATTAATTTACTCACCCCTAATCCTACCATGGGATCCAAGGACAGCTCCGTGCTCAACTCGTTGCATTTCAGAATGGTCGTCCTCAGCGGATTGGCGTACAAGAGGTTGAATTTGGCCTAAAAAAAGGTTTTCCTCTTATTCGGTCATGAAAAAGTTCATGTTGGTTTTTGATAAAATACATACCTATAGTGTAAAGCCTGACCAGAAATATATTAGGATGCGCCATATTGCGGAATTTTACTGGAACTAATTTATTACACTGGCAATGATTTTATGATGGTTTGTCAGCAAGCAACGTTAATGTCATTCGTGGTGGATTCTTTAAAGGATGAATATGTATTTAAAAATATCCAAAGCAAATCATCATCATCATCATCATTTCAGCCACAGGACGTCCACTGCTGAACATAGGCCTCCCCAGTGACTTCCAGATCGGCCGGTTGGAAGTGACCTGCATCCAGCGGCTTCCTGCAACCTTTACCAGGTCGTCTGTCCACCTTGTGGGTGGATGTCCCACCCGAAAAATGTGCGTCAGAATGATTGGTTCACTGTTGAATTCAGCATTGATTGCTTACGTAAAAATTGCTACCTATTTGCTAGTATTTGCTACCATTTACCAAACAATTGCTACCTCAGTATAATAAAA
Organism: Apotomis turbidana; assembly: GCA_905147355.2. Lineage (NCBI taxonomy): Eukaryota > Metazoa > Arthropoda > Insecta > Lepidoptera > Tortricidae > Apotomis > Apotomis turbidana. Next base: position 8,429,137 of record LR990307.1, read on the forward strand.
TATATCAATTTTTTTTTTGACCAATCATTCTGACATCAGGATTTGCTATCTAATTGCTACTTACATTTAGTTTAAAATCAAGTCTGCAGCGTTACAGATCAAAAAGTTTCGCGTATAATTATTTTTTGGACTACTTAAAACATGAACGCCTGTGCGTATCAGCAGAGCAATCCAAATCTGTGGTGTATTTATGTTTGTGTCAGGCGCTACGTAGTCCAAAAATAATTATACGCGAAACTTTGATCTGTAACACTGCAGAGTTGATTTTAAGCTAAATGTAGGTAGCAATTAGGTAGCAAATTTTGGTAAGTAAATAACATAAATAATGACACAAAGGTAAATTAAGAAAGAAAAATTGAATGCGATCTACTACAATCGAAGCGGGGTAAGTAAATAACATGACAATTGTGCGTCGTTCGCAAAATAAGAACTTTGTCCAATCATCCTGATGTCAGAATGACTGGTCAAACAAATATATATCTTTTGTTATACTGAGGTATCAATAGTTTGGTAAATGGTAGCAAATGGGTAGCAATTTTTATTTAAGCAATCAATGCTGAATTCAACAGTCAACCAATCATTCTGACGCTTCCAAAAAAATGCCCCAAATAAAATGTAATATTATAAATAAAGGGTACACGTGTTTAGTACAAGAAAACCAGTCAGGAAAAGAGTGCATTCCATTAAATAATATTACGAGGTTACCATAGGAACTGACAGGTATTTAAACTACTGTCATTATAGTGCGTTGCGATGAGTTGCAAATTGTTGCCATATAAATTTTATAAATAGCGCCCTCTTGACAATCCTCACATATTTCTGGTCAGGCTTTGACATACGAATCGTGTTTACTCACGTCGTCTACGACTTCTAAGTCGAAATTAGCTGTCTATGTTAGAGAGCATGGTGGAGAGAGCGCGCAGCGATTGGCCGCCGCCGCGACTGATCGTAGCTCCTGATGATGAATCGCGGACCGATTCAAAACATGTCGAGGGATATTCGACTTCTACGACGTGATTAAGCCCGTTAAGATGTCTGAGACTAACTGGAGTTTTCTATATAAAACTACCATGCTGCTATGGTTGACTTGAGAGAATGCCATTTGGCATTAAGTCCGCCATTTGTACTGACGCTTGTGCAGTAAAGTTTAAGTATATAGCCTGCCTCATGAATCAGATCATAATCAAATGATTTTACACATGATTGCCCCAGTTGTCTCCATACAGTATAACCATAATCCCATCGGCTTAAGTAAAAAGTCAGTTGGATTCGGTTTGCCCAGATATTTTGTGTCATTCCACGCCACTACTACAAGTAAGAAAGCAATGTATAATATTACAACGCATACAATACGATAAAAGAAATACCTTTACCCGCGGCCCCCGATACCTTTCCCCTGCCACACACAGTTGGCTCCCAATACCCTATCCCTACCACTCGCACCCACACAGGAGGCCCCCAAATACCCTACCCCTACCACACACCCACACAGGAGGCCCCCAAATACCCTACCCCTACCACACACCCACACAGGAGGCCCTCAATACCCTACCCCTACCACACACCCACACAGTTGGCCCCTAATACCCTACCCCTACCACACACCCACACAAGAGGTCCCCAATACCTTGCCTTACCTCTCGTTTTTTGTCAACAGCTTCCCTCAGCTGCATTACTATGTTCCTGCTGCCAGCTCCCGTGTTCCATCTGTAATGTTCAATTTAAAAAATAACCGACGTCGACAAAACGAAGTTCAGTTATATGACAATGGTACGCAGACAGTGACAATGGTAACTAGAAAGTATATTACGCTTTGAAACATAAACGAATTTTCCAAATCGCTCCGGCTGTTTTCGAGGAATCGGGGAACATACCGAAATATTAAAAAAAATACACCCGCACACCATATAATATCTTCACGCCGCAAAATAACTGTGGCTACATTTAGTGTCGAGGTCGTATGCAAGATACTCGTAGGGTTGCCATATGAATTCGTAGGCAGTCCATAGACTGCCGTAGTCAGAAGATGTTTTATCGCCACAGGAGTGAATAAAGTAACACGGAAAAGCAGTACCGGCTCCACTGGAAGTTGTATGCCCTGGACAGCATGGCCATGGCGTGGTAGGTGTGTCGCTCGATCACCCACTCCTTCGGGCACGTGCCCTCTATGTGGCTGTGCGTCGAAGTCGGGGAAGAAGCTAATCTAGGTCATTTATTATAACCCTGGTACTGTGCACCCCAAAAAACCTACAAAACTATAACCATGACACTATTTTTGTATAAAAAGGGATTACACCGTCTTGAATTCCAAGCGGGATGTAATTTTTTTTACTTGTAATATCTCGACTGAAAACGCAGTAAATGCTTTGGTGGCTGGCATGCCATCAGCCACCAAAGCACCACCAGCCAGCATGCAGCCACCAAGCCAGACTGCCAGTATCCAGGTTTGTGCGGGATTGCGTTGTTGTAGTAACTACTTAGTGCGGAATCCATAAGTAGCACATGGTGACGTGACGTGATCCTAGAACAGCAAGTACCGGCTCCACTGGAAGTTGTATGCCCTGGACAGCATGGCCATTGCGTGGTAGGTGTGTCGCTCGATCACCCACTCCTTTGGGCACGTGCCCTCTATGTGGCTGTGCGCGTCGAAATCGGGGAAGAAGTCGCATGCCGCTTTACGCATCACCTGTGGAACAAACAAGTTATAATACAATGATAAAACGGTTATAAAAACCGGCCAAGTGCGAGTTCGACTCCCGCACGATAACGCAAGCGGCTTTCGTACCAATATAAAAAAACACGTTCTTAGTATGGGCCCCCATCTTTACTGTCTACCTATTACGGTTCATGAGAAAATTCCCGTACGAAATATAATGGGAAAAACCCTATTTTTGTATGGGAGCCCCCCTTAATTATTATTATGTTATCATGAATACTATTCGTTGCTATAGCGGCAACAGAAATACCTACATCATCTGTGAACATTTCAACTGTGACCTGGAGACAGACGGACAGACAGCGAAGGCTCAATAAATAGAATCCTGTTTTTAGGTACCCTTTGGGTACGGAACCCCAAAAATACTGACTGGGATTTAACGGGTATCTTGTGCCATGCCGAGGCGACTCGCTGTAACCAACCAAGCTACAGTGACATTTAGGGAGTCTTACAATTCTCACTTTTATGTGATCCGAAGCGACTTAATATGAAAATTAGACGAAACAGAATTATGCCAAATATTCGTTAGTGACGTTAGACTAAATTAATATTAGGCAAACTGAGTAAATTAAATATGCAAAGTAATTTTGAAAGAGAAAGAAATGACAAGCTCAGGAATGTAGATTTAGCTCTTAGCCGCCTTAAGAGTCCCATTGTGAACGACCACGTCTCAGTTCATAAGTCATCACTGGCAACACGCACTGTTCGAAGACTTTCGTCTTCAGGCACTGGGGAATTTTCGATGAGAAAATATGACGCAGCTTCCCGAACACTGTCCAGCCAAGTTGCATTCGTCGTCTTTCTCGACGTTGGACTACCTACGTTTACCAAACTACGGCACAATGCGTTCACTGACGGCACAGAAAAACGTTATACGCGTTACCAAGTTGCGGGCACATTCTAGAATCTTGTTGATACCTGCATCATGCGCTTGACGGAGTATTTCTTCCCGAAGTGCTCCCTCAGTGCGGGAGTGGTCGCGTTGGCGATGAACTTCAGTTTGACAGAGTTGCCGACGCAGACCCACGTCACCGTCACACACGCACCCGTCACCGCGATTATGACACCTTTCCTGGAATTAAAGTATTAGAAGGTCTTAAAAACGAGCCGTAGGCGAGTTTCATAATGGGATCACACGAGTGTTTTAAGACCTAATTATGCACAGTTTCATGCATTACTTTATCTACACACATATTCATCATCATTATCATAGATTGTCTTTTATGGAAATATCTCAGTCCTGCCAGTCGGTCCGCGGAGTAAAGGAAGAAATGAGGTGACCTCGCGCTACGGGGGGCGAGGTCACCATAACAGTATCAAATTTGATACTATGTAGCTACATTCAATTTTTCACGGGGATTGCATGAAGAGGAACCACTTCACAATAGTGAAATTGAATCACAGAATTTCATGAAAATTTGCATCATTGCAATCGATTTGGTCGGAATATTGTTGTCCTCTCACCACGACCGAACGCCTGGACGGATATTAACCAATTCTGGTTCAGGGCTAGTTGGACATCCAACCATGATTCGAAATATTTTTTAGTTGACTAGGTACGGTAAAGCAAAAGCATCATTCAGACGAAGTTAGTGGGCGTTTTCTAGTTTCAAGATATCTAGCTGTACTGCTGAATAACTAGCTGTGCCCGGCGGCTCCGTACGCGTGGTAATCGGTCTGTGTCAGTAAAAAAGTTTGTACCTCCTTCCAAAGTAGCGCCATTAGATTCAGGTGCAAACTTAACTCAATCGAGTGTAATGGCTACCCTCTTTTATTGGTAAATTTTTTATAGCCTATAATATGACCGGGGATTTTCTCGACAGATTAATGAAGTTTTCATCAAAATCCGTTCAGTCGTTTCCATGTGATGTGGTCAAATAAACAGATAAACAGAGAAAAAATCTAAAAACTGTTGGAACGTTTTCTGTTATCGATTCTAAGTATCCCCCGCCAACTTCTTTTCGAATATTTTCCATGTACAGACTTTCGAACCTCTTCAGCTTTATTATATGTACGAGTATAGATAGATCTATGTATAGTATGTATGTATAGATTGATAAACTCACCCGTTTGGATCCGGTCGTAGATCCCACCCCTGGAATGGCATGTTGCTGTAGCGAAGAGTAGCTATACCGATGGGCCCTGTCCCCGACAAAATGTATGAATCACACAAATATTATAAAGGCGAAAGAAAGTTTGTGAGTGTGTTTGTGTATGTTTTAACAAACATAGATACCTACTACACATAAACTCACTCACTTCTCACTCATGAAGTAACCTTCTCCACGCTCAAACGGCTGGACCAAATTTGATAAATTTTGGTATGAAGGTAACTGACTCCCTGGTTTAACACATAGGATACTTTCTATCACAAAAAATATAGTGTTCCCGTGGAATAAGCGGGTAACACCGCGCGGATCAGCTAGTGTATGAATAATTTAATATACCTGAGCATTTCTCAAAAAAAATGCCCACAATTAAGACAGAAATTAAGGTCCAATATAATTTTCCTATTTTGTTACCAATTATTTTAGTAATTTTATATTAATGTGGCGAACCCTGGGGGAGGCTTACGTCCAGCAGTGGACTGCAATAGGCTGAAATGATGATGATGATGATGATATTAATGTTATGGCTATGTTCGATAATTAAGGTTCTGTTGTGCTTATACTTTTTTAATAATACATAATCTGATATCAATGTATTGGAAATCACAAAGAAAATTGGTAACAAAATAGGAAAATAATATTGGACCAAATTTTTTTCTGAATTGTGGGCCAAAATTTTTGAGAAATGCTCTTCTACTCAATTAAGACCTCACGAGCTTGAGATAAATAAAACGAAAAAGAATGACGTTGAGCTTTACATTATTGACAGCTTATTTTTTTAGCGGATTGCTCGAAGACTACTACAATGCAGGCATAGTCGTAGATTTCGGTTAATTTTATATATTTTCTTATATTTCTTAACCTACTGAAAAATAAATGGGTCAATCAATTTTTCTCTGTTGCTTGTTGCCATGGTGATGACCCCTGGGCGACTCTTTAAAACTACGATTTTCGGCGGCAATATTGAACAAAAACTTTGTAATTGCAGCAGTCCATTCTTATTTAGACTATCTCTTGATAATACCCATACTAATTTATAAATTATCAACACTTTCCTAAGAAGTTTAATCAGTAATCACCATTGTCCCCTGGGTGACGGGACAGAATAACAACAAGTTGATCCACCCAAATGCTAATAATTTTTAGGGTGTACACGACGCAATGCTCTCTCGCTCACTATATTTATTTCCACCAGGGCCACAATTCCACTCTGCACTTAAAAGATGAAAGTGAAGTAATTTTCATGTCAATCGTTAGTATCGACATTCGAGAAACTCACACAACACTCCGGTCCTGAACTGCACGGTCAGCTTGTCTTCATTAAACTTGTAGTCGTTGATGTAGTTGGTGGTCCAGAGCCTCCTCGCCTCCTGCCACTGGCAGATCACCGGCGGTTCTGACCACATGATGTTCTTCGGCAGTCTGACGGCGAAAAAAACTGTGTGTACCTACCGTATAAATTTCTTTTTCTCAAACATGCAATGAAATATTGTCTTTACGTTCCTTATAATAGGCTCGGAAGTATCGCTTTTTGGGCGCAACAACTCGAGAGGACTGTAAAGGGATTTCATACTGCTTTTCAGGCCTAGGCCTGCAAAGTAACTTTTTTTGGTTTGAACAACAAGGTCATTCACAGAGCTGGCTGGTTTGACAAAAAGCAGGTTTTGTTTTTAAAGGTTGGTTGTAAGACTAAAATGTCCTATTTGTCAATTAATAAAATGTTGTTCTTTGAAATATATTTTTTTATTTCATTGTATGTTTGAGAAAAGCACTATACATGCCTCGTCGTGAAAACGGATTCCCGGCCTCGTATCACTATCCGACCTCGCTCGCACGCTCGCTCGGCCATATATACCAACTTGGCCGGAAATCCTCACTTTCCCGGCCTCTGATGTAATGTACTATTGCATACGCATTAAGGTCGCCATTTGCACCTAAAGTTTTTGTACACATAGGTATTGCAATAAATATTAAATAAAGAAATAGTGTCTATGATGGACCAATAGATACGAGGGGCGTCTGAAAAGTTCTAAGCCTAAGATAGAAAAAAACAATTTACACAAATGAACTCGTGTTTATTTTTCAATATAGTCTCCTCCTAAATCAATGCATTTTTTACATTTTTTATACAGTGCTTTTAGGCCATTAAAAAAATAATCTTCATTTTGCCCTTCAAAATGCTCCTGTACAGCCGCCTTCATCTCTTCGTCACTTCTAAATCGCTTTCCCCTCAACTCTTTCTTCAAATTATTGAATAGAAAATAATCGCTTGGGGCTAGATCTGGGCTGTAGGGTGGGTGGTCAATTTCGTCAAAACCAACTTCCTTCAGAGCACGCCTCGCAACATTAGCGGTGTGAACGGGTGCGTTGTCTTGCAAAAACAAAATGCCTTTCCTTAGTTTACCCCGCCTTTTCTCAACTATGGCTTGTCGCACCTGTCTTATTAGATTTGCATAATAAGTTCCGTTTATCGTAGAGCCTTTTTCTAAATAATCGATTAAAAGAATGCCATCACAATCCCAAAATACCGTAGCCATTAACTTAGAGGCCGACTTTTGCACTTTAAATTTCTTCGGCGGCCTTTCACCCTTTTCAAGCCACTGCATCGACTCAGACTTACACTCCGGATCATACTGTCTGATCCATGTTTCATCAACAGTTACTATTCGGGAACAAACTTTATCTAAATCATCTTCGCACAATTCTAAAAACGCCCGAGAAGTTTCCACACGACGTACTTTATCGAAGGCCGTTAGCATTTTCGGTACCCAACGAGCACTGACTTTACTCATGTACAAATGTTCATGTAAAATTTCTCCGACTCTTTCTTTACTAATACCTAAGACCTCAGCTATTTGCCAAACCTTAATTCTTCTATCTTCTAATACCAGCTTTTTGACTTTTGCTACGTTTTCTTCGGTCACTACCGATATTGGCCGCCCTGAGCGGGGGTCGTCTTCGATCGATTCCCGTCCGAGTTTAAATAAGCGACTCCACTTTTTGACTGTGGCATAAGAAGGCCCAGAATCACCGTAAATAATAGCCATTTCCTCAAAAATACACTGCGGTGATTTGTCACTTTTTGTAAGGAATTTACAGCACGGTGCTCAATTTTCGTAATATTCGTTGGTAATTCACACATGATGTACTTTTCCGTTGAATATCTCGAAACAGAATAATAAAAACGTGACATGATATTTTTTAATAATTTGTTTTTAAATGGCCTTTCTAGTGGCCAGTATCATAAACGCATATATAACCTCGAAATACCTTAGGCTTAGAACTTTTCAGACGCCCCTCGTAAGTTGGACAATTGTCATAATAAACGAATACATAAATATTAAGTCCAAGTGCGAGCTATACTCGCGCACCGAGGGTTTCGTACATAGAATTATCCTATCTTAACTGGCCGGTTTAGTTAAGTTTGCACGTGGTACGCCGAATGAGGAGCAAAGTTAACGCAACCGATCACGTTGGTTGTATTGGAGCTCCCTTAAATATTTATTTTATTCTATTTTTTTGTATTTGTTGTTACAGCGGCAACAAAAATACATCATCTCTGAAAATTTCAACCGTCTAACTATCACGGTTCATGAAATACAGCCTGGTGACAGACGGACAGTCGGACGGAGAGCGGAGTCTTAGCAATAGGATTCCGTTTTTACCCTTTGGGTACGGAACCGTAAAAAAGGGGGTTGTATAGTTGAAGTAATGCAAGCTGAGCTAATCCACTTACCTGCATTCACAATAGCATTGTGTCTAATACAATCCTATCTGCTTTTGTTCTCTTAAGGGCCAACCTGGCGCCAACCAGTTACTTACAAAAAAAGGTTAGAACTACATTGCGTGGATATTGAATTTTCAACCTTATTCCGTGTTGAATAGGTTTAAAATGGTTGATGATGAGAGTTCATAGTCCTTTTTCAAGAGAATACGTTCTTGTGAAGAGTCGGACGGTTGTAAAATTCCAAAAAGTTATGATCACTATTATTCTGTTAGTGCATTTTGTAGTCTAATGTCCAAGGAAATAGAGTCGATAATCTATATTAACCTTCCAAGGTGGTTACAATCTGCTTTTACTACGAGCTCGTTATCTTAATTTGCGGTTTACCAGTTGTGGTTTGTTCAATGGTATTCAGTTCTTAAGTGGATTAGCTCAGCTTGCATTACTTCAACTATACAACAGATAATAAAATGGCCCTTATTCGTACTATACCTCTAGATTACTCTTTTACGCTTACTGTATAAAGACCAGCGCCAGTTTCTCAAACTCGGCCTCAACTTTCTTCATCTCCGCCTCGATCTCCTCGGGGGCCCTCGTGACCCCGGGGGGCGGGGGCCCCGGCGCCCTGTACTGGACCTGGTACGCCATCGGCTGGAGACGCTTCGGCAGCTGGACTGAAATAATGAACACAAAATACAAAGAAAAATTACAAATGGCGGACTTAATGCCATAACGCATTCTCTACCAGTCAACCATAGGGCCAAACAGAAACTAGCAGTTGGTGCAGGATCATTTGCTCTGGAGATCAGAAGAATTTGCTCTGAGCTTTCCTAATGGAGAGAGGAAGATCGTTCCATAAACGAATTGCTTGAATCGCGAAGGAATTGGACATAAAACCAGTACGATGAGAAACTTTAACTTGGTGTTATGGGATCTTCTCTTGATTCAAACAGTTTTAGCACTCAAACTTTATTCAAACTATAAATGTACAGATCAGACAAGAATCACAAGTGGACAGCAACCATAGACCGTGTACAGATACACAGTGCTGCCATCTATCAAGGAAGTTAAATTTTTATTCTAACACTTTATTCTAAAAGTGAAAACTACAAGAAAGTATGACGGCTTGTCACAATTTATGTGAAAGAAATATACAGGGTGAATCCTATGTCGTAAACAGAAATATGCTTCTTACTAAACAATTGATAAACAGATCGAAGCACAAAGAAAAATTTAACTGCGTAACCTGGTGACCTATGATGGTTGCGTTTCGTTTATCGCGCGATAAATAAATGACAAAGCATCCGTCACTCACACTCGCATTTTGTCAAAGCGTGACGGATGCTTTGTCACTTATTTATTGCGTGATAAAAGCAACCATCATAGGCCCTTTGGTGGAAGAAACCGGGAATCGAACCCAGAAGTCGGCGCGTTAACCTTTCCGCCACCCTAACGCCCAAATGACCTTTCGAATTTTTCCTTATGCTTTGTGTGTCGATCTTTGCATTGTTTATTTGAAAGGATTTACACCGTAGCGACCTCTATGTGAATATGTTAATATTAATTAATTCCCGATCTCTTCCAGGTTACGCTTTTAAATTTTTCTTTGTGCTTTAATCTTTGTATGAATGGTTTAATATATAAGATTTCTTCGTGATTCGTATTGGAGATCGGACGTGTCGTTTAATAAAATATAATATTCATCGGTAACATATCTACATAGTGACCTAGTGCACTACTCACGCGGAAGCATTCGGTGTCTTTGCTAAGTGAACACTTTTTATAATGAATATTAGTTTAACGAAAGGCGCATAAAAATGACAGACAATAGTGCTTTTAACAGAAGTGGCCTAACGCAACGTAGCCCGCCCTCGACTCCCGTGCCGTCGGACCCTGCCCGATCCGCGCCCTCCCAGCATGTTATAGATCCCCCAAAACTTGTGTCCACAGTTGAAATCCAACAATGGATGAACACGATCCAGGAGTGCCTGAACGATGTGTGCTCAATCTCATCTGAGGGCAAACTCAACACCGACCAAAAGCTCAAGATAAGTACCTTATGCCGCAACGTCTCTCATGCTACATCACAACTAGCCGTAGAATACCAATCCCTGAAGCAAAAGGCCATTCAGAACTACAACTTTCTTCGGGATGTCGAGAAGAGAAATGACCTCTCTCTGTGCATCCAAGAACTAAAACAGTGTATGAAAGAGTCCGCAAAGCCTTCTTCGAGCCCCCCTACCTTTGCCGAAATGATTAAGAAAAATGCAACGCAATTCATCCAGCCCTCTACCACAAGCTCGGTTGCTATATACCCTGCCGACAAATTAAAGACGAGTGAAGAGACGAAGTCACTCGTTCAACAAATTATTAGGCCTGAGGAGCTGGGGCTCCACGTTCGTGGACTACGGAAGATACGAAACGGCGGCGTCGTCATCAGCACAGAATCGAAAGAAGATGTCCTGAAGCTAAAGCAATCGAAGCAGTTAACGACTTCTGGCCTTACAGTAGATGATGCACGAAAACGGCGACCGAGAATAGTTGTGATTGGCGTGCCCTCGTCCATGCAGGATGCGGAGGTTTTTAAATGCATCTACCAGCAGAATATAGCCGACAAAATAAAAGATCTGTCCTTGGCGCAATTTTTAGATTCCATCAAATTAAGCCACAAGTCGGGAAAAAAAGACGCGGAGACCTGTAACTACGTGATAGAAGTTAGCGCCCTTATTCGGAAGGCTCTAATAACTAGTGCCTGAGTATTTGTTAACTGGTCCTCGTGCCATGTGAGGGACTTCACACTGGTAACCCGTTGCTACAAATGCCAGCAATACGGGCATGCTGCGAAGTCGTGCAAGATGGAGGTCGAGACCTGTGGGCATTGTGGGACTGAAGGTCACACAAAAAAGGATTGCAGCAAGAAGACGGAGCAGCCAAAATGCGCTACCTGCCAGCGTTACAAGAAACCCTGTGATCATGAAACAGGTGATGCCGATTGCCCCGCCAAGCAACTAGCCGAAAAGAGGTACATCGACTCTATAGACTATGAAGGCGCCTAAGAGCGTCGCAGTTTAACTTTATCCTCCTAGTACTTATCTTCTCACTTTAGTTACGTATGAATAATGATTTAATTGCTGACATTGTCAATTTCTCTGTATCTGAGTCTAATGCTTGTGATGTTGAAAGTTGCAAACAGTACATTTACACTGGCCGTAATCCATCACTGACTATACTAACACAGAATATCCGCAGTATTTACAAAAATTATGATAATTTTCTAGTTTTTCAGCAAAGACTTGCTATAAGTTGCGACGTCATTGTATTAACGGAGTGTTGGTTAAGTAAATATAGTAAATTTCCCCACCTTCCAGGTTATAAAGTACACAGCAATAAGGTTAATTATAATCAGAACGACGGTGTGGTGGTTTACATAAAAAATAACTTGACTGTTACCATTGAGGAACCAGATATAAAGGAGTGTAATCGACTTTTGATCAAGATTAATCCAGATTATGCTATAATAGCTATATATAGACCACCTTCCTTCAGAAATGGTGATATCTTTAGCGAGTCATTAGGGGAGACCCTACGTGGCCTCGCCTCTTATAAGAATATAATAGTTATTGGTGATATAAATATAAACATCCTTCCTGAAAGTAGCGACTCTGCGGCCCAGGGCTATCTAGACATATGCTCATTCCACGGATTACTCCCTGCACACACGCTTCCTACCCATCAAAGCGGGTCCTGTTTAGACCACATTATGCTCAAGTCAACGTGCCCAGCACAAGCACTAGTCACCAACTCTTCGGTTACCGACCACCATGCTGCCCTACTAACCTTATTTCATAATCATCCTAATACTTATCGCACATCAATTACCTCGAAAATAAATAATAACAAACTTGAAGAAGATTTAGGTAACATCGATCTTGACCCAGTTTATAGTATTTCTGCTGACGCTGACTCTAGCATGTCATACATGATTAAAAGTGTCCAACAAGCAATATTAAATAATACAACATACGTACGTGCCAGCTGTAAATTCCGCAATATTAAACCTTGGATCACACCGGGGCTCGTACGATGTATGAGACACAGAGATAGATTGCATTTTAAAGCCAAAAAGAATCCGAATAATTTGTTATTGCAAGTGACCTACAAAAGATATCGTAATTTCTGTAACAACCTGCTTAAAAAAATTAAAAGCGAGTACGACAAAAAACAATTAGAAATGGCTGGAAAAAACAGTAAATTGATCTGATCATCTTGTGAATTGTTACAAGCTCACCCCTCGAAGTCATCATCCGTTGAGAGCGCAAATGATTTCTTCGTAAATGTTGGAAAAGACCTAGCTGATAAAATGCAAAAAAACAAGCCGCTTCTCTCTCCCCGCGATCATTCATCTAAAAATATGGTGAAATCATTTGTGCTTTTAAATACAGACGAACAAGAGGTGGAAAGGATTATTAATAATTTAAAAGATAGCTCTGCGGTCGGCTGGGACGGCATTTCAAACAAAATGCTTAAACAATACAAACTCATCCTGATTCCACCTCTCACGCACATTTTCCAAAAATGCCTATCGGAAGGAATTTTTCCGAGATGCCTAAAAAAAGCGGTAGTTGTTCCTGTATACAAATCCGGCAGTAAGGACCAGGTAGCAAACTACAGACCCATCTCACTTTTGCCTGCCATATCTAAAATATTGGAAAAAATCATTAATTCTAGACTAATTAAATATCTTGAAGAACAAACTCTTCTATCAAGAAATCAGTTTGGCTTTAGGGCCGGGCTATCAACTGCTGACGCTGTTCATGAACTAACTAATTACCTAGTCCAAGAATTTGATAAAGGAAATCAGACAATAGGAATCTTTATGGACCTCGCAAAAGCTTTTGACACCGTCCCCATTGCCATTCTTCTCCAAAAGCTAGAAGCACTTGGTATTAGAGGTACCCAACTCAAATTACTCGCAAATTATCTAGATGAACGCACCCAATGCGTGAGGATAGACAATAATATCAGCTCCGACTTAAAAAACACCGCTTACGGAATTCCACAAGGAAGCGTGCTCGCTTCCACCCTATTCTTGATCTATATTAACGACCTTTGTGATCTTAAAATAGGAAATGGTAAAATAATCTCGTACGCTGATGACACTGTACTGCTTTTTTCCGCTAAATCGGCAGATGACGCACATGAATATGCACAGCGAGGCTTTAATAGCGTCAGCACCTGGTTACGGCATCACCTACTAACACTTAACCCAGATAAAACTCAGTATGTAAGATTTTCCATGCGTAAACCTAGTGTAGACATAACCTACCGCAAGCTCTATGCCCACATATGTAATAACATTTCAACTGTCAAATGCAGCTGCCCGGACATAACGCGTACCGACAAAATTAAATATCTCGGAGTATTAATCGACGAAACCCTCTCGTTTAAATTCCATGTGGAAGCGCTGTGTAATAGAATCCGTAAGTTAATATTTGTTTTCAAAAAACTGCGGTCAATTGCGGATGAGCAGCTCCTCAAGACAGTTTATTTTGCTCTTTGCCAATCAATAATAACGTATTGCATAACGTCATGGGGAGGTTTGGCTAAAACCACATTACTAAAATTAGAAAGAGCCCAAAGAGCAATCCTAAAGGTCCATACCTATCGTCCTTACCTCTACCCTACTAACCTTATATACAGTGAATGTAGAGTACTAACAGTTCGCCAGTTATTTATCCACGGCACAGTATTAAGGCAGCACTGCATAACTCCTTACAGCACCGAATATAAAAACAAGAGGCGTAAAGATATTGTTTGCTCCTATAACATGCAAGCAAAACATGCTTTCTCTACAAGATTTTTCATATTTCTGGGACCATTTCTTTACAATAGACTAAATGCGAAATTGGACCTATATCCACTAAGCTTCGCGCAATGTAAGAAAGCGCTTCGTGAGTCACTACAAACTATGACGTACGAAGATACAGAGAACTTACTGGCTGTCATGAAATAAATATTTGTTTAGTTGAATTAAGTTCTTTAGTGTAAATTTTAGTAGTTAAGCTACAATAAGATTACTGTAAGATAGATGAATATGTACTTAAATTAAATAATGTAAAGGCTTTCCCATTGCCTGAAACACAGGGGCAACCCTAGTTCAGGTTATGTAAATTGTGAATTCATTTGTTTTTTTAAGTATAGAATTTAACCGTCACCTCTGTACATTATGTTTTATCAATAAATTATTATTATTATTATTAATATAAAAATTGTAGTGTGTACCCACATTAAAAATGAGACATTACATCTTTCATACATTTTTGTTTTTACTGTTTAACTTTAGCTTAAATATGTGGACGTGATAACACGCAAAATTACTAAACGTTGTTTGTTAATTCGTTCGATTAAAATAGGTATTGTTTTAAAGGACCAGAGGCAATGACCGGAATGCGTTCACTAACCACAGGTAAATTTGTATGGAGGCTGGACCAAGAACCAACAGACTTACATGAGAGTTAAGTTATTAGATAGGTATTTTACGTAGGTATTCAAGCGACATCAAATTGTCACATAAATAATGATCAAGTTACTTAAGGCGATATTGTCCGGCCCTACGGCCGAATTGAGGGGGTGAGGTGCGCGGCAAGACGCGGAGCGCCGCCCGCGCGCCCCGACCCCGCTCGCCGAGTTCGCTACGCGAAATTGCGATGGCAATGTACACTGTAGAGGGGTGTCACAATACAGTGATATCAGTCGGCAGTTTTTTAAGTGGCCGGTGCAAAGCGGGTTATAATTTATGTTCAAAGTGAAATGCGAATTCTTGCTATAGAAGTACGAAATATGTATTATTTTTCGTTTTAACTAAATGTTTGTTTTAACTTAATTTATTTTTTATAGTTTTTACTTGCGACTGTGTTCCGTGGAGGAATTACGGAATAAGTATCCCACCAAAAACATAACATGTAAAAAATTGCAAGTCTCGCATCGCAACCTTCTACCGCTAAAAGTTGTGAGATTACAATATAAAACCAAGTTGGTTAATTTATTCAGTCCCTATCAGAGTGAACCCCGCCTATATGACAACTTTGACATACATTTTCACCGGGTTACATAACTAAAAACATATTACCATGACCGTTGTAGTGTTTGCATTAATATTACACATCTCTATCTTTATAATAAATGTAATGACTTGGCCATCGCACAGCAACATACAGTGCGACACAAAAGAGTAAAAAATAAATGAGGGCGCCACTTCCTTCGCAACTGTCACATTTTTGACGTAAATTGCTTGAATATGGTAACAATTTTGTATGAAAAATTGTAGTTCCTTTATCATCCGTTTTCTACTCTTTTGTGTCGTACTGTAAGCACATAGGAACACGAGTAAATCTCCTTTTAAAGTGATTATTATATTTTTAGCTTTATCTAATAGTTTACAATTTAGATAGTTTGGCCATTTCGTTCGTTGTTGAGCTCTGCTCCTCCCGTTTTTTTCAACTGTTTTTACTATCTCATCTTCCTCTATTATCTTCTGTCGTCCACTTTTGCCCGTGTGGCCAGGTCCATCTTTTATCTTAGCAAGGACGGCCAAGATGAAACAATGAGTAGGAATTTACGCATATAAATTAAGCGCGACATTTAAAGCGTTAATGATATTTGGTAGATGTTTTCATTACATCTAGAGTATATTACCGTGTGCGATTGCCAAGTCCTTACATTTTATTATAAAGATAAAAATGTTTAATACATTACATTATTAATGCGGGCACTAAAACGGTTATGGCAATATGTTTTTAGTTATGTCATTCTGTGAAAATGTATGTCAATGTTGTAATATAGGCCGGGGGTCACTTATTAAATAAATTAACCGACTTGGTGTTATATTGTATCACAATTTTTTGTGGTAGATGGTTGCGAGACTTGCATGCATGATATGTTTTTGATGGGATCTCATTTTTTTTAAGTGGTCCTCCTTTTTTTGACAAGCCAAGACGGTAAATACTTCTTATTCTATTATACTCTGCAGTTGTGGAGTCGACGTGAACTAGATGTAAACCACACAGACTTGTCACTTCCTCTTATGATCCATAATGATCTCTCTCACAATCCGTCATGATCCATATTGATCACTCTCATGATCCATAACGATCTCATGGTAAATAATGACTTAACGGAGGCACTGTCGTGCCCCTAGATCCTTCTCATGATCCCTCTTAGCAGCCATAACGATCTGTCTCTTGATTCCTCTCATGATCACTCTCATGATCCATAATGACCCATCATCACCACAAGGATTGTCATCACAATCATCGTCATTATTCATCATCAGTCATCACCATGACCATTACCATCTGAATCAACACCGCCATCATCATTCCTAATCACCATGATCGTCATGACCATCATTATCATCAGAATCATCAACAACAACACAATCATCAACAACACCACCACTATCATCATCATAAGCATGACCCACAACACCACCATCATCATTATCATCATTACTATCACCAACAGCATCATTATTTGACGAGTCATCATTATTGTTCTACCTATGCCTGTGCACACGACCATTTCAAAATTATCTACGCAGAAAAAACGATTCCAACTCACTGCCCCTGCGGGGTGAGGTAACTCAATTCGGCACGGGGGTGTGCGTGTCCATTCTGTATGTATAAATTCTGTGCCTGAGGTTTTAGTATCTAAACCGAAGGTTATATGAACCGCAAAATCAACTTTGTAATCGAGTATTTTTTATAGGGTTCATAAGGAAATACAAATTTTCCTATGCAGGTCGCATAACTGTACACTAAACAGTAATAGAGTTCAAAATTTCAAGCTTGTGTGTCTGCTGGAAATAACTTAGAATTCGTATGATCGTGTGTAAATGAGTCAGTGAATTAGTGAGTGACAAAATTAAGGAACTTTGACTCGCAATAATTCTTAACTTACTAGTTCAAATTGAATGTAACTTGGAATATGCCTAGGTTATACTATGCCCACCTAGTTACTGAAAATTCAGGCTTCTAGCTTTGTTCACGACGAAATACAGGGGGTTTGAAAATGGTCTGAATGGCTTCGAAAAAAGGAAAAGGATGTTGCGGTGTGCCGGTAAGCGCGTTTTCTCGAGTTGGAGGGGGCAATGGCGTGCCTCTAGATACAATTAATAAAATTATTTGTTTTTTTAGATACTTTTAAATGTGAAATATTCTCAAAGGTGCTATCATACATAAACAGACTGCGCTAAACACATTACCCTCCTTTGCGTCGCGCTGTCGGGTAAAAATATACTACATACCTTACCTAGGAGTCGATTGTTGCTAAAGGCCTTAAGAAAGAACAAGTACTAAGGAGCATTTGTAAAGTACAGTTTTTTTTACTTACCTATATCTTGGTTACATAACATACATAATCATGCCTTTTCCCCAGGCAGGGACTTAAAGTACTGATATATGTTAACTGTGTACTAAATCCATGTTCCAAGTTTGACAAGAGATATAAGTCAAAATACGCAAAAAAACTTAATTCAGATGAAAAATATTTGTGGTAATAAGTTCGTAGGTAAGTCAATTTGACACTTAATGCTTTGAGCAATGAGTTCTTTTGTAGGAAGTAATTATGTTGTTTTAAATTATGAATAAAGCGTTATTAGCATATACTTGAACATGTCAACCGTGCCACTTTTTGACATTTATGTTCGGTTCTGTTAATTTATTATAAATAAAACATTAACTTACTTTTTGGCATTCCTTGCTCGAGCATTGTCTTTTTTTATTCGTTTTATAATATGAAAAGCTTTTTGTTTACGTCGTGCTGCTTTATTTCTCATTTTTTTGGAAGAATAATTCGTAAATGCGATCACGTGGACGCGCGGAACAAATTGACACAGGTCCATCCCCTTCAAGCGCCGAAGCGCGACTGAAATGGCACCGCGAGCTATCGCCCTCATAGTTTTAGTAGATATTTCGTTCTAGTGATTAAATAAATAATTGTATTCAGAAAATCCCATCCACTTCAACTAGATATTGTTAGTATCTATACATTTACGCAAAAAACGGGTAAAAAAGGTTGGTATTTTAGCTATTGAACAGAAAATATATTACGAACAGAGGTAACTTTGGGATCGTTTTCTATCGACCGAAATTTTTCCAATCATGTTGCTGAACACGATTTCATATTCAGAAGATCCTTAAGTATGATATATATGTTTTTCATAATCTTCAAACACTGATTAAACGTCTACGACGAGTCTGAAAATGAGTGAGTTCGGCGTCTACTGGGAAAAGCCCGCCTTAAACCACAACAAAGTTTTACCTTCATTTATATATTATAATGATGTCACGATTAGTTGGCCATTTGTATGGAGCGTTTTAGTGCTCTGTAGTGAATGTTGAACTTTGACGGTCATTTCTGACCTTTAGAGCAGTCTAAGTGTAGTTAGTCTATAGACGATGTACCCTTGTTTTGTCGACAACCTTTTCATCGAATATTATTTCATCGACAACGATTCATCGAAACTTTAGTACTAGTAATATTGTTTGGCGTTATTTTATTTGAACTACTATTTATTCAAATTTATCTTACTACGTAGAAATACTATTCAACGAATATTACTTACCTAATCGCTGATTTGTTTCAAATCTATATATATATTACGCGAGGCCGATTTTTGTACATCCCATCAGATCTACATTTATGGTCCGATTTTGATAAATGATATGTCATTAGATTCGTCTAATGCTGGAGAGGTGCATAAAACTCTTGGATTTTTAATTTTTTCCTGAAAAAGTACTGAAAAATGGATTTGAAAAAACTACTGTGCGCTAACCACGTGACCTGTGATCCCTATTTTGACATAAGATGACCAAATAATAATAAGCATGATTTGCTCACAAACCTGTAGTAAGTTGTTCAGCATGATGAAATATTATTTTTGAGTCGGCAACATAATATCCGCAAAACTTAAAACATGTACGAAAATACAAAAGTAATTTTACAGTTTGTTGACAATGAATGACAGTAACCATATTCTGTCAAGTTTTAATGTCCTATTTATTGGGGGCTATTATGTCAATATTCTATAAATTGCCAGGTTGTGTTTTTCTATTTAAAATGTTGATATGCAAACTTTTGGCATACTTACCTATTGAAAATGTGGAGAGAGAAAACGGGTCAAGTGTAAACGTAATATGCATATTGACTGAATGTAATAAAAACGATTTCAGACTTATTACCCGTTTACAATAAGTTTTTACTTGGTATCTAGGGCGTTGGATACCGTGTTGGTTGGTGTTAGTGAGCAAGTCATTCAAATATCTAACTCTTTTTCTATGTTATACGAGAAGATTCAACTTTTTTCGCAGAGAACAAAATAGTTATGACACTTTTCAACGTAGTAGAGTAAAAAGTATTTTAGAGCCTCAACTACCCGTGTACCAAAAATATTTGGATTCTGTCTTGCCATTTTGACGTGAAGAGGCAGGAAAGACGCTTACAATACATACATAGGAACCTCTAAAAAGCCCATTGCACTTACTTTTAATGTGTGACCTTTTCGTGACCTGACAACAATTTGAAGTCGGATTTCAAGATCAACTGTAATCGATAGAATTTTAATACTTTGAATGCACTAGCAGTAATATTTAGCATACCTTAACTTAAACTTGAACCGTCAATACGTTCCTGAGAAAAAACACTGCAATGCTTTGTTGTCTATCTCTGCCAACGAAACAAATTGATCTTATAAGGCTTCCATTTTTACCGACTAAGGTAAGGAACCCTAAAATGAGGAAAGACACATTTTTTTTATTATAAATCTTCTATTCTTTTTTCAAACATTTTACGGTTCTTCACTTATTTGATGTATTCCAATCATTGACGTAATAATTACATGGACACACAATCAGACGGAAAAAATGGCACCCTCCCAACTAATGCAAAATCACAAATCGCATTAGTTGGGCGATCAGTCTCGTTTAGACCATGACACGTGACGGGTCTCAAAAATGACTTAATTTTCAGTGAAAAATAACAGAAATAACAACTATAAAATAAAGGAACAGGACGGAATATTCTTTTTTACTTAAGTTCTATTGATTAATTAACGAATCCTATGTAAAATCATAGCAATTTTTGTATTAGAATTATTAACTTTGTCCCTACAAAATTCACCTCATCACAGAACAAAAATCGAAGGAGTCGCTATAGTTTTATATTTTATTAATAAATTAAGGAGTGCAATAAATAATTATCCTATTTTTTTTATTCAAGATTCCCATTCTCAACAACGTAAAAATGGAGATCACATTTAGCAAGAGACAAACGCGAAGAATAATTGAAGCCAAATAATTCGTCTCTCGTGTGTTCGGCATAATCATGTTTTTTTTTTATGTTAATCAACAGAAGCGTAAAATGATAAAATTCATAAATTACTAAAAATAGCTCTGTTGATATTGTTTTATTTTGTCACAGAGTCTAGACACTGTCAGTTTAAACCTTTGAACGCCAAGAACACATAAAGGCGACGGCGACGTGTGCTGCCGTGCATACCACGCCACCGACAAATAAGATCAAACTTTAAAGGGTTAATAATGTCAATATTTTGCACTTGTTTTTTATTCAAGATTCCCATTCTCAACAACGTAAAAATGGAGATCACATTTAGCAAGAGACAAACGCGAAGAATAATTGAAGCCAAATAATTCGTCTCTCGTGTGTTCGGCATAATCATGTTTTTTTTTTTATGTTAATCAACAGAAGCGTAAAATGGTGACATTCATAAATTACTAAAAAATAGCTCTGTTGTTATTGTTTTATTTTGTCACAGAGTCTAGACACTGTCAGTTTAAACCTTTGAACGCCAAGAACACATAAAGGCGACGGCGACGTGTGCTGCCGTGCATACCACGCCACCGACAAATAAGATCAAACTTTAAAGGGTTAATAATGTCAATATTTTGCACTTGTCTTACTCTCATTTCACATACTGGAACAAGGAGAAATAATGTCATTATTACTGATCCCTTCTATCGGAAACTTTTTATGCAGTTGTTAAATAAAAACGTAACTAAATTTGTTACTAACAATTTACAATAAAAACTTAACTAAATTAGTTATTAACAATTTACGAGTTTATTTAGTTCAAACATAAAATATATACATATAATAATAGTGAAAATATTTTTAGTGTGTAAAAATATTAAAATCTGATCCATTCGTGCCATGTTCCAAGTTTGACAAGAGACTTCAGTCAGAATATGCTAAAAAAGTTAATTTACACGTAAAATATTTGTGGTAATAAGTAATTAAGTCAATTTGACACTTAAACGTTTAAACAAAGAGTTCTTTTGTACGAAGTCAATATGTTGCTGCAAATTATAAATAAGCGTTATTGGCATCTACTTGAACATGACAACGGTGCCACTTTATTTGACACTTTTGTTCGGGTCTGTGGCTCTATATTAAATAATACCTCAATGATTCCAATGTATTCCAATTGACCATAGTTGTGCAGAAAGCGACCATCGTAGATTTTTTGTCAAGGTGACTGAAGTCAGCGCTTTTTGCTTTAAGAAAGATAATCTTTGGTCGCTTTCTGCATAACTGTGGTCAATTGTAATGAGACGTTGTTTAATGCTGTTTTGAAAAGAAAAAAATCAAATGCCAAAAATAAGAAGTGAACTGGATTTTGGGAGGCATTGCCACCACTGTAAAATATGGATGCCTCGGCGCGCTCTACGCAAAGAATGTACTTAAGTAATTTTGTTTTCTAAGATTGTAGAATATGATTTTTTTGTAATGGTATGATTATCATCATTGCATTCACTTTTCCGACATGCAGTTGTATTCGGATAAAGGAAAGTCGTGTTGGTGCAATTAAGCAACCTACATATACAATAATTTTGTCTTAGCGTGGCGAATGATGGTGATGTCTAATGTCTCAAGTATTGGCTCCATGTAAATGGTGCATAAGTTTCTTGGTATTCTTAGAGAATCGCTCAAAATGTATTTTTTTAATTTTATATGTTTTCAGTAAAATGCAATGATTGTGGAAAAGAAATATTTCGGCGAACAAAACGCTACGATAAATGCGACCGCTGTATTGAATGCGACGTACTTATTTTAGGTGAATATTTTATATGGTTACCTCAGACCAAGAACAAGACTTTTTTTCTTGGTCTGAGATGGTTACTTACTTTTCATTTATATTCATAATGTGTTTTTGGTTTTTCTCTACATTTTTATTTTATTTTTATTTCAGATACTTTTAATTATTGTGAAGTGTGCGGCTGTGAAACTCCTAGGGGAGCAAGAATAAATAAAGCAAGGCAGTTAAGCCAAAAATCTAAATTATCTGTAAGTGTGTTTACGAGCTTAGTAAAATTTGGTATATGTTCGTTAAGTATATAAATATATATAAAACTTTATAAATAACGTAATGCACGATTTCTTCGACAGGTGACAACAGCAGCTAGCCTTAGCGACAAAGACACATGAAAGTGGTTTTCCTGACTGGAACGTAAGTAGCTAATATTTCATTTAGGGTTTTTTTAATTACTCCGCTTGCTCACAGATCTGGTGGGTTTTAATAGAACATGTAATAGAACATAGGGCGGAGAATTCCTAAATGTTCCAGATCGCACGTGTTATTGGCCCGCACCGAATGTGAGGGCCATAAATATGCAATCTGGGGCTTTTATTCAATTCTATTTACGAATTTCCGCCTGTGGTTTGTTAAAGTATAATAGTATTAATATACAAATCATTATTACTTTTACGTCTTGCCTCATAAAACAAAATGGCGTGCGACACTTACATATTTCGCGAAACTGAATAACCGTTACATGACATTGTGTGCTATTTGTTTGTTTTAAACATAATAAAATATTGATTTCCTTTTTTTGGAAAATTCTTTGTAGGAACGAAGCAGCAAGTCAAAAGCTGATTGCTTGCCGCGCGCGGCATTCGTTGAGCGTTATTTCATCCAAAAAATTAACAAAAAAAGAGCCGACTTCAATAAAACTAAAAAGCCAAAAATAACCTGTTCAAGTAAAGATTAAATTTGACTCACTCTTTGAAGGGGTTATTTTTGGCTTTATAGTTTTATTGAAGTCTGTTCTTTTTTTGTTAAAAAAATCTAAATGTGTAAGTCAAGTAACCCACCGCAGCAATTAAACCTATTTATTATCCTTTGTAGGTATCGTCAGAAGACCTGAGCGATTTAATATCCAGCGAGACAATAAACTCAGACTCGGCGCGGGATGACAGAGAAATACCTACGGAAATTATTCGTAAATCGACAAATTCTGACGACAGTGTGGTGGAAGACAGTTTGGAGGTTGACGTTTGATTAAGTAGTAAGTAGTTAATATTGCGTACGCTGGAACGTGGATTTATATACTGCATTCTAATTAAAGGATGGACGCGAAAAATTAGATCGTAAATGATCTGGTATATTTCTCTATTAAGTGCTAACTCTGACAAAGTTCAACACAGCATACGAAATGTTGGACTTAAATATTATATTACATTTAATCTTAATTGTTAATATTAACCGAACCAAATTTTAACATAAGAATGCCACCACCCCGGCTTAGATCTAATGTAACGGGTAGAACAACCCGTGTTAATACCCGGTCACGAATAGCTACGAGTAGAATAGGGAATCAAGTAGTTCAATTCAAAATTGCACTCGGTAATACCCGACCGGTAATTCACAGTCTTGGTAGCTTGAATCAGCGTTGTAACTACTGCAGAGCTCTTCATTTTGAACTAAAAAGAAAAAGTGAAATTCGTTCCTGTTGTCATAATGGTAAAGTCGTTCTTCAACCATATTCCCAGTCTTCACTTATTCAGCAATTATTATTAGGCAATGATGCAGATTCAAAAAACTTTAGATCAAACATTCGATGTTATAACGCAGCTTTTGCCATGGTAAGTTCCAGTGCCAATATCGAGCAAAATTCTACTGGAGGTCCATACTATTATAAAATTAATGGACAAGTATATCACAGAATAGGGACCCTACAACCTCCGTCAGGAATGTCACCTTCGTATGCACAGATTTATTTGTTTGATACCGAAGAAGCGACTCAGATTAGGATAGACCATACAGACAATCAGAAATGTTTACCATCAATTATGCAAAACATATATTTGATAATTACTTAGACAATTAAATCGAATAATTACATTATTAATGTCAACATAATAACTAACCTAATTACAATAGTCAAACCCGCTCGTTATCGTTTCCGGTGCGAAAGTGCCCATAATGCTCACGGCATTACCCCAAAATATATCAGATCACCTTCTACAGCATAATCCATTCGCTCGAGCATTTCGTAGTGCCAAAACTGTAATGAATGAACTTCCATTAGATCAACGTAAAAGTATTAGAATGGTAATTTACACGGACAGATGTTGTGATAGGCGAAGATTTAATTTACCTACAGCAAGCGATGTAGCTGCTGTTTTTAGAGCAGACGATGGCTGTCCAGTTGGCGAAAGAGATCTCATCATATATCCTGTGGAAGGTGGCCTTCAAATGCTTGGGTGCTATAATTCAGCACTAGATCCAATGGCATACCCACTTCTTTTTCCATTTGGAGAAGAAGGATGGCATCGAAATATGGCTCATGATGAAGGCCACGCTACCGCCATACGCAATAAACTCACCCAACTTCAATATGCTTCATACCGTTTGGCAATTCGTGATGAATTTAGTACTTTGCATAGTTCACAAAAGCTTTTTCTAAGTTGGGTAGTGGATATGTACACACGAATTGAGGGCGAACGATTAGCGTTTGTTCGTTCTCAGCAAGAACTTCTACGAGCTGAGCAGTACCTCAATGTACATGACGCTATCCATAATCGAGCTGATAATCTTGGCCTTCGCGTGGGAAGACAAGTGATACTTCCAAAAAGTTTTCAAGGTAGCTATCGAAACTTACACTTCAATTACTTGAATGCAATGGCAATAGTTCGCCAATTTGGTAAACCAGATATATTTATTACATTTACGTGTAATCCGAATTGGGATGAAATTAAATCTAACTTGCACGAAAATCAACAACCTAATTTTCGACCTGATTTAATTGCACGGGTTTTTCATTCCAAACTGCAATCTTTGATAGATGACATATGTAAGAAACAAATTTTTGGAAGCGTTGCAGCTATTATTTACACAATTGAATTTCAAAAGACAGGTTTGCCACATGCACATATCCTTATCTCTCTTGAAAATGACGATAAGCTCTATGACTCGGACATTATTGATAAAGTGGTGTGCGCTGAAATAGCATCAGTTCAAGAAAATCCTCAACTGCATGATTTAGTGGCACGTCACATGATTCATGGTCCTTGTGGTAGTATTAATCCACAGTGCGTGTGTATGAAAGATGGATCTTGCACAAAAGGGTTTCCAAAAGATTTTACCAATCATACTCGAGACAACGTCAATGGATATCTCATTTATCAAAGACGAGTGACTGATAACACAGTTGAAAAGAACGGAGTAACCGTTGACAATAGATTTGTTGTACCATATAATTTGTATCTTCTTCGTAAGTATCAAGCAAATATAAATGTTGAGGTATGTACAACCGTTAAAAGCGTTAAATATATTTACAAATATATTTATAAAGGATTTGATTCAGCGTCAATCGTGTTCTTAACTATGATGAAATTACTGGGTATCTTACAGCTCGATGGATTGGTTCAGCTGAAGCCACATGGCGTATATTTGAATACGAAATGCATTTCCAGTCACATGCAGTGATTACATTAGAATGCCATTTAGAAAATTTACAACGTGTTACTTTTCGACTTGGAGAAGAAGAACAAGCTTTTAATCAACGCGATTCAAAACTAATGGCTTGGTTCGAGTTAAATGAGCTTAAAGAAACTGCAAGACAGTATCGATACATCGACATACCATACTACTTTATTTGGCAAGTATCAACAAAATCATGGCAACCACGAAAAAGGGGCGCTGATAAAAATTGTAACTAGGCTTAATGCTGTATCACCAAAGGATGTTGAACTTTATCACCTTCGTCTTCTTCTCCTTCACATTACAGGTGCCAAAAGCTTTGAAGAATTACGTACTATTAATAGTATTTTATACGCAACGTTTCAAGAAGCAGCCATTGCGTTAGGTGTTACAACAAGCTCGGCTTACTTCCACGAAACTCTTCAAGAAGCAGCAAATTGCTTTACTGCACATCAAATAAGAGAGTTATTTGCAATACTCCTAGGTATTAACGTACCTTCAGAATCCGTCGAAGTCTGGAACCACTTCAGAGGATACAATACAATACAATACAATACAAGTACTCTTTATTGCACACCTCATAAAATATACAGGAGAAATACAATGCAAGAAATTACAATTAGAGGTAAACAACAGGCGGTCTTATCGCTAAAGAGCGATCTCTATATATATATATATATATATATATAGGATATATGGTTGAAGACTTTTTATATAGTGCTCTTGGCGAGCAAGATGCTATAAATGCTGCGCTTTTGGAAATTGAAGAAATATTAATAACGCATAACACGAACTGCAAAGAACTTGGTCTGCCTGAACCTACGCACAGTTTGTATCGAGAACTTCCAATAGTTAACAATGAAAATTCTCTAGCAGAATTCGAGGCCATGTACAATATGGCAACTGATGAACAACGAAATGTAATAAATAAAATAATTACAGCCCTTGAGTGTTCAGAACATAAAAGTAACTTATTTTATCTTGATGCACCCGCAGGTTGTGGCAAAACATTTGTGCAAAAAACTCTGCTCGCAAAAGTAGCTAGCGTTGGTCGCATTTCTGTTCCTGTTGCATTTACCGGAATTGCAGCAAGCTTAGTTAAAGGAGGTCGACTCTTCACAATCAATTCAAATTGCCGATACCGGTTCTTGATTCATCTGTATCTGGTGTTAAACCTGATTCTTCTCACGGGAGATATCTTGACAGTGCCTATCTTATAATTATTGATGAAGCAAGCATGATACCTGCAGCAGCCTTAACAGTAATGGATCGCATGTTTCGGGATATCACAATGAATGAAGACAAACGACGACAACCATTTGCTGGAAAAGTTGTATTATTTTCTGGTGATTTCAGACAGACACTGCCGGTAGTACCCCATGCTGGACGAGCAGTAACCATTGAAAACTGTATTAAAAATCATAATTTGTGGCGATTAATGACTTTTCTAACGCTAGACAGAAATATGCGGGTAAATCAAGGGCAAGAGGAATTTGCAAATTACTTGCTTCAAGTTGGAAAAGATACATTACCAAAGGATGAGTATGGAGAGTCAATATTAGATGTGCGACTTTTGGGCACTGGTTCACCGATTGACTTTATATACAATGATTTGGACAACTATGAAAATATACATGAAAAAGCGATTCTCACACCTACTAACGAAATTTGTTCAAAAATTAATTTGAACGTCCTTGACCGCATCTGTAATGAAGAAGTAACATATAAGAGCGTAGATACGGTGATCTCAGATGATTTTAATTCTAATATAAACTTTCCGACTGAATTCCTCAACAGTAGTAAGTGGACTTCCGAGACACGAACTTAAGTTGAAAAAAGGTGCTGTTATTATGCTAATGAGAAATTTGAATACTGCCAAAGGGTTGATCAATGGCACTCGACTTCAGTTGATCAGGCTATATACCAATTCATTAGATTGCCAGGTTTTAACTGGTGCAAGTTCAGGCGAAAGAGTTCTCCTCCCAAAAATTAAACTTAGTCCTTCAGACACTGTCCTTCTATTCAAAATGCAAAGATTTCAGTTTCCAGTTACTCTTGCATTTGCAATGACTATAAACAAAAGCCAGGGTCAATCGTTGAAAAAAGTGGCTGTTGTTAACGTAATGACGATTTGCCGTAGTAAGTAAAAAAAATGGGGATTAAGTAAAGTACATCACAAAATAAGGACTAACAGACCAACCTGCATAACTTGACAATTTTATATTTCCGTCGATGTATAAATTATTGTAATAAAAACAATTATTATTGGATTAAGTTTGGCGGCAACTCGAGTTTACTCAACAAATTTCATGACTATATTGGAAGTGGTAAAACCTTGATGCTGTCCGATTATTCTTTGTTCTTTGCATTGTTCTATGAATATCTTTACACCTTCAAAAGCTTGTGCTCTACTCAGAGCCACATAAAGCTGAGAATGAGACAAAACTGGTTTTGGAAGATAAACAGAACGCACTAAATGTTGTGAATGAAATAATGAATTGTGTCAATACTATACTGTCAATTGTGGAAATTCGTATAAAAATGAATCATGTTTGGTTTGCATTTTTTTCGTTTCGTGAGTTTTCACTTTATGTAGTGTGAATAATGAAACGTGCATATAATAAACATGTGTACTCAGGACATAGTGATCCCTTAATGATATTGCGATATCATGGGTCAGAAATTGCGGGGAAAGTATTGTGTTTGTAAATATTACAAATCGAAGCGTCCTGCCGTGAAAGAGGTGTCTCGTGCTATTTTCTTTTTAGGCGAAGACAAGCATGGCGTGATGACAACCGTGTAACCAACCACAAAAACTGAACGCAATCGCTCGCTTTGGGTGATGAAAAAAAAAACAAAGCTGTTCATAGTAGGTTCATATAGGTAGTTTCTTCTCTCTGACTGAATTGATACCAAGACCTATATACCCATGTTTTTCAATAGGTGTGGGAAACCAAATTGTTTTGGAATTATCGGTTCAGTAACTAAGTTTCCTCCTTGAAGGTTAACTGTAATAACACTAATTACCCTAACACCCTATAAGATAATCACATAATAGGTACTGCATACAGCGGTTTCCATTGCTGGCATTCTTGTGACGAAATAAATAATTTCTTTACAGATTCAAGGCCAGCTTAGACCTTCATCAAAAGGGATTACTGCAAGATGATTTCCTTCATTGATTTATCAACAACAATAATGACAATTAAAGTTCGTACAGATGAAGGCTTCATCCAAGAAAAGCTGCAGTAACTTATAATTTTCTACAAACCATGCGTGTTGCCTAAAATAATATTACAACGTATACCTGCAAACCACATATGTAAATATAAACCTTCGTTTTCAGGCAGCCGTACTATCCACTAAACAGCACTAAACAGAAAGAAGCCTAGGTAATAGACCTAGTTTTAACGAAAAAATTGAAAATGGCGAAGATCTGGGGGTAAAAAAGAAAAATAATCCACCATTTCGAATTAAAGCGGCGTCTACAACTCACACAATCATTAGTATTATAATAAAACTCACACGTAACAAAAATTGTTTTATTTTATTTAGTGGGGTTGGTGGTTCTAAAATCCATATATAATAACAATATATTGTTATCTATTTTTATATGGTGCGGCGCTCAGTTAGTAGTAGTTCTAGTAGTTATATATTTTTAGACTGAACTCCATGGAACCACGATCTAGAACCACGAAAATTCCAACCCTAATCAGTACCTATTATTCTTGATGTCGGGTTTTTGTATATCAGGTCAGAGTATAGCAAAAAGGGCCCGATCTTATCATTAAGTAATAAAAAACAGAGGTATACTTGTGATTTTTTTTCATCGTAAATTTCTAAGTCCACAGCACAGAATAGATGATAGTACAAGTAGTCCCAGGCTACGTAGCTTAGGACCGCTCTAGTTCTTAAACGGGCAAGTTAATCAAACAATTGTAATTTATAATAGATACTTATTTTAATGTACTCTTTAGCTGTAATAAAAAAAGTAACAAAAATGAGAAATATATTTTTCAGCAAAATATGTGCCCTAAAATTGGGCCCTTTTTGCTATACCCCAATCTATCATTCAGAAACACTTAGGACAAACTCAATAACATCACAAATCAGAATCACAATATATCAGAAAAGAAACCCAACAAAAATACTTATTTAATTTCACCACATACTTAGAAAATGTAGAACTGCTAAAGATTTGTAACTTCTTCGTATTATTTATTTTGACAATCCAGCCCGTCTAATACAACTTCTAGGCTTCACGATTCTTGTCGCGCGACATAGCATCGCCCGTCAGTCTCCTACAGTACCGCAAAGAAAGAGATAGGAAATATTTTTCGCGCGAGAAAGAGTTGCGTGTCACAGTTGTGCTAGAGGTGCATCTTTACTTCATCATCAAAATCAAATATCATGCCTGCTTATTTATTCTGCGCTTACTATCAAACTGACAGATGATACGCGACCCTTTAATGAATGAATCACCCGCACACACTCACAATTAGTGTCTATTAGTGTGAGTACTTGCTGATTTTTCACAAATTGCTAATACACGGGAGAATAATACAATGTATGACGTGCTACTAATACTACATGAATAAAATACAAATACGCGGACTCGCCAATACACAAATTTTACTTCAAACTAAAGTAACATACGAAATAATACACAAAAACTACAAATCTTGCTTCCCAGCGCCATCTAGCGTGGAATGTCTAGTTTTGTTTCCTCTGCAACCACCTTAAAAGACCTCGGTTCAAATTACCTAGTATCGAGTCCTCGACGCAATGACTTGTCGATGAAATAAAAATACTTGAAACGTTGGCTTTGAAATAATAATCGATTAAATGTCTGTCGGCAATTCAATGGTAAACCTTCTATAGATCCAGATAAAAATAGAATCGAATCACTTCGTCAAAAACATATTTTCGTCATACCTATTATCAGGTACCACGTCTTCAGACACTTTGTCGACCGCGTGAGCGAATTGTACAGTCCGACCAAAAAGAGTAGAAATTAAAAAGTGCCAATACTGTACTGCCGTCCCCGAATTCTTAGATTGATTTGAAAGGGACCTATTTTATATTATTGGCACTTTTTAATTTCTACTATTTTTCATAAAACAGATAGGTATAGACAAGGGCGTCGCCAGCCGAAGTTCCAGGGGGGGGGGGGGGGGGGGGGACAAGTTGATATAAATGCAAGATTAGGAAAAGGAAGGTAGGTACAGCCTTGCTAGAGGATAGGAAGCTTCACCAAGCACGTAAATATAGAAGTGTATTTCGGTTTATAGTCATAATCATAAATATCATAGTATAAAATATCAATAGGTCACAGGCAGTTGTCATTAATAATTATATGTCTGGTTGGGTAACTGTTCCGAGTGGTGTCCCTCAAGGATCGTTGCTCGGGCCGCTGCTTTTTACTATTTTTATTAATGACATAAGTGACTGCTTTGTCTTTTCTAAATTACTCTGCTTCGCTGATGATATGAAGATTTTTGCCACAGTGAAAACTTTGAAGGATTCCGATCTCATCCAAAATGACCTTTTGCGGCTTGATGCTTATTGTCAATTAAACAAACTGGATCTGAACCCGTCGAAATGTTTTAAAGTTACCTTTACAAGACAGCGTTGCCCAATACCAACTGCATATAAACTAAGGGACCAGTTACTGAAAAAGGTATCAGCTATGAAAGACCTAGGTGTCACACATGACAGTAAGCTTCTGTTTGATACCCACATGAATAACATTGTTGCTAGCGCCACCAAAGCATTAGGATTCATTATGCGTAACTAATTAAATTTTACTCGAGTAAAAACTATCAAAATTCTTTTTTGTACATATGTAAGAAGCAAACTTGAGTATGCGTCTCAAATTTGGAATCCATGTTATAATACTTATATAGACCGAATAGAACGCGTCCAGAAAAGATTCGTCAAATACCTCTGTTATAAATCAAAAACACCTTACAAGACGATGAATTATGTCGATGTGTGTAAGAAACATCATCTCATTCCGTTGCACATTCGAAGAGAAATCGCGGACATAACTTATATTTTAAAGGTTATAAACAACAATGTTGACTGCCCTGAACTGCTTGCTGAACTTTCTTTCAATACTCCATCCAGGCTTAAAAGACACTACCCTCCCCTCTCAGTTCCCTTTTCCTCGCGTAACTATAGGAAGAATAGTTTTCTGTTGCGTGCTGGTAAAAGTCTTAATAAAGTAGCAAAAGAGCTGGATATCGACATCTTCAACAGTAATATCCCGGCTGTAAGGCGTAAGTTGACGTACGAATTTTTTAAGTGAGCGTGCTTTAACCGAATCTGCTGTCTGGTGCATTGATTATATTAGTTATTTTATTTAAATTAGTTCTATTACACTTAGTTTGTAGTCACAGGTAGTTGCGATGTTGTGCATTGTGCGAGCACTTTATTTATGTATAAAATGTCACTACCGGTGGGAACCTGTAATTGGCTTTCCATTAACTATTTCTAAGAGCAATGTATTGTATGTAGCTGTTGGTTCTCCTAATAAATAATAAATAAATAAATAAATAAATAAATAAATATCATAGTATAATTAGCTGTCAGGTGTAACATGCTGGCTCGCCGATTTGCCAAATGCACTAGGGAGGTTAAAATAACCCTTTTTAAAGCATTCTGCCAGTCATTTTACACCTGTAGCCTATGGACAAATTATACACAGCGGTCCTACAATGCCCTACGCGTACAATATAATAATGCGTTCAGGATCCTGCTGAGGCTGCCGCGGCACTGCAGTGCCTCGGGCATGTTCGCGGAAGCACAGACCGACGGTTTCCATGCCATCATCCGTAAGAGGGTGGCGTCTATCATGCGCAGGCTGTCGGGCGGCCCCAGCACGATCCTCCAAATGTGACTGTCCTTTTATGAAAAAATGGAATAGCATTCATGTTGTTATGGCAGACTGACTATAATTTAATTTGATTTATTTATATGATTAATTATTTTTATTGACTTTTGACATTTTGATATTGATTTAATTTTACTTCTAGATTTGAATTTAATGTTATATTATAATTATTATGAATTGCTGTTACTAATATAGTTTTTTAAGTTGATTCTAACTAACCATATATGGGTTTATACCTGAAATAAATTTTTCAATTTCAATAAAGGGGTGGCAACGCGAGCGTAGCGAGCCCGAATTTTTTTAGAAGGGGACGGTTAATTATATTACTTATAGACACATAAAACGCGAGCATAGCGAGCGCGAAATATTTTGTAAGGGGATGGTTAATAATATTATTTATAGGCAGAAAAAAACGCGAGCGTAGTGAGCGCGAATTTTTTTGGCGACCCCTTGGCGACGCCCCTGGGTACAGAAATCAATCTACATACAAGCGCGCTCGAGCAAACGCACACATAGACATTGCTCACGGACACGATATCTCGGACCAGTTCAGACCAGTGCGAGCGCGAGTGCCATCCGCTTGACGTGTCCGTGAGCAATGTCTATGTGTGCGTTTGCTCGAGCGCGCTTGTATGTAGATTGATTTCTGTACCTATCTGTTTTGTGTCTTTTTGGTCAGACTGTACCTACTACGTATGTGTACATTGCTGAAATGAATTTGGACAGCTGTTCATATTGTGCAATTGCGCAAATTGCAGAACAATGAAATGGCGAGTATAAAAAGAATGACGCGCGCACAGCATGCACCACTATCGACCAGAAACGGGAATCGGCATCATGAAATTCTTCTACTTCTTCCTCGTTCTTCTGCTGGTGAGTACCGTGAACTGGTGTGATTTTCAACTGTGGGGTGACTCGCAACATTTGCGAAAAACAACTCATTCGAAAGAACACCAGTTATTTTTTCAATTGAAGAGTTGTAATTATAGATACAAACAATTTTCGCAATGTTGTGAGGAGAGTTCGCACTATTGTCGTGATCACATGACAATAGGGAAGATTGGGGAGTAAAAGGAATAATGTTCATCAATCGAGTTAAATTCAGAAGTAGCTCAACCTAATCAGCGAACGAATAAAACATAGAAGCCTAACTAGCGTCGGAAAATGGCCCCACGGATTTTGTGTCAGTTAAGGCGGGGCGTAAATTTTGTGTCAAACGGCTGTCTAGTTTGGAAATGGTGACGCCGCCGAACAGTTGCATTACGTGAAATAAGTGAAGTCTCAAAGTAAGTAAATATGCCGTACTGTTGAGCGAAATGGTGTATTAATCACTCAGGAAAACACAAAAAAAAGATGGTATCAGTTTTCAGACGTAAGTAAAGCCTTACACATATTAATTTAATTTATTTTACGGAACAGATTTTGTATAGGGATGGTGTTATGCCATATGACTAATTTATATACGACGTTTGAAAAAAGTAATGCAATCAGTGGCGTGCCTAGGCTTACAGGAGAGGGCAAGCCCAGGGATATGTTTTGGTATTTTTTTAGTGGGTAAATCCATTTTATTGCCGCATTACTGTTCAATGTAAAATTTCAATAATACACAGGTCGGGCGTGGGTTTTGGAGAAAATATGAGCTTTTTCTGAGCGAAAGTTAGTGCCTACCTTTCCTTCACCCATTATATTATAAGACCTGCACACTTTAACTCATCACAATCGCACAGAACAACTCCTTCCATTGTTTAAAGCCACAGTAATCACAACAACAAACAAAATCAAAATACAAGCACTGTTTCTAATATTATTACCTACTTTTCGCTCAAACAAACACTAAACTAACTAAACATTTCTAAAACACGTGAAGTTAAATCACCCCTGCTTACGCGCGCGCGCACGAAATTTGCAAGTGGCCGATCCGTATCTAACTTCAAGCCCTGATACATAGGATATTTCCATGTGTTACAGTAGGCGGTATGAAGCCCGATTGCAAGCCAACGCGTGCGAGGGAGATGATTAGCGGTGACATCGATCGGCGACGAGCGAGCGGCCGGCGCGCGGCGGTGGCGTGCGCGGTCGGAGCGCGGACACATTTTAAACCACGCGGCGTCGACAAAATTTGAAATTATGAAACACGTCATGGCGCGCCATTTTCTTTAAAGTGTGTACGTTTGTCGTTCACGATTAAGAATGTTTGTAAAGACCGTTCCTAAAAGGCTATGCGTTTTCCGTTAGTCCGGCAGGAAAACGTATAAGTACCTAATTATGTTTGATATTTTTCCACTAGAAAGGTTAATTGTATCGACTTTACCTACAGGTAAAATATAAATTATTACAAAGAAGGAGAAATAATAATATATACAGCACGCATTAATAATAATCATTCAAAGTATTAGTAACAACAAGGAACAAACAAGGATTCCTTAAAAGATGTTTTTTTTTTGTAAATCGTATGCAAGCAATAACCTTAACATTCAAGATTTATAATGAAGTAAACAAAAATGACTCTTTATTGCATTAACGATTCACCAATTATGAGTTTTCTCTGTCACCGCCATGTTACCATAGACAAATGTCATGCGTTTAGTCGAATCACAGCTGGCCATTCGGAAATTGACGAATCACATTTATTTGATAAGCGTAACTGAAAACATTTGACTGGCTGTGATTGGTGGACCGGTGCGCATGCGCATTTCGACTATTGGGCCGGTTTTTGATTGTAACTTTGTATGAAGCTCGTGTTCTATGTTTTATTCGTTCGCTGAACCTAATAAAGTTTATAAAATTAAGCATTCACGATAGAAATTACGTAGTGTTTGAAGGGGTGTTCAAAAATCAATAGTTTATGTAAATATATCCCTTCAATTGTAGTTATTGCCCGCACTATAAGAGGCCTTATTCCTTTTAAAATTCTTTTTTCATATTATGACAAATATATTGATAATTTCAACCATCTTTTTGAAGTGAATAATGCTTTTCCCCGGGTTCTAGGTAGTCACATAGCTATTTCATGCTTTCATTGCGTGCAGTCGAAAAAAAGTGAAAAAAAAAACGAATTTTCCGCGTGAATGTTGTGAATTTCGAGTAGTTTTTGAAACAAAAATTATCTTTGAATAGGTAATTCAAACTGTAGGTTTCAAATGTATACCAATAAATCCCAATAGCCCTGTTCTAGGTAGTAACATCAATGATATGTTAAGAAACATGTTTGATCATAGAGAAAAATTTCTAAAACAATCAGAATTTTAAAAGGAATAAGGCCTCTTAAACAGTAGTTAATCGCAGGCACATCTACATTCTGAACTAGAGACATAATATTTATTCCCCCTTACCCTTTGCACTGTACTACGGGAACCATGCATTTTTAATAATAATAAAAGTCTATATACATCTCTGGCTCCCACACTATATTATATTATACACTACTGCTTGCGTACACACAGTATAGACAATACATATTCAAACGTTTAATAGTAGGGTTTGACGACGCGTTTGGCTCGGTTTGTAGACCTGCCTGCCTACTGAGCCGGCGGTCCCGGGTTCGAATCCCGGCTAGGGCAAATATTTGTGTGATGAACTCGAATATTAATTGTGCTTGGGTCATGGTTGTTCTATGTATTTAAGTATATATTTATCTATATACGTATGTATATCGTCGTCTAGTAGGTACCCCATAGCACAAGCCTTCTTGATTTATTTATTTATTCACACACTGTCCTTACAGGCTTACCTAATTCGACAGCATGGAATATTTACAAAATAGACACAAATACAGACATAGTACACAAGTATACAACACTACACGTCATCTATTTATACTATTTACTATACAGCATAACATAAAACATAGAGTGCGGCCCTTGTGAATTCGCTCAAAGAACAAAAGAAAAGATCTGATACGTTTGCTACTCGATTGAGAGTGCAAAGCGCTCTGGTAAAGGGTGCTTGGCGCAGCAATTGCGTTCTGGCTTGAGGCTCCGCGAGCAGGCTGGGCCGCCGCCGTCGCCGCACGTATTGCTGCGGCACGTACAAACCGACCTCCGCTAGGACTCATGGTCATCGCGAGCATTGTAGCGTTCCTGTGTAACAGAAGATATGATCTTCGTTCTCGATAATTTCTTGTCCTTTCCTTCTGATTTCTGATAATCCTATTATGTCGTATTTAATATTCAACAGTGAGTATTTCAGTAGTATCATTCGTTGTGGATGACATTAGCGATTTTACATTATATGTACAGATATACATATTTTGACGAGTTGGAGGGTTGCAGTCGTTCTCTCCCGCGGTGACAGGCCGTATTGGGAGAGGAGTAGGGCCAGCTGTTAGTTGCTATTGCGATGTCGTTGGGGTTCTTGGATCCTGAGCTTGTGCGGATGTTTTTTCTGAGGTTAATTGCAGAATAGGTTGTCTTAAAATGTAGTTATCCATGCAGTTCGTTTTATTGATTTTCGTGGGGTTTTCTTTTCCAATTTCAAATTCGAGTCTCGAAGCTTCTGGTGATTCTGACAGAGCCCTTTTCTTTTTTTCTTAGGTATGCTTCTCAGTGTGCTGTTTTCGTTCTTTTAGAATTACGATTTTATCGTACTTTATAATCGCCATTCTGCCTTGTTCTCTTTCTCTATTGACTTCTGCTTGGACTTCCTTACGCTTGCTTAGAATGTCGGGTGGGAAGTATTCTTTAATATAGTACGGGGTAACAAAGAGCCTCTACCCTACTCAAACTTCAGTGCGGCAGTAGGTCCAATGTGCCCCACCACACAAGAAAAAAAATATGTTTTTTTTTTCCGTGGAGGTTTACCGTACTGCATAAAGATTTATGCCTAAGCAATCTTCATCTGTTAAGCAATATGGCTACCCCTCAAACTGAACAACATTTATTAAACAACTTTTTAAAAATAACTCATTAATAATGTAAACCTGTAAAATAAAGCTTATTCAAAGAAGCAACGTATTGCGAACCATTTGATATTTAGTAAAGTGACAGCTATATCAATACTAAGGCGATGTCAATGTTGAACGGCGTACATTGGAAATGCTATTTACTTTGTTTGAAAAAATTAACATATGAAAACAGTATTTAAAAAAAAAGTTTCTGAACAGATGCTGTTCAGTTTGACGAGGACAATCTATGTTTTAATTTTTTGCTCCTAGGTATAAGGTAATTTTAATTATGCTATATTACTTATGATATTTTTTTATTGTTGTAAGTAGTAAAATGTATAAATAATTTGTCATAATATGAAAAAAATAAATTAAAAGGAATAAGGCCTCTTAGGGGATGTTTTTGATTAAATTGTATTTTTATTATTTGCAGGCAGCTCTAGCCGCTGGCCAAATCCATGGCGGCTTTCCAGGCATTCAAGGCGCTCCAGACGTTCCAGGCTTTCCAGCTCCAGGCCTTCCATCTCCAGGCCTTCAAGCTCCACCCATTGGCGTCTAAGCGCTCTAGCCAAATGAGGATATTAAGGATCACCAGCGTCTGCAATGACTCGGAAAATTTAAATTTCACATCTGTCCCCGAAACCTTGTTTTTGTTAAACATTAATAAATTCCATTTGTATTAAGTACAGCGTTTTATTATCTCTATACTATTATAGCATTCTAGGTTTGTATTAATAATCATCTATGGAGAGGGGTCATGGTTTCAGGAAAAATCTTAATAGCGTGATGCAGGATCGTCATTTGTTTTGTATGGGCGCGTGGCGTCATGCCATTCTGGCGCCATCTGTAGGTCATAAATTCCATTGTCCTCGCATCACGCCGAAACGGCTGGACGTATATTAACCAATTTTGGGGCAGGGATAGCTGGACATCCAAAGATGGTTATATGATACTCTTTACCCGTCTACGTCCACGTATATAACTACGTCCGTCCGTCCGCCCGTCCGTCTGTCACCAGGCTGTATCTCAAGAACGGTGATAGCTAGACACTTGAAATTTTCACAGATGATGTATTTCTGTTGCCGCTATAACAACAAATACTAAAAATAAAATAAAATAAATATTTAAGGGGGGCTCCCATACAACAAAGGGATTGGTTGCGTTAACTTTGCACCTCATTTGTATGGAGCGCTATACATACCAGGTGCAAACTTAACTTAACCACTTAAGGATGGAAAGTGTTTGTACGGAACCCTCGGTGCGCGAGTCCGACTCGCACTTGACCGGTTTTTATATAAAAGGACCATGGGCACATTAGTATGGAGTCTGGTATATATCCTCAATACTTATGAAACCTATGCCAAATGATAGCTTCAATGCTATCATTTATTTCATACTATGACAGTTAAGTCGAAGTCGCGGGCCAACATGGTCTTTTTTAGGGTTCCGTAGTCAACTAGGATCCCTTATAGTTTCGCCATGTCCGTCTGTCCGTCTGTCCGTCCGTCCGTCCGTCCGTGGCTTAGCTCCGTGATCATTAGTACTAGAAAGCTGAAATTTGGTGTGAGTATCATGTGTATGTATCACGCCGACAAAACGGTAAAATAAAAACTAAAGAAAATTGTTTTTTTCGGGTACCTCTCAAACACCTAAAGTGGGGGTGAATTTTTTTTTTCGTTTCAAGATAAGTGTGTGGGGTGTCGTTGAATAGGTATTTTAAAAATAATAGGGGTTTTCAAACATCATTTTTTGATAAAGTCAGCAGTTTTGTAAATATTCGCTCTGAAAATAAAAAAAATAGTGTCCCCCCCCCCCTCTAACTTTTCAACCACTGGGCAAAAAATTATGGGAAAATTCATGGAAATGAGGCCTTATAAGTACGAGTACTTTCAATGAAAACTATATTGAACAAAATTGGTCGAGCCGTTTTTGAGTTATCGCAAAATTTCATAATTTTCTTCAAAAGGACGTAAGTTCACTTCCAGAAGGTAATAAGTAATTACAGTTACGTTGGCGTTTACGACCTTTTTATAGAGCTTGAAATCTTTCTTGTAACTTAAACCTCGGGCTTAAAACCGCTGCTTTAAGCCCGTCTATTGTGAAGGATGAGCAACTACGGAACCCTACACTGAGCGTGGCCCGACATGCTGGTGGCAAAATAATCGGATCAGGTAACAGAAGAGTCATCGCTGTACACAGCATCTTTGTAGCACCAGTGACTGCTTTCGGAGTTCAAGTTTTAAGTTGGCTCGATAGGGCATCGCTAAAGTGATAAGAATATCTAATGTTATCGCAGTAAGATACATGTGTTATACCATTTTTTAATCTGCATAACATGCCTAATTTTTTGACGTTATTTGTTTGTTTCATTTCTAATGAAAAAAAAAAAACATGGCAGATGGTCAAAGTTCGGGGCTCAGCAGGCAGGTGCATAAAAACTGCGCCAAGTCAGTTGACGACGAACTGACTAGCACATTATTATACAGTAATACCCCGCTTTACGCGAGAGATGCGTTCCAGGGAAAATCGCGTAAACCGAATTTCGCGTATATCGAGGTACTCTGATAAACCAAACAGACTTCCTACATCAGTAGCTTTACCACCATTATTTATTTTTGTAATAACTTTTAACTTTTAATTTTAACTCCAAACTCAAGCTTTTACGTTATTTTTTCCTTTCAGGAGGCATTTTAAATACGTATTTACAAACTTATTTTACCTAAAACACTCAATAACCTAATATTACTTCTAGTTAGAAGGTAGATAAATACCACCCGAGGCGGCGCGATGCGCCGCGCGGAAATAAGTAACCAATCAGGTATCAATTCGGTGACCAATAGTGCACTCGCGTAAAGCGGGGCATTTTAGCGCGAAAATTTTAAAACCGCGTTATAGCGAATCCGCGTTATACGAGGTCGCGTAAAGCGGGGTATTACTGTATTGTGGATTAGCAAAACAATAATACTGTTTTAATGTAATGATTTTGTCACCCACTGCTATTGATTTCGCTGTAGGTAATAAAATTACTTGCCTGAATTAAAAAAAAAAAAAAACAGCTAGGTGCGATTCTGACTCGCGCACCGAGGGTTCCGTACAAACTTTCACTTATCCCATCTTAATTGGCCTGGTTGAGTTAAGTTTGCATCTGAAATGTATGGCGCCGCATACAAACGAGGTGCAAATACTTATAAAAATTATGTAATAATTAATGTAATTTAATCTGCAAATTCTGAGTTTTAGTAATTATTTTTGACATAAGTAACAAATTGAAATATGTAACAATCAAGTGTTTAAATATTGTTTTATTTTGTTTGCATGCCTTTTTGGTAGAACATAAGCAACACTGTAATATTCGCTGGGTGCGAAGTAGGTGGTGGGGGAACCACGAATCGATCGCAGCGCGCGCCGTGGCCAAAAAAGGAACTTTCGTCAGGCCAACTGTCACTTTTTACTAGCGAAATTAAGGCATCTAAAAATTAATAAATATGCGGCAAGAAACCTGCAGCGTAGTTAAAGGCAAAACCAAAGATCACAAATTCAAAAACAGTAATCATAAATAAATAAATTTCCACAAGCAAGTTGGAAACGAGAACAACGAATTAAATGGATAATCGCTATCAAGCGGAAAAAGTTAGTATAACCTATAGAACAACATTTTTAATATTATATTTTTTATGTTGTAGGGAGTAGCATGTTTATGCGTTTATTTTCTTTTACATTTTGGACATGTTGAGCAAAAAAGAATTGTTTCCCATTTTATTGTAGTTTGGGATTTGAAAGCGTTGTTGTGTTTGATTGAGCAGAATCCAGTTATAATAATTAATTTGGCCATGTTTAACTGAAAAAACAAAATAATCTGTATTATTACGAAAAAACAGTCATAAATGATCGGTTGCATGAAATGCGTTTTTCGGTTAAATTTGTTTATTTTGTAACTTACTTCTCGTGAAGACAACCATGAAAAGGTCCGTGTGAATTACATCTGAAAGTCATTGATTTTGCTATTTTAGACGGGAAATAAAGAAGGTCAACGTTTTATCGACACTATAGATTAACATAATCTAATAAAATGAAAGAAAATTACGATATTTCATTGAAATTATTGGTTTATTTACTTACTATTCGTAAAGACAGTCAGCCATTTGACATTAAAAAGCCCGCCGTAATTGTAACCGCTAGTTGACGCTGTCATCGCGCACCCAGCGAATACCTGTATCACCTAATTTATTACTATGTTCTTGCAATAAACGAATTTGAATTTGAATCAAACTTAACGCAACCAAGTTCTCCAATTATGATTTACCTATTTATCTATTTAATTAATCTTTATTGCACAAAATAAAACGTATCGTACAAAAGGTGGACTTGATGTTTGAAAAGGACTATATTTTTTAAGATTTTTATTAGTATTTGTAGTAAGTAATGTGGCGATATCAGATTTTTATAAGTATTTGTAGTACTTGCCAAATTTCATAGTTCTAGGTCATCGGGAAGTACCCTATCACTTTGATTCCCTTGAGAGTGTCGAAATGTAGGTTTTTGGTGACATAAACGGCCGTATCTTTTTTTCACGTTAACGTAGAAGCTTGATTTTTTTTCACAGCTTTAAAGGACCGTAGACCTGAGTGTATATACATATAGTGTTAATTTCAACTCGATACCTCCACGCGTTCTCGAGATAAAGGGTCTTGACAGACAAACAGACAGACGGACGGACGGACAACAAAGTGATCCTATAAGATTTTCGTTTTT
Organism: Apotomis turbidana; assembly: GCA_905147355.2. Lineage (NCBI taxonomy): Eukaryota > Metazoa > Arthropoda > Insecta > Lepidoptera > Tortricidae > Apotomis > Apotomis turbidana. Next base: position 8,471,993 of record LR990307.1, read on the forward strand.
CCGATTGAGGTATAGAACCCTAAAAAACAAGGTGATAAAGTGTAAACGAAACGTAGTAGGTACTACGTTTCGTTTGGCCAATGTATGACAGACCACACTCGCAGTCCAACTTGTAAACACCAGCACTCTGCAGAGGGATGCTGCACTTCACGGGCCTCAGGTATTGAGACATCTTCTTCATCGGCTTGAAATATGTTTTTCAATAGAGAAGATGGTTTGTCATTACCACCGGCTTGGGATCCTGTTGTACATCTTATCACGACGTCGCATCGTGGCACGATGTCGCGTCGTACGACGATGCGATGACGTGTCTTGTAATTGTGTTTTGGCCCTAATGGCGGTACCTAACGGTAATCGGATGATGAATGTGCTTTTTTTCCGCGACTGATCGTCTCTCCTGATGATGGGTCTATTTCAGGTCACTTTAAAGATACTAGTACAGCAAAGGAGCCAAAGACAGCAAAAGCCACAGGACAGCAAAAGAGTAAAACTCCCTTCCTGCGCACGTTTTTACTGAAAAATATATACTTGGATCTCTTCAAGTCGAGAGTAAATAGGCATCTTCTAGGCAAGCATGATCCATCTTAGGCCTTATTTTCACTTAACATCAGCATGTCTAAGTCTACTAGCATTTTACTTCCCGAGAGTAACTACAAATACTACTATAAAATCACCGAAATGGACATTAGAAATTTGTGCCTATATTATTTGAAGAGTTTCTTCGATTCATCGTGTACCTATCTACCTCTTAGTCAATTTTTTTCCAAAATGATATGGGGCCATATAGGAGGGCCCTTTTTAGGGTTCCGTAGTCAACTAGGAACCCTTATAGTTTCGCCATGTCCGTCTGTCCGTCCGTCCGTCCGTCCGCGGCTTAGCTCCGTGATCGTTAGTACTAGAAAGCTGAAATTTAGTATTAGTATGTGTATGTATAACGCCGACAGAACGGTAAAATAAAATTAAAAAAATTTTTTTTTTCGGGTACCTCTCGAGCACCTAAAGTGGGGGTGATTTTTTTTTTCTTTTCAACACGTTGTGTGTGGGGTGTCGTTGAATAGGTCTTGTAAAAATAATAGGGGTCTTCTAACATTATGTTTTGATAAAGTCAGCAGTTTTGTAAATATTCGCTCCAAAAACAAAAAAAATAGTGTCCCCCCCCTCTAACTTTTCAACCACGGGTCCAAAATAATCGGAAAAATTCATGTAAATGAGGCCTTATAAGTACTTTCAATGAAAACTATATTGAACAAAATCAGTTGAGCTGTTTTTGAGTTATCGCCTAATTTCATATTTTTTCTTTAAAAGGTCGTAAGTTGACTTCCAGAAGGTAATAAGTGATTACAGTTTCTAGGGCGTTTACGAGCTTTTTATAGAGCTTAAAATCTTTCTTAACGTAAACCTCGGGCTTAAAACAGCAGTTTATTGTGAAGGATGAGCAACTACGGAACCCTACACTGAGCGTGACCCGACATGTTCTTGGCCGGTTTTTTAAATTTCAAACATAAAAATAAGTTTCCGTATCGCTTTATAAAAGATGAATATGTAAAAATCGTACAGTCCAATTGAGAACTTTCTCTTTTTGAAGAAGGTTAAAAATATATTATAATCAAACAATTTTAATTTCAATAATCAATCACAGATTGACTTTATTGAATGACGATTAAATAGGTTACACTCAATTTCTTCTGCTTTGATTTATTGTAAAACTCGCCATTCAAATGACCTATTCTTGAATGAAAGTCAGTTGATTCATTCTTGCGGCGCGTCATTTAAAATGATGATTCGTTATTGAATGCCCAACTCTGCTAGACGACGATATACATACTTTTTTTTATTTCTCTTTATTGTTTAGGGGCATTTAATCCTTAATGATTATGTCAGCGCCATCGTAACTTAACCTATACATATCTTATATTATAATTTACGGGTTATCCGCGTACTTACTTAAATAATTTAGTACAAAAGTGTATACAGCTTTAGCCTCTGCTGAATTAGGCGCAGCCAAAATGCATTGAAACGCACCTATATCTAAGAAGAATAATAATAAATATAATATTACATTCTTACATATTCATGTACTATAATATACTTAGACTTATTGCACAGCTAATTATAGGCAAACACAGCATGCGTACAGTTTTAGTTACGTTGGTTTACGAAAAGGAAAAAAAAGCTAGTTACATAAAGATAATAATCACTATAAACAGAGGAAATTTATAAACAATAGTTTAGTTGGACAAAGAGTTAAGTCTGTTACAAATACAGTAGTAGGGCTAGCAGTAGCAGCTTTAATCTATGTCTAGGCTGAAGGAATACAAAAACAATAATCAATCGTGGGTACTGGACCGAAACCTGATAAGGGAGTCAAAATGAATATCACTGGAGTTAGACATTTCATTAACCAGTCTGCATTTAAGCGTGGGACTGGTGAATTTTTTCCTAAAATAGTTCTTCGATAAGGGGGTACAAATGGATAGATAGTGGCACAAATACCACGAGCGCCCGTGCTCAGGTATGTGAAAAATCAAAATAGCCGGCATTTAATTACCGTTGAAACAAAAAAAACACACGGTGAGTAGTCATCCTTAAAAGCTCTGACAACGTTGACGTTGTCATTGTATAATGACGTCACGATTAGGCCATTTGTATGGAGCGGTTTTAGCGCTCCGTAGGAATGAACTTAGAGAGGCCCTTTCTGACTTTTAGATCAGTCTAAGTGTAGTTAGTCTATAGACATTTGATCCCAATAACAATAGAATCGATTGACATCGTCAAAAAAATATTGTCATACCTATTAATAGGTAGCACGTCCCCAGACACGTTGTTGATTGCGTGCGCGAAGTACACTGCGTATGTGTACATTGCTGTAATGAATTTGGACAGCTGTTCATTTTGAACAATAGGCTTGTTGACCCATTTTTGAAATATATTTGAAATGATTAATAATGAACTTACTAACTCAAAAAATGTATTGTTGAGAGCTAGAAAGCAAAATTTTATTAATAAAAAATTAGAGATTTCATCAACAGCCAAAAATGTAATATTTCTTCGGTTTCCGAGACTGTCACACATTTAAATAAATAATGTAAGCGGATTATATCGCGTATATTAATTATTTGTGCCTCCCTGACGTTTCGGTAGCTTTACAGATACCGTTGTCAATGGTTGACTGAGAAAAACTGAATTTTCCTCTGTCAAAGTTACATTTGTGCAAACTACCCATGTTATAAATATGAATTTAAAATAAAGAAGTAGGTACATACATGCCAGATGGGCCTAATGTTTAAAAACAATAACGCACGTGTTAGGGGGGCATTCATTATTTTATTTAAAATATCTACCAACGGTTCACTATAAAGCTTACTGAACGCCGAAAGAAAACTCCTAGATTGCATTATTACTATAATACTACTTTTAATAGTAATTTCTTTTACACCGTTCGAGGCCCAGGGTTTCCAGTCTTGTGTCTTGCTTGATCCTTGATAAGATGTACAACAGGATCCCTAATTTCAATGGAGAAGATGGTTCGTCATTTGTTACCACCAGCTTGGGATCCTGTTGTACATCTTATCAAGGATAGTTACTTTGACAGAGGAAAATTGTGTTTTTCTCAATCAACCTTTGAGGACGGTATCTGTAAAGCTACCGAAACGTCAGGGACGCTCAAATATTTAGTATACGCGATATAACCCGTTTAAATTGTTTTATTTAAAAGCCAACTAGGTGGTTAAGTTAAGTTTGCACCTGGTATGTATAGCGCCCCATATAAATTAGGTGCAAAGTTAGGTATTAAAAAAACTACTTACTAGATCTCGTTCAAAACAATTTTCGTTGGTAGTTTTTATAGTAATGTACATCATATGATTTTTTTAGATTTTTCATTTTCTTATTTTAGAAGTTAGAGGGGGGGGGACCAACTTTTTTCCACTTTGGAAGCGTCTGTCACGCAAACTATTCGGTTTAGAAAAAAAATATTTTAGAAACCTCGATATCATTTTTGAAGACCTATCCATAGATACCCCACACGTATGTGTTTGATGAAAAAACATTTTTTGAGTTTCAGTTCTAAGTATGGGGAGCCCCCAATATTTTTTTATTTTTTTTATTTTTGCATCAAAATCTTAATGCGGTTCACAGAATACATCTACCTACCAAGTTTCAACAGTATAGCTCTTATAGTTTCGGAAAAAAATGGCTGTGACATACGGACGGACAGACGGACAGACAGACAGACATGACGAATCTATAAGGGTTCCGTTTTTTGCCATTTGGCTACGGAACCCTAAAAAACGTCATCCGCCATTTTTGCCTTTTCCTTATCTGGGGCGTAGCGTAGAATACCGAGTAAATGTTTTAAATTCGACCGTCGTCTAGTGCCATCCCGAGAGGAACGGAACTATTCGAAGTCGTTCTTCAGTTTTCTTTACGGGACCGATGGCGGCACTATCATAAGAGAAAATGGCGGACAGCGTTTTAATTGCGCTCTTTAATAGGTTACCGATAGAATTAAAGACAGTGACAAGTGTCAACGTATTTAAAAATAAACTGAGATATTTCTTGCTGATGAAGTGTTTTTATTCGGTTGATGAGTTTTATCAGCATAAAAATGTCAATAACTGAAACATATGTATAGTTCTGTTAATTATCTGATAAAGTGGACATCATCAGTACCTGTTAGTTAATTATAATTAATTATTTATTGCATATTTCATTGTTTTATCTAATTTTATTAAGTTATTATTATGGTTGTTTAATTTATTGTTATTGTATTTTTATTTTATTTTATTAATGTGATTTCAAACGCAACGTAAATTGTTAAATGAATAAATACTTCTGACTTATGACTTAAGTATTTCAAAAGACAATTTAAAAACCATATTTTCAAATTAATTTTTCAGCCATTTTCCACTTTTAAGAACTGAAAATATTTATTTAGGTTTCCAATGCCAAATACTATGTAAAATAAACATTAGTTTAATACAATTCAACATGAGTCAACCAGCCTATTGCGCAAATCGCAGAACAATAAGATGGCGGGTATAAATATGATGACGCGTGCGCTGCGGGCACCACTATCGACCAAAAACGGGCACCGGCATCATGAAATTCTTCTACTTTTTCCTCGTTCTTCTGTTGGTGAGTACTGTGAACTGGGGTGATTTACAACTGACTCACAATATTTGCGAAAAACAACTCATTCGAAAGAACACCAGTTATGTTTTCAATTAGAAGGTTGTAATGTTAGATACAATTTGATGATTCTACAGGCGTTTCAACCGCCGTCAGTCCGCTGTCATAAATATCAAAGCAATGGGCCATTATAGTCTGATTATTTTTTATGCACACTTGACACATAACAGGACCCATATAACGTAAATCTGCACGACCTTATTGAATTTCATAAAAAAAAACAAGCAATGACAGTGGTTTTTCAAGTATCTATGTTTTTAACTTTCTATTTGATATAATTGAGTTCATATTATACTTTCCTTATCACGGTATTGAAGTATTTAACGATAATAAATCATTCACAGTTACGTACTACGTGTTCTTTCTTTTTAAAAGCTGTGTTGTGACCAAATCTTGCGTTTCGATTCATGTGCTATTTCTATAAATTGGTAGAAATCGATTAAATCGATAAATTGATAACCTGAAGAAAGAACAATAAAACAATTTACTATTTTACATAAAAAGCTTCAGTGAGTCCGATGGCTCGTAGCTCAAAAAAATAATGATTTACACAAAATAAACAAAAATATATGCAGGTTTGAAAAAAGTCCCGATAAAATCGATTCGAACAACCATTCATAATCGTTAGATTTGGCAAGCAATATGTCTTTGCTACATCACTACAAACATCAAAAGAGAACTGTCAAATGTGTGTTTAAAAAAAATCAGACTGTAGATGCTTTAAATTTGATTTGGTGTAGCTCTTACTTCCATAGTGTCCAGGGAAAACCCGTTTTTTTTTTGAGATTAGAGCTTTTATCTGCTACATTTGGTCGATCACTAGCGCCACCTATTGACTTCCGTAACTCAGCGACTGGGAGAACCTTAACCTTATTGTACCGATGGGCCATGATGAGTGGGTATTATGCCAGTTCTTTTCCAAATTCGAAATTCGAAATCACGAACGCTGTCATTATAAGTTTACACATTGTATTGAAAATATTTCATGGAATTTATGTTTCCAGAGATAATTATTTATCATTATAAAAAGTATCCTATAACCATCTTTGGATGTAGTCCTATTTTTTATGATTATGAAAAAAAGGTGCACTTTGTGATGGAAGCACGCCGTTTTGCACAGTGATAATATAGACCAAAACAAACGATTTCACTCGAGGAGAAATTAGTTTCACCCCTTAGGAACAGAGATGGCGCCACTTATTCAAAAATAGTTTTAAAAATTCTAAATCCTGAACGGATACTCCGATTTTGACGAAAGAGGTGCCAATCGGCAGATAATTACCCAATTTAACATGCAAAAAATAAAAACTAATATTTACTGAAAAAAGTATTTGAAATTTGAGATTTTTTAGAATTTTACTCGTAAAAATGTATGTACATGGTACATTTTAGGGTTCCGTACCCAAAGGGTAAAAACGGGACCCTATTACTGAGATTTCGCTGTCCGTCCGTCCGTCCGTCCATCCGTTCGTCTGTCACCAGGCTGTATCTCAACAACGGTGATAGCTAGACAGTTGAAATTTTCCCAGATGATGTATTTCTATTGCCGCTATAACAACAAATACTAAAAATAAAATAAAATAAATATTTAAGGGGGGCTCCCATACAACAAACTTGTTATAGATTATATATATATATATATATATATATATATATATATATATATATATATATATATATATATATATATATATGTATATATATGTATAGGTACGGAACCCTTCATGCGCGAGTCGGGCTCGCACTTGCCCAATTTTTTATTTCTTTATATTAATACACAACTAATTTTACATTTACGAAAAACAAACCGCATATCATTAGCTCGTATAGTTCCAAAGTTATTGAATAATACAGACATGGCGCCGCTGGGTCAAAAAATCTTACAAGAAATCTAAAACCTCAACGGATATTCCGATTTTGATAATTAAGGTGCTAATCGACAGATAATTACTTATTTTAGTTTAAAAAAAAAAAAAATCAAATAGGCAAAAAGTAATAATAAATAAAAAAAAACATACAGTTTGAAGAAAAAAAAACATTTTTAATGGGGTTTTTATGTAATTTCATATAAAAAATGTATGAATATGGCTTTATTTTACTTATGTATATTATAACACTATTAATTATTGATCGTTTAATAAAAAACCACATAAGTATCAAGAGCTTGTACAGTTCCAAAGTTACTGAATATTTTATAATTCAATAAGATTAGCTGAAAATTTGGCAAAATTAAAGGACTACTTTTATCTATCAGGATATGTAGGTTATAGAGCCAAGTTTAATTTTATCTACTCTCCCACCTCTCAGGGGTGAGCGTCACCCCCCCGCGACCTCGAAGGTGTCCCGGAGCGTGGTATTTTCCACTTTAAAAGAAAACCGTGTACGATACATACAAAGTGTATAGGAACGAAATAACTAACAAATTCGGAGCAAATTGGCTATGACAGACGGACGGACTGACACAGACACACGAGGGATCCTCCTATAATCATAGCGAATTTTCTCCGAAACTACTGGACCGATTGAGTTGAAATTTGGTACACGTATGTAAATTGATGACTCAAACATGGAAATGTAACGTAAAGTAACGCAAATTAATAAAATTTGACATGAGGACCAGTTATAGGGGGCAAATTAGAAAAAAAATTTGGCAAAGTATATCGTGTGACATATCAAATGAAAGGGTACATTATATATTTCATCATTCTAAATTAAACGGTTTTGAAGTTATTTACGAAAATGAGCAATACTTGACGATTTCCCCACATATCCCTTATTTCCTAAAATAGTAGGTCAAAAAAAAAAAAACATGACATAATTCAATATTTATAGATTACAGAAAAACATATAAGAAGTATTGCAAGTAACACCGTTTAACTAGTACGAATATTTATATTTCGCATAATGGCCAAATGACTTAAATTTTAAAAATAGCATTGCAACGGTAAATGAAAGAGTAACAGAAATAAATTATAAATTTTTAGAAAGAACATTTTCTATTATTTACTTTTGTCATACCGTGAAATACGCCAACTTTGCTTCCACATGGAACTTTGCCCAAAACGCTACTTAAAAAAAGAAACGTTACTGTAGACAATTTCAAGATGATTCCATAATCATTTAATCAAGATGATTCCATAATAACGGTAAAAGATCAATAATTAAAAACGTTAGTATTTGGTAACAGATTGCGCTGATTGTATAAGTGCTATCGCTTTTGTATGTATAAAAGGTTTATCATAAATTTATTCAGAATTATTTTGTTCCTATACACTTTGTATGTATCGTACACGGTTTTCTTTTAAAGTGGAAAATACCGCGCTCCGGGACACATTCGAGGTCGCGGGGGGGGAGTAGATAAAATTAAACTTGGCTCTATAACCTACATATCCTGATAGATAAAAGTTGTCCTTTAATTTTGCCAAATTTTCCATATATTTCAATCAAATTTTCTTGGATTATTACTTTATAGGGTGCCGGTGCGATGTTGCCGCCGCACGTGCAGTGCGATGTTGCCGCCGCACGTGCAACTTATGTACATGTATTTAGAAAAGTATTCTCCCGTTTCGAAGGTACTGATTTACCCTGAAAATACAACCACAATTGAAAGTACAAATAATAATCATCCCAAGTAGCACACAACACACTTATTCGCTGGGTGCGAAGTAGGTGGTGGGGGAACCACGAATGGATAGCAGCGCGCGCCGTGGCCAAAAAAGGAACTTTCGTCAGGCCAACTGTCACTTTACTAGCAAAATTAAGGCATCTAAAAATAAATAAATATGCGCCACGAAACCTGCAGCGTAGTTAAATGCAAAAACAGTGGCAAAAACAGTAATCATAAATAAATAAATTTCCACAAGCAAGTTGGAAACGAGAACAACGAATTAAATGGATAATCGCTATCAAGAGGAAAAAGTTAGTATAACCTATAGAACAACATTTTTAATATTATATCTTGAATGTTGTAGAGAGTAGCATGTTTATGCGTTTACCTATTATCTTTTACATTTTGGACATGTTGAGCAAAAACTAATTGTTTCCCATTTTATTGTAGTTTGGGATTTGAAAGCGATGTTGTGTTTGATTGAGCAGAATCCAATTATAATAATTAATTTGGCCTTGTTTAACTGAAAAAACAAAATAATCTGTATTATTACGAAAATACAGTCATAAATGATTGGTTGCATTATGCATGAAATGCGTTTTTCGGTTAAATTTGTTTATTTTGTAACTTACTTCTCGTGAAGACAGCCATGAAAAGGTCCGTGTGAATTACATCTGAAAGTTATTGATTTTGCCATTTTAGACGGGAACAAAAAAAAGGTCAACGTTTTATCGACACTATAGATTAACATAAATGAAAGAAAATTACGATATTTCATCGAAATTATTTGTTTGTTTACTTACTATTCGTAAAGACAGTCAGCCATTTGACATTTAACAGCCCGCCGTAAATGTAGCCGCTAGTTGACGCTATCATCGCGCACCCAGCGAATATCCCTTATACAGCTTAATTTAGAGTTTTAACGGGTGAATAGGCTCTTATACAACCTATTTGCTAATATCACAAGTATATTTTACTTATTTTACGTTTTATTTTCACTAAAATTTGCATTGTAAAGTGCAAGTTAGGCCGTTGCATCGGCTGCAACAACGCATTTTGCCACAGCCCGATTTGCACCCATAATGACTTTAAATAAATAAATTGTGGATCGCACCTGCAACCTGCTTCCAACGCCATTCCACTCCCAAAAAGAAAAAACTTGGGACAGGATATATATCCAAATTAAGACGTTTGTTTGTTTGTAAAATAAAGCCATATTCATTCAGAGGCTCTTTTAAAGTCGTCCCAGTTGTGGATAAAATGTGCGAAAGTCGTATGCGATGGTTTGGGCACGTGATGAGGCGGGATGAGGAGTACGTTGTCAGGAAAGCCTTGGCTGTGCCAGAGAAGAAAAGGGGAAGAGGGCGACCACAGGCCACGTGGTGACAACCGTTGCCAAGGACATGGAACGGGCACAAATCAATGAAAAGACAACCCAAGATAGAATAACTTGGCGCCTTAAAACGAGGAGGGCCGACCCCAAATAATAAAAGGGATAAGGCACGGAAGAAGAAGAAGAAGATTACTTTTTGCCTATTTTTTTTTTTAAATAATGTAAGTAATTAATTATAAATGTTGATTAGCACCTTAATTATCAAAATCGGAATATCCGTTGAGGTTTTAGATTTTTTGTAAGATTTTTTGACCCAGCGGTGCCATGTCTGTATTCTTCAATAACTTTGGAACTATACGAGCTAATGATATGCGGTTTGTTTTTCTTAAATGTATGTTATTAATATAAATAAATAAAAAAGTACCATGTACTTACATTTTTACGAGTAAAATTCCAAAAAATCACAAAATTTCAATTACTTTTTTCGGAAAATATTATCATTTAGGTATCCAAAATCATTTTATACCTGTTTTTTTCATGTTAAATTGGGTAATTATCTGCCGATTGGCACCTCTTTCGTCAAAATCGGAGTATCCGTTCAGGATTTAGAATTTTTTAAACTTTTTTGAATAAGTGGCGCCATCTCTCTTCCTAAGGGGTGAAACTAATTTCTCCTCGAGTGAAATCGTTTATTTTGGTCTATATTATCACTGTGCAATACAGCTTGCTTCCATCACAAAGTGCAGCGTCCGGGCCAAAACCGTCCATAACTAGTAAGACTAATGTTCAGCTATTCCTGTACCAAAATTGGTTTACTTTTGTCCAGCCGTTATGCGATGCGAGGACAAAAGAAATTATGAAAACAGATGGCACCAGGCTGGCATGTCCCATACGGAACAAATGACGATGCTGCATCATGACTTATTAATTAATTTAAATACAAATTTATGATTTTATAATAGTATAGATGTACATACATATAACATGTATGTATGTGTGACAATATGGGGGTAAATATGTGAAAATGTTTACATATTTTTTAATAATTTTATTAAAACTTTCGTGAGACATATTTAATTATTGTATTAAGCGGTTTACACTCACGTGAAATTGTCAGGAACGGCCCGACATGTTTCGAACTCGTATGGAGCCCTTCATCAGGGACGGCTGCCCGTACACCGCCGCGGCAACCTCGTCACCCATACATGTCGGGCCGTTCCTGACAATTTCACGTGAGTGTAAACCGCTTAATACAATATATTTTTTAATTTTAACAGGCAGTCCTAACCGCTAGCCTGCCAGCCCCACAGTTTCCAGGAACATTTCCAGATATGTCAAAAGTGCCATTAGTGCCAGGAATGCCATCAATGCAAGGAATGGCAGGAAAGGGCGCATTTTCAAGACCTTCAGCATAATAAGGAGCACCAGCGCCAGCAATGCCACGGCAATTACGTTTTAAATGACCCCGGAGAAACCCGCATAAACCATTGTTTTGTTAAACATCAATAAATTCCAATTGTATTAAATACAGTGTTTTATTATTTCGAGACGCGCAAAACATCTGGATGCAATGCCATATCGCATCAGCTCTCGTGAAATGTAATATCACAGTGAGCCCAGTGAGGGGGAGGTGTCACTCGAGAAGTTTGTGATTGAATGTTAGAGTGCGACGAATATCAAGTAATACACCTATCATCTATTAGTATGTTATAACATACTAATATGTAATATGTTATGTTATTGTGTTAATTCTGAATCGATATTATATTAGTTGTTGGTGAAAAAATTAAGTAATAAAATTAGTTTAAACTTAACACTGTTTGAAAATGTTCTTGATTGCTGATTACAAGCTGGCTTTTCCTTTTTTATCGAGTAGCAATATTGTTGTTTATTTACAGTGTATTTTTTGTAGTTTGTAAGTTAAATAAAATGCGATACTACTCAATAGTAATATGTATAATGGTGGAGGGCACTATGTTTTTCTGCCAACAAACTGCTGTGCAGTTTGGCAGATATTTAAAAAGTTTTATTGTACTATTGTTTTACATAAGAAATTAAAAAAAAAAAAACAAACTACACAGTTTAGAAATCTTTCACATCGAATAATGTTTGACGCCATGCTCGTTTCTTTCGAGTGATGTAAAGCCTGACCAGAAATATATGAGGATGCGCCATATTTCGGAATGTCACTGGAACGATTTTTTTACACTGGCAATGATTTTTATGATGGTTTATCAACAATGTCAATGTAATTCATGGTGATTTCTTTAACAGACAAATATTTAAAATTATCAAAAGAACTGCCGAAAACCATTCACAGTCATGAATGTAAGATTATAAATAAAATGGACATGTGTTTACTACACGAAAAACAGTCAGGAAAAGAGTGTATTCCATTAAATGACATTACGAGGTTAACACAGTGGAACTGACAGGTATTTAAAAGTAATGTCATAATAGTGGGTTGCGTGGGTTGCAAAATTGTTGCCATATATGCCTGTATAAATCTTATAAATAGCGCCCTCTTGACAAACCTCATATATTTCTGGTCAGGCTTTAGGTGTATTTTTTCGTTTAATAAATATCAGACAACCTCACTAGGAATAGGTAAAAACAAAAGACGAATGGGACACACATCTACTTGTCGGGGGTGTGTTAAACTTTTTACGTCACCCCAGGCCATAAGTGGAATTTTCTGCCCGCTACACAGGCACGCTACGCTACTCGCTACGTAGAACATTAGACTACGGAACGGGCGGTAAGTCATAAAGCGCCAGTACCATGAGTTACCATGAGTTTACAGTGACTGTACTCGCTAGCGACTGCGTAAACGATTTCTATGGAGAATTGTACAAAGTAATGTAGGAATAATTAACACAAATTATAACGGGTCTAACGCGATATTTCTTATTTACCTTCATAATCTAACGTACATCTGAGACCACGGTGTGTGCAACCCCGCCGAAACGTTAGATTATGGAGGTAAATAAGAAATATCGCGTTAGACCCGTTATAATTTGTGTTAATTATGTGTACGAACCGCGAGAGTATAAAGTGTCGTAATGTAGGAACTTTAAGAGGTGATAGAGGGGACTATTTGGAAGAGTTTGAACCCTATATGTCTTAGTCATATCTGTGATAGATTTATTTTTAATTGAGTTTTTCTAAATATTCCAATCCGCACCAAAGATGTACATGAAAAGCTAAATTTTAAACAAACTATTTGTTTAGGCTTGAGATATTATTTATTTCACAATGTGAAGTATCCGTATTGACCAACCTGCGTGGCGACGTCTATGGTCGCCAAAAGATCAAGAAACAAATTTATCTCACTGTCAATGTCAGTGCGTGTCATCGTCGTCCAAGAAAAAATATTATATCGCTTTAAAAATAATAAATAATAATATCTTCAACACCATCATCCGCATAAAATACTACCTACATTTCGTTGTTGTTCCTGTTTCGGTGCCACAGCAGGTTAGTGGAACCTCACATTGTGTTATAAATGTTATCTCTAGTTTATTCTTCTCCGCTCTCTTTTTTTTTCCAAATTTTCTAGGATGCTCACGAACCAGGATTTACAGTCCATTTAAAGCTACACCACATTTTTTGGCCTCCGACCCGGGTATCCTAGTTTTTAGAAAAATCTTTCAAAATTGTCTTTTTTCAAAATTATACCGCCGCATAATCCAGGAGTATTAAAAACCCTGCATTCTTCTTAATAACATAAAACGCATTTATTTTGCGTATTCTCATACCGCGTATTTTGTAATAAAACCGCTTTGAAATTTGAATTCAAGTACTACGAATTTCTGCGTACATTAAGTGTCATTGAATTACTTAGCAGACATCTTTGAATTTATTGTTAAAGTCGACATATTACGACGTTCCGCTCGCATCTATGGCCTTTTACGGTGTAAATGTTATTTTCACGCGCTAGAATCTATTTAATTAGGTTTATTAAACCTTAATAATTATCGATATTCCATCTTTGACATTCTATAAATATGGAAAATTCGGAGATGCAAATTTCGCTTTTAATTAGCAAACGCGATTCGTATTTTGAGCGAATCAGGTCAATTTATGACACCATACCGAAAAGTAAAAGAGAAAAAGCTACTTTGTTTTTGATGAAAGCTCAGCAAATAGATAAGTTACGCGATATGTTTCTCTCAGCGACTCAATTCACGCCCATGCGTTGAACCTAGATCCCGAATATAAAGCGGATTATGAAACATTTTGGGTGTTTGACGATATGTATTGCGCCATTAAAAGTGCGTATAATTCACAGACTTCTGAGCCACAAACGCAAACTATAACGCCGCCATTCAAATTGCCGCAAATTGACATACCTGAATTTCATGGTGATATCCAACAATTTCCGCTTTTTATTGAATCGTTTCGCACTGTTGTGCATGAAAACCCATCGCTAAGGGATGCTGAACGCATTCAATATCTCATATCGAAATTGAAGGGCAAAGCTCAGAGCATTTGCGTTGGGATTGCACCTGCCCCGGAAAACTACAGCGTTTTGTATGATGCGCTCATACAAAAATACGAAGACAAACGCGCCATCGCCGTGAGCTATTTAGAAAACATTATAAATTTGAAGCCTTTAAGTGCAGGCAAAGTAAACGCGACAACTTTAGAAACATTCATCGATCAATTCTCTACATCAGTAGCTGCCTTACGTCAGCTTGACATAAAGTTGTTGGTTGATTTTGTGTTCATACATCTAGCGCAGCGTAAGCTAGATTCTGATACATCGCGAGCCTTTGAAATATCTCTTGGTAATAAATCGGCATTTCCAAAATACGACGACTTCGTAAACTTCGTTCGCAATCAAACTAAAATATTGCAGAGAACCGCATCAAATACGTCGTCATCGTCGCCGTATACAAGTCGCACTGTTCGCAATGAACCTTCATCTACACGCACGCATCATGCACATACAAGCATGCAAACATTTCATGTGAACAATAACACCTCTGATCAAGCCTGTAGCTACTGTAATAGTAAAGGACACGCACATTTGTATCAATGCGAGCCGTTTTTGAAATTATCACCGCTTGACAAGTAATAACGTCATAAAGAAATGCAACGGCTGTGTGAATTGCTTAAGTCTTCGTCATACATGGTCGATGTGCAAGTCAAATACGACTTGTAAATATTGCAGCAAGTCTCATCACAGTCTCTTATGCAGAAATGAGAATTCGAATGGATCAAATTATTCACAAAATTCTGGCAATTGGTATAATACTCAAGCTCCATCGCGAGTTCTCGCTTCCGCGCCACCGCGCACCGCACCACCGCGTCCGCCACCCGCGCCCTCTACCTCTGCACATCCAAGCGCCCCGGCCGTTCCTCGTAATGACAATTAATTCAGTAAAATTAGCTGAAAATTTGGCAAAATGAAAGGACAACTTTTATCTATCAGGATATGTAGGTTATAGAGCCAAGTTTAATTTTATCTACTCTCCCCCCCTCTCAGGGGTGAGCGTCACCCCCCCGCGCCCTCGAATGTGTCCCGGAGCGCGGTATTTTCCACTTTAGAAGAAAACCGTGTACGATACATACAAAGTGTATAAGAACGAAGTAATCCTGATTAAATTTACTATAAACCTTTCATACATACAAAAGCGATAGCACTTATACAATCAGCGCAATCTGTTACCAAATACTAACGTTTTTAATTCTTGATCTTTTTTTTCTGCTAAAAGGTTAGTTATCTCAAAAACTGCACACTTCTCGGCCAAAATATGTATGACAAAAGTAAAGAATGGACAATGTTCTTTCTAAAAATGTATAATTTATTTCTGTTACTCTTTAATTTACCGTTGCAATGCTATTTTTAAAATTTAAGTCATTTGGCCATTATGCGAAATATAAATATTCGTACTAGTTAAACGGTGTTACTGGCAATGCCATAGACTTCTTATATGTTTTTCTGTAATCTACAAGTATTGAACTATATTCTGTATTTTTTTTTTTTTAGCCTCACTATTTTAGGAAATAAGGGGTGTGTGGGGAAATCGTCAAGTTTTGCTCATTTTCGTAAATAACTTCAAAACCGTTTAATTTAGAATTATATAATACATATATTTGAGATGTTCATAATGTACCCTTTCATTTGATATGTCACACGATATACTATGCCATTTTTTTTTCTATTTTGCCCCCTAAACTGGCCCTCATGTCAAAATTTATTTATTTGCGTTACGTTACGTTACACGTCCATGTTTGGGTCATCAATTTACATGCGTGTACAAAATTTCAACTCAATCGGTCCAGTAGTTTCGGAGCAAATTGGCTATGACCGACGGACGGACTGACACAGACACACGAGGGATCCTACTATAATCATAGCGAATTTTCTCCGAAACTACTGGACCGATTGAGTTGAAATTTTGTACACGTATGTAAATTGATGACCCAAACATGGACATGTAACGTAACGTAACGCAAATAAATAAATTTTGACATGAGGGCCAGTTTAGGGGGCAATATAGAAAAAAAATGGCATAGTATATCGTGTGACATATCAAATGAAAGGGTACATTGTGAACAACTCAAATATATGTATTATATAATTCTAAATTAAACGGGTTTGAAGTGATTTACGAAAATGAGCAAAACTTGACGATTCCCACACCCCCACCCCCCCCCTTATTTCCTAAAATAGTGAGGCTAAAAAAAAAAAAATACAGAATATAGTTCAATACTTGTAGATTACAGAAAAACATATAAGAAGTCTATGGCATTGCAAGTAACACCGTTTAACTAGTACGAATATTTATATTTCGCATAATGGCCAAATGACTTAAATTTTAAAAATAGCATTGCAACGGTAAATTAAAGAGTGACAGAAATAAATTATACATTTTTAGAAAGAACATTGTCCATTCTTTACTTTTGTCATACATATTTTGACCGAGAAGTGTGCAGTTTTTGAGATAACTAACCTTTTAGCAGAAAAAAAAGATCAATAATTAAAAACGTTAGTATTTGGTAACAGATTGCGCTGATTGTATAAGTGCTATCGCTTTTGTATGTATGAAAGGTTTATAGTAAATTTATTCAGGATTACTTCGTTATTATACACTTTGTATGTATCGTACACGGTTTTCTTCTAAAGTGGAAAATACCGCGCTCCGGGACACATTCGAGGGCGCGGGGGGGTGACGCCCAACCCTGAGAGGGGGGGAGAGTAGATAAAATTAAACTTGGCTCTATAACCTACATATCCTGATAGATATAAGTTGTCCTTTCATTTTGCCAAATTTTCCATATATTACAATCTAATTTTCTTGGATTAAATAACATGTCAAAGAGTTTTTCTGGCACTGCTATGAGTCAACAGAATTCTCGGAAAACCGTTGTTTTGGGCACTGCTATTGCTCAAGTATTAGATGCGTATGGCAATCGCCGAGATATAAGAATCTTGGTTGATATGGGTTCGCAAAACCATTTCATCACGTCACGTTGTGCATGTACTTTGGGCTTAAATATCGCACCTGATAGCAATAATACATTGGTCCATGGCATTGGAGTAAGTTCTCAGCCAATTAAAGGGACGTCAAACATAACTTTGTACTCACCCTGTGATCAAACGTTCAAACTTGATTTGCAGGCATTGGTGATTGACAAGATTTCAGGGAATCTTCCTGAATGTCAGATTGATACTGCCGCGTTGGATTATTTGAAAAATATCCAACTTAGTGATACCCAATGGTATATGCCGGGTAAAGTTGATTTACTGTTGGGAGCTGAAGATTTCATAAAGTGCGTCTTGAAGAACGACCGCATCATCGGACCATCAGGTTATCCTGATGCAATTGAAACGGTTTTCGGATATGTCATTTCCGGTTCCGCTTTCACGGTTAATCAGCAACCGCGTACTCGTAATAACTTTTTTGTCACTTCTGAAAATGTTGACAACCTTCTTAACAAGTTTTGGGAGATTGAAGAAGTTCCCATCCGCAAGCACTTATCTGCCGATGAAAAGGCATGTGAGCAGATTTATGTACAGCAAATGACACGTGACAGTTCTGGTCGTTATGTGGTACCTTTACCATTTTGCCGTGATCCGCAGGATTTAGGGGATTCTTTGTCTACAGCAATGCGTAGATACAACGCCCTGGAGAGACGATTTAAACGGGATAATATATTACATAAACAATACGATGAAATCATACGCGACTACTTGACGAAGGAATATATTTCCGTAGTGAAAGATCTGGATGCCGATTCCAGCTCGTATATTATACCGCATCATCCCGTTGTCCGCGATGACAGGTTAACAACCAAGGTACGACTTGTTTTGGATGCAAGCGCCACCACATCAACAAATGTGTCGTTGAATGACTGCCTGCACACTGGCCCTAACCTGCAGTCAGATCTGCTAACGATCATTTTCCATTTCCGATTGTTTCCTGTAGCTATAACTGCAGATATACGCCAAATGTATTTGAGGATACTGGTGTCACCCGAATTTCACCGCTACCTTCGCATATTATACCGTTTCTCTGAAGAGGTCGAACCGCAAATGTATGAATACAACCGCATCTGTTTTGGGCTAAAATGCAGTCCTTATCTTGCAATGCGCACTATAAAGCAGCTACTTATTGATGAAGGGTCCGCTTACCCTGCCGCATCTGCAATAGTATCCCGCAACTTATACATGGACGATTTAGGGACGTCTGTGATGGACGACGCCACTGCAATTGAACTGTCCCGCGATTTGATTGACCTTTTCTTAAAGGCTGGTCTAGAGTTGGTTAAATTCTCTAGCAACTCACGCGCACTACTGGAAACTATTCCTGAAGAGCATCGATTGACAGCTTCGGTTGACATCTCAGAGACCGATGAATTGAAGATCTTAGGATTACGCTGGTGTCCTTTAGAAGATCAGTTTTCCATTACTGTAAATTTGGACCCGCATAACATCGTAACAAAACGAACTATTTTGTCTACGATCGCCAAACTTTGGGATTTAGTGGGTATTGCAGCACCGATTGTTCTGCATGCGAAATTACTCATCAAGTCTCTCTGGTTGCTGAAAATGGATTGGGATGACCAACCACCCGCATCTATATGTAAACAATGGTTGCAGTTCAAATCTGAACTTCCGCTCTTACAAGAACTCAGAATCCCGCGTCATTTGGGAATCAACGCACATGATTGTGTTATTACCCTTGTAGGTTTCTCAGATTCTAGCACTGCTGCATATGGAGCTGTAGTATATATGTGTGTGTCACATTCAAGCTTTGCGCACAACATTGTGAATATTGTGTGTGCAAAATCAAAGGTATCTCCTGTGAAGGTACAAACATTGGCTAGGCTCGAACTATGCGCCGCTTTGCTGTTAGCCAAACTCTTACGTTATGTTTCTGACAATATGTCAGATAAATGTCACATTTCAAATGTGTATGCTTTTACGGATTCTAGTGTAACCTTGCAATGGATACACTCATCGCCGCAACGATTTAATGTATTCGTTAGCAACCGTATAGCTCAAATAAATGACTATTTGCCCGCGTCGCATTTCTACCATGTCTCTGGTAAAGAAAATCCGAGCGATTGTTTATCTCGTGGACTTACCCCAAAACAGTTGATTGACCATCCGCTTTGGCTTCATGGTCCCGCATGGGTCAAACAACCCATTACTGAATGGCCTCTAGACCATTTTGTATTTGACGATCAGGTTAATCCACCTGAAGTTAAAGCCAAACCGCAGGTGTTCTTGACTACAGAGAAAGAAAAATCGTTTTTACACGAATTGGCATCGCGATTCTCCTCGTGGAGTAAATTTCTTCGTGTCATTGTGTATATTTTGCGCTTTGTCAAGAAATTGAAGCGATCAGATTGTGTTTCGCCTTCGGACGTTCAAATTGCCGAAGATACTGTTCTCAAAAAAGTTCAATCTTTTCACTTTGGTGAAGATATCAATGACATTTTAAATAATAAAGCACCGTCTAAACGCATGCGCAAATTACTTCCTTTCATGAAAGATGGTCTTCTGCTTGTTGGCGGTCGATTAAATAAATCTGAACTTGATTATTTTGCAAAGCATCCAATTGTGCTGCCTAATAACGACCATGTTGTTAATTTAATAATTGATGCGTATCATAGAAAATATTTACATGTTGGTCCAAATCTGCTGGTGTCGTTGTTGCGACATAAGTATTGGATTATTTCTGGTAGAAACCTTGTACGCAAACGCTTTCAAATGTGTGTTCAATGTTTTAAAGTTGATCCAAAGGTTGAACCACCGCTAATGGCTGATTTACCGACTTGCCGCGTAACAGAAGCAAAATCATTTTTGCATACTGGCGTAGATTATGCTGGTCCTTTACCGATTCTACTGAGTCGTTATAGAGGAGCAAGACAGCAAAAGGCGTACATTTGCCTTTTCATTTGTCTTGTTACACGCGCAGTTCATATTGAACTTGCGGTAGATCTTAGTACTGCTGCTTTCATTAACGCGTTCAAACGTTTCATTTCCCGCCGAGGTACCTGTTTATACATGTACTCAGACAATGGTACTAATTTCCTCGGTGCAAAATCTTATTTTGATGAGTTGTCTAAAATGGTAAATTCTAAAACCTATAAGACTGCATTGTCTGACGAACTCCTTCAAGAAGGTATCACTTGGAGCTTTAATCCACCGAGCGCACCACACTTTGGTGGCTCATGGGAATCAAATATACGCAGTACTAAATTGCATTTAAAACGCGCGATTGGAGATCAACTGCTGACTTACGAGGAGATGACAACTGTTTTGACGCAAATAGAAGCCGTCTTGAATTCACGACCTTTAACTCTGCTGAATGCAGATCCTTCCGAACCTACTGCATTAACCCCATCACATTTTTTAACACTCGGTCCATTAAATTCATTATTTATCGCAGATGTATCGAACGTTTCGACTAATTTAATAAAACGCAAATACTTACTTGATAAAATTATAGAATCCTTTTGGAAACGTTGGAGGACTGAATATTTGCATACTCTCCAGATGCGTCAAAAATGGAATACTACAACTAAACCTGTAACTAAAGGGACTATTGTCTTACTGAACATAGATAATGTTCCACCATTAAAATGGCCATTAGGTGTGATCGAAAATGTCTTTCCTGGTAAAGATGGTGTTATTCGGGTTGTATATGTACGCACTAATTCAGGTACTTATCAAAGGCCTGTGGTAAAAGTTTCGCCTTTACCACTTCAATAGACATTGTTTATTTATATGTCACATAAGTTTCCTTGTGACATTCTTAAGAAGTTCATTCTTTATTTTAATTTTCTTTTCGCGTGATTATTCTTTATCATTCTTATGCTCTTTGTTTAGTAGAAGAACAAAGAGATGTTTGTCCTTCTAGGCGGGGGGAATGTTTAGGCTTGAGATTTTATTTATTTCACAATGTGAAGTATCCGCATTGACCAACCTGCGTGGCGACGTCTATGGTCGCCAAAAGATCAAGAAACAAATTTATCTCACTGTCAATGTCAGTGCGTGTCGTCGTCGTCCAAGAAAAAATATTATATCGCTTTAAAAATAATAAATAATAATATCTTCAACACCATCATCCGCATAAAATACTACCTACATTTCGTTGTTGTTCCTGTTTCGGTGCCACAGCAGGTTAGTGGAACCTCACATTGTGTTATAAATGTTATCTCTAGTTTATTCTTCTCCGCTCTCTTTTTTTTTCCAAATTTTCTAGGATGCCCACGAACCAGGATTTACAGTCCATTTAAAGCTACACCACTATTAATTAAATCAATCAAGACCAAACCAGCCTGATTCTTCGTATCTTTTACCCGGAAAACAATCTCTAATATTGTTGGATGGCTTGAACAATAGTATTAGATAAGCGATTGATTTAGTCTATTTTTACCCAACTATATCATAGCAAACGGAGTTATAATTTATGCTAAAGGCTATTTATCGCCAATTCCACAATGTCTGAATCAGAATCAGAATCAGACATTTATTTGTAAACATAGGTACATTAATACAAACAGGTCTTACATTTAATAAAAACAGTATCACCATGTCTAGCCGTTAGGCATACAAATATTTCAAGTCAAATGGAGCATACAGTATATTACTTAAAGTTGTTTTATCTATATAAATAAAATTAAAATTCAAAATCGGATAAGTTGTATTCTCCTACTGAATAATATGCTCTATTTACTAAAAGCGCAAATAAGCTTTTTTTTTAATCTACAGTATCGTCTATCGTCTAGACACATATTTTGGCAATTTATTGTAGATTCTAGGTGCCATTCCAAAGACACTTTTGGAGAGAAGAGCGGTTTTAGTAGGCTGAATTTGGATCTTATTACATCGGCGAGCACTGCTAACGTTAAGGAATTGGTTGGTATTTATGTTGTTTTTCACATAGAATGCGGTTTCATAAATAATAATAATAATAATAATAATAAATTCTTTATTTCAGATATTAAATCCATAGTTATTAGTATTTCTTACATCTAGATTAGTAACAAAATTAATGGGGCAACAATAAGTAACATTAACAAAATTACATTAATCTACTTATATTACATATTGGGCTACGCCCTTTATTTGCCCTACCCAAAACCTAAAAATATCACCATAATACCTGGTAGCAATCTCCGCCAGTATGGTGTTGGCGCTATCTCTGACCCGATTCAGCAACGATGCAATTTTCTTTCTAATAATGGCCTCAAAAGTGTCAATGTTCGCCTTAGTGAACATTCCTGAGGCACTACACCTCCTAGGCAAACCCATCAACCTTAGAATAATAACGCCTAGAATGATAGTTTCAAACGGCCGAAGCGTCGCACGTGAGGCATAAAATGGATTCATGTAGTTGTGAACAACTCGTATTTAAACGCGCCGATACGCACACAAAGACACCAACAATGTTGCAAGCGCAATCATATTCCCCTGAAATTGGGGGAAGTACAATAAATACTCTTGCCAGTGGTGATTGGTTACTTTCAAAATTTTAATTGAATCTTAGACCTGTTGCTGAGTTCAAACATCATTAAATACATTAACCAAAAGCTTTTTATTTATTATATTAATTTACCATGTCAGTTATGATGTAGGTATAATCAAATCTTAATATGCAATAGAGCAAATCCTGAAACGGCCTGAAATGACTTTATAGCTAGCTAAAAACGATTCTAAATCACTCAGATTGACGTTTGAAGTTAATCCACCGGCTTAAATGTTAATCCATAATCCACACAACTACTCTGACACAAAAAAAAAAACTACAGTGTCAAAAAAAATAGACATGATTTTACAACTGACTTTACTTTTATTTGCACAGTCGTCAATTCATTATTATTATTATTTATTTCTTTATTAATTTTACAACAAAGATTACATATAATCTAAAGCCCTGCGAAATTTGATTCGAAATCATCAAGACATTTGTAAAGAGCCTTAACACGCCGTGTTTTTGTGTAATTTAGGAGCTTCTATGGCCTCCTTCCGTCCTCATCATCAGACCAGCTTGGGAGTACCATAATAATGCATTGTCACCTGACTGAACGGGTGTACAAAATTTAAACTCGATTCTAATTTGAATTGCAAGATTTGACCCAGACATACTCAAACATACACGGCAAGTCAAATTAAAGCTTGATAAAAATCACGTGATTTATCTTCTTCGTCTAATCCTATTTGTATTTTAAATTATAGGGCGGAATAAATAAGTCAGTATATTATTAGGACATAATTATGGGTAAATAATTTCGTTACACTGGTAACAACACTACGTGGTCATGCCGCTTATAGAAAATATGAAATTTTGATTACTGTTTTACGTAAAAATACATGTTAAAGAATAATATTTACGAGTGAAATGTTATCTTAGCATGTTTATCCTTTTTATCAGATGCATTGTGACACCCTATCCTTGCACAAATCGTCATAATAATTGAAAATGTGGGAGCTCTTTACTCCTGTCACGCGACCTTGCAACTGACAAGCCGATCGGCGCTTTTAGCCATTTCTGGCTTACTTTTAGTGGCCTCACCGTTGCGCGTGAACTGGGTTTCTAGGCGTTATTATTCTAAGCCATCAACATTCTGAAGCCATTATTATATTGGACTCGTAGGGCGCTGTAGGCCCGTTTCGTGTAATGAACCCAAAGGCTGCCCGAGTAGAATGATTGACTGTAAGCTTTAAATAGAGTAATTTTTACGTCATTCGTACATCGGGCAAACCTACGTGTAAGCATATTA
Source organism: Apotomis turbidana (assembly GCA_905147355.2). Taxonomy (NCBI): domain Eukaryota; kingdom Metazoa; phylum Arthropoda; class Insecta; order Lepidoptera; family Tortricidae; genus Apotomis; species Apotomis turbidana. The sequence goes on from LR990307.1 coordinate 8,496,370, forward strand.
CTACGAACCGCCAGCGCCCTACGCTCCCGCTCAATATCGGCATCATCATTTAAGCCACTTGTCACAATGTGGCCAAGATATTTCACCTTATCAACTACGTTTAGCGAAGAGCCATTGAGCTTAAGTGAGGGCACATAGTCTGGTTTAATTTTTCCCGCATTAAATATTAATACCTCACTTTTCTTCGGATTATAAACCAGCCCATGCGCTAAGGCATATGCCTCACACGTAGCCAACAGTTGTTCAAGAGCGCTGACAGCTGGGCTAAGCAGTACCATATCATCGGCATAGCTAATGTTATTTACGCAAGTGCTGCCAACATAGCAACCAGCATGCATGCTGCTAAGCCCACCTATCAGCTCATTAATATAAAGGTTGAACAACCTTGGAGACGTGATTCCACCCTGTCTCACACCACATTCCAATTTAAACTCACTAGATAGAGTGCCGGCCCATCGTACCTGATTAATCTGACCACCGTACCAGAACCTAAATATGTCCACACACTCTACAGGTACACCTGTCTCCCTGAGTTTCTTCCAAAGCAGATCATAGTTTACGCGATCAAATGCTTTTGATAGGTCCAGGAAACAGGCGTATACTGGAGTTTTTCTTTTAGTGTAATACCCGACAGTATGCTTCAAGCAGAGTATCGCACTTTCAGTAGACAGCCCAGCCCTGAACCCGAACTGGGCGTCATGCAACTTCAAGTGCTTTACAAGTATACTATCAAGCATACTGTCGAGTATTTTAGCCACAGTAGTGGCAAGAGAGATGGGACGGTAGTTAGAAGAATCAGACAGATCATCCGTCTTATTCTTTACCACAGGCACAACAACGGTCCTCATGAGGTCTATAGGTAGATAAGAGTGACACACGCATAGGTTGAATAGCATAGAGAGCACTCGAGGTAAGTGAACCCCCGCATACTTGAAATGCTCTATACTTAGGCCGTCATGACCAGGCGACCTACCACTCTGCATTTTATCTATAACAGACTTAACGTCCTTCGCCACAAAATGGGTATTTCGCCCGTCCCTTACGGTCCCCTCATCATGCCCCAACCCTGGCGTGCATCCCCCAGGTAAAAGCGACTTTACACCAAAATTATTTTTGAAAAGCTCCGCTATATCCCTGGGCTCACTCTTGTCCTCTACACTAACAGGTAGGCCAGGTCGCAAATTCAACTTCTGGGTCCCCTTCCAAAAGTCCTTAAATTTCTTGCTATTATGGGCCATAGCTATTTTGTCCAGGCACGGTAATGTAAGCATGTTTAGCCTAATGAAATGCGGTTTACATGATTCGGTTTGCGGTATCCTACATACTGAGCCTTGAAAGCTAATTCTTGGTCAGTGGAATTCCCCCAGAACATGACTCCATATCTTAAAGTTGATGTGACATACGAATGATAAGCGGTTAGTACTGCTGATTGATTAACTATTTAATTTACATTATATAGTGCATATGAACATTTGTTAAGTTTATTACATACAATGTCAATATGATCTTTCCAATTCAACTTATAATCTAAACTTAATCCTAGCAATTTCATCAGATCTGTGTGATCGATTAGTGTGCACAACCGTGCCAGTTCTGGTTCAGTTTCAAAATAAAACTACAGTTACTACTTAACACGCTGTATTCTGCTTTCAAAAAAAACCACACCAAACAAAATTTTACAAAAGGTCTTGTATAATCTACATCGACATCTCGTTAGCGCGATGCAGCGGCCGATACACTGCCATCTATTGGCGGATAGTAGTACTAAATTAAATGTATTGCGTCTTATGAGATCTGCGTCGACATATCGATAGCGCGATGCAGCGGTCGGTACAGCGCCATCTAGCGACGGATATTAAGACGATATTTAACATACCGCCCACCAAGGACACAATGTCCTTCATAATCATGGCCGCCCACCGTGAAGGTTCTTATCGAATACGAATCTTGGCAAGATCACAGCGCACACTGATACCATTCAAAATTACAAAATTTTAATCTTTCCTAGTTACGATTATAAACAATATTTTAACCAGTACATGCATAGACTTATTTAAGCGTTAATTACAATAAAAACATTTTTATTTTCTTTTTTACTTGAAGACAAATGTTAGACAGTAACAGGCAATATACAAAGTTTCGAAGTAGGACGCTTTATAATGGAATTACCACACTTCAATGAGACAACACGAGTAATGTTATCAACGCCTGGATGCTTTTGAACTATTCTGCCAAACAACCATTTTGTTGGAGGTAAATCATCTTCGCGAACCAAAATGACGTCACCAACCTCTGGTTCGGGGGTTTTATAAGCCCATTTATATCTGTGCAGAAGATGAACTAAGTATTCGTTTGACCATCGTCGCCAAAAGCATTGCAGCATCCTCTGAGTCAATTGCCAACGTTTCAATGTCCCCATGTTTGCCTTTTCATAGTTTATTTCAGGTATTGTGACAAGAGGTTCACCCACTAAAAAGTGACCCGGAGTTAAAGGACTTGGTTCACCAGGACTATCAGGTAACGTTGACAGCGGTCGAGAATTGAGACAAGCTTCTATTTGACAAAGTAGTGTAGCCATTTCTTCGTAAGTTAAAGTTGCCTCACCGATTACTCGTTTTATATGAAACTTTGTAGATTTTATTCCCGCCTCCCATAGTCCGCCAAAATTAGGCGCTCTCGGAGGTATGAAATGCCAGGTGGTTCCATTTGTGGACAATGCTTCCGCTATTTCCTTAACCATAGCGGATTTTTGCGAATGAAATAATTCTCTCAGTTCCCTAGATGCGCCCACGAAATTCGTACCATTGTCACTGTAAAGCTCCAAGCAGTGGCCACGCCTTGATACGAAACGCTTGAATGTCTCTAAGAAGCCTCGGGACGTCAAGTCGCTAACAACATCCAAGTGCACAGCCTTCGTCACCATACATACAAAGAGACATATGTAGCCTTTATGGGATTTGTGACCCCTCCCCTTAGATGTTCTCAAATTGATAGGACCAGCGTAATCGACACCGCTCCGACAAAATGCTCTTGCTGGGGTGACCCGTGCTGGTGGCAATGAACCCATCAGTTGATTTTGTATATTCGCCCGATTTCTTACACATGAGATACATTTATGAACATGATGTTTCACCATATTTTTTGCACCAATGATACAATATGTAGTTCTCAGGTAATTAAGCATTAGCTGTGCTCCACCATGAAGGGTTTTCTTATGCGCGTCAGCTACTAACAACCTTGATAGTGGTGAGCTGTGAGGTAACAGGACTGGGTGCTTAACATTTTCCGACTCATTTGATTCTGCTAATCTACCTCCCACTCGAAGTAATCCATTGGCGTCCACAAATGGAGTTAACGTCCAAATTTTAGACGATTTATTTATTAGTCGACCATATTTCCTAATCTCAGCTAATTCATGTTTAAATTCATGGGTTTGAGCTATCTTAATGCAAGTATTTAGAGCTTCGTTTAATTCTAGTGTGTCCAAACATATACTTCTCTCCTTTGAGTGATCAGGATTTGAAACTCTGGCTCCGAGGAATCGTCTGCAATAAGCAATGACGCGTATTAACTTCTGCAGCGAGGAATATCTGTGCAATACACAATCATGAACGGTACTGCAATGTGATTTTGTGGATTTTTCTACAAGGGTTTCGTTGTCTTTTAACCTTGTGTATATAATAACTTTACTATGTAAAAATTTTGGACCGTTCTTCCATAATGAGTTGAGCATCAGATCTGCAGGCCGAATACCACGCGAAGCGCAATCCGCCGGGTTCTCCTTCGTGGAAACATGTGACCATTGGGAGGGTTCAAGCAGGGACAATATCTCAGAAACCCTATTTGCAACAAATGTTTTCCAACAGCTGGGATGCTTATTCAACCACGCAAGAACGACCGTCGAATCTGTCCAAGCCTTTATATTTTCCCTTGGTATATCCAAAACCTCTGAAACTTCAGTTAACAATTTAGCTAAAAGCAATGCGCCGCATAATTCCAATCGGGGTATGCTGACCTGTTTAACAGGTGCCACCCTGGTCTTGGCTGCGATCAAGTGAACGCTAATATTTCCAGAGGCGCTAACTACCCGAAGATAAACTGAAGCTGCAAACGCCAAGTGAGATGCATCCGAAAATCCGTGCAGTTCCATCCCTTCATCATCTTGCTGAGTGTTAAGCCAACGAGGGATGACAAAGTTTGTGAGTTGGTTTAGTTCTTCTCGGTAAGTATACCAATCATGTAATATATCCTTTGTTGGCTCTTCATCCCATCCTGTACCCGCTATCCATAAACGCTGTATAAATATTTTAGCTTTTATAACACAGGGTGCAATCCAGCCCAATGGATCAAACAGGCGAGCTACGTCTGATATAATTTTCCTTTTTGTTACAGGTGCAGATACAGGGGGCAGTTTAACAGAATACTGAAATTCATCCTTCTTTTTGTTCCAGGTAAGTCCCAAAATTTTTACAATATTATCATTTTTAATTTCCAGGTTTCGTTCTTCAGTTACAATTCCATCTTCATTTTCTATTGTACGAATTTCATTTTGCAGCTGTTCTTTGTTACTGGCCCATTTTTGTAAAATGAAACCTCCTTTCTTCAACAACATTCCCATCTCCTTATAAAGTTCTATTCCTTCTTGGATAGTCTCACATCCTGTCATTAGATCATCCATATAAAATCCTCGAGCTACTCTTTTTGCTGCGGACGGGTATTCATTGATGTGGTCAATGGCAACCTGATTAAGTGCCTTAACAGCAAGGTAAGGCGCTGACGCCGTTCCGAAGGTAACGGTTAATAATTTGTAATCCTGTATTTCATCTGTTGAATTATCTCTCCAAACAATACGTTGACAATCAGCATCTTCGTCAGTAACTCGCACCATGCGATACATCTTCACGATGTCTGCAATCAGACATACGGGATATATCCTCCATTGCATTATAAGGTGACGTAACTCTGGTTGTAGAGTAGGCCCAATCATTAAACAATCGTTTAACGATGTACCTCTTTCATTTTTACACGAGGCGTCAAAGACCACCCTAACTTTACTTGTCGATTTATCCTCTCTAATGACAGCGTGATGTGGCAAATAAACTGCGTGGTCTTTGCTTCTATCGGAGTTAGAAACTTGCGTCATATGATTTAAATGTAAGTATTCTTTAATTACTGCTGTATACCTTTGTTTAAATACCTCATCTTTATGGAATTTTCTTTCCAGCGATGTTAACCTTTTGATCGCTATTTCTCTCGAGTGTCCTCCCTTGCAGAGTGGATTTTCGTCGCGAAAAGGCAACTTAACTACATATCTACCGGTTTCATCTCTCTGCGTGGTAGATGCGAAAATATCTTCACAACGCTGCTCTTCTATCGTAAGCATTTTTGAATTTAATAAAGGTTCTGATTCCATTTCCCAAAACCGTTTTATTTCGTTATCGATATCAACCTGTGCATGTAATACCACTTCTCTTTCAGCTGAACCAGCAGAGCCTACTCGTCCAGATAAAATCCACCCTAAACTGGTGCTTTGTGCAAGCGGAGTTCCTATAGGACCTTTTTTAACACCTTCCTTTAATATCTGACCATAGACTTCAGCTCCCAACAACATATCTATTTTGTTAGGTGTACCATATCCAGGATCGGCAAGAATCATCTTATGTAGTTCAACCCATTCTATTGTGTTTACCCTGCGTGCTGGAAGATAAGTGGTGATATTTGGTAGGACATACGCTTTCAATTCTATTTCAAAATCCGGATCCGTAAGGGACCGAATCTTCAACTTTACCATGTACCTTGACATAACGTTTTGTTCCCCACCTAAACCAGATATAATACCAGAACTCGGAATTTTCTTCAAACCAAGTCCTTGAACAGTAGCCTCGGTCACAAACGAAGCTTGGGACCCTTGATCCAACAAAGCTCTATAAACTTGGAATAGACCCGTTTTAGATTCAGCTTTAACTAGAGCCGTCGCCAGTAGAATTTGATGCTCAACTCTACCTTTAGCAAACAAGGTTACTGGCGATGCCATGTGATCTGTTTTACTACCTGACTCGTTCCCTGATTCATCAACTTCTTCGGAGGATGCTGCATCTGCTTGATCTACGTGCCCAAAATGTGCAGATGACGTTTGAACACCCTTTGGATGAAGTAATGAATGATGTCGTTTATTACAAATACGACAATTAATGGTTTTTTGGCAGAACCGTACTGAGTGATTTGCACCTAAACAGTTATAACAAATACGATTATTAGATACAAACTCGTGTCTTTTCTCGTATTCTTCTGCGGCGAACTTTTTGCAAAAGCACAGTTTATGATTATCCCCACAAAATTCACAAACAATCTGAGACCCATCACTGACATAAAAAGTTTTAGAACCATTGGCATTTGAGGTTGGTGGTTTGACATATAAATTTCTCCCTTTATAACTAGGCTCGATAAACTCAAGAGCTCGATATCTACTAGTTAAAAAATCTTTAAATTGGTTGAATGTAGGTAAGTCATTTGCACATACATTTGATGTTACATGCAATTCCCATTGTTTGCGAGATTCAGCATCTAATTTAGCTGATAGCAGATATATAACAATAATATCCCAATTTGACACATCTATACCTAAATTCGTCAACGCACTCAAACAATCAGAAGACGTGTCCAATAGTTCTCTTAAATAACTTGCTGATTCTGAATTAGCATTTCGCTGACCCAACAAACGTTTCAGAATGCAATGAGATAAATATTTTTTATTACTATACCTATCTTCTAATTGTTTCCAGCAACTAGCATAATTCGCATCAGATACCGGTGTATGCCTAACAAGCTGCTCAGCTTCCCCAGTCAAGTATCCCTTGAGATAATGCAACTTCTGAACGTTATCTAAAGCCTTGTTGTTGTGTATCATAGAAACGAACAAATCTCGGAATGTTGTCCACTCTGTATACTTGCCTGAGAAACTGGGTATACATATCTTTGGCAACCTAATATAGCTCGGTTCACTATTGCAAATAGTACTTTCAGGTTTCTTGCTAACGCTCTGTGCCATCTGGGACAAAATAGCCCTTAGTTCACATTTATATTCCATGTAAACATTTTCAGTTTCATCAAAAATATTTTCTTTTACATAATTTTGCTCTCGCAACGTTGCTCGGTTTACTGTTTGCAAAATTTCCTTATGACCGACTCTAAATTCTGTCCACATCTGTTCCAATAATTCTAACCTTCCCTCAGCATATACCGGAGTAATTCTTTCTTTAGGCGATTTTTTAAAGTTTTTTCGCGCTTTAGTAATACGTTCAGAGAGGTCATCTTGATATAAAATGAGTGCTTCCATAATGAATAAACTTTAACAGATGTCAACAAAATTATTATTATTATTCAATTACCTGCACCAATTGATGTGTATATTACTAAATAAATAAACCTTAAACAATTGCAAGTGTTCAAATTTCAATTTATAATTAAACTAAATTAAGACAAATTAAGTTCGCTTAGAAAATTTACAAGTCCTTAGTAGTTGCAAAAATTATAAGTGTTAAACAATTCCGAAACAAAATACAAGTCTTTTTAAGTTGTACTTCTGGGTGAAATCGGGCATAGATTCCCCGTACCTCCGTTTTCTCTACAACTATTCTAAGTCCTAAATTTAAAGTTAATAAAATTTTCTAAGTTAATATTAGTGTACTAAACTTAAATTATTAGAGTCCAAATTCACTAGATATTAAGTAGCAATTTGCTTGACAAGATTTCACCAAATGTTTAAGTTTTGATCTTCACTGTTATAAGATTCAATTTTGCGTAGCAATTTAATAAAGATTGTACTCACGGATTCACTTCGGTTATCACTCACACCAGTAAACTATCCATTCGTGACGTTTGAGCTTCTTCCCGCTGACCTCCTGGGTGGCTGCACCTTTACCGCACAGCCGGTGACTCAGCTTGGCGACCACTAGATGGCGCCACTGATGCTGCTTCACCGCTATTCCTTCGTATCCCTCTGAACAGCAATCCACTGCTACTATGGGAACGATGCGAGAAGTAGTCTCGAACACACTGGACTGACTGAATGCGCCACTAGCGCCAATATCGTCCGGTTCGATGGAACATGTGCACAACCGTGCCAGTTCTGGTTCAGTTTCAAAATAAAACTACAGTTACTACTTAACACGCTGTATTCTGCTTTCAAAAAAAACCACACCAAACAAAATTTTACAAAAGGTCTTGTATAATCTACATCGACATCTCGTTAGCGCGATGCAGCGGCCGATACACTGCCATCTATTGGCGGATAGTAGTACTAAATTAAATGTATTGCGTCTTATGAGATCTGCGTCGACATATCGATAGCGCGATGCAGCGGTCGGTACAGCGCCATCTAGCGACGGATATTAAGACGATATTTAACAATTAGGTGTTCCCTATATGACACAGCGAGGTTTGGTGTTTTGTCCACTCTCTGCTTAATGCTCATGACTTTTGTTTTATTTAAATTTACATGTAAAATTGTCCTTATTCAACCAATCAATTACTGTCTCAAGTGTTTTGTTAATACTGATCTGATCTGTAATGAAAGTGGGTCACTTCCTGTAAATATTATTGTGCTGTCATCAGCAAAGACGACGAAAGTTTTCAATCAGTGCGTCCTACCCGTAATGACATACGGTGCCGAGACGTGGACACTCACGGTCGGGCTGGTCCACAAATTAAAGTCGCTCAGAGAGCTATGGAAAGGGCAATGCTCGGAGTTTCTTTGAAGGATCGAATTCGGAACGAAGTGATCCGCCAGAGAACCAAAGTTACCGACATAGCTTACCGTATTAGTAATTTGAGGTGGCAGTGGGCTGGCCATATTAGCGCTGTGACCCACCACTCTAAGTTTGGGCTGTAGTAGACATTTCAAGTCTTTCCTTATTTTACTTTCCCGTATTTCCTTGTCTTCGACTGTTTCAATCTTGAACAAATTTCCCACGAGATCCGTATCTAGGATCAAGATGTAGAAACAGGGAACAGTAAGTATTTGTAGCCTCTGGAAATGTTCTACACATGATTCTGAGTGTGGTATACGCACTATTATTCTTATTGGCATCCGAGGCATCAGACTAGAAGTTCAAACATCAATTGAGAAACTTTTTATTCGATAATCCATTATACTCAGTAAATGAGTACATGGATAAATAATTTATATTTCATTTTATTTTGTTTTTTGTTTCTTATATTTTTTTTTATATTGTTTTTATATTGTAATGGTGCATCCACAGCAGTGAATACCATTTTTATATTTTGCTCCTTCAGATACTCTTTAAATTCTTTAGAATTTATACCCGGGTATTGGTCAGTTAATACCATATCAATAGTGTAGCTTTGAGTCACATTTTTTATTAATTTAATAAAATCACTAGAGTTCTGATTTCGTGAAGTGTGAATATAGGCATATCTTGTAAAATGATCAACTAGCAGGTGTAAATACTTTTTTGTTGAGCGTGATCCTCCAAAACCTCCTATGGTATCAATAGATATAATTTCAAATGGCCGTGTTGCTGGACCTAAGTGAGACATTAAACCATATTTTGACTTCCTCCTCGACTTGTTTTTAATACATATTTCACATTTTTCACAAAACTGTTTTATGTTCCCGATCATATTCTTTGCTGTATAGAATGGTGTTATTTTATTTATCATCTGTGTTCTTCCAAGGTGACAGTAAGTATCGTGGACATCTCTTATTAAAGTTTTACTAAGGTTTTCTGATAGTATGATCTTTTTCCTTCTTTTATTATTAGTGAAGTATATTTCTTTATCCAGTATAAATTTATTTTTATTATTTTGTAGTTCTAAATTCGAGTGTTGGTCATTTTTTATATCTTTTAGCTCTATTAAATTTACTACTTTCAGAAAGTCATCAGAATTTTCATAGGGTTCTAGAACCGGGTTTCTGCTCAAACAGTCTGCTTCTTGGTTTGATTTTCCTGGGTTATATTTTATTTTAAAATTGTATTGGGATAAATAATAAGTCAAGTCCCCAAGTTCCTCGTCAGTTCTAGCCTTTATGTTCATATTTTCTAACGGCCTATGATCTGAGTATACTATAAATTCCTTTCCCATAAGCCAGTGCTGCCAATATTTCACAGCTTCTTTTATTGCCAGACATTCCAAATATATTGCCTTCTTCCTTTTTTGCGATTCAGTTAATTTTTTTGAAAAATATGCGACTGGCTTACTGTCTCCATTTTCGTCTTCCTGTTTCAATACGGCTCCCACGCCTTTAATACTAGCATCCGTGTAAATGTTTATAGGTTTCTCAGGATCGTATATTTTCAAAATGGGTTCTGAACAAAGCAGTTCTTTTATTCTATCGAACGATTCCTGACATTCCACAGACCATGTGAATTTTACATCTTTTCGTAATAAATTATGTAACGGGTCTAGAATAATTGCGCTGCGTGGAACAAATTTATGATGGAAATTTACTTTTCCTAGGAAATGACGTACATTTTTTCTCGTTTGTGGAAGTGGAAATCCTTTTACTGCAGTCAAATAATCTTTCAGAGGTCTGACTGAATCTATATATATATTACGCGAGGCCGATTTTTGTACATCCCATCAGATCTACATTTATGGTCCGATTTTGATAAATGATATATCATTAGATTCGTCTCATGCTGGAGAGGTGCATAAAACTCTTGGAATTTTAATTTTTTCCTGAAAAGGTACTGAAAAATGGATTTGAAAAAACTACTGTGCGCTAACCACGTGATCCCTATTTTGACATAAGATGACCAAATAATAATAAGCATGATTTGCTCACAAACCTGAGTAAGTTGTTCAGCATGATGAAATATTATTTTTGAGTCGACAACATAATATCCGCAACACTTAAAACATGTACGAATATGCAAAAATAATTTTACAGTTTGTTGACAATGAATGACAGTAACCATATTCTGACAACTTTTAATGTCTTTTTTATTGGGGGCTATTATGTCAATGCTCTAAATTGCCAGGTTGTTTTTCTTTTTAAAATGTTCATATGGAAACTTTTTTCGCATACCTGTTAAAAATGTGGAGAAAAAAGCCGGTTAAGTGCGAGTTGGACTGGTACTCGAAAGACTAGAAAAACTGACCGTCATTCAAGTATAGATTATTTTTATAGGCGAGTTTTACAATAAATCAAGGCAGAAAAAATGTAGTAAAACTAATTTTAACGTCATTCAAATAAGTAAATTTATTATAGATTATTAAAAATATGATTATATAAGTCCATCAAAAAAATAATTCCAAGGAAAATGGCATGAGTCATGGTAAATTAAATGGTATTTTACAAGAAAAAACTAAGTCCTTCCGCTTGCATGTCGACGGGATGGGAAATGTGGTCGAGTTGAGAATATGGACGAGTTGGCACTGAAGACGACTTGGTAATACGGACGAGTTGGTGATATGGGAGATTTGGCAATAAAGACGAGCTGATAATAAGAACAAGTTGGTATTGTGTAGCCGAGTTGGGTGTATCGTCGAGTTGGGAATATGGACGAGTTGGAAATGTGGATGAGTTGGCAATGTGGATGAGTTGGTAAAATTGACAAGTTGGGAACATGGACAAGTGGGCAATTTGGACGAGTTCGCATTATGGACGAGTTGGCAATGAAGACGAGTTGGTAATACGGACAAGTTGACAATGAAGACGACTTTGTAATACGGACGAGTTGGTGATATGGAAGATTTGGCAATAAAGGCGAGCTGATAATAAGGACAAGTTGGTATTTGTAGACGAGTTGGGTGTATCGTCGAGTTGGGTTGGGAATATGGACGAGTTGGAAATGTGGATGAGTTGGCAATGTGGATGAGTTGGTAAAATTGACAAGTTGGGAAGATGGACAAGTGGGCAATTTGGACGAGTTCGCATTATGGATGAGTTGGCAATGAAGACGAGTTGGTAATACGGACAAGTTGGCAATGAAGACGACTTTGTAATACGGACGAGTTGGTGATATGGAAGATTTGGTAAGAAATACGAGCTGATAATAAGGACAAGTTGGTATAGTCGACGAGTTGGGTGTATCGTCGAGTTGGGTTGGGAATATGGACGAGTTGGAAATGTGGATGAGTTGGCAATGTGGATGAGTTGGTAAAATTTACAAGTTGGGAACATGTACAAGGGGACAATGTGGACGAGTTCGCATTATGGACGAGTTGGCAATGAAGACGAGTTGGTAATACGGACAAGTAGGTAATATGGACGAGTTTTCAATGTGGACGAGTTGGGAATATGGACGAGTTGGGAATGTGGATGAGTTGGCAAAATGAACAAGTTGGGAACACGGACGAGTGGGCAATGAAGACGACTTGGTAATACGGACGAGTTGTCAACGTGGACGAGTTGGGAATGTGGATGAGTTGGCAAAATGAACAAGTTGGGAATATGGACGAGTTGGCAATAAAGACGGGCTGATAATAGGGACGAGTTTGTATAGACGAGTTGGGTGTATCGTCGAGTTGGGAATATGGACGAGTTGGAAATGTGGACGACTTGGAATTGTGGACGAGTTGGGTCTATGGACAAGTTGGAAATGTGGACGAGTTAGCAATATGGACGAGTTGGCATTGTTGATGAGTTGGAAATGAAGACGAGTTGGCATTGTAGATGAGTTGGGTGTATGGACGAGTTGGTAATATAAACGACTTGGCATTGTGGACGAGGTGAGAATATGGACGAGTTGGAAATGTGGACGAGTTGGCATTGTGGACGAGCAAGTAATATGAACGCGTTGGCATTGTGGATGAGTGGGAATATAAATGAGTTAGCAATGAAGACGAGTTGGTAATACGGACGAGTTGATAATATGGACGAGATTGGCAATAAAGACGAGTTGGTATTGTAGACGAGTTGGGTGTATGGACGAGTAGGAAATGTGGACGAGTTAGCAATATGGATGAGTTGGCATTGTGGACGAGTTGGGAATATGGATGAGTTGGCAATAAAGACGAGTTGGTAATATGGACGAGTTGGCATTGTAGATGAGTTGGGTTTATGGACGAGTGGGCAATGTGGATGATTTGGCATTGTGTACGAGTTGGGAATGTGGATGAGTTGGAAATATGGACGAGTTGGAAATATGGTCGAGTTGGCATTGTGGACAAATTGGGAATATGGACGAGTTGCCAATGGAGACGTATTGGTAATATAGACGAGTTGGCAATGCAGATGAGTTGGGTGTATGAACGAGTTGGCAATGTGGACGTGTTGGGTGTGTGGACAAGTTGGCATTGTGACCCAGATGGGAATATAGACGAGCTGACATTGTGGACCAGTTGGCAATGTGGAATAATTAACATGTTACCCTAACATGCGAAACTTGATGGTAGAAATAACCTACATATGATGCAAATTTCAAAAAATCGACGCTCTCAAGAATAAATCCTATTTGAATTAATGACGTCTGGCTGATCATTCTTATACTCATTCAAAATAAAATTTGACAAATTCTGCTGTCAACAAAACAAATTGATTTTATAAGGCTTCCGTTTTTACCGACTTTAGTAAGGAACCCTAAAATTAGGTTTATATCATAGACTTGAGAGTATAGATAGCATCTCCCTCACTCTTCTGTCAGACACTATTTCAATGAGAGGAAAGACGAAAGTTTGAATTTGGAATTCGCGGGTATTAGGCCTTCAACTCTAAATTTATTGAAAAAAATATGTCTTAATATTCTTTTTTCAACATTTTTAGCTGTTTTATATATTGGATTTTATTTATTACACATATTTGACACATTTTTTTTTGTTTTTTTTTTTTTTTTTTTATGGTGGAGTAAGTACCTATTGTTGGTCAGTTATTTATTTAGATTAGTAAATAGGGTTTGCTTAAGTATACCTAGCGTAAGAATTTCAAACACAATGTGTAATTGTTATTGAATAAATTGATTGATGATGATGACATGGCAGCACCCATATTAAGAAAATTTGCATGATCTATTGAATTTCATAAAAAAAAGACAAGCATTGATAATAGTGATTTTTCGTGTATCTATAAACGTTTTATACTCTCTATTTCATACAATTGAGTTTATGTAACATTTTTTATTGTCACTATTTTTAATAGTGAGTGCCCAAATCTGTCGTTTCGATTCATGTGCTATTTCTGGAAATTGATAGAAATCGATCAAATCGATAAATTTATGCCCTGAAGAAAGAACAACAAATTAAATTCTACCAATCCCTATGAAAATATGTCAATTATTTTTTTAAGATATGGGATTATTTTTATGAATTAAATTTTTCCATAAATCGAATAATATGCATTTTATTTGTGAAACAGATCAGCAGATCACATGTCATTAATGCACAAGTTATTTTTACAAGAGTTGAAAAAGTTGGCACGATGAAGCTGGCAGTTGGCTATCAGGCCTAGCTCGAGCCTGGCATGTTTTACCGTTTTTAAAAAATAATTTTGCGAAATTGCGATGTGGTCGCTTAGCGACAAAGCCCTTTAAATACATATATATATATATATAAAAAACATAGTTTTAACGTGTTTTTTTACAGTATTTATTCTTCGTTCGCCAAAAACTTCTTATCGATAAAGTAGTTATTTTCGGTAACACTTCCGGATTTCCATATTCTAGCGGCGGTTCGACGCCGCAACGGGCCTCTAGTTATTCTCAATTATGTGTCCTAAGTATTTGGCATAATTGTTTGCGAAAGAACATTTTGAAAATTTTAGTCTAAAACCTTCTGTTAGTATTGCTTGCAGTAATCTTGATAAATGTTGTATATGTTCTTCAAAAGATTTTGAAAAAATTAAGATGTCGTCTGAAATTAACTGCGAAACTAGAAAGTTTGTATTTTCTTATGATACTGCTCAATATTCTTTGGAAAATGGCCGGCGCGGTTTTCAGTCCAAATGGAAGGCAAGTCCATTGAAAATGGCCCTCTTGTGTAACAAACGCAGTTTTGTGTCTATCTTGAATTTTTCAAGGAATTGACCAAAATGCAGAATTTATGTCAAATGTTGAAAAATATTTACAGTTTACTGTTTTTATCATTAAATCTTCAATCAACGGAAAAGGTTGTGACTGTGGGACGACAATCTTGTTCAGTTCTCTGAAATCGATACATAGCCTCGTTTTTCTTTCATCTTCCTTTTTATATGCTAGAGTTACAGGAGCCGCAAATGGGCTGTATGATTCTTCAATTAAATTATTTGTTAGTAATTTTGATATTTGGCTTTCTATTTCTTTTCTATCTTCATCTGTGCATCTATATGGACGTTTGCAACAGTATTTATCAATCATCAAGTCGATATGAGCTTCGTAATCTCGTACAGTACCGATATCAAATTTATCCTTCGCAAAAACTTGTTTGTATTTTTCGATCAACTTATCAATTTCTGATTGTTGATTTAAATCTAAATGGTTTACAAACATTTTTAATCTGTCAGGTTCGATATGCTCATTGAAATTTATTTCACATTTATTTTTTATTTGTTTCTTTTCTTGGTTTACTACCTCAGAGCATAAAAATAACTCTTCTTCATCTTTGTCACCTAGTACATCAGGAATTTCGACAATTGGTAAATTACTATTCTTTAGATATTTCTTCTCATTTCGATTGTCACATTGTATGATATTCAACTCCTCAGTTTGCATCAATTTGAATTTTTTTATACAATCCAAACCAATTAGGAAATCGTAGTTAAAATGTTCATTATCCACTACAAAAATGTCCATTTCATTTTCAACATCGTAGATTTTTATTTTCAATGTTACCATACCTTTTGTTTTTTTTTCACCATTAATAGTTTTCAAGTTTACTATTTCTATTTTATTTGTATTTTCTTTTTGTTCAATCTTTAATAATTTAGCATTAATTAATGACACATTAGAACCAGAGTCATATATTCCAAAAACTTTTAAAGTGTCATTTAACAGTAACTCTACTTTTATTAATGGTGGTACTTCTAGTTTTTTGGATTCTTCTCATTAAGTTCAATCTCTAATTCAGAGTTATTTACACTTTTCAGAATAGCTTTTTGATTTTTTTCTTTGAACCAGCAATTTTCCTCTGGGTGATAACGTTTCCCTTTGTTCTCCTTGACACAAATTCGACACGGAGCCGTTTCTTCATTTTTTTTAGTTTTGGTATCAGTATATGTATGTATTTTTTTATCATATTTGTTCTTCCCAACAAAATGTTCCAATTTTCCTATTTCATTGTATAGATCTTCCGTTCCTTGTAAACTTTCTCTGTCAATTTTATCAGCCACATAATTAGGAAGACCAAATGCTATTAGGTCTATATAATTGTGCCTTAATCAATTGTTTTTCTCACTTCTAGTAACAATTTTTCCTTTTTCAATGCATACTCTAGTAACGAGCCCGCTTGGTATCGATATGCGAGAGCATATCTAATGGGCGACCATCCTTTATTCGCAAACGTCTCACAAAAATTCTTCTCCCATATACTCCATTCTGAATCCACTGTTAGTTTCATTAGCATACAGCTATACCAATCTAAACTCGAATATTCCAAAAAATGTTTTAGGGTTTCAATCTTTTTTCTATTTTCATCAATTTGGAAACGTTCACACTCTTTGTTAAAATTCTTTATCCATTGGTATGCATTTGAGTTTCTGCCAGTAAATTTCTTAATCATAAACTCTTTTGCAATTTTACCTAAATTTTGGGTTTCATTTTTTTTATCTTTGCTTTCGAGTATTTTTTCTAAAATCTTTTCCAAAGTTTCACTTGAGCCCATAGCCGTAGTTCCATCATTATTTGTTTGTTCTATAATTTCTTCAAGGTAAATATCATTAAACTGCAAATTTTGTTCATCATCTAAATACGTTTTTGATATGTCATCTGTTAAAGTTATCCATATTTTCCTTGTTTGGTGTCTTTTAGTTAAAGATTTTCTCACTTTACTATAGTTTGGAGTATTTGCAATTGCTTGGTGAAAATGAGCGGGTTGGTACTCACCTGGTATCCCAAAAATCTGTCCATCAGGTGTAGCCATTGATGTTATACATA
This sequence comes from Apotomis turbidana, assembly GCA_905147355.2. Lineage (NCBI taxonomy): Eukaryota > Metazoa > Arthropoda > Insecta > Lepidoptera > Tortricidae > Apotomis > Apotomis turbidana. The sequence continues at coordinate 8,513,397 of LR990307.1, forward strand.
TGATGTTGGATTTCCCGTCTGCTGTCGGTTTCACACAAAACTCAAATCTCAACTTCTCCATGTTTTCTTTTTTAAATAAGTATGTTCAATAAATGTTGTTTTATAATAGCATCATATTATACCGAACAGCTTGTAATATTCATGAAATAAAGACTTAACTTGTTTTTCTGTAATAACAAAAATCTTTATTAAAAATAGTCTTTCAAAATAATCTTGAACAAGTAACCTACCTATAACTAAATGAAATCAATCTTACCTGTAATAACAAAAAAACAACATTTAAAGCCCTTACTTCAGGTCTTCGCAATCCTCTTAATATTAAATATTATTTACGTAAAATTAAAATAATTTTCACATTTCTAACATGACACATTTGTTTGACGTGACAGCTTTTGACGATGGCGCGTCAAATTAAAGAAAAGCAAGAACAGCCAGTGTACGGATTTTCTTTACATATTGTTGACAATCCTCTAAGGAGACACCTCTGACATATTTCATTTCAAATTATTTGACGTAACATAATGATTGTTGATCATGAAGTAACATATATAATAATTGTTGTATTTCGCACCGTGTATAAATATTGTTGGTAGTTGGTATTTTTAGAAAAGGAGATATTCTTATATTGTAACCACATTTAACTGCATTATGATTATGACATGTAAATATCTTTTGTAACAATCAATTGTTATGTTTCTTTTACTAATATTATATTATCTCATTTTTATCTTTATGACGATCATAGTATAAATGCATGTAAATTGTCTTAGCGTAATTTATACTGACATTTTATATTATGAAATAAATAAATCTAATCTAATCTATTGCACGTTTTTGTACAATAAAGGCCCGTTTCATATTATACTCATAGCTGTTACCCCAAAATTTTACACTGTAACGAAGATAGAAGATAGAAAATAGATATTCGAATCCGGCAAGGACAAATTTAATATTTGTGTGATAAACTCGAATATTTGTTCAGAATATGTAGTTATACATACATATCTAGACACGCGGCAGCGTGTCCAGCCAAGTTCACCCCAGGAACTGGCGAGCAGCAGCCGTGTGCTATATTACACGAACCGTTTGGATCTATTCAACATAAAAAAAAACGAATATCAAGATTTGCCTTGGCTAGTTATCACCAACAAACTGAATTTTATAAAAGTAACATAGTATTATTATCAAGCTAAGAGTATTAGTAACAGGACCTACACTAACTTGCGGAATAACTAACAAAAATAGGTTAAGGATTAGACAAATATAATATAAACTCGTATGTGAATATTGACTAGCCAAGTCAAGTCTTGATATTGAATTACACCCCTAGTAAAATAAATGCATTGAGTAAATATTTTTTTGTTATAATTTAAGAATTTATATTAACTATTAAGTAGCAAACATTGTAGTAGTATTGAGAAACAAGAAGTTGTTACATACATTTATTTTAGTATGTCGCATGTTCTTGCATCTAACAATTTTAGGGCAAAGAACTTGGCACCCATATAGATCTCAATTCTTTTGTCGGCGAAGTCGACAGCATTGCGCGCGACATTGAACTTTGCTCTCATTTAACATTTATGTTTTTGATGGGATATCATGTAGTACTTACATAGAACCCATAGTAAACTAGTAATCCAAGAAAATTAGATTGCAATATATGGAAAATTTGGCAAAATTAAAGGACAACTTTTATCTATCAGGATATGTAGGTTATAGAGCCAAGTTTAATTTTATCTACTCTCCCCCCCTCTCAGGGGTGAGCGTCACCCCCCCGCGCCCTCGAATGTGTCCCGGAGCGCGGTATTTTGCACTTTAAAAGAAAACCGTGTACGGTACATACAAAGTGTTTAGGAACGAAATAATCCTGAATAAATTTACTATAAACCTTTCATACATATTAAAGCAATAGCTCTTATACAATCAGCGCAATCTGTTCCTAAAATAGCAAGTCTAAAAAAAATAAAAAAATACAGGATATAGTTCAATACTTGTAGATTACAGAAAAGCATATAAGAAGTCTATGGTATTGAAAGTAACACCGTTTAACTAGTACGAATATTTATATTTCGCATAATGGCCAAAAGACTTAAATTTTAAAAATAGCACTGCAACGGTCAATGAAAGAGTAACAGAAATAAATTATACATTTTTAGAAAGAATATTTTCTATTCTTTACTTTTGTGATACATATTTTGGCCGAGAAGTGTGAAGTTTCTGAGATAACTAACCTTTTAGCAGAAAAAAAAGATCAATAATTAAAAACGTTAGTATTCGGTAACAGATTGCGCTGATTGTATAAGTGCTATCGCTTTTGTATGTATAAAAGATTTATAGTAAATTTATTCAGGATTATTTCGTTCCTATACACTTTATATGTATCGTACACGGTTTTCTTTTAAAGTGGAAAATACCGCGCTCCGGGAAACATTCGAGGTCGCGGGGGGGTGACGCTCACCCCTGAGAGGGGGGGAGAGTAGATAAAATTAAACTTGGCTCTATAACCTACATATCCTGATAGATAAAAGTTGTCCTTTAATTTTGCCAAATTTTCAGCTAATCTTATTGAATTATAGTACAAGCATTGCTTAGTTTGGGTCTATGTCGATTTGTGTAGGGTTGTCCCCACACAAATCACAAATTAAGTACTTGTATTGTATTGTTGTCCCTTATTATTTACTAGCTTTTGCCCGCGATTACGTACGCGTGGAACTTGATAAAAGGGATTATTAAAAGCGCCTAAGCAAATGTAAGAGCAATTGTGCTTTTGGTCTAATAATTACATTTCCTACAGGGTCACCGCACCCCAACAGAAATGTTCCCTCATTTTTCAATCTTTTTAGGTATAATTTCCAGGATGAAAACTATCCTATGTCCTTCCTCGGATCTTAAACTATCTCTATGCCAAATTTCGTCGAAATCGATTCAGCGGTTTAGTGAAGAGGTAACAGACAGACAGACACACTTTCGCATTTATAATATTAAGCATGGATTTATATTTAAGATTTAAAAAAATCATGCAGTTTCTTTTAAATCTAAAATCAATGCCATGGTCCCTAAGAACAGATTGCCCTATCTCTTTATAGTTTTCGTCTCCTCCCTACTGACCCATTTGGATAGATCATCCTGTATAAACTTTCATGTAAAAGTGACTGCAGAAAGAAAAAATATAATAAATACATTATCACTAAACACGGATTAGTACAAATAATCTAAATGCTCGACCGATTCCAAAACGAAATTTCAAAGATTACTCATCAAAGAGTATGAGACAGCACATAACTTAGAGATACAATATTATGCCTATAACTTACCTTTGTTACTTGCGAACAATGGCATTATCTATTCTTTGTTAAACCGTAGAGTTGTTTAAACACATAATCAGTCTTGCGTACATTGAAACACTGCATATAGGTTTAAGACTTTTTAAGGTTCCGTAACCCAAAGGGCTGAGAAGAGGTCAAACGAGGAGGTGCTCAACATGGTGAATGAGGACAGGTGTCTTTTAAAAACTATCGAAAATCGCAGAGGGAAAATGATTGGACACCTGTTACGGCACGACGAATATCTAAAAACTATTATAGAAGGAAAAGTTGAAGGAAGGAGGAAAAGAGGAAGACCATGGAGCTTATATGGACCAAATAAAGGAAAAGGTGAACGTCGTGTCGTATCAGGCCGTCAAGGAGAGAGCTCAAGATAGAGAAAATTGGAAATTGCTTCACCGACAAGAGCTTAGCTCTTAAGTTTATGATGATGAACCCAAAGGGTAAATAAGGGTTCCTAGTTGACTACGGAACCCTAAAAACGGGTCCCTAACTAAGACTCCGCTATCCGTCTGTCTGTCTGGCTATCTGTCCGTTTGTCCGTCTGTCCGTCTGTCCGTCTGTCCGTCTATCCGTCTGTCCGTCTGTCCGTCTGTCCGTCTGTCCATCTGTCCGTCTGTCCGTCTGTCCGTCTGTCCGTCTGTCCGTCTGTCCGTCTGTCCGTCTGTCCGTCTGTCCGTCTGTCCGTCTGTCCGTCTGTCCGTCTGTCCGTCTGTCCGTCTGTCCGTCTGTCCGAATGTCCGTCTGTCCGTCTGTCACCAGGCTGTATCTCATGTACAGTGACAGCTAGACAGTTGAAATTTTCACAGATAATGTATTTCTGCTGCCGCTATAATAACAAATACTAAAAACATCTATACTATTATAAAATCCTAAATTTGTATTGAAATTAAATTTTCTATGGAGGGAGGTCATGATTTCAGGAAAAATCTCGATAGCGTGATGCAGCCAGATAGTTGTTTTGTATGGACACGGTTCGCCGTGCCAACCTGGCGCCATCTGTTTTCAAAAAAACCTTTGTCCTCGCATCACGCCGAAACGGCTGGATAAAAAGTTACCAATTTTGGTACAGGAATAGCTGAACATCCAAAGATGGTTATAGGATACTTTTTATTATGATTAATATTTATCTCTGAAAACATAAATTCCATGAAATATTTTCCTTGCAATGTTGTAACCTTATAATGACAGCGTTTGTGATTTTGAATTTAGAACGACGCGACCCCCGCGTGGCTCTTACGTGTATAAAAACTAAAAAGTATGAATTCGACATAATTCCTCCGCGCGGCCCACCGGCATTAACAATAAGGTTAAGGTTGTTCGAGGCGTTGAGTTACGGAAACCGTCTTAGTTAGATAGAAAAGATGGCGCCAATTATCAACCAACACAGACGAAAATATGAGTGCAATGTTCGTTGTAAATTGTCTCATGCCCAAAAAAAAACATACATTTCTTTAAAAACACAATTTGCTACAATAGGAACTAATGCTCTTTTATTGAATATACAATTATATTCTTCTGTATTTTGTAAGTATCGACCAAATCCCGGAGACGCAATTAAAAATATTAATGAATAAAACAGTTTTTTTTTTGCTATTTTATCGAGTGTAATTGAAATAAAAGTATTTCGAATCAATTTAAGTAAATTAAATACAGTTCTAAATATGTTTTACCAACCAACATTTAGAACATTAGGCGCAAATTTTGGTATTGTTTGTGTTTGGCCTAACTTACTAATAAGGTAGCGAAATGTATAACAAACGATAAATATACGATATATTTAGCGACAATTTTGCATCTATGGAGTTTTTTTTATATATAAAATTTATTCAAAGTAATAAATATCAATCATTCTTTATTTTTAACGGCGTGTTGAGATTTTGTTCTCAATGACCCAATTTTCCGCTAGATGGCGTTGTTACATTGACACAATCTCCATACTAGCGGCTGCATCGCGCTGTTAAGATTTTTCCCGAGTTAATAACACCAGCTCCATACTGTCCTGTGACCACGATTCGGCACAAGCTAGGGTGTAGTGTGATGGGTTAACCTGGACTTCGAGAATTACTACCGAAGTTGTTGAATATTGATCGCATACCTAATATAAGCAGCAGTGTATCAATTATTGAGAGTTGCTGCTCGACAATGTATACATTTTGTATGAAAAACAACCATGATTCGTGACAAGACAAAATTATTAAATTTACAATGTAGAAAGGATTTCACCCAGCCGGGTTTTGAACCCAGAACCTACTGAAATAATAACCGTGTCATCTCATGCATTTTCCTTTGCTTCCTTATTCATTATACCACGGATAACAAAACAGTGAGGCCATCACGTATCCGTTCAGTGGTGCTGTCGCCATTATTGACGTACGCTCGATTGAGTTAAGTTGGCACCTGAATCTTATGGCGTTACTTAGGAAATTATTATGACAGGTCATATTATTATATTAGTATTAGTACCATTTTTAGACGAAAATAATTTATTGTCATCTTAATAGATGTCATTAATATATGTTCAGGTAGAACTATGAGCTAATTATTTTTCAAGGTGCTTTGAATAGTTATCTACAATAATCAATAAATATTCAAAACGATATATAAACATAAGTCTAGCCTCAATTTAAACTAAACCAAGATGATGTTCACAATGGTAGCACCGAAGGTGCGGAGCGTTCTAGGGAAGTCGCCCACCCACTAATTTAAGTAGTAACTTAATGCGATGCCGTAGGCCGAGCTCTACGTAGCACCGAAGGTGCAGAGCGTCCCAGGGATGCCGCTGCCGCTCACACATTTAAGCTTATATAAGTGTGTGGGCGGCCTCGCATTAAGTTTTTTAAATCTACAATAGACAATAAATATTAAAAACGATCTTTTAAACATACCTAAGTCTTGACTCAATCTTAATTAAACCAAGATGATGTTCACAAGCTAAGCACCGAAGTTGCGGAGCGTTCTAGGGAAGTCGCCCACCCACTAATATAAGTAGTAACTTAATGCGAGGCCGAAGGCCGAGCTCCACGTAGCACTGAAGGTGCAGAGCGTCCCAGGGAAGCCGCTCACACACTTCAACTTATATTAAGTAGGTGGGTGGCCTCGCATTAAGTTATTTAAATCTACAATAGACAATAAATATTCAAAACAATTTTTTAAACATAAGTCTTGCCTCAATTTTAATTAAACCAAGATCATGTTCACAAGCATAGCACCGCAGGTGCGGAGCGTCCTAGGGAATGCGCCCAACCACTAATATAAGTAGTAACTTAATGCGAGGCCGTAGGCTGAGCTTCACATAGCACCGAAGGTGCAGAGCGTCCCAGGAAAGCCGCTCATACATTTAAACTTATATTAAGTGTTAGGCCTCGCAATAAGTTATTTAAATCTACAATAGAAAATAAATATTAAAAATTGGGCGAGTGCGAGTCCGACTCGCGCATGAAGGGTTCCGTACCATAATCTATAACAAGTTTGTTGTAGAGAGCCCCCCTTAAATATTTATTTTATTTTATTTTTAGTATTTGTTGTTATAGCGGCAATAGCAATACGTCATCTGTGAAAATTTCAACTGTCTAGCTATCACCGTTCTTGAGATACAGCCTGGTGAAAGACGGACGGATGGACAGCGAAGTCTCAGTAATAGGGCCCCGTTTTTACCCTTTGGGTACGAAACCCTAAAAACAATATCTTAAACATAAGTCTTGCCTCAATTTTAATTAAACCAAGATCATGTTCACTAGTGTAGCACCGAAGGTGCGGAGCGTTTTAGGGAAGGCGCTCACACACTTAAACTTATATTAATTAGGTGGGCGGCCTCGCATTAAGTTATTTAAATCTACAATAGACAATAAAACATTCAAAACAATTTTTTAAACATAAGTCTTGCCTCAATTTTAATTAAACCAAGATCATGTTCACAAGCGTAGCACCGAAGGTGCGGAGCGTCCTAGGGAAGGCGCCCACTGACTAATATAAGTAGTAACTTAATGCGAGGCCATAGGCCGAGCTTCACATAGCACCGAAGGTGCAGAGCGTCCCAGGAAAGCCGCTCACACATTTAAACTTATATTAAGTGGGTGGGCGGCCTCGCATTAATTTATTTGAACATATTTTAAGTGGGTGGGCGTCTTCCCTGCGACGCTCCGCACCTTCGGTGCTGTTACTTTATAAACCCTTAGTAATTTAATGCGAGGCCGCAGGCCGAGTTCCACGAGCGTCCCAGGGAAGCCGCCAATCCACTTAACATATGTTTAAGTAACTTTATAGGCGGCTTCCTTGGGACGCTCCACACCTTCGGTGCTACGCGGAGCTCGGCCTGCGGCCTCGCATTAAGTTACTTCATCTTATATTAAGTGGGTGCGGCTTCCTTGGGACGCTCCGCACCTACGGTGCTACGCGGAGCTCGGCCTTCGGCCTCGCACTAGGTTACTTCAACTTATATTAAATGGGTGGGCGGATTCATTGGGACGCTCCGCACCTACGGTGCTACGCGGAGCTCGGCCTTCGGCCTCGCATTAAGTTACTTCAACTTATATTAAGTGGGTGGGCGGTTTCCTTGGAACGCTCCGCACCTTCGGTGCTACGCGGAGCTCGGCCTGCGGCCTCGCATTAAGTTACTTCAACTTATATTAAGTGGGTGGTTGGCTTCCTTGGGACGCTCCGCACCTACGGTGCTACGCGGAGCTCGGCCTACGGCCTCGTATTAAGTAACTTCAACTTATATTAAGTGGGTGGGCGGCTTCTTTGCGACGCTCCGCACCTTCGGTGCAACGCGGAGCTCGGCCTGCGGCCTCGCATTAAGTAACTTCAACTTATATTAAATGGGTGAGTGGCTTTCTTGGGACGCTCCGCTTCTACGGTGTTACGCGGAGCTCGGCCTTTGGCCTCGCATTAAGTTATTTCCACTTATATTAAGTGGGTAGGCGGCTTCCTTGGGACGCTCCGCACCTACGGTGCTACGCGGAGCTCGGCCTTCGGCCTCGCATTAAGTTACTTCAACTTATATTAAGTGGGTGGGCGGCCTCGCATTTAGTTACTTCAACTTACATTAAGTGGTTGGGCGGCTTTCTTGGGACGCTCCGCACCTGAGGTGCTACGCGGAGCTCGGCCTTCGGCCTCGCATTAAGTTACTTCCACTTATATTAAGTGGGTAGGCGGCTTCCTTGGGACGCTCCGCACCTAAGGTGCTACGCGGAGCTCGGCCTTCGGCCTCGCATTAAGTTACTTCAACTTATATTAAGTGGGTGGGCGACTTCTTTGAGACGCTCCGCACCTTCGGTTCTACGCGGAGCTCGGCCTGCGGCCTCGCATTAAGTTACTTCAACTTATATTAAGTGGGTGGGCGGCTTCTTTGAGACGCTCCGCACCTTCGGTGCTACGCGGAGCTCGGCCTGCGGCCTCGCATTTAGTTACTTCAACTTATATTAAGTGGGTGGGCGGCTTTCTTGGGACGCTCCGCACCTAAGGTGCTACGCGGAGCTCGGCCTTCGGCCTCGCATTAAGTTACTTCCACTTATATTAAGTGGGTAGGCGGCTTCCTTGGGACGCTCCGCACCTAAGGTGCTACGCGGAGCTCGGCCTTCGGCCTCGCATTAAGTTACTTCAACTTATATTAAGTGGGTGGGCGACTTCTTTGAGACGCTCCGCACCTTCGGTTCTACGCGGAGCTCGGCCTGCGGCCTCGCATTAAGTTACTTCAACTTATATTAAGTGGGTAGGCGGCTTCTTTGAGACGCTCCGCTCCTTCGGTGCTACGCGGAGCTCGGCCTTCGGCCTCGCATTAAGTTACTTCGACTTATATTAAGTGGGTTGGCGGCTTCCTTAGGTCGCTCCGCACCTTCGGTGCTACGCGGAGCTCGGCCTTTGGCCTCGCAATAAGTTTAGTGAACGTATGGTATTGTGTTTACGCGTGCGAAGCCGCGGGTAAAAGCTAGTAATAAAATAAATATTTAATTGGAGCTCCCAAACAACAAACTTGATCGGTTGCGTTTACTTTGTATAAGTGTTTGTACGGAACCCTCAGCGCGAATCCAACTCGCACTTGGTAAATTTTTGTACTTCTAGATTCTAATCTATTCTAGAATCTAGTGGCTAATGATGCGTATATTACTAATCAAATTTTCACTAGTCACATCTACAATTCTTGAAAACATTGTCTTTGACATTGATAAGATAATACGTATCTATCGATAAACGAACAGCGATTGAACTTATTATCATGAAATTGTTGTAGAAATGTGTCGTGTGTGTTGTGATGAATCGTGATGACAAGTGATCATGATGTGATGCGGGATGAGCTATAACATGAGCTTCTATGCCTTGTAAGTATAGACAATCGGTTGGCGCAGTTAGTAGTGCAGCTTACTGAGCCCGGGTCCTGGGTTCGTTCCGGCAAGGGCAAATATTTGTGTGATGAACTCGGATATTTGTTGGCCATGGATGTTATCTAGAAAATGGTTTCTTTTCAATGGGTCGTACAGTCGTACGATAAATTGGAAAGAAACTCACTAGTATTAATGGTGGAACATTTCTAAAGACTGGGCTGACAGAATAGTGTCATCTGAGTGACCTACAATCGACCTATTTATAACTATAAAGCTGGATTTGAAAGTAAAAAAAAGACAATACATCTAAATAAAATATTTTAATATCAGTGACAACCCTGCTAATTCAAAGGTTTTATTTACATTTTAAATTGACACCTGCCTTTAACTAAAGCGATGTTCAAAAGATTCTAGGGTTGATATGTGCAGATTTTTACACTAATTTTATTGTTAAAAATATTTACATAGTTAATTATCAATAGTGAAAAATTAACTACTCAGTCTGAAAAATTCCCTGTTTGCTTAAAAGTCCCTCGATCTGTTCCAGCCCGTATATCTATTCGCTAAAATGCGCGTTTCTTATAAGATTAAAAAACAGTTTTACATTATTATACGTAATTTTGAATAACATATTATTCGTAACATATTATCAGTGTTACTATACAACAGGGCTATTGCGATTTATTGGTATATGAAACCTACAGTTTGTATTTGTCATTGTAAATTTGTATTTAAAAACTACTCGAAACTGACGAAATTCACGCAGGAAACTGTTTTTTTTTTCAACTTATTTTCGACTGCACGCAATGAGAGCATGAAATGGCTATGTTACTTTCTAAAACTCAGGAAAAAGTATTATTCACTTTAAAAAGTTGGTTGAAATTATCAATATATTTGTCATAATCATGAAAAAAAATTTTTAAAACGTATAAGGCTTCATAAACCTGTGAAGTATGATACATATAATTATTTTGTTTCCTTCCAGCATACTATGGAACAGTTTGGCGTTGGTGTGGGCGTTGGAGGAGACGTGTCTCACCGGTACGATGACGAATGTGCAGTCCTGGGTCGACCAGGACGGCAGAATTACGGTAGACCAAGGTAGTCAAAGTATCAAAGTCACAGGGGTTTATTGCATTCATGGTAAAAATAGATGTTCATGGTGGTTCCTAAAGCGCGTACGGTGGGATCACTGAAAAAATCTGAAGTTTAATTTATGCGAAATCATCAATATTCCGAATTTAAAAAATTTCGAACGTGAAACAACGCGCAACGGTCATTTTTGCCATTAATCATTTGTTACATACTATATTTAGGATAGGTCAGGGTTAATATGATAACCAAAAAAATCGGAATTATGAAAATTCGGAATGATCATGTATTCGGACAAATGAAACTTCGGAGTATAGAAAAGGAAATTAGAAAATTCATGCAGGAAGACGGATTGATCATTAGATTCCAGGTTTAGAATAAGTACGTCTAGAACGAAAGTCTTCATACAACAGATTTCTGAAAGAAAAACCTAATAAACAATGTTTTTTTGCTGCTCTTACTCTTAGCAAGAGGTATTTCGCCAATGACTCGTTTCCAATCGCACGCGGCGACAGGGTTGAGGATTGATATCACGTTGTACGGTGAGGTGACAAAATCGTGCTTTTTGTAAAGTGATTTATTTATTTCTTTATTAGGTTTGCCAACAGGTACAATACTATATATAACATACATAGAAAACAAATGCAGTTACGAAACATATCAGAGTATTTACCCAATTACAGGAAAACACAACATGCGTTATGAATTAAAAAATCGCTTACGTTAATATTTTACTTTATGTTCAGATAGGTAACATAGAAAAAAAAAACGCTAAATATAATGAAAATTTACAATGTTACAATATTTAAAAAGCTATTGCACTCTACTTAAAAGACTAAAATGTTATATTTAAGCATACACAATTCTATACTAATTATAAAAAAACGGTATAAACTCACGTAAAAATTGTCAGGAACGGCCCGACATTTTTCGAACAACAACATCAATAACATATTAATAACATCATACACAATTCTAGGTATAAGTACATAACTAGATGCATCGATAGCGATTTACAAAAAACCACGCGGACTATCGGGCCTTGATCCAACAGGGGTTATGTACGCTTCAAGTTGAATTCATTATTAGCCGTTCACTCATACGTACGTTAGTTCACTGCACAATATGCTAGCAATTACTACACATTGAACAACCAAAATGAATAAATAACAACCAATGCTATTTTTAATCAATTGGGTGATATGTCAACAGACTTTGAAACAACCTACATGCCATTTTTTTTAATTGTCAAACGTCAAATTCCAGCATCTCCGTTCCTGGACGTCTCAGGGTCCTCCCACCCTGTGCCCAGCATCCAGGCAGGGTTGCATAGCCGGGGGACCAAGAACCAACAGATCCGGTACCTGAGCATAGCCAGGTGTCGACTACGGGAGGTTCCGGAGGTAAGCAGTATTTTACAAGTATAGCCTAGCAAGTGTCGGTCCGACCCAGGGTTAGTGGCGCTACAAACAGCTTTCATATGGCAATAATGTGTATTCGTCATATATTTGCTTTATTAAACGTCAATAGCTATTAGTCAAGGATTTGTCATTACCCAAATTCAAAACATTGTTTACCGGAATGCTGCTCAATCTTGCGTTCTTCTTGCGTAATAAATACTGAATCCTATTGAAATAAACCTGACATTAATCACTGTGGATAGTTTTGGCTTTAGTGCGCAAAAAATACTTGAAATTTGCGGAATATTTAGTCCTGTTTCCTCGTTTGTAACAACCTCCTGGGTTGTAAAACCCCCTATATGTATGTATAGCTCAATAGGGTGTTTTAGCTCACGCCATAGTGCGGATTTTTAGTGGTACTGATTTATTTGACTGGCAACGACAATTTTTTGGTAACTGCTGTTGAAAATCAGCGAGTGTCACTGATGTAAACAAAGAGGACACGAGACTAAATATTGCCATAATTCCAAGTAATTTTTGCATAATAAAGCCAAAACTATCCACAGTGATGAAAGTCAAGTTTTTTTTCACCAGGATTCAGTATTTATTTCGGAAGAAGAACGAAGTTAAATCCATTACGATCATAAATGTCTTCATCATTATTGACTTTATCGGAATCATTTTCATTCCAGGTTTTCACCATGGAAGACATCCACAGCCGCAAGCTAGCAGACACCTTGGAATACGTCTCGTTCTACGGTAACCAGTTTGACGACCACCAGTCGACCGGCGACCGGTATGACAGCTACATCAACGCAACCAACGCAAGATCCTTAGCCAGCGGCATGGGATACGGTACCAGAGGTAGAGGTAATCATAGAGACCTTTCTTTCCTGTTTAGTCCGATGGTTGACTGGTGGTGGCCTTTTAGGGATCTGCGCTTCCTGGTAGAAGTATAAATTAAAGTTCAATTAAATGTCACTGATTTAATTACTAAATGGGACACGTACACTTGTCCTAGCCGGCAAGGAAATACTGGTGTTACCAGCCAGCGTATCTAGACATGTCGCATACAGGCTGCATATCTAGCTACGCCAATGTGTGCACCACAGCCTTATGGCATTAAGTCCGCCATTTGTACCTACACATTTTGTTTGTGCAGTAAAGTTTAAATGAATAAATAAACCTTACACACAAAAAAAGTGTTCTTTGTAATGTGCCTAACAACTGGAGAGAAGGTTTCGGTAAAATTACAATGAAGAGTATTACTAAATTTTGGTTTTCACCTTAGGTACACTATGCTGCATTAAAAACTAAATAAACAAGTAAAAAAAACTTTTGAAAATGTCGTATATGTATAGTTTTAGTTTCAGTTCCATTTATTTGGCCATATTTGGCCAAGCAGCAAAAAACGTTAGGTTACCAAGTCAAAACACAGAAAAAGAAAAATGATGGATGAGATAGGTACGATCCAAGAGGTAGAGGTAATTAGCGGCAGAAAAACTCATCACAGGAAAAAGTATTTGGTTACGTGCCTAACTAGGAAAAAAGTCTAGACCAAATCAAGTTGACGCTCCTAATCTGCCCGAGACCTAGTAATGGCTGAGTGTTATTTTTTCCAGCGTAATAATTATTCATTTATCTTTCTTTACAGGATCTGCTTCGTGGCCTGGTGGTTTCATGGGAATCGTGTTCAATAACTTGAAAGAGCTGGATTTAAGAGCTTGTGCCATAACTACACTAAGCGCAAACACCTTTAATGGGATGAGGCAGCTCGAAGCCTTGTATCTGTCAGAGAATAGGATCATCTTCATCAACGCTAAAGCATTCACTGGTCTCCAGAATTTAACTCACTTAGATTTAAGCAGAAACTATGATTATGATGAGTTTGGGAATCAGAAGAGTTTATTACTTGAGTCAGTTGATGTTTTGGAGGATTTAGAGAATTTAGTGTCTCTGGACTTATCTTACACTCGTTTGTCCCAAAGCAATTTGCTGATGTTTTCGAATTTGGGGAAGAAATTCCAAAGACTCTCGCTTTGCGAGACTGGATTGGCGAAATTAAGAGACAATTTCTTTAAAAATACTTCTCTGAGGTACCTTGATATATCAGGTAATTTTGGAATATTGGATCACTTCAGTGCTTTAGCCGGCATTGAGAGCACATTGGAAGTATTGTACGCCGTCAAAATCGGTTTAGGAACTTTAAAAATGTTCGAAAAATTCAAAAGTTTGGAGATATTAAATGTTCAAGGCAATGAAATAAACATGGTAGATCCAGAAATAGCAAAATCATTGGAAAATCTGCAAGTGTTAGATTTAGGCAGAAACAGAGTAAAAACGTGGTTTGGTCCAGTATTTTCTAGCATGTCAAACTTGAAATATCTATCAGTGCGGAATAATAACATAAACATGATAAACGAAATCATGATCGAAGACTTTAAAACTGTGAACTATGTTGGTTTATCTGGTAACTATATCATTTGTAACTGTCATACGAGGGAACTGTTCGAATTAGCATTGAAAACAGAACTAAATAAAAATTACAACAAGAGTGAAATACGGTCCGCGTTCAAAAACGACGGCAATAGATTTAGCAGTTTTCATACTGGATTTACTGAATATAACAACATTATTGCTAAAAGAACGAACATAAGTGAAGCTTGTAATGCTGATCATTATTGCGACGATGAAATTTATGATAATACGACTAGTGGATCGTTTTTATTGTTCGACTATGATCCTTTAATGTACCAGTGCATGCAAATGGTAGAAGGAACCCACGTGTCATACTCAAGAGTTCTAAGTTGTAACCACGCTAGACGAGACATTGATTACGAGGATGTTATCAAGGAGGGCTGGAACAAACTGCTGGCTTTATTTGTGATACCCGTATTACTGTTTCCTATGCTTATATTCGCTTACGTATTCAGGAAGAATTTTAGGTATTTCTTTATAACGATCAGAAATTCGGCGCTGTTGACCATGATCAACAAGGACAAAGTCATTGATGGTGAGTTTACTAAGTGTCTTACTATTTTTAACTATGCAGAGTTCATTAACCTTTTTGTAGTGTTTTCCCTAAAATTTGACGACGCACTTGGCGCAGTGGTAGCAGCTGCCTACTGAGTCGGTGGTCCTGGGTTCGAATCCCAGCAAGGGCAAGTATTTGTGTGATAAACTCGAATATTTGTTCCTGGGTCATGGATGTTCTATGTATTTATTTATCTATGTTATAGTAATATATATCGTCACCTAGTACCCATAACACAAGCCTCATTGAGCTCAATTTGGGATTAGGTTGATTTGTGTGAGGTTATCTACCTATATTATTTATTTAAAGTATAAGAATTCTGCTTTCTAGAATTTATAGATTAAATCTGAAAGTGATTTCACGATTGAAGATTCATTGATGAGAAGCAAAATGTTTGCTGGTATTTATTGTAAGTAAGTAACCTATCACCGGGGTTCGGAAATTCGGTTGGATATTTACCAAACTTTGGCGGCGGCTTTGTTGTTCAGTTGTAGATATAGGCGGGTTTGTTTGAGGTATGAGTGAGATAGCTATAGGATTTTTCAACTTTAGGTAAACATCCACCCGAATTTCCGATCACTGCCTATCACTGAAATTAAATGAATCTCTTCAGTAACAATCATGTACTATTTTTTCAAGAGAATGTCTAGATTAATTCACCCTTTTAGATTAATTTTGTGGTTACAGAGACACAGATCTTCAATTACGACGTGTTCGTGTCTTACTGCAACGAGGACAGAAGCTGGATCCTGGACCAGCTGCTTCCTCACCTGGAGGCCACCTGTGGAGTCAGCCTGTGTCTCCACGAGAGAGACTTCCAGGTAAGGAGTCATCGTCATCACCAGGGCTCGAACAGCTCGTGCGGATGACGTCAAACCACTCATAGGATGATGAAATGAAATGAAATAATTTATTGCAGTAAGTAGGCCATTACAAGTCAGATTGTGAGTCTACCGGCATTTCGCAAGAGGAGACCGCTGTTGAGAAGAAAGCCGAAAGAAACTCATTTAGTACTTATCATTTATCAACCCCTTTAATTAACCCTTAAATGCATACAATTACACTAATGTAATTTCTGAAATGACGTAATTAGCAATTAAATCCACGTCAGTTTGAGACTTCGGGACAATCTTGACAAAGTCTTTCTTGACAATATTCAGATGTTGACTTGTGTCATTTCAGTAACGTGTAGATGTATATCATCATGCATTTAAGGGTTAAAGGATCATCATAATAAATAAATATCAGACTACATCTTTGTCAGATGATTTTATGCAGCGTCTTTGTGGCAGTGTTTGAAATGACTCCAGTCCGATATGGGAGTGAGTGTTTGATGATTGGGTCGGTGAAGCGATCTCATTTTGGTGTCTCCTCTCGCGTTTCGCGGCTAGAGCCTGAAACCAACTTCCATCATGAGCCTTGCAGCCTTCGGTATTCCCTTGACTTGTCTAAAAATATTTTGTGTATTTTCAGTTTGCCTATCAACTTTTACTGTAATGAATGTTTTGTCTATAACGTCAATATGTATAAATTTATTTGTAGAAATTCGTTTTGCTTATATTATGTTTTTCATAACTCTTGTTTTGGCGAATATTATTTTATTTAATACTCACGCAAAGTGAATAGTTAAATAATATTAGTTTAAATTAAATTTGGCAAAAAGTTGGTAGGCAAAAACAAGGTACAACCGCAGCCTTCGGATATTAAAGGATATCGCCACTTGAAATGAGCTAGTAAATAACGTCTTTGACTGACATTGTTATTAAATTTAATTAGTGTAACAAGTTTCAAAACATTCATTTTATTCACGAGATGATCCTGTCTCTCTGTATAAATTTCGTGGATTTACTCACGATTATTTTGTTACTTCGTGCGACATGACACACGCGCACGGAAGTTTAAATACAAACATCTCTCTGTGTGCATAATTACGTCATTTTTATGGCTCCTTATTCGTTCAAAAATGCCGATTTTTTTTGACGTTTTTCTCTATGGTCAAACATGTTTCTTATACCCCTCGCGGCGACCAATGAGGCCTATGAAACCTGTCATCTCAGTACATTTTTCCGATTATAGGTTATAAAATGTACTGAGATGACACGTGTCATAGGAATCATCGTTCGCCGCGAGGGGTATAACATATTATCAATGTTACTACTTAGAACAGGGCTACAGATTGAATTTTTCATTAATCATTTTTGTTTCAATAACGACTCGAAATTGACGAAATTCATGCAGAAAACTAGTTTTGACGACTTATTTTTGATTGCACGCAATGAAAGCATGAATTAGCTATGTTACTATCTAGAACTCAGGGAAAAGTATTATTCACTTTTAAAGTTGGTTAATATTATCAATATATATTTGCCATAATATAAAAATAATGCATTTTTAAATGTAAACGGTCTCTTAAGCGATTTACCCTCACGTTAAATTGTCAGGGACTCGTATGGAGCTCTTCATCATAGACTGCTACCCGTACAGCGGCGCGGTAGCTTTGTCACTGATTTATTGATGACTACTTCACTTGTAACATTACAGGTGGGTCTCTCGATCCTGGAGAACATAGTGTCCTGCATGGACCGCTCCAGGACCATCATGCTGATACTGTCTCGCCAGTTCCTGCTGAGCCAGTGGTGCCAATTCGAGATGCATCTAGCACAGCACAGGTAATAGTATATTGTGTCATAAGGGTAGTAAGTAGGGGATTACTAACGAAGGTATATTAGAAGCCCGACGCCGAAGGCGGAGGGCTTTTAATGTCCTGAGTTTGTAATCCCCTTACTTCCCGCCATACACACAATATTTTTCATCACATTTGGGAGTAAATAACAAATACGTAAAACAAAAATAAACATTATACTAATTAAACGATAACGATTGACAACCAACTTTTTCTGTATATATTTTTTTAATTTACTATAAGCACTGGCTAAACGGCCATCAGCTTAAAACAGAAAACAAATATACACAGAATCTTACCATCTATCATTAAAGAAATAACAATTAACAAAATTATGCAGCAATAATTAACACCGTAATATTATAAAACTTAAATACGAACAGTAATTTTGTTACAAAAACTAAATAGTACCTATCCAATAATTTTATAACTTTTTTTTCTTTTTTTTTGTGTCGTCTACCACAGATAATGCTAAGAACTGCGTTTAGTTTAGAAACATGACAGGCTATACTGCCAGATTGTAACGATAATTGAAAATTAAATTTAATACAATTATTGCAAAATACACTTAAATAATTGTAAAACATATATATTAATGCAGTTACATGTACCGTATTAATTCAATACACAATAAAATTTGCTGGTAGGCAAGTTTTGTTCGTACAACAAAAACCTTGGCTGGATTGAAACTTCCTTAGTCTGAAGTAATCTGCAAGTGCGTACTATATTTTAAAACTAAAACCATAACTCCCTCGGGAGTTATAACAATTTATAACTCCCGCGGGAACTATATAGGCCTTAGTCCTTCAGTACACCTGCATGTAATACCATCTTTTACGAGCAAATGTGATGAAATAATATACAACGCTCTTTCGATCTCTATATTAATTTCAACCTGGTAGAAATATGAAACGTTGTCAATTTGGAGGAAATATAATATTCGCATGTTAGTACAGCTGCCGCTAAACTGGTTGAGTGTAACCTTGAATACGCAGTCAGTAGTCGATTTGACGTACCTACTGCACATGCGCAGATCCGCCATATTTGTTTAAGATGTTTGCCGGTATATATATTAATAGCATGCAATGTATGTTCACCTGTTCAGACTTCACTGTACTTATTCTATGCAAATAAAATTATTTTCATTTTAAGCGACTAATGTCTATAAAGAAAATTTATGAGTTATACAAATGTCAAGAAACTCTTTATAAAAATGACGATATGGAAAAATTACTAAGTAAAGGTCGAGGAATAAAAATGACGAAATAAAATTTTGACAAAGTATTAAAATTAATCATTTCACTTTGTCTGAAAGTTAACGGACTCCCGCTTCGCGAGGCTCCTATTTCTGTGCTGTTTGCTCTTCGGACATCTGAACATAACTGACGAACCTAGCCTATCTAGACCTGGGACCGTTGTACATCCCTATATTAGGATTTTTCAGAATTACAAGTCTCGACATTTTAAATTTTAGACCATTATCAGTTAGTCTTTATTACATCTCGTAATTTTTATACTTCGTCATTTATACTTTCGGTAAGTTTTTCTTGACAATAATTAGTATTTCGTAATTTTTATACCTCGTAAGTTTTCCTTATCGATTACTCGCCTAAAGGAATAGTTTAAATAGTGGCCCTCTCGAATTGCTTTGCCCTTGCAGGGCGGCACATGTAACTATACCAACTATTCCATCTATAAAATTAGATACGCAATAAATATTTGAAGGTTGTCTGCAAGAGATCGCTTTTCTCGCGCAAAGAGAGAAAACTCCTGACGATGCGCCGTGTCCAGGAGTACCGCCTTCTGAATCTGGCCCGTGATCCAACCATCAATCGAAAGTCTCTTAAGATGTTTGTCGAGACTTATTATTATTGAATCTTGAATCTTCTACAGGCTTCTAGAAACCCGTCGCGAAGATCTCATCCTAGTGCTATTAGAAGATATCCCCCGTCGGCTCAGACCGACCACACTACACTATCTAATGTTGACGAAGACCTACATAGTGTATCCATCTGAAGGAGAAGCTGCTAGGAAGGATTTCTGGAGGAGACTCGGACGAAGCATAGCGGCTAGAAGGCCTGATAATGAAAATGATTCGTTGGCTTGAATGAAACTTGACCCTGTCAGATATCTCGATACTTTAAGTAACGTGGGTGACGCTGTTGGTGGCAATCATTTCACAAACAACGTTTGACAACCCCACCATTCACAAATTAGTCGTTTTGAAAAACATTGTTACACAACCTGTGTTCATTATTATTAATTAGTATCTTATTTCAATGAGTCGTACAGTGGTAGGACAAATTGGAAAGGAACTCACAGTATATACCTATTATCTATTCAGCTCTAAATTGCGCGTTTTTTATTAGATATTATAACAATATCCCGGGCGGGTTTTCGATGCATGAATGATTAAAGCTTACTTTACACCAAGGTATAAGAAAATGAGGTCTGCCACTCCGGCGAGTGAGTTTTTTTATGTCACTAATTAATTGCCGTTTAATTATTGTTGTATGAAAGTTTAATTATGTCGTAGTAATAATTTATTTCCTTGCGGAATCGAATTCGAAATGATGAGATACGCAAGACAACCAAGGTCGTAGATATAGCTCAGACATCATCTTCGAGTGGCGACCGCGGACCGGACGATGCAGCGTTGGAAGGCCTCCAACAAGGTGGACCGACGACCTGGTTAAGATCGCGGGTAGAAATTGTATGAGGGCGGCGCAAGATCGATCGTTGTGGAGAACTTTGGGGGAGGCCTTTGTCCAGCAGTGGACGTCTATAGGCTGATATGATGATGATGATGATGAATTAATTTAAAACACTCACGACTTCATGAGATTCATACAGGTAATAAGGGGATCGGGGAGTATTATGCCACACCACTGGCAACACAGGAACGGATTGACAGAACCAACAGTGGCTTAAAGGCCTCTGCAGCCAAGCCATAAAATCCAAAAAAAAAAAAAAAAACAGAACCAACACCAACCAACCAATTATAGCGCGATGATATCAAAACTCTCGCCTGTCACTCCGGAGTGCCTTACCTTACCTTATTTTCTTGTGCCATTAATGACATAAAGGTAAATAATGAAAGCAAAATGTAATGTGATCTATTACAATGTATGTTTAATTGTTTCATGTTACAGATTACATAAAAGACCCTGCACCATACAAATGTTTCTGTTTAGTCCTATGGTTGACTGGTAGAGAATGCCTTATGACATTAAGTCCGCCATTTGTACTTTTACCTGTGTATTGTGTGCAATAAAGTTTAAATAAATAATAAATAAATAAATGTAAGCAGGACTCAAACCTGTGACCCTACGTTTCCGTTTCGTTTAAAATGTGGTAATTCCACATAAAAAAATGGAATCGATAAAAAGATTCTATGAAAACAATTATTACTCTATTGTAGTGAAATTATTTTATACTAAGTACCAGTCGCGTTAAGGCATCTTTTTAGACGAATCTATTTCGTATTTTTTATATTGTTAAAATTGAAGGGATGTTTACAAAAGTGAGTAATATTTATGTAGTAATAAGTAATAACTGCTTCTGGGGGCAATGATGCCTTTATCACGCGATAAATAAGTGATAAAGCATCCGTCACGTTTTGACAAAATGCGAGTGTGAATGACAGATGCTTTGTCACTTGTTTGTCACGTGATAAACGCATCATAGGTCCCCAGGGTCATTTAGAGTTAATAATAAATACTTTCTAGTCTAAATGCTATATTTCATTTATAAATTACCTAATCCGCACATTGCACGTATTACTTCATAGTTAAAAAAGAAATAACTATATTTAATAAATCTACTTTTTTACGATTCTAACGATTTATTACAACTTAATACCTTATTCAATTAAATTCAAGTTTTATTGCTTTTTAGGGTTTTGGGTACGGAAAAGGTAAAAACGGGACCATTACTGAGACTTCGCTGTCCGTCCGTCCGTCTGCCACCAGGCTGTCAGGCATCTGCCGGTCCGCGGTCGCCATTCAATAACCTTTCCGCCCCAACGGTCATCGATTCTACGTATAGATTAAAGAAATTTAGAAGGTTTATAATAAGTACTTACGTGTAGAGAGTTCCAAGTTGTTCCTCAGCCTCTTCGGTTGAGGAGGCACGATCATCAGGTCCAAGTTTAGGGTCCCGCCGCATATCCTGCAAAAACCGCAAGCGTGAGTTGGAAAAAAAACAGTAAAGGGGTTTAAAACTAAAGAAAAAAAGATTGGTTGTCTGTAAAGTCGGTTTACGGACGATAATTTTACGTGATACTCACAATTTTTTTCATAATTTTTTTTGACATGATAACGTCTTATAAGTCGATGAGCGCCGGCTGCACGCATACCCGGCATACGTTATCACTGATAACGTATGCCGGCCGATGGAGTGGAAGAGAGATAGATGCGTCACAAACCGAATGCTTAGGCCGATCGTGCCTCTCTATCGCTAGTTCCACGCTCTCGCTTGCACGCTCGGCTCAGGCGGAACGCGTCATGCTTTTTTGTGCGTGCAGCCGGCGCTCATCGACTTATAAGACGTAATCATGTCAAAAAAAATTATGAAAAAAATTGTGAGAAGCTTTTATTGACGACTGTATTTTTAAACATCCGCCAACGACTCACCGAGACTAATAAAGAGCCCAAACTTGGTACAATTGCGTTGTCTTTGTACTGCGTTCCTATGATCTTTCGTCTCCATCATTAGACCCGCTTTATGCTGGTTGTACACACTCGCCGAGACAGGGCGAGACCAGCATGCCGTCACTTTGGAACTCTATGAGTAAATGAAGGACGGCATGCTTGTCTCGCCCTGTCTCGGCGAGTGTGTACAACCGGCATTACGGTGTGATATTATTGTATTGTCATCGAAGTTACTCAATTGTTCAGAAATTGGTACAAATCTTTCTTTCGAGATTTGATTACAGTCACTGGGATAGGTGAAAGTAAAATTAAAAGCTTCTAAAGCCTGACCAGAAATACATATATGAGGATTTTTTTTTATACTACGGCGGTGGCAAACAAGCATGCGGCCCGCCTGATGTTAAGCAGTTACCGCCGCCTATGAACGCTTGCAACGCCAGGAGCATCACACGCGCGCTGCCGACCCTTTAAGAACCTATTTACTCCCCTCTTGAAGAACCGCATACTGTAGCCCCGGGGAAAACCTCGGCAGGGAGCTCCGCCTACGAACGATACGCCATATTGCGGAATTTCACTGCAACTAATTTCTTACACTGGCAATGATTTTATGATGGTTTTGTCAACAATGTCAATGTCATTGGTTGTGGTTTCTATAAAAGATAAACATTTGACGACGCGTTTGGCTCGGTTTGTAGACACCTGCCTACTGAGTCGGCGGTCCCGGGTTCGAATCCCGGCCGGGGCAAATATTTGTGCAAATATTTGTTATTGGGTCATGGATGTTATATCTATATATGTATGGCATGTATTTAACGCGGCGACAAATTAATCTGATTTAGAGATTAATAAAAAATTAAAGGGGGTAGCAAAAATAATAAGTTGGCGACTAATTGCGGAGACTATTAAAGTAAAAAGTAGCAGCTAAGTAATCAATTTTCGGCTTTGTTTCAATATAAACTAGCATCTAGTTATTGTTTTGGCGACTGAATTAACTAATTAAGCGGAAACATGACAGCGGATAAAAAGTTGAAAATGGCCTACTCTAATGGTTCAATGGAGATTGCATATAAAATAAATCAGGGTCATAAAAAAAATACTTTGTGCGACACTTTAAGAGCTTTAATCAAAGTTGAAAATTGCATGTATAAATAAAAATTTTGGTCTTTAGTTTTATTTAGTGGCTCTGATTTTGGTCAATGTGTACGAATTAAAATAAACGTGTTTTGTATGGACAACTTTTTTCTAAACTTAATAATTACCGAGATATGGACTCCTAAACCGACAATATTTTTTGGATATTGTGTCAGACTCTGCCTTAGCTCCGCCGCTGCGGGAAGTGCAGCCCTTCCGCCCTTGCGTGGCAAAGCACGGTCGCCCGTACTCCGCTCCGCACGGCTCCCGAGCTTTGTCACGGCGGGCGAGGGCTGCTCTCCCTCCGCGCCTCCGGCTTTTTATATACACTCTAGGGGTAGGGCAGACAAGACCACGTGGAATCGGGGTTGACAGCTTCGGTTCTGAGGCAAGTCTTATGATAATGCACTCCACTTCAAACGAACGCGCTTGTCGCCGTTTTCATTAAATTATGGTTTCGAAAACTAAAAAAATAACTCCCCATTACTTTTATATAGTACCCATTTTAATATTTAAGCTGCCAGCAAATCAAAGCCCAAAATATTTTTTTAGGTGGAGACTTGTAGTTGCCACTAATATAAAGTTTGTTATCCTTCTGCTAATATTAGTCGCCAAGTCATTATTTATAGTACCTCGCCTATGATTTCAGTAATCTTGTTTATTATTTCTGCTACCTTAAAGTAGCTGCCATTATTTGAATTTTAAAATATCCTTAGTTTAAAGCTCATTTAATATAAATGATTGTCAAAATATTTAATCGCTGACAAGTTATTATTTTAGTTGCAAATAGTTTGCTGCTCTTTAATTTTTCTGTCGCCGCGAAAATAATTAGCCTATATGTATTTATATATTATGTATATCGTCGTCTATTTATTACCCATAGTACAAGCTTTGCTTAGTTTGGGACTAGGTCGATTTGTGAATGATTGTCCCTTAATATTTATTATTTTATTATTATTATTATTTAAAATTATCCAAATAAAATGCCGAAAACCATACACAGTCGTGAACGTAAGATTATAAATAAAGTGTACACGTATTTACTACACGAAAAACAGTCAGGAAAAAAGTTCATTCCATTAAATGATAATACGAGGTTAACGTAGTGGAACTGACAGGTATTTAAACTAATGCCATTATATAGTGGGTTGCGATTGGTTGTAAAATTGTTGCCATATAAATCTTATAAATAGCGCCTTCTTGACAATCCTCATATATTTCTGGTCAGGCTTTAGAAATGATTGGAACGGCCCGTCATGTTTCGAATTCGGATGGAGCCCTTCATCAGGGACAGCTCACCGCACAGCCGCATTTTTAACCTCACCCGTAGTACGTGCATAATATGTTGTCAATTGAACATTAGTGTATTGGTGCAGTCAGCATGCAGTTCTACCGACTGTATTACTGTCTGTCACTGTGCGGGACAAACGCTAGGAGGATGATGACTGTAGTGTCATCCGCGTCGGTTAGGTACTTGTATGTCATAATTATAAAAACGGTTCAAACTTACGTAAAAATTGTCAGGAACGGCCCGACATGTTCACAATCCGTGCTGCTACGCGACTCGCGGCCCACACGGCGTAGCAGCACGGATAGCTGCCCCGGATGGAGAGCATATGAATTCGAAACAAGTCGGGTCATTTTGGGCTAGAACCCTAAAGAAACTCATCCCGTACCCAATCAATAGTTTACCGGAGGAAATACGACGAGACCCAAACAAAAAGAAGTTCAATAGAATGTAAAAAAAAAAACTTTTTCACACTAATACCGTAATACATACTTTGTACCTAAAATAGAGATTCCCTAACAGAGATCCCACAGTCAAACCAGCCACTGGTTTTGTGGGACAATGTATTTAGATTTAAGGAAATTGTAAAGTTCCTAATAATTTAATAAATAAGTAAAAATAAATAATTTTTACGTGAGTTTAAACCGTTTTTACAATTATTAAAGATGGGTCACGTTAGTTTTAATAATATTATTACCTGTATTTCCTGAGATTGACCTCGCCCGTTCTCGTCCTCGTGAGGCATTTCTTCAAGTACTTCTTAAATGCCGCTTCTGCAAAACAAAGTTATCATCATCATCAGCCTATTCTTGTCCACTGCTGGACATAGGCCTCTCCAACTGCAAGGCAGTGTGAACGATTATCGGCTACTCTCCGCGTTTCGTTGGGACTTGCCATGGGAGGGTTTGCTCTAATTGCCACGCTGAGCAGGCGGGTTGGCAATCGCAGTGCATTGCACTAGTGTCGCTGCTGCCCGACACAAGTCCGATCCATTTGTAGCAGGTGACATTTTGACAGGTGAGTTTGACAGGTGACACGGGTCAAAATCTCTTAGTCGCCTTGACGACACCCACGAGAAGAGATGGGGGAGTGCTATTCTTCAGCCGGCACTCCACGGCACTTTTTTTTCTAATCGGTACGCGATCCATCATCAGGATCTACGATCAGTCGTGGCGGCGGCCAATCGCAAACTGCGCGCTAGCGCTCTCTCCGCGCGGCTGCGTTTTCAACCACGAAAATTGAAATTTGAGCGGACCTATGATGGTTGCTTCACGCGATAAATAAGAGACAAAGCATCACGTTTTTACAAAATTCATGTGTGTCGGGCCGTTGACAATTTTTACGTGACTTTAAACCGTTTTTATAATTATTTACCGTTCTGTTCTGATATGAAAGTCCTGGGATCTTGGAGGTAAGGTGGTTCTGCCATGTTCAGGTTGTCCAACTCTTCCTTCTCTTTCTCGTTTTTGGTGTACCTGAAGAAGAATGGTAAATTATATAATATCGTCACTTCTCATAATATCAGCCCAGACGTCTACTGCTGGACAAAGGCTTCCCCCAAAGTTCTCCACAACGATTGGCATTGCTTCACCCTCATCTAAAGTATTATATAATCTGTGACCCTCATCCAATACGGTATTTGATGACAGCTCAAATCAGCTACTCTTTATGAAATGTCAAAACGATGGTAGTATGAAGTTTCTATGAAGATAATGGCTTGTGACGTCATAAAAATCAGTAGTCAAAACACGTCTTATTTTTAGCTTTTGTCCAATAGAAATTGTAATATGTCCAAAAAAAAAATTATTTGGTTCCGCGTACAGTAAACGGCGATAAAGTTTGCACATCGATCTTTGGAAAGAGGCAATCGGCTAATTTCGACTTCGTATAGCGATATCTGTATCGCACACACCATGACGTTTGTTTTGTCAGTCGTGGTTCAAATGCGAGAGAATGCAGTCGCATATCCAAGTCAATATATATATAGAGTTGCTAAAACGTACACAAAATTAAATTTGTACTATGGCATCTATAGGGAAAAAAGGTAAGCCGTTACTTTGCCGGTCACGAGAAATTATCTACAATGTTTATAAATATTTTGTAACTGAAGTCTACCAATTTAAAAAACGTGAGAAGGTTAATGTAAGTAATTACACTTTTTGTCGATCTTTAAACCCACATTTAAGTATCCTAGTAGTATAACATCAGTTGCTAATGCTCAGTCAACCCCTTTCCCCCTGGCCCACATTCCTAGGGCCTGAATATGTATATATTTATATGTATATTATTTTTCCCCAACAAGAACATTATAGCAATAACTATTTATAATTACATCGAGTTTTACAGCTCTATATATTCCACGTGAAATCAAAACAAAACAACAATAAAGTACTTAGTTCTAAATTTAAATTCTGATGAACGATTAATCTAATAATTGATGTACATGGAAAGTAGCATTCGTTTGTATTCGGAAATGCGATGATTGCCGATGTGCATTCTTTATCGCCGTTTACTGTATTTTTGAATGTGTGTTACAATGATAGTGGTTTCAATGATATAATTTATTTTCGCTTTAGTCAAATACCGTATTGGTTGTAACCTGGTTAGGATAGCGATATCCTAACCAGGTTGTCAGTCCACTTGGCGGAGGGCCTCCCACGCCGCGTTTTCTGATACACGGTTGCCATTCAAGAACCTTACTACACCAACGGCCATCGGTTCTACGAGCAATGTGCCCCGCCCACTAGTAGTGTCCCCGTGGGAATGAGCAGGTAACACCGCGCGGCGCAGCGAGTATCTAAATGAAACTGTAAAGCATGACTCGCGTGTTGACCTTCAAGAAAGCCTCGACCTCTAGTATTTTCACGTTGAACTCTTTACCCACCCACCCACTCATCCAACCATCCATCCATCCACCCATCCACCCTTCTATCCATCCAGCTACCCATCTATTAATTCATCCATCCGTCCATCCGCATATCCATCCTTCCATCCATACATCCATCCACCCAACCATCCATCCATACATCCATCCATCTATCTATCTGCCTCAGGCGTCCACTGCTGAAGATGGGGGAGATCTCTCCCCCATAGCTTGCCATAAAGTGCGACTCCCCGCTACTCTCAAGAGGTCATCCGTCCATCTAGTCGGGGGCCGTCCCACGATGCGCTTTCCAATACTTGGTCGCCACTATAGGGCTTGGCTGCCTCGATGGTCATCCATTCTCCGGGCTACATGGCCGATTGCTAATTCAACGGTGCAATCCTCTGAGCTATGTCAGTTACTTTGGTTCTTCTGAGGATATCCTCATTTCTGATTCTAACACACAAAGAAACTCCGAGCATAGCCCTTTCCATTGCACGTTGCGTGACTCTTAGCCGCCTCATGAGTCCCATTGTGAACGACCACGTCTCAGTTCCGTAAGTCATCAGTTCATCACTGGCAACACGCACTGTTCGAAGACTTTCGTCTTCAGGCATCTACATTCTATCCCACTGATTATTATAATATCGAATGCTTGTGCGTTTCTATACTTTCTATGTTAGTTACTTCTTCACGCTCAAACGGCTAGACCAATTTTGATAAATTTTGGTGTGAAGGTAGCTGACACCTTGGATTAACACATAGGCTACTATTTATCCCAAAAAAATTTAGTGTTCTCTTGGGGTGAGCGGGTAGTACCGCGCGGCGGAGCTAGTCCATACTATTATGAAATTCTATATTTGTATTGAAAATCACTTTTCTATGGAGGGGTCATGATCTCAGGAAAAATCTTAATAGCGTGATGCAGTATCGTCATTTGTTTCGTATATTCGCGCGGCGCCGTGCTAGCCTGGCGCCATCTGTTTTCATAATTTCCTTTGCCCTCGCATCACGCCGAAACGGCTGAAAAATTCCAACCATTTTTGGATCAGGGATAGTTGGACATCCAAAGATGGTTATAGGATATTTTTTACCCGTTGTACGAAGTTGTGGGCATCGCCTAATATCCAAAAAAAAACTATAAAGCATGACTCACATGTTGGTCTTCAGGAAAGCCTCGACATCTCGTTCCTTCGCGTTAATATCTTTGTAAAACGCAGTTCTGATGGCATCCTACTCCTTCTTTAACTTTTCCATCTCCATGTGCTTCTTTACCGTGAACTCGAATATCCAACCATCCATTCATCCATATTAGCATCCATTCATCAATCCATTTGGGTGGATCCATCCATTCAACCATCCATGCATCCACCCATCCATCCATTCATGCATCCATCTAAACTATATGCATGAATGGATGGATGGGTGGATGGATGGATGCATGGATAAATGGATGCATGGATAAATGGATGCATGGATAAATGGATGCATGGATAAATGGATGCATGGATAAATGGATGCATGGATAAATGGATGCATGGATAAATGGATGCATGGATAAATGGATGCATGGATAAATGGATGCATGGATAAATGGATGCATGGATGGTTGAATGGATGGATCCACCCAAATGGATTAATGGAAAGATGTTAATATGGATGAATTGTTGGATGGATGGTTGGATATTCGAGGAGCTATATATCATGACTCACTGGTTGGCCTTCAAGAAATTCTCGACCTCTCGTATCTTCGCGTTGATCTCTTTGTAGAACGCAGTTCTGATGGCGTCCTGCTCTTTCTTTATCTTTTCCATTTCCATGTGCTCCTTCACCGTGAACTCGAATAGATCTGGCGAATACAAGACGATACAGAGCATCTATACTATTATGAGATTCTAATAAGTTTCTGCCAAAAATGTCATTTTAGTGGCAAGCTTTTATAGCCGACTGTACTTTTCTTTAGATATTCATCAAATGCTCACTAAACTATGTTACTTTTATAAAATTTAGTTAGTTTGTGAAAACTAGCCAAGTCAAGTCTTTATATTGAATTACACCCCCAAGTATAAAAAATCCATTGAGTATGTCGCATGTCCTTGTATCTAAAAATTTTAGGGCAAAGAACTTGGCGCCCTTGCAGATCTCAATTCTTTTGTCGGCGAAGTGCACGCGATATTGAACTTCGCTCTCATTTTACATTTATGTTTTTGATGGGATATCATTACTTTTTGTACAGAAATTATTATGATGTGTAAATTACTTAATTATTATTTGTTAATTAGTTCTGTGTGCTATTCTAGTACATCTTTTGAAAGTTTTGAACAAACAAAGAATTTGCCAAAACGGTTAGTACGTATTGGATTTTTATGTGCATGTATGTGTAAGTGTGTGCGTGTGAGTGTATATGCTATTCTAGTATATCTTTCAAACAAAAAAAGAATTTTCCAAATTGGTTTATAAATGACAGAGCTCTGAGGCAACAACCATCAATAATAATAATAATAAAAAAAAATAAAAAAATCGCTGTTTTCGATTTTTATATGTATACACACACAATTACTAAGCTGGATGCCAAATTTCACCTTTCTAGGTCACCTGGAAGTGGGTTAGGTTTTTGATTACTAGTCAGTCAGTCAGTCAGTGATAAAAATACCGTTTTTTGGACTTTAATATCTCAATAACTATTTAACCTATATTAATGAAATTTGGGATTCTACTTGTTCTAAAGAATCTTAATACATAAGCCAAATTTAATTTTTTTATGTTAAATAGATTTGGAGTTATTGGGGGGTCAATAGTGGCTCCAAACGGTTCGTGTAATATAACACACGGCTGCTGCTCGCCAGTTCCTGCGGTGAACTTGGCTGGACACGCTGCCGCGTGTCTAGATGTCTAGATATATATCTTTTCGTTTGTATCAGTTTCTCAGTCCATCACTGAAGAATAAAACAACTTACTAAATGTATCAGTATTAAGTATTTATGTGACGACAAAGTGGTAACTTTTGTTTAAAAGCGCCACATAACACAGTGGTACCTTTTGCTTGAAAACCTAGCATTGGGACTGTTATAATATTATAGTTAAGTATGGAATTGCAAGCTTGTAGCTGTGCTCGCCCTGCGAGTCTTTGGACTCGCTTAGGTAAGAGCCACGCGGTGACGTGCAACGAAAATTCGGCCTTCGTCCTCTTTGGGGGTTAACTACGACCTCTTGAATTAAAAAAAAATTGGGCAAGTGCGAGTCCGACTCGCGCATGAAGGGTTCCGTACCTATACATATATATAATCTATAACAAGTTTGTTGTATGGGAGCCCCCCTTAAATATTTATTTTATTTTATTTTTAGTATTTGTTGTTATAGCGGCAATAGAAATACATCATCTGTGAAAATTTCAACTGTCTAGCTATCACCGTTCTTGAGATACAGCCTGGTGACAGACGGACGGACGGACAGCGAAGTCTCAGTAATAGGGTCCCGTTTTTACCCTTTGGGTACGGAACCCTAAAAAATGAAATTATGATAATTCGATGTTTTTAAAAGTTGCCCGAATTTCCGTAATCTTACTGATTCGTAGGCCCCAAAAATCGTACGGTACTAAATTTCAGATATTTTTATATTTTCGACCATTTTTACATTTTCGAAAAAAAGGTCTCTCTTGATTTTCAATAATGATTCTCGGGTCATGCTAAGACCCTCTGTAACATTCGATCGAGCACCCCTATCTGCCACAGTTCCCGAGATATACATATACGAGGACCCACAGAAAAAATATCATACGGTTATTTATTTGGCATAAAAAAGCGTTTTTTTTTTATTATTATTATTGGGAAGCACCCTATACCAAATATCACCTCTCTACGACCAGCAGCCGACTTTTACAGGTATAAGTCCATGACAAGAAGAATGGTACACCTACCAGACCCAATCCCTACCCATCCATCACCTGTTCGAATTTTGGCCTGGTGGGAAGTTCACTTTATAGGAAGTGGTTTTGCGTACAAATAGTTCACTTTTCAACCGACTTTAAAGCCTTAAACAGGCACTGATTTCATTAAAACTTAAATTTTCACACCTCAATTATATATAGCATACTTGCTAGAATTCAATATAGATCTTGCTGATGGCGGTGTTTATTACAAATTTATGTTTTGTTGATTAATATTGTCACAGGTAGTTAAATTAAGAAAGAAAAGTTTAATGTGGTCCACTACCATCTAAACAAGTCTCGAACCTACGACCATGCGTTTCCCGCGTAGTACTCTCCCAACTGAGCTGTCACATCGTTACGTCAATCACATCATACCAATGATGTTTAATGATCATTTCTAAAGTACTAAAACATTGCTATGATTTTTCAAAATAAGAACTGATTTAGCTGAAAATTGTATCGAAATATTTTGCCAGCCCTGACAAAAAGTTTTATCGGCATGTATCTTGAATAACCCACGAGCTACCGCGGCCATTTTAATATTACATATTCAGGACAGCTAGGGGTACTTCCCATGTCAAAATGAGCAGCCACTACTTGCCCGTTAGGGAGAAAAAAAATAAAAACAGAAAAACTAAAATCATTAATATCTTGACTTCTAATGCGTGTAGAAGGTTGTAAATCGTTTCTAAACGCAAGGCTTTGTTCGCGGAAACAAGGGTCGACTGCTTTTATACCACCATGCGTAAGAGAGCCGCATCTCTGGTGCGCCGGGTGCGTGGCAGTCCCAACAATATCCTGACCATGATAGGGGACAGGATTGACAGTCCCTTCTTACGTCACTGTTGTGGGTTACATGCTCCCAGCAGTAGTACAATGAAATAGTAATAGTAACTGTACTACTTATTTACTAACACTTACTCCTAAGTTACTAACAAGATATGAGTACTTGATGCTTGAAATAAATAAATATTATTATTTATTATTTGAACTATATTACATTTTAAACATTCGAATTCACAATATTTCTTAAAATTTAAGAGATGGATTACTTTGATTTTCTTTTGCCCGAAAATTACGTCACTTTAGCAACATAAATAAGTTGGAAAATAAACACAATAGCTACCTGTTGTAGTATATTCCGAGGCTTCTAATGATAAGTTCTAACCAAGTCTGTATCAGGTTGTCCGTGGCGAAAAATATGGCATTATTTGGCACTGTGGGAACCCTTCATGCGCGAGTCGGACTCGCTCTTGCCCAATTTTTTATGTTTGTTACCTCAGAACTTTCGACTGATTGAATTTTTATGATTCTTTTTTTATTTGAAAGCTGGTGCTTCCCGTTAAGTCCCACTTAAATTTAGTCCAGTTCTACAAAGGCATCCATGAGAAAACCATATAAACTTGGAAGTCGTTTTTTTTTGTTAAAATGTTTTATACTTATTAAAGTAAATAATAAAATAAATAAATAAATATTATGGGACAATCATACACAAATCGACCTAGTCCCAAACTAAGCAATGATTGTACTATGGGTACTAGACGACGATATTCATAATTTGAAAATACATACATAGATAACAACCATGACCCAAGAACAAATGTTCCAGTTCATCACACAAATATTTGCCCCGGCCGGGATTCGAACCCCAGACCGCCGGCTCAGGCAGGTGTCTGCAAACTGCGCCAACCGCGTCGTCAAAAGTGCCTCACGATAGTTTTAATAATATTACTGTCTGACTTACCTGTATATCTATTCGCTATCTCAACAGCCAGAGCGAAGGACCTGGAGGACTCGCTCATCAGGTCTATCTTGGAGTGTGCTGCCCGCACACACACACAGCTGCCATCTATCGTCTTAGGCAGTTTCACGCCCACATTGAGGGCTGGAAACTCTAGCTGGACTGGTTCACTGTGAAAAAGCCAGAAATAATTATGGGTCATTTATTAAAAGACACACGAAAGGAAAAATTACAATAAGTTCTGATCCGCATCGCAGGCTTCGTCAGGTGAGATACAACAACAAATCAGCAACAGGCTTCGTCAAATACAAACCAATGATATGATCCACAACAGGCTTCGTCAATTTCGTTAATGAGGCACGCCCCGAATCGTACCTGGCCCAAACGTACCCATCACACTGGCGGCGTTACCACGCTGAATGGTCAACGAATTTTGTTGCACCAGGTACGATCCAGAGCGCGGGTTACAGCCCCTATCCCTAAGCCGCTAAAGCTAAATTATGGGTTAGTTCTTTTTTTTAAAGATATGACTTGAACTTTATCAGGGCTGGTTAGCCCTCACTACCAATAGTTGGACTTTGTGTGGGAGTATAACCCGCTAATGGGATTATCTCCGCGCCGCGCCACATGGGTAATATTGGTTAGTTTATGTATCATGCAATCATTTTATATCCTAACAAGGGTCGGCTCGGCCCAGGGATAGTGGCGCTTCAAACAGCTTTCATATGGCAATAATGTACATATGTCATATATTTGCATTATTAAACGTCAATAGCTATTTATCAAGAATTTGTCATTAACGAAATTCAAAACATTGTTTACCGGAATGCTGGTCAATATTTCGTTCGTCTTGCGAAATAAATACTGAATCCTATTGAAAATAACTTGACTTTCATCACTGTGGATGGTTTTGGGTTAGTTATACAAAAAAATACTTGAAATTTGCGGAATATCTAGTCCTGTTCCCTCCTTGTTTACATCAGCGACACGTGAGGGTAGCGGGGAGTCGCACTTTGTGGTGAGCTATGGGGGAGACCCTATGTTCAGCAGTGGACGTCTGTGGCAGATAGATAGATGGATAGATGGATGGATGGATGGATGGATGGATGGGCGAATGGATGGATGGGTGGATTGATGGATGGATGGATGGTTGGTGATGTGAATGAAAGACGTATTCGACAAGGACTGACTTTTTATTTTTAAAATCTACCCACCAATACATGTATTTCTCAATATATCACAACATCTTTCCCTTTATAACAAAAAGAAGACAATGCAACTTAATTTAACAAAGATAAATTAACTTAGTTGTATCTAAGAAAGCTACAATAGGTACTTATCTATTTATAGTACATAGCATATTATATTTAATCCGTTAGTGGATTGGTAAGGTGAATAACGAGCAACCTAATACAACACTAGCTTTATAAAGTAAAGTTAGGGTATAGGTAATATTATTTGCAATAACAAATTAATTAATTAACATTACTGTATTACTGCGTATTTCTAATACGAATGTATACTCGTATATTTAATATATTTCTTAGGCACAATTATTATTATCTTATACATATAAATCATGCGTTTTACATTTAATGCTTATCAGACGCATGCACTATAGCCATTGTATATTTTATTGCCCCTTATAACAACCTGTTCATTTCTCGATGCCGCACGTTACTCTGTATTTTAAAATTAGTAGTAACTTCGTATCTCTTTTTTTTTTTTTTTTTTTTTTTATACATTCTTTTTAATATGTAGCAGGAATTTGATGAGTGGTTATAGACAAATCTTATAGGTAGTTTTTAATATTTATGCGTGCTTTAACTGCCGCTGGTCTGGGATCGCGCGGTACTGGCGGGGGTGTGTGCGCGACAGGCTGCGGGGGCGGCTCGTTCGCGCTCGCGGGTGCGGATGCCGTGTTTGTGTTGTCGTCGGCCGGAGGCGACGAGTTGTCGCTGTCGGCACTCGACCAGGCTTCTTCACCACTCGCATTGTTATTATCGATAGGGGAACCTGGTTCGATTTTTATTAAATGTCGCCTATTTCTTCTTAAAATACGCTTATCAGTATAATCTGTCACAAAATAAGAACGGGGCTGGTCAGCCCGTGATGCGACACGGGCCTTTCTTCTGTGTCGGCCGTCAACCACGAGAACTGGGTCGCCCGGCTGTAACTCCGGCAGCGGCCGTGCTCGCTGGTCGTAGTGTTGCTTACTGTTTTTTTGCTTACGCACCATACTCCCATAATCTCGTCGGTTATCGCGGCTCGGCCGAAGCTTGCTCTCGTGTGTCGGCAATCTAGTGTTGAGTGCCCGACCCATTAGCAGTTGAGATGGTGAACTTAAGTTATCTCGGGGCGTCGATCTAAAATTTAGAAGGCCTAAATAAAAGTCGGTACCAGAATTAATTGACTTAATAAGAATATCTTTTATGGTTCGTACGCTTTTTTCACTACGGCCGTTCGATTGTGGATAGTGAGGAGAGCTAGTCACGTGATCAAAACCCCATTCCTTTCCGAAATCTGCAAACTCTTTAGATGCGTATGCGGGTCCGTTGTCAGTAACCAATTTCCACGGGATTCCGTGTCTCGCAAATTGATCCTTCATCGCATTTATAACAGCTCGACTTCCGATACTTTTGATCGGGCTCACTTCTATAAAGTTAGAATAATAATCTACCAGTATAAGGAAATACTTAGTTCCGTATTGAAAAATGTCGGAGCCTATTTTAGTCCATGGTAAGTCGGGTATGGGGTGCGGCAGCATAGGCTCCCGTTGCGGGCGCGGCGCGCGTTCGGCGCAGGCGCCGCAGCGGCGCACGCGGCGCTCCACGTCGCGACTCATCCCCGGCCAGAACATGACGTCACGCGCGTGGCGCTTGCATCTGTCGATGCCCATGTGCCCGTCGTGCACGCGATTTAGCATTTCAGTACGTAATGCTGTAGGAATATACACTAAATTATCCTTGAAAATTATACCTTCCACGAATTCGAGACTGTCACGAAACGACCAGTGTCCTCGCACTTTTTCATCAACGTCGTACTTATTTTGTGGCCAGCCGGATTGAATATATTTAATTAATAATTGGCATACCTCGTCCTTTACTATCTCATCTTTTATCACGCGTAATTTACTGTCGCTGAACCTTACATTCTCTAGCAAAAAACATGACTGCTCATTAATTTCCTCTGATATTTTATCACTAATGTTTTCTGGTAAGGGTGCTCTGGATAAGGTGTCGGCAACGTACATATATTTTCCCGGCTTGTAAACAACCTTGAAATCATAACCTTGGATACGAAGCATCATCCTCTGCAGTCGGGCAGGAACAGAGTCTAGTGGTTTAGAAAACAAGGCTTCCAGAGGTTTATGATCGGTCTCCACGGTTACGTCTCCATGAGCATACACATACTGATGGAAGCGCTCGAGCCCGAAGACGATAGCAAGTAGCTCTTTTTCTATCTGAGCATACCTGGTCTGTGCATCGCTGAGCGTGGCGGATGCAAACTCGACGGGCCTGTCAGCCTGCAGCAGGACCGCCCCGAGCGCGTGCGCGCTAGCGTCTACCGAGAGCCGCACGGGCGCGCTCGGCACGAATAGCGCCAGCACGGGCGCGCGGCACACCAGCGCCTTCAGCCGCCCGGCCGCCGCCTCGTGCTCCGGCCCCCAACACCACTCGACGTCTTTTTTTAACAAACACCGCAAAGGCGACGCCACCTCCGAGTAATTTGGTATAAATTTGGACAGGTAGTTTACCATACCTAAAAACCTTTCTAAGGACGAACGATCCTGTGGCGAGGGCATCATTTCTATGGCTTTTAACTTCTCTGCATCGATACGCATGCCTTCCCTACTAAATGTGTGACCAAGATAGGTAATCTGTTCTACGCGGAATTCGCATTTTTGTCTATTAAACCTAATACCTACGTCGCGTGCTCTGTCTAACAGAAGTTTCAACCGCGCATCGTGTTCGGCTAGGGTGCGACCCCAGCAAATTATGTCGTCAACAAATGACTCGACGCCTTCCAGATCTTCCAGGATCTGACGAACCCTAGAGTGAAACACTTCTGAAGCACAATTAATGCCGTACGGCAACCGTAAGTACTGGTATCTTCCAAAAGGCGTTCCAAATGTACATAAATCGGCGCTGGCGTCATCAATCTGCACCATCCAAAAGCCGGACCGGGCATCGAGTTTGCTAAAATAGCGCGCGCCTTGCAGCTGTGCCGCGATCTCGCTGAGCGCGGGCAGCGGGTAGCGCGCGCGGCGCACGACGCGGTTGAGCGGCCTCGGATCGAGGCATACACGAATGCTACCATCTTTTTTAGCGGCTACGACAATCGCGTTCACCCACGGCGTAGGATGCGATACTTTCCTAATAACTCCCATTTTCTCCATACGCTCGAGCTCACTCTTCAACTTGTCGCGCACACCCATAGGTATTTTACGTACCGGACAGACCGTCGGCTGCGCTCCTTCCTCAACAACAATGGTATATTCACCCGGTAATTTACCTAAACCGTGAAAAAGATCATCGTAGTTGTCAATGCTAAGCGAATATATTCTTTTGACAAGTCCTAGCTCTTCGCAAGCATTCTTGCCCAATACACTTTTACAATCATGCTCAGATATGACGAAACGCAACGGATATAAACGCTCCTTATATAAGCAGTTTATAATGCACGAACCAATAATAGGTATATAATTGCCGCAAAAAGATTGAGCCCTAATATTTTCGGATTTAACATGTTTTATATCGTGGCCCAACCCTTTGAAGCTATTAACCGATAGAACGTTCAAATCCGAGCCAGTATCGAGCTTAAATGTTACTTTCTTACGATTAACACCAAGTAATAAAGTCTCATACCATTTTTTACGGTTCTCACCGTCGGTGCAGTCCTCAACTATCCCGTCCACGAAGTACAGTTCCTCGTCACTGTCGTCGTCGTTCTCTTCAATGTGATATACTTTGCTCGGGCGCTTGAAAGGACACTTCACTTTAAAATGACCTATTTTATCACAAAACAAACACTTCGCGTTCCTAGCCGGGCATCGATGCCCTCCGTCGCAGTAAACTCCGGCGCAGGCGGCACAGGAGCTCGGGGGCGCGCTCGGGCCGGGCGCGGGCCCGCGCGGCGCCAGTGCCCGGCGCGCTCCGCCGCCGCCGCCGCGGCCGCGCCAGCGCATCGGGCGCCGGCCCCGACCGCCCCCGGGCTGCCGACCTGCAGCCCCGTACACTGCGTCCACTGCCGACGATGATGCTGCGGTGCCGGTCCCCTCGATCTGGCGCTTTTCTTCATTCGACATTTCATGCGCCTGACATATCTTCACAGCTCTCTCTAGATTGAGATCCTCAGCTCTGAGTAGGCGATCGCGTACTTTACTGTCGGTCACCCCGCACACTATGCGATCTCGCGTCAGGCTCTCCTCGAGGTCGTTGAACTCGCACGGTTGAGCTAGTATTTTTAAAGCCGTAACGTATTCGTCTATGGATTCTCCGTCTTCCTGATTTCTGGAGAAAAACTTGAATCGCGCCATTGTAGCATTTTGCTTAGTTCCGAAGTGCTCGTTAAACTTATTAACCAATGTATTTAAATCATCACGGTTTTCATCTTTCGTAAACCTGAAAGTCATGTACACATTGTAACCTTCCGCCCCTATCAGGTTCACTAATAAACTCGCTTGTACATCACTGCTTTCCTTATAGACACCGGAAGCCTTTAGAAACACCTGGAATTGCGTGTACCACCGCCGCCATGCGTCGGCGCGCCGTGCCGGGCCGCCCTCTAAACACAACTCAGGCGGAGGTCGCGCGTGTTCCATATTGTTTACGATAAACACAAATGATTCACTAATCTCCGGAATAACTTATTTACAGCACAAATGCACGTAATTCGCCGCTTTTATAATTTAATTCTACACCGCTGTCACCATGATGTGAATGAAAGACGTATTCGACAAGGACTGACTTTTTATTTTTAAAATCTACCCACCAATACATGTATTTCTCAATATATCACAACAGTTGGGTTGATGGATGGACGGATTGCCGAATGGATGGATGGACGGATGGGTCAAAAATAATATTGCTAAACTAAAGTCATTTGATATTTCTAATATTTTCTGTATCCACATGGACCACGAGAACAAATATTTTTTTCACGTAATCCCTTACGTAATAGTAGTAAGTTTAGGAACCCTTGCTCTAGAGACTAAACGAACTTAAAGCCAGCATTTGGTTCCCAGCAAGTCTATTTCATGTGTAACAATATGAAACACGAAGGAATGTCTGCATCCGCCGCGGGGTGGATGGATGGATTAATGGGTGGAAAGTTGGATGGATGGATGGATGACTGGAGGGATGGGTAGTTATGTGGATGGATAAATAGGGAAGATACCCACGGTTCGGGCTCGATGGGTTTCTTCTTCCTCGTGGGCATCCTTACAGCTACCCAGATGTCCAGCTTCAGCCCGGGGAACTCGCGGTGGTAGGTCGCCAGCTTTATCGACTCGAAGGTCAGGTTCTTCTCCATGTTGCGCAGGATCATGTAGGAGGCGCATTGGATCGCCTCGGAGAGCTGCGCGCGCAACTGCAGTCTGACCTGGTGAAGGAATACAGAAGATAATGCTACAATTTTAAGTAATTGATTTAATCAGGCGTCTTTTTCCGGATATCCATATTCATTAAAGAAATAATATTGCTATGCTAATCCACGATAAAATTCATAAAATATCGTGCTAGTCGTTTGGCTAGCACTCTATTATATCGCGGATTAGCAACGCTATATTATTATTTTAATGCTTTCCGTATAATCCTAGACCATTGTCCGTCCCATTCTAATGTATGGGTGCGAAGCTTGGACTCTAAGGCTTGAGGAGGAGCATAGCCTTTTAGTAGCGGAGCCCAAGGTGCTCAGAAAAATCCTGGGACCGGTCAAAACGGAGGATGGTAATTGGAGGATCCTCAAAAATGCCGAAATACAGGAACTGGTAGCCGAACCGAATATCATTGGTGAGACCAAGGCTCATCGTCTTCGCTGGCTCAGCGACCTTGAGCGAATGGGAGAGGATCGTCAGGTGAAGAGCATACCTTGGGCGAACCGACTGGGCGTCCGGTCGGTCGGTCGGCCAAAGTACTGGCAGAGAAGGATCTGCGGAGTTCGGAGCATCAAACGCGAGAGATTGCGCAGGATTGGCAGAGGCGAGCTCTTGTGTCGGAGGCCAAGACTCATTTAGGGTCGCTGAGCCAGCGCAGTATAATCCTTGGATTTATACAAGTTGTGTTTATATTTGTGTCCAAATGGGTCAAACGTAGAAAACACTTGAAATATGACTTACCTCATTGTAACTCTGTACCCGCAAAGGTGTGAATTGCTTGGGGTTTGAGACCAGCTCTTCCAGCATTAACAGCATCTGAAAAAAAAAAATGTGCGTTGAGTACCTCCGCGCGGAAGAAGTGAAACTTCGTAATGTGGAAATGAAAATAGGAAGGGGTAGAAATTGATTTTTAGTGAACTCATATTGTTTCTTTTAGACAAACTTCTTCACTCTCGCTCTGTCTCTTTCTCTTCCCCCTCTCCAGGAGCGTTAAACGTTTAACGCAACCGTTAAACGTTTAACGCAACCTTGTTCGAAGTCGCATTAGAAGTTTCACTTCAAAAACAGTGCCAAGTACAGTCTTTTCGAAGTCGGGTCTTCTTCTTCTTCCTTCCTTACATGACTTATTGCCAGTGACCGCCAAGCGGTAGCATGTTGGCGACGAAAGTAATCCATGGATAAGAATCTATTTAATTTCGTGCACAATGTATATAGGTATCCATTAAAAAATTATTTTTTATCGAGGTTAACTACAGTGGTAAATTTAAGAGGCCTTTTTCCTTTTAAAATGCTGATTGTTTTAGACATTTTTCTCTATGATTAAATATGTTTCTTAACATATTATTGATGTTACTACCTAGAACAGGGCTATTGCGATTTATTGGTATATATTTCAAACCTACAGTATGAATTTTGATCAACTTATTTTCGACTGCACGCAATGAAAGCATGAAATAGCTAATATGTTACTACCTAGAACTCGGGGAAAAGTATTATGTACTTCAAAAAAAGTTGGTTGAAATTATCAATATATTTGTCATAATATGAAAAAATGAATTTTAAAAGGAATACGGCCTCTTAACATTTCTATTATGATTACGAAGTACCAGGACACTAATTACCTATGCTTAGCGAATTTACTACTCGCAAGTGGTTACAGGATCAAACGGATCTGATTTACGACTAAACAAAAGGTTTAATCTTATGCACAAAATGTAAAATTAATTTGTTTGCAAAATGCAAAAGTAATATTCGAAAATATCTTAAATCAGCAATGCATCGTGGTGAAAAATCTAGTAAGCAAATAAATATAATTGTATTTTTACCAATTTGCGGTCTTAATTTGAATAACACAGACTTATCCATATTCGTCATTACATAGGATAGGACGTCAAAGTGACATAAAGTGCTACCGTTCGCGGATCATTGCTTATTGCCATTCATATTTGTATTTCAACTTTATCTTCTGAACACGGTTTTCAAGAACTTCTTCACACACCACGAATTAAAACAAAGTTCCGTACCCAAAGGGTAAAATACGGGACCCTATTACTGAGACTTCGCTGTCCGTCCGTCCGTCCGTCCGTCCGTCCGTCCGTCCGTCCATCTGTCACCAGGCTGTATCTCAAGAACGGTGATAACTAGACAGTTGAAATTTTCACAGATGATGTATTTCTATTGCCGCTATAACAACAAATACTAAAAATAAAAAATAAAAAATATTTAAGTGGGCTCCCATACAACAAACGGGATTGGTTGCGTTAACTTTGCACCTCATTATCTATCACTATACATACCAGGTACAAACTTAACTTAACCACTTAAGGATGGAAAGTGTTTGTATGGAACCCTCGGTGCGCGAGTCCAACTCGCACTTGGCCGGTTTTTTTCTTGTTGTTATTTCGTCCCTTGAGCTACCAATTAAACTGTGAATAGTGAATAAACTACTGAGAAAGGTGCTAATAATTTGAACCTGTTGGCCTATTCTGTTCACTGTTGTTCTACTATAATAGTACATTACTGCAGACGCCGGGAAAGAAGAGCTTGTCGGGTGAGTAGGTATAGACGGCCGACCGTAGGGAATACCGGCAAGCCCTTTTCACGGCTAGGCATGTATACGTATAGTGCTATTCTCAAACATATGGAATGAAAATAATGTTATTAAATTGGACGGCGCCCGAATTTCAACCGAGACGGTGGTTGGGCTCTACCCCCAACATGGAAACCTGTGATTACGGCGTTAAAAAACATCTCGCGTTCAGACAATGTCGTTGATGCAATAAGTCAAGTGTGGGTGGTATTAGTGGGTAATAGTGAAAATGCAGTGACAGACAGTCCAGTAGTGACAGCGCAAGAGCCCTGCCCTCCCCGCGCCGCGCTATCTGCGCGTGCGCAGAGGACGGCGAGGAGAGCGGTTAAAAGTGCAGTCGGTCGCGAGTCGCGTAGTAGCACCATGTAGCACGGATAGCTACCCCTGATGAAGAGCTCCAAATGAGTTCGAAACATGTCGGGCCGTTCCTGACAATTTTTACGTGAGTTTAACCCGTTTTTTATAATTATATGGAATAAAATAAAAAAATAGACCACTGAAAAAAAAATCTGCTGTTTAGCCTGTTAAAAAAATACTTCCCGTCTTAGGCCTTCAATTTTGTATGAAATTCCTTTACAGTTCTCTCGAGTCGTTCCGCCCGATCCGTGATACTTCGAAGCCTGTTAAAACGCACGTTATGACGACATATCATGGCATGTTTGATAAAAGTACTTAACACTATTAAAGACTTACGGGTATGGCTTCGAAACATCTTCTGTCCAACTCATCAGCATCACATGACTGGGTGTTCTGCCACACGTGGAGATAGGTGTTCATCTGTGTGGGGACGCGAGGGTCTGGTAGCCCGTCGCACCGGAGATACTGCTGCCACTGAGAAACAAAAATAAAAAAACCGGTCAAGTGCGAGTCGGACTCACGCACCGAGGGTTCCGTACAAACACTTTCCATCCTTAAGTGGTTAAGTTAAGTTTGCACCTGGCATGTATAGCGCCCCATACAAATGAGGTGCAAAGTTAACGCAACCAATCCCGTTTGTTGTATGGGAGCTCCCCTTAAATACTTATTTTATTTTATTTTTAGTATTTATTGTTAAAGCGGCAATAGAAATACATCATCTGTGAAAATTTCAACTGTCTAGCTATCACCGTTCTTGTGATACAGCCTGGTGACAGACGGACGGACGGACGGACGGACGGACAGCGAAGTCTCAGTAATAGGGTCCCGTTTTTACTCTTTGGGTATGGAACCCTAATAAAATAAATATCGGACAACCTCACACAAATCAATCTAGTCCCACAGTAAGCTCTAGAAGGCTTAAGTTGACGACGATAAATATACTTACTTATATAGAAAAATACATACTTAAATACAAATAACATTCATGACGCAGGCACAAATAATTAAATAAATATAAATGAATATCAGACAACCTCACACAAATCGATCTAGTTCCAAATTAAGCTCAAGAAGGCTTGTGTTATGGGTACTAGACGACGATGTACATACTTATATAGATAAATATATACTTCAATACATATT
Organism: Apotomis turbidana; assembly: GCA_905147355.2. Taxonomy (NCBI): domain Eukaryota; kingdom Metazoa; phylum Arthropoda; class Insecta; order Lepidoptera; family Tortricidae; genus Apotomis; species Apotomis turbidana. Next base: position 8,557,543 of record LR990307.1, read on the forward strand.
AGAACAACTATGACCCAAGCACAACGTTCAAGTTCATCCCACAAATATTTGCCCCAGCCGGGATTCGAACCCGGGACCGCCGGCGCAGTAGGCAGCTGCTTTCAAACTGAGCCAACCGCGTCGTCAAACAAATATTCTATTTCATCACATAAAAATGCCCTTGTCGGGATTCGAACCCAAGACTGTCGGCTCAGTAGGCAGTTGGTTAACCACTGCGCCAACCGCGTCGTCACAAAAGGGTCGATGAGTCACTTTTATGGTAAACATACTGAGTTATCAGTTATCATTATACAGGCTGATTCAGTGGAGAAAAAATACATACGAAGAGAAATAGACTGGTAGTTCAAATAAAAAAATTAAAGTCTAACGGCATTTTGTGAGCCATTTTGGCAACATGACTTTTTCGAAGTAAAAAAGCCTGCTGAATTCGATTCTGGATGTTGCCTAGCCGAATTTTGCCCCCCTCCCCCCATTTCCCCCCTTTTTACCTCAAAATATGTCCCTAATCACGGTTTTTACGGTTTTATACAAAAAGTATTATAGCTAGAAAAAAAATGTCAAGGACAAGAATGATCTCTATAAAATTTCCTATAACATGGTGTATAAACTTTTTTAGTAGGCCTTATGGTTTGTGAGCAATATCTTCCCGAACTTCATAGACTGGTAGAAAATTCTAAATATCGGCTTCCTTTACCGTCCTAACGGCATTTTGGAATCCATTTTGGCAACATGACTTTTCCAATGTAAAAAAGCCTGCTGAATTCGGTTCTGAATGTTGCCAAGCCGAATTTTGCCCCCCTCCCCCCATTTCCCCCCTTTTGACCTATAAATATGTCCCTAATCACGATTTTTACGGTTTTATACAAAAAGTATTATAGCTAGAAAAAAAGTGTCAAAGACAAGAATGATCTCTATAAAATTTCCTATAACATGGTGTATAAACTTTTTTAGTAGGCCTTATGGTTTGTGAGCAATGTCTTTCCGAACTTCATTATTAAAAAAAAATTGATAAACATGGTCGAGGCAGTGTAGTACACTTATTTTGGGATAATTGGTATCGCACAGGATCCAGCCGCTCTGCAGCGCTTGTCGCTGACATCCAGTTGGCGTGCTGCTTATTATCTGTCAAGACTCACGAGGCTTTCAGTCATAAGCAGTCATCAGATTTACACGCAGAACCGTATCCAAGTCGGGCTAAAAGCGACGTAGAAAATAAAAATGCTTTACTTCTGAAGATGAAGTCATTCCGTTTTCAGGTATTTGCAAACGTGGAGCATGGACTGTAATATATCAAAAGCACTGTGAACTACTCAATGAGATCGGCATACACCCCATGAGCGAAAGGCTGAGAAGTTCCTGTCCCTGCTGTACAAGTCGAGTAGTTCTAGGATCTAGAACAGATATAATATTTTTCCATCGTATTTTGTCGGGAAAGCTAGTTTTTAGGGTTCCGTACCCAAAGGGTAAAAACGGGACCCTATTACAGAGACTTCGCTGTCCGTCCGTCCGTCTGTCACCAGGCTGTATCACAAGAACGGTGATAGCTAGACAGTTGAAATTTTCACAGATGATGTATTTCTATTGCCACTATAACAACAAATACCTACTAAAAATAAAATAAAATAAATATTTAAGGGCTCCCATGCAACAAACTTGCTTTATGGTACGGAACCCTTCATGCGCGAGTCGGACTCGCACTTGCCCAATTTTTATATTTCTATCTCAACTTATTCAACTAGCTCACTCCACAGTAAAACTGATTAGGGTACTTACTTCCGCCATATGTTGAAGTTTGTTTTCATGGTCAATTTTTTCCTTTTCAAATTCTGTAAATGAAAAGAAAAAACTTAAGTTTACATCAAGATATTGTAATAATATTAAAACCGCATTCTTTAATAAACCACCCGCCTTTTTAGGATTCCGTAGGTACCCCAAGGGTAAAAACGGGACCCTATTACTAAGACTCCGCTGTCCGTCTGTCTGTCTGTCCGCCCGTCTGTCACCAGGATGTATCTCAATGAACCATGATAGTTAGACAGTTAAAATTTTCATAGATGATGTATTTCTGTTGCCGCTATTGTCATAATATGAAAACTCTGTAATTTTAAAGGTCTCTTAAAAGACCTTCTAATAGACCTTCGTTAGACCTTCTTCTTACCACCCTTATGACACTTTTTTTTTTACAATGTACAGTCGAGTTCATTTACATCTACACACTTACGAGAGCAAAAATATCTGAACACGACCCTATTGTTAGGAGCATAGGTGTTCAGATGTTTTTGTTCTCGTAAGTGTGTAGATGTAAATGAACTCGACTGTACTTTAAATTTCCAGTCTAAGGTAGTATGAGAGCCATAGTGACGATCTCGTATAGGAAAGCGCAGCGTGGGTCGGCCTCCGACTAGATGGACGGATGCCCTCGTTAAAGTAGCGGGGAATCAATGTGGTCTGCACGGGATCACACTTTGTGGCAAGGGAAGGCCTATGTTCAGCAGTGTACATCTGTCGCTGATAGATAGAAGAGTGAGATAGTAGAGAGACAACCCCCACTAGACGGAGCATGTAAGGCGACCCGCACGCATCAACGATATGGTACGGCAGAACATTAAAGTATCAACACGGCGGCCACCGTTTAGTTGCGTCCTTGTTTATGATCCATGCGTACGTCAACGAAAAAAGAAATTAAATAAATAACATGGTAAATTGTAGTGTTAAGTGGTGAGAGACCTCATAAACATGGACGCAACTAAACGGTGGCCGCCGCACTGAAAAAAATACCCAGTGGAGCCTACTGAAATTACAGTAGGCGTAACCGTTATTACAGTTAGGTTTACTGAAATGTCAGTAGGCCTCACTGTTATTGCAGTAAGTCTTACTGTAATGTCAGTAGGCTCCACTGGATATTTTTTTCAGTGCGTGTTGATAGTGATACTTTAATGTTCTGCCGTACCATATAGTTGGTGCGCGCGGGTCGCCTTACATGCTCCGTCTAGTGGGGGTTGTCTGTGGGCCAGGTTAACTAACTGTGAAATAGGACACAAGTCTTTGCCAATAGATCTCTTCGTATCTCCTGCTCTGCGTTGTCCTTCGCCAACAGTTCTGCCCGTTCCCTCGCCAGGTTGAGTCTCTTCTCTTTCGCACCCGCCAAAATCGCTTGCCTAAACAGAGACAGATATAGTTAGCGCTGCTTCTGATGTTTAGCAGAATTGTGGCACAACTATGGTTCGTGACTCTTGTCGCGCGACTTAGCATCACCTGTCACTCTCTCACAGTACTGTAAAGAAAGATATAGGTATATCTCGCGCGAGAAAGAGTCGCGGGTCACACAAGTGCTAGAATTCTAGGAAATGTTATTCGTATTTACTGCCATTACACGTATCAATGGCAAATTACTGAAGAAAAAAAAAAACAGTCTAATATTTTCTTCGGTTTCCGCGACTGTCAAATTTAAATAAAACAATTTAAACGGACTATATCGAGTATATTAATTTTTCGAGCCTCCCTAACGTTTCGGCAACTTAACAGTTGCCGTTGTCAAAGGTAGGCTAAAACAATTTTTCTGTGTCATAGTTACATAAGTGCAAACTACCCATTTTATAAATAAAGAATGGAAATAAAGGTGTACGTTCATGCCAGATGGGCCTAATGTGTAAAGACAGTTACACAAACATGTGCCAGAAAGGCATTCATTGCTTTATTTTAGTTGCGTTTTCTATAATCCGTTTAAATTGTTTTATTTAAAAAAAAAACATCTAGATCGAACAACGCTTTAATCATACTCAGTATATGTATGAAGATATGTTGTTATTTAGTTAATATAAAGCAGTCAGTGCTTTCGTTAACTGTGAAGTAGACAATCTAATACATCCCAAACAGCTACTACTGGCATAATGTCAAAATGCCAGCTACTCTAGATTCTGCCTGTATACTACGAAGTAAATGATAAAGCAGAATGTAGAGACAGTAAACATTACTCTATCAACAATTGTTAATAACGATGATAATGGCTCTCTATGTCATATACAAACCAAATGAATATACATGTCTTCGATCTCGTTTAGACATGTCTATAATAATCATAAAGCCTGACCACAAATATATGAGTATTTTATTTAAACATGACTTGAACTGTATCAGGTCTGGTTAGCCTTCGCTACCAGTAGTCGGACTTTGTGTGGGAGTATAACCCGCTAACGGGATTGTCTCCGCGCCACAGGGGTAATTTGGGTTGGGGTGATATGAGAATTGTCAAGAGGGCATTTATAAGATTTTAAATAGCAACAATTTTGCAACTGTCAGCATAGTCCGAAAACATGATATTCGCCACTGAACGTTTTTTTGGAAGTGAAACTTCTAATGCGACTTCCAACAAGGCTGCGTTAAACGTTCAACGCTCCAGGGGAGGGGGAATAGAAAGAGACAGAGCGAGAGTGAAGAAGTTGGTCTTAAAGAAACAATATGAGTTCACTAAAAATCAATTTCTACCCCTTCCTATTTTCAGTTCCACATTACGAAGTTTCACTTCTTCCGCGCGGAGGGACTCCACGCACTATTTTTTTTTTCATGTTTACTTTTCTTCATGGCATAAGAAACAAAGTGTGACCCTCCAGATAGTGAGACTTTCTGCGTCACTGATTAGTTCAAACTCAAACTCAAACTGTTTATTACATCATAGTTCATTCATAATTTAAGAGCTTCGCTCTTGTCGGTGGAGTAATCGCCACTCTTCCCTATTTCTTGATAGTGATTTGGTCTCCTGATACTACATAGTGCCCACTTTCTCTTTCACTTGACTAAAAAAAACCGGCCAAGTGCGAGTCGGACTCGCGCACCGAGGGTTCCGTACAAACACTTTCCATCCCTAAGTGGTTAAGTTAAGTTTGCACCTGGTATGTATAGCGCCCCATATAAATTAGGTGCAAAGTTAGGTATTAAAATTTTTTTTTATGGTTTTCGTAATTATTCCTTTATCTATGCTATAAGACGTTGCTTCGTACCAAATTTCAAGATTCTGAGTTCACGGGAAGCACCCTGTAGGTTTTGATTCCCTTGCAAGTGTCGAAAATATGCAAATTAGGTGCAAAGTTAGGTATAAAAAAAAAAAATATGGTTTTCGTAATTATTCCTTTATCTATGCTATAAGACGTTGCTTCGTACCAAATTTCAAGATTCTGAGTTCACGGGAAGCACCCTGTAGGTTTTGATTCCCTTGCAAGTGTCGAAAATTTGCGGCATAAACGGCTGTATCTTTTGATTGCGTTGGCTTAGAAGTTTGATTTTTTCACAGCTTCAAGGGACAGTAGACCTGAGTAATTGATATAAATTTCAGCTTCATACGTCCACGCGTTCCTGAGAAAAAGGGTCTTGACAGACGGACGGACAGACGGACAACAAAGTGATCCTATAAGGGTTCCGTTTTTTCCTTTTGAGGTACGGAACCCTAAAAACGTAATTATTGGTCTTCCTCTGCCTCTTTTCCCGTCCACTTTGCCTTCCAGGATTCACAAAGAAAGCATCATGTGTCCAATCATCCGTCCTCTTATATTTTGGATGGTTTTCAGTAAGCAACGGCCTTCCTTTACCATACTCAAAACCTCTTCATTGGTTTTCTTTTCCGTCCAGCTAATACTTTCTATTCGCCGCCAACACCACATCTCAAACGCTTCCAGCTTTTCTCTATCCCTTTGTGTCAGTGTCCATGTCTCACTACCATATAAAGCTTTACTACAAATGTACACCTTGATTAACTGTTTTTTAGCTTGTTTAGACATCTTTCATTTAAGCAGATGTTTCTTGCTGCTACATCATAGTACATTACTACAATATTATAATATGTACCCTGTAAGAGCACAGCAATTTCCTTAATTCTACTTAACACTAGCATTACAATAAAACTACAAAATTACATTCTATGATTGACATAAACAGTTGCCACTTTATTGTTACAAAATAATTATAAGGTAAACATTTTTTGCCGGCAGTCGTACAAAAAATACTTTGGTAACAAGGGAATCGGGGAGTATTATGATACTCCACTGGCAACACAGAAACGGATTGACGTAACGTGATGACGTCAAAAGTCTCGTCTATCTTTCCGGAGTGGCATACCTTGTTTTCTAATACTATGCTTTTATTATTTTCTTAAGCTTTTATTCGAAAGCAAAAGATGAAACGAAAACAGATTTAAATGAAAAAAAAAAATCAAATACATACCTAAAACATAATTTGCGTTGGTATCATTATTACAACAACAACCAATCTATCGCAACCGCACTATAATGACATTAATGACATTAGTTTCGGATACCCTTGAAATGTCGACAAAAGTTTCACCGAATGCTTCATTTCGTCGAATTTTCATTTCGTCGACAAATTTTTACTCGTAAGTCTGAAATTTTTCAGACATTTTGTAAATTCTAACCTTTAGATTAGGTTAGGTTAGGTTTGTGTTATAACATTCAAAAATATTTTATGGTTTCAGAAAAAAATGCTTTCGATGAAGTGAAAATTCGACGAAATGAATTTTGTCGACATTTCAAGGGTAAACCCATTAGTTTAAATACCTGTCAGTTCCGATGTTAACTTCGTAATATCATTTAATTGGAATGCTCTCTTTTTCTGGCTGTTTTTTTTGTAGTAAACAAGTATACCTACACTTTACTTATAACATTACGCTCACGACTGTGAATGGTTTTCGCCATTTCGTTTTGATATTTTTAAACATTTGCCTTTTAAGGACACATCAACAAACCACCACGAATGTCATTGACATTGTTGACAATCATAAAATCATTGCCAGTGTAAGAAATTAGTTCCAGTGAAATTCCGCAACATGGCGCATCCTCATATATTTATGGTCAGGTTTTACATACAGTAGCGGAAATAAATCTATCATATTGGTGTATTTTGTACGAAAGTTGCCTAAATTTTATAATTGCAAACGGTTATATAACAAAGTACTAACCTGAGATTTCTTTTTTAACCAATAAAACATCTATAAAATAAAAAAATAAAATAAATAAATAAATATTAAGGGACAATCATTACACAAATCGACCTAGTCCCAAACTAAGCAAAGCTTGTACTATGGGTACTAGACGACGATATACATAATATATAAATACATATATAGATAACATCCATGACCCAAGAACAAATATTTTGCACAAATATTTGCCCCGGCCGGGATTCGAACCCGGGACCGCCGACTCAGTAGGCAGGTGTCTACAAACCGAGCCAAACGCGTCGTCAACATCTATTTTTCTATACGAATTGTTATTTAAAAAACGTTGTCGACATTCTGAGTCTTATTAAAAAAAACACGTTTTTACACTAATTTGCCGTTCACTTAATATTTGCATCTACGATAGGTAATAAAATATGTATGTTTTTATGCGTTTGCTACAAGTAACTTATTACGCTATTCGCAATATTCATTCGGATTCGTATCCTTAGATCCAATTAGACTTAAAGTTAAAATATTTCAATATGATAGATTTTTGCCGCTACTGTATAATGATAATACCAAATATAATCCAATATTAATATAATAAAATGGAGTGAAATAACAAGTAGCAGGAGGCACAAACTTTTCTGCTTCCTTCTCCGCGTGCCACTCTTCTATCTTATTGGCGAGCCATGCTTCTCTATCTTTCTTATTCATTTTCTTCCACTCTTTAGGCTGTTGTAAGAATACTTTATTTATAACTTTTATTTAAGAGTTGCTTCCTTTTCTATCCTATACGTATGATGGCATTACGGAAAATAACTTTTTCTGTCAATATATTTGTCACACGCGCTTAATAAAATTACAGGAAAACACTTATAATTTTGTTGCAAACTCCGCTCTTGAAATATGTTCCTCCAGTCAACAGGCATGGAGGGTACAGAGGTCGGCGTTACACTAACCCTATAGCTGAAGTACCCTTTTAAAGTAAAAAACAGTTAAGCGTGAACCGGTTCTGTTGACGTGTTCCTTATAAATAGTGGTTGGATTAAGGTGTGCAATTCTGCCGTGTTACGGTGAAAGGTAGTATCTTTATACGGGTGTCATAGTAAGAGTCCTTTTGCCTTAGCATGGCAGAAATTTACGGGGACTACGTAACGTAATATTAATATGTACATGACTTATCCCGGGATAATAGCTTTATTTGGTGGAAATAGGACAGTTTACAAGATATTCAGTTTTAATTAGAACAAGTTAACTGACAAAAAAAAATAGAAAAAAAAAAGTGACAAGATCTCAGCCAATATTACAATTCCAAATTTTGTAGTTGTGTTCAGTTTTAGTATCATTCTCTATTACTTGTATTGGAGTGTAGGCATTTATAAATTTTATAATTTAGGTTATTATCATTGGAATAATAATAAAATAATAATATTTATTTATTTATCAGCTCACAAAGGAAAAACTTAAATTGTAATAACACTGTTCACATTCCAGTAAATTATAAGGTAGTCCTTTGTGAGAGACTGGAGTCTGAACTAGGTGGGTACCTGTATTACAGATCACCAGGCTCTCACCCCGGAGAAACAAGTAATTTTACTCAGTTTACAATTTGTTGCTTATAACTAAGTCTACCGATAAATAACATTAAAAACAAAATAAACATATACAGTTCTAAACATGCCATCGAATAAATTAATGTCAGTGGTGACTTTGAACTGCGCTAGCGTGTGTGTGATGATGGTGTGATGTGTGAGTGTAGGTGCTGTGTTGTATAAGTGTAATGTGTGTACCTATTCATTGGAAATCCAATAAATAAATATTAGGAATATGCATGTTTTAAAATAAACATTTCTTTCAACTATTACGAATGAGAATAAAAAAAAAAGAACCTTTAATTTGTAAATTACAAAATATCCAAAAGTTCCAAATAGTCTCACCGTATGGTACGTCATCATAATTTTAAAATACACCATTTTGTAATGGATCTACGGTACCCTAAAAATATTGTGTAGGGGAACTTCAAGCCATTTTTATTGTCAATTCACCCATTCCATCGGAAATTGATTAATCATTAAGTTGTGACATGCATGTCATTTTTGTACGATGCGAGCGAGATCGCAATAGACGAAAGCACAAGTTGAACGTGAAAAGGGCACAGTGTGGACATAGCTTTATACAGTCGCCATCAGATATATCGCAGCATATAAGGCGTTCATAAATATGTGAACATGTACTGTAACGCCCAGTCAATAAGAGTCGTGTTCAGATGTTTATGAATACCTTACATGCTACGATATATCTGATGGCGACTGTACAAAACGAATGAGTCGACATTTACATTATAGCCCGCAAAATTGATTTTAATAATAAATATCGGACAACCTCACACAAATCGATCTAGTCCCGCAGTAAGCTTTAGTAGGCTTGTGTTCTGAACACTAGACGACGATAAACATACTTATATAGAGAAATACATACTTAAATACAAATAACATCCATGACCCAGGCACAAATATTCGAGTTCATCACACAAATATTCGCCCTTGCCGGGATTCGAACCCGGGACCGTCGGCTCAGCAGGCAGCTGCTTTACCACTGCACCAACCGCGTCGTCTGTATGACTTTTTATTTATTTTTATTTTTTTATTTTTAGCCTTATACATTCAGATTTTGTTATTATTTAGTTTGCTTGTAATATTTATCTTTTGCTCTTTTGCTGCAAATCTGGTTGCCCGTCGGCAAAGGCCTCCTCCAGCCTCTTCCATTCGTGCCTGTCACGTGCGACTCTTTGCCATGTTTTTTGTATGACTTTAGTTGCATGAAAACGTTTATTCGATATTTTTCCATTCAAAGCACATAATAAGGATATACTAGTAGTTCATACACCTGCCCGTCTAGTACAACTATGGTTCGCGACATAGCATCCCGTCACTCTCTTACGATACTGTACAGAAAGGGATGGGTAGCATATCTAGCGCGAGAAAGAGTCGCGTGTCAAAGTTGTGCTGGAAATGCTGTTACATGCTAGTGGACTTCTCGTCTTAAAATACGAGCGTGGTTTTATGAAACGAGCGCAAGGCGACTTTCATAATAGAATCATACGAGCGAAGTTGCTTACACTACTTTATCTACATACATTATTATTCATCAGTTATCATTTTCCTTTATGAACATATGAAACACCCAGTACTGCCAGAATAAATAAGGTGACCACGCCGAATATATGGTACTGTAATGAACTAACATTTTTGATATCACTCGCTACCAAGTAACGTAGATCCTTACCTATAGTCTCTGAACTTGTTATAAATAGCAATTTAACAATATGGGTGGGTGTAGATATTTTCTTTACGAAACATGTTAATTCAAAAGCCATTATTGGGAATAGGTCTCTTATACCGCATTAATCAATTAGATTGTGACATAACGAAATCTGACAAAAGTTATTAATATTAAAGTTTTCGACTTTCACTTCTCCATGCCGTTTAGTAGCACAAGTCAAGTCAATAGTGAACGTCACCACAAATACTTACTAAGGAAAATAAGTTTCTGTCAATTTTGTGACAAGTTTTTATAGCTGACTGTACTTCTTTTTGGATATCCATCAAATGCTCACTGAGACGATTCTAAAGAACCCAAACTTGGTAGGATTTCTTTTTTCTATTATAGAGTTCCTATGGCCACCTTCCGGCTCCATCATCAGATCAGCCTCATGGTACCATATTATTGTATTGTCATCAAAGTTTAGTAAGTATGCAAAATTTCAGCTCAATCGGTTGACGATATCTGCTTCAAAATTGAGTTGCAAGATTCCACCCGAACAAACATACTTACATACATACCTACATTGCAAGTTAAATAAAAAACAATATTAAACGTAGAAATCTAATTGGATGGATGAAATTATTATCTTAAATTAATTGGCTTCACTACATAGTATAAAACAAAGCTCCCTGCTGCCTGTCTGTCTGTATATCTGTCTGTCCCTATGTATGCTTAGATCTTTAAAACTACGCAACGGATTTTGATGCGCTTTTTTCAATAGATAGAGTGATTAGAGAGGAAGGTTTATATGTATAAAACATGCATAATATAGCATTACACCCTTGCGAAGCCGGGGTGGGTCGCTTGTATATTTATATCTTACGTTAAAAAAATGGGGTCTTTATTTTTAAGGTACATCCCAATTCAGGTACAGTCAACCAATTGGATTCCTAGGGCATTTCGTACCTTGTCACAGTGAACGTCAATATGAAAGCCGCTTGAAATCTCATATCATTGTCATTGTGACAAGGTTCTATACTGGCGTAGAAATCAAATTAGTTGACTATACCTTATCTTTTCATTGTGTGTGTACTTTGTTCATACTCTTTGTTTCACTGACCGCAACGCAAGTGCTTTGCTCTAAAGTTGTCTGGAATAAATAGTTTGCGGTATAGAAACTATACAGAGGGCGGATTTACCTTTTGTACAATTTCTATAATAAATATTTAATCAATATATAAATAAATACCTTCTCAAAATCCGGTAACACCTCTACCGGTTTCTTAGGCTTCTTTCCCTTCTTTCCCCTCCTCCTATCACCTTCCTCTTCCTCCACGACCTTAGGCAACTCTTCCTCTTCTAAATAACAAATAAAGACATATGTAAGACGCAGTAGTAGTGCGGCTGCCTACTGCGCCGGCGGTCCTGGGTTCGAATCCCGGCAAGGACTCGAATGTTTCTGCTATGTACATATATAAGTATGTATTAATCTATGTATAGCCTAAGAAGTGTCGGTCCGGCCCAGGGATAGTAGCGCTACAAACAGCTTTCATATGGCAATAATGTGCTTACGTCATATATTTGAATTATGTAAGGTCAGTAGCGATTTGTCAAGAATTTGTCATGAACCAAATTGAAAACATTGTTTACCGAAACACTGCTAAATCCTTCGTTCATCTTGCGAAATAAAAACTGAATCCGATTGAAAAAAAAACTTGACTTTCATAGTTTGTTCCTCTTTCATCTCTCTCATTGTTTCCTCTTTGTTTACATCAATAACATTCACTGATTTGGGTCATTATCCGAGCGTTTCAACCGCCTCACTTTCGTGGACATATTTTGGAAGAATTGAGCGTAGATTTTGATGCCATTTCCGGATATGTGTTAGATGTCCAGTAAACTTAGATACCTAACCAGAAACGAAATCGAAATCTGCAGCCACTTCTACAAAAAAATTACCACGAAAGTGATTCGGAACAAACGCTCGAATACTAATGACCCATTTTCAACGTCAGTTATCGAAAAATAAAATTGTCGTTGCTAGTAACATAAATTAGTACCACTAAAAATCCGGAATATGGTGTGGGTTGAGAAACACCATGTTGGGTTTTAAGTATATACAGTTCACGTGCGAGCTCCGAGGAATCGAGGGCTGAGGAACGGGTCTCATGATGGCCAGCTACGTAATCTCTGACTGTGACTCTCATTGTGCCGAGGGTGTTTTAATTTTTTTAATTAAGGTATAATGTTACTAAGCATTATACCTTTAGTAGTATTTTCGACCTCTTTTTAACGTTTTGAACGCTTTTCCTCCCATGTCAATGGCTTTGGCGTGTAAGCCACATTTTGACATGGGAGGGTCGAAAAAAGAAAGAGCGAAAATATACCTTATCTGGCAGCAGAAAATTGCTTTGACAGCGTCCGCCATTACCCATTTAGTGGTCGTTGGCGTCGTAGGTACGCTGCACACGACCACTTTAGTGGCTCTTGGCGTTCAAAGGGTTAAATGAGGGTCTCATGGTGACCAGCTACCAGGTTATTTAAATTGGTTACGTACCAACTGGAAGGCTCTCCTCAGACCAATTGAACTCTTCTTCAACCGGTTTGACTTCTTCCTCAACAACCTGCAAAACAAAAAACGCGTTGAGAAAAACGCCATCTCTCTTGCTTTCCTTGCACTACAACAATGGGGACTGAGATTGTGTCTGTAAACGCACATCCTTAGGGCATGGCTAATGCGCATAAGCATTTTAAACACATGATGCAGAGGGCGCTCCAGTAGCGTAGAATTATGGAATCAACCATCAAAAGATTTGGTGTGATTGATATGTAAAGACGATAGCTCAGTTGGGAGAGCACTAAGCAATGTAGGATCGCAGGTTCGAGTCCTGCTTATATTGCAGTGGATCGCATTACATTTCTCTTTCATAAATTTATCTTTGTGTCAGTTTTATAACCTGGAAAATATTGAATACTAGATGATATAGTTGATTTTTAATTGCAATATCCTAACTCATTGGAATAGAAAACTTTGGCACTTCCATAAAATTCGCAACAGGGTCGAAAAAATACCCGAATCCTACTTCCCAATAGGTATTAATATTATATATTCCAATTTCAACCTTGTGACTTAGAAAAGATGATATAAATTTATTTGCGTAGGTATTTGTTTTCCATTAGTCCACTCCTCAGACAATGGCTTTCAGGGTCATGTTTACAAGATAAGGTAAGTATTTATGGCCATTCGGACTTTTAAAAAAATACCAACTATACAGGTAGATTTACCAAATACCAAAACACGGTTCCAATTTGGAGACTACACAAAAAGATATCCATAATGTTTATCTTTTGTTGACTAAATTGTTTCATATTCTATTCTAAGCTTTTTAAATTGACACGTGACGCTATTACCAAACAATAAAGTTCTTATAAGTTCTTATCCTTGTCTCGGTGTATTTTGTTCCATTGATACCGCCTAATGACGATCTCAAAAGAAATCGGTCCTTGGTTATTTTGTCCAAATGTTAGTAAAGGGTATCTATGAATTAGAAACGAACTCCACTCATTTATTTATTGGATGAAAAGTATTTTGTACTAAATTTAGTACGTTATAAGTGATATAATCAAGTGAAAACATATATTATGGAATTTTATACTACAGTATCTTAACAAAGTTTAACGAATAAATGTAATACCAACTACCAACACAAATTTGTTTAATAAATGCGAATGTATACTTTCCGTTTACTATTCAATTTATTTGTAAACTCTCTTGAATACAATTTTTAATAAAAAGTCATCGCCGTTCGTAGTTCTAAGTCGATTTTTTAGGCATCCCCGATATATTTCATAGCAAAACACCATACCACAAAACATAACTTAACAACCTATTCATTAGTTAATATCCGTCGATTCACCAAAACAACCGTATGAGGTATCAAAAATTAATATAGATTAGCAATAATGGGAAACTATCATCATCATTCGACATTCACTAAGTAATTGAACGCGTCTGTGAAAACGTTATTAAACGGAAACAAATATAACGCAATAATTCTTGACGACACACGTCCGATTCAATTGGTTTAAAAAAACCGTGCGCCCATAGAATTTCTACTTCACACTGCAAATCTGAGGAATGAACTGTCGCTCGTGGTAGTCCTGGACCGAAAAGACCTTCAAACCTCCAAGAGAGGAACGTACTCCGATCTGAAAGGCCGGCAACGCACTTGTGACTCCTCTGGTGTTGCAAGGGCGATGATAATCGATGACCCATCAAGCGATCCCTTTGCCTCAGACATCATAAATCAAGCATTATTTAAATTACAACAACTCAACAATATGGCAACTAATAGGACTGGGATGGAGGACATAATTTACACGTTGAGACCAATTCTAATACTAGAAGAAATGCTGGGAATATTTAGATACAGAATGAAAGAAAAACAATTACTCCCAACTGACAACAATAGAAAGCTAATTTCCATAATCATGGTGGCATTTTATGTTGGGGTTTTTATTGCAGATGTTTACATTTCTTCGTTTTTGATTGGGTATGAGGAACTGGACGCAGTTGATATTGTGGAGTTACTTACTTACTGTGTATTGAATATAACTAACTACACCGGTTCTATGGTTATCCATTCACTTGTCAGCAGTCCCGTGAACGTACAAATCATCAAATATTTCGCGAACATTGACGCAAGCTTGCAGCTCAACATGAGAGACAACTTCTACAAGAAGTCCAGGATCTACATATTCTGTATAATTTCTTATGTTATTTGCATCAATGTGTTGTTTAGTATATATTACTATTTCTCCAGTCCAGTAGGCATCATCGATGTTGTGATAACCAGCGGTTTACATTATTTGTCAGACGTCGATATCACTTTGGTGTGCGTAATGATATACATGCTTAAATACAGACTTGTAGTACTCAACAAAAGTTTAAGAAGTTTGATTGCAAACGATGAAATCCCACACGACATCGTCGGTTCCGTTTGGAAAACAAATACGGAAAAGAAAAGACAATTGAATCCATTCCATTTGCCGAAACTCCGTGAACTGTCGAAGATTTTCGACGTCCTCGGTGAAACTTGCAGTTTGATAAACCGCATCTACAACTTACAATTATTAATTTTCATGATAAGAAATTTCACTGTTATAATCGAAGCGATGTGGATGATGCTATATGACTTTCAAAATGGGATAGACTCTCTTGATTGGGCGCTATGTTATTGTGGTTTCAAGTTGTCCTTCGTTATGCTGCTCTCGCTTGTGTGTGAGAGTCTCCTGCGGGCTCGTGACGAGACTGTGGAGCTGGTGAACGAGTTGGTGATGGACTACGAGCTGTGCGCCGGTGCGCGTGCGCAGGCAAAAGCGTTCATGTGCCTGCTAGACGCGTGGCCCCTGAGGGTACACGTCTATTACCTCTTAACTGTTGACATCACTTTGATGTTGAAATTCATCAATGCTTCGGCCACATACCTGATCATTATTATACAAATTTCTAATTTTTATTAACATTTGTGTCCTGTGGACCGCAGCGGGCCAAAGGATCCAAGGTCCGGTACCGTCCCAGCATCAGTGTTGGATGATATTTTTAGTTTGTTTATTTATTTATATTTTTTTTCTAGTTTTTGTTGGACTGTCGTGGTCTAATTAATGTATCTTTTGTTTTCTTTTCTTTCCGTCTTTCTTTCATTCGTTCTTTTCTGCTATCTTCCTTGCTTTATTTCTTGTTTTCTTTCCTGCTTTCTTTCATTTTTCTTTCTTTCTATATTCGCAAGTATGGGACAAACTTTTTTGGCCAATAATTTTGTTACAAGTGTCGTGTGCCGGGTTAAGTGTATATCATCATCATCAATGCATATGGGTCAGTCCACTTTTTTCTGTCACTCATTGCCATGATGATGCACTGGGTCAATTTTCAAAATTACGATTTTCCGTGGTTATATTTAGCAAAAGCTATGTAATTTAAGCAGTCACACTCTTATGTAGACTATCTCCTGACAATACGAGTCATATAAATTATGAACACGTTTCTGAGAAGTTTAATCACTATTGTCTCCTGGGTGACGGGACAGAAAAAGTTGATCCACCCGTATTGTTTTAATAAACACCTATTAGTTCAAAATAAATGTAATTAAGTACAGTCCGATTCAAAAGAAGATAACAATTTAAGTATGCAATTAGACATAAGTCTGTATTAAAATTTTACCAGTTATTTTTAATGGTGGCCGTACAAAGAAAAGACTTGAATAAGATGATGAACTATGTCAAAAGCGAACCATACGCATGATTTGAGTTTATTAAAATAAATAAAGTATTGTAGTTTAGAGATGATTAAATAGTCCTGTTTTTTTTTTATGATCCTTTAGTTAGATTTAACATTAATAACGTTACAATTTAATTCAATTCAATTGCAGTAATTGTTCGTTGTCCTAATTAAGTTATAATTGCTTTATATTTGAATTGCTTCCATCAAATGTCAATTTACTCAGTCATTTGTTAAATAATTAGTTTGTTAAACCGTTCATTTGAGAAATGAACATTTTGTAAAATGATAGTTCAGGTAGTAAATGTATATTCTAGAAGGTACAACTTTTTCATTACCCTAGTCTGATTAAAAAGAAACGTTATAATTATAACCGTCAATGTCCCGATTGTTACTGATTAAAAAGAAAGGTTATAACGTTCAATGTCCCCATTGCTATATACATATGTTTGTATTAGTAGCCCGATTTCTTAGTAACACCAGTCAGTAACCCTACAGTGACCGTACTCACCAGCGACTGCGTAAACGATTTGTATGGAGAATTGTAGTTCTACAAAGTAACCGATAGGGGCACTGTACTATTATAGGTACATACAAATCGTTTACGCTGTCGCTAGCGAGTACGTTCACGTTAAATTATGGTAAGGATACAGAGATATTTTGAGTAATGCCGGAAACACTATTCATCATCATCATCATCATCTCAGCCATAGGACGTCCACTGCTGAACATAGGCCTCCCCTTTGGACTTCCATATATACCGGTTGGAAGCGACCTGCATCCAGCGCCTTCCGGCGACCTTTATAAGGTCATCTGTCCATCTTGTAGGTGGACGCAATAACACAAGAAACACTAATAAGTGTGGGTAAAAAGTTAGTTAACCTATAATATGGGTTATTATATTATAATAGCTACGAATAAAAAAAAATCATAATACCTCTCCTTTCTTCTTTTTCTTCGGTTTCTTTTTAACTTCTGTAAAACAAAAAAGGCTATTAATATTATGGTAGTATAGGTAACTTTAAGGTCTGTTTTAAATGGATGCTCCTTCAACGTGTTTACCT
This sequence comes from Apotomis turbidana, assembly GCA_905147355.2. NCBI lineage: Eukaryota > Metazoa > Arthropoda > Insecta > Lepidoptera > Tortricidae > Apotomis > Apotomis turbidana. Next base: position 8,575,097 of record LR990307.1, read on the forward strand.
AGGTTAATATAAAGTTTAATGTTGCTATTGATGATATAGATTAATTATAAATAAATAATTAATATTATATACTTTAAGTAAGTAAGTAAATAAACACTTTATTGTACACAAAAAACTGTTAAAAATACTTTAATATAATACTTAAACCTTTAGCAAATATGACAACATCGAATTTGGTTTCAATTAACGTAAACACATTGGAGGCACGATACTTTTATATCGGTTTATCTCTACTGTAAAACTGTAAGATTTATAAAAAAACACATACATATTTAACCCTTAATGTATGGATGTATAGCCCGCTATACATATTTTTTGACCATCTTTTTGCATTTTTTTTACTTAAACAGATTTTTTTCCTCGTTGTGACGGCACTGAGGTTTGAACACGGTTTTTTTTTTGCGACTTTAAGCGTTAATTTTATTTTCATTAAAATTTTGCAAAAAATTACGAAAACGTTCATCAAACGCAACGGTAAATCTGCATTTCAAAATATTTCTACTTACTTAATTACAAAAAAAAAAACATTAAATTGGAAAGCGAAGGAGAGGATATTTTACTAAATTAATCTTAAGTAATAATACATAATTTTATAATTCAAATGTTAAAATGATATTTAAATAGATAATATGATATATAAAATGTAGATGTAAAATTAATTGTATTGTATAAAGTGTTAATAAATGGCTATTCTATTTTATTCTGTTGGAAATCTTAAACAAAACTGGTAACAAAATAGGATCAATTTTATTGAGCTTCAAATCGAAGCCTTAATTTTTTATATTTTTTTATAAATACTCAAAAAACCGTCTCAGTTCTGGAACGAATGGAACAGAGACTGTCTAATTTATATAAACTTAGCATTTCTTGTCAGCCGAAAATAGCAAGTAATGTTTACAGATAATTTGATTCAGTACCGACCTTATTAATTTGGAGTGATTCGTATTCTTTTTTTACTGCTTTTTAATACAATACAGCGGCGCAAATAGCGGGTAACTAGGGGATATTGACCTAACAGAGTAAGTTGGATAGCAACGCTGTATTTATCTAGGCATCGGAAAATTATAATCTACACGCCTATTGTGTTTTCGCTCTTATAATGAATAAAGGGGTTTGACCTTACAAACGGTCCGGTAGTTTTGAATTTTTCATATCTTGTCTAGGATGGTTAGTGAATGTTTATAATGCAAAATGCTCAATTCCCCCTCCTCCGCGCCCGCCGCCATATTGAAAAAACCGGCCAATTTCTGCAGATTTTTGCTTATACCTTCGTTTAGGAGCGGCTCTCTAGTCTTACTGTGCTGTCAGAAGTCCGATGTCTATTTATGACATGTGTATACTAGTGGCTTATCACTTCTGTGGAGCGGAGATAATCCCATTAGCGGGTTATACTCCCACACAAAGTCCGACTACTGGTAGTGAGGGCTAAACAAACCAGCCTGACACAGTTCTTTTTTTTTTATGTCATAGGGGTAAACGAGCAAACGTATCGCCTGATGGAAAGCGATTACCGTCGCCCATAAACACCTGCAACACCAGAGGAGTCACAAGTGCTTGCCTACCCGGAGGACGAAGATAGAATGCCTCTATGCTAGTAATTTCACCGGCTATCTTACCCCCACACCGGAACACAACAATGCGAACATAGGTGTTTGGCGGTGGGTTAGTAGGCAAGACGGTAGTAACAATCCGGACGGACCCTGCACGAGGCCCTGCTACTCCAGTTCAAGTCGTGGTTAAAAAAAATAGTGGCCACGACATCCACTAAATAAGAGCCAAAACACAATAATTCTAAGCCGAGAAGTTTTATTTTTTAAAGTATGCGTCTGTGTTCATGGACAGGCTAAACAGCTGAATTATATATTTTTTCAATGGTATATTTTTATTTCATTGCATATGTTTGAGAAAAGCACTACATGCCTTAGCCGTGAAAAGGGCTGGTCGGCTTCGTATCACTATCCGTCTATACCTACTCACCCGGCAAGCCCTTCTTTCCCGGCGTCTGCAGCAATGTACCTACTATATCAAAATATCTAATCCCCGATTTCTCTTAAAATCGCTACGCTCCATTTGTAGGTGACAACCTACCCGCTATAACGCACGCCTTGCGTAAATGCATTTCATTATCTTACTTTTCCATTTTTGAAAGTTGTCCTCAACAGAAGCCTAAACTTGGAAATATGCGTGTGCTAGACACGTTACGGTGCGACCACACCGTCCTGTAAAACGGTGGCGCTCCGTTTTATCCGTACCGTCTTTACCTTAAGTTCTCCATACCACCACTCAAAAAACGACATCAAAAGTAACTGACAATAATTTTACTACTGATTTTTGTCGGATAGGAATGATGACTCATATTAGATCCTACTACTGGGGTTACGTATTAAAGAAATAGTCATATTTTTTTCAGAGAGAGACAGAGAGATGAGTGTACTGAATCCACAGACAACCCCCACTAGACGGAGCATGTAAGGCGCGCACCAACGATATGGTACGGCAGAACATTAAAGTATCAACACGGCGGCCACCGTTTAGTTGCGTCCTTGTTTATGATCCATGCGTACGTCCACGAAAAAAGGAATTAAATAAATAACATGGTAAATTGTAGTGTTAAGTGGTGTAGAGACCTCATAAACATGGACGCAACTAAACGGTGGCCGCCGTGTTGATACTTTAATGTTCTGCCGTACCATATCGTTGGTGCGCGCGGGTCGCCTTACATGCTCCGTCTAGTGGGGGTTGTCTGTGACTGAATCTAATCAGGCTCATGGGACTTCTAGCTCTAGACAAAGGATGAAGGAATGGGTCTTACCCTCCACTGGTGCAGGTGGCAAGGACTCGAAAGAAGCGCTGGTGTAGGAGGTGTCCGTGTACTGAACCTCCTCAGGCCTGAGCCTCTAGCTCCAGGTCCAGTCCAGGTCCACGGCTCTCAGAAGCAGCACATCTTGGACCTCAGCTCTGGATGAATCAGGTTTAGATCTTACTTTTGACAGGCGCCGGTGGGAAGGACTCCAAACAAGCAATCTCGAAGCTCTCTATCTCTCTTTGCAGAGAGAGAGAGAGAGACAGACAGACAGATATGGACGTGTCTGTGTATTGAATCTTATCAGGCTCTCGGCAGCTCACCTGGGAATTCTAGCTCTGGATGAAGGAGGTTTGGTTCTTACCCTCCAAAGATGCAATCTCAAAGCACGAGAGAGAGAGAGAGGGGGGGAGGGGGAGAGAGAGAGAGAGACGAGTGTACTGAATGTTATCAGGCTCATCAGCTCATTTGGGACTTCTAGCTCTGGATGAAGGTCTTACCCTCCACTGGTACAGGTGGCAAGGACTCGAAAGAAGCGCTGGTGTAGGTGTCCGTGTACTGAACCTCCTCAGGCCTGAGCCTCTAGCTCCAGGTCCAGTCCAGGTCCAGGCTCCCAGAAGCAGCTCATCTTGGACCTCAGCTCTGGATGAATCAGGTTTTGATCTTACTTTCGACAGGCGCCGGTGGGAAGGACTCCAAACAAGCGATCTCGAAGCTATCTATCTCTCTTTGCAGAGAGATAGAGAGAGAGAGAGAGAGAGAGAGAGACAGATATGGACGTGTCTGTGTATTGAATCTTATCAGGCTCTCGGCAGCTCGGCTGGGAATTCTAGCTTTGGATGAAGGAGGTTTGGTTCTTACCCTCCAAAGATGCAATCTCAAAGCACGAGAGAGAGAGAGAGAGAGAGAGACGAGTGTACTGATTGTTATCAGGCTGGATGAAGGTCTTACCCTCCACTGGTACAGGTGGCAAGGACTCGAAAGAAGCGCTGGTGTAGGAGGTGTCCGTGTACTGAACCTCCTCAGGCTCCGGCTCCAGGTCCACGGCTCCCAGAAGCAGCTCATCCTGGACCTCAGGCTCTGGAATAAAGAGTTGGAGTTACGAAGAGCTTATAAAAATTGATACGGAATATAATACCATGGTTCCTAAGAACAGATCCCCTATCTCTTATAGTTTGTTTGTAACTTCTCCCTACTGACCCATTTGGATCACCCAGTATATTAATTTTCATAAAAAAGCTAGTAAATTGTTTAACATACTAGCCTATCCTGCTGATCTCATCATCATCTCAGCCGAATGAAGTGCACCACTAGACTGAAGTCTCACAAGAATCCCCGGTTTAGGTACAACATTCGAGGTTATTCAAGGTCCAAACTCGCAAATTGACCACTGGACTGAAGTCTCTCAAGAATCCCCGGTTTAGGTGCATTCCAGAAAGAGCCCAGAAAGAGATGTTAATTTGTAAGTAGTTGTTTAATGAATAAAGTTATTTTATTATTATTCCCTTTATTTCGTTTTTATACTTAGGCTAGGTTTTTTTTACAATAAATTTATATAAAAAGTAAAATATAAAAAATACATTACAAATATAAACACATTCTAAAAAAACCTAACCTAGGGTGCCGCCGGCAGCGGGGCAGGGCCCAGGCTACCGGTGGTTAGGGCTGCAGAGAGAGGAACCTCCTGACAATGCGCGCCGTGTCCAGGAGTACCGCCTTCTGTATCTGACCCTTGATCCAGCCATCTAGCGAGAGTCTCTTAAGATGTTTGTCGAGACTCTTCGCTATAAGACCGTTCGCCGAAACGACTATCGGGACAATGCTCGTCGAGTCGACATCCCACATGGCGGTTACCTCGTGAGCCAAGTCAAGGTACTTGCTGAGTTTGTCCTTCTCGGCCTTCACGAGGTTCTCGTCATGGGGGATGGTGATGTCGACGAGCACTGCCTGGCGCTTGGATCGATCTGCCAACACGATGTCAGGCTTATTGGCTACAATAGTCCTGTCCGTGATGATAGATCGATCCCAATAGAGCGTGGCACGACCATTCTCAAGAACTGGCATCGGTGCGTACTTATAGTACGGCACCTCAGACCCCACAAGACCGTATCGAAGAGCAAGTTGCTGGTGAATGATCCTGGCTACTTGGTTATGTCTGTGCAAGTACTCGCCGTTAGCAAGATGAGAACAACCGGAGATTATATGCCTGAGTGACTCACCGGGACGGCGGCATGCCCGACAAATTAATTATTATTATTCATTGAGGTATTATTTATATAGAGCCACAGACCCGAACAAAAGTGTCAAATAAAGTGGCACCGTTGTCATGTTCAAGTAGATGCCAATAACGCTTATTTATAATTTGCAGCAACATAATTGACTTCGTACAAAAGAACTCTATGTTTAAACGTTTAAGTGCCAAATTGACTTAATTACTTATTACCACAAATATTTTACGTGTAAATTAACTTTTTTAGCGTATTCTGACTGAAGTCTCTTGTCAAACTTGGAACATGGCACGAATGGATCAGATTTTAATATTTTTACATACTGAAAATATTTTCACTATTATTTTATTTAGGTATTTCAATACATTTTTTGTTTGAACTAAATAAACTCGTAAATTGTTAATAACTAATTAAGTTACGTTTTTATTGTAAATTGTTAATAAAAAATTTAGTTACGTTTTTATTTAACAACTGCATAAAAAGTTTCCGATAGAAGGGATCAGTAATAATTACATTATTTCTCCTTGTTCCAGTATGTGAAATGAGAGTAAGACAAGTGCAAAATATTGACATTATTAACCCTTTAAAGTTTGATCTTATTTGTCGGTGGCGTGGTATGCACGGCAGCACACGTCGCCGTCGCCTTTATGTGCTCTTGGCGTTCAAAGTTTTAAACTGACAGTGTCTAGACTCTGTGACAAAATAAAACAATAACAACAGAGCTATTTTTTAGTAATTTATGAATGTCACCATTTTTACGCTTCTGTTGATTAACATAAAAAAACATGATTATGCCGAACACACGAGAGACGAATTATTTGGCTTCAATTATTCTTCGCGTTTGTCTCTTGCTAAATGTGATCTCCATTTTTAAGTTGTTGAGAATGGGAATCTTGAATAAAAAAAACCGGCCAAGTGCGTGTCGGACTCACGCACAAAGGGTTCCTTACCATTGATTTATGAAATTAAAGGCCTTTTGTTTATTTTTATATTTGAGTTGATTTAATGAAACGGTTTACGATTTATATTATATAAAAAAAAAACTACTAACTAGATCTCGTTCAAAACAATTTTCGTTGGTAGTTTTTATAGTAATGTACATCATATGTTTTTTTTAGATTTTTCATTTTCTTATTTTAGAAGTTAGAGGGGTGGGGGGGGGGGGGCAACTTTTTTCCACTTTGGAAGCGTCTGTCACGCAAACTATTCGGTTTAGAAAAAAAATATTTTAGAAACCTCGATATCATTTTTGAAGATCTGTCCACCCACACGTATGTGTTTGATGAAAAAAAAAATTTTTGAGTTTCAGTTCTAAGTATGGGGAGCCCCCAATATATATTATTATTTTTTCATCAAAATCTTAATGCGGTTCACAGAATACATCTACCTACCAAGTATAGCTCTTATAGTTTCGGAAAAAAATGCCTGTGACATACGGACCGACAGACGGACAGACAGACATGACGAATATATAAGGGTTCCGTTTTTTGCCATTTGGCTACGGAACCCTAAAAATAGGATAATTATTTATTGCACTCCTTAATTTATTAATAAAATATAAAACTATAGCGACTCCTTCGATTTTTGTTCTGTGATGAGGTGCATTTTGTAGGGACAAAGTTAATAATTCTAATACAAAAATTGCTATGATTTTACATAGGATTCGGTAATTAATCAATAGAACTTAAGTAAAAAAGAATATTCCGTCCTGTTCCTTTATTTTATAGTTGTTATTTCTGTAATTTTTCACTGAAAATTAAGTCACTTTTGAGACCCGTCACGTGTCATGGTCTAAACGAGACTGATCGCCCAACTAATGCGATTTGTGATTTTGCATTAGTTGGGAGGGTGCCATTTTTTCCGTCTGATTGTGTGTCCATGTAATTATTACGTCAATGTTATTATTATTCCTGTATGTCGCACCCGCTCACGGGACAATAGTGTCCCGGACCTTTGGGAGGCGTGCACGGAGCCGAAGCCAATGCGTAGAGGCCCTTTCGACAATTTAATGAAATGCAAGGTGTACATCGAGCGGATGCTGTCCCTATCCGTGTCATGGGACGCACACAGAGACAGCGCCCGCTAGGTGCAAGAACTATTGATGGAGACATGGAATCTAAATACAAATTGGGCTATGGGTTTGAAATGGAGGACTGGCTAATTGGGCTATGGGGTGAGACTATCGGGCGTCTACCAGCAAAATGTCTCATAGCAAAAATGGGACTGGTAGACGATGACTCGCCTCCCGCTAGATGGGCCCCCACAAAATAGCGACACATAAAGTGGCCTAAGGGCAACACCGGTGCGGAAGGCTAAGGGCGGAGAGGTGTAATACTGGGCTTTAAACCGAAGCCAACTAACCCCTTACGTTTCCACATCCACCCCCGAGCCGAAACTCTCACGACTCCACTCTGCCCGGCCGGTTAAGGCAAGACAGAGGCGGAGGCCCCGACCCATCACCCCCCGTCAGGATCCCCCAGGAGCGCTCAGGTACGTGGGGTCGCTACCCCCCAACAGCTCGCCATAAGCTGCCCTGCGTGACTGATTGCGCTGGTAAAACCAGCGGGCGATGGGGTCGTCACATCCCTACGCCATTATTATTATTATTATTATTATTCCAGGTTATTTAAGGTCCAAACTCGTTGACACTCTGTCACTCGCAAAAGGTCTCTTTTATATGCCCCTTTTCCAAAACGACTGTTCCGTAAATCCCATTCGTAATGACACATTAGGGACGTTCAGTGAAAGAGGCTTTCACAGAAGGGACATTGCGGAAATAAGGGTTACCGGTCTGAAACACTAATTTTTGTTTCCTTCTGTAAAGTTTCGCTAAATTTTCATTTGTCAGAAAGCCATTTTACTCCAACACGGTTAATTTTTCGGAATAGTTATAACACAAACCTAACCTAACCTAATGGGTTCTTTAAAACGATGTTTACAAAATCACGAAAATATTACGGGTTTCAGTTTCGGACAATTGTAAATTTGGCAAAAGTGATCGTTAGCAAAGAAGACGTTTTACGAATGGGACATGAGTTTAGTGGGCGGACGTTTTGGGAGTAAGTTTGAGGCTAGACGAGCGTAATTCGAGTCGCGTAATTTCGGTCGTGCATACATCATGTCATGTGATCACACTAAGTATGGCGCGACCGTAATTACGCGACTAAAATTACTTCACCCTAAGACATCATCTGCCCAAATCAATCAAGCCGAAACAATTCAACTATTGAAGAATTCCACCATTCGTTACCTATATTCCGAATTTGTACAGTCAACTTCTAAAAAATTGTTCTAACTGATGCAATATATTTGTATGAAGGCAGCGAAAGGTGCTTACCTGGTGGTTCTTCTACCTGAAAAATTAAGAAAAAGATTAATTAATACTTAATTTTACGACTTTTATCTTAACTTCTATACACACACGCGCGCACGCGCGCCACAGAATATTTAATAGTCATCATCATCATCATCATCATATCAGCCGATAGACGTCCACTGCTGGACAAAGGCCTCCCCGAAAGTTCTCCACAACGATCGATCTTGCGCCGGCCTCATCCAATTTCTACCCGCGATCTTAAACAGGTCGTCGGTCCACCTTGTTGGAGGCCTTCCAACGCTGCGTCTTCCGGTCCGTGGTCGCCACTCAAGAACCTTTCTGCCCCAACGGCCATCTATTCTACGAGCAATGTGCCCCGCCCACTGCCACTTAAGTTTGGCGACTGTCTGAGCTATATCTACAACCTTGGTTCTCTTGCGTATCTCATCATTTCGGATTCGATCCCGCAAGGAAAGTCCGAGCATTGCTCGCTCCATTGCCCTTTGAGTAACTTTGAGCCTTCTAATAGTACTACATACAGAATGGACACGCACACCCCCGCACCAAATCGAGCTACCTCACCCCGCAAGGGCACCGAGTTGGAATCGTGTTGGCAGCGTAGAAAATTTTGAAAGGGTTGTGTACTGTGCACACATAGGTGTGGTTGTGATATTTTCCGATCTTATTATGTCAGATTTATGTGTAACTAAGGCGGTTGTCACACTGCGACGGAATCCGGACGGACAACCGGTGCTGCGGATTTTTAGTTTGAGCGATGCGGTGTCAGTGTGTTATACCCTGCGGTTTTTGTGTACAAATCAATATTCTACAGTACAAAGTTAAAAACCGCAGCACTGGACGCCACTCCGATGTGCGGAGCAGTGTGACAACCGCCTAAAGTACCAACTAGTTGTTGCAATGCGTCTGAGGCAGCCCTGTGCGTCTTACACGCACACATTGACACTGACATTCATGATTTGGTTTTTAGTAGGCAGTGCCCGCCCTGTGGTAGTTACCCCCGCCAAGTAGAAACAATGATCACCTTTGTTATCATTTATTTAGGTTCAGGTTTGCATCTGGAGCGGATGATCTGCCTACACCAGTGTCCAGCGAGTCTCTTACACAACCCTTAGAGTAAAATAAATACGCCTTGAAAAAGTCTTCATACAACTTGCGAAGGATTAAGCCGGTTTCGGTTTTATGTGTGCGTGTCTACGAACCAATCATAGAAACTTTTTGCTAGTGATGTTGACGTTGTGACAGATGTGTATACGGCAGAATCTGAGCCCGTGACAGGCCGTGGCTCACTAAAACTGGCTTCACTTTCAAACGCTGACTAGGTCTCTTGGTGTATTTATTTTATTCTTTAGGTAAGTTACAACCATATTTTTAGAGGACGAAGTCTTTTACTTCGGTCCTTCTTGTTTGAGAATGACTGCGCGATCTTTTGCCAACCACAATCAGTTTTTAGGTTTCCGTACCCAAAGGGTAAAAAACGGGACCCTATTACTAAGACTCCGCTGTCCGTCTAACTGTCTGTCTGTCACCAAGCTGTATCTCACGAACAGTGATAACTAGACTGTTGAAATTTTCACAGACGATGTATTTCTGTTGCGGCTAAAGAGCATAAAATAAATATTTAAGTGGGACTCCCATGCAACAAACATCGGTTGCGTTAACTTTGCACCTCAAGAGGGGTTTACTCGGGTCGATTTTCGCCGTGCGGCTAGCCGCGCGGCCAAAGTAGGAAGCTACCCAGCTTTGGGGCATGCGGCTTTAGTCGCGCCGAATTGCCATTTAGACGGTCGATTTTAGCCCCGCTTCATTTGTACCTATGCGGCGCCATATATACCGGGTGCAAACTTAACTTAACTCGGCCAATCAAGTTGGGTGAGTGTTTGTACGGAACCCTCGGTGCGCGAGTGCGACTCGCACATCGCACAATGGCACAATGGCTACTTCAAAACCCCAAAAGATATTGACAATGAAATGTTTGAAATACTTACTTTTTTCCCCTTTTTGTCCTTTTTATCCTTTTTAGCCATGATTCAAAAATGTATAAATCAACACAATACTTTTATAAATCAACGGAATTTACTATAAAAATATAAGTAAGTAAGAAAATAGATAATAAGATAATATACAAAAGTGACACTGTCAAATTGACTTCACAATGGCATCACATGAAAGAGGTGAGGTCCTAAATACAATGAATATTGTTTTTAATAAATATATTTATTTACAATTATATGAAAAATAATATATAAATGGACAATTAAATTCAAATTAAAACTAAAGAACTAACATCTAAAATAAAGTAAATTAAATTAAGCTAAAATAAATCTAAAAAACTGTGCCCCCGCGGCATAGTCCCGAAGACGCTGGCAGCATTTCCTCGCTGAATCGCAATGCTGATGCGTTGTGCGAGGAAGCTGCCAGCTCTTCGGTCACCAGTGGACTCAATGAGCCTTTTACTAATCTCATTTAGTAGTTTGTGGGCACTGGGACCCCACGGACCTAAGGTCTCGACCCCAAAAGGAACAAAATTATATTCGGGACCGAGACCCCTATATTTATTAATTTTTAATTTTTCGGCCGCCTCTGCTGCCGCCCCCGCCCTGCCCGATGTTCCGTGGAGGTGGGACGGGGCCAGTGTGTCTACGCAGGTGGCGTCCCACACCAGCACCCGGCCCAATTTCCACGGAATCAACGACATTCCATCGGGTCTCTTGCCATCGTCACGTGCGATGCCCGGTGGTTCCAAAATGGCCGGCACGTTGACGGTGGCAAGCGAACGGCGGATTGTGTCATTGAGGGCGGCGTGTCTGGAGAAGCGGCCGGCGCTTTTCTGACAAGAAAGTCCGTGGTGTCCCAGTGAATCAACTTCACTGCCGCAGGGGCACTTGTGTGGGGCACAAATCTGAACTCCAAGACGCAGGCAGGTTGCTATTCGGAAAGTGTCAGGTTCCAAAAAAGTTCCCGTATTGGAGGATGGATATGCCTGGAGCCAATGGCCTGATTCTAAGGCACCTGCCGCTAAAAGTCTGGCTCGTTCTGGACCGCTGCTGTGGTTTAAAAGGGAATCATAAGTTAATTTAGACATGACGTCATCCCAGGCCCTTTGTGATTTTAAATTTTGGGGTAGATCCTTACCCGGGCAAGCAATTGACCATGCTCTCATGGCCTCCGTTAAGCCCGCAGTCTCATAGTTTAAAGGACTGGCCTTTAGAATTTTACCTATGAGGTCTGCAGAGCTGTGGACGGAAGACAAGAAAGCTGGTGCGGATATGGATGAAATTTTGCGCGTCCCGATACCACCAAAGCGAATGGGAAGCGACGCTTGAGTCCAGGACTTTTCGCTGAGCTGAATGTTCAGAATGGATTCTAGGTTTGCTTTGATTAAAACGTCCATTTGTAATAATTCATTTTGGAATTTAGAGAAAGGGCAGCAGCGAAGCACGTAGGTGAATTTTGGGACGAAAAGACAGAATTTTAAAATAGAAAATGCGTAATGAGGGCTAATTTCAAGGAGACGACTTTCGTAGTTTTTGAATTTAGAAATGGACTTAAGAATATGGTTCGAGAAAGACTCTTCAAAAATAGGGGACCCTAGGAGGCAAAGTGAGTTTCTGTCAACAATTTTAATATTGGGTGTAAGGGCGTCAAATTTTTGTTTTATGTCTTGAACATTTAGTGCAAGGTTTTGGATAAAAAGTTCGCACTTGCTGAAATTGAGCTCTAAGCCCATGGACATAAATTTAGCTTTGATTGTTTCGAGATCAATCAGCACGGTGTCTAAGTCACCACCTAGGGTTCCGTCGTCAAGATACCAAACATTGAATTTGGATTTTAAATTTTGAATAACCGGATTAATAGCTAAGCTGAAAATTGCTGGCCCGAGCGGATCGCCTTGCTGACAGCCTACTTCAGAGGATATAACGTTTTTGCGGTACATTAAATTTGAGGGCTCTGCATAACAGTGCAGGAGGTAATTGTAGAGTTCTGGAACATTGTTTTTAATTTCAGTCAGCAAGACGTCTCTGTTTACCGAATTGAAGGCGTTTTTCACATCAATTTTGACCAAAATATCGCAAGGTTCGTTGGAAAGGAATGTACGCAAGGCATGGACGGCTGCCTCAGAACCTCCTTTGGTCCCAAAACCGAGTTGAATTGGTTCGAAAAGAGTTTGTAATTTTGAAGCTATGTATCTTACTGCAATTTTGGAGGCGAGACGTCTGAGAGTGGAACCAACGGCGATTGGCCTCACCCCTCCGTCCTTTTTGGTGAGAGCGATGAGGTTTGCGCCGTATAAAATTGGATAAACAAATAAACAAATAATAAACATTTTTAAAACTAGGTGTCCGCAATTTCGTGTGCGCACTCTTCATTTCTATCCTTCTTTTTGTAATCTGTTATTGCCCAACAGGGTGTTTTTTGCACGAATTTATTTTACTGGCAACGACAAATTTTTGGTAACTGACGTTGAAAGTCAGTGATTGAGACTTGGATGAAGTACCTATGGATTCGGCATGAGCGTATACCCGAAAGGGACAGCAGCAAAGTACATGACTAACACAGGGTTACCAGGTTCCAAATAATTCTCCCGTTTTTCCAGTGCTAGTTGTTAGGCTAACAACTAGCTAACAATGTTAGCGGTGTAAATTAGTTTTAAATGTATTATTATATTGTATGGGAAAATTATAAAATAATTACAATAAAACTTTACAACAAAAAACTGACAAAATGTAATGGTAAAATATATCTATATACATAAATTTAATTACAATTCCGAGAGAACAGCAAGATAGCCCATAGGAGGCATGAGGCAAGATTTAAACTGTCCTTTAAATTGTCGTGAACATATAACAAGCATTTTTGGTTGGTTCCCAATTCGATCGTCCTGTTGCACGTATCCAACATTGGAGTAAAGCAAGATCATGTTTTGGAAATCTAAAACAAAAAAATATATTTGTAAAACTCCATGAGTTAAGGGTAATTTACCAATTCTTATACTGGTATCCCTTAAAATCGAATAAAGTAGAAAAATTAAAAAGCAGTAAAAAAACGCGGCGGAACGTCAAGTAAAGGTGAAGACAAAGAGTAAAGACTACTGACACTGACAAGACGTAAAGACTATTGAATTTGTAGGGGTAATACCTAAAAGTAAGATATTACAAAATGAGATTTTAAGCAGATTTCTGATGTTTTGATATGATTTTGCTGTGCTATTTATCGTATAAATAATTATTAAATATATATTTGCAGAAATCAAGCAAAAGCAAAGTCGAAACATCGCACTTACCCATGAGAGCTTATATTTTCACTTTTTTGGCCTGTGTCGCTTTTACAGCCAATTATGGAGCAACGCACCATTGTTTTACAAATCTATAGCTAATAGCACTCACTATTATTCATATATAAACTTTCGAAATGTAAAATTATCCACAATATTCGTTGTTTTATAGTAGGTTACAACGCACATTTGAATGGCCCGGCAGTATTTAGCGGAGCTCTGTCAATTTGACAATCATCCGCTAAACAAAAAAAAGCGGAACTCTGATAAGGACAAAACATCTTGTCTATGTCTCTGTCGCTCTTAACGGTTTCTGTAAATAGTTGTCCCGTTCCCTCCGGGTATTATTATTCGCTTGTCATGTCCAGAGGTTACTTGGTCCATGGATTGAGATGTCACTGAGGTAAACAAAGAGGGAACAGGACTAACATATTCCGCTTTCAAGTATTTTTTGCATAATAAAGCCAAAACTATCCACTGGGATGGAAGTCAAGTTTTTTAATAGGATTCAGAAATTATCTCGCGAGAAGAACGAAGATTGAGGATTCGTATTTTATTCAAATGGTCCTATTATCTGTTGGCTGAATGTATGTTTGTATTTATGTATTTATTGTTTATTATATTTATGTATTTATTTGTTTTTTATGTATATATTATTATTATTTTCCGATTTTTGCACCGCCTAATAACAAAATCTTATTTTTTTCAAGTTCTCCTCTACCCAAAGGTTGTCTGGAAGAGATCGCTCTTTAGCGATAAGACCGCCTGTTGTTTACCTCTAATTGTAATTTCTTGCATTGTATTTCTCCTGTATATTTTATGAGGTGTGCAATAAAGAGTACTTGTATTGTATTGTATTGTATTGAGGATTGATTCCGGTAAACAATGTTTTGAATTTGGTTGATGACAAATCCTCTTCAAATCGCCACTGACGTATAATAATGCAAATATATGTCGTATGCACATTATTGCTACATGCAAGCTGTTTGTAGTGCCACTGTCCCTGGGCCGGAGCGACACTTGTTAGCAACACCAGAGGAGTCACAAGTGCGTTGCCGGCCTTTCAGATGGGACTACGCTCTTTCCTTGAAGGTTTGAAGGTCGTATCGGTCCGGGAATACCACAAGCGACAGTTAATTCCACAATATATTCGTGCGAGGCAAGAAAATTCTAGAAAAACGCCCAAAGTACTAGACATTCATACGTATTATTGATAAATCATTACTTTATTAATATTTTTATTCGACACGTATTTTTATTTTTATAGCAATGAAACCGGAGTCACAATGGCTGCATGAATACCAAGTGTCAGCGTGAAAATGCTGATTAATTATTAAGGAGAAGTTAGTTCAATAATATAATGGATAAAAGCCAACATTATACAACTCAACACAAGATAACACAACACAATACAACAAATCACAACACAACACAGCACAACACAACACATTACATCACAACACAACATAACACAACACAACCCAGCACAGCACAACACAATACAAGATCTCTTTATTACATACCTCACAAAACATACATGTTATCCAGTCCATTCGTCAGTAAACAGAAAAAGCGACCTTCTAGTCATTCAATATTATCAATAAATAAACCTCCGCGTGAAAAGAGATTCCCAACTTCGTATCCCTATTCCTACTCGGCCGAGAATCTCTTATTTCCTGGCCTCAGCAGCAATGTATTACCAGTGGCTATGTGAGCTTAAGACCTCGAGGGATTGATTCGAAATCGTTGAAATATGAGCATTTCTCAAAAAGTTTGTACACAATTAAGACTGTCTGATTTTCTGTCTTAATTATTGATCTTATATGTATTATTTTACGTTTAATCCCCATATCTCCGCCATTTTAAAAACACAATCGACAAAAAAATTATCTAGACGACTACTATTCTACTCAGCCGGCAATCACTGTTTTCCACGCCACGCCCCAGTACCTAATGTACTATTAAGAGGTCTTATGGCTTTTAATTTTTTTTTTTCATATTATGACAAATATATTGATAATTTCAAACAAGTTTTTGAAGTGAATAATACGTTTCCCCGAGTTCTAGGTAGTAACATAGCTATTTCATGCTTTCATTGCGTGCAGTCGAAAATAAGTTGAAAAGACTAATTTTCCGCTTGAATTTTGTAAATTGCGAGTCGTTTTTGAAATAAATATCATCAATGAAAAATCCAAACTGTAGGTTTCAAATATATACCAAAAATCCCAATAGCCCTGTTCTAGGTAGTAACATAACATGTTTGATCATAGAGAGAAATGTGTTAAACAGTCAGCATTTTAAAAGGAATAAGGCCTCTTCACGCGACGTCGCCTTAACATCGCCCTTAAATCGCTCCACACTCGCATAGCATTACCATCGACATTTGAACCCAGAACCGCGCGCGCGCCGCCCGTCGGCGACATTTCCGACCATACATATTCATGTATGACTGTTTTACGCTTTAAGTTTCGAAGGTACGAATCGTTCGTGTATTTTTTTTTTCTCATTACTTTACGTTGAAGCTGTATAACGTGTCGCGTAAGCGCTTGTGTGAATATATATATTTTTTAATTATTGATGTGAATCGAGACTTTTTTGTAAACAAAGCGGTATACAGTGTTCCTATTTCCTCATTGTTACTACGTAAAAGGTTTTTTTTTTTAATTTTTTTGGATGCTACGGACAGTGAAATCCATCTCAAACGTTAATAATAAGAATATATAATTTTTGTGACTGACTGTGCCAAAAATAAACAAATGTTAATAATTTACTCTCGAAAAAAAAACAAAAAATGTTTAAACTAAGTATACAGTAAATGTGCGTTCCTGTTCCCGAATACGTACAAAGAATGAACTGGAAATTTCTAAGCTGCATTGTATTTTTGTTTTTAGAAACAATAACTCGATAGGTTTTTTTGACTAGTCACCAACTAGTGACGTAGATAATACGGTATTTGCTGACAGCTCAAATTAGCTACTTTATGAAATGTCAAAAACGATCCGTTAGTGTCAAGGTTCTATGAAGATACTGGTTTGGCACGTCAGAAAAATCGGTAGTCAAAACACGTCTTCTTTAGTTTTTGTTCAATTAAAAATAGTAAGCTGTCCAAAAGTTAGCGGTAGTTTATTTTGTTCCGTGTATTTTCGAATGTATATGTTTAGTGGGTTTAATGAAATAATTAATTTTCACTGTTGTTAAATACCGTATTGTGTTTGACTTTGATATTTTCTAACCAGCTAGGATCCAAAGATGGGGTTTCTCGAAGAGCGAGACTTTGCCAAAGTGCCGACCATTCCAGAGTTCTACAAGGGGAAGACGATTTTGATCACTGGGGGAACTGGTGAGTTATTTTCCATGATATCAATATTTTCTATTCGTAAATTCATAATTTAAGAGCTTCGCTCTTGTCGGTGGAGTAATCGCCACTCTTCCCTATTTCTTGATAGTGTTTTGGTCTCCTGATACGACATAAATAAATGAAATGAAATGAAATGAAATGAAATGAAATGAAATAATTTATTCAGTAAGTAGGCCACAGGGGCACTTTTACAAGTCAGATTGTGAATCTACCGGCATTTCGCAAGAGGAGACCGCTGTTGAGAAGAAAGCCGAAAGAAACTCAACAGTAAGTCATTTTTTCGTAAATAATACTTAAAACAATTACATGATACATTTGTGTTATAACTAATTACACTGGTACACGTAATGGAGATGTTAGATACTCCAAATCAATGTTAAGTAGGAACATTAAAATTAAAATTTAATAAATTGAAAATATTAAATATACCCAGAGATGTATAAAGTCTCTGGGTGTCACAACATGCAATAAAATATAATTACTTAATTAATTTAATTCCATAGAGATGTATAAGGTCTCTAGGCGTCAACGTGAATAATTTAGAAAATAATTATTAAACCTAAATTTCTTAGAGATGTATATGGTCTCTAGGCGTCATAACATGCAATAAAATATTTTAAAATTATTTAATTTCCTCAGAGATGTATAAAGTCTCTGAGTGTCATACTACACTAAGCTGTTTCTTAGAGATGTATACAGTCTCTAAGAGTTCAAAAAGTTAAAATCAACATTGAATAACTTCAATCGAGTACAGGATGAAGTTTCTCACGTTTGCTTAATTTAACACTAGTATGCGGTTGCTACATATTTAATTTGGCCCTTGCTAGCATGAACAGACCGGACCCCACAAACGGCACCCGTTCAATAGTGCCCACTTTCTCTTTCACTTGACTAAAAAACGTCATTATTGGTCTTCCTCTACCTCTTTTCCCGTCCACTTTGCCTTCCAGGATGTTCGCAAAGAAAGCATCATGTCGCATCAGGTGTCCAATCATCCGTCTTCTTCTATTTTGAATGGTAATGTTTGGTGGTAAAATGTATACTATTCGTTAAACTTTTGAGAAAAGTAAAGAACTGGATGTGTAGATAATTTTTTCATGGAATTTGCTCAGTGCTCTAACTCCATACTCAATACATACTCCGTCCCCGTTTTCTTATATTGATTAGAAAGGGAGGACACTACAGTATCGCCACTTTTTAATTTCTACTCTTTTTGGTCGGACTGTACATCTCTCTGATATCTCGCAGAGATCACCGAAGTGGTAAAAAAATGCTGTCAATTGCTGGCTGGGTAGCTGGGAATTGTGCATTTTGCTTTTTAACCACCAACTACCGAACCGTTTGTAAGGTCACCCCTACTACTTTAGTCTCTATTCACCGAACTACTAGGTCGATTTGTGTAAAATTGCCCCTTAATATTCGTATAGGTCTAATTCTATTTTACGTTAAACAAGTAATTAATAATCACTTTATCACAGAAAAATATAAAATCAAAAAATGCTTCCTCGAGCTAAAAAATGATTTTCCGTTTCGAGTTTTGGGATTGAGAACGTCCTCTTTTTGAAGGAAATAGATAACTACTATAATTGATTAAATAACGTAATAATCACACAAATCCCAACATGATAACATTATAACCTTCATTAATTAATGGTAAATCATTACATCACTGTTAACGATCAGTTATTGCATAAAATGGCTTACTCATTAACATTTCATAGAATAAAGACGTATGTTACCTTAAGTTATAATTGTTATACGTCGTTTTATCACTAGGATTGTGATATCATGAGTTTGCAGCTATTCTATGCAATTTTGTAGCATTCGGCCTTGCATTTTATACTTATGTATGTAAACAGAACTAGGTATATAACCTTCTTTGCTTGGTAATTCTATATTGTGTGTGTTTGTCACATAATTACTAGCTGTGCCCGGCGGTGTTAGCCGCTCATTCGACGGGAACACAAAAAAAAATCGGGATAAAAAGTAGCCTATGTAAAAATCCAAGGTGTCAGCTATCATCGTATCAAATTTTATCAAAATTGGTCCAGCCGTTTGAGCGTGAAGACGTAACAAACATACACATACACAAACATACACATACACAACTTACAAACCTTCGCCTTTACAATATTAGTGAGATTGGTCGTTATTGAACGAGCGAGCGTAGCGAGTGAATAAAAATATTTCAAATGTCCGTTTTTCCGGACTTTCCACTGTTCTTGCCTACAGGTTTCTCTATCCCCTGAATTTTCGTGAGAAGGTTTGATGATTATATAGAACTGCATAGACAAACACATTTATATACTTAACGAATCTGCCTACAGACAACGTTTCATAATTTTCATATCAATCGGTGGAGAAAAACGATGATTGGAATTCAAAAGAAAAAAAAAATATACAATACAAGACGATTTATTAGTAATAAATCGTCTTGTATTGTATAATTTTTCTTAATTAATTGTATACTTTTTTTTTTTAATTAGTAATAAATCGTCTTTTATTGTATAATTTTTTTATCTTTTGAATTCCAATCATCGTTTTTCTCCACCGATTGATATGAAAATTATGAAACGTTGTGTCTGTATGCAGATTCTTTAAGTATATAAATGTTGTAAACATTTTTTTGGTGTGTAATAATTTATTACAAATTAAACACAGATACGATAATTTGAATAACGGTAGACAACAGGCGTCCCTATCGCTAAAGAGCGATCTCTTCCAGACAACCTTTGGGTGGAGGTGATACCACAAAATGAGCAGGTAATGAGTAGGTGATGCAGAAGGCGATACCGTTCAGTGGTTAGACTAATTTTGCTAAAAGGAAATCAGTTAATATTTTAACTATCATATCGACCTTCAGTAGATCAAGGTACGTAACAGACAGACAGACACAGCATAACAATGACTAGCTCATTGTTGACAGACCGGTGACGTATGTTTGGCCTTCCGCTTTGTCGTGGAATACTAATTCTTCGTACTAAACAGGGATTGGATATTCGGATGCTTCTATAATTTAGTTCGGCCTCGGTGTCGATGTTGAGTTGTATGGAGGGGGACCTTAGTGATACTGTATATATTTTAATTATCATTTTGTTTTATATTTAGGATAATAATATTTCGTAATTTAATTGAATTAATTGGACATTAATTAAATAACATTACTTAGAATCAGTTCATATTATTATTTAGATAGTATGTTCGAATGGAATGTTAGCTAATTAGTTAATTCCCGGGATTTATTAAATGAATTAGAGTCCGTCTCCATGCATACAGCTCCGGCGTTAGGTATAAAAAGCATCCGAATATCCGATGCCTGGTACTCAAAGTACGAGGTCTACAGATCATAGAGTCACTACTTTAATTATAAAGTGATTATCTTTATTACGACGTTATAGGTCGACACACTTTTCCATTCACAATTAAATACTGATTCATCAATCTAATTGACGTATTTCCCATAGATTAGCATCCTATCTCCCTCGCTCTTATTCCATTCTTTTGTTTTGTCTCGCTCTGTCTAATATTTCACTGATGCAAGTTTCTCACGGCATTACATTGAATTGAAGCCTTATGCTTGTTATATAACTTACAATGGAACTGCATCAGTTAAGTGTTCCTACTTACGATTGTTCGAAACATTGCAATAATGTGCATACCTAGCACATATACACTCAAAGAATATTATTGAAAATATCCTGTGACATCTTTCATCATCATCATCATCATCATCATTTATAAAAAACCAGCCTAAGTGCGAGTGGGACTCGCGCACAGAGGGTTCCGTACAACTAAATATTTTTTTACTTTTTTTGTTTTTAGTATTTGTTGTTCACTGAAATACATAATCTGTGAAAATTTCAACTGTCTAGACAGAATCGAGCAAAACACGTAAAAAAAATCACGTTTGTTGTATGGAAGCCCCACTTAAATATGTATTTTATTCTGTTTTTAGGGTTCCGTACCCAAAGGGTAAAAACGGGACCCTATTACTGAGACTTCGCTGTCCGTCCGTCCGTCCGTCCGTCCGTCCGTCTGTCACCAGGCTGTATCTCAAGAACGGTGATAGCTAGACAGTTGAAATTTTCACAGATGATGTATTTCTATTGCCGCTATAACAACAAATACTAAAAATAAAATAAAATAAATATTTAAGGGGGGCTCCCATACAACAAACTTGTTTTATGGTACGGAACCCTTCATGCGCGAGTCGGACTCGCACTTGCCCAATTTTTTTTAAATATCGGACAACCTCACAGAAATCTATCTATTCCCACAGTAAACTCTAGTAGGCTTGTGTTATGGACACTAGACGACGATAAACGTACTTATAATCTTAAATTTAATATACTTAAATACATAGAACATCCATGACCCAGGCACAAATATTCGAGTTCATCACACAAACTTTCACACACATCACATATAGAAATTGTGGCTGTCCGATGACGTGTGAATTCATTGAATACTATATTTATTTACGCATTTAAATGTATTATATGTAGATATTTATATATAATATATATCTTATAGATAGTATAAATATATGTGTATTATTACTAACTTAGTTTATGTACTTATTATAGTTTTATTAAGTATAATATAGATATCTCGGTTGTACGCAGTGTAGTTTGCCTATTTTCTTCGAATACCCATTCCTTCAATTGCTCAAAGGTTAACTGGAAGAGATCCCTAATAGGGATAAGTTCGCCTTTGTACATATTTCATTTGTTATCAATGTATTTATAACCAGTTGATGTGTACAATAAAGCGTTTACATACATACATACAAACATTTGCCCTTGCCGGGATTCGAACCCGGTACCGTCGGCTCAGTAGGCAGTTGCTTAACCACTGCGCCAACCGCGTCGTCAAGCCCCCTATGACATAAACAAAAACTCAAGATGTACAGAAACAAGGTAAAAAAATTAACACTGCCAATCGTCTGTTCCAGGTTTCATGGGCAAGGTCCTCATTGAGAAGCTGCTATACTCCTGCACAGACCTGGATCGCATCTACCTGCTGATGAGGTCCAAGAAGGGCGTCAAGTCTGAGGACAGGTTGGCAGCATTATATTCAACATTGGTAAGTTGTATTCATTAAACTAGCTGTGCCGTTCAACCCACGCATCCTACGGGAACACTAAATTTTTACGAGGTAAATAGCCTATGTGTCACGGAACAGCACAGACAACCCCCACTAGACGGAGCATGTAAGGCGACCCGCGCGCACCAACGATATGGTACGGCAGAACATTAAAGTATCAACACGGCGGCCACCGTTTAGTTGCGTCCTTGTTTATGATCCATGCGTACGTCAACGAAAAAAGAAATTAAATAAATAACATGGTAAATTGTAGTGTTAAGTGGTGAAGAGAGACCTCATAAAATAGGGTAGTTTGCACAAATGTAACTTTGACAGAGAAAAATTGAGTTTTTCTCAGTCAACCTTTGACAACGGTATCTGTAAAGGTACTGAAACGTCAGGGAGGCCGATATAATCCGTTTAAATTGTTTTATTTAAATTTTAATTCGTAGCCATGAATAATTAGCATCTATTAATTAATTGGTATTTAAGGTTGTGATGTCCAGGGTTTCCGTGCGGGAGTAGATTCAATAATAATTATTTGTTATACAAGGGGGGAAAGTTGTATTTTACCCGCGAGTGTTTATTTGAAACACGAGCTAGCGAAAGGATCCTATGATTGACCACGAGCGAAGCGAGTGGTTCAAAATAGAATCCTGAGCGTAGCGAGTGTTTCAATACACGAGACGTAAAATAACTTTTCGCCCGAGTATAACACAAAACGTTTCACCTCACTACAGCGAGGAAAAAAGAATAAGGGTTTGTACTATATCTTTGAAAAATAACTGCAATAATCAACCAATTTGCCATTTATTAAAACTAAGGTCTAATTAGCTTTCATGTAGGTATTTTAAACGGGATTTTTCAGAAAATAAGCTCATGTCAAATTTTACTTTAGCTGCGTTGAAACGTCAAAACTCTTTCTCCACATGTGGATAAAAAGCGATTTTCTCAATAGATATCAAACAAACAAACTGGGCTTTCCGAGCTAGTGAGGTGAAAAATACTTAAATGGGTTTTCTGTCGACCACCACTGCCCGTTCCCGTTGACGTCTCCCATAGCAATGGCGGCAGCCGGGCAGGTGTGGGGACACTTTATTATCATAAAGGTGTCTATACACCACAAAGGTTATTTGAGTGCATTGCTCCCTGTTTATTATGTACAGTGCGACCAAAAAGAGTAGAAATTAAAAAGTGGCAATATGTAGTGTCGTCCCCGTTTTCTTAGATTGATTAGAAAGGGACGACACTACAGTATTGCCACTTTTTAATTTCTACTCTTTTTGGTCAGACTGTATATGCCCACGGCATGTTGCGGATTTTTAATATAATTTATTTTACTGGCAACGAACATTTTTTGTAACTGACGTCAAAAGTGACTGAATGTTACTGATGTAAACAAAGAGAAAATAGGACGAAACATTTAGCGATTTTCGCATATTAAAGCCGATACTATCCACAGTGATGAAAGTCATGTTTTCCTTAATAGGATTCAATATTTATCTCGCAAGAAGAACGAAGGATTGAGAAGCATTCCGGTAAACAATGTTTTGAATTTGGTTGATAACAAATCCTTGACAAATCGCTAATGCCGTTTAATGATGCAAATATATGAAATATGATGTACAGTACGATTAAAATCAGTTAACACTTCGGCCAACCTCGGTAATTGTCTTGAATCCCTCATCTCTCACATAGAGTTATCAATTTACAGATATAACCGATTAACAAAATTCTTTCAATCAATTTTAGCATGAAAATACATTTATAAATACAACTTTAAATATGAAATCAGCGTGTCGTGTTATCAATATAGAAAAAAAAAACATATTCACATTGAGATATTTTCGTTCTGTTTTTATATTCAAGCCTCCGTAACATTCAAACTATTAAGGTTACATACATGATTTTGACTAATTTGAAATCCTTAAAGTATAACAATTAATTTGATACCAACCACTCCATAACAAGTGTGTTTTTTGCCGTCCCAAACTTTAACCAACGTTTTCTCAGTTGTCCCCTTTTTCACATTTGCAACTTTGAAGATTTTTTATAAAATAACTATAGTACCTAGAGACATAATTATTTCACCATAAGATAGCTTATGTTCTGTAGTATAAGGAACTACTCATATCTCCAAATCAACAAAGTAGGAAATTTTCCCTAAAACAGTCACAAATATGACATCGACAATTTTTTCAGATATTCGACAAAGTGGGACGCTAGGCACTAAACTTTGAGACCCTAAAAAAAGTGCTTAAATTGGACATTTATGCGTCGAAATTAAAATCATAGCTTCATTACAGTATGTTCCATCAGTTTTTATTGAAAGCCGATTTTCGGTAGGTTTTGCCATATTTAGTGAAATTGCCCGAAACTCCGTAACTAGAATCGACAAAGTGGGACGTTTTACTAAACACAGTCACATATATTGTATATAAGTATAGCTTTAATAAATAATGAATGTTCAAATTAATGTCACTTCTGCATAATAAATTTCTTAGGTCTACCGGTTAGCAATGTCATCTTGGCAGGTGCTATACATTGCGTTTATGATACTTCAAATTGAATGCTACCTAAAAGAAATCGCGGTAATGTATTTCGTGTCATTTCCGTCTCCGGATTTAGGCGATTATACCCGAGAAAAGCCGAAGTGTTAACTGATTTTAATCGTACTGTATGTACATTATTGCTATGTGAATTTTGGCATAATAAAGCCAAAACTATCCACAGTGACGGAAGTCTTATTCAATACGTATCGGTAGGTATCTATTTAAGAAGAAGAAGATCAAAGGATTTGGCAGCATTCCGGTAAACAATGTTCTGAATTTGGTTTGCGACATATCATATCGCTAAAACTGATAGTTTATCAAACTAATATTATAAAGTCGAAAGTTTGCGTGTGTTTATGTGTATGTTTGTTACTTCACGCTCAAACGGCTGGACCAATTTTGATAAACTTTGGTATGAAGGTAGCTGACACCCTGGATCTACAATCGACCTATTATAATTGTAAAGCTGGATTTAAAAGTAATAAAAAGTCATCAAAATAAAATATTTTAATATCAGTGACAACCCTACTAATTCAACGGTTTTATTTACATTTTAAATTTACACCTTACTTTAACTTAAACGATGTTCAAAAGGGTTGATATGTGCAGATTTTTACACCAATGTTTAACAAAGTGTGTCTCAAAAATGGATAGAAATATTTAAATACTTTTGGTAATCTAGAAGGGGAGTTAGAGGAAAACAACTCGGTATCACAATATATGCCCGTTTTATTCGACACTAGGAATATAAATTACGAATCAATCAAGGAACACATTACACATCAGGTCAAGTAACGATCTAAATCACGCAATTAAATGAATTGAAAATAATTTGGAACGACATCAAAGTGGCTCACGTGAACTCGACGGCGGCCGAAGGCAAAATGTGTCGTGACTATGCCGTTCGGTTCGAAAGTGGGTGTTTTTTTTTTATGGGGAGACGGATATCGGTGTTACCAACACGGCCTCTCCTGACGCAAGGTCGTCCTCGACCTCAATCTCATGTGTGGTGACGCTGGAGCCGGCCGCACCCATGGTCGATGGCTCAGTCGCGCGTCTTCCGGTGCCAGTTTCGGACAAAGTTTCCGTTTGACCTTCATCGGAAACGACGTCGTCGGTGTCAGCGTCTGGAATCAGAGTAGTTGACACAATGGCTCAACGTGACATACTCATGCATTCATCACTCACACATTCCTTACACGTCTTTCACTTAATTCACGCATCGTCGTATACACAACACATATCATCATTCGTTCTATCGAAACAAAATAAGTAATAGAGTATGGGCCCACATCCTGTCACGCTGCAGCAGAGAGACTACATCTGCAATACGCCCGACAGGCGGTATAAAGATTGCAAACACATAGGCAGCCAGACGAACGGCAAGCTCGACGCACGAGCACGACCAGCGACAAACGCACGGTCAACGGGCGACAAACGCACAAGGCGACGAACGCATGGTCAACAGGCGACAAACGCCCTGATAGGATAGTGGGAGAAGACGATGACGAACATCAAGTCAATACCCACCGTCAAAAAAAGCAGCACACGTCTCGGGACACCACTCGCCGCGCCATGGTATCATGAACTGCGAGGCAGCCTGCGTTGTCTTGCCACGACTTCCACTGAGCAACTTCAGCCCGTAGCGTCCGCCCGGCAGTATGTCCACAACCTTATATGGACCGCGCATGCCGGAATCCAGTTTTCCGGTGGACTGTGAATGTTTGGTTACAAATACAAGATCATCAAGTTGGTATTCGCGTGGAGGGCCTCGATGCCTATTGGCATAGCCGTCCTGATTGTCCCGATTCTCGACCAGTAGTTGTCGAGCCCTGCTTCTTGACACCTCCCGTACGGCGTCGCGGTTGCGGGTGCCGTTCTCGATCGCCACGTCTCGCACCAAGCTACGGATCAATGGCGTTGTGGAATCCGTGCCTATCAAGAGGTTAAGCGCTGAGGCCTGGGTAGTTTTTTGTTTTGTGATGTTCAACACGAGCTGCAACTTCCACAGTGTATCTGACCAGGCTGCTTCGAGATGGTTTACTTCGATGCGGATCATGTTTAACACCGTTCGTATGTACCTTTCAGCCTGTCCGTTGGCATGATGCATTTCAGACGTTATGTGATGTAAGTCGCACCCGAGATCATTAATCATGGTGACAAATTCTTTTGACTCGAACATGCGCCCCTTATCAGTCACCATGAGCTTTGGTACTGCAAATAGAGATACGGCCCCAGTAATAACGCGCTTCAGTTCAGACGTCTCCTGGCGATACATGGGGTAGAGCAAACAAAACTTGGTGAAAGCATCCACTAACAGCAGTACATACTTGAAACCTTCTGACGCCGGAAGAGGGCCCAAGGCGTCCACGTGGACAGTGTCAAATGGCACATCAGGCTTGGTCCATGAAGTGATGTTCTGCAGGGGTGCTCGTGGAACTCGCTTCTTTGAGATACATACCAGACAGTGTCGGATATACTTGGTTACAAACTGCCGCAGTCCCGGGAACCAGAAGTGTTTCAGAATGAGATCCAAAACTTTCTCGACCCCAGTGTGCCCATGTTCATCGTGGAATACCCTCAGAAGGCTCAGACGGTGGCCCTTCGGGATATAACACAAGAGCCTTGGCTCTTCGCCAACTGGATTGTGCCGGTAGTATAAGAGGTCGTTATTTGCTACATACCGGTTGAAGTCCAAATTGCCTTCCCGTAGTTTTTGAAGAAGTTCCTGGGTCTCATTGTCAGCTGATTGAGCAATCTGAGCCCAATTCTGGTGTCTTGTGATTTGATTAACCTCTGTCACGGGCGGATTTCGACTGAGGTAGTCAGCGTGAGGGATCATAACTCCCTTTCGGTACTCGATGGAAAAATTGAAGTCCTGGAGATATATCCACCACCGAGCAACCCTGGGAAGCAGGTCCTTTTTACGCTCAGTGGCTTTTAGGGCATTGCAGTCTGTGACGAGCGTAAACTTGAGACCTACGAGGTAGTGCCGGAAATGCTGACAAGCCTTTACCACGGCGAGAGTCTCTAACTCGTAGGAGTGGTACTTACTTTCCGCGCCCTGTGTCACCTTGCTGAAGTAGGAGATCACGTGCTTCTTACCATCGGGGTGGGTTTGTAGAAGAACCGCTCCATAGCCGGCGCTGCTGGCATCAGTGTGGACCTCTGTGGGATGCTTGGGGTCAAAAATAGCCAGCACCGGCTCACTTATCAGATGTTGGATTATCTTCCTGGCGAGCTTCTTCTTGTTGTGGTCCCCAGACGAACTCTGCACCTTTTTTGGTCAGCTGGGCAATGCAAGCAACTTTAGTCGAGTAGTTTCTTATATACCTCCGGAAGTACCCAGCAAGGCCAAGGAACTGCCGTACTTGCTTTACGTTTTGAGGTGGCGACGATTTGGCAAGAGCTTCTACTTTTCGCGGGCTTGGCTTAACCTGACCCTGACTAACTAGTCTACCTAGGTACTCGATTTCTGTTGTCAAGAAGTAGCATTTCAGAAGATTAATGGAGAAGCCCGCCTGTGTAAGCGTGTGTAGGACATTTTTTAAAAGCTCTATACCTTCAGAGATCGAGTTACTCAAAAGGAGCACGTCGTCAATATACACTAGCACGTTCCCGGCATTTATGGAAACCAGTAGCCATGTCCAGGCTAGAAAAGTACTTATAGCTCCCTAAGCGGTCTACGTGATCATCAATCAATGGAAGGGGATACCTCTCTTTTTCTGTAATTTTATTCAAAGCTCGATAATCGACGCAGAGTCTATCCTTTCCGCCATCGCGCTTCTGAACTAATAGGATGGGGCTAGCATACGCGGATTTGGAGCGCCTAATCACACCTTTCTCTAAAAGATCGTTAGTTATTTCGCGGACCTTAAGTTTTTCTTGATACGACAGTTTGTACGGTCTATACACGACAGGAGTTGAATCGGTAAGCTTTATTTCCATATGACCCGTTTTGACAGTAGTTGCAGCCGTACCGGATATAAGAAAGTCGGAAAAGTTGTCAATAACGTTAATTAAGGCTTCGCGTTCCTCACCTTCAAGGGGCGTTTTTATTTCAATACCATTGATCGCCTCGACAGTGTGAACAGCGTTCGGTAACTCTGGAGCACGGGTCAAAAATTGTTTATCCTTTGTCCTAACATACATCACGCCATCGCGATTGAGAACGTCAGTACCAATTATGACTGGGGTGTTCATGCAAGAAGACGGTACGACTATAAGGTCAGCTTCGATAGAGACCTCGGGGAATTCTAAAGTGACTGTTATGTAAGAGTCGGTCACAATTTCCTTATCACCTATCCCCTTCAGTACACAATGCCTAAACCTAGGTTGACATGGTAAATGTTTTACAGCAGATCTTGAAATAAGAGATACGTTTAATGCGCCGCTATCAATAAGAACATCCATTGGTATGCCCTCAACTACAGCAGTGGTAATATCATTGGTGGAGCGTGATCGCTCAGAACACAAGTTAACATTTTTTTGATTGCGCGACTCGGATCGCGCCTTGGCGAAGCACGAGCTTTCGACGTGGCCAGGTTTCTTACAATAAGCACAATTACTTGTCTTATTCTGCGAGTTTGAAGGAGGCGCTGATACTGGGGACTGTTTGGATTTTTTTGGACAATTACGACTTATGTGTCCTCGTTGGCTACAATTGTAACATTTCAGTTCACTACGGTTAGAAGTGTTTTGGGATGTTCGTTTACTTGAACCAGCCATGGACGTTTGAGAACGCGTAATGTTTTTAGTTCGGCTTGGTTTAACATAAATAGAAAGAAACGACACCAGTCTATCGGGAGTTAATGACGCATTAGCTGCTGCCGCACGTACTTGGGGGTTATCAATACCTCGAATAACGATTTGTGTCCTTAGATCGTCGCTTAGGCCCTGTATTACCCTGAGACGTAGCAACGTGCGACGAGCGTATTCGGCATAAGTTGTGTAAGAATCGGAAGTTGTTTTCATTGCATCAAATAAAATATTTGCAAAATCTAGTTTACTTGGACAAAGAGGTTTGAATTCAGTCTTAAAATTTGACCACGTACGGTCGTTCGTTACCCATTCCGTTAGCCACACTCGAGCATCGCCTTTCAGACATGACGCAACGCGGGACAAGCATTCATGATCACTCCAGCCGTTTGCATCACGGGCCCGGTCAACCTCGTCGCACCACGCGTCAATATTATTTATCGTCGGATCAAAATTCGACACAAAATAATTACGCGACCGTATAGGATGGGTAGATTTCACTGCTTCAAATAAAGCCTGAGCAAGAGTAAAGGCACTAGACTGCAAAGTAGCTGATTTGATTGGTGGATCTTGATTAGTAATAGCGCTAGGATTATCAACGTTTATATTGCTAACTGGTGGCAAAGGTGGTGTAAATGACCGATCTGCGTTAGGCTCGTCTACAGCGGGGGGGTCCCTGGGAAGAACACGGTTAGATGTCCGTCTAGATATGCGTTCGTGGTAACGTTGTCGGTGGCATATGCTCCTAGAACGCCTACGCATGCGGGCTCGATTACGCCCGCTGCACGAGTGGCTACGAGAACGTGAGCGATAGGGAGATCTATCTTGATAGTCATCGCGAGAACGGTTATAAGATCTATCACGCGATCGGGTTCGGGACCGATAAGCTGGTGTCCATCGCGAGCGGTAACGTGATCGTTCACGCGAATAATCACGACGAAGCGACCTAGAACGCCTACTATAATTATTACGTTCCCGCGAGACACTTGGCGATCGGTGCCGATAACGAACTCGCGAGCCATTCCGTGAACGATTATTAGACCTACCGCGCGAGCGCGATCTACTACCCGCCATATCGTAAACAACTTCTTACAAAAATTTAAGCTTTAAACTAATATCAGCAATACAGCTAAATTACGCACGATATGTACCTAATACACTCTCTTGATGCACTTATAATTAGCAAACGATTGGAAAACCACGAAGAACAGTAACGCAAAACAACAACAAAAAAATGTCCTCACTCGTAAACTACCTACGTAAAATAACACAGGCATACAACACGCCGGGATTTTGCTCAACCTGATACACTAATCTTCATTGAATCAAGTCAATAAGTAACGTAAACTAACACTAATTAGTCGAACACTACACAGAAATGAAACATAAAAAACAACTGACACGTGGCGTCTGCCTTTGTTTTACCTTTGTGCAAACGCCTAAGCGCCGTCAAAGAGAAATACATATAATTGTTTACTTCACTAATTTCACTAATGGAAAATGTTTAAAGCACTTTGCGCTCATTAAAGCCACCGGAATTTTGTGAAGAACATCAAGTGCTACACACATTCATTAACGTTGAAGATTACACATTATAAATTGCTTCAAGATTGTGCCTTTAAACGGCCAAAAGATGCCACCAACATGTAAAAAATGCAACGATACGATAAAACGACGACAATTCTTAACATGTGCTAAATGCACCGGCAAATACGATTTATCATGTACGAATGTTGAGCCTGCTGCTTATAAAGTCATGACTGCGGTACAAAGATCAATTTGGAAATGCAGCGAATGTGTATTGATAACCACGCAACACAAATCAAACCCAAGTATGTCATCAAGTAGTCCATTGCCCCTGAAAATTACTTGCGACTCAGTAGACATGACCCGGAGAAACAAGTTACAGGTCAATATTGCTACGAGCAACTCCTTTAACTCACTCCCGTCAGAAATGGAAGACTCTTCAGATGAAGAATCTAATGATGAGAGCGATTTCAGACAAGCAAGATTGAATAGAAGTTGCCCGGAGATTGCTAAAAGAAATTGTTTGGACTGTGAAAATGTACAACTTAAATACTCTGCACTACAGGAAAAGTATACTACTGCCGAGGGAGAGATTGAGTTGCTGTTAGCAGAAAATAAGAAATTGAAAAAAAAACTTCAAGATTATGAATCAAAAATTAGCAAATTCAAGACAATCTGCGCATCCACTGAAACAACACCAACACCAAAAGTTGGAAGCAACAAGAGATCTACAGCCAAGACCAAGACAAATTTAGGCAAATATAACCCTGATTCCTCTCTTGTCGAAGGAAAAACAGAGCCAAGCAGCCTCCTGAAGACAAAACCGGATGATATGGACAAGAATCATCGTTGTATAAGAACTCTCTATAAGGAGAATGAAATACCTAATCAGGCAAAAACAATTCAGACGCCAAATATCTGTCTAATCAGCAACAATAGCAGCAGCAGCAGGTCTCATATGTTGAAAACAGCAAAACGTGCACTACCGGCAACAGAGTTATGCCATTATTCTATTCCAGGAGGTGGAATATACCAACTTTTTCAGAGCCTTCAAGGGAAACTCAAAAATTTTACATTTAACGATTTTTGCATTATATACATAGGAGAAAACGATTTTAAAAACACACACGATTATTCGAAACTAGTAATATTCATAAGAGAGCAGTTGCTTAATGTACAACACACAAATATCGTCATCTGCTTACCTACGTACCGACTTCATAACTATGCGAATTTATTTAACAAAAGGGTTGAAATATTTAATAACTTACTGTATCTCGACAATATAACTCACGAATATGCTTATATTCTGGATTCAAACTCAAACATTCCATTCACGGATGATATGTTTTTATTTGGTTCTGGAAGCATAAACAAACGCAGCCTGCGTTTGGTTTTTGAGGACCTGGCAAATCTCACCCAAACTGTAGCGAATGAACGGTTATGCTATGATCTATGTGATGATGCTAACAGCCCTTGTAAAGATATTCATAAACCATTTTTTCGAGAAATCAACCCCTAACTGTATTACCATCATGCATCAGAATATACAGGGTGTCTTAAATAAATTAGACTTTATTGAAATAGCCATAAAGGAACTTAAGGAAACCGGGGTAGATGTTGATGTTCTTTGCCTGACCGAAACTTTTATTCGGAAAGGCTCGGAGTACAATCTTAAACTTTTCAACTTTAAATCTTAAGAAATGGCACGCCACCATTTCTTAAGATCAAAGGAAAAGAGAGGCGGGTCATGCATTCTCATTAAACATAAATTAATGTTCAAACCACTAAACATCTGTAACGACTTCAGTATCCCAAAAGTGTTTGAATGCTGTGGAATTGAAATCCCAGAACTAAACCTTTTATAATTAATATCTATCGTGTTCCTAAATATGCCAACGAAACGGTTTTTCTTCAATTACTTGAAACGCTCTTATATTATTCATCAAAATGAAAGTAAAAACATAAAATCGTCCTTAGCGGAGACTGGAATTACAATGTCTTAAAACAGGACAAAAATACAGTTGCGATGATAAGTTTATTGAAGAATCACAACATCCAAACACATATTACTATCCCTACAAGGGGTCAATCATGTATAGACCTGATAGCAAGCAACATCAAAAATGTTACGTCAAACGTAATCCCACTAGCTCTTTCAGACCACGAAACAGCACAATTTGCCTCAATTAAAATAAAACCAACCAAAACAAAATCATACTTCGTATTGAAAAGAGATTACAGTATCGAAAACATGGCCAAATTCAAAAATTGTTTATCGTCACTCTCATTCTCAGACGTATTTAACAAGACAGACACCGATGAAGCCTTTAAGGAACTTCACGAACTACTTGTTTTATTTAACGACTTGTGCTTCCCCTTCATTCGAGTAAAAGTCAACCAAAAATTTAGATATAACAAATGGTTAACACGCGGATTACGACTTTCATGTATAAATAAAAGAAAACTGTACCTAAAATACATCAACGAGCAACCAAATAAAGCACGTAATAAACGCAAATATGCGAAGTACACAAAATTGCTTAGAAAGTGCATAAATAAGGCTCAGCAGATACACAATTACCAAACAATTAATCTTGCTAAAAATAAATCAAAAGCGACTTGGCAAATTACTAATGGCCATGCCAATACTGAACCCCACTATATTGACTGCATTATAAATGATAAAGTGAAATATACAGATCCTACCATGATAGCGGACTCGTTTAATGATTTTTTTATTAATCTTACCAACGAACCTACGAAGACTGTAGAAAATAATTATCATCACCATACAAAAATTAATGGAAATGACAAAACCATTTCTCTTAAACCATATGATGAACATGATTTACACAAGATCATACTGTCCCTAAATAATACCAACGCAGTAGGGGTAGACGGAATAGCTACCAAAATATTAAAGCTATGTGCCAAAGAAATTTCCTTACCTCTGGCGCACGTTATCAACCTGTCATTCGAACATGGAACCTTTCCAGTTAACCTTAAACGCTCCATAGTTAAGCCTATATTTAAAAGAGAAGACAAGACTTCAATGGATAGCTACAGGCCTATAACTCTCATACCAGTGATATCTAAAATATTTGAGAAAGCCATGTATAAGCGGCTTTTAGGCTTTCTAAATTCTTTGTCGATACTAATCAGCCAGCAATACGGGTTCAGAAAAGGAAGCTCGACAACATTAGCCTGCTTTAATCTTATAAAAATAATAACGGAGTCGATTAATAATAAAATACCAATAGCTCCGGTCTTTTTGGACCTTAGCAAAGCATTTTGACTTCGTAAACCACTCAATTTTGTTGCATAAACTGGAGAAATATGGCATCAGAGGTAATGCGCTTAACTGGATACAAAGTTATCTTTCTCAAAGAATGCAATGTACAGAAATTCAGCAGATTTCAAATGGTGACCTTGTTTCCGAAAGATCGCAGTTTAAATACAACTGCTGTGGAGTACCTCAAGGAAGTATTCTCGGCCCGTTATTATTTCTTATTTACATAAATGACTTGCCTAACCATCTAGAGCATCCATGTATAATGTTTGCTGATGACACAACTCTATTAGTTAAGTCTGACAATTTCAATAATTTTAATAACGATATAACGGACACTATAAATAATGTAATTAACTGGTTAAATAATAACAATCTCAAAATTAACATTAATAAGACAAACATAATTCAATTCAGGACATATCGAAATAAGGATAATAATATAAATATACAGTACCATAACGAAATAATAAATGAAGTAGAATCCGTAAAATTCCTCGGCATCTATATAGACAGATTTTGTAATTGGAAACGTCATATTACTGAAATCTGTGAAAAACTAGATAGGTTTGTATTTGCTCTGAGAAGATTAAGCAGCACCTCATCTAAAGAAGTAGCTCTAGCAGCTTATCACGGCTACGTCTATTCCGTACTGAGCTACAGACTGCTGATTTGGGGCAACTCTGTAGATGTCCATAAAGCATTCATGGTGCAAAAAAAATGTATAAGAGCTATATGTAATGCACACTACCTAGAACCTTGCAGACCCTTATTTATTGCCACTAATATTTTACCTCTACCCTGCATGTATATAAAACAGGCGTCTATATTTGTAAGAGAAAACCCTGAATATTTTGATACGCATAGTAGTCGGTACCCCAGATCGACTAGACATAGAGACAAAATACACTTGCCAAGGGCTAAATTTAATAACTTTAAAAACAATGCTCCATGTATGTCAGTACAGATTTATAATAAATTACCTAAGGAAATAAGAGAATGTCATCCTAAGCTATTTGCAGGAGCTCTTCATAAATGGCTTCTATCGAATTGTTTCTACTCTATAAAAGATTTTTTGTCTGGCAACAATTAATATGAAATCTCATATTTATTTAAGTTAGTTTATATTGTAACTAGAATATCAATTGTAATTATTATTAATAATTATTAAGTAACTAGAATAGCAATTATCTTATTATTATGTTTCTGTATATTCATTAGTATCCATACAATAATTTAAGCAGGGTTAAATTCAACACACATTAAATGTTTGCATGCCTCTACGGTAGAACATAAGCACTTACTGTTTACTACATCATCTAATGTACCTACTATGTTCTTGCAAATAAACATTCATTCATTCATTCATTCAAACTGTTCCTTAAATGTGGGCCGTTGTTGTTCTTTATCCCACCTTCTGATTTTAGTAATCTAGAAGGGGAGTTAGAGGAAAACAACTCGGTATCACAATATATACCCGTTTTATTCAACACTAGGAATATAAATTACGAATCAATCAAGGAACACATTACATATCAGGTCAAGTAACGATCTAAATCACGCAATTAAATGAATTGAAAATAATTTGGAACGACATCAAAATGGCTCACGTGAACTCGACGGCGGCCGAAGGCAAAATGTGTCGTGACTATGCCGTTCGGTTCGAAAGTGGGTGTTTTTTTTTTATGGGGAGACGGATATCGGTGTTGCCAACAATACATACTTAGTTCATTGGTGAAAAATGAAGTACTCAGTCTGAACAATTCCCTATTTGCTTAAAGTCCCTCCATCTGTTCCACGCTGTATAATGTTAATTGTTTTTTTTTTCAGTTCGTTTTCGACCGTTTAAAGAGAGAGAGGCCAGGAGTATTCGAATCTAAAGTGCACGTGGTTGCAGGGGACATCTTGGAGAGCGGATTAGGTAAATATAATAGACTAAAAAAAACAGCTAAGTGTGAGTCTGACTCGCGCACTGAGGGTTCCGTACAAACACTTATCTTATCTTAACCTCGATACTATTTTAGGGTGTACAAAAATGTAACCGACACATTATAAATTAATTTATGATAATTTTGTACTATCCAATTTGTGGACCATAAAAAAAATTAAAAACTTGCCAGGTTAAGTTTGGTATGTATGGCGCCGAATACAAATGACCTGAAAAATCTTTTTTTTATAATATTTAAATTCAAACTGTTATCAATCTTTGGTGAAGGTGTTTGCAACTTATTACTGCCGGGTGCGTGGCAGTCCCAACAATATCTTGACCATGATAGGGGACAGGATTGACTGTCCCTTCTTACGTCACTGTTGTGGGTTACATGCTCCCAGCAGTAGTACAATGAAATAGTAATAGTAACTGTATTACTTATTTACTAACACTTACACCTAACTTAGGTAAGAGTACTAACAAGATGAGTACTTGATGCTTGAAATAAATAAATATTATTATTATTATTATTACTTTTTTCAGGACTATCGGAGGAGGATCGCACTCTTCTCGTCAACAGAGTTAACATCATTTTTCACGTAGCGGCCAGTGTGAGGTGAGCTTTAAATGAATAAACCGGCCAAGAGCATGTCGGGCCACGCTCAGTGTAGGGTTCCGTAGTTGCTCATCCTTCACAATAAACTGCTGTTTTAAGCCCGAGGTTTACGTAAAGAAAGATTTTAAGCTCTATAAAAAGGTCGTAAACGCTCTAGAAACTGTAATCACTTATTACCTTCTGGAAGTCAACTTACGACCTTTTAAAGAAAAAATATGAAATTTGGCGATAACTCAAAAACGGCTGAACCGATTTTATTCAATATAGTTTTCATTGAAAGTACTTATAAGGCCTCATTAACATGATTTTTTTCAAAATTTTTGACCCGTGGTTGAAAAGTTAGAGGGGGGGGGGACACTATTTTTTTTGTTTTTGGAGCGAATATTTACAAAACTGCTGACTTTATAAAAAAAAAATGTTAAAAGACCCCTATTATTTTTACAAGACCTATTCAACGACACCCCACACACCAGAATTGAAAAGAAAAAAAAAACTCACCCCCACTTTAGGTGTTCGAGAGGTACCCGATTTTTTTTTTTTTATTTTTTTTTTTTTTACCGTTCTGTCGGCGTTATACATACACATACTCATACCAAATTTCAGCTTTCTAGTACTAATGATCACAGAGCTAAGCCGCGGACGGACGGACGGACGGACGGACAGACGGACATGGCGAAACTATAAGGGTTCCTAGTTGACTACGGAACCCTAAAAAACAGCGCCCTCTCTCGCTTACTCGTATAGCTGTAAAGGAGTGCAGTAAGATGGTGTCAGACCCAAAGCTGTTCCGATCACGCACACTACAAAAAATAAACATAACATATATAACCACGCCATTGTGTCGCCTAAATCTAACTAGTTTTAAGTGTTTGTTTATATGTATTTCTGTAGTTCACAGTGCCTTAGTTTTTACTATAATGCTGTGAAACTTATTTGAATAACTAATAAATAAATAAATAATAAATAAATAACGCCTTATGACCAAGTTGACCAAAGTGTAGCCTAACTAGTGTCGGTCCGGCCGCGGGATACCTAGTGGCGCTACAAAGCGTCATATGGCAACAATGAGCATACGTCATTTATATTTGCATAACGTCAGTAGTGATTTGTCTTTAACCCAATTCAAAACATTGTTTACCGGAATGCTGCTCAATCCTTCATTCTTCTTGCGAAATAAATACTAAACCCTATTAAAAACACGTGAGTTTCATCACCGTACTTTATTATAGTTTTGGCTATATAATGCAAAAAATACTTTAAATCAGCGCAATACTTAGTCCTGTTTCCTCTTTGTCTACTAACTATTCCGCAAATTTGAAAGTATTTTTATTCTTACATAATAAAGCCAAAACTATCCACAGTGATGAACGATGTTTTGGAATTGGCTGATGACAAATCCTTGACAAATTAGTACTGACGTTTAATAATGCAAATATATGACGTACTTATCAACATTATTGCCATATGAAAGCTTTTTGTAGCGCCACTATCCGTGGGCCGGACCAACACTTCCTAGGCTGTATAGAAATTAAAAAGTGGCAATACTATAGTGTCGTCTCTGTTTTCTTAGATTGATTAGAAAGGGACGACACTACAGTATTGCCACTTTTTAATTTCTACTATTTTTGGTCAGACTGTAAATACTTTGGCAGAAGGGTTCGCTCGTGCGTGCCATCTCCACAGGCTAAGGGTGCGTCTTCATTGAAGTGAGGTGGATTAGAGACGTCCGGAATAGACCCAAGCACCTGAGTTGAAATCTGTCAGCACCGCTTCAGTGGAGCTGCGCCTTTAAGAGGCCTTATTCCTTTAAAAAAAAAACATATTAAGACATATATATATTGATAATTTCAACAACTTTTTGAAGTGAATAATATTTTCCCCGAGTTCCAGGTCATAGCCATTTTACGCTTTTATTGCGCGACTGCACGCAAAATAAGTTGAAAAAACTAATTCTCCGCGTGAATTTTGTCAATTTCGAGTAGTATTTGAAACGAAAATTATCAATGAAAAATTCAAACTGTAGGTTTCAAATATGGACCAATAAATCCCAATAGCCCTTTTCTAGGTAGTAACATCTATAATATGTTAAGAAACACGTTTGATCATTGAGAAAAATGTCTAAAACTATCAGCATTTTAAAAGGAATAAGGCCTCTTAAGCCTCAAAGCTTTTACCAGTATTATTCTAAAGTAAATCCTTCAAATACATCGTTCCGGAAACCAGGTTTTACTGCAAGAAACTTAAAATAAATTAAATATTTTTTTATTTATGATAAGTTATATCCATAGAATGTTAGTAGATTTAAACTTATAAACTGTATCATTTTAATATTTCTTTTCAGGTTCGATGACCCTTTGACGTTTGCCACCAAAATGAACCTAAAAGGAACTATAGAAATCGTAGATTTGGCGAAGGAAATAACCGATTTGAAGGTGAGATTGTGTTTATTTATTTATACATGGAGAACCAACAGCTTAACTTATGACTAGTGACATAACTGGTAATACAGAGCCAATTATAGGATCTCACATAATTAAGCAACATACAGCAACATAATAATATTATTTAACATTTGTTTCAGATTATATTTATATAAAAAGAATTATCAAACAAAGCCATAACAGTAATAAAAATTACTAAAACAAGGCAATACTAATAAAAATACTTACTAAAATAAAACTAAACCTAAAAATTAGTGACATAACTGGCAATACAGAGCCAATTATAGGATCTCACATAATTAAAGCAACATAATAATATTATTTAACATTTGTTTCAGATTATATTTATATAAAAAGAATTATCAAACAAAGCCATAACAGTAATAAAAAACCGGCCAAGAGCATGTCGGGCCACGCTCAGTGTAGGGTTCCGTAGTTGCGCATCCTTCACAATAGACAATAAAATAAAATTTAAATTACGAGAAAGATTTCAAGCTCTATAAAAAGGTCGTAAACGCCAAAGTAACTGTAATTACTTATTACCTTCTGGGAGTGTTCGATTATAAGCGCCAGATTGAGCGAAATGTTTTAATGCAGTATGGCACTTAACTAATATGTGCAAAGTTCGAAGTACAAGAACACCACGCGGCACTTACGTCATTTTAAAGAAAATTATGAAATTTTG
Organism: Apotomis turbidana; assembly: GCA_905147355.2. Classification (NCBI taxonomy): domain Eukaryota; kingdom Metazoa; phylum Arthropoda; class Insecta; order Lepidoptera; family Tortricidae; genus Apotomis; species Apotomis turbidana. Next base: position 8,614,981 of record LR990307.1, read on the forward strand.
CGATAACTCAAAAACGGCTTGACCGATTTTATTCAATATAGTTTTAATTGGAAGTACTAATAAGGCCGCATGTTCATGAATTTTCCCATAATTTTTTGACCCGTGGTTAGGAAGTTAGAGGGGGCGGACACTATTTTTTGGATTACCCTAGCGAATATTTACAAAACTGCTAAATGTATCAAAAATTATGTTTGAGACCCCTTTTATTTTTAAACGACCTATTGAACGACACCCCACACGCTAGTTTTGGAACGAAAAAAAAAATTCACCGCCTCTTTAGGTGTACGGGAGGTACCCGAAAAAAACATTTTTTTGTTGTTTTTATTTTACCGTTTTGTCGGCGTAATACATACACATACTCATACCAAATTTCAGCTTTCTGGCACTTATGAGATCACGGAGCTAAGCCGCGGACGGACAGACGGACAGACGGACATGGCGAAACTATAAGGGTTCCTCGTTGACTACGGAACCCTAAAAATGACTAAAACAAGGCAATAATAATAAAAATACTTACTAAAATAAAACTAAACCTAAAAATTTTACTAAACTAACATAATAAAGTTAAACTAAATCTAAAAATGGCGGCATAGTGCCAAAGATGCTGGTTGTTTGAACATTTGTTAATTTTGTTTAAGTAGTTATGTACCTAGATGGGTGCTGTTCAATAATCATAATAATATGAATAATTTCATTGAACTAATTAGAAAATGCATAATTTAAAAAATTGCATTGAAACAAATTTCATAATTTTAATGTACATTATAAATTATAAATAACCATAACCATAACCATAGTCAATACTCATTATGAAATTAGTAATAATGGTCATAGAAAATATTTTTTTTTTAAATATTGCTCAGAGAGGACACAAGGCGCTTTAGGTTAGGTATGATTACCTACATTACATACCTCTAGGGTGGTGGATTCGTGAATCTGTGTGTGTGGGGGGGGGGGGGGGGGGGGGAAGAAATAAATACGTATATAATTATGACGAATATAACACTCCATCGAGAAAGGATCCAGGCGGGCCGTACTCCCAACTGAAATCATTGCAGATTAAAAGGAAATTATCGATACTTGCAGGCTCTGGTCCACGTGTCTACGTCATACTCCAACACCAACAGGAACCCCATCGAGGAGGTGATGTACCCTCCTCACGCTGACTGGAGGAAGACGCTCAACGTTTGCGAGAACATCGACGAGCATACGCTCAGAGTTGTAACCCCCAAGTAAGTATACGTACTACATCTCTATTATAGCGTGGGACGGTGAGAAGACGCCACGTATGCATGCGTTAGAGAGAGATAGCACGCCTACTACTGGGCGTCTTTCAAAAAGGACTATTAGACGTCGACCCCCGGCTCGCTTCCTAAGAGGCCTTATTCCTTTTAAAATGCTGATTGTTTTAGACATTTTCTCTATGATCAAACTTGTTTCTTAACATATTATTGATGTTACTACCTAGAACAGGGCTATTGGGATTTATCGGTATATATTTGAAACCTACAGTTTGAATTTTTCATTGATAATTTTTGTTTTAAAAACTACTCGAAATTGACAAAATTCACGCGGAAAAATGGTTTTTTCAACTTATTTTCGACTGTACGCAATGAAAGCATGAAATAGCTATGTTACTACCTAGAACTCGGGGAAAAATATTATTCACTTCAAAAATTTTGTTGAAATGATCAATACATTTGTTATAATATGAAAAAAATAATTTTTAAAAGGAATAAGGCCTCCTAACGTTATACTTAATAATATGTATGTCGGGGACGGGTTGGATGGCCGGTGTGGTGTGTGGCACATTAGTTGAGCTATTCGATATAGTTGTGGATGAGGAGGTAGTTCGAGCGAGATGAAACACTTCAGATACAATTAACTTGATTTATTCCTTATACAATGAAGCACTAAATAACAGTTCCTGGCACAGAGGTATTTCACTGAGTCTAATCATCTTGGTACAGCACAACGAAACGGGACAGTTCCAAGGCAGTAGTGCACTCGATGGTGACCCAAAGTGAAGTGTCGTGGGCGTTCGCAGAGAGTGAACCGCCAAGACTCTGTCTAGCGCGCCAAAACTGGTTCAGGGGGGCGCTACTGTCGCCTTCCAATGGCGCGCCGGTTTCGTTGAGCTTCCATACTCATGACCGTCTCCGACATATATAATAAGTATCTACCTTATTTATAGCTGAGAGATATTTTGAAAACAAACGCATATTTTTTTACGTTACGAAGTACCGGAAAATTGCACACCCTCATCCGACCACTGCTGATCATGACCGCTGCTGTGGCTTTTGTAATCTTACATCTTTTCCAGGTACCTCGGAGAGCTGCCGAACACCTACGTATTTACCAAGCAGTTGGCAGAACATGTGGTCTACGAGCACAAGGGTCAGCTTCCAGCGGTCATCATCAGGCCTTCCATTGGTAATTCTATTTTTATTCATGAATTGACCGGCGATTGACCTCAGTAAGTGACAACGGGGTCGAGGATGTAACACGCTGCATTAATTGCCTAATAAGTATAAAATCTCTTTGTTCAATTAGCTTTAGATCGATGCCCCTAATTAGCTGAACGGCACTGTATATATCCAAAAGCATGATTTCATTACTTTAACGATGTTTCGTTAAGTGAAAATTATGTATCGATAGTCGATAAATCACTTTGGTCGAACCCTCTCAAAGTTTGATTTTTGCCATGAAGAATTCCGGTCCTTTCCTTGCACATAAGACTAGCCGTCTTTCTTTCTTTCTTTATTTATTTATTTCTTCTTTTCCTTCTTTCTTTTTAGGGTTCCGTACCTCAAAAGGAAAAAACGGAACCCTTATAGGATCACTTTGTTGTCCGTCTGTCCGTCCGTCTGTCAAGACCCTTTTTCTCAGGAACGCGTGGACGTATGAAGCTGAAATTTATATCAATTACTCAGGTCTACTGTCCCTTGAAGCTGTGAAAAAATCAAACTTCTAAGCCAACGCAATCAAAAGATACAGCCGTTTATGCCGCAAATTTTCGACACTTGCAAGGGAATCAAAACCTACAGGGTGCTTCCCGTGAACTCAGAATCTTGAAATTTGGTACGAAGCAACGTCTTATAGCATAGATAAAGGAATAATTACGAAAACCATAATTTTTTTTTTTAATACCTAACTTTGCACCTAATTTATATGGGGCGCTATACATACCAGGTGCAAACTTAACTTAACCACTTAGGGATGGAAAGTGTTTGTACGGAACCCTCGGTGCGCGAGTCCGACTCGCACTTGCCGGTTTTTTTTTAAATTCATACGTCTTAATGTTATTTTCAGTAATAGCAAGTGTCACTGACCCGATGCCAGGCTGGATAGAGAACTTCAACGGCCCTGTTGGAATCCTAGTCGCCTGTGGAAAAGGTGAGATATGAACAAGAACGCTGGACGTAATAAAAATGATCACTTCATCCATATTTCCAATTATGAACCTCCTATGTAGTTCTTTCCCCTTTCGACGGGGAGGGGCGAACAACGCAAGCATTGCTTTCGAATGGAAGCCGCCGGATGGAAGGCGCAGGCGCGGACGTCCTATACACTCATGGCGGCGCACCGTGGAGAGCGAGCTGCGAGCCGTTGGAATGAGCTGGAGCGAGGCCAGAAAGGTTGCTGAGGATAGAAAGGCGTGGCGCGAGCTGATGAAGGCCCTCTGCACCTCCGAGGTGCCTTAGGACAACAACTACAACAACAACAACAACAACAACAACATGTAGTTCTTCATCATTCCTATTACGTCCGCATTCACAGTTTGTCCGCATTCCCGGTTCGTCCACATTCCCAATTTGTCCGCATTCCCGGCTCGTTCACATTCACAGTTTGTCTACAGTCTCGTTTTCACGTCCAAATACAAAACTCCCAAATACTCCAACACATACTTACTCGTTATGTGAATCGATGTAAACATTATTTTGTGAAATAGTATTTAAGGTCATTCACCACAAATTGCAAGCCCAATCCAAACACTGGTAACAACACTATATCTCAAATTAATGATGACTCAAATTTAATTATTGTACTAAGCGTTTTAAACTCACGTGTAATTGTCAGGAACTTTGTGACAAAGTTGCCGCAACGGTGTATTAGTAGCAGTCCCCGGTGAAGAGCTCCATACGAGTTCTATGTTTAGTCGGGCCGTTTCTGACAATTACACGTGAGTGTAAACCGCTTATTACAATAATTATATGTCTCACGAAAGTTTAAATAAGATTATGACTCAAATTACAGGAATAATGCGCAGTTTATACTCCGACCCCTCCTTAATAGCAGACTACATACCTGTGGACGTCTGCATCAAGCACATCATCAGCGCCGCCTGGGTACGCGGTACCAAGCCGTAAGTTCACTTATGCTCACAAAGCTGCCGTTAAAACTCCTATCTTACTATGAAATCCATATGTAGATGCGATATTTTTACCACGGCAGAAATGTAATCAGAGATCCAATCGGGTACGAATCCCACCGACTGCGCCAGTTATCTTTAACACAGACATTGCGCAGTTGGTAGGATTGAATCCGGGAATGTACGCACAGTACATATATAAGCTAAAGCAGTATGGAAACTACGTACAAACGGTTGAAACAGCGCTCAAACACAAACGCAATCGTTTACAAGGCCCCGAAGCCAAGATAGCAGTGCCGTCAGTCACGGGTGCCTCGCCGAGGCGAGTGGTCACTGTTTGTGTTGAATGCGTGCGCTTTCCGCAATTATTTAAAGATGGCACGATAGTGTATTGCGTTGTATACGGTATTTCGATCTAGTCCCACATTCGACGACGCGTTTGGCTCGGTTTGTAGACACCTGCCTACTGAGTCGGCGGTCCCGGGTTCGAATCCCGGCCGGGGCAAATATTTGTGCAAAATATTTGTTCTTGGGTCATGGATGTTATCTATATATGTATTTATATATTATGCATATCGTCGTCTAGTACCCATAGTACAAGCTTTGCTTAGTTTGGGACTAGGTCGATTTGTGTATGATTGTCCCTTAATATTTATTTATTTATTTTATCTATTTATTAAGGTCTAGTAGGCTTGTGCTATGGATACTTGAAGACAAAATATACCTACTCATATATATAAATACTTAGATAGAGAACAACCATGACCTACGAACAAACATTTGAGTTCATCACACGAATATTAGCCCTTTAATGTCGTAGAATATGAATATTCTTGTCTTCCACGAGTTTGGCTCGGTTTGTAGTGCCTACTGATTCGACCTGGGTTCGAATCCCGGCCAGGGCAAGTATTTGTGTGATGAACTCGAATATTTGTTCCTATGTCATGGATGTTATCTATGTATGTATTTTTATATTACGTATATCGTCGTCTAGTACCCATAGTACAAGCTTTGCTTAGATTGGGACTAGTTTGATTTGTGTAAGATTGTCCCTTAATATTTATTTATTTATTTATTCCACAGTCTCGAAGCATCAGATGATGTGGAAATATACAATTGCTGCGCTGGTGAGCTGAACAACATTACCATGGGTGACTTGGTGGAGACGGGAAGGAAAATGGCGGCAGAAGTGCCCCTTAACGACATGTTTTGGAATGTCGGAGGGTCCATAACGACATCGAAAACTATACATTATATAAAGGTTACACTGTTATTATATTCTTTAAAAATAACAATAATAATACTCTTTATTACGCACCACAAAGTAGAAGAAAACGCACATAAATGAAATAAATTAAAGTTGGTAACAACGGGTGGTCTTATCGCTAAAAAGCGATCTCTTCCAGACAACCTTAGGGTAGAGAGTAAACGAAAAATTATTATTTAGTGCAAATTTGTTGAAAACGACTGCTTAACACATAGACCTTTACAGATAATTAAACTTAAATCCAGAAATATACAGACAATTTTTTTAAAGTTACTAAATAGTATACATAATTAAGGAAATAAATTTTTTAGGCTTATCGTACATAGAACCGTTTTTTTTTTTTTTTTTTTTTTTTTTTTATACTACGACGGTGGCAAACAAGCATGCGGCCCGCCTGATGTTAAGCAGTTACAGCCGCCTATGAACGCTTGCAACGCCAGGAGCATCACGCGCGCGTTGCCGACCCTTTGTATTTGACCGTTTGTATTTGTACATTCAAAAGTCATACCATTAATTTTTATTTGTATGGTTTTCCATCCATGATTAGAACACACTGGGTAAAATATATTTTTATGAAACATTTTGACACTCTTTTTAGGGTTCCGTACCCAAAGGGTAAAAACGGGACCCTATTACTGAGACTTCGCTGTCCGTCCGTCTGTCACCAGGCTGTATCTCAAGAACGGTGATAGCTAGACAGTTGAAATTTTCACAGATGATGTATTTCTATTGCCGCTATAACAACAAATACTAAAAATAAAATAAAATAAATATTTAAGGGGGGCTCCCATACAACAAACTTGTTATAGATTATGGTACGGAACCCTTCATGCGCGAGTCAGCCTCGCACTTGCCCAATTTTTTAGACGTGTTTTAATTGTACAAACAGTTCTGAGAAAGGCGAACCAAAAGTTTTTTTTTTTTTTTTATCTCCCTTATTCCAAGCTGCTTTTTTTAACAAATTTGTACGATTGCAACGTTAATAGTCACTGTGCGATGACTGGACCGTTCCATCTTTTCAGGTTCTTCTGCTTCACCTTATACCCGCAATGCTGGTCGACCTCATTTTGTGGACACTTGGGAAAAAAACTATGTAGGTCGTTTTTAAGATTTAGTACCCCATTTGCGGTTCACACCACCTGTGATAATTCCTCAAATCGACAACATTTCATATTTCTAACACTTTAAATTAAGAAAGAAATAGAGAGAGCTTTGCATCGTCGGCATTCGTGTTTTGTTTTACTAAACACCAGAATAAACTAACATTTCCATTGTGTCATTGTTATTATCAGGGGTCGGACTTTCGTTCGCACGGTAGGACTAATGGAGAGCTATGGAGCCGATATTCATTAAAATACTATTCATACTCATACTCATTCGCAATTTTAATTTTATGGTCAAGGACAAAGTCAGAAGAATATACAAAGACCTGATTTGTGTAGGCATTGTTTTTTTCGCCACCATAAAATACGTAAATATTTGCAACTTTATGTTTTCTGGAGTAAATTGGGTTCTATATTGATCGAATATCCATTTATGACTAGAAAGTTCATGATATTGACAATAAATTGATTTAAATTAGGAGTTTGAAATATTGTAAAAAAAATATTTTATTCATAATTAGGTATAGTCATTTAATGCTTGGGAAAGTTAACCATAATAACCACAAAGGCAGTTTGGAATGAAATAGATAAATGAGTATGAATATGAGTATGAATTGTATTTTAATGTTAATAACGGCTCCATAGTTCTCCATTAGTCCTACCGTGCGAAAGAAAGTCCGACCCCTGGTTATTATTATTTGTTTGTTATATTATTTAATAAAACTTGTTTAAGTTAGTTGCACCGCCCACAATTTGTCTGCTTTGCCCGAAGGTTGACTGGTAGAGAATGCCTCATGGCATTAAGTCCGCCTTTTGTACGATAAGTTTTCTTTTGTGCAATAAAGATTAAATAAATAAATAGTTTTAGAGTTACTAATGTTACTATATTTAAGAATGAGGACATTTTAATAAATAACTAATACAACAATAGTAGTAATCTCAGGAAAAATATAAAAACACTGATTACGTCCTCTTTCTAAGCGGAATAGAGAAAAGTAATAAAATTGTAGTCTTAAAAATATGAAATGTTGTCAATTCAGTTTAATTTTTAATAATTAGTATAGATTTTTTTTTTATCAAAGTTAGAGCGCTCAAAATAGTACACTTTAAAAATAGTAGTACAATCCTAAACGACTCTTTTTTATACTATGAAATATGCAAATTACTGAACACAACAATTTATTTCTTTTTTCTTTAATACTTCTGAGCCGGCGGTTCCGGGTTCGAATCCCGGCTAGTACAAATATTTGTGTGATGAACTCGAATACTTGTGCTTGGGTCATGGTTGTTCTATGTATTTAATTATATTATATATTAATCTATAAAAGTATGTATATCGTCGTCTGGTACCCATAACACAAGCCTTCTTGAGCTTTATTTGGGACTAGATCGATTTGTGTGGGGTTGTCTGATATTTATTTATTATTTAATTCCAGGCTCGTGAAATTGCAGAGGAGAATTTACATAGCGAACTTAGCTCTCCGCTACTATGTCACTAAGCAATGGAATTTCGCCAATAAGAATTTCGTGCTCCTGAGATCCAGGTAAGCGACAGTCTAATAATAATAATAGGTAGTTAATTTATTTCAGAAGCTGCCAGGATTTAAGGATATATACAGGGCGTCCCAAGACTGTGGGACTTGAAGGGAAAGTACCTTAAATATCGTAGATAGGATATTTTGCTGAAAGAAGACTTTATGTTATTTTTAAAAGTTAGTAATTCTGCATTTGAAGGTTTTTTAAGAATTACTTACTTCGTCTGGGAATCGAACCGACTTAAATTTGAAAAAAAAACTCACCCCTATTTTTATGATGCCAATCGAAAGAATGGACAAAAAATAATAATTCTTCGTAAGTAACATAGTATCTTAAGAGAAAGGATCAACGTAAAATGTTCGAGTCAAATTTCAAGAAAATTATTTATTGCCGACGACGAATAAATTAAGCAAGTAATTCTTAGAAAATCTTTAAAATGCAGAATTACAAATTTTGAAAATGACTATGTTAAAAATGACTATCTTAGTCTTTTAGAAAAATATCCTATCTACGATATTTAAGGTACTTTCACTTGATATCCCATAGTCTTGGGACGCCCGGTATATTAAACATTTATGAAACATGTAATGTCTCATTATTTTTTTATGTCATGGGTACGTAACATACCACATTTTTTTTATATTAAACCGTTGATACAAATATCAGAGCACAAAAATAAATTAAATGCGTAACCTTTCGGAAGAGACCGGGAATTGAACCTGGTACCTTTGGATTACCGGTCCAGTGCGTCGCATTTTAATTTCTCTTTGTGCTTTGATCTTTGTATCAACGGTTAAATAGAAAAAAAATGTAGCATTCCCAGTAATAGTATCAAAAAACTAGTCTATACTTGCTACAGAAATTTTTATGTCTCATTATTAAGAAAACTAAAGGCTGATTTCGATAGGGACGACTTGATCCAAAATAAAAATGCACCCCGTAAACTATGGAATTCAATAAATCGTATTATACATAAATCTTCAAAAGTTACTTGTTCAGATGATCTTATATCAACGCAGGGCGTTCACCTGAGGAGGCCCTTAACAATTGTAACGAACATTTTTCAACGGTTAGCTTAAGATTGGCTAGTTCCATTTTGTCGCATTTAAGCGAAACTCAGGAGTCCCTGGCCAGGCAGCTCTGTTGTGAAAGTGCTACTCCTGCCTCTTTTTATTTTCACCCCACAACCCAGGAGGAGACCCTAAGCCTCATAAAAGGTCTCGACCCTCGTAGCGCTTCTGGTTCTGACAGTGTAACCAACAGGCTCCTAAAAGAGATAGTTCATGAAATTGCCGAGCCTTTAACAGCCATCTTTAATCTCAGCATCGCATCGGGCTGTTTCCCCCATAGCTGGAAGATGGCTACAGTAATTCCAATACACAAGGGAGGAAATAAGAACACTCCTAATAATTATCGCCCTATATCTCTCATTTGGGAGCCTTCTCTAAACTTCTTGAGCGTGTTGTAAATAAGGCTCTTGTTGATTTCCTGGAGCAAAACAAACTTCTATCTGAGCGTCAATTTGGTTTCCGCAAAGGGAAGTTTACTGAGAACGCGGTTACTATGTTAATAGATACCGCTGTATCTCATCTCGATGGGGGTCGACACTGTATCGGAGTCTTTCTTGACTTAGCTAAAGCATTCGATACGGTTTCGATTCCCATGCTTCTCAAAAAGCTGGAATCCTTTGGCGTTCGTGGAATCGCGCTAGATTGGTTTGAGAGTTACCTGTCGGACAGGAGTCAGGTCGTTAAAATAGGCGACAGAAGGAGTGATGTGAAGCCTGTGTCTTTTGGCGTACCACAGGGAAGTATTTTGGGACCCACCCTATTTATTGCATATATAAATGGTATAATGTCCCTGGAAATCGAAAAACTGAAATCGTATGTTACGCCGATGATACAGCGTTATTGTTTCATGATAACTCTTGGCAGTATGTACGAGATGCGGCGACGAAGGGTTTACACAGAGTTGTTGACTGGTTGACACATAATCTTTTAACTGTAAATGCTACTAAAACGCAATTTTTATGTTTTCATAAAACCGCTTCGTCGCGTCCAACGGTCTCTATGAAACAAATTAAAATACATACATCGAACTGCGTTGCCTCTTCTGTAGCTGATTGTTCAAACCGCGACTGCGCATTTATCAGTAGAGTTGCTTCCCTGAAGTACCTAGGCGTTATATTAGAAGAAAACCTAAATTTTAAGAAACATATTTCGGTTACATCCAACAGAGTACCTAAATTTTATTTACACAATGAAATTTTTAAGAAATTGCGCTGACTTGACCTTGTTGAAGGAAGTTTATATTGCCCTCTGTCAGTCTATTATTGATTACTGTATTCTAGCCTGGGGTGTTTGTGCTAAATCTTCTTTGATATGTCTGGAAAGAGCGCAAAGGGCGGTATTGAATGTAGCTTTTACGAAGCCAAGATTGTTCCCTACTGAAGATCTTTATAATAAAGCAGAAGTTTTAAGCGTTCGTAAATTGTTTTTGTTTCGGGCCATAATCTTCACTCATAAGTCAATTCTACAACATCCATCCTACCCTGACTGGTTAAAGAAAAGAGTTTTTAAGATACCCGTACCAACTGTCAAAACTATGTTTGCAAAACGTTTTAAAAAGTTCTTATTCCCTAATATTTATAACAACATTATTAAAGTATGTGACATAATGGTGTGCCAAATGTTTGTGGCTAAAACGCGAGTACGGGAGCTCTTACTATCATGGACGTATGATCAAGCTGAAGAAGCTTTGAGATAAAGCACTACTCACGTTCTTCTCACTCCTTGCTCACATTACACTCACACTCACACTCACAGACAATCAAACAAATTTTAATGAACATTATTTATTATCATATATATTGACGACGCGTTTGGCTCGGTTTGTAGACACCTGCCTACTGAGTCAGCGGTCCCGGGTTCGAATCCCGGCCGGAGCAAATATTTGTTCTTGGGTCATGGATGTTATCTATATATGTATTTATATATTATGTATATCGTCGTCTAGTACCCATAGTACAAGCTTTGCTTAGTTTGGGACTAGGTCGATTTGTGTATGATTGTCCCTTAATATTTATTTATTATTTATTTTATTTATCACGCCCTAAATGTATTTATCATAGTATTGTTCATTTGTTAGTTTTAATTTCTTCTTTAAGGCATGTCTATAGCCACATTCTTAACGGAACTGATATGAATGATACGACTTCCACGATACAGGCTATGCCTAGTGTGGAAGTCACTGTAAAATATTCTTATTCTTCTTGTTCTTATTCTTATGTATTCACATTTAGAAGATAATATAAAAAATTAAATAATGTGGTGCGTAACCACATTAAAAAATAATGAGACATTACATGTTTCTTAAATGTATAAAAAACAGTGCCCTCTCTCGCTTGCTCGTTCACTGCTGTAAAGTAGTGCGGTAAGATGTGAATCTGTTAATATTCACATAGAGGTCGCTAAGGTGTAAAACCTTTCCAATAAACAATGCAAAGATCGACGCATAAAGCATAAGGAAAAAGCGAAAGGTTATCTAGTTAGGGTGGTGGAGAGGATAACACGCCGGATCGGTAATCCAGATATAGTACAATTTTTTTAAACTAAGCTCATCCACTTAAGAACTCAATACCATTGAGTAGTTCACCACAAATTAAGATAACGAGCTCGTAGTAACATCGGATTGTAACCACCTTGGAAGGTTAATATTGATTACCAACTCTATTTCCTTGGACAATGGACATTGGACTACAAAATACACTAACAGAATAATGGTGATCATAACTTTTTTGAAATTTTACAACCGCCTGACTCTCACAAGAACGCAATGTCGAGAAAAAGGGTTATGAACTCTCATCATCAACCATTTTAAACCTATTCAACAAGGAATAAGGTTGAAAATTCAATATCCGCGCAATGTAGTTCTAACCTTTTTTTGTAAGTAACTGGTTGGCGGTTACGAGAACAAAAGCAGATAGGATTGTATTAGACTCAATGCCATTGTGAGTGCAGGTAAGTGGATGAGCTTAGTTTAAAGGGGCTTAGGGCTTAGGCTACGCATTTCAGTTTTTTTTGTGCTTTGATCTTTGTATCAAAGGTACTATAATGGTTTTATTAAATAATGGGTTATTTTTTTTTTATTTCAGTATAAAAAACGAAGACAAGGAACAGTTTTACTACGACGTGGAGAATGTGGACAAATACCAGTTCTTCAAACAATGCGTCATCGGCGGCCGAAAATATCTGCTGAAGGAGAAAGACGAAGATCTGCCCAAAGCCAGGGCACATTACCAAAAGTACGTGGTTCGCGTAAAAATTTGCAACATTTTAATTTTTACTTGCGACCTGCCCCGGCTTCGCACGGGTTTATATGCATAACAAACCTTCGCCTTGAATTACTCTATCAATTATAAAAAACACATCTAAATTCGTTGCGTAGTTATAAAGATCTGAGCATACAGACAGACAGACAGCTGGAAGCGACTTTGTTTTTGCTATGTAGTGATAAATACTACAATTTTACTACTTTTCTGTAGGTATTCTGCTTAGGAAGAGGACGTAAGAGGCCTTATTCCTTTTAAAATTTATTTTTTTTATATTATGACGAATATATTGATAATTTCAACCAACTTTTTGAAGTGAATAATACTTTTTCCCGAGTTCTAGGTAGTAACGTAGCTATTTCATGCTTTCATTGCGTGCAGTCGAAAATAAGTTGAAAAAACGAATTTTTCACCTGAATTTTGTCAATTTCGAGTAGTTTTTCGAACAAAAATTATCAATGAAAAGTTCAAACTCTAGGTTCCAAATATATACCAATAAATCCCAATAGCCCTGTTCTAGGTAGTAACATCAATAATATGTTAAGAAACATGTTTGATCATCGAGAAAAATGTCTAAACAATCGGCATTTTAAAAGGAATAAGGCCTCTTAATCACTGTTTTTATATTTTTCCTGAGCTTACTAATTATAATATTATTTATTTATGAAGATTTACTCATAACGACTTGACAGACAGACAGACGGACAACAAAGTGATCCTATAAAGGTGTCGTTTTGTTTTCAATTGACGTACGGAACCCTAAAAAGCATTGATTCTATGTATTTCGTTTCAGAATCGTCATAATGGACAAGTTGGTGAACTGCATATTCTACGGGTTCATCTTTTGGTTGTTCGTCAATAACTCTTACGTACAAAATCTTGCCATTTGCTTTAAAGAACTATTCTAATTCAATGAGTTATTATTGAAATAAATTGTCTACGTTCACTTTGATTTAGTAACTGTTCTATGTCAAGACATTTTTTTTTTAGGTATATATACGTTTAAAACTAATTGTATCAAAAGTATCAGTCAATATCGTACGACATACTAGCTTATGCAAAAGTTACCAAATATTACCCATAAGTTCCGAAATAATTACTAAACTTACCAAATAATTACTAAAGCTATCAAATATATTGATTGAATGGTCCTAAATGTTAAATTAGCAATTTATGTATCTAGTTTCAGTTTCATTTCAATTATAATAATATGAGGATAAATGTAAAATATGGTTGAATATAAAAATAAAAGATGTGTTTTTGAGGACATTATTTTTTTGTTTTATTTTTAACCATCGACGAAAGAGGAAGTTTATAAGTTAACATTTGTGTATCTGTATTATCTTGATTTGTAGCACCCATACGGATAGACCGATTTAAATGCAGTTTTTAGGGTTCCGTACCTCAAAAGGAAAAAACGGAACCCTTATAGGATCACTTTGTTGTCCGTCTGTCCGTCCGTCTGTCAAGACCCTTTTTCTCAGGAACGCGTGGACGTATGAAGCTGAAATTTATATCAATTACTCAAGTCTACTGTCCCTTGAAGCTGTGAAAAACTCAAACTTCTAAGCCAACGCAATCAAAAGATACAGCCGTTTATGCCGCAAATTTTCGACACTTGCAAGGGAATCAAAACCTACAGGGTGCTTCCCGTGAACTCAGAATCTTGAAATTTGGTACGAAGCAACGTCTTATAGCATAGATAAAGGAATAATTACGAAAACCATAAATTTTTTTTTTAATACCTATACAGCCGTTTATGCCGCAAATTTTCGACACTTGCAAGGGAATCAAAACCTACAGGGTGCTTCCCGTGAACTCAGAATCTTGAAATTTGGTACGAAGCAACGTCTTATAGCATAGATAAAGGAATAATTACGAAAACCATAAAAAAATTTTTTAATACCTAACTTTGCACCTAATTTATATGGGGCGCTATACATACCAGGTGCAAACTTAACTTAACCACTTAGGGATGGAAAGTGTTTGTACGGAACCCTCGGTGCGCGAGTCCGACTCGCACTTGGCCGGTTTTTTTTAAATCGAAAGCCTTATTTAATTTATTTTATCTGTTGAAATGATATTTAGGTTTTATTGTAACAAGTGACAGGATCTCGGCCAATATTGAAGCCATAATAAAATATTTAGAGAAGTTACCAACATATCTACCTAAGTAGAAAGTTACACCATTTTGAAAACATTCCATGACAAAGAAAAAAGTAAAGAGCAAAATTTGTCCAATTTAAATTATAATAACTCCAACTATACCTTTAAAAACAAACTTCAGAAGTTGAGAATGTCTAGGTATATGTAGGTACGGTTTTTACTAAATAGACATGTTGCTCGATTTTTTTCTGAATTGATTTTGGTTCCATGATGCGATTCTTGTTCTTATTCTTATGTATTCACATTTAGAAGATAATATAAAAAATTAAAAAAATGTGGTGCGTAACCACATTAAAAAATAATGAGACATTACATGTTTCGTAAATGTATAAAAAACAGTGCCCTCTCTCGCTTGCTCGTTCACTGCTGTAAAGTAGTGCGGTAAGATGTGAATCTGTTAATATTCACATAGAGGTCGCTAAGGTGTAAAACCTTTCCAATAAACAATGCAAAGATCGACGCATAAAGCATAAGGAAAAAGCGAAAGGTTATCTAGTTAGGGTGGTGGAGAGGATAACACGCCGGATCGGTAATCCAGATATAGTACAATTTTTTTAAACTAAGCTCATCCACTTAAGAACTCAATACCATTGAGTAGTTCACCACAAATTAAGATAACGAGCTCGTAGTAACATCGGATTGTAACCACCTTGGAAGGTTAATATTGATTACCGACTCTATTTCCTTGGATAATGGACATTGGACTACAAAATACACTAACAGAATAATGGTGATCATAACTTTTTTGAAATTTTACAACCGCCTGACTCTCACAAGAACGCAATGTCGAGAAAAAGGACTATGAACTCTCATCATCAACCATTTTAAACCTATTCAACAAGGAATAAGGTTGAAAATTCAATATCCGCGCAATGTAGTTCTAACCTTTTTTTGTAAGTAACTGGTTGGCGGTTACGAGAACAAAAGCAGATAGGATTGTATTAGACACAATGCCATTGTGAGTGCAGGTAAGTGGATGAGCTTAGTTTAAAGGGGCTTAGGGCTTAGGCTACGCATTTCAGTTTTTTTTGTGCTTTGATCTTTGTATCAAAGGTACTATAATGGTTTTATTAAATAATGGGTTATTTTTTTTTATTTCAGTATAAAAAACGAAGACAAGGAACAGTTTTACTACGACGTGGAGAATGTGGACAAATACCAGTTCTTCAAACAATGCGTCATCGGCGGCCGAAAATATCTGCTGAAGGAGAAAGACGAAGATCTGCCCAAAGCCAGGGCACATTACCAAAAGTACGTGGTTCGCGTAAAAATTTGCAACATTTTAATTTTTACTTGCGACCTGCCCCGGCTTCGCACGGGTTTATATGCATAACAAACCTTCGCCTTGAATTACTCTATCAATTATAAAAAACACATCTAAATTCGTTGCGTAGTTTTAAATATCTGAGCATACAGACAGACAGACAGCTGGAAGCGACTTTGTTTTATGCTATGTAGTGATAAATACTACAATTTTACTACTTTTCTGTAGGTATTCTGCTTAGGAAGAGGACGTAAGAGGCCTTATTCCTTATAAAATTTATTTTTTTCATATTATGACGAATATATTGATAATTTCAACCAACTTTTTGAAGTGAATAATACTTTTTCCCGAGTTCTAGGTAGTAACGTAGCTATTTCATGCTTTCATTGCGTGCAGTCGAAAATAAGTTGAAAAAACGAATTTTTCACCTGAATTTTGTCAATTTCGAGTAGTTTTTCGAACAAAAATTATCAATGAAAAGTTCAAACTCTAGGTTCCAAATATATACCAATAAATCCCAATAGCCCTGTTCTAGGTAGTAACATCAATAATATGTTAAGAAACATGTTTGATCATCGAGAAAAATGTCTAAACAATCGGCATTTTAAAAGGAATAAGGCCTCTTAATCACTGTTTTTATATTTTTCCTGAGCTTACTAATTATAATATTATTTATTTATGAAGATTTACTCATAACGACTTGACAGACAGACAGACGGACAACAAAGTGATCCTATAAAGGTGTCGTTTTGTTTTCAATTGACGTACGGAACCCTAAAAAGCATTGATTCTATGTATTTCGTTTCAGAATCGTCATAATGGACAAGTTGGTGAACTGCATATTCTACGGGTTCATCTTTTGGTTGTTCGTCAATAACTCTTACGTACAAAATCTTGCCATTTGCTTTAAAGAACTATTCTAATTCAATGAGTTATTATTGAAATAAATTGTCTACGTTCACTTTGATTTAGTAACTGTTCTATGTCAAGACATTTTTTTTTTAGGTATATATACGTTTAAAACTAATTGTATCAAAAGTATCAGTCAATATCGTACGACATACTAGCTTATGCAAAAGTTACCAAATATTACCCATAAGTTCCGAAATAATTACTAAACTTACCAAATAATTACTAAAGCTATCAAATATATTGATTGAATGGTCCTAAATGTTAAATTAGCAATTTATGTATCTAGTTTCAGTTTCATTTCAATTATAATAATATGAGGATAAATGTAAAATATTGTTGAATATAAAAATAAAAGATGTGTTTTTGAGGACATTATTTTTTTGTTTTATTTTTAACCATCGACGAAAGAGGAAGTTTATAAGTTAACATTTGTGTATCTGTATTATCTTGATTTGTAGCACCCATACGGATAGACCGATTTAAATGCAGTTTTTTTTAAATCGAAAGCCTTATTTAATTTATTTTATCTGTTGAAATGATATTTAGGTTTTATTGTAACAAGTGACAGGATCTCGGCCAATATTGAAGCCATAATAAAATATTTAGAGAAGTTACCAACATATCTACCTAAGTAGAAAGTTACACCATTTTGAAAACATTCCATGAGAAAGAAAAAAGTAAAGAGCAAAATTTGTCCAATTTAAATTATAATAACTCCAACTATACCTTTAAAAACAAACTTCAGAAGTTGAGAATGTCTAGGTATATGTAGGTACAGTTTTTACTAAATAGACATGTTGCTCGATTTTTTTCTGAATTGATTTTGGTTCCATGATGCGATTGGCTCGGTCCTGCCCTGGGTTCGAATCCCGGCCAGGGCAAATATTTGTGTGATGAACTCGAATATTTGTTCCTGGGTCATGTATATTATCTATATAATATGTATTTATATATTATACATATCGTCGTCTAGTGCCTACATATAGTACAAGCTTTGCTTAGTTTGGGACTTGGCCGATTTGTGTAAGATTGTCCCTTAATATTTATTATTTATTTTATTATAATGCCTCAGTTTCATTGATCGATAACTCGGTCGACATACGGCATGCGGGACTCCCGCAGACGGTATAACGACCACTGAAACTCACAATGGCATGCGTTATGGAAATCTACCGCACCCCGCATGCGGGCCCTATCGACCAATGAAACTGAGCCATTAGGGATGCAGATATAAGAAAAAAATTACGTGTTATCTCAAAATAGATTTATTTCAATTTTTTTTACCAATTACCAGATTTACGGAACAATAATTTACATAGGCGTTCTTGTTTTATAATATTAAAATCATTATTCACTCTAAAACATACGTATCACAAAACATAGCTTACTTGTTTTCAAGTTTTACACTTAAAATATACAATCACCCTTAACTATATTACAACTTAGTTATTTTATAAAACTAGTTCTGAATTAAATTACTAGGACACACACTATTTTAAGTAAGTACAAAATAATAGTCTTTGTAGTAATAGAAACAGTATCAAGGTATACAATCACTACATTACCTACTTTCCTCAACATTTTTATTCAAATTTGTTTTTTACTTATAACGTTCGATCTAATATAATTATTTATTTGACACACAAGGGTCGATTGCAAAAAAATTGTACATAGTTAAGGGCTTTAATTAAAACAATGTTAATTGATTCCTTTGTGTGACGAAAAGTTACCCATACATTTTGTATGACTAACTTTCGTCACACAAAGGAAGCGATCGTATTTATGTTAACTAAGCTTTTAACTATGTACATTTTTTTTGCAATCGACCGACAAAGCATAAAGGAAAAATCGAGAAGTCTCCTGGCGTTGAGGTGGCGGAGTGGTTGACACGTTGGACTGGTAATCCAGAGGTACCGGGTTCGATTCCCGGTCTCTTCCGCCAGATTACGCGATTCAATTTTTCTTTTTGCTTTGATCTTTGTATCAATGATTCAATATAAAATGTGGTATTTACTCATTTAAAAAAAGTATACCAGTATTTTAATGTCATCACAAGTTTCCAAAAATACATATAATTGAAGATTTAATACCTTAGGGACCATAATTAATTACGTAAAGATCCACAGTGGGAGAGGGTTCTTACTCTACATGCCTTGTCTGGCGATTCCAAACAGTACGCGAATCTCTTAAACCTATAGGGTCGAAAATTCCCAAAATAATTATCCTTACGTAATTAATGAATGACTCTAGACATTTTCTTTCAATTAATTATCAGATGAAATAGATCATTTTAGTTGCTATACCTAGTACTTTCGGGTGGAGGAGTAATGCAGTAAGTAGGTAAATAGACAGGTATACTAACTTAATACTTGGAACAGCTTACACTAAAGTAGTCTTTTGTTTATTTGTATACTTAATCTAAACATCAGTGACCCTGAAAATTTGTCATGAAATAAGACTTATAACTTTAACAAAACGATTAGGTATTTTATTTAAGTAGTTATATAAAGTCAAGTAAATTATCTTAATATAATGCGTAGAAACGTTTGATTTTTTATGTAGAAACTATTAGTAAAAGATTATTACTAATGAAATTAGATATAAGTATAATAAATGAAAAGAGTAACTTTTCAGTAACGGCACTGGCATATTAAATAGGTTATTTCAAAATATATTGCAGCTATTAATAGGAAAACACATGTTTTATTAATTTTATATCAAAATTGTGTATGGAAATAATTTTATCTGCAAAAAATTAAGAAATAGGCCAAATCAGTTGAAATTCACATTACGTTTTGAGCGTTTTGCTAAAATAATAATATCAATTTGCTTACAAATATGTTATCATCTATTTAATAATACTTTTTATTTACAAAATATACACGTCTATACTAAAATATCTCATATTAAGATATACTATTCAATAAAATATAAAAAAAACTGAGCAAATTAATATCAGTCATGATTTCAATCACAAAATAGTCTGAATAATATAAAATATTTATGGCAAGAATTATTTTTCTAATGATGAATCTTTGTAGCTTCTAAGCTATGTAGTGTAGAAGTAAAAGGAGTACTTTCTATTGTCTATCCAAAAGTGTCAGTTGAAACTGAAAGGTGCTTAGACAACATTTCAAAGTCATTGTGAACTAATGCTACTCCCAAATATAAGATTATGCTCCTTTGGATTTTTACACTCCGTATTCTGAACACTTTTTGTTTTTTAATAAAAAAAGAGGACGGATTCGATTTTAATATGATTTTTTATACAATCAATTACTCTTAATTATTCTCTGTAAATAAATGGATAGTTCCATATAGGTAAATGATATTATTTTATAATTATTACAGTAGAAATTAGAACCAGTTTCTATATTACAGTAAAAAAATAATATGAACTTTTGTATCAGCGCCTGCTGGCTTTCGCATGGCAAATTTATTCTGAGCTGTTTAGTTCTATAAAAATATATATTTTTTATTTTTTTTATTGTTGAGTCCGCCTCTTCACATAATTCATTACTACCACTCCATCTACAGCTTCTATATCTCATAGTTTTTTATATAAAAACAAACGCCGTGTCGTTTTTGGCTAAAACTGTTTTGTAGCAGGTTTGTTTGTGCCGCAGCATGCAAATATCAAAAAGGTCCTGTGGCTGTAAATTTATTACAATCTGAAGATGAATACTGACCATGGCGAAAACTCTCATAGTAATCAACATAACACACGTTTCTCAATATCAAGTAGTATTGACAACCACCAGATTTGTCTACATCTATTTAAGTGGTCTACTACTGAGTATAACATCTTTCAAATGCTAAACTCTTCATTCATTCGATACTTCTCAGATGTTTTAATAACATCGTCTGATCATAAATCTCTAATATCATTCTGTTATCAAACTAATCTGAAATCTGCAATATCACGTCTAGTCCGTCTTTACTTTTATATAGTGATTCGCGTCTTGAGTGAAACTTATCATCAGGTTCATCGAAACCACTTCCATCGTCTAACACTTCTAAATACCTGTAATCATCTTCACTATCTGACTGTCTAACAGCTTCATAATTTCCTGTTCTTTCATCGCCTGATGAATCACTCTTAAAGCCGTCATTCGTTAAAGAATCATCTTTATTTATAAGAGAATTCTTTCTATTTTCGAACACTTTCTGCACATGAATGATTTCGTTAACTCTGTCTTTGACACTGCCAACAGAATCGTACACTTTATCACCTAACCTATGACTAAGTTCTTTTAATCTATCACTGTGAGTTTTAAAGAATGATGGCCGACGCTCTTCATCGAATTGAGGGTCTGAGTTATCAGATTCTGTATCGTTGAGAGCTATTTCACAAGGAGCGTAAATGTTCTGATTCTGATTCTTCTTATAGTTGTCTTTAGTTTGATTCGTTCCTATGATGCAGTTGCGTTGTTTCTTCTTCCCGTCGAATGTTTTGAACATGACCTTGAAGGCAAGTCGGTAGATGGATAGGAGAATCAGTAGAGCACCAGTAGGAAAGAGGAGGTACATAGATCCTTGTTCCACTATTGGTAAAATGTTCAGGTACATCTTGAAACGGTCTTCCAAAGATTGTGGTAGAGAGTACATTCTCTGAAAACAATGAACATATTTAAAGTTAATATTAGTTTTACAGTGTTTATCAAATACATGAACAAACAAGGCTATTTAAATCTATTAACATAGTACTAATTGTTGACAATCAAACCATGTCTATTGACTGTATATTTTTTAGGATCTATTTGGTAAGTAACACAAATAGACACATGACTCAGAAAAGTACTAAGTAGTTTTGGTTTGAGTTTGGTAACTTGCAATCTAGTGCATGCTAACTAGGGAACTAAAGCTTTAAAGATTAACGTATGAGAATGAACAAAGATAATCAAAATGTTACTTACGATATCGAACCACAGCATGGGTAAGTACAGGTTGGAGAAGCGACCAGCGTTGGTGATCTTACTGATGTCCCCTAGCGCCATGTTGATCTGGATCTTCGCACTGACGTCCAGAGGAAGACCGGATTCAGGTTGAATCCAAAATCTGGAGATAAAAGTAAAAATAAGTATCTGGAGGAAGATTTTGAAAATGAATGAGCCTAAGGTCAAAAAAAATGTAATGATACAATTACTATCAGTGGTACTCCTGAAACATAATACCTGGCAAACCTTGAAGTCTGGGTTAAATAGTAAAGCTCTAGATAATCTTACACAAAACGACCATCGCAAATAATCGTGTACTACCCCATGTATTTAAATAGTTTATAGAAAAAGACTAAGAATCAATGCAAACATTTGTCCTTATCTTGCTAATACTTGATCTTGCATCTGGATCTTAGGTACGCTTATTAGGCTGCGTTTCCACCAGAGAACTAATTCTATTGGTTAATAAAAACACATCCCTCGCTCTCGCTACACATCCTCGCACTGCTGAAAACGCAGCCTTAATGTCGATAATTACACAGCAGTAATCTACCGTCAATTAGCCATGAACAACCTTGTAGAATTAGACCGTGTATTCTGACACTAGTCAAGACCAGTAAAGTAAAGAAAAAGACATTATGTACCTGGTCTCATGAAGCTCCTTGTTCGGAGTGAGACCCTCGACTTTCTCAAAGAGGACATCATCGCCCTTGTAGAAGTGAGGGTAGGATAAAGCGATAGGGAATCCGTAGTAGCACTCCGTTACGTCGATGAGTCCTTCCGGGAGGCAGCCCTTGTCTGAGACACAAAAAAAGCATTTCTATGCAAAACAGAATATATAATACAGAACAAAGAATGATTGAGTGACAGATAAAATCACAGAAAATATGAAGAGGAAATAAAATTCGACACAGCTCACTGAAATTAATTTTCGAAAAAATAAGTGGCATAATTTTCTTGAAGGAGAATACTGTTACACTGTTTATAAGCTACCTGTTTTTCGTAACATTTTTGCTGATATCTATTCCTATGATTATGACGTTTAGCCATTTTCGTATCGTTCGTTTTGAATTAATTATTGGTCTATGCTGCATTAAATTATAATAGTTATTTGAAAGAACTCACCTTCTCTGCAGAAGCACTTATTTTCGGGGATGTGTTTGCCGTTATCAAAGAGATGTTCAGGGAAAGTGTACATATAGGCTTTGAGGCCGCTCTTCACTCCTTCTTCCACTGGGATCTGGGAAGACATTATCTCGTTGTAATGTTTGGAACATCACCGTTAGGTACAAAAAGAAGACTAAGCGAAAACTTTGACTAGACAATCTACTTAATGGGAGCCAACCATGCCACATTTTCCAGGTATACTCCATAAGCATGTTTACGTTCTACAACCTAGCCTTTATTTCAGACACTAAAAATAGCCACAGTCGCATTTGAATTTCGTTTCAGGGCACAAGAACAGAAAGCTGATAGGACATGCAGGACTGGTTCTTGAATAGAGGCCATGAACTATTTAAAAGAGGCATCCTTGACCAAACGTCCATAGGATAATGTAGGACAGATTGCCACACCTAAGTACAAACATCAGGGGAAGGTATGAACGTTGACTTCCTTCACCAATTTAACACTCAGTAGTGACACTTCTCAGGGATTTAATAGAAAATGTGGTGCTTACCAAAGGTGCAGCCCTACAAAGGCTCTTCCTGAAGAACAACAGCGACTCATTCCTCGTGACTCCCCCTCTGAACTTGGTTCCGTCTGATGCTCCCTGCACATTAGAGCAGTGGGTCTCATGCCACTGGGGCAGGTCCTTGGAGCCGCGGTAGGTGTCGATGAGCCCGGATTTTCGGACGTCATCCTCACCGGTGTATATGGTCTCGTAGTCACCTTCGAAGTCGTACATCTGGAAAAAACATATTAAATTGTAAACACGCACTTCTGATGTTTTTTATTGTAGGTTTAAATGATCTCGATTCGTGGGCCAAAATTTCGGAGTGCTGTAAATTTATAAATTTTGGATCACTTATTAGAAAACTTGTTATGGGTGTCGCTTGTGTAAGTTATAATGGGTGTTTCCTAAGTTTAGGTTCTCTTGTCATGTTCTTAGCCATACCACCTCTTCCACAATCTATGCTAGGTTACCTTTCCTAAGGCATGCCATTGCCGTTCATCATATTTTGGGCCTTGAACCACTCCACTTGCAATAGGGTATTTTACTTTTAATCTTCGATTAGCAGTCAACATAGTTGTTCCACTTTTAACTTTCTTAGATACTAGTCTGTAAACATTTGATCTCATAGGTTCTATTGGTCCCATAAAACTCTTATCTCTAATCTTCTACTACGTTAGAAAATATGATTATTATTTTCCATTTTTTTTCTAAAATAATTAACTTAGCATAGATGCCCAGGGAGCAGACGCCAACCTATTGATTTAGCTGCTAAGGTATTATTTTAGTAGGTTAGGTTAGGTTACCATTTTTTTGAATTTAAAGATATAGGGGCTACTAACTCTGTCAATAAGTCCAAGCTTGTCAAAGTAGATCCACCCCGGCATGAAGGTGTTTCCCAGGGTCATCAGGTTGGACTTGTACCCCATCATAAACTCCTTGGCCGTCATCTGCACCAGGGGCTGGATGTTACTGATGGAAATCAGGTTGTTCAGACCGAAACGGGTCACAAAGGATTGCTTGGCCACCACGTCTGCTATACTCTGAAAAAGGAAACATGCTTTATCATAAGCTGCCACGTGTTAGCCGCTCATCCCACGAGAACACTTTTAAGGGATAAAAAGTAGCCTATGTGTTAATGTAGGGTGTCAGCTACCTTCATACCAAATTTGATCAAAATTGGTCCAGCCGTTTGAGCATGAAGAAGTAACAAATAAACACAGTCACAAAATTACACCTTTATATTATTGTGGGATAAATTGCTCGACAAATCGCTGGAACAGTAAAATTATTGAGGGCCGATTGGTATTCCCTTCTTTTATAGATATGGGTTGCGGTGAGCGAGTTCGACTCGCACTTGACCGGGTTTTTTTATAACGTCAGTAGGTAAATAAGTAAATGGAATGTGCATGTTTACATTCTAATGACCACTTAAAATCAATAATTTGTAAAACGCGTCAGTAAATCCAAAATACCAAAATGTGAGTATACAGGGTGATCGAACCAAATGGGTCAGTAGGGAGAAAACGAAAACTATAAGTGTACGGCCTGAGTGGACGCTCGAGTTCGGCGTGCAGCGGGGCGGGGCGTGCAGCGTGCATGTTAAACAAAGCAAACTCATACGGGTGGCCTGAGTAGACGCTCCACAGAACGAATGACGAGCGGGCAAGTTTGCGGCCAATGCAGCGTCGAGCGAAGCGTCGCGGGCGGGTTCAAACGTGTTTGAGTTTTGCAGCGGCGAGAAGAGCGTGCCATACGTTTCGTAGTTAATATATAAAATTAAATATTTCGTGACTTAGTGTAAATTAAGAGGGAGAGAGTGTTTTGTGTCTTAAATTAAGATGTCGTGCGAACAAATAATTATAGAAATTCAAAATAAGCCAGCACTTTGGTTATCATCCCATAATTTATATAAAAATAGACTGTATAAAAATAAAATAATTTTCAGCCATAAATTCGTACAGTTTTCGTTTTCACTCTACTGACCCATTTGGATTGATCATCCTGTATACTTACATTTAATTATATGTCGCCATTAAGATTTTAGAACTTTATGATAACCAAATTGAACACTATAAAACTTGATTTATTACTATATTTAGTTATAGACTCATCAGTCCTGCTCTTTATCGAGGTCAACAACCTTTTCCTTCAATTATTGATGAATGTACTAGAAATACGTTCTATCGATTTAATGCAATAGAGACTGCGTGTACGATTTTATATATATATATAATTGTTCTTTTGACGACGCGGTTGGCTCGGTGTGTAGTGTAGCTGCCTAGTGCCTACTGAGCCGGCGATCCTGGGTTCGAATCCCGGCCAGGGCAAATGTTTGTGTGATGAACTCAAATTGTTCCTGGGTCATGGATGTTATCTATATATGTATTTATATATCATGTATATCGTCGTCTAGTACCGATAGTACAAGCTTTGCTTAGTTTGGGACTAGGTCGATTTGTGTGAGATTAAATAAATAAATAAATATCAGACAACCTCACACAAATCGATCTAGTCCCAAATTAAGCTCAAGAAGGCTTGTGTTATGGGGACTAGACGACGATATATATGTTATATAGATAAATATATAAACTTAAATATATAGGAACAACCATGACCCATGCACATATATTCGAGGTAATCACACAAATATTTGCCCTAGTCGGGATTCGAACCCGAGACCGTCGCTCAGTAGGCAGGTGCTTGCAAACTGAGCCAACCGTGTCGTCAAAGCTTGTCCCTAAATATTTATTTATTTACAGTAACCGCTAAGGGCAATTCTTCATACAAATCGTTTACGCAGACGCTAGCGAGTACGGTAAGTCATGGTTAGGGTACTGGTTACTCTTATGCATATGTGGTAATACCACGTACCATCCTATAATGTTACATACAAGCCATGCCATTCACATTATGTCGCAACTTAAAGGTTACTCGTTGAGATTACAAACAAAACGAATCAATACACGATCACGTATCAAATCATACATGTCTTTGATAAAAATTGTAACTACATAATATCTATCAATATCACTACATAGTATAAAACAAAGTCGCTTCTTTCTGTCTGTCTCTATGTATGCTTAGATCTTTAAAACACCGCTACGGATTTTGATGCGCACAGGTGACCCTAAGGAGTAATAAGACGGATTTTAACTGGAAACTGCTGACTACCGATAAAAAAGTAAAAAAAACTATAAGAGTACATCTTCTAACTTTTTAAATTTAGCTCTCACTTAACATCAATAATGCGGCGTTGCACTACACGGCATTGCATTGCATTACATTGCATTGTATTGAATTCCACTTACCAATAAAGCTATATTCGGTAGGTACAGAAGGTCATCTTCCTTGTTCCCCTCTGACAGCTCGTCGACCCACGTTAACGGGTGCCTGGGTATCGCTGAAAGGGTTCCGTTGTCGTTGAACTTCACTATCTTGTGCTCCAAGCCCTCTCTGAAAAGAATAAATTATTTAATTTTATTCATAAACTTAAATCTAAATAAATTTCTGTCAAAAAATCCTTTTTGTGAAAGGCTTTTGTAGCCGACTGTACTTTTCTTTGAACATCCATCAATTGCACACTGAGACGGTTCTAAAGAGCCCAAACTTGGTAGGATTGCTTTATCTATTACAGTTTCTAGAGCCACCTTCCAGCTATATCATCAGACCAGCCCCGATATTATAAAGGCGAAAGTTTATCAGTGTGTTTATGTATCTTCACGTAAAATTTTAATAAATTTTGGTATCAAAGTAGCTGACACCCTGGATTAATACATGGGCTACTTTTTGCCCCGAAAATATTTAGTGTTCCCGAGGAATTAGCGAGTAACACCGCGCGGTGCAGCTAGTACATTAATAATTCAAATGGAATTTAGGCCGAATCTGAAATAGATACCTACGCTTCGCTCGGTCGGTCAATAATTTCTTTGTCCGTTGTACCAACACAACCCTCCCTTATCGTGTATGATGACTGAATTATTATACGTAATTAAATGACATAATATATGCGCCCGGGCATTATTATAGTAATCTAATCAATATATTCCGCATAGCTGTGAAATTGTCGACATTATTGTCTAGTGAAGTGTGTTTCATATAATTATATTGATGGAATGATACCTACCTGGTTACACTTGCGGCCGATGATTTTAAGAGTTGTACATTTAAAAAATGAGTTTTTTTCATATAACAAGACTCACTTGTAAACATACGGCCCCACTTCCTTGACAATGATTTTGTCTGCGTTCCCGGCCATATACTCCTCAGCGTTTGTGACGTTGAAGAGGAATATCCTGACGTATAAGTCCACCTCAGGCTTCTTCCACATTTCGAAAATCTCGCCGCCATCTTGGAGAACTACTTTCTGTGAATAAAATAATAGTTATAATAGATTAGAATACCCTTTATTTCACACCTCAAAAAGAAAGAAATACAAATACAGATGCACACTACCCAATAGGGGACCTAGGGGATATGTACAAAAATAGTTTAAGTTTCTATAGGTTTAGTTATATACTTTTTATTTTGTGTTGTTTTTTCTCATTACAATCAAGGTAAATAATATGAGATCCTCGCTAAAAAGCGACCTATTCCAGACAACCTTTTAAAATAATACTGTGATTATAAAGGTTGATAAATACAAGTGGGTCGAAATGTAGAAGTCAGAAACTATGAGAGAGCGAAATCTGTTCTTAGGAACCACGGCGTCGATTTTAGAATCAGTTTTAAAATCAGTTATTTTTATTATTATTTTTGATTTTTCACGGGGAAGGGGTATGTATATGTATAATACATATACATGCATAGTTTATCAGCATTGCACAATGCACGTGCGAAACCGGGGCGGGTCGTAAAACTTTAGACAAACCACGGGTGGTAATTCCTAAAGCCCCAGATCACATATTTATGACCCTCTCCTTCGGTTCGGGCCACATACACCTTCGATTTGGGACATTTACGCACCGCCCTAGGTATGTAATGTACTATTACGAACCTGCTTAAATAGGAACTCGTAGGGATGTGATATCAAGATGAAACAGCCGGTCCCCAGAGCGAAGAAACCCAGCATCAGCAGAATAAATAAACCTGAAACAATAACAAATAAATAGTTTAGTTTAAATCAATAAATACTTAATTAGTTCCATGATCAAGTAATAGTCTGACAAGCGTCGGTAAAGGTTGCAGGAAGCCGCTGGATGCAGGTCGCTTCCAACCGGCCGATCTGGAAGTCACTGGGGGAGGCCTATGTTCAGCAGTGGACGTCCTGTGGCTGAAATGATGATGATGATGAAGCGTCGGTCCGGGATAGTGTCGCTACAACCAGCTTTCATATGGTAATAATGTGTATTACGTGAGTTATTTGCATTATTAAACGTCAATAGCAATTTGTCAAGGATTTATCATTAACCAAATTCAAAACATTGTTAACCGGTATGCTGCTCAATCCTTAATTCTTCTCGTGAAATGAATACTGAATCCTACTGAAAAAAACTTGACTTTCATCACTGTGGATAGTTTTGCTCTGTTATGCAAAATGTACTTGAGATTTGCGAAATAATATTCGTCCTGTTCCTGTTTTATCTTTGTTTATATCAGTGACATTCAGTGACTTTCAGCGTCAAAAAAAAATAAGCTGTCGACAATGTCAACCAAAACGTCATTCCTTTTTTTTATAGACACAAGACTAAAGTTACCTTTCTATTGTGTGATTGCTTTGGAGTTAATAGAATTGGAATAAGTTTATTTTAATAAATTGATAATAAAATAGTTAGTAATTTCAGCAAAAATAAAAAACAGTGATTACATTCTCTTTACAAGCGGAATACAGAAAAGTAATAAAACCATAGTCTTAAAAATATGAAATGTTGTCAATTGCCAGATTGCATATGATTAAAACAAGCACAATAATAAATAATGTCCAGTCAACCATATATAGTAAACCTTACAGTAGTAAAGAATAATGACGTGTTTAAATACGTATAGTAAACACTACGGGGGTGATAAATTGATAATAATTAAGTTATTGTACATTTATCAGTTACTCGTACAACAACTTCATTCAACTTGTTATCCTTTATTTTGACATCCGTTTGACCTTAATGCACTTCTTTAGCAGTTTATGTTGGAAGGTAAGTAATAATAAATTTTTCACGAAATATAACCGACTTCAACGAAAATAAATTGTATTTCCGGGAACAACTGAATGAGTTACAAATACATACATAAATAACTTAAATTCAAAATGTATAAAACCTGCCGAACTAACCAAACTCATTGGACCAAATCGACAGAAAAACCGCATTCAAATCGGGCCTTCTGTTTGGGAGCTACAATGCCACACAGACACACAGATACAGACACACGTGTTAAACTTATAACACCTCTTTTCGGGGGTTAAAAACACCGAAATCGCCAGTTTTTTAGAGACGTTTCACGGGTTCGAGTCCCGGTATGGACTACGGATAGTACGGATGAGCTCAATTTAATTTTTCTTGTGTTGAACTTTGTATCTACAGCAACGTATAAAGTCTTATTTTTTAGCCAATTCGAAAAATTATATGATAAGCTCACTGAGTGCTTTTTTAGTACATTTCCCTTTTACAACTGGGCATTTGTTTTTTCCGACACACCTATTGTCTTACGTAGTGCTGACGAAACAAACTTGCACACACATTCGGGCCATTTATTACGTCACGACGATCTAGCACAGAAGATAATAGAGAGAAAAATTGAGGGGAGGAGCGGAAGAGGAAGGCCGAGGAATAATCATTTGGACCAGATAAAGAAAAAGGTCCTATACTATGCTTGGGCTTCCAATGGTATGTTTCAGAGCGAGGTGTTTCTTATTTGGTATTCGACTTACAGTTAAGTCCATAACAAGACGATAACATTAAAGGAACAATACAATACGATTGGAAGATCACTCAAAACATAAGTCGAATACATGCCCTGGTTGTAGGTTGCTATGGACTATGCTCGGAGTATCTTTGCGCGATAGAATCAGAAATAAGGATATGCGCAGAAGAACCAAGGTAACCAACATAGCTCACAGGATTGCACGGTTGAAGTGGCAATGGGCAGGTCATGTAGCCCGGAGAATGGACGGGGCAAGTCCTGGAGTGGCGACCACGTATTGGAAAGCGCAGCTTAGGTCGGCCCACGACCAGATGGACATGGATGGATGACCTCGTGAGGATAGCGGGGAATCAGTCGGTCTGCACGGGATCGCACGTTGTGGCAAGTCTAGGGGGAGTCCTATGTTCACCAGTGGACGTCGGTGGCTGATAGATAGAAAGAAAAGGGTCGCGTTGTATCGAGAAGTTAAGGAACTGGCGTTAGGTAGAACAAACTGGAGAGAAATGCACCGACAAGAGTAGAACTCTTCCTAAATAATAATGATAACACATTCAGTGACATGCCTTATGCTTAGTTATTTACATACGTCACTGCGACGCCGTTATTTTAAAGATATTTATTGGTCATTTTTCTGGTTTACGTCCGGGTTACAGTGACGTACGGAAAACTGGTATTTTTTAAATCAACCACAAAAAATGGAGACCGCACCTTTTTCATAGCATCCGACACAGATTTGTAATTAATAAACCGTCGACCGATTCGTGAAGTCATTTACATAAAATAAAAACTATTAATTTAATAGAAAAAGCTTCCAATATAATAATGGCTGATTGTTTTAGACATTTTTCTCTATTAAGTTACTATAATATAATTGCTGATTGTATTATACTTGTTGACAATGTATGACTAATCTATATATATAAAACTTAAAGGTGACTGACTGACATAGTGATCTATCAACGCACAGCCCAAACAAAGGCTGAAATTTGGCATGCAAGTAGATGTCATGACGTAGGTATCCGCTAAGAAAGGATTTTTCAAAACTCACCCCCTAAAGGGGTGAAATGGGGTTCCAAAGTTTGTATGGGGAAACAAGATTAGTTAGACTATTTTATTCGAAACTTCACAGGAGTATTCCTAACGATAAATGAGCTTTTTTTTTTTTTTTTTAATGTCTTTATTGTGAAAAACAATGTTACAATTGGTTATTTACATATTCAGTGTTCATATTAATCCTAAATAATAAAATAAAGATAAATGAGTAAACACGTGTTTCAGTTTTTTGAAAATTCAACCCCTAAAAGGGAGAAATGTGGTGACAAAGTCTGAAAATCAGCATGGGTATTGTTTTTATGGTTTATCGGGTCGCTGATTACGAAAACCGCAACGATTTTAAAATCCAACGTGGCGGACGTGAGTTACCATCTCCCCTGTTGGTGTGAAATTGGGATTGAAATGTCTAAATACTAAACCGCTGGTTCTAGAGAGTTCAAATTTGGCACGTAGGTTCCTTATAAGGTGTAGGGGTGCACTAAGAAAGTATTTATCAAAACTCACCCCCTAAAGGGGTGAAATGGGGTTCCAGAGTTTGTATGGGGAAACAAGATTAGTTAGGCTATTTTATTCGAAACTTCACAGGAGTATTTCTAACAATAAATGAGTAAACACGTGTTTCAGGTTTTTTTTAATTCAACCCCTAAAAGGGAGAAATGTGGTGACAAAGTCTGAAAATACAACGTGGCGGACGTGAATTAACATCTTCCCTGTTGGGGTGAAATGGGGTTGAAATGTCTAAATATGAGTATGGGTGTAATTTTTATGGTTTGTTGGGACGTTAATTACGAAAATGCCACCGATTTTGAAATTTTATTTGTGGTCATGAAAATTCTTGAAAGCGTTTGTGCCAAAATGCAATTTAATCGATCCAGTAGTTTTGCAGAAAATCGGTTGTAACAGACGGACTGACAGACAGCTACACGTGATCCTATAAGGGGGTTCTGTTTTTGCTTTTGAGTGAACTTTATTTGGTACACTAAAAGCTGAGATCGTTTGATTTGAGTGCTTGAGTTTTCGGTTTGATTTGATAAAGTGCAGTTATGATAAAATAAAAAGTATTTCCCAGTAATATTATAAAAGCGAAAGTCTGTGTATGTTTTGTTACTTCTTCACGCTAAAATGGCTGGACGGATATGCATCAGGGAAATGCAGATTGCAGATTACCCTAACTTAACAAATAGCCTACTTTTAATCCAGAAAAAAAGAGCATTGTTCCCGTAGGATGATGTATACGCACGCGAGCGAAGCCGCGGGTTAATGCTAGTACTGAATAAATGGATTTGGATATGGATATGATCAAACATGTATCTTTACGTTACTACTTAGAACAGGGCTGTTGGCACCTATTGGTACATATATATTTTAAACGTACAGTTTGAATGTTTCATTGATAATTTTTGTTACAAAACCAACTCGGAATTGTCAAAATTTACGCAGTAACTCTTTTTTTTTCAACTTATTTTCGACTGCACGAAATGATAGCATGAAATAGCAATGTTACTATCTAGAACTCAGGGAAATGTATTATTCACTTTTAAAAGTTGGTTGAAATTATCAATATATTTGTCATAATATGAAAAAGATACAATTTATAATGTATAAGGTCTCTTAATATAACCATCAATGGAAACGATTGCGCGGACTTAATGCCATGAGGCATTCCTTACCAGTTAACCATAAGGCCAAACAGAAACATTATATATGTAGATTGTAATTACTAACTCAAGTGCTAAGTCAAGGCAGAAACGTGTTAATTGCTACAGGTCTCGGTGACTGACGGGTCGTGGGTTCAGTCCTCGACATTGTGCAGGTAAATACTAGTTAGATGACTAAGTGTCAGCTTCCTATGTCTAGAAGTCTTTGAACGTAACGAGACAGTCGACGAGACATCTCTATCTGGCTTTTTCTATTTGTGTCTACCTCTTTCTGTTTCTATTGATCTATTTATATCCCTATTTGTCTTTGTCTCCATCTGTCTCTTCCTATCCCGCTCTGTCTTTATTTATCTCTCTCTCTATATGTATATTCTACACATATATATCTATCTCCTTCCATCTGTATCTCTCTCTTTCTACCTCTATCTGTCTCTATATCTAACCCAGTTTTTATAGTAAGAGACAAAAACATATTTTTTTATTTCCGCGCACGATCGGGACTAGTGGCGTGCTCTCGTTTCGGAGGCTAAGATCCTGTTTGGGTCACTGAGCCAAAATAGTTAGTTAGTTTTATAGGTACTGCATTAAACGATTCATTTATATACATGTGTAATAACAATAACTAACTCAAGGCAGAATCATGTTAATGACTACAGGTCGCGGTTACTGAGGGGTTACCGGTTCAGTCCTTGACATTGCAATGTGCAGGTAAATAGTTAATATTACTAATGAGGAAGTGTCAACTTCCTATGCTCGCAGGCTTTGAACGTCACGAGACTGTCTCTCTCTCTTTCTATCTTCATCTATCTCTTTGTATTCTATATACATATACAATACAAACCAAAATGCTTTATTGAGATACATAAATTTTAATAACGGCAGACAACGGGCGGTCTTATCGCTAAAGAGCGATCTGTTTCCATCTCTATCTGTATCTTCCTCTTTCTGTTTCTATCTATCTATCCCACCCTGATGTTATCTACCTCTCTCTCTCTGTCTCCTTTCGTCTCTAACTTTTTCTTTCTACCTCTATCTGTCTCTATCTCTAACCCACTTTTCATTGTAAGAGATAAAAACAAACATATTTTTTTATTTCAACATTTAAAAGATTCATTTCAATTTATATACATACATGATAGGTATATTTAAATGTAACTCAAGGCAGAATCATGTTAATGACTACAGGTCGCAGTTACTGAGGGGTCACCGGTTCAGTCCCCGACATTGCAATGTGCAGGTAAATAGTTAATATGACTAATGAGGAAGTGTTGGCTTCCTATGTCTATATAGCAGGCTAAATACTACATTGAGAGCGCACAGTTATAGTGCACTTGCCTACTGAGTCGGCGGTCCTGGGTTCGAAACCAGGCAAGGGCAAATATTTGTGTGATGAACTCGAACATTTGTTGAATTTTATTTCGTTTCGTTTAATTTCATTTCATTTCCTTGTTTCATTTTTAGGGGGGGTAAAAACGGGACCCGACGGGTCCGTCCGTCCGTTCTTCTGTCACCAGGTTGAAATTTTCACAGATGATGTATTTCTATTGCCGCCATAGGAATAAATACTAAAAAAAAAAAAAAAAAAATATTTAAGGGGGGCTCCAATACAACAAACTTGTTTTATGGTACGGAACCCTTCATGCGCGAGTCGGACTCGCACTTGCCCAATTTTTATTTAAGACATGACGAATACTGGTAGTCAGGGCTGGTTAGCCCTCACTACCAGTAGTCGGATTTTGTGTGGGAGTATAACCCGCTAATGGGATTATCTCCGCGCCACAGGTGTAATTTGGGTTGGGGTGACGCGGGCGCACTGGGCGCATGGACTGCGTCGTGAATAGACTGAACCGAATCAGTCTGACTTAGAGCGGGATGAGAGTGGAAAGAGAATCGGGTTATGATTATGATAAAGAAAAAACGCGAACTAAGTAGCGGTAGTTCCCCGCCGGCGGGGATTACGCTGAGGCGCCGTTCGGAGAGTTCGCGGCGACCATCGTTTGGATGGTTTCATATATATTATATTTCATATTTCATTTATTCATAATCATTATATTACATGTCATTATGCTATCACAATTATTTCATCAGTTACCATTTATCTCATTAAATTTTATATACCTAAAATAAAAGATTAAATTACATTAAACAATGAAAATTTTAAATTAAAATGAGCAATATTTATACAATGAAAAACGATCGTGTTGCAAATTACTACAATTAATAATGTAAAGTACCTATTTGTACTCCGTAAATTATAATCATATAACATAATAATAATAGTTTAATTACTTTTCCGTGATCTTATCGTGCGGGTCTGAAAGTACATGCTTCGGACGTCGGGTAAACCGACCTCTTTGCTTCATTTTATTTCCTTCTTGCAGGTAAATAGCTAATGAAGAGAGGTCAGCTTCCTGTCTAGCAGACGAAATACTACATTGGCAGTATCTTATTAAAAGAACGCTCAGGGTTTTCTCGATACGGTTGGCGCAGTTTAGGCGGAGCCTACTGAGCCGACGGTACTGGGTTCGAATCCCTTCAATGGCTAATATTTGTGTGATGAACTCGAATATTTGTTCCTGAGTCATGGATGTTATCTATATATGTGACTGGACAACACATTAGAAATTAAATACAATAAAATAAAATTAAATTCTAGGTGTGTATGTATTTATATATTATGTATATCGTCGTCTAGTACCCATAGTACAAGCATTGCCTAGTTTGGGACTAGGTCGATTTGTGTAAGATTGTCCTTTAGGTAATATTTATTAAGGGTGCTTAGGGGCATCGTAGCGCCATCTACCGTAAAGATTTTGACTTTTTCGACACCATCGTCTCAAATTATGTTGAGAATCGACATTAAAAATGTGCTTCACCCAAACTAGTTTTATTTTATTAAAGTAGTAAAGTCCAACGTGTTTTCGTTTGTTTCAAATGTTTTTATTGAAACGAAGAATAAGAAATCATTAGCAGTCGTTACTGCTTTAATAAAAAATAACCGTCCAAAAAAGAGCACGGGACGGGCATTTTTCTAGACAATGTGACCTTTGCAATCAAATTGAGACTGGTTTTATAGGAAGTCAACGTAACGTGATGTCATTATCATTAGGTATATATGTAGCTCGCTTGATGGTCTTGAATACTGCACTAATTGACATAATCTTGAGAAAGTACAGTTGGGATTGTATTGCCTTGAAACAAAAGCAGATATGTAAAGCCTTTCAAAAAAACTATGCAAAGATCGACACACAAAGCATAAGGAAAAATTCGAAAGTTATTCTGGCGTCAGGGTGGTGTAGTAACATGTTGAACCAGTAATCCAAAGGGTTTGATTATATTAACAAATTTTCTTTGTGCTTTGATCTGTGTATCAATGATTCAAAATTAAAATAAGCATAGTTATACTAATTTAAAAAAAATCCAATGTATTTACATGGTTTTAATCAGAATTGCAATAAAAACCAAAGTAGGTAACCGAAACTATATCTGTAAAATTATTCTAAAAATAAATAAACACATAATAGATTGTTTGTTTGTGTGGTCTTTTTATAAATAAACATCAGACAACCTCACACAAATCGAAAATTAAGCTCAAGAAGGCTTGCATTATGGGTACTAGACGACGATATTCTTAAATACATAGAACAACCATGACCCAAGCACAAGTATTCGAGTTCATCACACAAATATTTGCCCTGGCTGGGATTCGAGCCCGGGACCGCCGGCTCAGTAGGCAGGTCTCTACAAACTGAGCCAACCGCGTCGGCAAGCCGGTCTATACTGGTACTCTAAGAATCTACGTGCGATCACAAGATATTTTCTTCCTGATCACGGAGCAGTAAAAAGAGAATTATGACTTTTTTATTCAGCTGAAGAACTGTTTTACTAAAAAATTTCGTTCATTCCGTATTTTTTTTCCAATGTGAATTAAAAATTAGAATTGTAACCGACTGTACTTTATAAAAAGTGATCTAGTTTTTCCGAGATCGCCTTGAAAACTTCTGCCTCATATGGTAAAGTGTAGATTCCGCATTTTAAACTGATTTGCTATTTTATACAAAGTTATTTAGTTTCAATGTTATACAGATATAGCCTAAAAAACGTCGGTCTGGCCCAGGGATATTGGCACTACCAGTAAAACTAAATAGACTTATGAGTGTATTTAATTCTCATTTATAATTTTCTAGTATATTTGTTGACTGAACGAGCGAAGCGTGACTGTGTCAGCTTGGCCCAAAATTCTTTCGTATATCGATATATATATATATATTTCGTATCTTGGATGTTCAGATTTCCAGATGTTCTCGCCTACAGGCCACGTTTCTCAACTCGCTTCCGTGATATTTTGTGAGTAGGTATGTACTTACATAGATTTTTGAAGTGAAAACTTCTTTAGCGGCGCTTGGCAATTTTTAGATGGGTAAAAAATGTTAAACTCGCGACAGATCCGCGCGACAGATAACAGTCAGTCGGTAACCAAGCAACCGTGTCTGTTTCAAAGAAAGCGGGCCTTCGAACAACAAAATGTTGTAAGTGACAGATGGTGAAGCGTAATCATAAATAAACATACATTAGTAAGAAATAGAGATTAAAATAGAAATCAAGTGTCAGTGAGATATAATAAAATCGGAGTTTTCACTTCTGCCGGCACTCCCGGAGTGCAACCCGTCCTTTTTTTTTGGTGATTAAGTTTTTAGAAATAATTGCGAAGATAATGTGGATGTTGAAAATCACAGTAATATGATAAATGCAAAAGTTTGTGAGTGTGTTTATGTGTATGTTTGTGTGACTCAAACGGCTGGACCAATTTTGATAAATTTTGGTATGAAGGTAGCTGACACCTTGGATTTACACAAAGGCTACTTTTTATCTCGAGAAAATGTAGTGTCCCCGTGGGATGAGCGGGTGGGGGATGTGTAAAATAGTTGCAAATTTTAGCTATTTACTTTGTAAAACTACATTTCTCTATACAAATCGTTTACGCTGTCGCTAGTGAGTACGGTCACTGTAAACTCATGTTAAGGGTACTGATCAGTAAGTAAATAGGTTGGTTTTAGTTAAGTTTAACTGCGCCTAGCAGTTTTAATTGGTCTTGTACTTGGCCTTCACATAGCTTGATAATCATTTAGGTTAGGGCACTATTCGGATTGCCCGATAAAAATTATATTTGATAAGAATTAACATTATAATATCTGTATACATAAACAATTGGGTCGAGCACGTGACAATACTAAGGTTTGCTTAATGGGGAGTCACTTATGCCTTGATCACACGTACCGAGTAAACGGGCGAGACAGTGCTCTGTCTCGCCCGTTTGTCTTGTGTGTGACAGGGACGAGAGCACTGTCTCGCCCACTGTCTCGGTACGTGTGATCAAGGCAGTAGTCTGTTTGATGGTGGTTATACAATAGTACATTACTAAAAAAGGGCTTGCCTGGTGAGTATGTATAGATGGACTTTGATACGAAGCCGGCAAGCCCTTTTCATGGCTAAGGCATGTATAGTGCTTTTCTCAAACATATGCGATGAAATAAAAAAATAAACACTACAAAATATAACAGCTGTTTAGCCTGTTCATGAACATGTTTAAAATAATATATATTTTTAAATAATTTATTTTTTATGTTTTAAATATTAGACAACCTGACACAAATCGATCTAGTTCCAAATTAAGCTCAAGAAGGCTTGTGTTATGGATACCAGACGATGATATACAATACATACTTAAATACATAGAACAACCATGACCCAAGCATATTAAATATTCGAGTTCATCACACAAATATTTGCCCTGGCCGGGATTCGAACCCGGGACCGCCGGCTCAGTAGGCAGGTGCTTACAAACTGCGCCAAACGTGTCGTCACGTCGAATTCCGGCTATACCTTTACCAAAATTGTCTAGCCGTTTCAGCGTGTTAAGCGGAAAAATATATTTTTTACCTGCAGATGGCTTGTACGGCTGACGGTAATTTATTGGGTTGCGCACCTGTCAATACCAAGGTTTGTTTACTGA
Organism: Apotomis turbidana; assembly: GCA_905147355.2. Classification (NCBI taxonomy): domain Eukaryota; kingdom Metazoa; phylum Arthropoda; class Insecta; order Lepidoptera; family Tortricidae; genus Apotomis; species Apotomis turbidana. Next base: position 8,654,122 of record LR990307.1, read on the forward strand.
GTCACGTGGTCTGTTTGTTAGTTGTTATACAAAAATGTTTACCTAATGCGAAAAGTATAGGAAACTTCTTCTGCATGGAAGAAATAAAATCCGTAGTCGAGTAAATAATATATTATAACCATATTTGGATGTCCAGCTCTCCTTTATAAGCTATGTTTACCTATAATTTATAAGCATCAGCCATTATTGTTACACATTAGGCTGTACTTTTGGGTATTTAAAAAAATGTAAACAAACCGGAGCTGTCAAATTGACAGCAAGCACTGGCGAATGTCAAAACGATATTTAATTATTTTTTTTATTTTTATTTATTCATGACCATGGTTACAAGACCTTCAGTCGAAGTCATAAAAATACAATCAATCTTATTTATATGTCAAAACGACTACGGTAGGTGTTGCTACTTTAAACCTGTGACTTTCTTTTTTAGTCGTGTTACTTCGAGTTTATTGCATTTGTGTTAAACCTCTGCAAATTTGGATACTTTTTGGGTCGTTCTCAAAATATTTGCACCGCTGCGTTAATATTCCATTTTTTTTTTAAGTTGCGATTTCTTCTTTTATTTTTCATAGGATCGCTAGAAATATATTCAGACAATTGATATCACGTCGAGGGAAGTAGTTAAATTGAATATCTCAGAAGATATAGGTGTTTGAAATTTTAGGTCGACAGGTGAAAGACATCGATGTCAGGTAAACGACATTTGTTACCAAGTTATCGACAATGGGTGCAGGTTTGCGACAAATATTTTCCAACTTGACTGAATTTGTTAGCAGGTTAACGACGACGGTTGCAGGTAAGTGACTGAATAGTGCTTTTTTGATTGTTTTTGTTTTTCTTTTTTCCTTATGTTAGTAATTTGCAAAAAAAAACAAGCATTTAATTCTCATCTCATAGGACATTTCTCAGGAGGTTTTTTGAAGCCTGTACTATCCAGAAAGGTCATAACCAGCAAAATGCAAAACTCAAGCATACCCACGTGATTTTATAAATTTCTTATGAAGGTTCAACAGCGAATCATTTAAATAACGTTTCTGCATCCTAATGCTGCCTCTTTTGACATATTCTTTCTTACCCGCTGAGTAACCTACTGCTGTTTTCGTCATCTTCGAGGAATTCCTTCACATCTGATAACCAGAAAGCCTTCGGCTGCGTTAGGTGCGATAAGCTATGCGAGGTATTATCTGAAGCTGCCAGCACATCTGGTAACACTTTATAAAGCCTTTACGAGTCTGGATACAGAATGGTGTCGGTAGGAGATGTCACATACAAGAACTTTAAGTTCCGGAAAGGTGTACGACAGGGATGCACAATATCCCCAATACTATTTAACAGATATGGAGCCCTTGAAGGTACGTGGTTGACATCGCCTATTTTGCATCACCCGAAGCAGTGGCCCAACTTTTGGAATGACTCAAAACAACCAGCCTCAGAATGGGTCTCGATATTAATAAAAATTGGACCGAGCTGACGATAGTCGACCATTACTAGTCGACAAAGTAGTAACCTGCTTCAAGAGTTCGAAACTGTTGATCAGCTCCAGTACCTTGGCTCCATTGTCACAAATAGAGGCACATGCAAACCAGAGATTCGCAGGCGAATCGGAATGGCCAAAACAGCGATGACCCAACGCGGCAAAATATGGAAAGATTGACACATCCCTAACCGGACTAACATGCACCTCGTCTGTGGACTTGTCTTCTCCATATCTCTTTATGGGGCAGAGACCTGGACACTCAAAGCCGCTGACAGGCAGAGGATTGATGCTTTCGAAATCTGGTGCGGGCGCCGCCTGCTAAGGATTCCTAAGACAGCTTGAAAGTAAAATGGAATACTCAAACTAAGCTACTTCGGTAATATATTGTTTTTATAACAACGAAACATGAGTTTAGACAGGGCGAGTGACCGGTAAAACCTGGTTTTTAAATAATTTTGTATAAGTGTTTAAATAATTGTCGTTCACTTGCCGTATGTGTCGTTCACCTGTTTTTATATAGACAAGTGAACGACATACAGGTGATGGACAAAATGACAGTTATGTCATCAAAACAAATAAAGTACTTCGTTGATGAACTGCATATTTATACACATAAAAGTAGACCATACTTTACGTGTTATAAATTAAAATGAATGCAATAGGACACACGTCAACCAAAATATGGAAGGCAGAATATAGACTACATACCCATTACAAACTCCCGCTCGCGTAAGTGTATGTATCATATTTTTTTAGTGCAGCACACTGACGACGTGTCACTCGGAACAGTGTTAGGTGGCAACTGAAGTTCTCGATTTATGCGGGGTGAGGCAGGGGGAACGAAATAGTAGTCACACAATTGTAATGTTTGTCTCATGACAAGTGGACGACAAAAAATGGCGTGGACAAACTTAAATTGCAAATAATTCGCAAAATAAGCATAGTATTATTATTCGATATGGTAGTATTCAATCTTCATCATATATGAAAATAAAATGGAGTACTGAACTTAAGCTAAGTCGGTAATGTATATGTTTTTATTACAACGAAACATGAGTACCTCGCGTTGGGACACGGCAAGTGACCGACAAAACCTAGTTCCGAATCGTTTTTTTGTCTATTAATATACTTTACTTTTAATTAAAAGCATTTGGCCTCTATGTAAAAAGTGTCTTTAGATATGTGATGATAAATGAATATTTATAATAATGCTGTGTAAAAAACTTCTTCTAAGACAAACCTGTTGACAGGTGGCGGTGCAAATATTTTGAGAACGACCATTTTATAGACGACTTACTGAGAAAAAATAAAGGTATATTTAATGTGATAAAAATAGGTCCGTATTCGTGAATTTGTATATATTGGAAAAAATTAAGCGATAACACATGTTATTCAAATGGAACGGGCTGCAGTAGTAAAAGGTCAATTATTTTATAATATAAAAAAATTAACAGGCACTAAACTTTATCTTAAAAACAACCCTTTTAATGGTTTGTTTACATTTTTTTAATACCTAAGAGGCTATAGATATAAGAGCATGACTGTAATCTGTTGGTAATCCTGAATAAATAAATAAATCCTTGTACCAAAATTGGTATGAATCGGTCCAGCCGTTTTGGGGTGAATGATTAGCACACTTATCCCGACTAACCCACTGTTAGCCCTCAATATTATCACTGGATCGAAGATTCCGTAGTAAATATTTAAACATTAGGGCGCTACGTGACTAGAGATACGACTTATTTAAACTTAAGTAGATACAATCATTTCACAAAATTTTATATGTGACCTTTGGATAGACATATAACGATTGATAGAAAAATTGTTTATAAGTAAACAAAATGTTTGTATAACTCGTATTGTTTACAGTAAACTATACGTTATTCGACATATAATCGTGAATACTTATCCAAAACCAATCCTAAAATGGTTGCTTTTATCGCGCGATAAGTAAGCGGCAAATCCGTCACGTTTTGACAAAATGCGAGTGTGAGTGACAGATGCTTTGTCACTTATTTATCACGTCATAAATGCAACCATCACATTGGCCCCCTGTGGCAGGCAATGAATATCTATATCTATTTAAAGCCTGACCAGAAATATATGAGGATGCGCCATATTGCGGAATTTCACTAGAACTAATTTCTTACACTGGCAATGATTTTATGATGTTTTGTCAACAATGTCAATGTAATTCCAGGTGGTTCCTTTAAAATAATCCAATGAAAATGCCGAAAACCATTCACAGTCGTGAACGTAAGACATAAATACACGTGTTTACGATACGAAAAACAGTCAGGGAAAGAGTGCATTCCATTAAATGATATTCTATTCTATTCTATTTTTTTTTAAATGGCAACCGGTCACAGTTAAGCGACCATTACTGCCAAAGTGTCGTTGCCAATCGCGGTGAGTTGAGAAAATCGTGCTTTTTATAAAGTGATAGCGATTTACAAAAAACCACGCGGACTATCGGGCCTTGACCCAGGAAGGGCTATGAACGCTTCAAGTTGAATTCTTCATTAGCTATTCACTCATACGTTAGATTAAATGATATAACGAGGTTAACAAAGTGGAAGTGACAGGTATTTAAATTAATGTCATTATAGTGGGTTGCGATTGGTTGCAAAATTGTTGCCATCTTACATCTTATAAATGGGAACACCCAAATTTTCCGAAATATTTTATTCCGAATTTATTAATTCCGATTTTTATAACTCCGAATTTCATAATTCCTAGGAAATAAAATTCCGATTACTTAAAAACACGAAATTTATTTAACCGAATTTAAAAATTCCGATTGTATATTATTCCGATTTTTATAACTCCGAATAATGAAAAGCCGAAGTGTCATTGGCCTGAAAGACAAACTTCCGATTATTAATTTTCCGAAACTTCATTACTTATTCGGAAATTTGATATTCGGGATAATGACATTCGTATTTTCAATAATCGTAAATTTATTTCTTAGGAATTATGAAATTCGGGGTTTTAAAAATCGGAATTAGTAAATTCAGAATAAAATATTTCGGAGTATTTGGGTAAAGATTATTTACTTAACCGATTTTTTACGTTAAAACAAAAATAGAAAACCGGATTTGGACAAATATCGAATTGGCTGAACCCCGAATAGGTTAGGTTTGTATTGTGACCACGTATAGCGGAGCGAGAGAAGCGAGCGGAGCGTCAAAAGACTTGCTGAACCCCGAAAACTGTAGGTTAGGTTAGGTTTGTATTGTGACCACGTATAGCGGAGCGAGCGAAGCGAGCGGAGCGTCAGACTTGCTGAACCCCGAAAACTATAGGTTAGGGTATTGGCTGAACCCTGAAAACTGTAGGTTCGGTTAGGTATTGTGATCACGTATAGCGGAGCGAGCGGAGCGTCAAAAGACTTCTGAACCCCGAAAACTGTAGGTTAGGTTAAATCCTAACATTACCTATTTCACGTTGAGGCAGGGCCTCCGTTAGCCCGAAAAACTTTCACATATTTTGTTTTATATTGTATAGTTATTGATAACAGCAATTCGTAATTTTGATTTTTCGGACTTTTGATTAGTCGGGTTTATTGTAAGTCGGTGTAATGATATTCGGAGTTTTGAAAATCTGTATTTTTATAATCGGAATTCGTAATTTTGATATTTCGGATTATTTGGTTATATTCATTCGGACTTCTCATTGTTCGGTGTATTGAAATTCGGAATTATGAAAACCGTGATTGTAAACGTTAGACATTTTGAAATTTCGGAATTATAAAAATCTGAAAAATGAAAAATCGAAATACTTATATTCGGAGTTTTAAAACATTCGGAATTATAATAATCGGTAGTATGAAATTCGTGATTCCGATAAACGGAATTTAGTTTTTCGTATTTATGTAGTGTACCCCTTATAAATAGCGAGCACCCTTTTGACAATCCTCATATATTTCTGGTCAGGATTTACACTGTTTCCTTGACCCCACATTATGTTTACAACAGAAATTGTGCCGTGCTTTATGTATATGTTAATATATTCAAACATATAATAGTCCAACATACTCGAGGTCAAAACTTTAAAACCTGACACTAAAACTGTCATTTATTCACCTTATAATGCCCAGTAGGACAATCGTGCGTTGTTCGGTTAGCTAAAACGTACTTTATTCATTCATTTTTGTTTCATTATCATAATATTTTTTTTATAATATTATACTCATATCATAAAAAAAAGATGGTTAAATTATACTAAATTTGATACGATGTTGAATCTTACTTCACCGTGATACAATTTTTTTAACTAGTAGTACGGGAAGTAAAAGCCACCACTGTACTCAAGGTATAATATTGTAACCTAACAATTTTAAGAATAAGTGTACCTATTAGTAATTTAGTAAACCTGTGTAGTGTGTGTTGTAAACCTGTTGTTGATTGAATAATAGTACATTGTTGTAGAGGCTGTAAAGTAAGCAATATATGAACGAGTAAATTTCGAAGGCCGACCCGCAGGGGAGGCCTTCGATAATACGAGTTCATCTATTGTACTTTCAGCCGAGACTGAACAGAGTGCTTTTCACGACTACTGCGAGGAAATACATTAAAATACGAGTATTTTATATACTACTATGTAAACTAGGCGCCTTGTTGCAGCCTCATTTTTGTAAAAATTAGGGCTATTTTATACGTAAAGCTGCGTGCGTGTCCCCGGATTCAAACGACGCAACGACGATTTTAAACCCATTTATTAAGAAATAACAAAAATATTAAAACTTACCTCACTTTCAACAAAATTTAAACATTTAGTCTAGGTTACACTTGGTTACACTCAGCTAAACAACTCAACTATACATTCTACACTGAAAGATCATTGTAACGTTAGGCGTCAATATGAATATACGTTCCTAATATTATTTATTTCGCGAGTCAATGAGAACATTATTAAATTAAGCACATCACAAAACCAATATTTAATATTTACTAAACAATACATTTGCTTTTTTAAAATATGGCGGCTGCCTTGTAGCGCATCCGCGCATCGTAATGGAGTCATGGCTTTTAAGCCGAATTAAAAAAATATTATGAACTCAATATATAATTATATAATTTTATGTGTTTATTTGTTGAAAACTGTTAATTTGTTGAAAAATAAGTAATTGCAGAAATTAGGAAATTGTTTTACGCCCCATTACTAATTTTAAAATATAAATGTTCATGATTTTCGGGGTAAAACCTTTTTAACGAAAACGTTTTAAAAAGTAAACCTGAGGAGTATTATCTTACTTAAGAAAATAAACTCCTTTGCGGGTATTTATAAGTTTAAGAGAAAAATACACCTCATAAATGACGTATTCTCATTGGTCAATTTAATTTGACATGCAGCAGATGATTAAGCTTTGATTGGTTAAATTGTCGTTTGAGCCGGCCGAGAAAATAACTCTGAAATATTTTCTAAAAAGTCGTATCTTACTATGAAATTCATGTGTAGATACGAACTGTGACCCTAAGGTGCTACATTGTTGTCGTGTTGGGAGCTAACATAGATATACAGTTTACAAATGAACATATAAGAGCTGTTTTGTGTACTGGATTCAGGTATTCTATAACCACATTTTCGAGCAGTGTCGTGAAAAGTATATTATTATATGATTATTATTACAGTTTACGTGAAAGTATATTTACAATACATTTATACTCATCCTTGTCTAAAGATTATGATTATGAGACATTAGGACCGTGGTCGGCAGATATGAAGGCATTTATGAGGGCCCTGTCGCCTCGGTTGGTTCGCGTCTCAAAGGACCCCAGAGCTGGCGCGTAACTCTCACAGAGGATCGCTCTTGAGATCCAAAGAGGTAACAACGCCAGCGTAATGGGAACCATGCCGCAGGCAGACCTGCTGGACGGGGTATTATCTTTATAGAAATTGTATATATTATTTTATTTTTATTTTTTCTAAGTAGCTCCTTATCCTTTCTTTTTAATTATCTCTAAATAACGTCTTTTGCGAAATAAAGTCCGGTCTTAGGAATCTCCGTTATGCCCGGTCTTGGGGCCAAAGACTTCCAAAAACAGTGACAATTTGGAGATAAAAATCCATACTACTTTAAACTTAATGAAGATATTATCCAAAAATATACCATAATTCTATTTCCTCAAACATACAATGAAATGTCGTCATAACGTGCGTTATAACCGGCCTCGAAGTATCATGTTTCGGGCGGAACAAATCGAGACAACTGTAAAGGAATCTCATACAAAATTGAAGGCCTAAGACAGGAAGTAATTTTTCAACATGGCGGATGTGTTCATGGATAGGTGACGACGCGTTTGGCTCGGTTTGTAGACACCTGCCTACTGAGCCGGCGGTCCCGGGTTCGAATCTCGGCCAGGGCAAATATTTGTGTCATGAACTCGAATATTTGTGCTTGGGTCATGGTTGTTCTATATAGGTATGTGTATCGTCGTCTAGTACCCATAACACTAGCCTTCTTGAGCTTAATTTGGGACTAGATCGATTTGTGTGAGGTTGTCCGATATTTATTTATTTATAGGCCAAACAGCCGAATAATTATTTTTTTTGAGTCGTGTATCTTTTTACGTCATTGCATATGTGTGAGAAAAGCACTGTAGGTATGTACCTAAAGCACTGTGGGTATGTACCTAAAGCACTGTGGGTATGGGTAAGCATGTGCCTAGCCGTGAAAAGGGCTTGCCGGCTTCGTGTCGCTATCGTATCGTCAATAGCTACTTACTCACCCGGCAAGCCCTTTCTTTTCCAACGTCTGCAGTAATGTACTACCTATTTCTATTGAGGTTATTGAGTCGTTTTTATTTTTGGATGTATGTATGTAAGTGTCTTTGGGGCTTCTTCAGATCTAAACGACTGGATTTTTAACAGCATTTAATAACAATGGTCATTCGCAAATGGTTAAAGGATACCTTTTATCAGTTTTACCTGACTACGGAGAAATAAAAGAGAGTGTTTTTTTATTGAAGATTGCGTTACTTTCTAGTTTCAAGTATGTTTTTTAAATAATTATATTCTTTTAATGTTTATAATAATAATTATAATCTACAATAAACCCGTTACTCACTTTGTGATTTAGGTGGTAAAGTATCGATTTTGGTGATTACTGATTACGCCTATTTCGTGCTCGGCAGTGCTTAGCCAAGACTTTATGCAGATCTCTATTGATAGTTATAAATTAACATGTTCACGGTTATGAAAATAACCGCAGCAGTTTCCAAGATAGCTTTGATTGAATCAAGTGACAGGATCTCAGGCAATATTGAAGGTAAGAATGCCTAACTTTGTGGTTGTGTTCGGGGCCCATGATGGTTGCGTTTATCACGTGATAAATAAAACAAAGCATCTGTCACTCACACTCGCATTTTGTCAAAAGCTAATGGATGGATTGTCACTTATTTATCATGCGATACATAAGTGACAAGTTAAGAGTGTGAGTGACAAAGGATCTGTCACTCACACTCGCATTTTATCAAAACGAGACGGATGCTTTGTCACTTATTTATCGCTTGATAAAAGCCATCATAGACCCGCAGGTCAGTATCATTTATGCCACTCATTGAGTGAATCTAACGATGATCAGATTACTTGAATAGTGGCCTTTAATTTTGAATTTCGGTTAGGTATTCTATGTGTTGCTAAAATCGCTCAATGTGAGTAAACCAGTTTCCCTTCCGCAAGAGCTCTTTTCTGCAATTCTGCCGTTAGGAAGCACCTTGGAGCGTTAATTTCGCCAGCTTGTTCCGTGTCTAAATATAACTATGCTGACGACGCACATAATTAATTATTCGAAGCGGTATCAATCTTCATATGTATAGTGCGCAATATAACAGAAAAAAACCGACTTCAACGAAAAAAAACACGTATTTTATAACAAGTCAGAAAACATAGAATAGATGTGTCTATAATATTTGAAGATTTCCTTCGATTCCTCATGCATCTTCATAAAATAACCTAAATTCCTAATTAAAAAATCCCTGACGCTACCAAACATCTCCACAGACAAGGCTTTTGATTTAAAAAAAACCGTATTCAAATCGGTCCATCCGTTTGGGAGCTACGCTGCCACAGACAGACACACAGATACACATGTTCAACTTATAACACCCCTCTTTTTTGTCGGTTAATAACTGAACTAATCATGTGCGATATTTCTGAACTTGGCTATAAAACCCGAGACTCTTCCACACATGTAAGCAGTCTTTAAAAAATACCAAATATTTTTTTAAACCAATATGCAACAAATAACAAATAAGTATCTAAAAATATCTTTGATGGGGAAAAAACCGTTTGTACCGATTTACGTATCTAAAATTATCTTTAATGTCCAAAACTCGTTTTTTCCAGCTTTATAATGAATACCTTTAGATCGAAAATATACATGCGCACGCCATCAAAAAAAGATGTTTACATATAGACGTAAAATAAATTCATGATCATTAATAGCCTTCTGGATTGATCTTCGATTCGCCATTTTAAAGTTCCGCAGTCGACATTTTAAAGGTCTATTTTTTACAATGTTGTTTCATTTTGATATAACTTTGGTCGACTTAATGCGACGTTACGCATAATTTGTTTGGTATAATATTTTTTTTTAGTATGTTGATTTTATTTGAACTGTTATTTGTCTGAATACATTTTTTCCGAAACGATTTGAAGATTATTATAACATGACTTTTCGATTCTTAACGACGATCTATAAATATATATGATTCAGAAAAAAAAATACCTGTTTGTTTTGATATAAATTTTTTATCGATAGTTTTTTTAATATCGTATAATTTTAATGCGCACTATTTTAAAAAAACATAATGCCGCAGAGAACAGTCCATTAAAATTCTGCAATCTATTTTTTTGTGTGATTGACATAACGATGTGATAGCTCATTTGGGATCGCATTAGGCTGCGTTCACACCAGAGATGTGTAGGTAGGGATGTGTTTTTGTAAACCAATGGAATAACTTCATTTACCTACTTATCCTCGCTCAGCACAACTGATTATATTGGTTAGCAAAAACACATCTCTCAGTACACATTTCTGGTGGAAACGGCAGCCTTGCTGGAAACATAGGGTCGCAGGTTCGAGTCCTGCTTACGAGGCCTTATTCCTTTTAAAATGCTGATTCTTTTAGACATTTTACTCTATGATCAAACATGTTTCTTAACATATTATTGATGGTACTACCTAGAACAGGGCTATTGGGATTTATTGGTATATATTTGAAACCTACAGTTTAAATTTTTTATTGCTAATTTTTGTTTCAAAAACTTCTCGGCTTTGACGAAATTCCTGCACGCAATGAAAGCATGAAATAGCTGTGTTACTAAAAAGTTGGTTGAAAATATCAATATATTTGCCATAAAATGAAAAAAAAAAAATTTTAAAAATGAATAAGGCCTCTTACGTTGCAATGGATATTTAATTTTCGTGTTAGTATTAACTTTTAATTATTAATACTTTCTGTCAAACGATAAGGCGAAACATCGCAAAAAGCAAATAATACGGAGTTGTGATACTTAGTTGACTGAGCGAGCGCAGTCCGGATTGGATGTCCTTCTGTTCTCGCTTAGAGGCCGCATTTTCCAACCGGTTCTCATGTTTTTTTAGTACGATACAGTTTTAGTTTTTTTTAATGGGGTCTTAGGCCATGTACAGATGACAAACGCTCAACGCGCGTTTACAACTACATACATATAGTGTTTTCACAGGGTACATGAATTTATATGTAATATGTATGTAGTATAATATTATGATTATTTATTTGTGTAAATTTATGTATGTATATATTAGGTATTTAATACTAGAATAGTTTTTTTTTAATTGTCTCTGAACGTTATGACCCTGCACCAACTCAATAATATGTTTCTGTTTAGCCTTATGGTTGACTGGTAGAGAATGCCCTGTGGCATTAAGTCCGCCATTTGTACTAGTTTGATCTGTGCAATATAGTTTAAATAAATGAATAAATAAATAAATACATTTTATTCGGGCAAACCGCGTGTTTATAATTCCATACAAAAACGCGCGTTGGCATGTGTAGGTACGGCCAGAACAAGTGTATTGTAGTTGTAAACGCGCGATACCAGCGATACCAACGCGCGTTAAGCGCTTGTCATCTGAACATGGCCTTAGTGTTGAAAAAGTAAAAATAGAATGGAAACAATCTCTTGAGATCTGCAGCTTACAGAGGGATCCGTCTGGGCTCACATATAATTCTTATTCATAATTTGAGTAATTTTCAAAAAACATATTGTACTTAGTTAAGGGCAATAATGAAAACAAAACTTAATTGGTTCCTTTGTGTAACGACAGTTACCCATATCTTTTGTATGACTAACTTTCGTTAGGTACACAAAATACGCGATCGTAATTTTGTTTTTATTAAGCCTTATAACTATGTACATATCATTTAAAAACGACTCAATTGTCATTATTCATAATTTTTGTAGTCATAGTTTCTAGTTTCCTCTGATATAAATATTTTTTTAGGATTGTTATAGCACTAACTTACCTAACCTAACCTAAGTTCATAGGTTTTACTCTCAAAACTCTTGAAAAGTTCATAATTTCAGAGTTATGGCGAACGATTTTATGACTATGACAAACAATGCGTTTTGACAATCAATCGTTATTTGAAAAAATGCACACCCCTCACAGTGACTAGTTAAAGTTGAACGGAACCAAGACAGCGAATCATTCGCGCTTGACAGCTCTACACAACTTACGAATGAGCCGTTTTTTTTGCATCTAAAAATAGATATCAATGAACCAGCTTACCTATAAATAACAGTGGAAAGTTTGAAGAGTTAATAAACAACCGGTTTTACAAAAGGAAGTATTGACATAAAAACATAATGGTCGTTACGGCGTTTTGGAAAAATACCCTTATTTTAACTGTCAAAGTGACCTTCGGTACGCGGATGTAAGGAATGTCAAGTAACTGTCTGATTCTGACAGAATTGGTGAACGAAAAGGTAAATGACCTTTCGAAAAATACCGATGTGTCATTATTCATTAGCAAAAACTATTTAAATCTATAAGTAGCGTGATTGTTTTAACCCTTTACAAAAAAGAGGGAACCCTTATAGGACCACTTTGTTGTCTGTCTGTCAAGACCCTTTTTCTCATGAACGAGTGGAGTATCAAGCTGAAATTCATATCAAATACCTACTTAAGTCTACTATCCCTTGGAGCTGTGAAAAAATCAAACTTCTAAGCCAACGCAATCAATCTAGAGTTGTTCCGCCCGAAATTGGTACTTCGAAGCCTGTTAAACGTACGTTATGACGAAACTTCAATGCATGTTTGAGAAAACACATTATCGTCTATATTATGAGTCATACAAATCGCATAAAACATTGAAAAGTCCCATTACACTCAAAGATACCGATCGTCCTTACTCTTGACAAATTGTAATCGTTTTCTTTATCCATAACTGTTAAACTGAACTTTAAATGCTATCATGAATTTTAATTAACATAATATACAATTGAATTCAGTATTTACTTCGTAGTACTTGCCTTGTTCGGACCGCCGCGCCGTTCTCATTCAGTATATTTTGCGTAAAATCATTGTGAAATATTCAATCAGCATTAACCCTACCCTAACCTAACCTACCCTAGTGATCTACTGTAGGTATGGGCGTCACTGAAAATCAGCGTCCTGAAGTGGGTATTGCTTACTTCGTGACATTAAGTTGAGTGACGACCTTTTTAGCATAATTTAATCTATTAGTATTACGCGTCAATCATGTGTCTATACTATGCTAAATAAACTTATTTCTTTCTTTCTTTCTAAAATCGACGCCATGGTTCTTTGGAACAGATTTCGCTATCGCTCATAGTATTTGACTTCAATACTGACCCATTTGGATTGATCACTCTGTATTCCTTCTCGTAATGTGTAATCCTGATCTTTCGATCGTTTCAACTGCCTCACTACCGTGACCACTAATATTTTGACGAACCGAATGATCGAAGGTGCCATTTTATGTTGCCTTGTAGAAGACGCAATTTTTTTTATTCTTATCAAAATGATGTTTGATTGCTTCTATAAGTTGGCCAATATTGCGGATATTAAAGAGGCGATTAAAACGCACTGAATAATCACCGGTTTATTTTAGTTTTACGATTCCTTTTCTGGTTTTGTGAGAACTAGACAAAATCGATTAGCGATCCAAGCGCCTATAGCCATTTAACATGAATTAGGACCCTTTTTGTTAAAAGATTACTGTCATCTACACACCTAATTTAGTTTCATTTCCTTTTCTGGTTTTGTGAGAAATAGACAAAATGAGCGATCCAAGCGATCTAAGGCCTTTTAACATTAATCAGGACCCTTTTTGTTTGAAGATTTAGTGTCATCTAGTTTGGGCCGTCGCCCTATAAACAATCCTTGTAAAGACAAATGCAGCTGCTAGTTACGATGATTGCGAAACGAAGTGACAGATGGGGGATACTACGCATAGTTTCCAATGGCAGCTTGTTTGGCAACTTGAGACTAAATTGGACGATGCAACACAAAAAAAAATTTGGGGACAATCTTACGCTAGTCCCAAACCAAGCAAAGCTTGTACTTTGTGTACTATGTAGACGACGGTATACATTATATATAGATAACATTCATGACCCAGGCACAAATATTCGACTGCAACACTATTTGCCCTGGCGGATTCGAACTCAGGACCACCGGATCAGTTAGGCAGGTGTACCTACTTACAAACTGCGATAACCGCGTCGTCCAAAAAGGTTCAAACCTAATACCACCGCTTGAGTACTTCAGCGATGAGTTCTATTAAAATAAACCGTATTGATATTTTCTTTCTCTTTGAAATTAACATACCTACCTATTCAGTGGGCATCATACAGAATGGAACAGAACGATGGACTTAACGTACTTACTTCCAGCTTTACAATTGCATATAAATGAATTTACTAAGTTAGCCGTGTATAAAATATGTTACTTTAATTAAGTTATCTTTTGCTACATTGTCGAATTGGGTTTATCCTGTTATGACTATTGTAGATGTGGAAATAAAAAAATAAAAATAAAATTATAATAGGTCGATTGTAGATCACTTAGATAACACTATCCTGTCAGACCAGTCTATAGAAATGTTCCACCCTGTATAATTTTAATGGGACTATAATTCAAGATATCATTTACTTAATGCAACAGTTTTTGGTCAAAGTAACTGTTATAATTATAGTTTACTTATGATACTGGTTAAGATTAAATTAGGGTTTTCTACCGATAATATGCAATTTGCTAATGTTTATTTCAATAGAACAGCTAGTATACACAACAATTAAAATTACTTATTTTATATTTAATGCGGTGCCACAAGTATCTAATTGGTATAATAATTAATAATTAAGTATAATATTATGACGACATCAATTGTACTAAACATAATCAAAATAAGTAGGTATTGACTATAATTGACCGAGTGAGCGAAGCGTCTACGTTTTAGATTGGCCACAAACCAGACCACAGAAGCGAAGAAGTATGGGCACAGGTATTGGCGAATGAACATAACAAATAATTGAGAACCTTAAAAACGGAGTATACCTATATACTATGTTGTAGACTTTCTTATATGTATATATATTTGTTTTCATTATTTGTGTATATATATAGTGTGTAAATGTAAGTATGTATTTTTGTATAAACAGTAATATATATTTTGTATTTACCTGTATCCTAGGTGCTCTCTGTACCATCAGTTTTCTGATATGCACCAACTTCTAGTATCTCTGTTTGGCCCTATGGTTGACTGGTAGAGAATGCCATTTGGCATTAAGTCCAACATTTGTACTGACTTTTGTATTGTGCAATAAAGTTTAAATAAATAAAATAAAAACAGCCTACCTCTGACTTTGGGGTCTTAAGAGTAATATTCGGGCTTTAAACTCACTTAACTGATCTAATTTTGTTTTGTGACATAATAAAAATATAATTTAGATAATATTTGATTAGACCGCAAAGTATAATCGTTACGTCAGTGTATCGTAAATTGCGAATATTAAATTGACATTATTGACATTAGATGTCTCTTAAAGCCAAACATTTTATATCAGTATGCTGTCAATTTAGCATTGGATTGCATATACCTCCATTGAAAATAACATTTAACTTTCATGAAAAAAAGTAAAACAAATTGAAATTGTAGGCGTTTTAAAAAAATGTAGAACAAAAGATGCTCAGTTTGAAGAGCACAATTAAACCTTGCATTTACAGCCCCATGGTTAAAAACACCCTGTATATTCCATTAGAAAAAAAAACACAAGTTCCCAAAGGAAAATATCCATGTCGCGCGCAAAACGTCGGGAAAACCTGGTCTAAAATAGTTATAATAAAGAAAGAGGAAGCATAGAGTTAAACACGGTAATTGTTAAATTCTAGACATAAGCCTCGAATGACATAATAATACAGTTCTAGAGTAAATTATAGTAGCAATTTTATATCAAGGTTTCTGCCATAGAAATCTTCCGTATGAAATGTGACTGTCATGAATGAACCCGGCTAGCATGACTTAGTGACTTTAATACGTCGGCATTTTTTGTTTTGCTTGCACAGTATTGAAAGGAAAGAGACAGACAATATTTTTACATACAGTTCTAAAGTACTACTCGAAATTGACAAAATTCACGTAGAAAACTGGTCTTTTCAACATATTTTCGACCGCACGATGCTAAAAATAAATACGATAAATTTAAATTTCTATGCTTTTGCTAGTGGCTTTGACAGCATAAATGTAATGCATCCGTCTGTCCCGGAAACCCGTGGAGGGTTGGGTTCAAACCCCGCTCAAAGCATCAATATTAAAAAAATTCGCTTCTACTAAACATCGAATCCAAATTTGTACCCGTGTGCTAATGTGCTTAATATATTTCAGAGAGAAGCTACTCTTCTTTGAAGTCTGTTAAAAAGTATAATTTTTCGTTTCCATGTACAAAAACTGTAAAGGTTACCTTGTTTACTAGTTCATTAAACTGACAGACGGACAGACCTTCGGGACATTGTCTAATTGTTTGCACTACGAACCTGTTTATGGAGATGCGTGGAAATATACGGCGAACCTTCGTTGGACTTTGCCCAGACGACTCATCAATTCGAATTGCCCATTTGTCGGTCGACTATTCGCCGACTACTTTAGGCTAGAGTTGGGCAGAGTCGGGAAAACCAACTATTTGGCATCATTGACACTCGTCGGTCCATCTCTTATTTTATTATAAGCGTGAAAGCTTGTGAATACATTGCAATTTCAAGTTGTGTATAAAAAAAAAAAAAAAAAACAAAAAAAAATAACGCAAAAACTACGTATGCATCACGCTTCGAGCGAGTTTACTATACAAAAAGAGTCGCTGTGTGATTGGTTAAAAAAAAACGCTCACAAATCTCTACGCACTACGCTACGCTCATGATAGTATACAGTATAGTCTGTACTTTTAGGTATTAAAAAGAAATTAAACAAACCATTAAAAGGGTTGTTTATAATACAACGTTTGGTTCCTGATAATTTTTTATATTAAAAATAATTGACCTCACTACTGCAGTCCGTCCCATTTAAATAATAACATGTGTTATCGCTTAATTTTACCGAATATATACAAATTCACGAATACTAATATTTTTTTATCACATTAAAAAACAAAAATTTTTTTTTAGTAAATCGTCAATAAAAGGTACCCAAGTGTGCAGAGGTTTAACACAAAAGGCTGCATCATACTAGGAGTAACACGACTAAAATAGAAAGTCACAGGTTTAAAGTGGCAACACCTACCTTACGTGATTTTTAACTTAGTCGGTTTGACATTTGCCATTGCTTGCTGTCAATTTGACAGCTCCGTCACAGATTAATATAGTGCTCCGTTTTGTTTACCTTTTTTTAAATACCTAAAAGTACAGAATATAGTGGGCAGAGACTTTAAAAGCTATAAGCGCGCACGCTTGACGTGATTTTAAACAATTATTTGTTATCTTAGTAAATATAGCAGAAAACTATGTATGAGAGTTATGCAATGTTTGTATACTGTTTAACAATTGTGTACAGAGCAGTGAGTTGAAATGGTCTCTTATTATATGAAATGTTGTTATATTTAGTGAAATTATATGAAACGTTGTTATATCCATCATTATAGCACACCCTTCTCGGACTTCTGTGACTTGTTGATACCGCGAATTGACACAACATTATCATATTTCTAAGAGGTGGAAATTAAATTAAATTATTAATTAAAATTTTATTTTTCTGTATGTATAGAAATATAAAGAAATACATAAAATAACCGAAATCTACGACAACAATGCCTAGAATTGTAGTTTCGAGCTATCCGCGAAAAAAATGGTGTCATAATGTCAAGCTCAACGTCATTTGTTTTTTTTTTATTAGATACCAGACAGTAACCTTTCTATTCTGCCATATTTTAAAGCCTGACCAGAAATATATGAGGATTGTCAAGAGGGCGCTATTTATAAGACTTATGGCAACAATTTTGCAACCAATCACAAACCTTTATAATGACATTAGTTTTAAATACCTGTCAGCTCCACTATGTTAACCTCGTAATACCATTTAATGGAATGCACTCTTTTACTGACTATTTTTCGTGTAGTCGACACATATGCACTTTATTTATAATCTTACGTTGACGACTGTGAATGGTTTTCGGCATTTTCTTTGGATAATTTTAAATATTTATCTTTTAAAGAAACCACCACGAATGACATTGACATTGTTGATAAACCATCATAAAATCATTGCCAGTGTAAGAAATTAGTTCCAGTGAAATTCCGCAATATGGCGCATCCTCATATATTTCTGGTCAGGCTTTAAGTTACTAAATTTTTGAATGAGTAAATTTTAATAAATAAAGAAAATAATGAAATAAAGTGACAACATTGTAGTCTTAAGATTACAGAGCCACTAGTTTTATTTATGGATGTAGAGAATAAAAAGAGATACATGTACCTATTATCACACTGATATTATAAAGGCGAAAGTTTGTGACTGTTAATGTGTACGTGTGCTACTTTTCCACGCTCAAACGGCTGGACCAATTTTGATAAATTTATGTAGGTAGGTATGTAGGTAGCTAACACCCTGAATTAACACATAGGCTATTTTTAATTCCAAAAAAAATAGTGTTCCCGTGGGTTGACGGGTAACATCGCGCGGCGCATTTTGTAGGTAGGTATATAAGAACAACTTAAACAAAGATTATGAAATAAACATGTATTTATCCACATTTATACTTTACAGTATTTTAGTAAGAGCAGCTATGAGAACATTTGTATTCATTTTGTAGCTCTATAAGTAAGTTTCCAAACATTGCCGACATTTTCAACACATTTTAAAGCAAAATGGCGTCGTAATTTACAAGATTACTGCTCTGTACCATTGGTAATTCGTATTTTATTCAATAATACTATAAAATAAGTAGGCAAAGTCTATAAACTTCAAGTTTATACAATGACTGCTTAATAAAGTATGAGGTTATATCTTAATAATTTATAAAGTTTTAAATATAAACACTGTACGCATTCGCTTATAATAAAATATCAGAAAGGTAAAACAAGTACTAATTGTTAAATATTAAACGACCATTAACATTTGGGAATAATATTGTCAGTAATTTAACGAATTAAGTTATATTTCCGTAGATTTTCTTGTTTTTAATCGAAGTACATTTAAAAAAATGGTTTTTGAGGTCATATTCAAGTTAACTTGATAGGTATTTTGTTGCGTTTATTAAAATGCAGAATAAAAAAAATATACATGTACTAACTCTGTACTCAACATATCGAACAGTTAATAAAAACTTCACCTTTGGACATTTTTTTACATTGTGACATTTGAAAAAATTCACGAACAACACAGAGAATTAAAGTCCAAACTTTGACGTAAAATTAACATATTGCGTCAATTTTCGACACGATATGTCATCAGTTGATTTTGCGACAATCGTTAACCTCATCGAACGAATACAAAATACAATACACATTGTTAGAGTTCCGTAGCCATAGTGTAAAAAGACCCTATTACTAAAACCACTGTCCGTCTGTCTGTCATTAGGCTGTAGCTCATGAACCGTGATAGCGACAGTTCATTCCACAGGAAGCAACCTTGAGGACTTCCAACCATCTTTGACGACGTGGTAAAGCTGCCTGCTGAGCCGGCGGGGGTTCGAATCCGGGCAAGGGACAAATTTGTGTGATGCGCTCGAATATTTGTGCCTATGTCATGAATGTTATGCGTATATGTACACAAATACAAATGATACAAATACAAATACATTTATTGATAAAACATAATGTGCAGAGGTAACGGTTAAATTCTATACTTAAAAAACAAATAAATTCACAATTTGCATAACCTGAACTAGGGTTCCCCCTGTGTTTCAGGCAATGCAAGGCAGGTATATAAGTTGTATGTTTATCGTGGTCTAGTGTCCATAACACAAGCCGACTAGAGCTTACTGTGGGACTAGATGGATTAAAAAAAGGCATCTAAATGTTTCATAATAAAAGCAATAAACACATGAACATGACCTTTGTCACTATGTTAACACTGGTCTAACAAACTGATTCCCATATATTTTATAAAAGGCTTAAGTGTACACAAATAAGTGTCACTTGTGACCTTTATAAAAGTCTCTTGATCACATGCCTGATTACGTTAGTTGACACATTGATGTTAATTGGGTTTGTCCAGTTCTACATCCTTTTGGACAATACATTTCTTATTTTACACCAATGTGTAGAAACTGTTCGATGTTACCTCACCGTTTGAACTTGGACGGTTTTTGTTTTCAAATTAGCGACTCTGTGGAATTTAGAACCACGGTTTTGCTATAAAACGTCCTAACCCGTATTTTTTCTGCTTTGCCCTAAGGTTGACTGGTAGAGAATGCCATTAAGTCCGCCTTTTGTACTATAAGTTTTCTTTTGCGCAATAAAGATTAAATAGCGTATTTAAAAAAATAATAGGGGTGTTGACTGATAAATTACGCATGTATTATAGATAAGTTTATGTTTTTTTTTATTGTGTTCAGAATCCTTATAATTTAACGAAACAATAATTATGACAATCATGTCTCCATACAAATATTGGTACCCAACCCACAGAATAACGTCACAATGTAGGTGGCCATTTGTATTGGACCTTTTTTTATCACTCCGTACGAATGTTGACGGTAATTTCTGACTTTTAGAGCAATCTAAGTGTAGTTAGTCCCATATCGACGTTTGATCCCAATAAAAAATAGAATCGGTTGACACAAAAAAAAAATGTCTACATGCCTATTATATATTTGAGGCCTAGCCTATCAATTAACATTGTCTGGTTGAAAAGCAAGCAAAACCGCGGGCAAAAATAGTATTAAATGCAACAAAAGAACTGGGAAATTTCCCTGCAATGCCTACGTCAATATTGTTGTTGTTTATCGAAGTACGTCATTTACAAACAACCTGTATTTTTGCGTGTTTCCATTAGCTTAAGTATATACTATTATTTCGTATTTTATAATCTAACTAGCGACCCGCCCTGGCTTCGCACGGGTGCAATGCTGATAAATTATGCATGTATTATACATATAAACCTTCCTCTTGAATCACTCTATCTATTAAAAACGGAATGGTGAACAAAAAATGTACCTATGAATATTTTGGGACACTTTTTTTCTCCTTATTAGATCGAAAGATCCGTTACCGCTGTAGTAGGTTATATGGAAATGATAACGGAATGGAACGAAAAACATTGAGACACTTTTTCTTCTAATTAGATCCAAAGAGCTCGTGATTCTGAGTAGAAAATACCCAAAATATCGAAAATAAAATAAAAAAGTGGGGTCTAGAAAAAATGGCCCAACAACTTTAGAAAAAATAGACCATCTATCTATCCATCAGCCACAGACGTCCACTGCTGAACATAGGCCTCCCCCATGACTCGCCACAAAGTGCGATCCCGTGCAGACCCCATCCAATGACTATCCCCGCTTCCTTCACGAGGTCATCCCGGATTAAGTGGACATAATTACAACACGGTATTGTTCCACTATACGACGGGTTTGATTCATTATACATGTGGAATTATCATCATAATATCAGCCGATAGACGTCCACTGCTGGACAAAGGCCTCCCCCAAATTGCTCCACAACGATCGATCTTGCGCCGCCCTCATACAATTTATATCCGCGATCCAGGTCGGTCCACATAGTTGGGCGCTTCCCACGCTGCGTCCTCCGGGCAGTCGTCACTCAAGAACCTCTGCTACAAAGGTCAGCGATTCTACGTACCCCACGCATTGCCACTTAAGTATGTCTGAGCTATATCTACAACCTTAGTTGGGTCAATTTCCCAAGCAGAATTTTTTGATGGCAAGACTGAAAACGCAGGTGCAGAAAGGTTGAATAATAAAGTACCATTTTTTTTCGGAAACAGCCCGCCATTGTCTACCTCGGGCAACAGCTAAAATTAAAATATTAACATATATAATAATTTAAAAAATATATTTAGACCAAATTTCTCATGAAGGTGGGTTGTCCCCAAGCCGGTTTTGTTTGTAAAATGCCGGGTAAGTCAAATACTATGCATGACAAAGAAAATCTGTTTCCATTATTTTATTACCATATAAATAGGTAACGAAAAAAGCACATTACCCGTTATATATCTCCTTTGTATACCCTTGAATAAGTGCATATACATTTGTCCCGAGAAAACTTCTCATTACCGCCGACAATGTTTCGAATCGATTTTGTTCCCTTTGATCAAGTACGCTCCCCGTCTCCCGCGCACTTCAAAGAATTAGTCAAGCTGCGGCGCTCGACGAGGCCGGTTGTGTATAGTGGCAATACGTTGGCTTGTATAAACGAGAATATTTCATCGCGGTGGACAGGGGACAAAAAAAATGTCATTCCGGAGTTTGTTATAGCTTCTTTATTTTTTAACTGCGTGGTTTGAAAATTATATATATCAGGTAAAGTATACTCGCCATTTCAAGAGTTGAAATAGTTTTAGAATATAGGGCTTACTTTTTTTTAAGAAATAAAAATATGTCGTGTTTCTCATTCCACCATTCTCATTCCGGTGTTTCCGGTGTAGTAAAATGACTTTAAACACCACCAAAATGAGGAAAGCATCGGAATGACATCAAAAGTAGCTTCACTTTTCATAGATATTGTTGAAATAATAATATTTTTTTATTTTGTTTTTAATACCAGACTAAGATATATGTTTATTATTATTATGTAATGCCAATATAATATATATTACGAATATAAAAAGTAAAATTACTTTCATAATATGCCACTTTTCTTTCATTCCGGTGTATGAAATTTCATTGCGGTGTACTTGTTTTATCATCCTGGTGTACATTTATCATTCAGTTGTGTGTTTCATATTCGATCTCGAATATCTCGAAAACTATTTCAGATTGCAGGGTCCCTTTTACATATGTTTAATAATATAGTCTAAAGTATCTCTTCACATTTAAAAAACTCAAAAATAATCAAAAATAAAGAATCACACCGAAATGATACAAAAAATGCGTCTTGTTGAAATTGACCCAGTTCTCTTGCATATCTCATTATTTCGGGTTGTATCCCGCAAGGACACTCCAAAATGTGGAATTAACCTTGACTTACTGACGCATCAGAAAGTCTTGTGGGTTTCGCTTCCCCGATTCTACACACGTTAGTCGCATTTTTGTCACTAAGTCCCTAAAGATGCAGATTGAAAGGTCTCTGTAAATAATCTAGAAAAGCAAACTGTATAACTTTCGCGGTAATTGATATCGCTGGCCGTATTTGATACTTTGCCCGAGAAATCTATAGATATTAATTTTGAAAGGAAAGTTGGATATGGATGATTGACTATATGTCAAACGAGAAAACGTCTTTGATAATCGTCGTTCATGCGGGGACCGCGGTTTTTTTGCAAAAGATTTTTTTTTTTTAATTTACCGTTTTTGGATAAAAGAAGTATCACATAATAACACTAATATTATAAAGGCGAAAGTTTGTATGTTTATGTGTATGTTTGTTACGTCTGCAGGCTCAAACGGCTGGACCAATTTTGTTAAATTTTGCTATGAAGGTAGCTGACAGCCAGGATTAACACATAGTCTACTTTTAATCCCGAAAAAATCGGTGTTCCCGTGGAATGAGCGCGTAACACCGCGCAGCGCAGCTAGTTTAAAAATAAATTTAAAAGGAGGCACTGAGTTTGATTTCTTTACCGGAACGGTATTTCACCGCACAATGGAAATGCGCCGCCCTCAATTAAGCACCATACTACCTGCGCAGGCGGTCATAGTCGTCTCGTGACGCGCGAGACTGGTCGAGATTCTTCCTATTGAGAACAAAGACGAGATTTATTGAGATTTATAATTATTCTAGTCGCGAGTTGGCAACATTTGCGTTGATATTAGGGTTCCACACCCAAAGGATGAAAAACGAGATCATAATTATTAATAAGACTCCGCTTTCCGTCCGTCTGTCACCAGAAGACATGACACCGTTGGTTTCTCGTCAGTTACCATTGTGACTTGGGCTCCTCTTTTTGGCTTTATTCTGTGCCGTCAAGCGAAGTGGAGCCACTATGTTGTGCCGTTATAAAAAAAGGCTGTATCGCATGAACCATGATAGTTAGACAGTTGAAATTTTCACAGATGATATATTACTGTTGCTGTTATAACAACAAATACTAAAAAAACATATAGCGTTGCACGGCTGCACGTGCATAAAATACATAGGCGATCGCGATGTTCTATTTTTTTCTGAAACCATGATCGCCATCTAGAATTTTATAATAGAATAGATATTTCTCAAAATAATGGCAAAGCAGGCAATCTCTCCGTTATGGTTACATTTTGCATTGGATTATAAATTATAATAACATTACCAAAAGAGAAATACATACACATTTTCTATTTGTTCTGCATTTATTACGGAATCAAAAAAAAAAAATTTTTTTAGGATAAAATTCAGAGAAGAGGCTAAATATACTATAGCAATAAAATTAAAAAATAATATAACACCGCATACAAAGCATTTACCTAAACAAGCAGTCATAATAAAATTACGCCATCTTAGCACTCAAACCAAAAACGCAATAAAACCACATTAATTCTACGACACATAGGACCTTTTTCCATTGCACATCGCTGTGTGGTCAATGACCTTAACCTCTGCATAATCTTAAGTGACCAGGAAATAGTTCACGTCTATCGTGTTAAAATTACGTGCAACACATAACTAATACGGTATCATGACGACTAGACAAAGAAGTTACATAAAGGAATTAATGTCGCTAAATACAAGCCTACTCGAGCTAAAGGGGTTAGATCGATTTGAATAAAATTAAGTGATATTTATTTTTATCCATAGACAAAAAAATATAGCCGTTTATTAAAAAAAAAACAATAACGTTTTCTGCTTAGCTATTTTTAAATTTAAAGATTGTGTGCTAAGAAAATTAATAAATAAAATAAATAAATAAATAAATATCAGACAACCTCACACAAATCAATCTAGTCCCAAATTAAGCTTAAGAAGGCTTGTGTTATGGGTACTAGGTATTAAAATATTAACGATATAAATGCACAAATTAGAGCATTTTTTTCGTTCTAAAATCTTATTGTAAATATAATAGTACAAAAGGTATGGGATAACTACTCAAAAAAATATTTTAAGTATTTATTTTTTCTGGAAATATGCATTTTCAGTATTATGCCCGTTTTAATTTTTTGTATCTTTGCTAAACAGTGCCACAACCCGGTTTTTCTTTTTTAGTAAGTCATCTAATTAACTCCCAAGAAATATCCATGTGTCATTGTTCAAAGAACACTGTCATACATTATGCAACAATGCACAGCTACTTACAAATTACTAGTATTCTCGTTATTTAATCACTTACTCATTAAGTCTGTTCAAACCCCGTGACATTAGAGAAACTTAATTTACTATAATAATATAAATAAAAAAGCTAATTATGTCCAGATATGTATAAAAAAAAATGCGACTTCAAAAGGTACTAAAATGTATAGATTATTTTTTAAGTCTAAATTCGAAATGTTTATCAGAAACCTCATAATTCAACAAAACAATAAATTGTATAAAACCAGTTAAATATACTTTTCACGGTAAAAATGGCCATTTAGTTACTTTTCTAGGGTTATTACGTCACGTTACGTTCGCGCGCCATTTGCAATTCGACGGCAAAAAACGGAAACGCTGTAAACGCCAAGGGAATTCATTGGCGTTTACAGCGTTTCTGCTTTTTGCCGTTGCTATTGCATTTTCGGAGCTCCGTAGAATACTCGTATGTCGAACTTTAACAGTAGGTAAGTAATTTCTGACTCTTAGAGAACTCGAAATGTATTTAGTCCCATTTAGACATTTGATCGCCATAAAAAATATGATCGCCATAAAAAATATGATCAACTGAAATCTTAACCCTTGAAGTCGCAAAATAGCAAAGAAACCCAGGTACAAGCCTCGGTGTCGTTAAAAATAGTCAAAAATCCTGTTTGACTAAAAAATGTAAAAAGATGTTAAAAATATGTAGGTATATCTGGCTATGCACCTGGCTTCACTAAAGGGTTAACAAAAATTTGTCTCCCATTTATTCTTAATCTCTTAAACTATTCCCTAATCATCAAGAAATAGTACGGAACGGAACCCTCGGTGTGCGATCATAGCTCGCACTTGCCAAATTATCAAACAAAACTAGTTAATAGCATTATGCCTGTTAAATAAAACAATTTAAACGGATTATACCGCGTATATTAATTTATACGCGATATAATCCGTTTAAATTGTTTTATTTAAATGTGTGACAGTCGCGGAAACCGAAGAGAATATTAACTTTATGTCTGTTAAGGATTAAATTCATAAAACGTCCGAGATTTTGTTATGTTGGAAACAATAACAGTTAATTTTTTATTCACCATCGTCATCAGAATATTGGTATAATTTTAATACGCGGATGTTTTTATTTTTTATGATTCATTATTAGTTTGACTATGATATTGTAAACAAATTATTCTATGAATCAAAAGTAGCGGACAATTTTACTACTGGGTTATGTCAAATTGTATAGTGAAATTGACTGCTCCTTTGGATGCTGTCTGTACCTATGTTTTTTCTTAATATCTGTTTCAAAAAAAAATACAATCCCGTGACAGACATACAGACAGCGGAGTCCCGTTGGCATTATTTTGCTACGGAACCCCGAAAGGAAGGTTCTTTCTGTCTCCTTTATATAAGTTGAATGTATGTAAATATCTGTGTGTAACGTGTAAATTATTTCATGTAAACGTACACATACCCACATACACATACATAGATATCGGTCAAAATCAATAACCTTCCTTTTAGCTTCGCCGTAGTTGGGTAACAAGATCGCGTTTCATAAACAGATGTACCCATTTTAGTTTAGTTTGTTATTGGTTGAAAAACTCAATGGCTCTGCAAAGGGCTCGGTAGCTTAGTGGACAGCGCCCGTGTTGGCCCGGAAAGTAGGAGCGAGTTCAAATCCGCTCGATTAATTAAAATTTTGAACCACACTATAATATTATAAGTGAGTGTGTTTAAACGTTTTGTTACTTTTTCACTCTCAAACGGCTGGTACAATTTTGATACATTTTGGCATGATGGTAGCTGACACCCTGAATTAACACATAGGGTACTTTTTATCCCGAGAAAATGTAGTGTTCCCGTGGGATGAGCGTAGCACAGCGCGGCGTAGCTAGTTTCAATATAAAAATTTGGAAGATTTTCTCACGTGCTACTTAGTAGTGGAAATGGCCGAGCTTCGATCAGTTTTAATGTAATTTTATGCTGTTAGATAGCGACCATGATCTTCGGGTAACTCTTACAACGCAACTGTTGCAAAATTTTGTAGCGGTACACCTTGCGAACCAGTTTCAACCAATGTCACACATAAATCGAATAACGTAGGTACCATAATTATTATCTACATATAAATTCACGGCCTCTATGCCTGAGAAGTATTATGTCATAAATATAATTAGGGAGCAATATTGCCTCATGTGATGAGCCTGTTTGTTCTATACTCAATTATTTTCTGCTTTACACCAATCACTACATAGTATAAAACAAAGTCGCTTTGTCTGTCCCTATGTCCCTTTGTATGCTTAAATCTTTAAAACTACGCAACGGATTTTGATGCGGTTTTTTTTAATAGATAGAGTGATTCAAGAGGAAGGTTTATATGTATACTACATGCATAATTTATCAGCATTGCACCCGTGCGAAGCCGGGGCGGGTCGCTAGTCTAGTATAAAAGATACGCGCACAAAAAAACAAAGGGGTAAGAACAGAGACCAGATAGATGAGCATAAGAGACGGGGGGGGCTCGGGGGCGGAGCCCCCTGCAAAATAAAAGAAAGAACAACGAGGAACGGAAACAAGACATTTAGTTTCTGATTCTATGAAGTCAACCGAGGAGATGTTGAGTGTGAGACAGTTACCCCGCATGAAAAAAGGAGCAACCCATGACGAACGAAAACAGAGCTTGTCTTCTGATTCTATATGATGTCAACTAGAGGAGACGATGAGCATAAGAGATGGGGGGCTCGGGGTCGGGGGGCAGATCCCCCCCGCGCAATAAAAGCAACAAAAAGACGAACGGAAACAAGATAACATAATTTCTGATTCTATGAAGCCAACATAGGCAAATATTGCGAAGTCAATTTATCAGTAAATAACAAAATACCACAATGGAAATTAAAACATAAATATAAGTATGGTTTTAAGCGGATCTAGCGCTCAGTTAGTTAGTTATTGGTCTGTGTCAGTTTTTTCTATGCGACGGTGGCAAATAAGCATGCGGCGCTCATTGGCGTATTTAGGGTGGCCGGGTGGGCCGTGCCCAGCCCAATATGGTCTAGTGCCCACCCCAGAATTGTGAGTTACCCTTAGAAATTCATGACTTCAACTTATAGGCCACTAGCTGTGCCCCGCGGTGTTGCCCACTCATCCCACGGGAACACTAAATTTATTCGGGATGAAAAGCATCCTATGTCCTTCCTCGGGACTGAAACTATCTATATACCAAATTTCATCTAAATCGGTTCAGCGGTTTAAGCGTGAAGAGGTAACAGACAGACAGACACACTTTCGCATTTATAATATTAGTATGGATGGCCAGGCCCTACCCAGGCTCCCCCAAAATAATCTTAGATACGCCAATGGGCGCTGTTAAGCAGTTACCGCCGCCTATGGACGCTTGCGACGCCAGGAGCATCGCACGCGCGTTGCCGAACTTTAAGAACCTATTTACTCCCCTCTTGAAGAACCGCATGCTGTAGCCCCGGGGAAAACCTCGACAGGAGCTCATTTCACAGGCGGAACGTTCGCGGTAGGAAATTCCTCTTTTTTTTTCTCTTCCCCCGATGATAGTATTATCTGACCTTATCTTATAGGGATAACCGGTTTTTTTATTAAATAATCTACGCCTGACCTCACTTTTGCCTAATGCCAACTGACCACGAGGTTATGATACATACTGCTATTTCAATTAATGCAGATTCATAAAACTTAGCAGGTAGGCATTATACCCCTCACATGAGACACTGCTGTGAGCAGCATGTGTCAAAAAGCGCTTATGCTGTGTAAGTTTTTGTAGTGTTTTTACTAACACTTTAGATATAGATTTGTACTAACCAATAATATGAGTCACCCTTGTTACTCGAATTAAATGATTTCATTTCATTTCATTTCATTATGCATTATAAGTTTATACGTGTATTTCCAGAAAATTATAATTTTGGTCTTCAAGGTAGGTGAATAGGTTATTACTAGGGATCGGAAATTCAGGTGGATATTTACCTAAAGTTGACAAAATCCTTTTGCTATTTCACTCATACCTCAAACAAAGCCTATCATCATATCTAACCTACAACTGAACAACAAAGCCACCGCCAAAGTTTAGGTATATATCCGATGCCTAGCTACTTTATTCTGTGGCCTAGCTAATACTGAACCAGCACGGCTAGCATAACTTTGACACACGACTCTTTCTCGCGCGAGATATACTACCTGTCTCTATCTGTACAGTACTATGAGATAGTGACGGATGATGCTATCTCGCGCGACATGAGTCGCGTGTCAAAGTTATGCTAAAGTAAAATCCACAGACCTACGGACTAAATTGACAAGTAAGTATGAACAAATGTTGCCACAGGTTTGGCCAGTGTCGTTCTCATCGATAATAAAATTATTGTTACATCGTAGGTTTAAGGTCCACCCAGACGGGACAATCAAATTGGCAATTCGATCGGCTAATCTATATACCAACTTTTTCCAGTGATTTTGACAGATCAAAAGGTCTGTAGACCCCTAATTAGGGATAAAAATTTAATGTCAAACCAGCAATAATGTACATGAAAATTATATATTTATGATAATTGACAACTTATTGAATACATACATTTAATTAAATGAATTAATAAAATTATTGTTCTTTATTTTCAAATTCCCAACAATGTGGTCCAATTTTTTAACAAAAAAAAAGCGGGTATCTTCAGAAATAGTTGACCGCTGTTTATAAACTACTTTTATGTATCTAACGATATACGTTATCATTGCTATTACGAGTGTTTATTGAAATTGTTACGTGTTATTATGGATTTGCAAGATTCGGGACCAGAACCATGTTCATCAAAATGTTCGCCTCCGGCAAAAACGAGAAAAAAATCTATTAGTGAAACTGAAAAAGACAAAGAGACGATTCATCGAGTTTACGTTTATATTTATATTTATAATGAGATGGTAGACAGATTGCAGGACGAACAAGATATCCCAGAGGACATTCATGTCAATAAAAACGAGTGTGTCATGAAAACATCCGAAATTCTTGGTATTTTGAGAAGTTCAGTTTTTATAGTTTTGAAGGAATACAAAGAACAGCCCGTCTAGCACAACTATTCTACGCGACTCTTGTCGCGCGACATAGCGCTACCCGTCACCCTCTCACATTACTGCACAGAAAGAGACAGGCAATTATCTCGCGCGGGTAATATTTTCTTGTGACAGTTGTGCTAGAGATGCAGGAGAAGTTTATTTCGCCTCTGAAACCCGGTCCAAAATTAACGTTCAAAGATAAGGTGGACGAATTTACTTTTGCGGCAATACGTAAAAAGTGCATATGCTTTTTGAAAAAAAACGAGACCCCGACTGTTGCAAAGGTAAAATGTATTGCGATTTTCAATTATTTCCGTTAAGTTTTTTGTATATGTAATATAGTCTGACAACCCAAGTCCGACAGTAGAATATTTATATATTTAGGCTCGGAAACCTTATTATGCTTTAAAACTTCGAACATCAAACAAACCAAAATTTGTACCTCTTATTTGAAACTAATATGTAATACTTATTTTTGATTTAAACTAGTCTGTTATTTCTACTTTACAACTGGTCGATATATTGTTATCGACGTATACCCTTCACTATTTTTATTTTGCTGTTCCTGGTATCATTTTACCTGTCAGTCATTTGTCAATTTAGTCCGTAGGTCTGTGGATTTTAGTATAGACGTGCAGTGAGCTACATCCAATCTCGTTGTCACCTATTGAAGTTACTGAAGTCAAACGCCGGTCAAATTTGTGAATAAAAAAAAAACTTACATTTTGGCTGCCTGGTGATTTGCCCCTTCCGCCTCCTCTCGAACAATCGATTGATAATCGCATTTTTGCGTTCACTAAACTCAAAGTCTTCGAATTTATTGTTCAGTCCCTCACACTCGGCCAGATTCGATTCGAAAGTCGAAGTGTCAAAATCATGTTTCTGCAATCTATTGCTACCGATTTCTTTCAATTCGGTGTTGACACCCGAACACCGTCTACCGGCTACTCGACCCCAGATTTGACCAAAGTCTTTCATTTTAAAAACAAACTAGTTATTGTCTTTGTCTTGAAAAACAGCGCCAAAATTGACACTTTTTTTTTGTTCAATCACTGGTGTCACTAAAAGAATTTAACTGCAATAGCGATAATCGCTATTTAATTACACTGGTTTACAGTAAATATTGTTAAAATTCTCAATGTCACAAACGCGAGCAATGTCAAAGTTTCGCAACTCAGCAGGAAAATATTATCCGTTCAAAAATCACGTATTAACAATAAAGACATGTAATCACATACACTGCACTCTTTTCCTCACATGATGATAGAACATTGTAATAATAAGAATAAGAAAATGCACACGCACTCAAAAATCCAAAATTCAAAGTCAAAGAGATTCCAAATTTGAAAAAGTCTCGAACGAACGGCGGGAGTAGGTAAATCCGCGCGCTGTCAAACTTTTTTTTCTAAGCATACAACGAAGGCTCGCGTCTATCAGCCGACAAGTCACTAGTGAGGCGGCAGCGTTATTACTTGTTCTTATATAAAATTTCGCAATCTCACGCACACAGATACATTTCGAATGCGTAAGCACGACGTCATTTGTCTTTGTGTGAGTGGAACAGGCTTGAATTTTTAAAAACGTACATTCTAGAATCCTGAAGTCCTTCATTTTGAACTTTTAATTGCATCTTGCATTTACTTATTTGTACGAATACACGTTTGGTTACGCTTATCTGTGTAATTGATGGAGTTTGGTTCGTTTGTGACGTCAAAGTTGAATCCCAAGCTATTAGGAATAATCTACTCAAACAATTATTATGGTAGAAGAATAAATCAGTATTTGGTTCCAAAGATAATAATAGTTATTTGTTATACAAGGGGGGAAAGTTGTATTTTACCCGCGAGTGTTTATTTGAAACACGAGCTAGCGAAAGGATCCTATGATTGACCACGAGCGAAGCGAGTGGTTCAAAATAGAATCCTGAGCGTAGCGAGTGTTTCAATACACGAGACGTAAAATAACTTTTCGCCCGAGTATAACACAAAACTTTTCACCTCACTACAGCGAGGAAAAAAGAATAAGGGTTTGTACTATATCTTTGAAAAATATCTGCAATAATCAACCAATTTTCCATTTATTGAAACTAAGGTCTAATTAGCTTTCATGTAGGTATTTTAAACGGGATTTTTCAGAAAATAAGCTCATGTCAAATTTTACTTTAGCTGCGTTGAAACGTCAAAACTCTTTCTCCACATGTGGATAAAAAGCGATTTTCTCAATAGATATCAAACAAACAAACTGGGCTTTCCGAGCTAGTGAGGTGAAAAATAATGAAATTGATTGGTTTAGGGATGAAAAGGAGTGTAGCAGAAATGTTATCAAAAATAGCTTAAAAAGGATATTTTTGGAAAAACTGCCCTAGGGCTGGCTTTTCAAATGTATTCTTGCTTCCGTGGCTGTAATTAGATTAGATTAGATTAGATTTATTTCATAATATAAAATGTCAGTATAAATTACGCAGTAATTAATTCAAGGTTAAC
Source organism: Apotomis turbidana (assembly GCA_905147355.2). Classification (NCBI taxonomy): domain Eukaryota; kingdom Metazoa; phylum Arthropoda; class Insecta; order Lepidoptera; family Tortricidae; genus Apotomis; species Apotomis turbidana. Next base: position 8,687,015 of record LR990307.1, read on the forward strand.
CTGTTAATATAATTATAAGGTAAATATGTAGTGTTAGGTGCATATAACTAAAAATTATGTAGATGAGCGCGATCTCGCCAACAAACTGTCTTATCAGTTTGGCGAGTTAATTTCAGTTGCATGCAGTTATGTACACTTTTTTCTGAAAAAAAAAAAATATAAGGGCGAAAGTTTGTGAGGGATTATATGTCTGTATGTTTCATACTTCTTCACGCTCAAACGGCTGCACCATTTTTGATATTTTATAGTGGATTAACATAGGCTACTTTTATCCCGAAAAAATTTAGTGTTCCCGTCAGATGAGCGGGTAACACCGCGCGGCGCAACTAGTTTATATAAAAGGCTGATGCCTCTCGGCTGAAACTATATTGTATGAGTTTTGTCACGCATGTAATTTTCAAAATCGTCCTGTGTTCGTAAACATGCTATCTAATTTTGGATATTAACATCCGTAGATAATACAGGAACAAATATTCGAGTTCATCACACAAATCTTTGCCCTGGCCGGGATTCGAACCTAGGACCGCCGTCTCAGTAGGCAGGTGTACTACCAACTGTGCGAACCGCATCGTCAAATTAATGATATAGTAGGACTATCAACCAAAACCTTGTATTCAAAAGTTTATCTCTCGTCGATATTTTATTTATATTTAAAACTGTTAAATATGTCTACTATGTGACCTCAAGTAACCTATTATTAACAGTTATTTAGTCCGTATAACCTACAAAAGAACCCGACATACCTACTTCAATAGCTTCGCTTAATCAGTCAGAAAAACATAATTAGTGAATCAAACGACGTTACGTCTAAACTACAATACATCGTAGCTTATAGCTGGTCTTGTAACCTCTAAAGAACAATTTGGGCGTTTTGGGGTCCCCTACGGAACCCTATTACTTTAAGACTCCACTGTCCGTTCGTCTGTTTGTCCAGGCTGTCTCATGAACCGTGATAGTCTAGTGCAATCTGTGGAACTGTCTAGTTGAAGTTCCACAGATGGTGTATTTCTGTTGCCGCTATAACCTGGCCAGTTAAGATGGGATAACTGTACGGAACCCTCGGTGCGCGAGTCCGACTCACACTTGGCCCGTTTTTTTTTTTTTTTTTTTTCATTTTTCTTACATAAATGTGCTTAAAAAAGGAGTGTAAGTGGAATCGAAAATATAGGGCCACTTATTTTCTCCTAAAAATCAAATGCTCCCGGTTTATGATGGTTTCGTTTAACACGTGATAAATAAGTGACGAAGCATCTGTCACTCGCACTCGCATTTTGTCCAAACGTGACGGATGCTTTGTCACTTATTTATCGCGTGATAAACGCAACCATCATCAGCATAGGCCCGCTGGTTTCTGAGCCAGAATAACATAAATTAAAATTTTACAGTTTTGATCACATTTTCTTGATTATCCTCAAAATTGCTATGAAACGTTATTTCTGATTCCTTGATGATAAATTAACGAAAACTCACCATCATCATCATATCAGCTGATAAATTCAAATTCAAATTCAAATTCAAATTATTTATTTCGGAAAAAGATCCATATATTTTTAGTAAATACAGCTTAACATAAGGTTAGTACACACACAATGAAATATTGACATAATAAATAATGAACTATAATAAACAGCACTACACTTTGCTCACACTAGCTTTTTCTAGATGCACCATTTCTCGACATCTGTTGCTGCCACATGTAGGCTGTTCCAATGCTTTAGCAATGGTGCATCTAGCTTACCAGCCAACGTTCTCAGGATGCCATTGCCACTGTCAGTCATTCTCCGCATGAGCGACGCCGATCTGTTGCGTATAATCGCGTAAAAATCGTCCGTGTGCGCCTCCGCAAACATCCCGGACGCACTACAGTGACGTGGCAGTCCCATTAGCATCCTGAAAACGTTGTTGTACTGTATCCGTAGAGCGTTATATGCTCGCTGAGTATAGCTGGTCCACAGGCTGCAGGTATAAAAGGACTGACAAAACGCCTTAAAAAGCGTCTTTTTCACGTCCTTGTTACACCTAGCGAACCTGCGAGCCAGCATATTTCCACGCACAGCCAACGCTCTGCGCTCCCTCTCGATGTCGAGGTCATCCTTGAGGTCCTCAGTGACCCAGTGTCCAAGGTACTTGAAAGCTTTAGTGACCTTGAGCAGTTCGCCGCCCAAGGCCACAGGTATTGTCTTATAGGATTTTTTCCTTGCTTTGAAAACAAGTACCTCGCTCTTTTTCCCATTGTACCTTAGCCCATGTCTCACCGAGTACCTCTCACAAATACCCAATAACTCCTGCAGTGCACTCATGGATGGACTCAACAACACCATGTCGTCCGCATAGCTAATGTTATTCATGGATTTACCATCTACGGAGCACCCGACATATGCATTGTTGAGCTCATCCATCAGCTGGTTCACATAGAGGTTAAATAACCTGGGGGAGGTCAGGCCGCCCTGCCGTACTCCACACTCTAGTTGGTATTCATCCGAGTGAACACCTGCCCACCTGACAGAGTTTACCTGATTTCCGATAAACGTCCACTGCTGGACAAAGGCCTCCCCCAAAGTTCTCCATAACGATCTGTCTTGCACCGCCCTCATCCAACTTCTGCCCGCGATCCTAACCAAGTCATCGGTCCACTTTACTGGGGGCGTCCCTCGCTACGTCTTCCGGTCCGCGGTCGCAGCTCAAGAACCTTTCTGCCCCAACGGCCATCGGTTCTACGAGCAATGTTCCCCGCCCACTGCCACTTAAGTTTGGCGACTGTCTGAGCTATATCTACCTTGGTTCTCTTGCGCATCTCATCATTTCGGATTCGATCCCGCAAGGAAACTCCGAGCATAGCTCGCTCCATTGCCCTTTGAGTATCACTTTAACGAAAACTACTAATCACTACATAGTATAAAACAAAGTCGCTTCCAGCTGTCTGTCCCTATGTATACCTATGCTTAGATCTTTAAAACTACGCAACGGATTTAGATGCGGTTTTTTCAATAGATAGAGTGATTCAAGAGGAAGGTTTATATGTATAATACATCATCATCATCATCTCAGCCATAGGACGTCCACTGCTGAACATAGGCCTCCCCTTTGTACTTCCATATATACCGGTTGGAAGCGACATGCATCCAGCGCCTTCCGGTGACCTTTATAAGGTCATCTGTCCATCTTGTAGGTGGACGTCCTACGCTGCGCTTGCTGGTCCGAGGTCTCCACTCGAGCACTTTTCGGCCCCATCGGCCATCTGCTCTGCGTGCTATGTGGCCTGCCCATTGCCACTTCAACTTGCTAATCCGGTGAGCTATATCGGTCACTTTAGTTCGTCTACGGATTTCCTCATTTCTGATTCGATCACGTAGAGACACCCCGAGCATAGCCCTCTCCATTGCTCGTTGAGCGACTTTGAGCTTTGAGATGAGGCCGATAGTGAAAGACCACGTATAATACATGCATAGTATATTTAGCATCAGCATAGCACCCGTGCGAAGCCGGGGCGGGTCGCTAGTCGAAAATATAAAATGTTGATCACCATCATGACCAAGAATAAGTCTCAAGCAATGAAAGATAAAAAATTACTTAAACATACAACAATGTAGCGTTACGTTATGATTACTTATAATACAGCTATAAACAAGCCAAGTCACCCAATTTAATGTACTAACAACAAGAACTGGTAAGTATGAAACTAGCTATACTTGAATTACTACTGACGATACTCAACATACACGTTTTAATGTATATATTTCTTATTAATTCAGAAAACTCTTGCACCGAGCGAAATGTGAAAAATAGGCAGTTGCCGTTAAGTAGACAACGTCAACACTATTTGTTGAATACATTTCTAAACTATATATTTAGCACTTCGAAGAATGTTTTAACAACTTCTCCGTGGAAAAATTATAAGATTATTAATATTTTACCCTAGAAAACTAAGTGAAGTTGGACGAAAACTGTAAAATCGTAAGCAGGCGTTACCTAAGTGTTTTTTTTTATACTTTAACAATGGAAACCTATTCTGATTTTCAGTTCAAAAAAAAGAATGTTTACATTACAATTTGTCCGTATCAAATATTTCAATTATTGTTTGGTATTAAAGGTCCAGATTTATCAAAAAGTGCTTTTAATTCTCCATACATTTTTACTATGGCGGCCGGCCGCGCGCCGATCAAAATACGCATTCCCCGCGCTCTATGGTTCAGTCGCTAACGCTTGGCGCAGTCTTAACAGCGCGATGCAGGTTATGGGCGAGTGGTGCCATGCATATAGCGCCATCTGTTGATGAAAAAATCTTTCATCGCTCATCAAGCCGAAACGGTAGGACGTATTTTAACCAAATTTAGTATTTTTATACATACGACGCTGGCGAACAAGCATGCGGCCCGCCTGATGTTAAGCAGTTACCGCTGCCTATGGAAGCTTGCGATGTCAGGAGTATCACACGCGCGTTGCCGACTCTTTAAGAACCTATTTACTCCCCTCTTGAAGAACCGCATGTAGCCCCCGGGGACACCTCGACAGGGAGGTCATTCCACATGCGGAGCGTTTGCGGTAGGAAATTCCTCTGGAACCGGACAGTTCTCGACCAGTTAGTATCCAGGGAGTGAGGATGAACACCCTGCCGATACAAGCATCATGTCAAACAATTCTACAGAACACATCCCATTATACAGACGCTCAGGGACGTATTTACCCTAGGGCCATCCGCGGCGTAGGCGCCCCTGGCCGATTGCATTTTGTTTTGGTATTGGCGCTATTCAACCAACTATTACTTCTCACCTTTTTTTGTCAATCCACAATTTAAATTAACTTGAAAAATAACAAGAACTAGTTACGTCACGGGGCGCGTCTGTAAGTAAGAACATGCTCCAAAAAACGGGGCGCGGGCGCGGAGCGAGGTAGAGGCGGCACGGCGAGAGGGGCAAGGACAATAGGCCATACATTTCATTAGCGTTGCCAGATCAGATCTTTTTACTCTATATCGGTAAATTTCGTTACTACGCACGCCCATGCCGAACAATTTCGAGCACGCACTTTCATCTCATTATGTTACTACGCACCCCCGCGCCGAAAAATTTCGCACTCGCGTTAACATCAATTTGTTTTACTACATAGTCTACGTACCCCCGCGCCAAAAAATTTCGCGCTCGCTACGCTCGCGTTTTCTCTGATTGTAACTATGCACCCCCGCGCCGAAAAATGTCGTGCTTGCTGCGCTCGCGTTTTCATCTGATTGTGTTACTGCCCTTACACTTGCTATATTGAGTGCTTGATAGACACAACTACCATTATCCATTATAAAAAAAAAACGGTAAATATTTCCTTGTTTTCTGGGGCGGCGAAACTTATAAGCCCGGGGCGCCAAATTTCAAAATACGTCCCTGCAGACGCTAGAACACACACAAGGAGGCAAAGTCTCTCCTCAGACTCAGAGGCTCAGGGATAGCTTGACATCGAAAAACGGTTGTAGGATCCTTATTTATACCCCACTAGGGTCAAATTGTACGTAAGCTTAAGTCATGTTTATTCCGAAATTACATTCTAATAACAAATTCCAATTCTCTTAGAATCGAAACTACCGGAAAAATGTACATGAAATAGTATTTTATGCAACCGTTGTATAAGAGGGGGCAAAAACCGCGAGTGGCATGGGTTACGATGTGAGCGTAGCGAACATCGTAAGAGAGATGCCACAAGCGTTTTTTGACCTACTTATACAACGTTGCATACAATACTCGACATTTCATAAATAAAATGCAAATAAACAACAAAGAAAATAATTACATGTTCCCGCTCGGAATCAACAAAATTAAAAAGAAAAATTGTCTCTGATAAACTTTTTTTTTATTGACATCCATCTGTCAAAAAAATATTAACTTATACATAAAGGTATACGATCACCATACTAAACATTTGTCAAAAAAAAAACTTATACCTAAAGGTATACGTTCACTATACTAAACATCCATGCACTGAAGATAAAACTTTTTTTTTAAGTTGGCAGCAATGCCTTAGTACAATAAGTTTTTTTTTAATTTGCAAATTGTGTGAATGCAGCTGTTCATCTTGTAATCTGTGGTACTAAGTGATGCTTTTTGGCGACATTATAACATTGGTTAGCAGTGTGTTTTTGGGCAGTAGAGTATAGACTTTTACAGACTTTCATAATTTATGTCTTTATATTAGAGTTAGTAACTATATAAATGACAGAAAAAAGTACTGGAGTAGAAAAAATTATTGACAATGTATGCAATTTGTTCTTCGCAGAACACAATTGTGAATTGCATCGGTCATAAGGTGTACTTAACATAGTGAAAAACAAATATTACGTAATTTTTCTTAGAAATAGCAATTAAATAATTACTTTGACTCTTATTATGCAATATTGGTGTCTTAGTCCAGTGAAATAGCGTTTTAGTAAAAATAGGCTTTGATAATTTTAAAGTCGTTGATTTTTCTTCGAGTGCATTATTTTATTAAAGTTAACAGAGAGCTAAATTTGGAAAATTTAGAAATCTATTATTGTCCTTTTTTTACCCTACCGCCTCGTGACATGGTAGTCAACAGTTTCCAGTTAAAATAAATCTAATAACTCCGTAGGTTCACATGTGCAGCGTTTCTTTGTAAAAGTATATTACCAACATTGATTGCATTAACTACGGATAGGTTATAATTTTTTTTGGACTTTTTTCTACTCCAGTACTTTTTTCTGTCATTTATATAGTTACTAACTCTAATATAAATACATAAATTATGAAAGTCTGTAAAAGTCTATACTCTACTGCTCAAAAACACACTGCTAACCGATGTTATAATGTCGCCAAAAAACCATCACTTAGTACCTCAGATTACATGATGAAAAGATGCATTCACACAATTTGCAAATAAAAAAAAAACTCGTACTAAGGCATTGCTGCCAACTTAAAAAAAAAGTTTTATCTTCAGTGCATGGATGTTTAGTATAGTGAACGTATACCTTTATGTATAAGTTTAATTTTTTTGACAGATGTTTAGTATGGTGATCGTATACCTTTATGTATAAGTTAATATTTTTTTGACAGATGGATTTCAATAAAAAAAAAGTTTATCAGAGACAATTTTTCTTTTTAATTTTGTTGACTCCGAGCGGGAACATGTTATTATTTTCTTTGTTGTTTATTTGCATTTTATTTATGAAATGTCGAGTCGTAGAAAAAGTATTGTATGCAACGTTGTATAAGTAGGTCAAAAAACGCTCGTGGCATCTTTCTTACGATGTTCGCTGCGCTCACATCGTAACCCATGCCACTCGCGTTTTTTGCCCCCTCTTATACAACGGTTGCATAAAATACTATTTCATATTTTCACATCCTTGAAAATTTCGAAACTACTAATAATCATATTTAAATAGTTTTATGTGTCAAATTTTTATCATGTAATAATTACGCAATTACTTTTTTCATTAAAAAGACGCTAAAATTTGGAAAGTTTTCAATTGTAGGTACCGAATGCATTTAACCATTATGTGTGTATATGTACGAGTATCTGCCTTTAATATTTTGATTGTCGTTTATTTATTATTTCTCAAATTACTTAAAGTTTTTATCTCACCCCCTACTATTTTCTGTTAATTTTGTTTTCTCCGCCACCCAAAGGTTGTCTGGTAGAGATCGCTCTTTAGCGATAAGACCGCCTATTGTCTACCATTATTTAATTTATGATTTCTCATGTAATATTTTTCTTGTTGGTGTGCAATAAAGTATTGTTGTATTGTATTGTATTGTATTGTATTGTATATTTTCTAAATTTTTGAAAATAGCTTTCAAATATCATCATTTCATCATCATCATCATCATCTCATCCATAGGACGTCCACTGCTGAACATAGGCCTCCCCTTTGGACTTCCATATATACCGGTTGGAAGCGACCTGCATCCAGCGCCTTCCGGCGACCTTTATAAGGTCATCTGTCCATCTTGTAGGTGGACGTCCTACGCTGCGCTTGCTGGTCCGAGGTCTCCACTCGAGCACTTTTCGGCCCCATCGGCCATCTGCTCTGCGTGCTATGTGGCCCGCCCATTGCCACTTCAACTTGCTAATCCGGTGAGCTATATCGGTCACTTTAGTTCGTCTACGGATTTCCTCATTTCTGATTCGATCACGTAGAGACACCCCGAGCATAGCCCTCTCCATTGCACGTTGAGCGACTTTGAGCATCATCATTTATCCACACGCAAATGTTCAAAGCTTTTAAAATTGTTAAAGGTCGACTTTCTTTATATTGTTAGGAGGACCCTATGCAAAGTATGCCGGTCCTAATTCCACATCTCTTCGAAGTGGCGATATAAATCAGCACATCGCTCGTTAAGTTTTCTTGCCTTCTCTGAATTTGTCTTACCCTTTATGCTCTTGATTGATCTTACAGGATATTTTAACTGTAGGTAATTAATTATGCATTGTGCATCTGTAGTTTACTAAACACGATTTTTCTCGCGGGTTCTTTCGAAATTGCTGCTGCTTGTAATTTCTTGTTTTCAACCCCCATATCTCCGCCATTTTGAAATAATTCGAAAACTGAATCGAAAAATAAACTAAGTATTACACTTATTGAAAATTTACACATTTTATGAGAACCGATTGAGAATCTCTAAGCGAAGCATTTGGACATCCAAACATCCGGATGCGAACGAATTTTTGGCCAAGCTGCTACGGATACGCTTTGCTCGCTCGGATATTAATAATAGTTCTATCTCTACAGAACTACTACTTACTATAATATAGATCTACGGTAACCTTGCCCATTATTACAATAATTATAACGGAAGATTTAATACGGCTGTTGTAATACCATTATTTACGACATTTTTAATCGTAGTTCAAGTTCACTCATATCATTCTTATTATAATAATAATGATAAAATATTTCAGACCAAAGATCCATATTTTGTTAGATTGTGCATACTTAAAACTAGTGTTACAAAACGTTAAGAGGCATAATTCCTTTTAATTTTTTTTTTCTTCATATTATGACAAATATATTGATAATTTCAACCAACATTTTGAAGTGAATGATGCTTTTACCTGAGTTCTAGGTAGTAACATAGCTATTTCATGCTTTCATTGCGTGCAGTAGAAAATAAGTTGAAAAAACTAATTGTCCGCGTGAGTTTTGGCATTTTCGAGTAGTTTTTGAAACAAAAATTATCAATGAAAAGTTCAAACTGTAGGTTTCAAATATATACAAATAAATCGCAATAGCCCTGTTCTAGGTAGTAACATCAATAATATTAAAAAACATGTTTGATCATATAGAAAAATGTCTAGAACAATAAGCATTTTAAAAGGAATAAGGTCTCTTAAAACAATACAAAAACAGAAGACAAAGCACAGTCGAGTTTATTTACATCTAGGTACACACTTACGAGAACAAAAATATCTGAACACGTCCATATTGTCAGGAGCATAAAGTCATGCTCAGATATTTTTGTTCTCGTAAGTGTGTAGATGTAAATGAACTCGACTGTACATACAGCGGCGCACATGGCTTCGTCACAGAACACGAGCACAACACGCCGATCCATGGGTAGAAACCATTGGCGTATCCAAGATAATTTTTCAGATGGGGCCTGGGGGGGGGGGGGGCCTGCCTGTGGCCTTTGAGATGAAGCCATGAATTTCTATCGGTAACCCAAAATCCTGGGGTGGGCACGGCCCACCCGGCCTACCCCCCTAAATACGCCTAAGGTAGAAACCAGTACACGCATTCAGTCCCGGGTACAGCCGCAGCCCCATACCCAGACACACGCCTGACAAAGCGCCTATTATAAGCGTCTATTATTATTTGACGATGCGGTTGGCTCAGTTTGTAGTCTGCCTACTGAGCAGCGGTCCCGGGTTCGAATCCCGGCCAGGGCAAATATTTGTGTGATGAACTCGAATATTTGTGCTTGGGTCATGGTTGTTCTATGTATTTAAGTATATATATCGTCGTCTAGTACCCATAACACAAGCCTTGTTGAGCTTAATTTTGGTCTAAGTAGATCAATTTGTGTGAGGTTGTCCGATATTTATTTATTTATTTAAGTACACTAGAATTTGACGTCTTGCTTTTAGATGAGCGTAGTTTGAGTCGCGTAATTTCGGTACACATACATTATGGTCACGTGGTCACGTCACACTAGGTATGGCGCGACCGAAATTACGCGACTCAAACTACGCTCATCTGCCTTCAACCGTTAGGTTAGGTTTGACAGTTATGTCAAAAAATGACGCTGTATAATAGGATAAGACTCCGTTCTACGCATGTGTGTTTGTTTGAACCCTATGTATTGTTAACTATTTTACTACAAAGACAGTCGGACAATCTCGCCGTCAAAGGCAATGAAATAAAATATTATTAGTAACTTTACAAGAAATCCTTACTTTATTATCTCAATTTCAGACACTTAGTAATTTTGTAAGTGACTTAATTTTCAGATCACAAAAAAGCCATTAACAACCTTTACGATCATAAAGCACCATTAAGATCAAGGAAAAGCATTCGTATAGTTAGGACATAACGTTTAAAATAATATTATAATTGTATGAATGCGAATCAAATTGAGTCAACTAAATTTGGGTGCGGTTGGAATTTTAAATTAGGATTTAAACGATGAACATTTAAATAAACTATTTAAAGACTTCCTAAACTTAGACGCAGCATACAAAGAAATACAGAACCAGTTTTAGAATCGTCGCGTGATCGACGTAAGCAGCAAAAAGTTGGTAAACATTTTCTATACTATAATAAAATTCTTGATTTGATGGAAAATCAGTTTTTTATGGGTATGGGTCATGATTTCTGGAAAAATCTTAATAGTGCGATGCGGGGTTATCTTTAGTTTAGAGTTAAAGTCATGTCAGTCTCGGTATTACTGAGCCGACGGTCGTAGGTACGAATCCCGGAAAGGGCAAAGATCTGTAGTTTGTTTTAGGGTTCCGTACCCTCTATTAAATTGTGCCTCTCTATGGTACAAATGGGATTTATGTAAGTCAGCGGAATGCCAGTGTGGTTACCCAGACCAGACAGTACACCACATTATCTTTGAATGCCCAATCACTAAGTTTAGCGGAACAATGGCGGATATCAAGAAACTCACGGATGCAGTAGCTTACCTCAAATCTAACCCTTCAAAAATTTAAGTAGAGAACTATAACATAAGCCATACAATAAATTCTGCCATACGATAAGATCTGTCACCAGGCTGTATCTCAAGAACGGTGATAGCTAAACAGTTGACATTTTCACAGATGATGTATTTCTATTGCCGCTATAACAACAAATACTAAAAATAAAATAAAATAAATATTTAAGGTAGGCTCCCATACAACAAACTTGTTATAGACCGCCCGTCCGTCTGTCACCAGGCTGTATCTCAAGAACGGTGATAGCTAGACAGTTGAAATTTACAAAAATGATGTATTTCTATTGCTGCTATAACAACAAATACTAAAATTAAAATAAAATAAATATTTAATGGGGGCTCCCATACAACAAACGGGATTGGTTACGTTAACTTTGCGCCTCATTTGTATGGGACGCTATACATACCAGGTGCAAACTTAACTTAACCACTTAAGGATGGAAAGTGTTTGTACGGAACCCTCGGTGCGCGAGTCCAACTCGCACTTGACCGGTTTTTCTTTTAACATTGTAAATGTTTATGTTTTCCTGATAGAGTATAGTGCCCCAATTTATATAATTGTGACATTTGCCTGTAGTTCCGCAGGTATTTGAGGTACGCGGATGGGTCGTATTCGTATGTGAAAATGTGCGTCTGCCAGAGGACTTCCAAGTACAATTTGAATTCCCAAAACCAGTCGGTAACTTTTCGTGATTCTATATAATTTGTAAAAATTTCAAATCATTCGCTGACTTGGTTCGAGAATTTCCCAATAACTTCTTTTGGAGCTCGCTATTCAAGAAACGGAAAAAATGTATATCGGGATTGAACTAACAGTTTGAGCCACCTTAGGAGGCTTTCTTCTGTTTCTAGTATATGATGTTATAATGACCATAGTACATACTAAAAATGATTATGACTCAGCATGACTAATTCATTTATATTCTGTAAACAATAGGTGCATTAAGTGTCAGTAATTATCGTCTATTGTAGTAATAACTGTCAAATAATTCAATATACTTAGTTGTAGTTAATTATTAAACGAGTAAATAAATAGGCGAAAGAAAAACATTGTCATATAGTTGTAAAGTTTTATATGTAATTGTGATGCGATAAAGTTTATAAATTATGGAGGCACATACTAATACTAGTAAGTCTTGATTTGCATATCTAGATACAAATAGCCTTTTAAATAGGCATGCATTTAAATCGATATCTCTATATTCCCTTTTTTCGATCAAAATATTTGAAAGTTTCACCAAAAATACTGACTTGCACACTAATTATGCACACTAAATAATACTAATTCAATATACTATTCCAAAATACAACATTCCTGTTCCTCAAGTTGATGAAGTTAAATACCTAGGTCTTATAATTGACTCCGGATTACGTAACATGGAGCCCCCATATTGACTCGCTATGCGATCGTTTGTCGTCCGCCTGTTTCGCGCTCGGCAGGCTGCGCCCAAGTCTACACCCTGCCAATTTAAAAAAAACCTATTATGGTTATTTTCACTCTCTCTTAACATACGGCATAGATCTTTGGGCAAATGCTGCCGATCGTGAGAGACCATTCAAGCTTCAAAAGCGTGCAATTCGTTGCATAAGTGGAACCCCATGGGATCACCCGGCTCGTGAATTGTTCAGGGAAACCAAAATACTTACCCTTCCCAGCCTGTAGGTACGTCCTCGAAGTAGCCAAGTACGTGAGAGGTAACCTTGAACAATTCCCGACGCGTGGTGACTCACACGACCGCGACACCAGGCGGCGCGGGGAGCTGCGCCCGCCTTGGACACGTCTCGCGAAATCGAAAAAGTGCCTGCACACTATAGGCCCTAAAGTCTATAACAAAATATCCTTAGAAATCAGGAATTCTTCTAGCATGAATTGTTTTGTAAACAAACTTAAGACCAAACTAGCAGTAGACGCGATCTACTCTATTGACGATTTTTTTTTCAAGTAACTGAGTGCACACCCTTAACCGGTTCGCTACCCAAGATAAATAATTAATTTATACATAAACTTAGTACTTAGTTATTATGTTAACATGTAAAACTATGTTTTATCAAAATAAATGAATGAATGAATGAATGAAAAGGTATTTGCAAAACTGTTTTACTGGATATAAAAAAAACTAACCTAACCTAACCCGGCCGAGTCGGATCTTAGTGTGCAGTGCGAGGATAATTAGTGTGCAAGTCAGTATTTATTTTTGGTGAAACTTTCAAATATATCCGATGTACGAACCATATTTTTGGTGTGAATTCGGTTAAAAAGGTCATCTCGTTTTGTATGATGTTTAAGTTTTTTATGTAGGACATGTTCAGTTAATCAATTGTTTTTTTTGCACAGCATTCGTTTTTATGGTATGCATTCAGTTAATTAGTGGAGTTAACTAGTCCTAGTGAACTGAAAAATTATACAGATGTGCATAAATATATCCCTTTTAAATATAGTCTGTAAACTGTCGGAGTTGTATCAAAAGACTTAAGAGTGATTTTCACTGCTCATCTATACCTACTATGATAATATTGTAGATTTGTTTTGAAAATTATTTTTTTATGGGGACGAGTCATGATTTCAGGAAAAATCTTAATAGCGTGATGCAGGATCATCATTTATCACACCAAAAAAAAATTATAATTTTCCTTTTTTTCATCCAATTTTTTTTTTTAATTGTTTTCAGAATCCTCATAATTTTACAATGCAATAATTGTATGACCATGAACTTAAAGCTTTTTACTGTGAAAATGGCAAATTACTTATTGTCTCCATACAAATATTGGTAACCAACTCAAGAATGGCGTCACAATGTAGGTTGAATTTGTATGGAGCGTTTTAGCGCTCTGTAGGAACTAGGAATGTTGAACTTCGACGGTAATTTCGGACTTTTAGAGTAGTCTCGGTGTAGTTAGTCACATCCCAAAAAAAATGCCTACATGACTATTCCAAGCAAAGCGGTAGAATAATCCTAGTTTATTTTCAAAACAAAGCGTGTTAAAACTAGTATTAAAACCACAACGCACCTTGACCATTTTACGCATTTATAAAAGGTCACAACGCTATGATTTTCCTAAGATCATACGCCATTACTGGGCAACAATGAGTCATTTTCCATCCGTGTTTCGCTTAAGGGAGTAGGAATTTCCATGTGCGGTTTGAATCTGAATTTATTAGTGTTTGTATGGAAAATTAACATTTAATGTAGTAACATTAACAATTAATTGGTAATATAGACGGTGTGCGTCAATATTGACGCCCGTTGTGTGCTGTGTATGGAATTATACATGTGGATATCAGACGGCACCTGCAACTTTTTTTATGTGTCGAGGAAAAAAGTCATAACCGTCTTTTTTGCTTTATCGTCGTGTGAACAGTATCCTATAATCATCTATAGACAACCTGCTAGCTGTGTTTTTACATTGGTACCTATAACATATAGTGACTTCACGATGAGGTGGCCATTTTGTATGGAGCTTTAGCGCTTAGTAGGAATGTTGAACTTTGACGGTCATACCTGTCTTTTAGAGCAGTCTAAGTGTAGTCAGTCCCATATGGACATTTGATCCCAATAAAAATAGAACCGATTGATATGCTCTGATGACTGCACAGTAGGTTTGCAGTTTTGATGCAGTTACATCAACTGCAGCAATACTGCACTCGAAGTGCCATTTTACAGCTAATGTGTTACATTATGGCCCTTCCTTTTGGAACTAGCGCAGTCGGGTAAAATTATGCATATTATGACATTTTTCTTCAAAATCAAAACCGAAATAGTATTTTATGCAACCGTTGTATAAGAGGGGGCAAAAAACGCGAGTGGCATGGGTTCGCTACGCTCACATCGTAAGAAAGATGCCACGAGCGTTTTTTGACCTACTCATACAACGTTGCATACAATACTTTTTCTACGACTCGACATTTCATAAATAAAATGCAAATAAACAACAAAGAAAATAATTACATGTTCCCGATCGGAATCAACACAATTAAAAAAAAAATAGTCTGATAAACTTTTTTTTTATTGACATCCATCTGTCAAAAAAATATGAACTTATACATAAAGGTATACGTTCACTATACTAAACATCTGTCAAACAAATATGAACTTATACATAAAGGTATACGTTCACTATACTAAACATCCATGCACTGAAGATAAAACTTTTTTTTTAAGTTGGCAGCAATGCCTTAGTACAATAAGTTTTTTTTTAAATTGCAAATTGTGTGAATTCCTGCTGTTTATCTTGTAATCTGTGGTTCTAAGTGATGCTTTTTTGGCGACATTATAACATCGTTTAGCAGTGTTTTTTTGGGCAATAGAGTATAGACTTTTACAGAATTTCATAATTTATGTCTTTATATTAGAGTTAGTAACTATATAAGGGTCAATTTCGCAAGCAGAATTTTTTGATGGCAAGACTGAAAACGCAGGTGCAGAAAGGTTGAATAATAAAGTACCATTTTTTTTCGGAAACAGCCCGCCATTGTCTACCTCGGGCAACAGCTAAAATTAAAATATTAATATACATAAATACATAATAATTAAAAAAAATATATTAAGACCAAATTTCTCATCAAGGTGGGTTGTCCCCAAGCCGGTTTTGTTTGTAAAATGCCGGGTAAGTCAAATACTATGCATGACAAAGAAAATCTGTTACCATTATTTTATTACCATATAAATAGGTAACGAAAAAAGCACATTACCCGTTATATATCTCCTTTGTATACCCTTGAATAAGTGCATATACATTTGTCCCGAGAAAACTTCTCATTACCGCCGACAATGTTTCGAATCGATTTTGTTCCCAGATCAAGTACGCCCCCGTCTCCCGCGCACTTCAAAGAATTAGTCAAGCTGCGGCGCTCGACGAGGCCGGTTGTGTATAGTGGCAATACGTTGGCTTGTATAAACGAGAATAATTCATCGCGGTGGACAGGGGACAAAAAATGTCATTCCGGAGTTTGTTAAAGCTCCTTTATTTTTTAACTGCGTGGTTTGAAAATTATATATATCAGGTATACGGCTTACTTTTTTTTTTAAGAAATAAAAATATGTCTTGTTTCTCATTCCACCATTCTCATTCCGGTGTTTTCGGTGTAGTAAAATGACTTTAAAACCCACCAAAATGAGGAAAGCACCGGCATGACAACAAAAGTAGCTTCACTTTTCATAGATATTGTTGAAATAATAATATTTTTTTATTTTGTTTTTAATACCAGACATATATGTTTATATTATTATGTAATGCCAATATATATGTGTATATGTTTATGTATGTAATATATATGTTTATATTATTATGTAATGCCAATATAATATATATTACGAATATAAAAAGTAAAATTACTTTCATAATATGCCACTTTTCTTTCATTCCGGTGTATGAAATTTCATTACGGTGCACTTATTTTATCATCCTGGTGTACATTTTTTATCATTCAGTTGTGTGTTTCATATTCGATCTCGAGTATCTCGAAAACTATTTCAGATTGCAGGGTCCCTTTTACATATGTTTAATAATATAGTCTAAAGTATCTCTTCACATTAAAAAAACTCAAAAATAAAGAATCACACCGAAATGATACAAAAAATGCGTCTTGTTGAAATTTACCCATAAATGACAGAAAAAAGTACTGGAGTAGAAAAAATACTATTATTTTCAACAAGATTATATATATATATATATATACACATATATCCATTATGATAAATCCGAGATATTGTTAAAATGGTGATATCGCAGTGCCCCGTCTAATTAGGCCCAAGTGTGAGCTAGATCGTCAGTCGTCCTTATCTTGTCAGGACTCCATATAGTGTTGAATTCGCCTTTTAATTTATTACTTGTGTTAGGAGAATTCGCTCTCTCATCCAAGTTATACACGGTTAAAAATAAATAATTAATAAGGTATATCTAAGATTAAAGTGTACAATTTAGCCCTTATACTATAAGTAAGTATATTATTAAGTAAAATCTAAAATTACAAATTTTCGTTCGCAAAGAGGCATAAGGTACATGGCATACCTAAGTGTCTGGAAGAGATCGCTATTTAGCGATAATACCGTCTGCTCTTTACCTTTGCCTGTTAATTTAATGGATCTCATGTTGTGTTTGTGTTTGTGTTTGTGTTTGTGTTTGTGTTTGTGTTTGTGTTTGTGTTTGTGATTGTGGTTGTGTTTGTGTTTGTATTTGTATTTGTAAAGGTGGTTTGAAAACTAAAACACAGTGGAAGGAATCGGCCCTTAAAATGTTTAAGTTAACTATTACAATGTTTTTTGTTATGTTTTCTTGTATTGACATTGCAATTGCTTTCCAATAATATAATAATACACTTGTTTGTTAATTAGAATATTTAAATGTTGACAGCTGTGTATCAATAGAATGCGACAACATTATTATGTCGTTAAAATGTCATTAATGATTTCGAAAATGTCTCGACCTAGTTCAAATTGGTTTGATAGACATCCGGAATTATTGTTAAGTACTTAGGCATTATGACGACGCATTCGCCGGCGATCCTGGGATCGAATCCCGGCCAGGGCAAATATTTGTGTGATGAACTCGAATATTTTTCCTGGATCATGGATGTTATCTATGTAATTATGTATTTCTAAAGTATGCATATAGCGTCGTGTAGCTTAGCTTAGTTTGGGACTAGTTTAATTTATGTAAGATTGTCCCTTAATATTTATTTATTTTTTAACAAAGAAGAGTTTTTGTCAAAATGGTTTTTTTAGAGACTATTCTCGACTGTAACTTAATCACACAAACATTAATTGTCAAGATTTCATATTTTTAAGACTACAATTTTATTACTTTTCTATATTCTGCTTGAAAAAAGCCGTAATCTCTGTTTTTATATTTTTCCTAACTAATAAAATAAATAAATATTAAGAGACATTTTTACACAAATCGACATTGTCCCAAGCTAAGCAAAGCTTGTACTATGGGTATACATAAAATATAAATAGACGACGTTATACATAAAATATAAATACATGTAATAACATCCATTTACTTGTACTCTAGATCCTCTCTGTACCATCAGATTTCTAATTTGCACCCACTTCTAGTATCTCTGTTTGGCCCTATGGTTGACTGGTAGAGAATGCCATTTGGCATTAAGTCCGCCATTTGTACTGTCTTGTTTTGTGCAATAAAGTTCAAATAAATGAATAAAATAAAATCCATGACCCAGAAACAAATATTTGAGTTCGCCACACAAATATCTGCCCTGGCCGGGATTCGAACCCAGGACCGCCGGCTCAGTAGGCAGTTGCTTAAGTACTGCGCCAATCGCGTCGTCAAATAACTAATAATTTTATTATTAACTTATTAAAATTTACTTATACCAAAATGGAATCAATCCAAAATTATGACACAATGAAAAGGTTACTTTAGTGTGGTGTGGCAGAAAATGTCCTTTCCATTATGGTATTAATACGATGGAGTATCCTTAGATTTATTCTCTCCAAGTGTGAACGCAGCCCGATGGGTGAAGGAGCTACATATTAAATTATACTTTCACATTTTTGTTTTATGCGACATGTATGCCATACGATTAAATAAATTATAGTATTAAAAATATTGTAAAGATTGGATACTTTTTTTTTATAAATTTATGAAACATGTAATGTCTCATTTATTTTAATGTGAGTACCCCACAATTTTATTTAAGCCTTTAATACAAAGATCAAAGCTTAGAGAAAAATTGAAAAAGGAGCTACCTGGTGGAAGGGACCGGGAATCGAACCCGGTACCTCTGGATTGCCGGTCCAGCGCGTTAACCATTTCGCTACCCTAGCTCTCATCAAAATTATGGTTCGTTTTAAGATTTTATAAACAACACTTAAACCGGCTCTGTACTAAATATTCATCACTTTTAAATAAGCATTAATATAATAATAAAGATATAAATTATGTATGTAAAAATCCATAGTGTTCTGGTATGTATTTTGTCTAATATATTTTATTGGTCTTATTTAAAATTATAACTGATGCCATTCTTTGAAGCTTTAACGTTAAACCTGTTTTATTATAATTTATTACAATGACGAATATATCAAAATAGTATGATCGTACTTTAAGCCAGCTTGTGTTGTCATCGGGCCTCAATCAAAGTCGCATTGTGATATTTAGTTTTACATATCAGGATAATATTGATTAAACGATAAACAAGTAAAAATTGGGCAAGTGCGAGTCCGACTCGCGCATGAAGGGTTCCGTACCTATACATATATATAATCTATAACAAGTTTGTTGTATGGGAGCCCCCCTTAAATATTTATTTTATTTTGTTTTCAGTATTTGTTGTTATAGCGGCAATAGAAATACATCATCCGTGAAAATTTCAGCTGTCTAGCTATCACCGTTCTTGAGATACAGCCTGGTGAGAGACGGACGGACGGACGGATGGATTGACGGACGGACAGCGAAGTCTCAGTAATAGGGTCCCGTTTTTACCCTTTGGCCCCTAAAAAACAACAATAACCAAAGCTCTTTATTCGTTCAAGACATTTTTCTCTATGATCAACTACAACCAACGACGTTGCGCATCATTCAAAATTACCAATCAGATACTAGTACGCTAATTCCTTTGCAAAAGCGGCAAATACCAAAAGAGTGCGTCTTCTGTAGTGTCTTTATTATGTACCACTAGGGGCGCTCTATTATTCTCCATACATTTGTATTTGCGTTTACTGTCGCTAGCGAATACGGTCAGTACGGTCACGTTTAAGAGGCCTATTATTCTTTTTACATATTTTTTTTCATATTATGACAAATATATTGATAATTTCAACCAACTTTTTGAAGTGAATAATACATTTCCCTGAGTTCTAGAATGTATCGTAGCTATTGCTCCATCTTTTATTACCTGCAGTCGAAAATAAGTTTAAAAACAGGGACCGGAAAACCCCTCTTTAAAGTTAAGCCTAATATAAGGTAACCCTAACAATTTGGTAACCATAACATAAGGTAACCTTTTCATTTGGTAACCCTATGTTAAGGTTACCCTATCATAACAGTTAACTACAACCTCAACCTCTTGATTTGATTTGATTTGATTTGATAACGCGTAAGGGTTATTTATAGCAGTTAACTCTAAACCCCATCGCGTTAGGGTTTGGAACTGAACGTTGAAGGATCGTTATAGATGAGCGGAATTGGCAGAATGTTTACGTATTGCCGTGTTTTTTTTACACTAGTTTTGTTTTGACTTTTTGTTTTTTGTTGTTGTTATTAGATAATAAGTACTTTATCTTTGCTTTTTATATGTTTCTCCTACACTGATGTTGTTAATTAGTTGATAATTTGATGTGATTGTTCTGCTAATAAAAAAGTAATAATATATATAACAAATAACTATAATTTTCATACTGTTTTTAGGGTTCCTTAGTCAACTAGGAACCCTTATAGTTTCGCCACGTCCGTCTGTCCGTCCGTCCGTCCGTCCGCGGCTTAGCTCCGTGATCATTAGTACTAGAAAGCTGAAATTTGGTATGAGTATGTGTATGTATAACGCCAACAGAACGGTAAAATAAAAATTAAAAAAAAAAATTTTTCGGGTACCTCTCGAACACCTAAAGTGGGGGTGATTTTTTTTTCTTTTCAACACTAGTGTGTGGGGTGTCGTTTAATAGGTCTTGTAAAAATAGTAGGGGTCTCTTAACATTATTTTTTATAAAGTCAGCAGTTTTGTAAATATTCGCTCTGACAAAAATAGTGCCCCCCCCCCCCAATAACTTTTCAACCACGGGTCAAAAAAAATCGGAAAAATTCTTGTAAATGAGGCTTTATAATTACTTTCAATGAAAACTATATTGAACAAAATCGGTCGAGCTGTTTTTGAGTTATCGCCAAATTTCATATTTTTTCTTTTAAGTTGACTTCCAGAAGGTAATAAGTGATTACAGTTTCTAGGGCGTTTACGACCTTTTTATAGACCTTGAAATCTTTCTTAACTTAAAACTCGGGCTTAAAACAGCAGTTTATTGTGAAGGATGAGCAACTACGGAAAACCCTACACTGAGCGTGGCCCGACATGCTCTTGGCCGGTTTTTTTTCTTATCGAGGAACGATCGGCAGCTTTGCTGGTAACGTTATACCTGATAACAGTAAAAACCATCGTATAAGAACAAAAGAGTATTTTTAAGTGTGCAACGTGCTGTTTTAAAATGACAGATTAGATAAAAATGTAAGAAAGAGATGGGATTAGTATTGTTTTGAAGCATCATGGATGCTAAGCGTTAGTTACTCAGTATCCTCCAAATCGTCCAACTGGTCAGTTACAAACGGGTGCCATAAAATAACAAATATTAAAAAAAAAACTTTAAAATGTACTACAAAAAGCGCTTGCTGCCACTGCCATGCAATTTTCCCGAGGAATATAGTGACTTTGTAAATAAACTTAAAAGACAGAAGAAACTGGTAAGTTATGCATTCTTATTATGATTATATTTCTATTTTGTTTACCATTAAATCGTTGTAAATACTATCGACCTTAAAGGTACTCGAACTGATATTTTTTCCTTAATAGTATCTGCAATTATGTTTTTTTTTTCAACCATATTCTAATTATATATATACGTACCTATATTTATTTATTTCAACTTGATTGCACATTGCATTCCACAAAAACGTAGATAATAATGGCGGCTTTTTGCTATGAAATGAGGCGTTCTCCGCCAGACTACTTGTTTAAATGAATGTAGTAAATATATAATATTTAATTACCATACAAATTCGGAATACCTACTACAATGACATTTCGTAAATGTGTGTTTGTGCATTTTCATTTATTATACATTTTGTTCAGAATATGTTGGCACATTTAGCTAAAAATCTCAGTAGTATATCTTGCATTATTCCAATTTACTTATAATGTTCGGGTATCCTTAGAGCTGCCAGTTTAGCATTCCTAACAAAAAATAGGCCATGCAGGAACGTTGTACTTTATTGGACGACGCTTACATTTCTTATATTAGTGACGTATTTCTTACTAAACTTAAAATGAAACACCAAATTAAGTATATATTTTTTTTATTTCAGACTCAGTGAAATCAAGAGAGGAAGGAAGGTTATGAAAAACGTAAAGAAATTTTGGCTGAATTCAAGGAATTGTTAGAAGACGTACCGGACGATAAATTGAAGGACATGTGGGCACGTGTAAAATTTATGACAGAATTGTATCATACGGCTGTTCTAAAATTACGTAAATAATAAGTAATCCATAATTTAGTATTATATTTGATATGGTCTAATTTTAAACTGATTTGATTTTTTAATTGCTGTGATTTATGTCATTGTTTTTTTTTATTATGGTGTTTTTAATGTATAGGTGTTATAAGTATTAATTGTTAAGAATAGGTAGTTATTAAGACTGATTATGCATGTTAAACTGTGATGATGATATTTTTATGGTTTTAGTTATTATAATTAAACTTACTATTTTTGTTATCTGACTAAAAAATGTATATTCTAGTAAATTATTTACACACCTAAAATGTATTTTTATTTTATGAACATAGCATGATTATAATATGGTAAATACTTTTAAAGGTATCATTATAGAAATCGCGTTGATGCTGGCAAGACGATATTAGCGCTCAGATTAGGATAAACACAAAAATTGAATTCTTATTTTATTAATTGAAGAAAAAAAAAAGACAATATAATTATTATACTAATACATTTCAAATAACGTTCAATTATAATGATTAATTTTACTTGGATTAATTTTATTGTACAGTCGGTTAGATTTTGCTACCTAAGTAGGTATTGTGATGAGTATTTTTTTGGTATCTTCAAAATGGTGATAAAGATCAGATGATGAAACTAGAAAATGAACGGCGCTACTTTTTGATGTTATATTTTTGGTGTTTATATATATATATATATATATATATATATATTTAACCTTTGCATACCAAGGTAATTTACCAAACAAGCAACGCATCTCCGTATCAGCTTGTCCTAAAATGCTTTCATATGTCCAGATGTTCGGATTTCCGGCTGTTGTCGACTAGAGGTCCGATTCATATGAATTGTTGATTCAGTTATTAGTAATTTTTCGATATGGCGAAGATATGGGGTTTGCTGTTTTAATGAATTGGTAATATGGAGACTAATGTCGTATGGTGTAGTCAGGAGTTGGATAGTGGAATTCCTTAACGGTTGCTTGTATACTTTTCGAGTGTAGGGTCTGATGGTTTGTTTTTAAGTGTACAATTGAAACTGCAATATCTCGTGTCACATCACAACTTCATTATAACTGTCTACTGAAAAAACAGATTTATCGCGTACATACATTATAAGTACCGACAAGATACTAGTAAGAGTATTAACAATAGGCAACTGAATTTTAGATCTTTTTTTACTATTCCTAACAACGTATGCTATCCCTTTAATATCAGCGGAAAGCGAAAGAGATAGTAAGTCATGGCAGGTAACAAAGAAAGAGCCTTTGCTACTTAATTCAAATTTAAAATATATTAAATAAAACGATGGTCCATGATACTAGGTTAGTCAACTTATCAAATATAGTTTCATACCTAAACTAATTAACATAACAATTAACTAATTTAATTGATTATTAATTTAACTTGTTTTATTTTTTCTTCCAAATGGATGAAAATTGTTTTTTTTTAGTTTTCGAACCTCACACCTCTGCCATTTCAAAAGTTTCAAATAATTTTATCGACACAAATATTTCATATAATTAATTAACCTAGACTTCATAAATCGGTTGAGAAATGTGACCCCTAAGCGAGACCAGCCGGAAATCCGGACAAAATGACATCTGTCTGTGTGTAAATAATTTTCTTTTTATAGTTAAAAAAAAAAGTTATAGAATACAGAATATAACAAAATTAACTTTGTTTCAAATAACATTTTAATTACTTAAAACATTTTTTTTAATGTTATTATAATTATTACGTTTTTAAATATTAATAAAAAAAGCATCATGATTTAATCAAGACACAGAGTACAAGAAATATTCTTGTTCAAATCAATTTGAATAATAAGAATATCCACAGAACCATCATTAATATTGCTAATCTTTACAATTTAAGGGTGTAATTTTATTAAAACAATTTGAAATTCGTTATTGACGCATACATCAACCTAAATATCTACTTAGATGAAAAGGGATGAGTGAAATGCTAAGGATTATTTTTATTTTATTGTTATCGGGCTTATGGCATTTACTGCACACTAAGACGCAAACCGTAATGAGACGCGGTATTTATTATTGTTTTAAGAATAATCAAAATGCAGTTGTGCCTTAACTGAATGCCGCATTAATTGTTATATTTTTTTATCGAAACAATTCTTATCCGTATTACGGGGAATGAAGGAAATTATAGTTAATTGTGTTTGGGATAAACCAATATGTGATATCAATGGTGACGGCAAAAATAAATGAATGAGTTTTATTTTTTCCGTCTTAGATTTATTTGTCAAGCCCCAAAGGCAAAGATGAAATATGAAAAAAAAAAACAAACAACACACTGTTTTCGCCGCTCAAGTTAAGCAACGCTACCATGGTAACATAAGAAGTTTCTACACTAAAGACTTAAAGTTGAATATTGACTGATTTGACGCTTTATAGCATATTGTTACAAACCTCGAAAGCCAAACACGTTTATGACTTGCAAGAGATAAGAAATTTACTGAGTTACTGTTATTCAAAAACTGACCTAATAAGACATAATTTAGGGATCATATTCGTTCGAACTCGTTCAAAAACCCTTACGTTAAGGTTATTAAGTTAGGGTTAGTAGTTATTATAACTGCTATTCAAAAACTGAACTAATAACACATTACTTAAGGATCACATTCGTTTGAACTCGGTTCAATACCCTAAAGACTCGGTTAGTGGGACGGGGTAGGTTAGTTAAGGTAGTTATTAACCGCGTTAACTGCAACAAAACAGTAACCGTATCATTGAAACAACCACATCATAGGGTTAACAATATGTAAGGGTTTTTAAAAACAACTTCTAAAATAACCTCATCAAAAACCCTTGTTAAGGTAACCGGTTCCGGTCCCTGTTTAAAAAACAGTATTGTATTTTGAGTAGTTGTTGAAACAAAAATTATCAATGAAAAATTCAAACTGTAGGTTTCAAATATACTTAAACCAATAAATTGGAAATGTCCTGTTCTAAGTAGTAACATTGATAATATGTTAAGAAACATGTTAGAGCATAGAGAAAAATGTTTAAAACAATCAGCATTTTTGAATGAATAAGGAGCCTTAAAAATAGAATGTCATTGTTCATGGACGCCATCTGGTGGTGAAATGTTTTGTTGTGAATCTATGAGTCTGCCATTTTTCCGATATGGGCACAAATTATTATAAACGTATGCCGGATCAATAACAAATCGACGGAGGTCAGATTGCATTCTCTCGGTTAATGCACTCTTAGGCAACACTTACGTCAAGTCAGGGTCGGCCATTTTGCTTTCGTCTATTGCTGTCAATTCTGCCCATACATCAATGCGGTATTTGACAATTGTGAAAATAAATAGAAGTGGACAGTATTTATTAAACGAAAAACGAGTTGAAAATAACAGTCATCAAATAAGAGTAGGTATTTAACTAAATCACATCTACGATTTTATTTTATTTTATCTAATGTGTTGGTTTCAAAGATTGTCTGGAAGAGATTGCTCTTTAGCGATAAGACCGCCTGTTGTCTACCGTTATTTATAAATTGTATTTGTCTTGTATCCTTTTGTAAACTTTTATTGGTGTGCAATAAAGTATTGTTGTATTGTATTGTATTGTGTTGTCCAGTTCGTGTATGTTTACGAATACATTTTCATTCATTCATTCATTCACCCTGCGGGTACCCAAAGCCAAGCTAATCCTTTGGCCGAGGAATGAGCCGGCTCTGTGATCCGAAGAACATTCTGACTGTTTTTGTTTAAAAATAAATTGTATCATTTTAACCACTAAACACTCATTCGAAAATAAACTACCACTAACTTTTCGTCATTATACTATTTTTAATTTTATAAATACTAAAAAGAAGACGTGTTTTGGCTACTGATTTTTATGACGTCGCAAGGCAGTATCTTCATAGAAGCTTCATACTAACAGATCGTTTTTGACATTTCATAAAGAGTAGCTGATTTGAGCTGTCATCAAATACCGTATTGGCAACATTTAATTTTTAACCTGGCTTTTTTCCATTATTAAATCAAATTAAAAAATCGTCGGAGATGTGCTTGTGCAATACCGCGTAACTACAAGTGTAGATACGAATCAATATTCAAACAAATGCTAAGTATTTTATTTAAATGAGAACTTTATCGACAGCTGTTATTTACGCGGTATTGCACTATCCCCCATGATAATTATGTAATATTAGCACATTTTTACATTTTCGAAAATATCCCAATTTGTGATTGATTAATTCTTTTGTTAAGTTCCTCATTCTAAAAGACTGTATGCGATCAGTAATTGGCCACAGCGCAGAAAACCATACAAAGGCGGATTTAGTATGTAAATAATGCCGTCCTACGTTAAAAGGTCGTATCTTTGTATGGGTTTCATAGTAAGGTACCGTAAAACGGGGCTATTTTAGGAAAATTTGGGGCCACTTTGATAGTCTTATTAAGACTTTCGTGAGACATATTTAATTATTGTATTAAGCGGTTTACACTCACGTGAAATTGTCAGGAACGGCCCGACATGTTCCTACTTTGATAGATTTAAAAATGGTTATTAAAACGCAAATATTCATAGTGCGATTGAGCAAATGAAGTAAAAGGTTAGGTCATTGTTGAAGGTAGGTATTGCATTGCCACAGATAGTAAAAAGATATTTTAAGTATATGGCGTAAAAACTCTTTTCCAAAGTAGCCCCTGCATTTTAAAGTAATCCCGTTTTACGGTACGGCTTTTTACCGTAGCAGGGCAGAATTGTACCGCTATTATTTTTGTGTGACTGCAAAATTTTCCACTAAAGTGACGTCATGTAGAGGGCCGATTCTTAGATGACGATGCTTTGATATTTTCAAAACTAGTCTGTATAATCAAATAATAAAAATAATAGTACTGGGTTCAGTGATAATAATTGAATGTTATTTTAAACGGCGTATGTTTAATGGAGCACCAGATTTAGTAAAATGTAACGGAAAAAAACACTTTTTACTATCAAAAATAGTAGATGAGCACCAAAATTGATTCCCAAATTAATTTAAAAATTATAACCAAAGGTTGTATTAGTGATCAGTTGATCACCAGATAGAGTAAAATTTGTTAAAATTTTTGCGACCTGTAGTGAATGTGCACCAAATATTGCTCAAATACAATTAGAAGTGCAGTCATGACTAAAATAGGATCTTATTTTGGTGCAAGTAATTTTTTTTTGGGGTTTCATATGATTTTTAGGTGATACAGGGGGGGTATTCGACCAATTTTAGAGATATAATGGAGATCTCTCCTTTTCATCGCCATCCGTCACTTTTGACGTGTGCCTACTTGACAAGTGGCGATATGCCTAGAACATCGCAACTTCGTCAATTCGGACGCGCGAAATTTTCTTCCTTTGTATGTGACGGCATAAATAACAGGCGCATACTTTAAATTGACCACGTAGTACGTGAAATTAGTCCGTTACGTTTCGTTCAAAACAGAAATTTATATACATGAATAGCATTTTTGACAATTGTTATCGCCTTCGTATTTCCAAAACTGAGATGAGATATGTCACATGTGTCATTAAAACGCGATGAGCTTCATCATCGCGTTTTAATGACAGTTCAAAGGCGAGATCACGGAGAGATGACTGTTATCTAACGGTGATCTGACGTTTGGCGATCGACACTCGAATTAGGCCCCTGTTTGGGGACCCAATTTTTTTTTGGTTCCAAAATATTTCTGGCCATTTTAAACTAACACTACTTGATTTTTTTTATGTTTTACATATAATACGAATACGAGCACGAGTGCTTGGTTGGCCGCCGCCGCGACTGATCGGCTCTCCTGATGATGAATCGCGAACCGATTCGAAACATATCGAGCGATATTCGACTTCTACGACGTGACTAAATCCGTTTCGTATTTTAATATATTTTAAATGTTGTCAATTATTGTAACTTGTAAGCAAAATATTCAATCCTACTAATACTTCAAAAGCTAAGTTTGTGTGTGTATGTCTGTTACTTCTTCGCGCCGAAACGACTGGACGGATTTGTAAGAAATTTGGAGCAGAGATAGTTTATACCATAAACACACATAGGCTACTTTTTGCCGCTGCGAAATCTTTAACATAAGAAAAAAACCACTACAAACGACTGTTGCACTTTACACGAACAACCAATAAAATATAGTTAGAGAACCACGCGTAGTGTTTTATTCTGTTTTTCTTGAGATTTTGGTTCTGTTTGTCTTGAGTTTTTGGTCAAGTTATAACTTTCCCTTAGATTAAACGTAGTCAAATACTTAATTCACTACAGTAGTCATAAAGGTGTTACAGATTAATCATTGAAATAGTATTTTATGCAATCGTTGCACAATTAAGGTTCTTAAAGTCGAGTACCGCGTTTAGGTCACGAGGCTTGCCGAGTGGCCTAATAGTCCGTAAGCCCGCTCCAAGATTGCCTACGTAATATGACATCACGATAAAATGCATGGCACACGGTCGAAAAAGTTGTGCTGAGCGAGCATCAAAAGATTTTCGCAAAGAAAATCGGCCGGAAGTTTGAGAAAATCTTTCACTTCCGGTCAAAATTTTAGGGGTGTACTTACGTCATGTGACATCAGTACGTGACACGTGGCATCATGTAGCCTTTTAATCGGAGAGCGTGTAAACATAAGTCTGCCAGGTCTGAAATGGCCGGAAGTGCTTGGCAGACGGGGTCAAAGATGGCCATTGGCCAAAGACGGGGGCTGTTATAAACGTTTTAAAATAAAGTAAGTAAGTAAACACAAAATATATGTATTGTACACAAAAACAGTTAAAAATACATCTCTATTACAAATAACCTATAGGTACAAAGGCGCACTTAACCCTATAAGGGATCTCTTTCAGGTAACCTTTGAGCAATTGAGTGACTAAGAGAAGAAGATAGACAAACTATTACCGTGTACAAAATGGTATTAAAAATAATAAAACAAAAATAATAGTGTATTTAAGAATAAATAACTTTGCCAAAGCATATCTGGCCGGAAGTTCTTCAAAAGTGAATTTTTACTGCTAGGTAGAAGTGAATGAATCATGTTAAATGCGCATGATTATGATTTATTACCACGGAGTAACGACTCATCAGTCGTGGTGGGAATGGAATATATATAGTATAGAAGTATTTTTTTTCTAATCTATCAATTTTAAAATCTAGGGTAATAATAGTGTAGACAAGAAAAAATAAGTCGCGTCTTACTTTTGTTTAGATTGCCGGGCAACTACCACAATTAATCTCCTACTGCCATGATTAATTTCTGGCGTAGTAAGTATCTAGACGGTGGCAGTCGAGATAAATTTGGTCAGACGTGAGTGATGCAGTTGGTCGTAACCATGGGGCTGTTACCATAGGCCCCGATTATGTGCGTTGTGCGACCCGTACGACCGAGAACTGGAAAAATCCTGGGCCGGACGTGTTGCACAACTTTTGCATCAAGTTTTGATCCTCATACGAATCTCTGTCAACACAATTTCAAAAAGCCCTCGAGCTTGGTTCCCTGCCATCTTTTAAGACTACTGGGGTTACCTTCCTGCTCCACAAGTCCGGCAGTACCGCGTAGAAACAAAAAACTACAGACCCATCACCGGTATGGCTTACAGTCCTGGGAAATTTTAATATGACAGTCTCGGTAATTCCCAGGACTATCATAGTGTAATTTCCAGAGACTTTACTCCCTAATTAGTTGCTTGCCCGCTTTATACAAGCTCCGTACATCCTTTCTGAGAACAAAAATAGTGCGTGGAGTCCCTCCGCGCGGAAGAAGTGAAACTTCGTAATGTGGAAATGAAAATAGGGAGGGGTAGAAATTGATTTTTAGTGAACTCATATTGTGTCTTTAAGACAAACTTCTTCACTCTCGCTCTGTCTCTTTCTATTCCCCCTCCCCAGGAGCGTTAAACGTTTAACACAACAGTGCTTTCCTACCCCCTCCACGGTAGCGTTAAACGTTTAACGCAACCGCTAAACGTTTAACGCAACCTTGTTGGAAGTCACATTAGAAGTTTCACTTCAAAAATTAACAGAGACATTGTTGCGTATAACGTTTTGCCTTTTTCTCAAAATGGATGTAGGATTGCTCATTGACGACCATTTGCCAACAATCCAGGCGGAGCAGGGGGCTCTTTCGGCCGCTTGGATTAATTATAAGAAGGCCTGTGATTCAGTGCCTCATTCATGGCTGGAGAGGATCTTGGAGGTGTATAAATCGATACAACTCTAAAATCCTTCTTAAGAGCATACGTAGGTATATGAGGCAGTAGACCTTAGTCCTTCGTGAACCAGACGGGTGCTCCGCAAGACTTGATAAGGATTGATAGAGGTATTTTCCGGGATAATAGCGAGTCATGTGTGGTCTGCCTAGCCTAGATTTAGAATTAGGTCGGCGGCTTCCAAGAGGGGATGAGTTCATTTCTCATCTGTTGTACATTGACGATCTCAAACTGTATGCACCAAAACGCCAGGAGCTGGTGGACCTACTGAAAG
Organism: Apotomis turbidana; assembly: GCA_905147355.2. Taxonomy (NCBI): domain Eukaryota; kingdom Metazoa; phylum Arthropoda; class Insecta; order Lepidoptera; family Tortricidae; genus Apotomis; species Apotomis turbidana. Next base: position 8,717,831 of record LR990307.1, read on the forward strand.
TCACAGAAGCCTTTAGTAACGGCATCGAAATTGGGTTTGGAGTAGACAAGTTTGCAGTCATGCATGTCCAGCAGGAGAAAGTTACTCAAGCCTACAAGTACCTTGGTATGTATACGGTCTTGTTGGGTCTGAGGTGCTGAACTATAAGTACGCACCGATGCCAGTTCTCGAGAATGGTGCCACGCACTATTGGGAATCGGCATCGATCTATCATCAGCACAGACAGGACTATTTGTGGCCAATAAGCCTGATATCAGGTTGGTAGATTCAAATGTCAGGAAGTGCTTGTCGACACCATCATCCTGCATTATGTGAACCTCGTGAAGGCCAAGAAGGACAAAAATCATCAAATACCTTGACTTGGCTCACGAGGTGACCGCTATGTTAGATATTGACTCGACGCTCACTGTCCAGATAGTCGTTTCTGTGATCGGTTTTATAGTGAAAAGTCTCGACTAACACCTTAAGAGACCCTCGCTAGATGGCTGCATGAAGGGTCAGATTCAGAAGGCGGTACTCCTGCACACGGCAGTAGAGTAGACACCGACACCTTGGGCCCAGCTCCACTACCGGCGGCACTCTAGGTTAGGTTCGTTATTTATATTTCATTAAATTCTTCTGTCGACTAGTACATTACTACCCTCACTTACCCTATATAGTTTTCTTATCAATTCCCACCACGACTGATAAGAACACCTTGGTAATAGATCATAATTTGTTAAATCATGCGCAATTAACATGATTCATTCACTTCCACCTAGCAGTAAAAAATCACTTTTGAAGAAGTTCCCGCCAGATATGCTTTGGCAAAGTTATTTATTCTTAAATACACTATTATTTTTGTTTTATTATTTTTAATACCATTTTGTACACGGTAATAGTTTGTCTATCTTCTTCTCTTAGTCACTCAATTGCTCAAAGGTTACCTGAAAGAGATCCCTTATAGGGTTAAGTGCGCCTTTGTACCTATAGGTTATTTGTAATAGAGATGTATTTTTAACTGTTTTTGTGTACAATAAAGTGTTTACTTACTTACTTACTTTATTTTAAAACGTTTATAACAGCCCCCGTCTTTGGCCAATGGCCATCTTTGACCTCGTCTGCCAAGCACTTCCAGCCATTTCAGAACTGGCAGACTTATGTTTACACGCTCTCCGATTAAAGGGCTACATGATGCCACGTGTCACGTACTGATGTCACATGACGTAAGTACACCCCTAAAATTTTGACCGGAAGTGAAGGATTTTCTCAAACTTCCGGCCGATTTTCTTTGCGAAAATCTTTTGATTCTCGCTCAGCACAACTTTTTCGACCGTGTGCCATGCATTTTATCGTGATGTCATATTACGTAGGCAACCTTGGAGCGGGCTTACGGACTATAAGTATGGTACGAGATTACTATACTATTACGATACTTTTTATACGAGCAAAACATTGATTTTTTTTTACTTTAATCGTCATTCCTACTGAGTCGGCGGTCCCAGGTTCGAATCCCGGCCGGGGCAAATATTTGTGCAAAATATTTGTTCTTGGGTCATGGATGTTATCTATATATGTATTTATATATATTATGTATATCGTCGTCTAATACCCATAGTACAAGCTTTGCTTAGTTTGGGACTAGGTCGATTTGTGTATGATTGTCCCTTAATATTTATTTATTTATTATTTATTTATTTATTTATTAGTCCCCACTATGTATTATCAACCTTTCCCGTCCAACTAAAACTGACCTATTAAAAAAAATACATGATCGCGATAGTCATGGCGGGTGCCTCGTGATTGGTCAAATTTTGACAAGTGATTTCAACCAATCAGCGAACAGTAGCGTTCTTTATTTTAAATCAAAATAACTGATGTTCTCTTTTTGAAATTATTTGCGTTGAGTAGAGAGATGTCTTATGAATATTAAAGTTCTTTAGCGGGTACCATAGAGTATAGAATTTTGGTACAGGATAAAAAGTGCGTTATTGTGATTTAGTCTGTGAAATTATAATTGACAGATTAAAGTACGCGAGTATAAAAAAAATTGGGCAAGTGCGAGTCTGACTCGCGCATGAAGGGTTCCGTACCTATATATATATTATATATATATATATATAATCTATAACAAGTTTGTTGTATGGGAGCCCCCCTTAAATATTTATTTCATTTTATTTTTAGTATTTGTTGTTATAGCGGCAATAGAAATACATCATCTGTGAAAATTTCAACTGTCTAGCTATCACCGTTCTTTAGATACAGCCTGGTGACAGACGGACGGACGGACAGCGAAGTCTCAGTAATAGGGTCCCGTTTTTACCCTTTGGGTACGGAACCCTAAAAAGTTAATAAAATACAATAAACGTATGAACCTACAAATAACCGCAGTAATTGCGTCGAAATGGACCTTTAATAGAGCCTTTAGCACACTGAACGATTTGCTATATATATTAACTAGCTTTTGCCCGCGACTACGTACGCGTGGAACTTGATAAATGGGATTAATAAAAGCGCCTAAGCAAATGTAAGAGCAATTGTGCTTTTGGTCTAATAATTACATTTCCTACAGGGTCACCGCACCTCAACAGAAATGTTCACTCACTTTTCAATCTTTTTAGGTATAATTTCCATGATGAAAACTATTCTATGTCCTTCCTCGGATTTTAAACTATCTCTATGCCAAATTTCATCAAAATTGATTCAGCGGTTTAAGCGTGAAGAGGTAACAGACAGACAGACACACTTTCGCATTTATAATATTAGTATGGATAGCACATTACTCCAAACGCCGGGACAGAAGAACTTGCCGGTTAAGCTATAGACAGTATAGAGGAAAGTGATACGATCTTCTTGGATATCCCATTATTTTCTCATTTGCTCAAAGGTTAACTGGAAGAGATCCCTTATAGGGATAAGTTCGCCTTTGTACATGTTTTATTTTTATTTTTTTGAAGTTTTGTGAATTGTTTTTGTATACAATAAAGTGATTACATACATACATACGAAGCCGCCAAGCCCTTTTCACAGCTAGGCATGTATAGTGTTTTTCTCAAACATATGCAATGAAACAAAAAATACACCACTCAAAAAAAAATCACATCACATGTTTAAAACAAATTACTCCCCGGCTTAGGAGGGCGCCAATGCGTTGGCTAGCTCTCTCTTTCACTGAGCGTAAGCGTGAGCGAGATGGAAGTGCGTGCTCGGAAGCGCGGAAATCATGTTTTTTAGGGTTCCGTAGCCAAATGGCAAAAAACGGAACCCTTATAGATTCATCATGTCTGTCTGTCTGTCTGTCCGTCTGTCCGTCCGTATGTCACAGCCATTTTTTTCCGAAACTACCTATAAGAGCTATACTGTTGAAACTTGGTAGGTAGATGTATTCTGTGAATCGCATTAAGATTTTGATGCAAAAATAAAACAATAATAATAAATATTGGGGGCTCCCCATACTTAGAACTGAAACTCAAAATTTTTTTTTTCATCAAACACATACGTGTGGGGTATCTATGGATAGGTCTTCAAAAATGATATCGAGGTTTCTGAAATATTTTTTTTCTAAACCGAATAGTTTGCGTGATAGACGCTTCCAAAGTGGAAAAAAGGTGACCCCCCCCCCCCCCCCCCTCTAAAATAAGAAAATGAAAAATCTAAAAAAAGATATGATGTACATTTTACATAGAAAAATTACAAAGATTATGATGTACATTACTATAAAAACTACCAACGATAATTGTTTTGAACGAGATCTAGTCAGTAGTTTTTTTTATACTTAACTTTGCACCTTATTTATATGGGGCGCTATACATACCAGGTGCAAACTTAACTTAACCACCTAGGGATGGAAAGTGTTTGTACGGAACCCTCGGTGCGCGAGTTCGACTCGCACTTGGCCGGGTTTTTTGAGTTGTGTCATAAGCGTGTGCATTTTATACTGAAATAGTATTTTATGCAACCGTTGTATAAGAGGGGCCAAAAAACGCGAGTGGCATGGGTTACGATGTGAGCGTAGCGAACATCGTAAGAAAGATGCCACGAGCGTTTTTTGACCTACTTATACAACTTTGCATACAATACTTTTCTACGACACGACATTTCATAAATATAATGCAATTAAACAACAAAGAAAATAATTACATGTTCCCGCTCGGAATCAACATAATTAAAAAGAAAAATTGTCTCTGATAAACTTTTTTTTATTTACAACCATCTGTCAAAAAAATATTAACTTATACATAAAGGTATACGATCACCATACTAAACATCTGTCAAAAAAATTAAACTTATACATAAAGGTTACGTTCACTATACTAAACATCCATGCACTGAAGACAAAACTTTTTTTTTAAGTTGGCAGCAATGCCTTAGTACAATAAGTTTTTTTTTAAATTTGCAAATTGTGTGAATGCAGCTATTCATCTTGTAATCTGTGGTACTAAGTGATGCTTTTTTGGCGACATTATACCATCGGTTAGCAGTGTGTTTTTGGGCAGTAGAGTATAGACTTTTACAGACTTTCATAATTTATGTCTTTATATTAGAGTTAGTAACTATATAAATGACAGAAAAAAGTACTGGAGTAGAAAAATAGTTTTACAGTTTTTGAGAACTTATAATTGTACCTATAAATCTATTAAGCTAAAAAACATTGTTAAAAACGGAAGGGTTTTGAAGATCCAACCGAAAATATCTAAAAAAAGGGTTATTTTTGAGAGATAAAAGTATCGAGACAAGACAAGATTGAAGAAAAACTGTTTAAGTTTCTTATTTCCAAGGGACAGATTATTAATCACTATGGATGTTGAGATCTAGGATCATTCACCTGACGAATTTTGCATGGGTGGGCTCTTAAGTCGTCAATTTTGTATGGAATTCCTGTACAGTTCTATCGAGTTGTTCCGCCCGAAACGCGATATACTTCCAAGCCTTTTAAAACGCACGTTATGACCTTTCATTGCATGTTTGAGACAAACATATAAACGGGTTTACTCACGTCGTAGGAGTCCAATATCGCTTGACGGTTTCGAATCGGTTCGCGATTCATCATCAGGTGGTTACTCTGGACGAGACCTTAGCAAATGACGTATCCCGCGCGGCGAACGATGATTCCTATGACACCTGTCATCTCAGTACATTTTATGACAAGCTGGGGAGCTTCTGCGCACACTGTGCGTACCACTGGACTGGCACTGTGCTTCTCCGCCGGCGAGTACGCCTGTCCAGTCTGGAATCGATCTGCGCATGCCAGCCTAATGACCGCCGCACTCAACGACACCTGCCGCGCCACCACCGGATGCCTCAAACCGACCCCGCTGAACAGGCTCTACCCGCTCGCGGGTGTCGCCCCTCCTGAAGTCCGGAGAGAGGTGGCATGCGCCATTGAAAAGCGAAAGCAGGAAAACGACCCGCGCCACCCGTTGCACAACCCGCCGCCTACCCGGCTCAAGAGCCGCAAGAGCCACACCGCCCCCCTGTTGGATGATCCCTCCAAGCGGCGCTGTTCGCTGTGGCAAAGCCGGTGTCCCCCGCCTGACGTGTATGTGCAAACTGCCGTAGAGTTACCGCCCGGGCGAAAAGAGCCGTGGCCTATATGGAGGGCTTTAAACAGGCTGAGATCCCAAGTGGGCCGCTGTAAGCAGAACATGGCAAGATGGGGACTACTCCACGATCGGACAACCCAGTGCGTCTGCAACACAGCGCCGCAAACGATGGCGCATCTGTTGGCGTGCCCCGCATGCCCGCATTCCTGCTCTGAGTACGACCTGAGAGATGCGACGACCAGAGCCATCAACACCGCTGCTCATTGGGCATCAAGTATTTGAAATGGAACGACACGTGAAGAAGAAGAAGTACATTTTATAACCTATAATCGGAAAAATGTACTGAGATGACAGGTGTCATTGGAATCATCATTCGCCGCGCGTGGTATAATGAAGTGTTGTGTGCAATCCGACAATTGACATTGTGTGTGATGATGAGAGCCGCCGCGTGGACAGGGCGAGTGCCCGAACTGCTCAGTTGGCCGCCGCCGCGACTGATCAGCTCTCCTGATGATGAATCGCGTACCGATTCGAAACATGGCGAGCGATATTCCACTTCTACGACGTGAGTACTAGTCCCATTTCCACCGAACAACTCGAACGAAGAACATCTTGACGGAGAAGTCTTTCGATTAAAAAAAACCAGCCAAGAGCATGTCAGGCCACGCTCAGTGTAGGGTTCCGTAGGTGCCCATCCTTCACAATAGACGAGCTTAAAACAGCGGGTTTAAGCCCGAGGTTTAAATTACGAGAAAGGTTTCAAGCTCTATAAAAAGGTCGTAAACGCCAAAGTAACTGTAATTAGTTATTACCTTCTGGAAGTTATCGATTATACGCGCCAGATTGAGCGACTTTATCAAAAAATTATGTTTGAAGACCCCTCTTATTTTTAAAAGACCTATTCAATGACACCCCACACACTAGTGTTGGAACGAAAAAAATAATCACCCCCCTTGAGGTGTACGGGAGTGACTAAAAGTTTTTTTTTAGTTTTTATTGTGGATACCGTTTTGTCGGCGTGATATACATGAAAATGAAAATGAAAATGTTTATTGGTTTACATAAATTTACATATTACAGGTTTACATACATACACATACTCATACCAAAATTCAGCTTTCTAGTACTAATGATCACGGAGCTAAGCCGCGGACGGACAGACAGACAGACAGACGGACATGGCGAAACTATAAGGGTTCCTAGTTGACTATGGAACCCTAAAAACCGACACTCAAATTGGTATATCCGTTTGGAAGCTACGATGCCACAGACAGACACACATGTTTGCACACATGCACACGCGTAACTTGTATCTCTCCCCAGTCTCTTCCACCACGTTTTCCAATGGTTTAATATAAAAAAAAAGTGGTGTGTTCTCACATTAAAAATTGTTTCATAAATTCACTCTAATATCACTAAGGCAAACGTTTTTGAGTATGTTTATGTGTATGTTTGTTATATTAGAAATTATCTAAACTAAGCTCATCCACTTACCTGCATTCACAATGGCATTGTGTCTAATACAATCCTATCTGTTTTTGTTCTCGTAACCGCCAACCAGTTACTTACAAAAAAAGGTTAGAACTACATTGTGTGGATATTGAATTTTCAACCTATTTCCTTGTTGAATAGGGATCATCCACATATTACGTCACACCGTAAGGGGGGGTCATACCAAACGTGACAGTACATGTTAAAGTTCAAAAAGTCGACATTTTGCGTGACGTAATATGTGGACGACCCCATAGGTTTAAAATGGTTGATGATGATTGTTCATAGTCCTTTTTCTAGAGATTACGTTCTTGTTGAGAGTCAGGCGGTTGTAAAATTTCAAAAAAGTTATGATCACCATTATTCTGTTAGTGTATTTTGTAGGAAAGAGAGTCAATAATCTATATTAACCTTCCAAGGTGGTTGCAATCTGCTTTTAATACGAGCTCGTTATCTTAATTTGTGGTTAACCACTCAATGGTACCTATTGAGTTCTTAAGTGGATGAGCTTAGTTTAGAAAATTTGTACTATACATCTTCGCGCTCAAACGGCTGGATCAATTTTGATAAAACTCGGTATGGATGTAGATGACATCCTGGATTAACACATAGTTACTTTTCATCTCAAGCGCGGGTAAAATTGCGGGGCGTAGCTCTATCATGCCTGTATTCCGTCGCCACTGTGTGACCAGCTTAAAATTAATCATAAACATCATCGTTTTATTTCAATGGTATTTATAATCTCAGCCGTTGCCCTTTCGTGTGCCCTTGGGAATATCTAGAGCGTAATAAAGTCAGAGACGTAAATAACCAAACGAAGTTTTTAAAGGTTTATTTTTGGATCAGAATTTAACGTGTTTCATGACATTTATCTCCGCTATCTATTTTAAGTCATGTCATACGTCACTATAACTACGGGTAAATGGTGAAGTCCAGAAAGGGCATATGTGCGGCGTATGATGGTTGCTTTTATAACGCGATCAATAAGTGACATAGCATCCATCACGTTTTGACAGATGCGAGTGTGAGTGACGGATGGTTTGTCACTTATTTATCACGTGATAAACGAAACCATCACAGGCCCCATCTACTTTAAGTCATCTCATACGTCACGGTAATTACATTAAGACTATAATAGACATGATGATAAGGACGACGTGAATGACGAATTGACGATAGATATGTGACGACCAACCGGTGCAGTGGTTAAGCAACTGCCATAATGAGCCGACGGTCCTGGGTTCGAATCCCGGCAAGGGCAAATATTTGTGTGATGAACTCAAATATTTGTGCCTGGCTCATGGATGTTATTTGTATTTAAGTATGTATTTATCCATATAAGTATGTTTATCGTCGTCTAGTGTCCATAACAAAAGCCTACTTAGAGCTTGCGGGTGGGACTAGATAGATTTGTGTGAGGTTGTCTGATATTTATTATGTTTATTTTATTACTTACTAGCTTTTGCGCGCGACTACATACGCGTGAAACTTGATAAAAGGGATTATTAAAAGCGCCTAAGCAAATGTAAGAGCAATTGTGCTTTTGGTCTAATAATTACATTTCCTACAGGGTCACCGCACCCCAACAGAAATGTTCACTCACTTTTCAATGTTTTTAGGTATAATTTCCAGGATGAAAACTGTCCTATGTCCTTCCTCGGATCTTAAACTATCTCTATGCCAAATTTCGTCGAAATCGATTCAGCGGTTTAAGCGTGAAGAGGTAACAGACAGACAGACACACTTTCGCATTTATAATATTAGTATGGATTAATTGAAGGAAAGAGGAAAAGAGTAACTTAAGGAAGGATATATATGGATTAGATAAAAAAAAACAATGCTTCATCACATCAAGAACTGAAAGAATGATCGGAATGTAGAAAAAGCTGGAAAATAAGAATAAATACGCCTAGAACGAGAATTTTCATACAACAGATTTGCGAAAGATGAAGCCACTTTTGGTTGTATGTGTGCGTGTCTACGAACCAATCATGTGAGAGACGTGTTGCTTGTGACATTGACGTTGTGACAGATAACGATTTGTATGGCGAATTGTACAGCGGGCGCTGTATTATTCTCCTAGCGGTTACTCTGTTTGTAGAACTACAATTCACACAAACCGTTTACGCAGTTGCTAGCGAGTACGGTAACTTTTAACCTGGTTACCAAGTTACCTTTACTGGGTTACCAAGAAATCGGGCCACTAGTACAAAAAAAAAGCTTAGTAGTTCTGTAGTTTTTAGTAGATTAGATTAGATTAGATTAGATTATTTATTTCACGATAAAAATTACATTACAAATTTGTTTACTGTCAAAATTATACGAATTAATATCATGATCGTGAAAAATAAGGCAAGATTAATAATAAGAGAAAATGTTTACAATGTCAAAATAAGTTTAAAATAAAAGGGGAAGTCAACAGGTAAATAAAATATAACTAAATGAATCTAGTATCTCCCAATAAGGATCGTCATCACAAACTTAACACAATATGAAATCAAATGAATAACACTAATAATAAAATAAAAATGGAACAAAAATTATTTACACAATGTCAAAATATACCTATCAGATTTCCAATAAGTACAAAAAATATATCAAATAAAAACACAAGAAAATAAAAATAATAATAAACAAAATGCGTTGTAAATATAATTTGCAAAAAGTATTGTAAATATAATTTTATGTGTGTCGGGGAATGGGTGGGAAGCCCTATCGGACATAGTTGTGGTCGAGGAGGTAGTTCGAGCAAGTTGAAACACTTAAGACACAATCAACTTGATTTATTGCTTAAACAACGAAATATAAATTAACAGTTTCTGGCACAGAGGTCTGTAAGCTAGCTAATCGAAGTCTCGAACAGAATAGTCTTTATTAAATTAAAACTAGATTGCTGAGTTACCTATTTATATTCACTGACTCTAATCAACTTGGTATAGCACAACGAAACGGGACAGTTCCAAGGCAGTAGTGCACTCGATGGTGACCCAACATGAAGTGTGTTGGGCGTTCGCTGAGTGAACCGCCAAGACTCTGTCTATAGTGCGCCAAAACAGGTTAAAGGGGGCGCTACTGTCGCCTTCCAATGGCGCGCAGGTTTCGTTGAGCTTCACCCATAACCGTCTCCGACATGTGTTTATTTTAAAATTAACTATTGATAGATAAAGAAAAAGTTAAGTAGGTTAACAATTGAGACATTGAACGTTATAACGTTTCTTTTTACCCAACTTAGAATTAGCAAATGTATCACTTCATCAATATGTTAAATCCTAAACTATCGTTTTATAATAATGTTAATTTCCTTGATAAACTATTTAAAAAATAACTGATTGATACGAATAAATTGTTTATTTGTAACTAATAGGTGTTTTAACTATATGCATTGATGATATACACATTCGCATCCCTTAACCGACACAGAACCTTGCCTGATAGTCTACCAATATAGAGAGAAAAAAAAAGACAGGAATAAGGAAATAAAAAGAAAGAAAGAAAGACCTACATTGATTCGGTACAATTATTCGAACTCAAAATCTCATCCAAAACTGATGCTGGACGGTACCGGGCCTTGGATCCTTTGGCCTGCCGCTGTCCACAGGACACAAGGCTTAATAAAAATTAGAAATTTGTATAATAATGATCAAGTACATGGTCGAAGCACTGATAAAATTCAATATCAAACTGATGTCAACAGTTACGATATAATAGACGTGTAACCTCATGGGCCACGCGTCTAGTAAGAGCATGAACGCTTTTGCCTGCGCACGCGCACCGGCGCACAGCTCGTAGTCCATCACCAACTCGTTCACCAGCTCCACAGTCTCGTCACGAGCCCGCAGGAGACTCTCACACACAAGCGAGAGCAGCATAACGAAGGACAACTTGAAACCGCAATACATTAGTGTCGCCATAAAAAATTCTTTCGAGTGTCCTCCATAACGAAAGTAGTATACCACCATCCATAACGTTCCGGTTATAACGATGAAGTTTGTTATCAAAGAAATCAATAAATGGAAGTTATAGACGCTATTTATCAAGCTGAAAGTTTCTCCGAGAACGTCAAAAATCTTCGAGAGTTCACGCAGTATCAGCAAATTTCTGGGAGCTCTCTTCGTGTTTGTATTCCAAAGGGAACCGATAATCTTCTGCGTGATTCGATAGTTTTTAATCAAATTTCTTAGGCTTTTGTTGAGCACAACAAGTCTGAATTTAAGCATGTATATCATTACACACACCAAAGTGATCTCGATGTCTGGTAAATAATATAAACCGCTGGTTATCACGAAATCAATGATGCTTAATGGAGTATGAATGTGGATGTTGAACCATATACTGAATAACAAATTGACGCAAATAACATAAGAAATGATACAGAATATGTAGATCCTTGACTTCTTGTAGAACTTGTCTCTCATGTTGAGCTGCAAGCTTGCGTCAATGTTCCCGAAACATTTGATGATTTGTACATTCACGGGACTTCTTAGAAGTGAATGGATTACCATACAACCGACGTAGTTGATTATATATGACACACAGTAACTAATTAACTCCACACTATCAACTGTGTTCATGAACTCACCCATAAATAAAAACCAAAAACAGTAAATATGTGCAATAAATACCACAACATAAAGAGACACCCTGATGATAGCATTGAGCTTTGTCTTATTGTCAGTTGGGAGTATTTGTTTTTCTTTGATCCTGTATCTAAATATTCCTAGCATTTCTTCAAGTACTAGAATTGGTCTCAAAGTGTATACTATGTTATACAATCCAGTGCCGTTAGTTGCCATATCATTTACTTGTATTTCCAATGCCGTTGAGTTGTTGTAATTTAGATAATGCTTGATTTTTTTAATAATGTTTGTGGCAAAGAGATCGCCTGATGGTGATGGATTACCGTCGACAGACACCTGCAACATCAGACTCACAAGTGCGTTGCCGGCCTTTCAGATTGGAGTTCAAGAGGGATCTCTTTTCTTGAAGGTTTGAAGGCTTTGGTCTGGGAATACCGCGAGCGTCAGATTAGCAGTGTAAGGTAGAAACTCCGGACGCACAGTTTTTTTTAATCAATTGAATCGGCGTGCGAACGTGTGTCGTCAAGAATTATTAAGTAAAATTTGTTTCCTTAAAATAACGTGCTCGCAGTAGCGTTCAATTACCTAGTGAAATGTGTAATGATACTAATGATGATGAAATGTTTCCATTATTAAATTGATAATGTATTGTGATACGTCCAACAATTATTTTGCGATTGACGAAAATAACTAATGAATAGGTTGTCAAATTATGTTTTGTGACATGATATGATATTTTTCCTAAATTTGAAGTGGATGCCTAAGGAATCGTCTTTGAGCGACGAACGATTTAATGACTTTTTTTATTAAACATTGTACTCACGAGAGTTTTACGAATACGACACAAGAACTGAACTGTATTCTTCCATGATTCGGTCTTCTGAATGAATGATTGTCCTGTCATCAATCAAAAAACAGGGGTAAATTTATGAAACATGTAATGTCTCATTTTTTTTAATGTGGATACACCATAATTTTTATTTAAACCATTGATGCAAAGATTTAAGGTACCATTCCGAGTTGGGCTGCAGACCGCAAACTGCAGCAGCAAACTGCAAGCGACACCACTTGTTTCTATGAATCTCTATGAAATGTATTCCGAGCGTGGCAGCACTGCGGCCAGCAGCGCCAGTGGTGACGTGTACCGCAGAGAGTTCACAGTTCACGTATAAAAAATGGCGACTTTTTCCGAAGACGATGAAGAGAAATTAATTAACTTTGTTGCTGGTCATCCAGTCCTTTACGATACATCGAAGGTACTGGAGTGACTGAGGCATGATTCTATGAATTGTGCAGCCGCGGCATGCCGCCGCGCTTGGAACGCGACCGCAGGCAGCACTGTGGTCGACCGCAGCCGCCAGCCGCAGTGTCGCCTGCGGTTGCGGTCTGCAGCCCATCGCGGAATGGTACCTTTATGCTTAAAGAAAAATTTAAAAAGGAGTAACTTGGTGGAAGAGACGAGAAGTACCTCTTGATTACCGGTCCAGCGCGTTAACCATTTCGCTACCCTTACTCCAAGTAACCTGACGAATTTTTCCTTATGCTTTGTGTGTACACGGGTACGGTACCGGGTTCGATTCCCGGTCTCTTTCACCAAGTCACTCCTTTTTCAATTTTTCTTTAAGCTTTGATCTTTGCATCAATGGTTTAAAAAGAGGGGTTTCATAAGTTTAACTTGTGTATCTGTTTATCTGTGAATCCGTGTGTCTGTCTGTGGCATCGTAGCTCCCACGGATGCACCAATTTAAATGCTGTTTTTTTATTATCGAAAGACTTGTCCGTCGAGATGGTTCTTAGCTATGTTTGGTGGAAATACGACCAGTAGTTTTCAAGATAATTCAGTTTTAATTGGAACAAGCGACCAGATCTCAGCCAATATTGAAGCTAAGAATTCCAAATTTTGCAGTTCTGTTCATTGAATGAGGGTCTCATGATGACCAACTACTTGTATCGGGGGTGTCTTAAATTTTTAATTTAGGTTATTTTCATTCGTGTCAGATTTTTCGACCGACTTTAAAAATAAGGATGTTCTCAAATAGTTGTAGGTTATATTTATATATATTGTTATTATGTCGTTTATTCATTTGATTTCTTAGATTAAACTTTTGACTTCGCACTAATATTATAAAGGCAAAAGTTTGTGAGTGTGTTTGTATGTTTGTTACTTCTTCAAGGTCAAACGGCAGAACCGATTTTGATACATTTTAGTTTGAAGATAGGTGACACCCTGGATTGGTCTGGGTTCAAATAAAGTTAAGCCCATCTCGCTTGCTAATGTAATCGCTAAAGTGCTTGATAGCTTGCTTAATGATCATCTCCGTAGTCACATAAAACTCCATGACGCGCAACTCGGATTTAGGGCAGGATTGTCTACAGAGAGTGCAATATTATGTCTTAAGCAAACTAACAGGTACTACCTACAAAGATAAGAGCACGCAAATATATGTGTGTTTCCTTGATTTGTCGAAGGCGTTCGACCGGGTGAACTATAATATGCTGTGGGATAAGCTGAGTAAGACATCGGTACCTGCTGAATGTATTTCCCTATTTAAATTTTGGTACTCCAATCAGACCAATCAGGTTAAGTGGGCGGGAGAATGGTCTTTTGAATACAGGCTTGAATGCGGTGCAAGGCAGGGAGGATTAACGTCTCATATCCTTTTTAGGGTTCCGTAGTTTAATTTGTATGTAAATGGGTTGATTGAGGAGCTTAGCAGCATTCATGTCGGATGCCATATTGAAGGGGCATGTGTCAATAACTAAGCTATGCTGATGATATGGTACTGCTGGGCCCCTCAATCAGCTCCATTAGGCGACTGATTGCAATATGTGAGAGTTATGCCGATCGACATGGTCTAAGGTATAATGCCAGTAAGAGCGAGATGGTCGTGTTTAAGGCCCGTAAATATAATTCACAAAACGTACCTGTGGTAATGTTGAGCAGCGTGGCTCTCAAAGTGGTTAATAAGTTCAAATATTTGAATCATATAGTCACGGATAACCTTGACGATGACCTTGATATAGAACGGGAAAGAAGGTCCTTCGGAGTGCGGGGCAACATGCTCATTCGTAGATTTGCACGGTGTACAAAGGATGTTAAGCTGACACTATTTAGGGCTTTTTGTAGGTACATCCTTCGACTCGTGCAGTCTATGGGTGAAACATACGAAGCGCATATATAATACGTTGCGTGTCCAGTACAACAACATATTCAGGATGTTGTTCAAGCTCCCTCGCCACTGTAGTGCATCCGGCATGTTTGAGGAGGCACAGACTGACGGCTTTCACGCTATTCGTCGAAAAAGAGTCGCCTCGATGCTAAGAAGCGTGAGGAATAGCAGGAACGGCATCCTGAGCATGCTGGCTGGACGTCTTGATTGCACTATGTTGATGTACTGGGTGGGCATTTGTACAGGGTGGTTAAATTAATTAATACTATTATTAAAAAACTGAGTAGTTTTGTAAGTCCTAGCATTTTTTATTTGTTACTAACGATATGGATCACTCTGAAATAAATGTTTCTTTTTTTAGTAACTTATAGGCTACTTATTATCCCGAAAAAATGTAGTACAAAGATTTGTAACATATAACCCTTTCTTCCTTACTCATAATTTTCTCAGAAAATTTTTTTAATCAATTAACTCGGCCGTGTGGCGTCAAGTACGTAAAATTTGTTTTCCTAAAACAACGTATTCATAGACACTTTCAATTACTTAGTGAACGTCTAATGATGATGAAAGTATACCATTATTAAGACGCCCTATTCCTTTTAAAATTTATTTTTTTCATATTACTTATGACATGACTAATATATCTAAATGGTAATTTCAACCAATTTTATGAAGTGAATAATACTTTTCCCCGAGTTCTAGGTAGTAACATAGCTATTTCAAGCTTTCATTGCGTGCAGTCGAAAATAAGTTGAAAAAACGAATATTCCGCGTGAATTTTGTTAATTTCGAGTAGTTTTTGAAACAAAAGTTATCAATGAAAAATGCAAACTGTGTTTCAAATATATACCAATGAATCCTAATAGCCCTGTTCTAGGTAGTAAAAATAATATATGTTAAGAAACATGTTTGATCATAGAGAAAAATGTCTAAAACAATCAGTATTATAGAAGGAATAAGGCTTCTTAATCTATTAGGGCAGTTTTTTTAATCGAAATTATTGTAATCTTATGAGAACTTTCGTGAGACGTATTTAATTATACTTAGTATTAAGCGGTAACATGTCGGGCGGTGCCTGACAATTTCACGTGAATGTAAACTTCTTAATACAATAACGAAATTATTATCCTTCGAGATGGTTCTTAGCTATATGTTTGGTGGAAGTAGAAAGTAGTTTCTAAGATATTCAGCTTTAATTGGAACAAGTGATAAGATCGCATCGCAGCCAATATTGAAGCTAAGAATTCCAAATTTCGTAGTTATGTTCAGTTTTAGTACCATTTTCTATATCACTCATTGAATGAGGGTCTCATGATGACCAGCTAGTTGTGTCGGGGATGTTTAATTTACATCATTTTTATTCTTTTTAATTTTTTCGACTCTTAAAAAAGTGGATGTTCTCAATTTCTTGTAGGTTCTATTTTACCCGCCCGGCTTCGCATGCTGAGAAATTAGTTATGCATGTATTAAACAAGCTTTCTCTTAAATTACTCTATCTATAAAAAAAACGCATCATAAGACGATGTAAGCATACATCCT
Source organism: Apotomis turbidana (assembly GCA_905147355.2). Classification (NCBI taxonomy): domain Eukaryota; kingdom Metazoa; phylum Arthropoda; class Insecta; order Lepidoptera; family Tortricidae; genus Apotomis; species Apotomis turbidana. Next base: position 8,734,130 of record LR990307.1, read on the forward strand.
TTGTGGTGACTGTTGACATTTAATTTGTATAATTAAGTGAATTTATTGACATATTTATTCGACATTATTTAAATTGTTATATTATTAGAATTTTTTTGACATTGTTTTTTCTTAATTATCTGATGAATTATGTATGACTCGCTGAATTTGTTTAATTTGTTTATTATGTTGACGATCACCGTGTAGATTCGTGTAAATTGACTATGTGTAATTTATAATGTATCCCTATATGTGTGAAATGAATATAATCTAATCTAATAATCATAGGGACAGACAGACAGCAATAATGTTGTTTATTCATTTGATTTCTTACATTACATTTTTGATATCACACTAATATTATAAAGGCGAAAGTGTGTGTGTTTGTGTGTTTGTATGTTTTTTACTTCTTCACGCTCAAACGGCTAATAACAATAAAAATAGACCTAAGTAGAACACATTGGGAACATCCTCCTTTTTTATGTCAGTCGATTTTTTTTACAAAAATGAAAATAACCTAAATTTAAAATCTAAAACACCCCGACACAACTAGCTGGTCATCATGAGACCCTCATTCAATGAGTGATATAGAAAATGCTACTAAAACTGAACATAACTACGAAATTTGGAATTCTTAGCTTCAATGTTGGCTGAGATCTTGTCACTTGCTCTAATTAAAGCTGTATATCTTGGAAACTACTGGTCCTATTTCCACCAAACATAGCTAAGAACCATTTGGAAGGACAATTAATTTCGATAAAAAAAACTGAACTTAATGGATTAGCAATATAATAATGGAAAACTTTCATTATCATTAGACATTCACTAAGTAATTGAAAGCGTTTGGGAACACGTTATTTTACGGGAACAAATTTTATACAATAATTCTTGACGACATACAGCCGAGTAAATTGATAAAAAAAAACTGTTCGTTCAGAGAATTTCTACCTAACACTGCTAATGTGTGGAATGAACTGTCGCTAGCGGTATTACCGGCCCGAACGATCTTCAAACCTTCAAGAAAAGAACGTTCTCCCATCGTAAAGGCAGCCAACGCACTTGTGACTCCTTTGGTGTTGCAGGTGTCTATGGGTGATGGTAATCGATTTCCATCAGGCGATCCCTTTGCCTCAACATTACAAAAAAATCAAGCGTAATTTAAATTACAACAACTCAACGGCATCAAAAATACAAGTAAATGATATGGCAACTAAGGGCACTGGATTGGACAACATAATATACACTTTGAGACCAATTCTAGTACTGGAAGAAATACTAGGGATATTCAGATACACGATCAAAGAAAAAGAAATACTCCCAACTGACAATAAGACGAAGCTGAATGCAATCATCAGGGTGTCTCTTTATGTTGTGGTTTGTATTGCAGATGTTTACTTTTTTTTTTTTTACTTGCGGATGAGGAATTGAACACAGTTGATAGTGTGGAGTTAATTAGTTACTGTGTGTCATATATAATCAACTACGTCGGTTGCATGGTGATCCATTCACTTCTAAGAAGTCCCATGAATGTACAAATCATCAAATGTTTCGCGAACATTGACGCAAGCTTGCAGCTCAACATGAGATACAACTTCTACAAGAAGTCAAGGATCTACATATTCTGTATCACTTCTTCTGTTATTTGCATCGATGTGTTCTTCAGTATATGGTACGACGTGTACACCGCAACAAGCATCATTGATTTCGTGATAACCAGCGGTTTATATTATTTACCAGACGTCGAGATCACTTTGGTGTGCATAATGATATACATGCTTAAATTCAGACTTGTAGTGCTCAACAAAACTCTAAGAACTTTGATTAAGAACGATAGAATCACGCAGAACATTATCGGTTCCATTTGGAATACAAACACGAAAAGAGCTCCCAGAATTTTGCAAAAACTGCGTGAACTCTCGAGGACTTATGACGTTCTCGGAGAAGCTTGCAGCTTGATCAATCGCATCTATAACTTCCATTTATTGACTTCATTGATAACAAACTTCGGCGTTATAATCGGAACGTTATGGATGATGGTATACTACTTTAGAGATGGAGTACACTATGAAGAATTTTATGTGTCGACACTAATTTACTGCGGTTTAAAGTTGTGCTTCGTTATGCTGCTCTCGCTTGTGTGTGAGAGTCTCCTGCGGGCTCGTGACGAGACTGTGGAGCTGGTGAACGAGTTAGTGATGGACTACGAGCTGTGTGCCGGTGCGCGTGCGCAGGCAAAAGCATTCATGCGCTTGCTAGACGCGTGGCCCCTGAGGGTACACGTTTATGACATCTTAACTGTTGACATTACTTTGATGTTGAAATTCATCAGTGCTTCGACCACATACCTGATCATTATTATACAAATTTCTCATTTTTATTAACCCTTGTGTCCTGTCCTTGGGCCAACGGATAAAAGGTTAGGTACCGTCCTAACATCAGAGTTGGATGATATTTTAAGTTTGTTTATTTCTTTCTTTCTCTATTTTTTATATGAACACTATTGTGCTCGAATTAATGCATTTCCTTCTTTTTTTTCTCTTTCTGTCTTTCCTTTCAGTTCCTTCATTTGTACGGGTGGTTAAATTAATTAATACTATTATTAAACAACTAAGTAGTTTTGTAAGTCCTAGCATTTATTTTATTTTTTATTTGTTACTAACACGATATGCATCTCTGAAATAAATGTTTTTTTTATTACTTGTTATCTACTTATCATCCCGAAAAAATGTAGTAAATAGGTTGCTAGCAAACGTTTCCTGCCTTACTCATAATTTTCTCAGAAACGACACCAGAGAGCGTATAAGTAGCAAACCGCAACTATGTGGTATATTTATAAGCAATCTCCATTTACTCGTAACGGGTAAACAGAAGTGATTTAGCGAAACCACAGACCCAGTTTTATCACTATCTATACCCTTACGATGAGAACGTGAATACTCGCTAGCGAAAGCGTAAAAGATTTGTATCGAGAATAGTACAGCGCCCTTAACGATTACTTTGTAGAACTACAAGTCTCCATACAAATCCTTTACGCAGTCGCTAGCGAGTTCTGTCACTGTTAACTCATGCTAAGGGCACACGCACAGGCCTCTACTATGAGTTTACTTTCAGATATCGCTATAAAGCTACCGTAAGGTCGGGGTACTTTGACGCTACAAGGATACTTTGTCTATCCATAAAATGCATGAATTTTATCGAGTCCATAAGTTAGAAAAAAATCTGACCAAGTGCTAGTTGACTCGCGCACCGAGGGTTCTGTAGAATAAAGATTGTTTATTTACGAGAAAACATTAAAAAAAAAAAACAAATAAACTCATACTAAAAGGTGGCTAAAACTATTACAAAGTATTATAAAAACAAGGTCCTTTTGGCAGCGTGCCCATCACACAGGCAGCATTCCCGCGCTGTATTGCGATGGCAATTCTTTGCGCGAGAAAGCTGCCTGCGCGAGGTTCACGCGTTGCCTCTCTTAGGCGTTTGCTTAGCGCCTTGTAGAGCCCACGCGCAGCCCTACCCCACGGACCTAGTGTCTCGACGCCAAATGAGATAAACTCTTACTGGGCGCCGAGACACTTATACTTATTGCATTTAAAATTCTCCCGGGCGTCATCCGCCGCTCCGGCCGCTTTGATAGTTGCTGAGAGGTAGGACGCCGCCAGCGTATCTGCGCAGGTGGCATCCCACACCAGCGCGCGGCCTATTTTCCACGGGATCAACGACATCCTGTCAGGGCGCTTGCCATCGTCCCGCACGATCTGGGGCTCCAGTGCTGCGGGAACGTTGGCGCTGACGAGCGCTCTTCTGAGGATGTAGTTGAGCGCAGCATGACGGGAGAGACGGCCGGCGCCCGAGGAGCAGGAGAGTCCGTGGTGGCCAAGTCGATCTACTGGGGCCCCACAAGTGGCGCAGCTGTGTTCTACACACACATCAGCCCCAACCCGGAGACCGACAGCAATGCGAAGCGTGCAGGGGTCAATGAATGTGCCAGTGGTGGGTGAAGGGTAGGCATGGAGATTGGAGCCATTGTCCGGCCTCAGGTCTTGACACTGCGTGTAGTCGTGCCCGGTCTTTTCCTGAAGATGCGGCAATTAATGAATTGGTGGTGGTGACGGAGGCTATGGTGTCCCAGGCCCTTTGACTCTTCGGTTTAGAAGGTAAATTTGGGTTCGGTCCAGCTTCCGTAGAATGGTAGATTAGACAAATCAAGTCATGGTTTTCAATGGGTGGACAAAGTAACCTTGTAAGGTCAAAGTACCCCGCGACCCACAGACAACCCCCACTAGACGAAGCATTTAAGGCGACCCGCGCGCACCAACGATATGGTACGGCAGAACATTAAAGTATCACGGCGGCCACCGTTTAGTTGCGTCCATGTTTATGAGGTCTCTCTACACCACTAACACTACAATTTACCATGTTATTTATTTAATTTCTTTTTCGTTGACGCACGCATGGATCATAAACAAGGACGCAACTAAACGGTGGCCGTCGTGTTGATACTTTAATGTTCTGCCGTACCATATCGTTGGTGCGCGCGGGTTGCCTTACATGCTCCGTCTAGTGGGGGTTGTCTGTGACCCCGACGTTATGGTAGGCGACGGTAACAATGTAACACCCAAAACTAATTCATTTTTAGGGTGCCGTACCTCAAAAGCAAAAAATTCAACCATAGGATCACTTTGTTGTCCGTCCGTCCATCTGTCTGTCTATCTGTTAGGGTCCTTTATCTCGGGAGCGCGTGAAGGTATCGAGTGTCCCTAAAAAAAGATGAAGTTTAAATTAATCGAAATACACAAAAAACATAAGTTTACACGCAGAATCTGCAAGCAAACTTACAGCATATTGAAACAGAACTGGTAATTACTTGCAATAATGATGTAATTTTATAAGGTAAGCAATACTATAGTGTATTCTCGTAATAAGTAGGTATACATTACGAGCGTAAATAAACAGTATACGTCATTATGCCTATTTTGTTATGCAAACAAATACATTATGTTATGTAATACTTTAACTATGCCATTATAATGAATATGTAACTATACTATTGTAAAATTGTATTGAAAATTAGTTTTCTATAGTACTTGAGGAAGAATCTTAACGATATGCATAATCCAAACGGATGACGTATATCGACATGTCTTTGTCGGCTCATGATGGATGGATTTTAACCAATAATAGCGACCCGCCCCGGCTTCGCACGGGTGCAACGCTGATAAACAGGCATCGGATATTCAGATGCATTTAGCTGGAGTTGTATGGAGATGGACTCGAATTAATTTAATGAATCCTAGGATTTCTACATTAACTAATTAGGCTAACATTAAAACATACTATTAAGTTATAAATTGAACTAATTGAAGGTAATTTAAAGGTATAGATCTACTAAATGGGTCATAGTCAGATTTAGGTTCGCGTCTTTCCGGTGGACATTTGCGAAATTAAGGATTCCAGGGCCTAATTTTCTGATTAAATGCCTGTGAGAAGAAAGAAGGTCCCCTCTTCTATAATCCGATGTAATAGCAACACAAGCTCTTAAATTTTGATCTCCGAAGGGACAAATTTTGTTTTTTGAACTGACAATGACCCAAATATTATTTAATCAACTTCCGTTACGTAATATTTTTATTTTGGGTCCGCCTCCATACAACTCAACATCGACACCGACGCCGAAGTGTAGGTATAAATGCATCTGAATATCCGATGCCTGCTGATAGATTATGCATGTTTTATACATATAAACCTTCCTCTTGAATCCCTTTATCTACGAGGGCTGATTGAAAAGTTCGCGGCCTGACCTTTAAAAAAAAACTTTTTAATTTTTTTCTGCCGCCATTTTGAACTGTCATTATTCAGTTGTCATCCCGCGCAATTACAATTGTAAGACAATATTTAAAATAAATTTTACGTCTGATTTAAAAGTACAAGTCAACAGATTTTTCAAAATGGACAATTTGGAGCAACGTGCTATAATTAAATATTTTCATAGAAAAGGATTGACACCGAAACAAATTTTTGAAGATATGCAGTGTACATTGGGGCAATCCTGTCCATCATATACGACGGTAAAAAAGTGGGCAGCTGAATTCAAGTGAGGTCGAGTCAGTATCGCAGACGACCCTCGCCCCGGGAGACCAACCACAGCGACCAATCCACATAATGTGGCAATTATATGCCAGATGATAATGAAAGACCGACGATTAAAAGTACGAGAAATAGCTGATATCGTAGGCATCTCCTATGAAAGAACTCAAAACATTATAATCAATGAATTAGGATTTTCAAAGGTGTCGGCCAGATGGGTTCCGAAGCTCCTTTCAGTGGAACAAAAAATCACTCGTCTAACAATTTCACGCGACTGTCTCGACCTGTATGAAGCTGACCCTCAAGACTTTTTGGACAGATAATACTATGGATGAGACATGGGTCCACCACTACACGCCCGAGACTAAACAGCAATCAGAGCAGTGGGTTCGTGCTGGATCTCCGCCTCACAAAAAGGCGAAGGCCATTTTCTCGGCGATTAAAGCCATGGCATCAGTCTTCTGGAACGCAAAGGGAGTAATAATGGTTGACTATCTCCACAAAGGTACCACTATTAACTCTGATTACTATTGCGACCTTTCACGCGGATTACGAGAGGATTTGAAAGTAAAAAGACCTGGATTGTTAAAAAAAAGTTCTCTCACCAGGACAATGCACGTGTGCACACGTCAATAAAATCGATGGCAGAAATTCACAACTGTGGGTTTGAATTATTGCCCCACCCGCCCTATACGCCTGATTTGGCACCATCGGACTTCCATCTATTTCCAAACTTAAAAAAACACATGGGCGGTAAGAATTTTTTTACCAACGACGAGGTCCAAGCTGAAGTGGACACCTATTTTGAAGGCCTGGAGGAAAGTTTTTTCAAAAGTGGTGTAATGGCTTTGGAATCCAGATGGAATAAGTGCAAAGAACTCGACGGGGACTACGTAGAGAAATAAAAATATTGAATAAATTTTTTGGATTTGATTTCATAGTTAGGCCGTGAAATTTCCAATCACCCCTCGTATTAAAAAAAATGCATCAAAATCCGTTACGTAGTTTTAAAGATCTAAGCATACATAGGGACAGCCAGACAGCAGGAAGCGACTTTATTTTATACTGTGTAGTGATTGGTACAGAGGTGGCTGGACATCCAAAGATGGTTATAGGATATTTTCCGCTTCTTTTTCGCGTTTTTTTGTTTAAATGTGATTAGGTGTGTATTCTAATGGAGCTAGACGATCGAATGGTCCGGCGGACCGAGAGGGACGCTGCTATCTGTTAGAATAAGATAGTATACAATCAATAGTTGCCACGTATCTTTTGCAATTTGAGCTATTTTTATTATTATTTATTGGCATGTATTTAACGCGGCGACAAATTAATCAGTTTTAGGGATTTATAAAAAATGAAAGGGGATAGCAAAAATAATAAGTTGGCGACTAATTGCGGAGACTATTAAAGTAAAAAGTAGCAGCTAAGTAATCAATTTTCGGCTTTGTTCAATATAAACTAGCATCGAGTTATTGTTTTGGCGACTGAATTTAACTAATTAAGCGGAAACGTGACAGCGGATAAAAAGTTGAAAATGGCCTACTCGAATTGTTCAATGGAGATTACATATAAAATAAATCAAGGTCATAAAAAAAAATACTTTGTGCGACAATTTCAGAGCTTTAATCAAAGTTGAAAATTCCATGTATAAATAATAATTTTGGGTGTGATGTCATATTGACACCTATTTTTTATGATTCTATCATATAGAATACGTTAAAATAAACGTGTTTTGTATGGACAACTTTTTTCTAAACTTAATAATTACCGAGATATGGACTCCTAAAACCGACAATATTTTTTTGGATATTGTGTCAGACTCTGCCTCAGCTCCGGCGCTGCGGGAAGTGCAGCCCTTCCGCCCTTGCGTGGCAAAGCACGGTCGCCCGTACTCCGTTCCGCACGGCTCCCGAGCTTTGTCACGGCGGGCGAGGGCTGCTCTCCCTCCGCGCCTCCGGCTTTTTATATACACTCTAGGGGTAGGGCAGACAAGACCACGTGGAATCGGGGTTGACAGCTTCGGTTCTGAGGCAAGTCTTATGATAATGCAATGCTTATTTTAGCGTAGCGTGTTTTAGCTAGATTCGGACTAAAATAAGCGTGTTTTGTATGGGCAAAACATTTTTACCTAAAAACGCTTATCGCCGTTTTCATTAAATTATGGTTACGAAAACTAAAAAAATAACTCCCCATTACTTTTATATAGTACCCATTTTAATATTTAAGCTGCCAGCAAATCAAAGCCCAAAATGCTTTTTTAGATGGAGACCTGTAGTTGCCACTAATATAAAGTTTGTTATCCTTCTGCTAATATTAGTCGCCAAGTCATTATTTATAGTACCTCACCTATGATTTCAGTAATCTTGTTTATTATTTCTGCTACCTTAAAGTAGCTGCCATTATTTGAATTTTAAAATATCCTTAGTTTAAAGCTCATTTAATATAAATGATTGCCAAAATATTTAATCGCTGACAAGTTATTATTTTAGTTGCAAATAGTTTGCTGCTCTTTAATTTTTCTGTAGCCGCGAAAATAATAAGCCTTATTTATTTATTAGAAACTTTAAAATTTCCTTAAATCTAAATACATTGTCCCACAAAACCAGTGGCTGGTTTGAGTGTGGGATGTCTGTTAGGAATCTCTATTTTAGGTACAAAGCATGTATGACGGTAGTAGTGTGAAAAAGTGTTTTTTTTTTTTTAACATTGTTTTGGTATGGAAACCCATAATGTATCAAATAGTTTTGTTTTATAAACAATCGTTTCATCGAATTTTCATTTCATCCAAAGCACTTATTCCTGAAACCATAAATCATTTTTGAATGTTATAACACTAACCTAACCTGTTTTTTCGGCAACTTTTTGACCTCCCACCTCCCCCCTCCCCCAAGGTGATATTTGGCGAGCTTCTTTATTAAACGTGTCTCCTGATACCCCTCTCCCCCAACGTGATCTGTCGTAATTTTTTTGCGACTCCTACCGAACCTCGCGTGATTTGTCCACAAGCACCGAGGAAAAAAATGACTATTAAATTAAAATTCTATTAAGATCCGATATCGGTTACTCAGGTTCTTCTTCGAATCTTTTAACTCCTGTTTTGATAGTATATGGAAACCCATAATGAATCAAATCATTAGCTCTGACCTCCAGTGGGCACGACGATATGACGTCAAACGCCCACATTGCGGGTATTTCCACAGACGTTCAACTATAAATCTATACCATTACTGAGACATTTAGACGCTTTCCGAGAAAAAGTGCTCGAATTATCAAAAAATACCCAAGTTAATGATGGTATTTAACGGAAGCGACTGATGAAGAGCTCTATACGAGTTCGAAACAAGTCGGGCCGTTCCTGACAATTTCACGTGAGTGTAAACCGCTTATTATAATAATTAAATATGTCTCACGAAAGTTTTAATAAGTAACATTAATACTCATCATGGCGGGACGACTTGGACACGTTCCTCAACGGCTGGCCGGAGGAAGCTTCTGATCGGGAGTCGTGGAAATCAAGAGGAGAGGCCTTTGCCCAGCAGTGGGACACTCAAATAGGCTACTAAAAAAAAAATACTCATTTATGGAAACTGATTTCTCCAGGCTGCAATCACTAGATACTGACTTGAATCGATACATACGTCTCCGACTAATCAAGAAACTGAGAATCCCCTCCTTCCTGAAGTCGGTTTAAAATCATGTTTAATGAATTACTCAAATGATACTTCATTAATAATTAGACAAAAACACAGTTATATAATAACCTAAGAAAAACTAAGGAGATAAACTGAACACTTCGTAACAACAAAATTTGGAATTCCTAGAATCAATATTGGCTTAGAGCTAGTCTCTTGTTCCACGAAAAACTGAATATCTTAGAGATAAGAGCTCCGATTTTCATCAAACAAAGCTAAGAACCATCTCGACAAACCAGGCTTTCTATTAAAAAAACCCGCATTCAAATCGGTTCACCCGTATGGGCGCCACAGACAGACACACAGACACAGAGATACACAGATACACATGTTAAACACCCATCTTTTTCGTCGGGGTTTAAAAAAAACTATTTTACAAAGGAAAAGTCTGTGGAACTACCAACAGATGATTGTTATATGTTAATTATATATTTATAAGTCGGTGATATATTTCCTGTATAATGAAAACGAGTGAGTACAAGTATACACACTTCTAGGAGAGTGTGCGTAGGCGCATCAAGAAGCAGGCGTGTCGTTCGTTCTTCCGTATATTAAAATCAAAAAGTGTGTTATTAGTAAACATTGCGATAGAAAGGTGTTAGAATTTCAATCTAGAACTATAGTCGGACAAAAATCGGCAAAAAAATCTAAGTGAATGCTGTGATTAATGGTTTTATAGTGCAAAAACATTCGAGGATTTACGTTGAACTCGTTCGAACCTTAGTACGCACACATTCTTAAGCTGCATGTGCATACACAGTGAGTACGCAAACCGGCGAGCCAATAACAGAAGAGGTCAACGCATCACTGGTCACCGAGTACTTACGAACTTTTACGAATCATACAGGAACTTTACAACTAATACTTAATTTCGTCCGCTACCGCATAATCACCGCTGGCTCTGAAGTTAAGAGCATTCGATTATTACTTAGTACCAAGCAAGATCCCATAGTTCGAGTCCCAGGTGTCTTCATCTTTTTGCATTTTTTTTTTTTTTTCTCTTTTTTTACTTGTGAGAAAAAGTTATATTAACAACGCAGATATGAAGTTGTCGTGCGTTCTATGTAAAAGTGATATATCAAAAACAACAGCTCAGTTAAAATGTTTTGATTGTGGAAAACATTTCGACATAAAATGCGCTAAAATCAGCTCAAGAAGATTCGATACATGGACCATTGAAAAAAAAACTTCATGGAAATGCCTATCCTGCAAAACTAACTCTCTAAAGGCTTTGCCGGGTAGCTCTAAGGAACAAAATTCTAAAAAGATTGAAAACAGAGATGTTGTAAATGTGAATCCAGCGCGCCCGAAACTGAAACTGAATAGACAACAGCACGTCTTAGAAACTCCTGTTTCGGACAGTGAATATGAAGCTAGAGCAATGACGTCGCTATCGCTTCTCGACGAGACTTCGAGAAGCCTACCTAATGTCTCAACAGCTGAAAATCAGCAGGTGTCAGACTTACATACTGAAATTGACATCCTCGCTTCCCAGCTTGCTAGTGCACATAGCGAAATAGACCGCTTAAATATAGAGATATCGTCATTAAACAATCAAATGGATGAAAAACAGAAAAAACTAAATATGTACAAAACGCTTCTTATGGGAAATAGTCCTTCCAATAAAAAAACTCCATTAAAAATAAAGTGTTCAGTTAAAGAATGCTCTACACAGACAGATACTCTAGGATCGAAAGCGAGTGAGCAGTGCTCAACTTCAACTGAGTCGTGTTCTAGTGTAACGATTCAAGACAGTAAAACTAGCAGGATACATTTAAAACAAATATCTAAAGTAACGAGTAATAAGATTTGTTTAATTAGCAGCAATAAAGAGATAAAAATGTTACAAATAGCGCAAAGGACATTCGCTAGTGAGACACAAATATGCCACTACTTACTCCCATCCCGAGGCATGAAGGATTTATTCAAGAATATTCATGAGAAAACGCGAGGACTTACTACCAGTGATTACTGCATAGTTTTTATAGGAGAGGAAGATTTCACAACAACAAACAATTACTTCGATCTAATCTACTTTCTTAGAGAGACTTTGCAAGCCGTTCAACACACAAACATTGTAATATGTTTACCAACTTACAAAATAAACGAATTCAGCAACATGTATAATGGACGAGTAGAAACATTTTGCAATTTACTCCATTTGGATATAGAAACATACAAATATGCATATTTGTTTGATTCTAATATGTCACTGACCTATGATTATGATATGTACTCTCCGAATAAAGGGACAGTCAATAACCGCGGCATGCAAAGCATCTTCACAACTCTGGAAGAGGCCATCAGGCGTATCGACGAACAAAATAGTGTGACGGCTATGACTGAAACTGATTCATCAAAGTTTTTTCGTGAACATCCGGAATAGTAGTGCTCTACCAACATCAATTAAATGTAACAAAGAAAACCAGTTGGTAATTTTTCATCAAAATATAACAGGGGTATTAAATAAACAAGTAGACTTCTTGTGTGTTTTGGAAGAATTTATGAAAGGAGGGACCTGTTTAAATGTTTTGTGCCTCAGTGAAACTTTCATGCAAGACGGAACAGAAACTAACTTAAAAATTAATAACTACTCTTTAGCCGCAACTTTTTCAAGAAAGCTTAAAAAAAGAGGGGGTGTCGCCATTCTCACTAGGAAAAATATTGATTACAAGCCCCTGACTAACCTTCGGAAGCATTGTGTGGAATATGCTTTTGAATGTTGCGGTATAGAGCTTTTAAATCATGGTATATTTGTATTGTGCATCTACAGAACTCCGGCGTCGAGTTTAGATATTTTTTTACAAAAATTAAACGATATGTTATGTGAATTAACTAAAAACGAAAAGAAAAAGATTATTTTATGTGGTGATATTAATATCGATTTGATCAAAAACACAAAGGAGGCAGTTAAATTAAAACAAACTCTAGAAAACTTCCATTTAAAAACTAAAATCAAAAATCCAACCCGAATTACTGCATTGTCCAAAACTTGTATAGATCAAGTTGCTAGTAATATAACCAAGGGCACTGCGTATATACACGACTTGGGGCTCTCTGATCATACGGCACAGAGTTATCATGTATCACTATTAGAGGAAAAAGAAAAGCCTCAAACTGTAACATGGTGGTACCGGTATAAGAGGGATTTCTCAAGGGAGAACCAAGCTAAATTCCTGAATTACTTATCGTGTCTTTCCTTTTCCGAAGTCTTAGAAGAAAGTGATGCAGAAGTAGCTTTTAATAAATTTCATGAACTCTACCATTTATTTTATGTATTATGCTTTCCCATAATTAGAGTCAAAGTCAAGAACACATCACATAAATGTATATGGTTAACAAGAGGTTTGCGGAAATGTTGCCGCAAGAAAAGGAACTTGTACAAACAAAGTCGTTCTAAAAAAAGTCCCAGTGATTCAGACATGTATCGTAATTATGCTACTATTCTTAAAAAGTGTTTAAATTATACACAAAAAACCAGAAATACATCATACATAAACAAATCTAACAACAAATGTAAAGCATCTTGGAATGTTATAAAGAAATATACAACTTCTGATGAACATCAACAACAAATTCAGAAAATTCTTCATAAAGATAAATTATGCAATGATCCTCAAACTATAGCGGAAGTTTTTAACGATTTTTTTATTAATGTAGTCAAGAATAACTGCTCTATTGATCTGGGCTTATCGGGAATAAGTGACTCTGTACCACAGTTTGAGCAAACCATTTTTCTTAGGCCTGTAAGTGTCTCAGAACTGAGGAAGGTGGTTAACTCCTTAAGTAACTCTAAAGCTGTTGGTTACGATGATATTAATACCGACATCATTAAAATGAGTATTCATGTGATAGCTGAAGCCTTAAGCCATGCAATAAATCTTTCTTTGACACAAGGCTGTTTTCCAAATAAGTTAAAGAAATCAGTCGTAAAACCCTTATTCAAGAAGGGAAACAAACAACTTTTAGATAATTACAGACCCATCACATTAATACCCATTTTTTCCAAAATTTATGAGAAATTAGTATACGCTAGAATTAGTAACTTTATCGAAAAAAACCGTTTGCTTAAAGACGAACAAAATGGATTTCGTAAACATAGAAACACATCGCTTACTATATTTCAATTAATAAAAACTGTTACTGAGTGCTTAAATGATAAAATTCCCGTATGTGTTCTGTTCATGGATATGAGCAAGGCCTTCGATTTTGTTTGTCACAAGCGATTGCTTGAAAAGATGTACCGATACGGCATTCGTGGTTCAGCACATGACTGGCTAAAGTCATATTTGTCGAATAGGGAACAATGTGTAGAAGTGTCCCAATATTGCCCTGGAGACAACTGCATTAACAAATATAAATCTAACTACATATATAATGAATATGGCGTGCCACAGGGCAGTATACTGGGACCATTATTGTTTCTTCTATACATTAACGATTTGCCGAATAATATAACCCAAAATTGTTATCTTTTTGCTGATGACACTACGATTGTCGTTAAAGGTGATAATCCAGAAACATTCGAGTCACAGATCAACGAAACTCTGTCTAAAACTATACAGTGGCTAGAAGTAAATAATCTTAAAGCTAACCTTGATAAAACAAAGATAATGCAATTCCACACTAATAAAAAAAAACCTGAAAATCTGCACGTTAATTATAAAGGTCACAAAATTGTTGAAGTAAATAACATAAAATTTTTAGGAATCATTCTCGATCGATTTTGCAGCTGGCGTGATCATGTAAGAGATCTTTGTTCTAGAGTCAATCGTTTTGTCTTCGCACTAAGAAGAATAAGTCTAGTCGTTTCTAAAGAAGCAGCGCTAATTTCATACTATGGATATATACACTCAATACTACAGTACGGAATAACGATGTGGGGCAGATCTTCCGATATTGACAGTGTATTTATAATGCAGAAGAAGTGTATACGAGCTATATTTAAACTCAAAACTGTAGAATCATGCAGACCTTACTTTAAACTTCATGGAATACTCTCTCTTCCGTGTATTTACATTTTCAATGCATGTCTATTTGTGTTTCAACATGGCCATATGTTTCAACAAGTTAAAGATGTATATAAAAATCCCACACGATCACAATATCGTAATAAACTGTATGTTCCTTCAACTAAATTATCACTTGTTGCAAAGAACTCCTACATTATGTGCATTAAATTGTTCAACAGACTCCCAGACACCATTAAGGACTTACCATTTGTAATGTTTAAAAAGTCTCTTAAAAAGTGGCTCACTGACATGTGTTTTTATAGCATTCAGGAGTACCTAGATTATAAGTAAATAGATCTAAGATTATTGTTTGCATGCCGTGATTCGGTGGATTTTAGTGATACCCTAATGTACGTGTTTCATTAATATCTTAATGTACCTAAAATCACGCAAAATAAAAGTTCATTTCATTTCATTTCATTTCATAGATATTAATACGTTCGACTAAACTGATAAACTGACTATAATAAATAAATATAAATAAAGATTCAGGGATTACACAAATCGACCTAGTCCCAAACTAAGCAAAACTTTTACTATGGGTACTAGACGACGATAGATATAATATAGAAACACATATACTTATAGATAACATCCATGACCGAAGCACAAATATTCGAGTTCATCACACAAATATTTGCCCTGGCCGGGATTCAAACCCAGGGCCGCCGGCTCAGTAGGTAAGTGCTTGAAAACTGAGCCAACCGCGTCACTGGTAACTATGAGGTCAGAGTTCGTTAGTTATAAAAACGTTTTTATAACGGACTTTGTCCAAATACTTCGGACTTTGGCCATCGACAGAGTTTTTATAACAATTTGATTGACTGAGCGAGCGAAGAATATGTGCTTTCAAAGGTACCCAAACTTTGTTTTTTTTTTTATATACAAAAGTTTTTTTTTTTAATTTATCCATTGATATACAATGTTTCGTAAATTGAATGTTGAAATTGTTTTCAGAATCATCCAATTTAACAAAACATTAATTGCATGACAAGATGTCGACCACGAACCTGCACTTTTTCACGGTGAAAATGACAAATTACTTATAATCTCTATAAAAAAAAATTAAAAAAAAATTAAAATTTAAAATTTAAACTGTTTATTTCGGGAAAAAAAAAAAGTACTAATTACATATTTACTTAGCTAATCTTATTATTTAAAGATTGTTTGCTAAGTACAGGGAAAGTTATCTATTAATGTTAACTACATATTTTATTTATGTTTACCCATTAGGGTTCTAGGGTAAATATTGGTGCCCATAACTGTGTTAATAGGTGGCCATTTGATCGGAGCGTTTTTAGCGCTCCGTAGGAATGTTGAACTTTGGCGGTCATATCTGACTTTAGAGCAGTCTAAGTGTAGTTAGTCTCATACAAATATTTTATCCCAATAAAAAATCGAATCGATTGACATCCTCAGATTTTTTTTCTTCATGTCTATTCTAAATCAATTCTTATGAAAAAGTAGGTTCGATGACTACATGTCAATCGAGTTATTTTAAGAGGCCTTATTCCTTTTAAAATGCTGATTGTTTAGACATTTTTCTCTATGATCAAACATGTTTTTTAACATATTATTGATGTTACTACCTAGAACAGGGCTATTGGGATTTATTCGTATATATTTGAAACCTACAGTTTGAATTTTTCATTGATAATTTTTGTTTCAAAAACTACTCGAAATTGACAAAATTCACGCGGAAAATTAGTTTTTTCAACTTATTTTCGACTGCACGCAATAAAAGCATGAAATAGCTACGTTACTATAGGTAGTAACGTAGCTATTTCATGCTTTAGGAAACGTAGTTTTAGGAAACTCGGGGAAAAGTATTATTCAATTCAAAAATTTTGTTTAAATTATCAATATATTAGTCATAAAATGAAAAAAAATTTTTTTTAAAGGAATAAAGCCTTTTAATGGTGTAAAAATGTGGGTTGATACTTTTAATCCTCTACATTTCAAGGTTTCAAGTTGAAACCGTTAAAAATTTAAAATGTCACCCATTTCAGAACAAAATCGCGATGTCTATTACAGCACACGGACCCACTAGTTAGATATATAAGTATGTATATGTATGCGCGTGCACAACGACCCAATCATTCAGATAACACTGTCACCCCTGTCCGCCGCAATCTCCAAATGTCGATTAGTATAAGGTCATTGAAATTCAACACATCGCTATACATAACATTACATAATTATGAATGAATGAATTTTCTTTGGACCACAGAGCCGGCTTCATTCCTCGGCCAAAGGATTAGTTTGGCTATTCAGCGGGGGAATGTAGCCGGCATTATGGGCACTCTGCCGCAGGGCCATGATCTGGGGGAGTTAAGTTGATTTCTGTTATTTTTAGGGTTCCGTACCCAAAGGGTAAAAACGGGACCCTATTACTGGGACTTCGCTGTCCGTCCGTCCGTCTGTCACCAGGCTGTATCTCAAGAACGGTGACAGTTGAAATTTTCACAGATGATGATAAGATAAGATAAGATAAGAATCATTTAATCAATTGGGATTCACTGGAACCACTTTTGCATCGTCATTGAATACATAGCTATTACATTCATTGGTACAATAGTAATAACATTAACACAAAATTATAGTACACAAGATTTCCAAACATTTGCAATATTTCCACAGTAATGCTTCGTCAAAAGTAAACTAGGTGATAAATTACATGAAAAATTATGATAATTAAAATTACTTTAACCTTTTTAATTACGAAAAAAAAAATACTTTACCCGCGTCAAAAGCAAATACATAATTATGTCAAAATTTACACCTTAAATTAACAATTCATTTAATACGTTTTCATTTGAATACTTACTAAATTAATTCATAAACAACAAATACAATAAAAAAAATATATTTGAGGGGGCTCCCATACAACAAACTTGTTATAGATTATGGTACGGAACCCTTCATGAGCGAGTCGAACTCGCACTTGCCCAATTTTTTACATTACATATTACATCACGGTTATAGTATTCTAGCGACCCGCCCCGGCTTCGCACAGGTGCAATGCTATATTATTCATGTATTATACATATAAACCATCCTCTTGAATTACTCTATCTATATTTAAAAATAAACGCATTAAAATCCGTTGCCGTTTCCGTAGTTTTAAAGATCTAAGCATACATAGGGACAAACAGACTTTGTTTTATACTATGTAGTGACTATGCAGTGATTACGGTAGTATTAGCTAAGGTGTTTGATAGTTTGTTTAACACAGTTGGTATATACAGTTGTACGATAACCAGTTCGGGTTTTATTACATACCTAGTTGACAAAATCGTGAATGTCCCAGGTAGCAGGTGTTTGTAATATATCCATAAATATGCAATCTGGGGCTTAATAAGAGCCTTATCACACTTGCGATTTGCGAGCGAATTTTGTATGGCGGCGATCACGCAGCGAGTTCGCCGCGACGCTTATTTGTATAGAAAACTCGCTCGCAAATCGCAAGTGTGATAAGGCCCTAAGAGCCTTATCACACTTGCGATTTGCGAGCGAGTTGAAAGCGAAGCGAGCGTGCAGCGAGTTCGCCGCGAGTGCGCAGCGAGTTCGCCGCGAGTGCGCAGCGAGTTCGCCGGCCGCGTCTTGAGTTGGGACGCCATACTGTACGTACATTCGTCAGCAAAATTCATTTCTACCCACTTTAGTTTTATCTTATATTTGTAACAGTTTATTATATAGATAATAGATCGTAGATCTGCGAGTGTGAGCGGCGAGGCCTTTTCACTTTCATACAATGCTTCAAGTGTTTACATACGGATAACTATATTTTTGTTGCTCGATGAAAAAAGATACTTGTGTTTTTTATTCTGGCAATGCTAGGCTGGGCTGTCAGATGGCTGTAAGAAAAAAAAATTGGTATTATTTTTGATTCGTTTGCGAAACAGCACATAGCAGCCGCTCTCTTGCAGTCGATTATTTAAGAATGGATCCTCCCAAACTCGTCTGTTCTGCATTTGTATTCGTTTCTTACGTCTCCGCAGCAATAAAGCTAACAGAAATGTCTTCTCGTCGGAATCCGTTATGTAACTGACTGTCCAAGACGCAAATCACTCGCCACTATTGTCACGCGAGTACGCAGCGAATTCGTTGCGCACTCGCGGCGAAATCGTCACGCGCTCGCGGCGAATTCGTTACGCGCTCGCAGCGAACTTGCTGCGCGCTCGCCTCGCTTTCAACTCGTTGTGATAAGCAGTGATCGTTATCAACATGCTGAATTGGTGGCAAAGTATGGTTGACAAAAAAACAAATACTCAAGTATTTTAAATATTATTATATTTCACAAATTATAACATGTATATACATATTTACTATCACTTCTGCAATTATGCTGAATAAACTACTAAAATTTGTTCAGCAGATTTTGCCGTCAGTCGTTCAGGACGATTGGAAAAAACCATTTTTATTTATTTATTTATTGAAAAACAGGTTACATGACATTACAGTTTACACCAATGCGTCATGAACCGAACAATGTTTATTACGACGGCGACACGGCGTGGCCCCGTTGTTCCGACATCTCAGGTGTTGGATTTGGTAGATTGCCCCGAAACCGACGAAACACGACACCTTTCGGCCAGAAATCAGCACACGCGATAGTCTCCTGGAGCGGCCGCGGCACGCGCACTACAAATGAGCTGAAGTGCACGTAGTGGCGCGACTGCAACTGGAACACCCTTAGCGAGTAGCCGGTTTTCTGCACTGAAAAAAATATCCAGTGGAGCCTACTGACATTACAGTAAGACTTACTGCAATAACAGTTAGGCCTACTGACATTTCAGTAAACCTAACTGTAATAACGGTTACGCTTACTGTAATTTCAGTAGGCTCCACTGGGTATTTTTTTCAGTGTGGCGAACATACTGCGTCACATCTTCAGCGGTGGCAGTGTGATGCAGGCGCGACACGTATAGCGCCTTGCTCGGTGTGGAGACCCGCAGACCACAACCAACCGGTTCTGCAGTACCACACTGACTCTTGCGTGTCTTACGCTTTCTTGACACCGTTGTGAAACCCTCCTTGTCCACACTGGTGCGAGGGGCTTCCTTTTTTGGAGGATCCCGAACTTAACGCGCTTTTGAGGGCGCGGCTTTCCGGCGGGCTGGAACAGGCTCACCAGCAGAAACGACGTCAGCAAAACGACGACGTGGTTTCGATGAAGCGTTGACGGGAGGCCCCGCGAGGAGGGGGCAGGGGGGCCGCGGATCAGCATGCACAGTGACATCGCTAGGCGCAGTGTCAGGATTTTAAATAACTAAATGACTTTCGACGTTGACAGAAGTCACGGGAAGGTAATTTAAGCTATTAAAATATTGCACGCAACTTTTATTGATGCCCTCCGGCATATTTACCTCTGTCTTCTATCAGCTGCTGCATGACTGTTACAGTAGGTACTGTAACCGGGTCTCTATTCAGAACATTTTTTAATGTGCACTTTACTAAGACTCCACTTGAAATACTTGATTATCATCAACTTGAGATACGACGTGGCTTTATTTAGATTAAAATAAACACTTCGCGTAATGTTATCGAATGTTCAGCTGGAGTTATATGTTTATGTATGAAGTAATACACTCTAATCTATGATGTATGACAAATTAATGTCATTTTGACGTATATTGTTTAAAACATATTTAGGGCGGAAAAGGTTTTGTATAGTGTAGATTTATTATCTAGAGATGTAGGTAATCCTATATGTAGGCAAATATTTGTTTTATAGTGATTGTGTAAAACCAGAAAATAAATAAGTGAATATTCGCTTTTTCTGTCAACCATACACTTTGCCACGAAAATTGCACGTTGATAACGATCACTGGTGATACGCGCCCGGGACTTGTCCAAAGTTTTACGTTTTGCCTTGGTCAGGGAGTGCGATTTTCTCCCTTCATAGCGTAATAGTACATTATTACATTACATACCATCTTAGGGCGGTCCAGATCGCAGGTGTTTGTGGCACGAACCAAAGGCGAGGGCCATAAATATACGATCTGGCGCTTTTCGAATTACCGTTACCGTTTTCACCCTTATGTTGTCAGTTTACCACTCATTCGCACGAAGCGATTTGCTTCATCATTTCTAATGCGAACCGCTAAGGAATGGAACTCGCTCCCATCGTGTGTATTTCCAAAAAAATATAATTTAGGTATCTTCAAGGTACCTAAGAGTGAATAGGCTATTACTGAACCGGCGAGCTACTTCCTCGACCCCGTAGTCACTTTCCATCAGGTGATACTGAGGTCAATCACCGGTCAGTCTGTGAATAAAAAAAATAAAAAAAACCGTTCGTGGTCGTGGAAAATCTGTAAAATTAGGGACATAAGCCTTCCGTGACGTAACGTATGCAACTAAAAAAATCTTCGAGCGAGTCGGATTATGAAACTATGACAAATTTAATTTTACCGTTGGAAAACTGTTTTACTTACTTACTTCAAATAAAGACTATATTTTTCTTATTTACGTACAAATGTATAGTTTTCAGATTTTTCCCTAGACTTGATAGTTAAAGGCTGTTTCTTTCCAAATTTCATAGTTCTAGTTCAACGAAAAATACCCTATAAATTTTGATTCCCTTAAGAGGGTCTAATTATACATTTATTGCGGCATAAACAGCCGTATCTTTTTTTTACGTTAACTTGACTGTAGACTTGAGTATAAGGTGTTAATTGCAACTCGATACTTCTACGCGTTCCAAAGATAAAGGGTATTGACAGACAAACAGATAAACGGACAACAGAGTGATTCTACGAAGGTTTATTTTTTTTCCTTTTGAGGTACCTACGGATCCCCAAACTAAAGTTGCCCTGGTTCTTATCGTGTTCTCACGAAGATGCGGCTAAAATAAGAATTGTAATAAGAATAAAAACACCTATGACCGTAGATATATCTCGGGCAGAATTCGGTGTCTTTAACGACATGAGTCCGAAATATCACCATTTATGAAACTTTTTTGCATAAAACGAGTCAGTACAAATTGCGCACTTAATGCCAATGTTAACCATAAAGCCAAACGGAGATACTAGAAGTGGTGCAAATCAGAAATCTAAGAATTTTCTTCTTTAAAATGTATATAATATGACCACCATTATACCTATTTAGGTATATTTTATCGACATCTTCGTTCCATGGATTTTTCCTTTCATCGACAAAAAGTAGTAATTTTAAATTGTTTGATTTATAATAATCCCAAAGTAATATTATTTGAGACGATAGAGATAAAAACGGTTAAAACTCACGTAAAAACTCATCAGGAACGGCCCGCCATGTTTCGAACTCATATAGAGCTCTTCATCAGGGACAGCTATTCTGCTACGCAACATGTCGTGAGTTTAAACAGGTTTTTAAAATTATTAATTCCATTTTTTTTTTAAGCTGTAATGTCTGCTGTCGTAAGCCAAAATGTTTACAAAGAAGCGAAATTAATAGAAAAAATAGTAGATGGCGCTACGATGCCTCCCTAAGGCATGCAAGAAGCAATCGTTTAAAAAAATCCCTGGCACTCGCTTTGCTGAATAAGTTTAAAATAATAAAAACAAATAAATACTTAATATCTAGATGTATATGCAACTTGATTAATACAATATTTATACTCCCTATATCATTTTTATTTTCCCCGACAGTAATAACTTGTTTACCTGAAGCCAAGGTTAGCGCTAAAGTAGACATGTTGCTATAGTGATATCTGAGAGAAATGTCGAATTTGACTTGGTTCTGTGAGGTCAAGAGACGTGCAAAAAAAGACAAAACGCCATGGACCGAAAAGGACGTAATATAGGTGTAATTTTCCATACAAAATAAGATTAAAAACGATTCCGTTGTGGGGATAAAAATAACTATACAATAACCAACTTTAAAAGCCTTAAGGTACGGTTCATTGTCGTCACACAACAACGGTAAGTTTCATACACATTTCGAGCGAATGAGTTAAGGTGGTAAACTTTTTAAACTTCAACCAAATGATTAAAGTTTTTGAACTTCAACCAAATGATTAAACTTTTTGAACTTCAACCAAATGATAAACTTTTGGTTGAAGACCAAAAAGTTTACATGACGTAGGTATCTCTAAATTAAAACGAATATACAAATTAGGTTAGTGAATTTTATTTCTACAAGTAGGCCACAATTGCACACTCTTGTAACAGTTAAGTATTTTTTCTGAAAAAATGACGGACTGTTGAGTTCCTTTCGGCGTTTCTTTTCAACAGTGGTCTCTTGTGAAATGCCGGTAGACTCAGACATATAAAAGTGCCCTTGTAGCCTACGTGGAGAATAAAGTCCATGATTTCATTAAAAGGTAAAAATGGCGGACTTAATGCCAAAAGGCATTCTCTATCAGTCAACCATAGGGCTAAGCAAATACCTATAGTAGAATTAGGTGCAGAGTATAAGGAATTAAATTTTTAAATCTAAATAATCTACTAAAGATAAAACCGACACGACACCTGTGAACAAAAAAAAATCCACCACATGCTTCGTCAATTTAAAAATAATGCATGCAATTCACAATGTATATCCGCAACAAGCTTCGTCAGAATGAAATTGTATTGAGGTTTAAACTCACGTAAACATTCACAGAAACGAACCGACATAAAATTTGGCAGGAACGGCCCGACATGTTTCGAACTCATGTGAAGTTCTTCATCGGGGACAGCTTTCCGTGACCTGTCCCTGATGAAGAGCTCCATATGAGTTCGAAACATGTCGGGGTGGTCCTGACAAATTTTACGTGAGTTTAAACCGTTTTTATCACACTAATATTATAAAGGCGAAAGTTTGTGTTTATGTGTATGTTTGTTACTTCTTCACACTCAAACGGCTGGACCAATTTTGATTAATTTTGGTAGCTGACACCCTGCATTACACATAAACTACATTTCATCCCGAAAAATTTAGTGTACCCGTGTGATAATCGGGTAACGCCGCGCGGCCCAGCTAGTAATTTATATTTTCTTCGGTTACCGGGACTGTCACACATTTAAATAACACAATTTAAACTGATTATATCGCGTATAAATATTTCCTGCATATACCGGGTGGAACAGATCGAAGGACTTTTAAGCAAACAGACTGAATACTTCATTTTTCACCAATGAACTATGTAAATATTTCTATCCATTTTTGAGATACGGTTTGTTAAACATTAGTGTAAAAATCTGTACATGGGTCGATGGCAAAAAAATTGTACATAGTTAAAGGCTTAGTTAACATTAAATACGATCGCTTCCTTTGTGTGACGAAAGTTAGTCATACAAAATGTATGGGTAACTTTCGTCACACAAAGGAATCAATTAACATTGTTTTAATTAAAGCCCTTAACTATGTACAATTTTTTTGCAATTGACCCACATATTAACCCCAGCATCTTATGAACATTTAAGTTAAAGACAGGGGCCTTACCACAATCTTATTAAAAGCTATCCAAAAGCAGTGCAGTTCAGTTTAGGCACCTAAATTGAATCGCTGAATTTGGTACCATAACAAATTTAAAGCAGCGCTGATTCTCGATCGCATAAAGTGAATGAAAGACCGATATTTGTCTCTGGTCCGCAAGTGAGATGCTACGGCGCGAAAGGGATGCCGCTATGTGAGTTTCGTATATGTTTATCTCTTTCTGACTTCTATCCGTTCGGTAACTAAAATATTATAAATTAATTTCGCAGCACACTTTGTTGGTAATTTTGAAAAGAAAAGACATATATTTAATAGCGGACTTATGTTCTTTTTTTTATTTAATGACAATATTTGCCATACCAAATGCTTTATTGAATGAAATAAAGTTTAAAATGTCTGTATTTCAAAAGAATTGTAGTTAAGTCTCGGAACGTGTGCCGCCTTCTGTCATTTTTCTTGTCAATCATTGACATCAAAGAATATAATACTCTGATTGACATGTAAATTTGTTAAATTTCAAATGAATTTTACGTGTTATGCCAGTCTTTGAATTCAGTTTAATCCTCCGCGGATTTAGTGTATTCGTTCAGCGGAAAGAAATTGTGACCACAAAATGCTGTGAAGTAATTTTATCACCCATATAATATCAAGTGTGTCAATGACAATGTTAAGAGCTCCGTGTTTATCGCCAGCTGTCTCCCGCCGAGATTAGGACCTTTGAAATCGGGCTTATATTTTGGACCCCATGATATCAATATTATCCAGCTGCAGTCCCGGCACTACGAGTACTTCAGCTCATTTGTGGTGTGCGTGCCGCGGCCGCTGCAGGACACCATCGCAAGTGCAGACTTCTGGAGGAAGGGTGTTTCGGCGGTTCCGCGGTAATCTGCCGAATTATACACCAGATCAGACGACGCAAAGGACCCACGCGGTTGTGTCGCCTAAATTAACTAGTTTTAAGTCTTGTTTATATGTACTTTTGTAGTTCAGTGCCTTATTGGTTTTATTACTGTAATGTTGTGTAACTTTTTTGAATAATAAATAAACGTAAATAAAGAAATTATCAACTGCTTAAAGATATGTTCAATTATAGTTGTCTATTTTAGGTTCTGTGCAAATGTTTGTAACTCCAGTTCTTTGTTTTACAAAATAGTTTACTCGTTTTTATAATTTAATCTATTAAAAATCATATTGTGGTTTAAGAACTTAACTAGTAACCAAATAAAGAAGCATGATGTAAAGCACCCTCGAGCGGCTCATTTAGTTACTACAGTCTGCAATGCTACGGAAAAAAAACGTATGTTAGGTACTATTTAATCCATACAAAGTTACGAGCTCTTTACCGTAGTATTGCAGTAGTCATATTTCGAACCGAAAAACACGAAGTTAGCTATCTACTTATTACCGTAATGCACTCTTATCTATGCGCATTGTGCTTTTTTTTTTCCCGTTGCATTTTCCAAGAGATCGTATTCTAATAACTCGAAAGAAATTAACTCGTCAGACATCTGAAAAACCTGTCAAACACCAGGGCCCAATTGGGGTTGAAAGTTTTTATGGAAATCGTGTGATTTTTGAGTAGGTAAGAGATGTTTGAGTTAGAACTTTGTTTACAGATTCTCCATCAATGTGAAAGTATATGTGAGGAAATATTTTCGTGTATTTATTTATTTAATGTCAAACACATGTAAGTTAACAGTTGCACACCAAAACACTTACATATTATTAATAAAGTAAAATTCCATATACAGCACAGCATAATGATAATGAACATAAACTATAAATATTACATTAAATATACAGTCAGTGTCAATACAAAGTATGAACTCTGCTCTGCATTTATTTTTGGAATTTAATCTTCTAAAAGGATTAAATTTAAGGCAATTAGATGGTAAAACTTTGTATGAAAAACGTTAGATCCTCTACATTAGAGCATTATTGTCGCAGTTAGTAATATAATGGTAATTAACTGAGAATACTGATTTAAACGGTATCCGGAATTCCTATCCTTAAGAGGATTAAACGGAAAGCCAAGGTTTGTATGAGAAATGTATTATTTTTTTAGTAAGACTTGAGTAACAACGCAAATTTCAACGTCTTTAAAAAAAAAAAAAAACTCGTGATATAAGTTTTTTAACTTTCCATGAGGTACGACGACGAACTATTACGAACAAGTGTTAGGTATCTTGCGATCACAACGCACCTAGATTAGTCTCGATAAATTAGTCGCCATTGTCAATAAAGTAGGACGATTAAAAGTTTTATTTAGGTAATACGACGACGACAGAAAAATTAAGAACATTTTGATGGGAACAAGGTAAAGGTATGAGTATAGGTTTTAAGAAACAATAAAACGGTAGGAAGTTACACAGACACGTTTCCAGACCTGTGCGAGAGAAGCCGCGGGCAAAAGCTAGGAATTAATAAATATTCAACACAAAACTATCCAGAACAATACACTCAATGAGGAACTTTTTATGAGTCGCAAAATTTGACACTCGTGCGATTCAGTTTCGTCTCAAGTGACACATCGTGGTACGAAAAGTACTTGAAATGAGTGAATGAAATAGTTGAGACGCTCTTACTGAACTGCATCTGAACCGAGTCGTAAATACAATGTCATGGTATGAAATAGCAATACAGTTCAGTTTAGGGCCTAAAGTGAGTCGCATTAAGAGATCGTGGTAAGGCTCCAGGTGTCAATTTAAAATGTAAATAAACCTTTGAATTAGTAGGGTTGTCACTAATATTAAAATATTTTATTTTGATGACTTTTTTTACTTTCAAATCCAGCTTTACAATTATAATAGGTCGATTGTAGATCACTCAGATGACACTATCCTCTATCCTGTCAGCTCAGTCTTTACAAATGTTCCACCTTGTATAATACAAGTATATAAGTAGTGACATATTCACTTTACGTATACAGTCTACCAAAAGCAATAATCTATCACACGTGACATACGAAAAACAAACCGATATTTAAAGCCATTATTAAGTTGTTAATTGCGAGACCGGTGAACCTGTTTATACTAGGATTTATCGGTACCTATTTATACATTTGCGAATGGTCGTTCTGCTTTTTTAACCTCCGTCAAAAAAAGTGGGGTTAACTAATGTTTAACATGTGTATCTGTGTGTCTGTCTGTGGCATCGTAGCTCCCAAATGGATGGACCGATCTAAGTGCGGTTTCTTTTAATCGAAAGACTTGTCCGTCGAGATGGTTCTCAGCTATGTTTGGTGAAAATAGGACCAATACTGTCTAAGATATTCAACTTTAATTGACAAGATTGGCTGAGATCTATTGGAGCTAAGAATTCCAAATTGTGTAGTTATGTTCAGTTATAGTAGCATTTTCTATATCAGTCATTGAATGAGGGTCTCATGGAGACTAGCTTGTGTAAGGCTAAGGGTGTTTTAATTTTTTTATTTAGGTTATAGCATTAACTGTCAGTGAATCTGTCCCTTCAATACACTTTATTATAGTCAGGGATGGCAATGTTGCAGTGCGTCTAGGTTTTTGTTTATGGTCATGGCTTAGAAGAAATAAGCTTGACATTACTGTCAGAGATTTAAAATGAAACGATTCACATAAGCATTGTAGTGTTTTAATAATATTTCTAATAAAAGATTCGTGATTCAAAGACAGGCAAAATGCGAGCAAAATCAACTGAAACGATGTATGACAAAAGTGGCAACCAGTCAGGATACTGATTAAAGTACAAATTACACAGTTCTTAATATATCTACAATCACTTTTCAACCGACGTCAAAAAAGGAAGTATGTTCTTAGTTCCTCGGGCATTTTTTTATTTAATTTTAGGTTTCCGTACCCAAAGGGTAAAAATAGGGACCTTATTACTAAGACTGCTGTCCGTCTGTCTGTCTGTCTGAATGTGCCATTAATACTTTTCCAAATGTTTTTAAATATAACCGTTGTAGAGTTTCCGAACATGTACCTTTTCGTGGTCTAACTCCAAATTTAAATTTCGAATTGGCATGTTTTTTTTATAAAAATGTAAAAGAGTTAGAGCGCATAAAAGTTCAAACGTGTCGAATGTGAAAAATATAAGAAATAAAAAAGTTACTCTGCCTCATCTCACATCATGGAAAGAGGTAAGAATAGTACATTACTGAAGACGCCGGGGAAGAAGGGCTTGCCGGGATCGCTGGGTGCGAAGTAGGTGGTGGGGGAACCACGAATCGATCGCAGCGCGCGCCGTGGCCAAAAAAGGAACTTTCGTCAGGCCAACTGTCACTTTTTACTAGCGAAATTAAGGCATCTAAAAATAAATTAATAAATATGCGGCACGAAACCTGCAGCGTAGTTAATACAGTAATCACAAATTCAAAAACAGTAATCATAAATAAATAAATTTCCACAAGCAAGTTGGAAACGAGAGCAACGAATTAAATGGATAATCGCTATCAAGAGGAAAAAGTTAGTATAACCTATAGAACAACATTTTTAATATTATATCTTGTATGTATGTTGTAGGGAGTAGCATGTTTATGCGTTTATTTTCTTTTACATTTTGGGTATGTTGAGCAAAAACGAATTGTTTCTCATTTTATTGTAGTTTGGGATTTGAAAACGATGTTGTGTTTGATTGAGCAGAATCCAGTTATGATAATTAATTTGGCCATGTTTAACTGAAAAAACAAAATAATCTGTATTATTACTAAAATACAGTCATAAATGATCGGTTGCATTATGCATGAAATGCGTTTTTCGGTTAAATTTGTTTATTTTGTAACTTACTTCTCATGAAGACAGCCATGAAAAGGTCCGTGTGAATTACATCTGAAAGTTATTGATTTTGCCATTTTAGGCGGGAAATAAAGAAGGTCAACGTTTTATCGACACTATAGATTAACATAATCGAATAAAATGAAAGAAAATTACGATATTTCATTGAAATTATTTGTTTGTTTACTTACTATTCGTAAAGACAGTCAGCCATTTGACATTAAAAAGCCCGCCGTAATTGTAACCGCTAGTTGACGCTGTCATCGCGCACCCAGCGATATAGTGATACGAAACCGGCAAGCCCTTTTCACGGCTAAGGCATGTATAGTGCTTTTCTCAAACATATGAAATGAAATAAAAAATACACCATTAAAAAAACAGCTGTTTAATAGCAGGCAATAAATTAAAACATAGATTCTACCCTTCAAACTGAACAACATTTGTTAAGGAACTTCTGAATATAACGTGTATCAAATGATAATTTGTAGAATAATGTTTAGACAAAGAAGAAATGTATAGCGAAATGTGCGATATTAATGGAGTGATAGCTATGTCAATGTTTAGGGAATTTCAATGTTGGACGACGTACAAAACATTATTTAATATCGAAATAAAACGGTTAGCAATTTGTATAAGAAAATATTGTGTATTTGCACAACAAACAAAAACGCATCGGGAATAGACAATAGAGTGCAGATCGAATTACCAACATAAAACATTAATATGGTTGCGTTCTAAAACCTAACACTCTCTACAGAACGCAAACCCATTTTACTAATACAATATAAATGTTTCTCAAGAGAGACACCTTTAGTTAAGTTATCAGCTACCATATTACAACCATTCACAAATAAAAACTTAACTTTACACTTCACTAAGTTCTCTCTAAGAAAATGTAGACGAATATCTATATGCTTAGTTTTTGGTTTATAACAGTCCGTTGATGCCAGTTTTATTGCACTCTGATTGTCAGAATAGATGGTCAACGCACTGTCCACACCTTGGCCTAGTTCAGCTTGTAATTGTTGGACCCACAGTGCCTCCTGAGTTGCGGACGCCATCGCCATATATTCCGCCTCGGCTGTAGAAAGCGCCACCGTCGGCAGTTTACATGTATTCCATGATATACTGGCGTTCTGATATATAAAAGTATAGCCAGTACATGACCTTCTGTCTAAAGGGTCGCTGGCCCAGTCTGCATCGCAGTATCCAGTTATCTCCTTGGAGTACTCTTTGAAATAACATAATTTTAGGTCCTTTGTTCCTTGGAGATACCTAAAAACTCTCTTCACTCCAAGCCAGTGTTGATTGCCTAGATTATTGCAGTATTGACTCAGCTTACTGACTGCATAAGCAATACCAGGTCGTGTAACATGTGCCAGATAAATAAGACAGCCCACTGCTTCTCTGTATGGGAATGTATTATTTCCATCGTCTGGATTTTTCTCAAATTTCGCATTGACTTCTATAGGGGTACGAACTGGTTTACAGTCATTCATTCCAAAACGCTCCAAAACTAAATTGATGTATTTTTCTTGATCCAACATGATCACACCTGCCTCACGGATTCTCTTTATATGAATGCCAATGCACTGCTTTGCCTCGCCCAAGTCTTTCACGCTGAATTCCTGTCTTAATTTTTCTTTAATTTCTGTTGTTGTGTTTTTGTCATTGGTGAAAATCAACAGATCATCCACCCACACAGCAATAAATATCATTGTTGATTTATTAACTAAATAATAAATGCATGGATCGACTTTTGATCTTTCCAGTCCAATTTTAAGTAAAATATCGTTCAATTTTAGGTTCCATTGCCGGCTAGCTTGCTTGAGTCCATAGATTGATTTATGTAAGCGACACACTTGAGCATTTTCTTCATAACGTTCTGGTTGTGACATGTAAATTTCTGTGTCAATATCTCCCTGAAGAAATGCACTTATCGCATCCATCTGAACCAAGTCAAGGTCATATTTTGCAGCTAGTGCAATCAAAAAACGCACAGACGTATATCTTACGACTGGAGCATATACTTCATTGTAGTCACTTCCCTTTCGTTGAGCATACCCTTTTATAACCAACCTTGCCTTAAAACGGGTAATCTCTCCTTTCTCGTCCGTTTTAGTTTTAAAGACCCATTTACATGGCAATACTCTTTTACCAGGTGGTAAGTCCACTAATGACCAAGTATTATTTTTAATCAACGAGTCATATTCTTCTTGCATGGCCTTCTTCCACTGGTCGGCATCAGGAGATGAAAGAGCTTCATCTAATGTCTGAGGATCATTAAAATCTAGTACTGGGCAAAAATAACTCACATCATGCTCCTCGGGCTCTGCATAGTTGATGACTTTTCGCGGACGAAGATACATTGTTCGTGCTGCTGGCTCTGTGTCTACTGATTCTTCAGGTAAGTTTGTAGAATCGTCATTCTCACCAGATTGATAGTCGTCACTAGAAGAATGGTCTGAAGTGCTCTCTGATTCTTCTTTGCAGGGTTCTTCGCATGGCTGCACAATGGAGTCACTGTTGGATGCAAAAGGTATGTATATATTTTTATCATATTTCTGAACATTTTCTAAAAATACCACATCCCTACTCTTGATGATCTGGGGGCACGGTAGTGCCCCCGCCAAGACGAACAAAAAAGAGGCGGGGCACTACCTACCTTTTCTCGAACCGTTTCGTCTCATTTTCAAACCCTCATAGTTTCGTCCCAGTTAACACCAGAACGCCCAAATTCACAGGTTAAGATGCAGTTAGGGAGCATATAAAATGTACAAAATTTCATTGATCTAGCTTTTATACTTTAGGTTTTATTGGTACCTAAAATACGCCGATTTTGCCACTCACTTATACACTGACGTATCAAAACCTCTGTGGTACTTCCCGATGACCTAGAAAGCTGAAATTTGGTATGTAAGCTAGTATTAGTCCACAAAAAGCAAAATAATTCTAAAACTTGGAACTTTTACCCCCCAACCCCTTAAACTAGGGGATAGAAGTTTGTATGAGAATTCTGCAAATTTTGATACTAGAGGTCTGAAAATTGGTATAGGGATTCCTTGTTATAAATAAAACACATAATATTCTAGGATTTTTAGAAAATCACCCCCCACCCTTTAAATAAGGGGATGTAAGTTTGTATGGGGTTCCCATAATAGGGGATAAAAGTGTATATATATATGGGGCTAAAAGTAGGTATTTCTTAAATACACAATTATTACTACTTCTGTATCTACACTGACTTCGTATTTTAAATATTTCTTTATAGACCTACCAAAATGCGATAATAAATGTAGCACAATTAACACGCGGAATTTTATATTTTATATTGTTGAATCAATGATTTTTATATCCATCTTAAGCAGATTTAAGCGTAAGACGAATGCGTAAGAGGAAATGATATCAACAAGAGAAATATGCAAAGATAGAGCTCTGAAGACTGATGCTCAAGAAACGCTACAGCCCAAAATAAATAAAAAAGCTAGGGCACCTTACAAAAAGAAATAAGATCCCACCAAAACATTTCATGTAAAATTGGCGGCCAAGACTCACATGCTCATAACGCTTTCACTGTAAAAAGTTATCAGATCCCAAGAAAAGCCATGCCCCTAAGCCCTGACTTTACTAACCCTACACCTTGGTTTCAAAAGTATGGCTTGGCCGTTTCATAGTACCTTAAATAAGTCCAACGGACCGTTTGGCCCATTACGGTTTATATATTTACGGTAACCTATGAAACAGCCAAGCCATACTTTTGAAACCAAGGAGTAGGGTTAGTAAAGTCAGGGCTTAGGGGCTTGGCTTTTCCTGGGATCTGATAACTTTTTACAGTGAAAGCGTTATGAGCATGTGAGTCTTGGCCGCCAATTTTACATGAAATGTTTTGGTGGGATTTTATTAGTTTTCGGATCAAGTACTCTATATCCCTTGGTAGATTCACAATATCCAACAAATATTAGTTTTCTACATTTTGAATCCCATTTTTGGCGTTTCTCTTTTGGTACCTGTACCATAACTTCGGAGCCAAAAATCTTCATATTCAATAAATTGGGCTTCTTTCCGGACCACATCTCTATGGGAGTTTTACCATCTAGTGACTTTGTGGGAGACCGGTTAATGACATATGCGGCTGTAGCTAGGGCCTCTCCCCATAGTTTAGTTGGTAAATCTGCATCAAACAACATACACTTTGCTCTTTCAACCAGGGTCCTGTTCATTCGCTCGGCAAGACCGTTCTGCTGGGGCGAGTACGGAGTGCTAGTTTGATGCTCAATTCCATGTGAGCTTAAGAAGCTGTCAAAATCTCTGTTGCAATATTCTTTACCATTATCTGACCGAATTGCTTTAATTTTCATGTCAAGTTCATTCTCTACTTTACTTTTATAATCTTTGAAAGTATCTAAGACGCTCAGTTTGTTTTTCAGAAAGTACACATTAACTCGTCTTGTAAAATCATCAATATAGGTAACAAAGTATTTCATACCTCCGAGTGATTCATGTTCCATGGGCCCACATAGATCAGTGTGAACAAGCTGCAATGGCTGTGTAGCTCTGGAACCAATGTTGTTGAAAGGCAGCCGGGTCTGTTTTCCTCTGAGGCAGGTAGTACATGTGATCGAACCTTTACTGTTGTCAGAAATCAGATCCACTCCCTCGGCGCACTCTGGCAGCTTGTTAACATCTGAAAAATTCAGGTGTCCCATGCGTCTATGCCACAGGATAACACTATTTTAGTTATCTGAACAAGACAGGTTGGATACCACTTCTCTATGAGTATTTAACAGATACAAATTGTTTACTAGTGTTGCTGAACACACAAGTTTTCCATTTTGATTATAAATGTCACAGCCTTTGTCTCGAAAATTTACTTTACATCCATTTTTCACCATGGCACTAACTGACAAAAGATTAGCAGCGAGTTTAGGTATATACAGAACTTGCTTTACCTGTATTTTGTTTTCTTCATTTCCATTTATCAATAAATTGACCTTCCCCATACATTCCACAGGAAGCGGTGTCTTACTGGCTACAGTTATGGTAGGTATAGGAGGACCTGTCACATCATACATCCAATCTTTCCTGTTGGTCATATTCATCGAGGCGCCCGAGTCCACATACCACTGGTCCGGATTCATTGACTGAGAAGAAGCTGAAAACGCTGCAACGAAACCCTTCTTTTCTTCTTGATTGTCCTGGTTCTTTTTCTTCGGAGCACGACAGTTCTTGGCAAAGTGTCCATGTTTATTGCAGTTATATCATCGGGGACCTTTGTAAATCTTCGTTGTGCTTTGCTGTACTGGAATGGCCTTGTTCCTTGTGAAGAATGCTGAACTCTCAGAGCATTGAACTTCCTGCAGGAGCTTTGTCTTGATGGAATCTGCGCTGATCTTGATGCCTGAGCTCTCCAATCCCATTATCATTGGCTTATATGTTTCAGGCAGGCCAGCCAACATCAACGTTCCAAGCCATTCATCGTTTATATCGAACTTGATATTCCTGAGCTTGTGCGCAGTCGACATTATCTTATTCACATAATCATCTACGCTTCGTGAAGATTCCAACGTCGTAGTGATGAGGTCTCTCAGTAAAGCGACTCTTCTATATAACCCGCTGTCATCGAAAGCCTGTTCCAAGTTCTCCCAGACTTCCTTACATTTCGTTGCGCTCTGAACATGTACATAGTTGATCGGGTCAAGCAGTAGAATAAGTTTTGACTTCGCCTTGATTTCTTTTTTCTCATCAGTGTTGGTGCCCGTCACGCAAGTCCACAGTTCTTCGAGCTCGAAATAAGCTTGAACTGCGAATTTCCAACTAGCATAGTTCTCTCTTCCGATTAATCTATCAATGTGGAATGGATTGTGACTTGCGTTCGTCATCTTCTTTGAGCATTTCAAGTTTTACAATGTTATGTGATAACCGGCGCCGCTATAGTAAGGTTATGCGGCCGTTTTAAAATGTCTTACGGATAAAAAATACGTCACTCAGTTTTCTTAAATACACTGATGCTAATTTATAAATCAACCACGCTCTGCTACCATGTTAAATAATCGTGATCGAAATAAAACGGTTAGCAATTTGTATAAGAAAATATTGTGTATTTGCACAACAAACAAAAACGCACCGGGAATAGACAATAGAGTGCAGATCGAATTACCAACATAAAAAAATTATATGGTTGCGTTCTAAAACCTAACAGAAATAATGAAATTCTGAAAACTGTATTTTTTTTAAGTTGCTGAACAAATGTTGTTCAGTTTGAAGAGTAGAATCTGTTTTAATTTATTGCTCCTATTACAGGCAACACCGTATATGGTATGTACATTAACTAACTAACTATTTTGGCTCAGTGAACCAAAAAGGATCTTAGCCTCCGAAACGAGAGCACGCCACTTGTCCCGATCCTGCGCAGTTTCTTGCCAGTTTTCGGCTTGGAGCTTACGCAGATCCACCTCCACCACGTCTCCCCAGCGGTACGGGGACGACCAACTGTTCGTCGACCGGTTGGTTGCCCCAAGTATGCTCTTTTTGCCGTGCGATCCTCGGTATGTACATTAATAGTTCCTCACTCTCTATTGTAAAACGTCGAAATTTCTAAAATAAAATTGTTTTACTTAATTAAGACATGGGTGTTACTCCAAATCCCAAGGTCGTCCATGAAGTTAAGCCAACTTTTCTTACAACTACAATTAGAATTTTCTGAAGAAATATCTACTTTCAAGTGTCAACAGAAAAAAAGTTTCCGTTAAACTACCCAAATATAGCCCTGGCCACACAACTGGTCCAATTTAATCCTAAAATTACTCGTTAATATATGACAATTATAACGAATAAATTTTAAAGTGAACAACATAATTAAACAAACTTAAATAAAAACGTAGAAAATTACTGTTAGAATATGGATTTTGATAAAAATAAACGAGTTTTGTTTTGGACCATAGTTGGAGGACTGGACTATAGTTGGGTAGTTTTACGGTTCTTCAAAATAAAAATACTTACGCGTAAACGAAATCATGGCTTCCTTCCTCTTCAAGCACAGCTTATTATATTACTTATTTAGTATATTTTAAGCACAACACTTCCAAACCATTTATTAAAGCACTTTTTAATATAATAAAAAAGTCTGTTTAAGTCTATTTTTAATTCACTAACTTTGTTTTATATTTTTGAACTTATTGAAACACGGCTTTTAGGAGATCTGTAACAATGAAAATAAAATATTACAAGAGTTTCACACTTCACTATCACTACATAGTATAAAACAAAGTAGCTTCCTGTCTGTCTGTCCCTATGTATGCTTAGATCTTTAAAACTACGCAACGGATTTTATGCGGTTTTTTAATAGGTAGAGTGATTCAAAAGGAATGTCTATATACTCGTATGTAGGTATAAAACATGCATAATTTATCAGCATTGCACCCGTGCGAAGCCGGGGCAGGTCGCTAGTATTATAAAAGCGGTATTGTGTGTCTGTCTGTTTTGATACTTCTTCACGCTCAAACGGCTGCACCAATTTTGATAAAATTTGGTGTGAACGTAACTGACACCCTGTATTCACACATAAGCTACATATACATATAATGAATGGGAAAGTTTGAGTTTATTTTTTAGGGTTACGTAGTCAACAAGGAACCGTTGTAGTTTTTTAGATTTATTGTATCCGATTAAATCGAAATGGCCACTAAAGTGATTCTGAAAACTAACGCTACAGTAATGACAAACTAGGGAACGCTAAAAGTTTTCTTACATCTGTTTATTTTTTTATTTAAGGCTTTAAAAATCACTGGATTAACCAAAACGCATTCAAACATACATTTTTCACTTCAATATAAACAATAATTTTGGGTTACTAATGTGTTGCACAAAATTTATTGGCATATTTTCGTTTCGCATAGCAACCATTGGCACAATTATCATTTCGCACAATTGCTTTTTGCCTAAATTTCTTGGCATACTATCACTTCGCACATGTTTCTTTGGCAGAATAGTGCATTGGCATAATGTCGATTAGAACAATACTTCTATGGTCGAATAATTGTGTCGCCGAAATTTATATGGCAAAATATTCCGTTTGCATCCTTGAGTGTAATTATGTTATAGTAATGATGTAGAAAGCATTAATTCCTCATATATTTTTAGTAGGAGCTCGTGGGTGTGGGTACCACAATAATATTTTTATTGATGTGTCACAATATTTCTATTCAATATTTCCTAGATGTTCTGTGTTTTTTTAACTGTCCTACTCCATCAGTTTCGGTTCTGTGAGGCACGCAGGTACAACCTAACCTAACCTAGTTTTCTGGCAGCGATTCGTTTCTGTGAGGCACGCAGTCAAGTTCGTAAGCCAAGTCGGAACTGCGCGGCTCGCTCGCTTCGCTCGCTCGTTAGGGTCGTGGTTCAACCTAACACTCCTCCTCGCTTCTCTCGTCGTCGTACCTAACCTAAGCCAAGTCGGATCTGCCTTAAGGTGAAATTGGTAATGTTAGGAATCGTAAGCCAAGTCGGACCTGCGCGGCTCGCTCGCTTCGCTCGCTCGTTAGGGTCGCAGTTCAACCTAACACTCCTCCACGCTTTGCTCGTCATCGTACCTAACCTAAGCCAAGTCGGATCTGCCTTAAGGTGAAATTGGTAATGTTAGGAATCGTAAGCCAACTCGGACCTGCGCGGCTCGCTCGCTTCGCTCGCTCGTTAGGGTCGCATTTCAACCTAACACTCCTCCTCGCTTCGCTCGTCGTCGTAACCTAACCTAAGCCAAGTCGGACCTGCCTTACTTACCTGCCTTACCTTCGTTTCTGTGAGGGACGCAGTTTCAACCTAACCTAACCTAATTTTCTGGCAGCGATTCGGTTCTGTGGGTATGCTATGGTACAATTATGGCGAAATAAATTCGGCGGAACTTATATTGTGCTACATAAAATTCTGCGAAATAAAAGTTGGCGATATTAGTATTCTGCTATTCAAAATTGTGCCAATTGAATACTGTGCGACATAACAATTGTGGTAAGTATATAATTATGCGATAGTATCAATCGGCTAAAAATTATTGTGCGAAAACGGTTATGCGAAATGTATTTTGGACAATAGAGATTGTGCAAGATACCGGTACCCAATAATTTTAATGTTAACAGATGTTACAGCTGTAAAAATAATAGCCTGCTATTATTTAACAAAAAAATGGGTGTTTATTTTTTTTTTGGTATATATATCTCAATTCGGGGATGACCTATACGGATTTTGTAGGGATTGCTCGGTTTATACGAATTCAACGCGACGGGTAGGTAGTGTGAAACTAGCGCCACTTACGATTTTTTATTATATATTTTAAACCAGATCAATTTTCAGTAATTACAAGATATGAGTAGCTGGAAAAACACCTTTAGTATTTATTAAAACATTATACACAATTTCTTGTTCTTTAGTTGTCTCTAAAAACTTGCCCAAAACTATTGTGGCCGCTTTTGACGTGAACAAGTTTTGTAGGATAAACTACAGTGAACAAATTGTGTAAAGTCATTTAATAAATATTAAAGGTGTTTTCCTAGCTCCTAGACTTCAGCTTTTTCTAAAAAAATATCAGATTATGAAGGTATAATAAACATATCGAAAGTGGCGCTAGTTTTGCTTTACTCGTCGCCTTAAACACACACGTTCGAAATTTCGAGGTAATTGCATAAAGACTTTTTAACGCAATTTTTGATCGTTACAAAATTTACCACTTATCTTGTATATTTCCAGAAAATTATAATTCGGGTATCTTCAAGGTAAGAGTGAATAGGCTAGTACTGAACCGGCGAGCTACATCCATAGAGTATATTGAATGTTGCTACATCCTCGACCCCGTAGTCACTTACCATCTGTTACTGAGCCCAATCGCCGGTCAGTTTGTGAATTAAAAAATAAAATATTTTTCGGCTTTGAATTTGGACAAAATGGAAGACGAAAGAGACCTTTGCACAATAATGGGACAGGACAGGATATTAATAAAGAACTAGATTTTTTGTCATATTTACAATTTATTCCGTAGACTCAGGCAAAAGGGGGAATCCCCCGCTCCGAGTCATTTCTGGTACAAAGGGTGTCCATTGCGATCCAACGTGGAAATGCTGCGAGCGTTATGGGCACCTTTGGACCAGGAATGACAGGGAGCGGTGTTTATTGAACCTTGTTATTTTTATAATTTAGTTTTAATTGAGTTATTAATTATTAAGTCTTGTCTTGTAAATATTAAATTTATTTTTTAAATATTTATATTTAATTTTCATATTCCATTTATCTAAACTAACAACTAATCACACTAATAGTATAAAGGCGAAAGTTTGTGAGTGTGTTTATGTGTATGTTTGTTACTTCTTCACGATGAAACCGCTGGACCAATTTTGTCAAATTTTGGTATGAAGGTAGCTGACACCCTGGATTAACGCATAGGCTACTTTTCATCCCGAAAAAAATAGTGTTCCCGTGGGATGCGCGGACACCGCGCGTCGCAGCGAAATAGTCAAATATACATACAGTCTGACAAAAAAAACCGGCCAAGTGCGAGTCTGAATCGCGCACCGAGGGTTCCGTACAAACTTTCACTTATCCTGCACCTGAAATGTATGGCACCGGATACAAACAAGGTGTCTTACTTAACGCAACCGAGTTCTCCAAATATGATGTTTGAAAAGGACCATATTTTTTATGATTTTAGTACAAGTATAAAATTTTCAGATTTTTATAAGTATTTGTAGTATGTGACGATATTCCTTGCCAAATTTCATAGTTCTAGGTCATCGGGAAGTACCTTATCATTTTGATTCCCTTGAGAGTGTCAAAATGTACGTTTTTTTATTTTTATGCAGCTTCAAGGGACCGTAAACCTGAGTATATGGCGTTAAGTTCAAGTCGATACCTCCACGCTTTCTTCAGATAAAGGGTCTTGACAGACAGACAGACAGACGGACAACAAAGTGATCCTATAAGGGTTCCGTTTTTTCCGATTGAGGTACGGAACCCTAAAAAGAAAGTGACAACTATAGTAAGACACTACAGTCATAAAGTATCCTTACTCCTTACCTTTCACTCGCCGCGTCATCGTGCACATCCAAAAATCCAAA
Organism: Apotomis turbidana; assembly: GCA_905147355.2. Lineage (NCBI taxonomy): Eukaryota > Metazoa > Arthropoda > Insecta > Lepidoptera > Tortricidae > Apotomis > Apotomis turbidana. The sequence continues at coordinate 8,774,149 of LR990307.1, forward strand.
TTTGCCACACGCGTGTACACAACTCGGGATTCAGTCTATAACTAATTACACATTATGTAAACACTATGTTGGGTACGCGGTATCAGCACAATGTACTCCTGTCATGGTACACGGTGATAAGAATTGGCCGGCAGTCGCAAACTTAGAGTCCAAGGCGATCTTTGCCTAAGAAATTAGATATAACTGCGACCTGCAGTGTTACTCGCTCGTCCCAAGGAACACAAAAAAAAATTGGGATAAATAGTAGCTTACAAGTTTTTTCAGAGTGTCAGCTATATCCATACCAAATTTTATTAAAATTGGTTGAGCCGTTAGAGTGTGAAGAAGAAACGATACAGACTCACACAAACTTTCGCCTTTATGCCTATAACTAGCTGCGTCCCGTGGTCTTACCCGCTCATCCCAAGGAACACTTAATTTGTTCGGGATGCCATCTACCTTCATAGCAAATTTTATCAAAATTGGTCGAGCCGTTTGAGTGTAAAGAAGTAACAAACACACAAACACGTTTACAAACTTTCGCATGTATGCCTATAACTAGCTGCGACTCGCGGTCTTACCCGCTCATCCCAAGGAACACTTAATTTGTTCGAGATAGAAAGTAGGCCTTGTGTTAAACCAGGGTGTCAGCTACCTTTATACCAAATTTTATCAAAATTGGTCCAGCCGTTTGAGCATGAAGATCTAACAAATCTCTGTAATATTGGTATGACAAACGTTTCCACACCCCGTATTCGGAAAAAGCATTTTCGTCTCACTTGACATTGAATAGCGCAATTTTTAGATCCCCAAAGTTTAGACTTTAGCATTATCATATATATTTTTCAATTTTCTTTAATTTTTAATTTTCTTTATTTTGGTTATAGGCGACGGTAATCGCTTTCCATCAGGCCATCCGTTTTTGCTCGTTGGCCCCCTATGACATAAAAAAAATCGCACATGTTATAATTTGTGGCTCTATGAGATGTCTTTTTTTACGTTTTCAACCTCCATATCCCCGCCATTTTGAAAAACTTCGAAAAATTCCCAATAAGTGATTCTTTTTTTTTAATCCATACAAAAATTTCACGAGATTCGGTTGACAAATGGGGCCTGTAAATTGAAATTGAAATTGAAATAATTTATTGTAATATTGTGAGTTAGTTATATTATAAAGGTCTTATGTCAAGTTGGGGTACATCACAATCAACCGCAACGAGGCGTACAATATCGCTAGTTCGGTCAACTATATACTGATGACTATTCTCTTGATTCAATATACGCCCTCGTCATAAATGCGTGACTTTAAAATAAAATACCTTTATTTCCAAAATAACAAAACATAGTTTTATGTACATAATAAAAAATACAATAAGAGACACGAAGTAAAAAGATCGAATAATGGAACAGTGCCGAAAGGACAAGCTTTGCTCCCTTGGGACACACATTGCAGCCTAGCGTATGTCTATCTATCAAATCGTTATGCGTACTTGCGTAACTATAGTGTCTTTATTCTGTGGCATACCTACTAGAAACATATTACAGTACGGTAGAACATTTATTTATTGAAACTTTACTGCACAAAAAAAATTGTAATTCTTAGAAAATCTTTAAATGCAGAATTACTAACTTTTATAAATAACATAGTCTTCTTTCAGCAAAATATCCTATCTACGATATTTAAGGTACTTTCCCTTGATGTCCCGTAGTCTTGGGACGCCCTGTATAAATACATATAGATAACATCCATGACCCAGGAACAAATATTCGAGTTCATCACACAAATATTTGCCCCGGCCGGGATTCGAACCCGGGTCCGCCGGCTCAGTAGGCAGGTTCACTACAAACTGCGTCAACAAAATAAGCCAATAAGAAGGCAGTGGCTATTTCCTTTGCATATTTTTTTTTTATGATAATTCGAATAGAATTGGGTCTCTCGTGGAATGACCCAAAAACAGGCACTACTGCAGAAAAGTAATACGAAAGTTATTTCGATTTCATGCCCTATATTAATCATTGTTTACAAATTATTACTAGGTAATTAAAAGAGATAGATACGTCGGATTTCAGTCAAAGTAACGATGTATTATTATAAACAATGTTGTAAGTAAAAAGAATAAAATATCTTGGTTCAGTTTAGTATCAAAGTAACTGACAAATTTAATGCAATTTGACATAAGCCAGTAGTAAAATAGACTTTATACAATGATTGGATGACCATCAAATAATATTTTTTTCGATATTTCTTGCTGGAAGGATTTACAAGCTGCAAGTCGTTAATTTTTCTTTTCCTTGGGTTTTCCGTTTTTTTTTTGTTTTTTTTTGACAATTTGACAGTTCTCAATAATCGTGGCTGAAGGGATATTTACCCTCGAAACTTAATAAAAAAGAAACTAGTCAATGTTTGACACTTGCCAATGTCAAGATTTCAACAGTTTGACACTGATATGTGTCAGAACTCACAATTGGAATAGAAGTGGGTCTCTAGTGGAATGACCCAAAACATGCGCTGCTTGAGAAAAATAATACAAACGAAAGTCATTTCGATGTCATGCCCTATAATCATTGTTTACAATTTATTACTAGCTAAAAGATAAATACGTCGGATTTCAGTAAAAGTAACGATATAATGAGCATATTATTATAAGCAATATAGGATACTTTTTACCCGTCTACAGTAAAGAAAAAACATACCCGGACGAAGTTGCATGCACCTCCTAGTAATCAAATAAAGGATTATGTTATGAGGCATTATGCATTTGAAAGTGTTTTTGTTTTCATGTTTCACTTTTTGAAGTGAATAATACTTTTCCCAGAGTTCTAGATAGTAACAGCTATTTCATACTTTCATTGCGTGCAGTCGAAAATAAGCCGACAAAACTACTTAGTTTTCTGCATGAATTTTGTCTATGTCGAGTAGTTTTTGAAATAAAAATTATCAATGAAAAATTCAGACTTTTATTTTTTTTATTTATAGTATACTAATAAATCGCAATAGCCCTTTTCTAAGTAGCATTGATAATATGTTAAGAAACATATATTTGATCATAGAGAAAAATTACAGGTGTCAATTTAAAATCTAAATTAAACCTTTCAATTGTAGGGTTGTCACTGATATTAAAATATTTTATTTTGATGACTTTTTTTAGTTTTAAGTCCTGCTTTACAATTATATTACGTCGATTGTAGATCACTCATATGACACTATCCTGTTAGCTCGTCTTTTGAAATGTGCCACTCTGTATACTAAAGGTGTTTTTCTAGCTCCTCAAATATTGCAATTACTGAAAATTGATCTGGTTTAGAAGATAATTATAATAAAACATCGTAAAGTTTCGCATTACCTGTCGCCTTAAGTGTTAATTTAGAAACTGTTTACAAAGTGCACTGACATAATAAATTTTATCAAACAGTTGAAGTCGGTCAAACAAGCGGGCCGATTACAAAACTGATCGTAGATAAATAATCATTAGTACCGTCCTATAAATACATTGGTATGTCTGTCTGCAGACGATAAGTAGGAAAGTAAAGCGGTCAAACGTGCATATCTATGGCCAAATTCGACGAGACTTTGCTATATCCACACTCTAGCAATGTGCGACAAAAATTAATGGCACAGTAATGAACCTCAAAACAGTACCTTAAGGTAAATTATTCGATGATTAATTTGTCGTCGCACAATGGAAAAATTTGTACAAATTTTAATTAAATGAGTTAAAAAAGGAAAATTTTTGGTCTTCACCCTTATTTTATACACAATGTTGAAATAGGTTGGAGTCTCTTTTTAAGTATGCTAGATACCTGTGTTAAGAAACACCGCTCTTACACGGGCAAGTTCACTAGTTTGTACAGAAGTGGTAATTACAAGTTTAGATAAGAATTTTAAACAAAAAAAAAAAACAGAAAAAAATATATGTTCTCAATTGCACTCAAGGGCCTCACTGCGAGCATTCACATTCAATATATAAAAAAATAAAGTGAAAAGTGACAACCTTACTTTTGAATTTTCCCACACTGACCTAGTTTGTCCCTCACCCTGTATAAGGACTCTAAGTCAATGCCCTCAGTGTTTGCTCACAATTAGGTGAAATGCCGAGAAACAACTGTGCCACGTTATCATTTATCTTTATCGAGCAACCGATTTTGCGCCAGTAACTTTCGACCTGTCTATTCCAATTTTCGCTTCTTCCTGCTACTGACTGGTACGATACAATACAAATCCACTGGTAATCAACTTTTGGCAGAAATTTGTTCTACCGAAAGTAATGTTACGCATAATGCTCATTTCGCAGAAATTTTCTGCCGCTTAAACGGGAAATATATTTTTAAATGTTTTTGTGTATTCTGATAGATTAAGATAGGTTTATTTTATTGCTTTTTAGAAAAATCTATGGTATCCGTAGAATTGCAATTATGCAAAATGAGCATTATGCGTAACATTACGTTCGGTAAAACTATTTTCTGCAAAACATTAGTAAACCGATGTCTATCAATTAGATTCACGGCAGCATGGCAACATTCATTTCATGAGCGAGAGAGAGCGAGTAATACTGAGATGATAGATGATATACTGAGCTACTTGAATCTTCAGTGAGCGAAAGAGCTAGTTAGCTAAACTAAAATGATATAGCTCGTTTGAATCACTCACTCGCGAGCTATAGGTACACATCTCTAATACCCTTCAGTTAAAAATAAAGCAAATAGTCATAAATTCATAATGAAAGAATCAGAAATGATTTTGGAAAAATTTAAATAATGCTGTTTGCTGTTTGTATATACTTATACCTACTTGGAATATTCTCTACCCTTCTCTCAAATTAAGGAGATTTAGAAACGTTAAGAATGGTTTAACGCAATCATGTGTGGTCTTATTATAACACATACGCAATGGGTTTACTCACGTTGTAAGAGGCGACTATCGCTCGACATAATTCGAATGGGTTCGCGATTCATCATCAGGAGAGCCACAGTCGCGGCGGCCAAACGAGCATTGCGAGCGCCCTGTCCGCGCGGCTGCTCTACGCGGGCGTCACCGACGGAGGCTAGAATCCACTCTCATCATCACACACAATGTCAATACGGCATTTGATGACAGCTCATATCAGCTGCTCTTTATCAAATGTCAAAAACGACCGGTTAGTATGAAGTTTCTATAAAGATACTAGCTGATGACGTCATAAAAATCAGTAGTCAATACACGTCTTCTTTTTAGTTTTTTTTCCAATTAAAAATAGTAAAATGTCCCAAAGTTAGTGGTAGTTTATTTGGTTTCGTGTATTTTGGAATGTACGTTTAGTGGTTTTAATGGCATAATAAATTTTCACCATGGTCAAAGACCGTATTGTCGGGTTTCACACTCACTACGTCATTTGCTAAGGTCTGGTCCGCACCAACCACCGATGTAGTATTCAAAACCGTTCCCAGCTGGGCACTGACTATCCACAATCTCGGTTAAAATTCGGATGACGACTAATTTCCCGTTACTGATGTATTTTAATAAAACTAAGAGCTTAGTATACGAGTAATGTGTGGTTTTCGGTAAAACTAGTAGGGTTACCCATTTGGCTTATAGCAATACGAGATTGTTAAGTTAAATATCACTAAGTAAATGTAATTTGTAATTAGTTTGCTAATTAAACGTATTTATTTTTTTATCCGGTAGGTACTTCCTGGGTTCATCAAAAGGTAAATTTTATGATAATGGCTCTTAATGGTCATAGAGGTGAATCCAAATGTGAGTGCTTTCGTAGTAAGGCGTTTAATGAAAACCCCACATGTCTACGTTGAACCAATCCTGAGGCACATTCTGGCTCCATTATCACGAAGAGCGTGTAAAAAAAGTACAAATTGAGTCGTACTTTCCGTTTTGTTGGTTTTGACAACCCTAGGAGTAACACACGCTCCACAACGTGCTACAACCAATAGCGTCGGCCGTCATTCAGGTTTCCAATCAGATGCAAAGCTTCCTTTGTCGGCTTTCGCGAAGAACAAAAGAGTGCGGATTCTGTTATGTTTTTATTCTGTGCCAGAAGTAAAATTGACAGCTACTTTATATATTGAGTGTAAATTCCTAAACACGTGTGTCACGTTTACCAAGTCACGTTATCTATATTAATTACTTACTTACTGATTTAAAAATGACCTGAAATGACTGTTTGTGGTTTGTTCATTAATTTTAGTTCCGGTAACACCCAAGTGTACCTACTTTATTTATTTATTTTTATAGCCGTTTATGTGTCCCACTGCTGGGCAAAGGCCTCCCCTTCTTTTCTCCATTCGATCCTATTGCCAGTGCGGTTCTGCCATTCTTTGCAGAATGCGACCAGATCGTCCTGCCATCTCCTTTTCGGCCTGCCTCGGTTCCGATATCCATCTTGTGGGATCCATTGGGTTGCCATTGTGGCCCACCTTTCCGGATGCATGCGACAGACATGTCCAGCCCAGTCCCATTTCAGTTTTGCGGTCTTGACACCCACATCCACTATACCAGTTTTGGAGCGCAGTTCCGTGTTTCTGATTCGATCAGTCCTCCGAACACCTAGTATACTGCGCTCCATCGCTCTCTGGCAAACTTTCAGGCAGGCCGAAAAGGAGATGGCGGGACGATCTGGACTTTAAATATTATACAAATAAAAAAATCGGACAACCTCACACAACTCAATATAGTCCCATAGTAAGCTCTAGTAGGCTTGTGATATGGGTATACGTATGTCTACATACTTAAAGGGAGGAGGGTGGATAATTTTGGGTTTAAAGAACTTTATTTTCTCAAAAGAAATTTAACATTTCACTTAATGAGAAATTACAGTATAATAGTGTAACAGTGAGCATCAACAACACTAAAAACAAGACAAATTACTTATATCATAATATGACGCCAAATATAATTTTACCTTTATTATGCGAAAATTACTTGAAATTCGCGGAATATTTGAGACTTTTTAATTATTTTTTCAACGCTCTAGCGCTTGGATCTCGCTTTCTACATAGTTCGGCAATTCCCTCCCAAGCTTGGTACGTGTAATATTGATATTTTTTTATTAAGAAGCTTAATAACAATAATTATTATTCATATCTTTGTTTTCAACTTGTCAGTGGTTCACCCCGTGGCGTAACGTTTATCAGCGTACGATACATACAAAAGAGCGTCTAGGTATCTTAGTTATTCCTTGAACTAATGTAAACATTACCTGCATAACAACATACAAGTTATGTCTCACGAAAGTTTTAATAAGATTATTTTATCAAACACGCAATGAAATATTGTCATAACGTGCGTTATAAGTATAACAGGCTTCGAAGTATATCATTGCGGGCGGAACAACTCGAGTCAACTAAATATAAAGGAATTTCATACAAAATTTAAGGCCTAGGCCGGGAAGTAAATTTTTGAAAGCATGGCGTCTGTGTTCATGGGCAGACTAAACAGCAGATTTTTTTGCGTGGTGTATTTTTTTATTTCGTTGCATATACTACATGCCTTAGCCGTGAATATTAGGGCTTGCCGGCTTCGTTTTATCGATGTCTATGTCGGCGGCTGATCTTAAAATCCGGCAGATCACGAAATTCCTAGGCATATCGTGAAACGCCGCCATTTCATGATTTGGCTAAATGACATCCGCCATATCGTTCAAGACATAACGTTTAACGATTTGCCCAATGACGTTTAGGCAGATCATGAAATTCCTAGGCTTATCATGAAAGGCCGCTATTTCATGATCTGCCTAAGTAGCACCCACAGTGACGTTTAGGCAGATCGTGAAATTCCTAGGCATACTCTGGGAACAGTTTCAGTACTCTGGAAGCAGTTTTGTTTTACGGGTCACGAAAAAAAAATAACCCTAACCTAACCTATCTGGGAGCAGTTTAGCTTTTAGGCTCATAAAAAAAATAACCATATAGGTTAGGGTTATTTTTTTTTATGACCCAAAAAACGAAGCTGCTCCCAGAAATAGGTAGGTTAGGGTTTTTTTTCCAGTCTTGTGTCTTGCTTGATCTTTAATAAGATGTACAACAGGATCCCAAGCTGGTCATGACAAACCGTCTTCTCTATTGAAATTAGGATATTTTTAGCAAAATCATAAAATGGCGGCGTTTCACGATATGCCTAGGAATTTCGTGATCTGCCGGATTTTCACGATATTCCCGGTATAGAGCTAGGAATATCGACGAATGCGTTGCTCTAATCGATCTGCCGTATTTTTTATCAGGCATATCATGATATGCCTGGTCAACTTTTAGCCAAATCATGAAATGGCGGCGTTTCACGATATGCCTAGGAATTTCGTGATCTGTCGGATTTTACGATCGGCCGCCGACATCTATACCTACTCACCCGGACTTTTTTTATCGGATCACATAAAATGTAGCACGACAGTTATACACCACAGCGTTACGGGTCATTGTCAGATTTAGGTACGAGTCTTTCCGGTGGACATTTGGGAAATTGAGAAGTCCAGGGCCTAACTTTATGATAAAATATTTTATGATAAAGCCTGTGAGAATGAAGAACGTTCCCTCTTCTATAATTCGATGTAATAGCAACATAACCTAGATTCATACAAGCTCTTAACTTTTGAACACCTGGGACGAATTTTGTTTTTTGAACTGACAATGACCCTTATATAATTTTTTAAGGCTTATACTGAACTAAGACCTAACTAACTCACAACTACAAGATGATAAGACTTACGCCACATAGCGACCGAATTAAGTAATGACCCCAACCAGAGTTCATTATTGACAAAACTATTTATTTACACGTTTTCCACGAGAATGCCTGGACACGTGACCACGAGAGTGATTTGATTAATTGACCCATTAAATAAAATGACGGGTGTTATTCGACGTTCGCAAAGACATCTTAGGCATGAATGAAATAACTAAATACTAAGAAGAAAGAAATAACTAAACTATTGATACAAAGATATCAAAGCTCAAAGAAAAATATAAATGAGTTACCTGGGGGACGTGACCGGGGATCGAACCCGGTACCTCTGGATTGCTGGTCCACTTCGTTACCAGAACTCCAACCAACCCTTCGATTTTTTCCTGAACCTTGTCTGTCCTAAAGATATATAGTTCTAGGGATTTGATATCGATAAAAAAGATGTCGATGGCTAATATATACATGTGCTCATTGAAAATTCTCGATTACTATAAAAAGTTTCGATATCATGCCTGATAAAGTGGAAGTGCCTGATATTTTCAGCTGGACGGGAATCTTTAATACCGACGAATATGGAAAAAACCGGCCAAGAGCATGTCGGGCCACGCTCAGTGTACCTAGGGTTCCGTAGTTGCTCATCATTCACAATAGACTTAAGTTACAGGAAAGATTTCAAGCTCTATAAAAAGGTCGTAAACGCCAAAGTAACTGTAATTACTTATTACCTTCTGGAAGTCAACTTACGTCCTTTTAAGTAAATTATAAAATTTTGCGATAACTCAATTACATGAATTTTGCCACAATTTTTTGACCCGTGGTTAAAAAGTTAGAGGGGAGGGGACGCTATTTTTTTTATTTTCGGAGCGAATATTTTCAAAACTGCTGACTTTATCAAAAAATAATGTTTTAAGACCCCTATTACCTATTTTTAAAAGATCTATTCAACGACATCCCAAACACTAGTTGTGGAACGAAAAAAAAATCACCCTCAACTTTAGGTAGGTGATTATCTCAGCGAAAAAAAATTGCGGCGGAATTGATAACTATAGTGTGAAACAATTGTTTTAAGTTTTAATTATTTCTGAAAAGAAGACACTAATTATTATCTTAAGCCAAATCGCAAAGTATTGTAAAAGTCATTTATGATTAATAATTATTTTTTTTGCGGTATAATGATAATTTTGGTGCGGCGTCCAGTATTCGTTGTTCCTCATAAATGTCTTTGATAGAGCAATAACATCAATGTTTTAAACAAAAATTGCATTTATTTATAATCTGTATTAGTTTAAGTATCTTATAAGGATATATAAATAAAGATTAATATATAAATAGATACTCAAAATTGAGCACTAAAAGTTGTCCGGGTGAAATTGTCAATTTTGGTGGTAAATATTGAAAATGTGTTTATGGTTAAACGAAACGCAACAAGACCAACATCCGTGTGTTAACCTGTTCGTATAGTTCTGCTCCGGCATTGAGCGATGACACACATGTCGTAACTTGCTGGATTTGTTCACTCAGCACGTAAGTATCTAATTTTGGTGTGTTCAAAATACTTTTTGACACAATTTTTGTGGTATATGTTTCTAGTGACTTAGCAATAATGGACTGTGTGTGAATTGTGTGTAAGACGTGTTAAAGGTTTCCTTTTTTAAATATAAAGTTAAATTGGAAGTATATAATACAGATATTTTTTAAATATTTTTTTAATCTCTGTTTCTAATTTTGGTGGATACATTTTGGTGGTTTTAGTGGTAATTTGTAACTTGGTGTAGTTATTTGAAGTCAAGTATAAACACAATACATCTAATATTACAAGCTGTCGGTGAGGGTAATACTAGATTAGATATACTTATGCTGGTGGCGGATTCTATAGCTCCTATCCTTTCTTATATTACAATTTTTTCTTTCCCATCTGGCACGTTTCCTACAATTTGGAAATGCGCCCATGTGATTTCTCTCTCTTAAACCCCTAATCCGTCGTACTTGTCGCAGTATCGTCCTATGTCCATTCTTCCCATCTTATCCAAAATCATTGAATCCTTTGTAAATCCACGTCTCTCATCACATCTAGATAGACATGTTCAATTCTTTAGCACAACCACCGCTTTGGTTAAGATCACCGACGACAATCGTCTTATAATAACCTCTTTGGGGGGCAACAGCGGGTTCGAGTTGATGACTGATTTTCTAGCTGGTGTGAACTGTCTGCTGGTGTCCCTCAAGGGGGCATACTCTCTCCATTACTCTTTTCTGTCTTCATTAACGGAATCACCAAGTCACTCTCCTCCTCGTTCCATCTCTATGCAGACGATTTGCAGCTTTATGCGGCGGCCAGCATTAATGATTTTGGCTCCTTGGTTTCGTAAATCAATTCAAACCTGGAATCAATCCGTGCTTGGGCTTGATTCTTTGATGGTTTGATGAAGAATGCCAAGAAGTCGCAGGCTATTCTCGTTGGAAGCCCACATTTTATATATATATACGATAGTACGCCTGTACCTTTCTCTTCTACTGTAAAAAAAATTGGCATTACTATGGATCAATCTTTGTCATGGGCACCTCATATTTCTGAGATCGGTAGGAAACTTTTCGCGTCCCTTCATTCATTGAGGTGTCTGCACAATTTCCTTCCTCTTTATAAGATCATGCATCCCCGCTCTCTTTTGCTTTGGTCTCCGCAAGTTTGATCATGTGTCTTAATACCGCGCTCAAGTTAAATAGCTTCCGATCCATCAGCGCAGAGACTTACATGTTCTTTGTATTTTGTATAATGTCCTTTTCATTCCTTCTTCTCCTCCGTACCTTGCAGAGAAGTTTTTTTACATGGCGGATGGTTCGCTCATGGGAAAGTTAAAGAAATTGTGGCTGTCGAACGAACGATTATTTGATTAGGTTGCTGTTTTTGTTATAATTATGATTATATTTATCTTATATGTATTTATATAGATATTAGGGTGTTTCACATTTGTATAGGAAAAAAAAAATGTGATATTTTTTCAGACTTCGCTCGGCTTCCGGGTTCAGCTTATCTTAAACGCGTATATACCAAATTTTAAGTGAATTGGACATTGTTTAGAGGTTGCGCTGGATGAAAAGATACAAAAAAGTCATAAAAAATTAATATTACTCAATATTATTGCCAAATAGAATAATACAACAGTTGAAACTTAATTGAAAGTAAAAGTAAACTTATTAATCTTAAAATACAACAGTGTTTTCATGCATCCATTGCAAAATAAGTAATCATTTAGCTACATAAGCTGCTATCTCTTCTTTTGTTCGCTTAATAACGCATTTTCGGTGATGCTCGACGACTCTCAGCAAGAACTGTTTCTGCTCTTTATCTTTGACTGAGTCATTAAACTTTTTTATTAAAGCTCTCTGCGGTATCGTTGACTACTTTTAGACTATTGACCAAGTCTCTAGTGTTAGGGCTACAATAATTACTTTACATCCTGAACACCAAATAATTCGAAGAACGATCTTGTTTTGGCAGTAACAAAATCACCGAGAGATTTTTCTTTCAATTTTAGACATTTACCATCGAACCTTTTCAATTCTTTCTTCTTTGCTGGTTTATTTAAATTCTTGAACATCTTCTGTTTTTCATCTTCAGTGACACGTTCATCCAAAAAAGCTAGTCCCATGTTTATTTCTAACAAATACCAAAGATGGCTCTTGGCCGCCGCAAGGGCACCTTTCTTTACATTTTTATCGGGATAATTGTTTAAAAGCTGTAGCATTATCCCAATCATTCTTGGGAGCCCATCGACTTACCACTGCTTCATGCCAAAAGCGGACATATATGAGACAGAAAAAAAGTCCTACTTGTTTCATACCATTCAGCTCTCTTTTGGCGTTTCATATTAGCAGTGTCCTTATTTTTACATTTATTTTTGCCACATTTTGAATAGAATAGAATACTCTTTATTGCACACCTCAAGAATAAAGAAATACAAATACAAATGACACTTAAAATTACAATAGAGGCAAACAATAGGCGATCTTATCGCTAAAAAGCGATCTCTTCCAGACAACCTTTGGGTAGCGGAATAATATAAATGAAATGAGTAGGCGATGCAAAAAGTAATCAAGAAAACTACTGAAAAATTATTAAAATCTACTAAAACCTATAATAATATATATTGATACATAAACATACATAAAAATATGCATAAATGAACATAAGAATAAATATATACTCATATATAAACTTACTTAAACCTTATATTTAAAATAATATTTCGTGTAACGAACCACAGATTATGTCAGTTGACAGAGTATTAAAGGAGAGACAAGTAATGTTCTTTGAGGTGTATTTTGAAAGTAGCAATGGATTGAATACGTTTCAATTCAACAGGGAGAGAGTTCCACAATAGAGTAGCCTGAAAGGTAAATGAGCTGTTATAGAATTTGGAAGAAGAAGAAGGGACAGCCAGAAGCAAATTTTGAGAGGACCTAACAGAACGAAGGTAACTGAAACGCTCCTTGAGGTAGCAGGGAGTTGCAGGGTGAAAAAGAATATTGTAAAGAAGAGAGAGAATGTGAGAGTTACGACGAAAGCGGATAGGAAGCCACTTGAGCTGCGAACGGAAACTGGAAACATGGTCATATTTACGAAGCCCAAATATGAACCTGATGCAAATATTCTGAATACGCTCAAGTTTATTAAGCTGCTCTTCTGTGAGATCAGGGTAGGAGATATCAGCATAATCTAAGATTGGAAGAAGTAAGGTTTGGCAAAGCGCAATTTTGGTGGCGATTGGAAGAAAATTACGAAGTCTTCTAAGAGAGCTCACCGCTGCAAACATCTTCCTGCTGACTTCATTCACCTGAGGCACCCAAGATAAGGTCTGGTCCAATATAATACCCAGGTCTTTGACTTGTTGTGAAAAAGGAATTAAGACACCATCGAAATAAATTGATGGCAGCTTATCAACATCAACCCTAGCTATAAGTTTAGCACTACCAACTATAATAGCTTGGGTCTTTACTGGGTTTACCTTGAGACCAAAGCTATAGCTCCAGTTCAAAATGTGTGCCAAGTCGTCATTTAGAGTTAATAACAGACGGAAGTTCTCCAACTTCACCCTGCAAATAAATTTGAAGATCGTCGGCATAAAGGTGATAGCGCGAAGAAAGGTTACGTGTAATGGAATGAATGAAAATAGAAAACAACAAGGGTGATAGCACTCCACCCTGCGGAACACCGGCCAAAGTGTTGCACCACGAAGATCGGGAATTATCCACCTTTATTCTCTGCCGACGACCACCTAGATAACTACGAAACCAATCAATAACCGCAGGAGATATGTTAAGAGAACGTAGAGTACCTAATAAAATATCAAAATCAACAGTATTGAACGCATTGCTGAAATCAAGAAGCGTTAACACCGTTAATTTCCGCTTATCCATACCTTCTCGAATATCATCAGTAATTTTGATTAGAGCAGTAGCCGTACTATGACCAGGACGAAACCCAGACTGGAATACATTGTGCAGATCATTGCGGTTAAGAAAAGATGCCAACTGTTTATGTACAAGACGCTCAAGCACTTTAGATAGGAAGGGGAGAATGGATATAGGTCGATAGTCCGAAAACACGGAAGAGTTGGGCTTCTTGGGTATCGGGATAATATTGGCATCCTTCCAGAGCGTAGGGAAAATACTGGTGGATATAGAATTATTGAGGATAAAGGTAATAATGGGTAAAAGGAGATCAAGGAGAGGGAGGATCATATTACGGCTAATGCAATCCACGCCAACGGAATTTGAGGTAATCGCTAATATGTTCTTCTTAACATCACTGTCGGTAAATTGTGCAAGAGAAAAAGGAGAAAAGTCAGGAGTTGGAAGCGATGAAAGATGATCAAGAGTCTTAACTTTAGTTGAGCCATTGAAAGTGGCAGAAGTGGAAAAATGCTGATTAAGCTGATCGAAATTTATATCACTAGTATAGGGGTTCTGCTGTGACTTTCCAACTCCAAGTGACTTAAGAAATTTCCAGACTTTTGCAGGGTCACCATTCTCCACAGACTGATGGATATGACGTCTCTGAGCATCACGACAAATCCTGTTGCATCGATTACGCAATGCTAGATAGCGTGCTTTATTACTTTCTGTGCAATTAGTTTTATACTTTGACTTGGCTGCATTCTTCTTTTCAATCACCTCCTTAATTTCTTGGGTGAGCCAAGGAGCAGGAAGATGTTTTACCCGTACAGAACGGAGTGGGGCGTGAACATCGTAGAGCTGCATGAGGAGGGAATTAAAAAGAGACACCTGTTCGTCCACACTAACAGCTCTACAGATGACACCCCAATCAATGCCAGCAGCATCCTCACGAAGTTTATCAACGTCCATTCGAGCAAAATTGCGCTGAAGGAGAGTTTTAACGTTGGGCTTAGGGGGTCTAATTTTATAAGACAAATACAACAGGTCGTGATAAGAAAAGGCATCTGCAGAGTGCTGACCGTGCTTAGCAACATGAGGAATAGATGAAGTGAGGGTAAGATCTAATAAAGATGGAGTACAATTGGGGAAATTATGCGTTGCGCCAGAAGGGAGAATTCCTAGGTTACAAGCCTCTGCCAGGGATAATAAAGATTTAGAACGGTGGTCATCTTTAAGTAAGCAAGTATTGAAATCACCCATTATAATGTGATGGTTAAATGATGGCATGAGATTCTCCAGAGTTTTCTCGAAAGAAGTGAAGTAATCAACAGTAAGTGAAGGAGAATAGAAAACTCCGAGTAGAAGTTTCGTATGAGAAAGAGAGATGTCCAGAAATAAATATTCTGGAACGTCAGAAACAGGAGAATGAGGTGATATACAGGCAATAGAATATGGAATATACGAGCGAAGATAGATGGCAACTCCCCCACCACCTCTTTCAGAACGGTCATGACGAATTAGGTGGAAACCAGGCAATGAATACAACGAAGAAGGTAGACACGGCTTAAGCCAAGATTCCGAGATTAGGATCGCATGAATATTATTTAAGTCAAAAGTTGTATTTAAATCCGTAAAATGAGCCGGGATACTCTGCGCATTAATATGAACTATGTTGAAATTTTTGGTGACATTAGAGAAAGTTATATCAAGAAAATCGTGGAGTGTAAGGGGTAGACTTTTGAAACTATCGTCAGACCCACTTTCCTGATCAGAAGTAGATAGAAAAACATCGTCACTTTCGCAACTGTGGTTGAGTGATATCATAAATATAAATATATATATATAAATCTAATCTATAATACTAAAAATATCAATAATACTAAAAATATTTATCTACAATAAAATAATTAGCGCGATAGACACAACACGCTACCCGCCAGCATTTATAAAATTACAAAATTAAAAACATTGAAAGTTAAATCACAGTAATAAAAATGTATGAAACAAAACGCAAAATTTATGCGCCGGCAACACTGAAACATAGAGGCACTGCACTGGCAGTGACAGTGACAGGTGACAGGTAACAATCTGTCAATTGTCAAATGCAAATGCGATATCTTATTAGGGACTTCCGGTTTGTGACTTAAGATGGCCGCATGCGTTTAAGCTGCGTTGTTCATTATTTATTCATTTTTGTTGTTCAATGTGTAGTATGTATAGCGTATTGTGCAGTGATCTAACGTATGAGTGAATAGCTAATGAAGAATTCAACTTGAAGCGTTCATAGCCCTTCCTGGGTCAAGGCCCGATAGTCCGCGTGGTTTTTTGTAAATCGCTATCACTTTACAAAAAGCAAAACCTCACCGAACAACGGCATGCTCTACGAGCAAACTTGAAATTGGCGAAATCATCATTAACCTGATGGAAGCCATATTTTAAAATTAGAATAGATATCTTATTATTAAAAAGTAAATGATAAGCTAATGACAGTAATACGCAAACAAAAGGGTAGAAGGATAAACAGTGTTACACGGCCAAATACAGATGGAACTATAATACAGACAAAAGGAAAGAACATAGAATCTCCAACACACACGCTTACATTATGAAACAGATTTGGGGACTGCTCCACGCTTAGCTCTCCTAGATGGTTTCTGATCAGCCTGAGAGGCTGCCTTAGGGGCCTCAGACGAGGACAAAGCAGCCGGCGGGGTCTCGTCAGTCGGCTGCAGCGCTGGCACATCCGGAAGGGCTTTCACCTCGGCGACGCTGACTACACGGCGGCGCTGGCCATCGCTACCGAGGACGTGTATAACACCGTTCAAAGTCCAGCAATTTCGGACTCCGAAGCGTTCACGTGCCTCAAGAAACGCATCGTGACGAGGTTTGGTTAGAAACTCGCCGAGCGTCACGCCCGAACCCTTCAACGCCACCTTTTTAAACCACACATCGTCGCGAACAGAGATATCCCGAAACTTAACGAGTATGGCCCTGGGATTCTTGCCACGTTGACCACTGCGGCGGCCTACACGATGGCTACGCCCAATATCTGCCGTTGTGAGTGAACTTCGAGCCGCTTTCAATTTGGCAACCACAATATTGGCTGTGTCTTCCCCCTCGGTTTCAGCAACTCCATGCACCAGCAGCATCTTCCGACGGGAACGCATCTCCATATCGTCCACCTGGCGGGTAATGAGCTGGACTTGCCTTTGTAGGGTCTCGAGAGCCTTCGCAATTAACGATTTGAAGATGCCGAAGTCCGTAGCTACCGATGCCACTGAAGGATTGCTGGGTCCTGCTTTCTCGAGGTCCTTCTCCAGCTCAGACATTCGTGAGTTGAATAACTCGGCCAGCCCGCAAGTGAAGATTTAAAAGAGTCAACTTGTGACATGTTGAAAAAGTGAAGTGAGTGATGTACAATTTAACTTTCAGGAATAATGTCAAGAAAACGCTGGTAGGTGAAATAGGCTAGTTAACCATAAACTTAAACTGAATTTTGTGTCCAAAAAATGCCAAATATGATTTTAAAATATTAAATTTTGGGAACAAGATGTGTTTACTTTTTATTCACCTACCCGAAAATTTTGGTACTCCTTATAAAAAAATTGTATGCCGGCTCGAATATTTACCTCCGTCTTAACAGGTATATTGGCCCTCTTCCACACGTCTTGCAGTTTAATACTTGTACATTTAGCAGCTTCTGGAAGTGTTTCTTTATTTTCTATGTGATGGTACATGATAACCAACAAAACCTGTTCCTTAGAAGGAAGTCGAGCGCCCAAAAAATGATCACAAGGAACCTTGTCAAGTAACCAAATTCCACGTCTTCTACTCATTTTTAAATTAGGAACTTGCTTAAATATAAAAACTACGCCTTTAAATCACTTTCACACCACCTACTACAAAAAGTAACATAAGTTTTGTTTCTACCCTCTACTGCACCTATATTAACTTTTCAGACAAAAGTTGGCACACAGCGCAACCTCTAAATATTGTCAGATTTCCCTGATTTTCGGTATGTGGGCTCTGTATAGGTGTAGAACCAAGAAGAAAAGCGAAGTCAAAGAAAAATCAAAATTCTGGAAAAATGAAACACCCTAATAGATATTACGTAATATTTATTACATTGACTGTTGGCCTATCTCTCTCTCATTTGGTTTTTGCATTTTCATTTTGTACTATTGTAAAGTTATCGTATTGTACATGTTGCTTGGTTTGTCTACCATATGTGTGTTTAACACTGATTTACTCGAAGGTAAATTAGAAGAAATCCCTTAAAGGGATAAGTTCGCTTTTGTGCATGCTTATTTTTTTGAAATGTACATCTTGTTATTGTGTACAATAAAGTGTTTAGATATATTACATGCATATAATTAATCTAAATCATTACTTTTGCTATTCATAATTGATTTTTTTTTTTAGGATGGCTAATCGCAAGAAAAATGAATCAAGAGAAGAAGTCCTCGAAAAGAAAAAAATATATTGGTGTTACAAACGAGTTAGTTATTGTATTTTCATAGATATTT
Source organism: Apotomis turbidana (assembly GCA_905147355.2). Taxonomy (NCBI): domain Eukaryota; kingdom Metazoa; phylum Arthropoda; class Insecta; order Lepidoptera; family Tortricidae; genus Apotomis; species Apotomis turbidana. The sequence goes on from LR990307.1 coordinate 8,792,719, forward strand.
TGATATAATTAAAATTATTAATAAAACATTTACTTTCTTTTCATTTTCCCTTATTTTCATTGAAAAATATTAATTTTTAGCACAAGTAACTAATTTTGGTGTAGATGTACATTTTTGGTGGCCAAGATATCTAATTTTTGTGGACACAAGCAATTTTGGTGGTAGGCAAATTACTAAAATCATAATATCTCTAAAACTATTATGTATAACAAAGGGCCATTACTACACAATATTGGTTATGACTTTATTCGTATTATTGATATATAATTTTGACTCTAACATCAAAAATAAAAAAAACCACCAAAATTAGGTAAATTTCGAGCTTGTTGAAATTCACCCAGGTGTTTGAGAGGTACCCGAAAAAGAAAACTTTTTTTTAGTTTTTATTTTACCGTTTTAATAAATAAATAGATAATAAATATCAGACAACCTCACACAAATCAACCTAGTCCCAAATTAAGCTCAAGAAGGCTTGTGTTATGGGTACTAGGCGAACTTAAATACATAGAACATCCATGACCCAGGCACAAATATTCGTGTTCATCACACAAATATTTGCCCTTGCCGGGATTCGAACCCGGGACCGTCGGCTCAGTAGGCAGTTGCTTAACCACTGCGCCAACCGCGTCGTCGTTTTGTCGGCGTGATACATACACATACTCATACCAAATTTCAGCTTTCTAGTAGGTACTAATGATCACGTAGCTAAACCGCGGACGGACAGACGGACAGACGGACAGACGGACACGGCGAAACTATAAGGGTTCCTAGTTGACTACGGAACCTTAAAAATATTTATTGTATAGTATTTTAAAGTGAATAAAATAAAGTCACGTTTTGATTTGTACTTGCTGTGCCCCGCGGTGTTACCCGCTCATCCCACGGGAACACTAAATGTATTCGGGATGAAAAGTATTCTATGTCCTTTCCCGGGTCTCAAACTATCTCCATACCAAATTTCATCGGTTCAGCGGTTTAAGCGGGAAGAGGTAACAGACAGACAGAGAGACAGACAAACACACTTTCGCATTTATAATATTAAAGTATGGATAGTATTTTAAAGTGAATAAAATAAAGTCACGTTTTGATTTGTACTTGTTTTTTTGTTAAAATGACGAGAAAACAAATAATTTTGCAGTGAAAACTTCTTTTAGCGGCGCTTGGCACTTTTTTTAGATGGGTAAAAACTGTTAAACTCGCGTCAGATTCATAGCCTGATCGAAAAAGCGTAAGACGGATGGAGAGGGGGTAATATAATGTATAAAAACGTGTTTATTTATGTTGAGTAACAGCTAGACATTGACAGTAACATCGACATATTTTTTGTCGATAATATATTTAGCTAGGTACATCACTTTAGTATATGTGCCCCGAGTTAGCACAGGTATGAATTGATGATGGCTCTAAGCAAACAGTGCTCGTACCACAGATTGCCTCTTTGCAATTCTCAAGCTCGCTAGATCTCGTGACAGACCAGAAATGACCCATGGGTCACAGGTGCCCCATTAACATGATTATATGTTGAATTATAATTAACCCATTGCACGTTTGACACGCTGACATTGTTTACGAAAGTGCAAAGTTTTTATAGAGAAAAATAAAATGATTAAATACTTACGCACGTTGAACCTAGCACGTGTTATTATAACGTAATGCTTTTTATCTTTTGCTAGCTGCGCCGCACGGTGTTAGCCGCTCATCCCACGGGAACACTACATTTTTTCGGGATAAAAGGTAGCCTATATGTTAATCCAGGGTGCCAGCTACCTTCATACCAAAATTTATCAATATTGTTCCAGCCGTTTGAGCGTGAAGAAGTAACAAACATACACATATATCACCGCCTTTCCCCATAATATTAGTTTACGTTAAGTTTGCACCTGGTAACCAGAAAAATTGATAATAAATAATGCTTTCTGGCAAGGATTTTACTCACTAGTAAAGGCCAGGCGCTTTCATTGTTAATACATCACCGAGGCGCGAAGGCGAATGTGGAAACGGGGTAAACCGCACATAGGTCCATAAGTTCCATTCGATATTGTCAGCGGGAAACAGCGGCTGAAAGCACCACTATCGACTTACAAAGACACGAGACGTGTGTCCGCTATGACGGGCTATTTATGTTGTAAGTATTTAATAATACATTATACGTATTTATTAGTCCCCCTAAGTAATTAGTCCCCGACACTAAATCGGTAAGTGTATTCATTCAAATATTATTAATTTACATAAATATCCAGGTCGTACATTATCTTGAAATTGACAAAGAGTGACAGTGTTGTCAGCATAGCTAAAAGCATTGGCTATTCGCCATTGGCAGGGTGTTCCTGTTCATCGTCACACACTGGAGCCTAAATGGTCGAGAATTGTGCGGTTCGAGAGGAATTCCCTATTACCGCGGACGCTCCGCTCGGTCCTCTAATGAGCTCCCTGCCAAGGTTTTCCCCTGGGGGTACAGAATGCGGTTCTTCAAGGGGGGAGTAAATAGGTTCTTAAAGGGTTGCGTGGTGATGCTCCTGCTATCGCAAGCGTCCATAGGCGCCGGTAACTGCTCGTCGTAGTATAAAATAAAATAAACAAAATAGCTTTGGCACGCCCTCATATCCTATGACTCTTCTCTTTCCGCACAGACTCCAATAACGCGACTGTATTTTAAAGAAATTGACGTGTATTATTTGATTTTTGACGTAGGTACCTAACTTCCATATTTCATACAATTATTTAAACAACTACATAGAACTCGTCGCCAATTGTTTACCTCTATTGTAATGCTAAGTGTTATCTGTATTACTATTTCTTTCTTGTTGCGGTGTGCAATAAAGGGTATTTTATTCTGTAATAATTATAAAAAACGGTTTAAACTCACCTCTTGAAGAACCGCATGCTGACAGACCCAGGGGACACTTCAGCAGGAGCTCATGCCACACGCAGTAGACAATTCCTCTGGAATCGCACAATTCTCAACCATTTAGGCTCCAGTGTGTGAGAATGAACATCCTGTATTATAGGTATGTATATTTTTTGTCCATTATTATGCTACCTATGTTCCTACAATGACGTGTACCGTATGTAAGTAATTTAATATGACGTCAAAGCCTTAACAATACAAAATGCGTCTTTAAAAAATCCCCGACGAAAATGTGGTCTATGAATATCGTCACTACTTTAAAAAAACCGGCCAAGTGCGAGTCTGACTCGCGCACCGATGGCTCCATACAAGCACTTATCACATCTTAACTGGCCGAGTTAAGTTTGCACCTGGTCTGTATGGCGCTGGATACAAATGAGGTACACAGTTAACGCAACCGATCACGTTTGTTGTGTGGAGCCCTACTTAAACATTTATTCTGTTATATGTATTTAGTTTCTAGTATTTATTGTTCTTATTATAGCGGCAACAGAAATACAACATCTGTGACAACTGTCTATCTATCACGGTTCATGAGATACAGCCTATTGACAGACAGACAGACAGACGAACAGACGGACAATGAAGTCTTAAATAGTGCCCCACTTTTTACCGCTTGGGTAAGGAACCCTAAAAAAGGTATTCTTTCGCAAATAATTGCAAGGAAATCACGTAAAAAAAATTTTTTTATTAGTACATTTGTCATTTTATTATCGCAAAATAGTCAAATCGCAATTTTGTAATACTTAGTATGTACACTTATTTGTCTTCGTCTTAGCATATATGCGTCCACTGCTGGACATACGCCTCTTGCATGGATTTCCAAGATCTGAAGACCTGATCTTGATGCGGCGATCCTACTCCAGGTCGGCCCTGCCGTCTTTTTAATGTCGTCCGACCATCTGGCTTGCCGTCTTCCAACGCTTCTGCCACCCGTTCGCAGTCTCCAGTGTAGCGCTCGCTGATTCCATCTGTCATCGTCTCTGCGACATAATTATATGACCAGCGACATAGATCTACACATTTACTATTAGGAATTGATTAAGACATGACGATATCCGCATAAGAACTAAGGTAACTGCCATAGCTACAGGATTGCACGGTTGAAGTGACAACGGACAGGCCATGTAGCCCGGAGAATGGACGGCCGTTGGGGCAGCAAAGTCCTAGAGTGGCGACCATATATAGGAAAGCGCAGCGTGGGACGGCCCCCGACTAGATGAACGGATGAATGAGGTAGGTGGGAGGCAATGGATGAGGTCTGCAAGGGGTCGCACTTTGTGGCGAGCTATAAAGAAAGAAAGAAAGAAAGAAAGTGATAGGTACATTTATTCATGACGTGACCTTCCATACTATATACTTATATACTATATACTTACTATAATATTATAAATGCGAAAGTGTGTGTCTGTCTGTCTGTCTGTCTGTCTGTCTGTTACCTCTTCACGCTTAAACCGCTGAATCGATTTTGATGAAATTTGGCATGGAGATAGTTTAAGATCCGAGGAAGGACATAGGATAGTTTTCATCCTGGAAATTATCCCTAAAAAGATTGAAAAGTCAGTAAGTAATTCATGATGACATTGATGACCCTGTGGGAAATGTAATGATCAAACCAAAAGCACAATTGCTCTTACATTTGCTTAGGCGCTCTTTTATTAATTAAAGGTGATTAGGTGGATATCGATCGTGTTGTACGAGGTTGTTTCCATACTTCCAAGTTCCACGCGGACGTAGTCGCGGGCAAAAGCTAGTAATACATAATTACATAAAGAGAAGTGTGACAGAAGTGACAAAAAAATTATAATAACGAAATAATAAGTAGCCAAGTAGCCAGGATCATTCACCAGCAACTTGCTCTTCGATACGGTCTTGTGGGGTCTGAGGTGCCGTACTATAAGTACCTACGCACCGATGCCAGTTCTCGAAAATGGTCGTGCCACGCTCTATTGGGATCGATCTATCATCACAGACAGGACTATTGTAGCCAATAAGCCTGATATCTTGTTGGTAGCGATCTACCAATCCGCTATGCAAGCGCCAGGCAGGGCTTGTCGACATTACCATCCCCCATGACAAGAACCTCGTGAAGGACGAGAAGGACATACTCAGCAAGTACCTTGACTTGGCTCACGAGGTGACCGCCATGTGGGATGTTGACTCGACGATCATTGTCCCGATAGTCGTGTCGGCGAACGGTCTTATAGCGAAGAGTCTCGACAAACATCTTAAGAGACTCTCGCTAGGTGGCTGGATCAAGAGTCAGATACAGAAGGAGGTACTCATGGACACGGCGCGCGTCGTCAGGAGGTTCCTCTCTCTGCAGCCCTAACCACCAGTAGCCCTAGGTTTTTTTTTTATAATTATGTTCATATTTTGTAATTTCTATATTGTATATATTTTTTTTATTTATTGTAAAGAAACCTGAGGTGGGAACCTCAGCAAGATGCTAGCTCGAGAGCCAGAGCTGATCTTCCGGTGGAACCATAGGTAACTATGGGAGAGGCATATGTTCAGCAGTGGACGTCTGGTTGATAGATAGATAGAAAATTGCATATACCAGTTTGTGATATGCGTATTATCCTAAAAAGGGATTGAAAAAGAAACAACATTATGAACTAAGCCTAAGCCTTTAATATAACTCTAACATACATTACGTATAGATCCATTACAAACTAAGAAAAATATTAATACTGGGATAAAATAGTATAATAATCTAATTTTAGGTATTTCACTTTTCATTCGCGAATTTTAACAAGTTACTTTATAATCTAATATAAATATATGTAACATTATGATAACTTATTCTTTGGCATTAATCTAATATGTATAGTTTAAGGCTTTTTTATTATTATTAATTAAACAATACGTATAAAATCCTTCTCATTACACAATAAAATAAAATTATAATATATCAACCGATATTTTCTTCGGTTTCCACGACTCACACATTTCAATTAATTGTCAGTTTGAGTGAGAAAACCCAATTTTTAAAAGCTTTTATTTAACTTGCAATGTAAGTATGTAAATATGTTTGTTCGGGTGGAATCTTGCAAATCAATTTTGAAGCAGATATTGTCAACCGATTGAGCTGAAATTTTGCATTCTTACTTAACTTTGATGACAATACAATAATATGGTACCATGGGGCTGATCTGATGATGGAGCCGGAAGGTGGCCATAGGAACTCTATAATAGAAAAAGCAATCCTACCGAGTTTGGGCTCTTTAGAATCTTCTAAGTGAGCGTTTGATGGATATCTAAAGAAAAGTACAGTCGGCTAAAAGCTTGTCACTAAAATGATTTTTTTTGACAGAAACTTATTATGTTCTTAATGTTTACATTACATAAGATTATGTATAGTTTGAAATGTATTGACGCACATAATCAAATCACTTTGTCTCGTTAAAATTAATATTATGCACATTTAACAGACGTCAAGTGTGACTCGGTCACAAAAAAAACTACTTACTTATGTAAATATGATGTACAGAATCTTTAAGTGCGCGTTTTCTTTCACTTATTTAATTTTACAGCTGCAGTATTTTGGGCGAGAAACCACAGCTGATATGTGCCATTTTTTCGAAAGTTGAACATTCCACTTTTTTTTTCGATTATTTGGGTATTTTCTACTCAGAATCACGAGCTCTTTCGATCTAATTAGGAAAAAAAAAAACTGTGCCAAAATATTCATACATTTTTTGTTTTTCCATTCCGTTACCGCTGTAGTAGGTTATATGGAAATGGTAACGGATGGTATCGGAATGGAACGAAAAAACATTGGGACACTTTTTTCTTCTAATTAGATTGAAAGAGCTCGTGATTCTGAGTAGAAAATACCCAAAATATCGAAAATAAAAAAAGTGGGGTGTACAACTAGAAAAAATGGCCCATTATACTTATCTATTGGCGTGATTTGCAGAAAGTTCGAGAAATGCCACATTGCCATAACAATTTTGGTAGGCGTCAATAACATTGATATCTCGCTTCAATTCAGTTCTTGACTAAGGAACAATGTTACACAAATCAACATAGTCCGAAACTAAGCAATACTTGTACTATGGGCACTATATAGACCCTTGCGTCTATTGCAGACGATTTATGGTGTAATGTTCGGGAGACACCGTTTCTGGGGGCTAAATAAACCGATACGAGAGCGACACATTCTACCGCAGGCCTGGGTACTAGACGACGATATACCTACATAATACATAAATAAATTAAATAGATAACATCCGTGACCCAGAACACACAAATATTTGTCCCGGCCGGGATTCGAACCCAGGTCCACCGGCTCAGTAGGAAAGTGCACTAAAAACTATGCCAGCCGCGTCGTATTGCGCAGAATAGGATACTACAGAAAATTGTATGGCATGGCTTGCCGGGCTGGATGGGTGAACTGCTAATTGTTCTATTAAAGCCACTAGCTAAAGCATCGAACATTTCAACCTGTTGCTTCATTTCTTGTATGCCTTAGTTTGGCATCCCTAATAGCATAACATTTTTATATTTTTCCCTTTAATCATTTTGGGGGGTAAAATGGCCAAAATCCTTACGTAATTAAAGAATGGCACCTAAACACGTTGGCGTGTAGGCTGTAATCGCGGAGCCCGGCGCATCCGCCTTCTAGTACAACTATGCTTCGCGACTGTTGTCTCGCGGTATAGCGCCACCTGTCACTCTCTCACAGTACTACACAGAAAGAGATAGAAAAATATCTCGCGCGAGAAACAGTCGCGTATCACTGAGTTGCGGGCTTGATTTCAGTGATTTATCCTATGCCCCAGTGCATTGGCAGTGCGAGTAATCCAGTCAACATAGGCTGATACCCTAGTATAGACTCCAGGCCTCGCCCGGCGTCCACAGCCAGAACCCCAGGAGACCACACCGTGCAGCTGCCAGCGGCCTCCTTGGGTACACGCCAGAGGGCCTCCTGAGTCACCTTTGCATGCGTCTACTCCTCCTGTGAGGATACCTGGAAAGGTAAAGCATAGTATCAACAGGTATGGAAAGTATTAATAGAGCAAGTTGAGGTCTTAGGTTGGGTAAGCCCCCCACAAGGTGGACTGATGACTTGATGAAGGTCGCTGGAGTCCGTTGGATGCGGGCGGTGCAGGACCGGTCATGGTGGCGTTCTCTGGGGGAGGTTTATGTCCAGCAGTGGACGTCTTTTGGCTGATGATGATGATGATGATGAACTGAGGTCCTGACCTCGTGTACTGTACACCCAGGGCAAAAGAAAACATTTGGACCAATGACAGTTCAAGGCTTGATTCAGAACACGCAGCGCGCAGAGTAAACTGCGCGCAGTCAACGCAGCTACCGTACGAACCTTTGCCCAACGGTCATAGGTTCGACGAGCAATGTGCCCCACTACCACTCATGTTTGTACTGAGCCTGTGCTCTCTGAATACTTACCTGCGCAAATCATGGAGTCCAGGATAGCCTGCTGTCTGCCCCCCAGGATCTGGTCTTTTCTGCAGGTGGCCAAGTCCAGGACAGGTACTGCTGCCGCCCGGAGAACTGGAGCGAAGCTCTCTGTGCTCTCTGGAAGTAGAGATAAGACCAATTGTTTACCGACTTCCGAAAATGAGAAGGTATTCCACATCGTTTGTGGTTTCTCTATAAAGAACATTATCACAATGGGATTACAACATGTGACTTTTTCGTAAACTTATCTTTTCCAGACTTATATTTATCCAGATTCCTTGAAGCGTCGTTGCTACATGAGTCAATCCAAAAGTCATCGCAGATAATCGAAATGAACCTATCCACACCAAATGTTTTTGAATGAATGAATGAAAACACTTATATTAGGCATGGCCCATAGAAACATAGTAGCTTATAGTCTTACCAGCCTGGTATCCCCATCCCGTGACAGCGCACCACCGGCCGGCACTCTCCGCCCCCAAATCGGGCAGGCAGATTGGCCTCACATGGGAGTTGAACTGCACACCGTTGCTGGAGCGGGCGACTAGGATGAGTGCTATATCGTTGCTGTGGGGACCATCTGGAAATGTAAATGACGCCATGATGAAAGAAAATCATCTTATGTAACTTATGAAAGCAATAAATAAACTAATAACTGCTATGGAGCAGTTGCCATATTCCGATGGGTATTTTTTTTTTTTTTTTTTTTTCAGGGGGCAAACGAGCAAACGTATCGCCTGATGGAAAGCGATTACCGTCGCCCATAGACACCTGCAACACCAGAGGAGTCACAAGTGTTTGCCTACCCGGAGGACGAAGATAGAATGCCTCTATGCTAGTAATTTCACCGGCTATCTTACCCCCACACCGGAACAAAACAATGCGAACATTGCTGTTTGGCGGTGGGTTAGTAGGCAAGACGGTAGTAACAATCCGGACGGACCCTGCACGAGGCCCTACTACTCCAACCGACTCGAAAATAGGACGAGGTTCTCAATTAGACTGTATGTTGGTATTTTTTGTATGTAAGTATGTTGTATGTTACGCGATCATTCCGACAATTATGAATCGATTTTGATGATTCATTTTTTTTGTTTGGTAGTTCATACTAAACAGTGGTCTCCTCTTGTGAAATGCCGGTAGACTCAGACATGTAAAAGTGCCCTTGTGGCCTACTTGCAAAATAATAGTATATTACTGCCGAGGCCGGGAAAAGTCAGTTCGTGGATGAGTATGATTTTGAAGGACGAGGCGTAGCCGAGTCCTTCAATAATACGAATCTGCGAACTGACATTCCCGCCGAGGCTTGTATAGTGCTTTTCTCCAAATATGCTTGGAAATAATCACCAATCTACATTTTAATTTAATGTATCAGTACCATGAAGTTCATTTGGTACTTATTTTTTTTAGGAATAGGAATAAAATTTCGGGTCCGAATCATATGTTTGATTTAAAACAAAATATATGAATAAGAATTAAATATATATGAAAACACAATAACAAAAAATATGCACATAGGTAATTATAAATTTTAGTTAAATGAACAACTTCTAAACACACTGTTTTTTTAGAAACCATACCATATTTATCATTCGGAGAAGATCATAAGTTCAAAATAACTTTTATATTGATTTGGACACAATCATTTCTGTTTTATTCTTTATTTGTTTACGTTTGGTACACTTATTAATTTTCAAATCACTCATTAAATATCATCATATTATTAAAATTAAAACTGTCGTGAGAAATCTCTAATAAATAACTAAGAATCATGAAAATAAATTAACCGCATATAAGATTATTATTCAAATTGTTTGTCCGTTATTCGAAATTTGTCGACATTTTAAATACATTGACAGTAGCAGAGCAAAAAAATGTTCAGTGCAAGAACTAAACGCAGAGAACAATTAAAAAGTTTATAATAGTTTTTTATTTTTTAAATTTAGTGGACAATTGGCTGTATGGTGAATTATCAAAGTCTTTGAAAAAATTAAAAGTAAAAATGCAGTAACCGACCAAATTAAGATTACCCTCATTTGTATGAGACGTTATAAACGGAAGGTGTGTTTTTTACTTAATCGCCTTATTTAAATAATATTGATTTCCCGGCTAAGGCCAATAATATATATTTTTTTTAATTTTCATTAACGCCTTCTAAATATAACGAACGATTTCGCGGTCCAGTTTTACTACATTAATGGCAACATTTCCAAGCAAGTTGGAGAAAAGTTCATTATTTCATTATTATTTCATACTTCACAGGTTACAGAACTATACATTTTATGGAAATAAATTGTTTATTTTTTATAGTAACTTGTTCACTTGTTCTTGGAAACACGTTTTTTTTTCATTGCAGTTATTTTTTGTGATTTTTTTTTATCATTGTGCCAAGATGGTACTTACTCTTCCTGAATTCTGGATGAGGAACCACCTTCTCCACGAGGAATCGATGCTCGTGCTTGTCCTGGAAGTTGAGTCGGTGCTCCCCCATCACCAACCTGATGTGTTCTACTTGCAGTGGTTGCTGGAACGAATGATATCCAATACAATATAAGGGTCTGTTCATTTTTGAAGATTTTTGACCGACCCTAAAAATCATTCAACTATGATAATTCAAATGACAATGAAAAGAAATGAAGTCATTTCCAAAAATGTGCTCAGGCCTCCACAATGCTGATTGAATGAGGGAACAGAGTGAATGAATGATGTTGTTAATGAATAAGTCCAAAGTCAGTCTCTCCACGATGATAGTGCCCCCACATTGCTGAATGAATGAGTGAATGAATGAATGTGTCTACTTTGTCGAAGCAGTGCGCAGCGCTCAGGACGAGTCTCTTCGCGATGATAGCGCCCCCACATTGCTGAATGAATGAGTGAATGAATAATAATAATAAAATGTGTTTATTTTCACCTCACAAAAGACAATTTTACAAACTAAATTAACAAATTTATTTACATTAACCTTTGTGAGAGACTGGAGTCTGAACTAGGTATAAACCTGTATTACAGACCTCCAGGCCCTCACCCCGGAAATACAAGTACATAGATTATTCACCGTGATAGAAGTGACAGTGATATTTATGAGGTACATACAAATTAACACATTATGTAGCTTAAAAATTAGGTTTCGAATGAATGAATAAGTCTACTTTGTCGAAACAGTGCGCAGCGCTCAGGACGAGTCTCTACGCGATGACAGCGCAACACTTTGCTGAATGAATGAGTGAATGAATGAGTGAACGAATGAGTGATTGAATGAATGAATAAGTCTACTTTGTCGAAGCAGTGCGCAACGCTCAGGACGAGTCTCTCCGCGATGACAGTGCCCCCACTTTGCTGACTGAATGAGTGAATGAATGACTGAACGAATGAGTGAATGAATGAATGAATAAGTCTTCTTTGTCGAAGCAGTGCGCAGCGCTCAGGACGAGTCTCTCCGCGATGACAGCGCCCCCACTTTGCTGAATGAATGAGTGAACGAATGAGTGAATGAATGAATGAATAAGTCTACTTTATCGAAGCAGTGCGCAGCGCTCAGGACGAGTCTCTCCGCGATGACAGCGCCCCCACTTTGCTGAATGAATGAGTGAACGAATGAGTGAATGAATGAATGAATAAGTCTACTTTATCGAAGCAGTGCGCAGCGCTCAGGACGAGTCTCTCCGCGATGACAGCGCCCCCACACTGGTGCTCGAACGACAGCTTATCCGTATCCAGCATCTGGATCTCCACCTGGAAAATATCACATCATCTAATTATGACAACGAAAATAATGCCTAATGAGAATAGGCTAGTTGACCCATTTTTAGGGTTCCGTACTATTGCCGCTATAACAACAAATACTAAAAATAAAATAAAATAAATATTTAAGGGGGGCTCCCATACAACAAACTTGTTATAGATTATGGTACGGAACCCTTCATGCGCGAGTCGGACTCGCACTTTCCCAATTTTTTTAATATATTTTAAATGGTTAAAATAAATGATAATGCCAACTTCTAGTATATCTGTTTGGCCCCATGGTTGACGGGTAGAGAATGCCATTTGGCATTAAGTCCGCCATTTGTACTGACTTTTGTTTTGTGCAATACAGTTTAAATAAATAACTGATCTTACTAGCTCTAGAAAAATATATTGTATTTTTATGAGAGCCAGAAAGTTTAATTTTAAAATTTCAAAATTTGAAATTTCATGAACAGACAAAAACGTCATCCGCCATATTTGCCTTTTGCTTATCTGTGGCATGACGTAGAATACCGAGTAAATATTCGAAATTCGACCGTCGTATAATGCCGTCCCACTCACTCAAATATACTTTGACAGGAGATCGAGACGGACGGCACTATTCGGAGTCGTCGGAGTAGCCCTTCAGTTTTCTTTACAGGACCAGTGACGTCACTATCATTAGCGGAAATGGGGGACATTTCTAAATACAGAATAAAAACCAATTTTATGAACTGGAAAATACATAATTAGGTATTCTATGTCACACATTAGTTTTAATACAATTTAACGTGAGTCAACTAGCCTAATATTTATCGACGCGTTTGGCTCGGTTTGTAGACACCTGCCTACTGAGCCGGCGGTCCCGGGTTCGAATCCCGGCCAGGGCAAATATTTGTGTGATGAATTCGAATATTTGTGCTTGGGTCATGGTTGTTCTATGTATTTAAGTACCTATATATTTATCTATATATGTAAGTACGTATATCGTCGTCTATAGTACCCATAACACAAGCCTTCTTGAGCTTAATTTGGGACTAGATCGATTTGTGTGAGGTGGTTCGATATTTATTTATTTTATTTATTTATTTATTATGAATAAGAATTTTATGTGAGCCAATATGGACCCGATATAGGGCCATATAGATAGAGCACAAAGCCACTAACTAGTTACCTAACTAGTTTTATTAAAGAAATTATGGATAATATTTAGGTTTTCAAATAACATATGTGTGTGTAGATATTTAGTTTTCTTCTTTGTTATTTGTTATATTAAGTGAGTTTTTCAGCGCATTGGTGTAATACCGCGAAGGTAAACATTATGGTGGAAGTAAATAATTGTTTTTGTCTGTTTTAAAGAAAGTCTTTATTTTGAGTATCTGAACAAAAAAAATAAGGTTTAAAAAACACTGCTCTACGACGTTTCTGGTCCAAAGTTGCCCATAACGCTCGCAGCATTTCCACGCTGGATCGCAATGGACAGCCTTTGTACCAGAAATCACTCGGGAAGGCCCCCTTCCCCCTTTTGCCTGAGTCTAAAGCCTACGTCGTTTTATACAATACAATACAATACAAATCCACTATATTGCACACCTCAAACACACAAGGATACAAAACTTGAGAGATATACAGTATACCTATTTATTAGGGTTCCGTACCCAAAGGGTAAAAACGGGACCCTATTACTGAGACTTCACTGTCCGTCCGTCCGTCCGTCCGTCTGTCACCAGGCTGTATCTCAAGGACGGTGATAGCTAGACTGTTGAAATTTTCACAGATGACGTATTTCTATTGCCGCTATAAGAACAAATACTAAAAGTAAAATAAATATTAAAGGGGGCTCCCATACAACAAACGGGATTGGTTGCGTTAACTTTGCACCTCATTTACATTAACCATGGAACGTGTTTGTAACTTTGTACCGAACCCTCGGTGCGCGAGTCCGACTCGCACTTGACCGGTTTTTTATTTTAATTTTAAGTAAGGTCTGAATATTTATTTTGCATTTGGGAAATTAAAAAAGAATCATTTATTTATCTCGACGTGTCGAATGTATCACACCCATAGTTTAACAGGAATAATGCGATCATCGAAGTCAGTTAAACAATTACCAAAATACCCAGAATACCAATTAAACTAACATAAAATTACACCGTTGCACCAAGGAATTGGGTTGCCACTTATAACTGTTTAAGATCCTGCCATTAAAAAGCCGGCCAAGTGCGAGTCGTACACGCGCACCGAGGGAGCCGTACCACTGTTTTTTTTTACTTGTTTTGTTTTCTGTATTCGTATCGGCAAAGCGGCGACCATGTTCGGGAGGCTTCGTACAAGGGTATGGTCTAACAAACATCTAACAATCAGAACCAAGATGATGGTTTACCAAACATGCGTGCTGAGCATTCTCTTGTACGGAGCAGAAACCTGGACGACGTATGCAAAACAGGAACGACGTCTTAATAATTTTGACATGCGCTGTTTACGCAACATCCTAAGCATGACATAGGAGGATAAAGTCACAAATCAGAGGATTTTTGAGATTGCACAGCTGCCTAGTCTAACTGCTATGCTCAAGCAGAGGCGCCTGCGGTGGCTAGGGCATGTGCATCGAATGGAACCCTCTCGAATACCGCGTCGTACCATGCTTGGCGCCGTAGCGCATGCTAAAAGGAAAATTGGAACAACTGTATTTGCATGACTTTAGTCGGATTTTAGCAAATAAAGGATTTGAATTTGAATTTGAATTTGGAAGACCAATGCTGCGCTTCAAAGACTGCGCCAAGCGTGATATGGCTGTTTTTAAAATTGACTACAAGGCTTGGGAAACATTTGCTGAAGACCGAGACGGATGGCGCAAACGCGTTTTCGATGGTCGCCAACCATGTGATGAAGCCTGGTTTGAGACTTTAGGCGGTAAGAGGATGCGTAGACACCAAACCAGCACCAGATCTACTACTGACATAAGCCATTTATGTCAGAAGTGCGGGCGATCATGCCGGTCTCGCTAAACAGTCACCAACAAAAGGTGTCTCCACAGCACTGCATAAAATCGTCTGTAACAGACGAAACGGCCTATGATGAGTGACAGTGTTGAGTTCAAATAGTGCGAATATTAACTTATTCACAGAAAGGTCGCTAAGGTGTAAAAAGCCTTTCAAATAAACAAGATCGACACACAAAGCATAAGGAAAATTCGATAGGATGCTTGAGAGTTAGGGTGGCGGAAAGGTAAACGCACTGGACTGGCAATCCAGAGGTACCGGGTTCGATTCCCGGTCTCTTCCACCAGGTAACATTTTATTTTTTCTTTAAGCTATGATCTTTGTATCAATGGTTTGATATAAAAATTGTGGTGCGTGCCCACATTTAAGAATGAGACATTACATGTTTCATAAATTGAACCTCTCAGTTTTCACACAAACCCAACGTCTTTTTTAACACCACGAACGGAATTGCGTACACCCGCGGTACCCTAAAACCCGCGAACTTGCAATTTCTGGGTTACGCCAATTACGAGTATGCGCTTACGCAACTACAACCGGTTCGGATGTCCTGCGTAGGGTGACACCGATACGCCACCGATATAGCTCAGGACATTCCCTTTCTAATAATAGGACACAATTAACAGGTAATTTAATAATATTGACATGTTATTTTTAATTGTGTATATAGTTTGTAAATTATTTTGTTTCGCAATTTTATTCAAATTGACATTTTGTATCATTAGAGTATTTAATTTGTGTATTTTAGGAATAATATTGATTTGCATGTTGACTTTTATGTCGACTGAATACTGGCTCTGTAAGACCTAATTGTTAAGTATTTCAGCAAATAAACATTTCTATTTCTAATTAAATGTTTATACTGGTTGATCAATCCATATTTGTATGGAGGCAATATGTAATTTGTCATTTTTCATTAATTATTTGAATTATTGTTTTGTTAAATTGGTGGTTGGCTCGGTTTGTATTGCAACTGCCTATTGAGCTGGCGGTCCCGGGTTCGAATACCGGCCAGGGCAAATATTTGAGTGATGAATACGAAAATTTGTTCCTGGGTCACGGATGTTACCTATATATATTCTAGTACTCACAGTACAAGCTTTGCTTAGTTTGGGACTAGGTCGATTTGTGTAAGATTGTCCATTAATATTTATTTATTTATTTTATTTATTGTAAGGATTCGGATACCAGTTTCAGAATTTATTTTTGATAAAAAAAAAATGAAAAAAATATTGCGATCCCTTAAGTCACATTTTTTTCTTTTTTTTTCTTTGTGTCATGCCATATTGAGCGAATTTTATTTATATAACTAGGTACAAGTATAATATAGAATTTAACATAAGTCATCTTCCCTATTATATCGAATTTATATCCCTTGCGGTAATAGTAACTCACGTCACGTCACGCTTCTAAATAAATAAATAAAAATAACAATCATTATTTACCAAAACAATACAAGTTGTTCACTTTTCGTCACATCCTTTTTCTAAAATGGCAACCCTAATAGCCTCATTGCATAAAAAAAACAAATCGATTATCGTGGAAAAGTGAAAGCGCATCTTTGAACAATTCCCGAACACAAAGATGGGACCTAATTACCCATGCAAACTTACATTTGCGGCCCGCTGACATTCTAAATTTAAACTGTGACATACGTTTACTACAGAACCGGGTAGTTTTGTAAATTTTGTTGCTATCGTAAATAAGTTTGTCAGGTTAACCCAGTACAAATTAACAAATGCAGACAATACTGGCGCTAGTCTCTAATAGTCCCATATGAAAAATATAAAGAAAAGTTAGTTCTATTTTTTTCGCACCTGCATTCCTAAGTTTTTCGAAGTTGACGCTAATTTTGGCGTTCTTTTGAATTCGCGCGCTTTGAGTGTTGCCAGAATTATGTAATTTGTTTTCGTTTACCTTAAACGATTTGTTTTTAAGTGATTACTGCAAATTAGGTAAGAGTAATTTCAATACTCGTCGCAAAAGGTTACTTATTATTTCCTTTTAGGAACATATTTTTTACCAACTTAGGTAGTTTATATAAGTCATAAGAGATTATCTACAGTCTTACCGTAAAATAATTAGTATAAATACTGTGATTAAATTGGGTGCAAATAGTTATGAGGTGAAACACTGTAATGAAAAACGAAAAATTAAAAATACAGTCAAAACTCTATTCTCGTAGTGTAAAAATTATAATACAAGGAAGTGTACAATTACTTTTCAATGAATTAATAAAGAAAGATTAAAGAGACTGCTTAACAATCATAATTACAAACAATTATTGTAACTTCATGATAACAACGAAAAAAGTTTCCTTTTTTTAAATTTGAAAAAACTAAAAAACTTCAATAAAGAAATTATATCATCATTCGCTTGCCCTTATCCCATTTATTTGGGATCGGCGCAGCATCCTCCATTCTTCATATTACTCGTCATCTCGTCTATTACTTCCTTCTTATTCATAAGTCATGTGTACTGTGAATTTGAATGTAATAAATAAATAAATAAAATAATCATCTTTCACACAATCCAATTAAAAAATTATAACATTAAAAAATCGTAAGTGACGTGAAGTGTGCTAAACTGGTCGAAAGTTTGCTGGCTAAATAGTTATAGGCTCTAAAAACTGTGATTAAGAATCAATCATAGACATTTTATTGTACTGTTTTATTTTCATAATTATAAAGCGCATAAAGCAATTTCTGTATTTATTTTATGTACATACTTAGATATGTAAAGTAATGACCTAAAACCAGGGCGGCGACCCCTATCATTGCCGGCCAAGGCCAGCTATGTTTTATGGTGATCCATTACAAGCGCAATGAATGACTAAACGACTAAAACTATTTAGTTCAGTCGTTCATTTGCAATATATTTATATATTTTGTACACAACATAACTTCGATGTTTTATTCAGAAAATTATGTTTTGATGTTTGTTTTTGGGATATCTAATGCGTAAAATGACATCCTCTACAAAATAATCGCTTGACGTAAAATTTGGAGTAATAATATTATAATGATTGCTTTCGATAAAATGAATCTTCGGAATTATTCGACGTTTCGATTTTTTTTATCCAAGTCTAATTAGAATTCTACTTTATTCCGCAGCTGTTACAACGCGTAAATTTTTCTAAATCACTGAAAAAATAAAAAAAAACTGACTTGTGGAAATATTCTATTATTAAATATTTTATTATCTAATGTGTTGTCCACTTTGTGTATGTTAACGAATAAATTTTCATTCATTCTAGATTATTGAACCTGCTCACAAAATGACACGAGAATCGGTTGAGAAATGCGGCCTGTAGGCGAGAACAGTCGGAAATCCGGACAAACGCACATCCAAACGTCCGCGGGACATAAGAAATAATTTTTGGCCAAGCTAAAACGGAAGACACTCGCTCGCGCAGTCATCAAAAATAAGGTCTGAAAGCCTGACTCACACTTGATAGTTTTTTCAGTCTCAAATTTACCATCGATCTATGTTGAAAATAATTATTAGGATTTGGGATATCTTCAATGGAAAATAGTTTCTTATTCAAGTACTATTTTTATGAATTGTTTTACAAAAATCATAATATGTTATTCATCATTTCATAGTGAAATTAATAAAAAAAAAACTGTTTATTTCACTTTTTTTGGTTTAATAAGTTTAGAAGAAATCTGTAATTTATTAAGATGATTTATTGTATATTACAAATACAAAGATGGAAATAGTGAACAAATATAGACCCTGACCAGGTTTGAACTGGTATCTTAAGCCATGCTGGGGCGATAAGCTCTGACCAATTAAGCTACAGAGCCTATAAACTAAATAGTTAAGTCATTCATTGCGCTTGTAATGGATCACCATAAAACATAGCTGGCCTTCACGGAAGGTGCTGCATTGACGGCATAATAAGCCGGTTCAATGCAAAAAAAAAACAAAAATCTAAAAATAACATCAAGCAGTGACAAAATTTAAAAACACCGTTACCAGACTGTACTATTTTTTAATTATTTAAAACGCCTTAATTTGAAAATTTATTTTTTTCGTATTATGACAAATATATTGATAATTTCAACCAACTTTTTGAAGTGAATAACACTTTTCCCCGAGCTCTAGTAGCATACCTAGCTATTTCTTGCTTTCATTGCGTGCAGTCGAAAATAAGTAGAAAAAACTAATGTTCCGCGTGAATTTTGTCAATTGCGAGTAGTTTTTAAACAAAAAATATTAAGGAAAAATTCAAACTGTGGGTTTCAAATATATACCAAGAAATCCCAATGGCCCTGTTCTAGGTAGTAAGATAAATAATATGTTAAGAAACATGTTTACCTATCATAGAGAAAAAAATCTTAAGCAATCAGCATTTTAAAAGGAATAAGGCCTCTTAATAAAGCTTGTAAAAGGCTCTTTCCTTACCTGCCACGGAAAAGCCCCGTACGGCGTTTCAGTTCCTCCGACAATTTTCGCCATTCGTCGAGGATTAAAATCAACTGTCCTCGTCCCACACTGCACTTTATTCAACTTTCCAGGCTTTTGCAAGAAATTCTGGTTAAAATAATTAGTAGAAAAGCTAGAACTAGAAAACGCCTTTGACGGACGCGTTCTATTTTTATAATATTCCATGTGATTTATTCTATTTGCAAAATAATCCGCGTCGGAAAAATTTATTGCTAAAATAATAATTATTACTGGTAACATTTTGCACTTTTGTTTAGAACGATAAATTAAAAAAAAAGTTTTGCAGCGTTTATTTCTTTACATTATTTTTTTTGAACGTGCGCGCGCCGCGACATTCAAATTCGGAATGAAGGATGTCTTAATCGAATCGAACACGATGGCTTTTTTAAAAACGAAGGCAATCGCATACAGCCAATGTGTGTCACTGGTGCTCTCATTGTCCGATTAAAAAAAACTATTGTCAGCGCTTAACGATCTAATTTAAAATAATGGTTTTGAAAAAGGAATCCGATTTCTTTTTTATCTGTGCCGTGTCAAGGTAAATGAAACAAGTAAAAGTTTTGAAAGTGCATGTAAACATTGCAATTAATTTTGTTTTGAACTTCGAACCAATGGGGATTAAACTTGATAAAACCGTATTCAACTGATAATCGTATTAACCGTACATTTTAAGTATTAAGGATATTCTACTCTCTGGGGAAATAAAAGTTTTTATGTTTTGCTGAAACTTCGTACTTCGTTTATTTTATTCGATTTATGAGTCATTTAAAAAAAAACATCTACATAGTTAAGGGCTTTAATTAAAACAACACTTAATTGATTCCTTTGTGTAACGATAGTTACCCATATCTTTGTATGAGTAACTTTCGTAACACAAAAACGCTATCATATTTTTTTTTTATTAAGCCTTTATCTATGCAAGTACATGTTTTTTGAAAATGACTCTTATACACGTTTTTGATGGTCAAAATTTGTACATGTTCAAAAATCTGATGATTTAGATTGTTTGATTGATTTTTTAAATTATATCAACCCGTAATAGTGTTTTGTAAGTAGCTGTAATTTGTAATTTTTTACGTTTTCAACCCCCATAAGTATCTTGAACATTTCGAAATTTACTCGACAAAAAAAATTCTACTCACACAATTTCATGAGAATCCGTTGAGAAATGCGTCCTCTAGGCGAGAACAACCGGAAATGATCTGGAAATAATTTCAGGCCAAGCTTAATCAGAGACGCTTCGCTCGGTCAATTATCCATTCATAAAAAAAACTACCAAAATTACATTCAAGCATTATGGTTCATAATTACGTGTTATCATCAATACATTCGATTACAAAGTTACGTAACAGCGATTTTTATTGACTCGGATATGCATTTAAGAGTTCTTATTCCTTTAAAAAAAAAACTTCATATTATGACAAATATATTGATAATTTCAACCAACTTTTTGAAGTGAATTTTGTTTCCCTGAATTCTAGATAGTAACATAACTATTCCATGCTTTTATTGTGTGCAGTCGAAAATAAGTAAAAAAAGCAGTTTTCTGCGTGACTTTTGTCAAATTCGAGTACTTTTTGAAAGAAAAATTATCAATGAAAAATTCCAACTGCACGTTTCAAATATATATCAATTAATCGCAATGGCCCTGTTCTAAGTAGTAACATTGATAAAATGTTAAGATACATTTTTGATCATAGAGAAAATTGTCTAAAACAATCAGCATTTTTGAACGGATAAGGATCCTTAAATGCATTTTGATGCAACGTGTATTGAGGTCAGTGGGTCTGCGTCATTCGTTACCGGACAATTATTTTAATAATGATCGAATCATCAATATTGTAAGAAAATAAGTTTCTTTTCGTGAGACAAAAAAAAACCAACAAATAAATTTGTTTCTTATCAGAAAAAAAACAACTACGGGTAAAAAATATCCTCGTGATCCATTCATAAAATATGTATGTTCCTATTTTTGAAGGTTATCTATAGCCCAACAAGTATAGGCCCTGCATAGTATTATATAATCTGTGGCCCTGCCCAGGGATAGTGGCGGTACAAACAGCTTTTATACGCCATATATATGCATTATTAAACGTCAGTAGTAATTTGTCAAGGATTTGTCATCAACCAAATTCAAAACATTGTTTGCCGGAATTCTACTTCCTTCGTTCTTCTTGCGAAATTAATACTGAGTCATATTGAAAAAAAAAACTTGACTCGTCACTGTGGATAGTTTTGGCTTAATTATGCAAAAATACCTGAGATTTAAGGAATATTTAGTCCTGTTTCCTCTTTGTTTGCTGTAGTGACATTCACTGATTTTCAATGTCAATGATCAAAAGTTTGGTGTTGCTCAAAGCTGAAAAACACCCTGTTGAGATAAAATAAAACATTATCCCCATTTTTCAATTCAAATTCAAATTCAAATTCAAATAGCCTTTATTTCTGATACATTATCATTATGTACATGCAGTTTAAGTGCAATTTAACTTATTAACATTAATCACGTAATTAGATATATATATATATATATATATATATATATATATATATATTTTATGTTTATTTATATTCATTCAGCGACATCAGTATCTTCAGTATCAGCTTGCCCTTTGGCATAGGCCTCCCCTAGTGCTTGCCATAGCTTTCTGTTTGTGGCCTTCCGCCTCCATGTTTTGCCAGCAATTTTCATGATCTCATCTTCCCATCTCTTTCTCTGCCTCCCTCTCTTTCTTTTCCCATCTCTTGGGTACCACATTATAACATCCTTGGACCATTTGTTTTTCTGATTTCTTATAACGTGACCAACCCAGTTCCATTTGAGCTTCTTTACAGTATATGTTACATCTGCTACTTTGGTCTTATTTCTTATACTCGATAGCCTAACTTTGTCCCTTAATCTGATGTTTAAAATGCTTCTTTCCATTTTATTTTGACAGACTTCCAGTGCTCTTTTGTGTTTTTCGGTGAGAGCCCAAGTTTGTGATCCGTATGTTAGACATGGTAATATACATGAGTTGAATACTTTTGCTTTGTCTTTCATTGGTATCTGCGGATTTTTCATTACTTCTTTCAGCGACCAATACCTTCTCCAAGCAGTACTGATTCTGGTGTTTATTTCCTTTGTCATAAGGTCCTCTGGTGAGATAATTTGTCCTAAATAAGTGTATTGGTTGACATATTCTATGTTGTGGTTGTTCAGTGAGACAGGTATTTTTTCATGGTTTGTCATTAATTTTGTTTTGTCGGTGTTCATAGTTAATCCTACAATATTGCTTTCTCTTTCTAGTTGTAACAACATGGTCTGTAAGTCCTTCTGATTGTCGCTCAGAACAATCAGGTCATCTGCAAATCTTAAGTGGTTTAACTTTTCTCCATTTATATTTAATCCAAATGTATCCCAGTCCATTTTCCTGAATATCTGCTCCAGCACCGACGAGAACAGCTTTGGTGATAAGGGGTCTCCTTGACGTACACCTTTTTCAATTATTTATTTTTAAATATAAATATTAAGAGAACAACAGAAAATTACACATATGTTTCCAAATCGATAGGTAAACAACCTTGGACGTTTTCATTTAAATTCATGTCACGTACAGTTAAGAACGAAAGTGTGACATTGAAATGTCTCATACATACAATTATATCTTCAAACAATAGATGTATTGAGCCTGATGGGTTGAACGTTCAATTTCATTGATATTAAGATTGAGAAAGTAAAATACATACATTAGTGTGTCATTGCCCTTTATAAAAATGTTACCGGTTTTTTAATTGTAAGGGAAGAAAAAAAGTTATATTTTTTCACAAAAATATATTAATGGTATATTAAGTTTGTAGTCCTCTTGCCTCCTGTGCCGACGACGGTCCTAGGTTCGAATCCCGGCAAAGACAAATATTTGTGTGATAAACTCGAATATTTGGGTCATGGATGTTATCTATATTTATGTTTTTTTTATAAAAAGTTTTTGAGGAGTTCATTTACACGATATTTAAATTTAAGTAAATAGTTACTTAAACGGTTAAACCGTTTTTATACGTAATTAGGTTAATATTTTGTTGAGGAAAAAACGCACTATCTCCTATAGGTATCTTTCAATTTATCGGTTCTACAAAAACCACATTGCAACATCAATATATCATAGGTGTTGGCTAATTTACATAAATATGCTAGAAGGATTTTTAGGGTTCCGTGTTGAAAACGTTGATAAAAGTTACATCTTAGGTACCTAAAAACGTATAAAAATCACTAATAGAATATGGATTTTGATCAAAATATACGAGTTTTGTTTTGGACCATAGTTCTTTGGATGATTGGACTATAGTTGGGTAGTTTTACGGTACTAATAACGGACGGCTTCCAATTTCGGAATTATTTGCATGGACAATCTCTGAATCCGGGTTTTTTTTTCATGAAAATCGGTTGAGAAATGCGACAGCCGGAAGTCTGAAGTGAATCGGGACATACGAAAGATTTTTTTTTGCCAAGTTGTAACAGAGATGCTTCGCTAGCTCGGTTGAAGCTTTGTGATTTTAACGGCGGTCTATTGGGCAGCCTCGAGTCTTTACTAGTGCAGTGGATCTTCGGCTCATGGCCGTGATTTTCCGCACTTTTTTTTTATTTATTTTTTTCAAAATGTGAATTGTCTTTCAATATACGTTATTGCTAACGAACATTTCGCGTTTTCATCAGGGCTGTGTTATGAACCGTCTCCTCCAAAAAAACCGTTCTGATTAATCGCCCCTTCCAAAAGTTTGCATTATAAAACAATTTTGTATAAAACAAAGTCGCTTTCTGCTGTCTGTCTGTCTGTCTGTCCCTATGTATGCTTAGATCTTTACATCTACGCAACGGATTGTTATGCGTTTTTTTTTAATAGACAGTGATTCAATAGGAAGGTTTATATGTATAATACATGAAAAATTTATCAGCATTGCACTCGTCGGTCGCTTTATGATATTTTATGACTATATAAACCGAATTTCCTGTCCCACCCATTTACTTTCTATTTATGAGCTTCCTATCTGGGTCGATTGCAAAAAAATTGTACATAGGTAGTTAAGGGCTTTAATTATAACAAAACTTAATGATTCCTTTGTGTGACGAAAGTTACCCCTCCCTTTCGTCACACAAAGGAAGCGATCGTGATTTTTTGTTAACTAAGCTTTTAACTATGTACTATTTTTTGCAATCGACCCATATCTCCTCTAGCAAGGCTATACCTACCACAATTCCTTTTTCTCATCCTGCATTTTTATCAAATTGCCCTGCCCTCCAGGGCCTTCGGCTGGCGAAGCCCTTACAAGAGTGTAACGATAATAAATAAAAGTAATGTCACGGAACTCCATAAACTTAGCAGTAGCTTAAGCATACACGCTATCAATTCACAATTAATGTAATTCATAACGTCATAATGCTAGTTTAAGGGCACATTGCGGAAAAATCCCGTCTCTGTGGAAAATACTCATATGGTAGAGAACGTCATAGATTACAATTTAAAATTTCCGCCCCCATTTCTTTTTGCCACAGACCTAACAATCACATGACACTGAGAGAGGCGGCCTATGATGCGTTTATCACGTGATAAATAAGTGACAAAGCATCTGTCACTCACATTCGCATATCGTGTTTTGTTTTTTTTCTTTATTATAAGACCAACAGCTTTGTAACATACAAAAATAATCTACTGGTAAGATACATTTAGTGTAGCCAATAACAGGTCTCCCTATCAAATACAAGGTATGAAAACGGGTTTGCTTAACCTAAAATTATTACTATCAATATTTTCTTCGGTTTCCGCGACTGTCACACATTGAAATAAAACAATTTAAACGGATTATATCGCGTATATTAATTATTTGAGCCTCCCTGACGTTTCAGTACCTTTACAGATACCGTTGTCAAAGGTTGACTGAGAAAAACACAATTTTTCTCTGTCAAAGTTACATTTGTGCAAACTACCCATTTTGTAAATATTAATTTAAAATAAAGGTGTTACATGCCAGATGGGCCTAATGTGTAAAGACAGTTACACATGTGCCAGAAGGGCATTTATTATTTATTTAAAATATCTACCAGCGGTTCACTAAAGGCTTACTGAGGAGAAAGAACCGCCAAAGAAAACTCCCAGATTGCCTTATTTATTACTATAAAATACTTTTAAACAAAAACTCTACATATACTACTTTTAACACTAATTTGTTTTACACCGTTCGAGGCCCAAGGTTTCCAGTCTTGTGTCTTGCTTGATCCTTGATAAGATGTACAACAGGATCCCAAGCCGGTGGTAATGACAAACCATCTTCTCTATTGAAATTGGGATATTTTATTACTATCAATCCAAAAGGTTAACAATTGACAACATTTCATATTTATAACAGGTGGAAATTAATATAGAGATCGACAGGCCTTTATGTCGTATACCTTAAAAAAAAAACTTTGAATTTATTCTTCTGTATTTAAAGAAATATAAGAAAATACATCAAATAACTGCAATCTAAGACAATACGGGCTGAATAGGGTTGTTGTCTAAACCAAAGAGCGAAAAAATATTTTTTTTTTTATTTGACGTTGACAGATGATAGATGCATACCGAGTTTTATTAAGTTTTTTTTTAATAGAAAACCGACTAAAGTAATCGTTCCATTAAGTTCTGGTTTTTGTGTTGCCACATTTTAAAATGAGTATGTTTTTATAAATTAATAATAAAATAAATAATCATCTCAGAAAATAAATAAAAACAGAGATTACTTCATCTTTTTAAGCAGAATTCAGAAAAGTAATAAAATGATAGTCTTAAAAATATGAAATGTTGTCAATTGACAACATTTCATATTTATAACAGGTGGAAATTAATATAGAGATCGACAGGGCTTTATGTCGTGTACCTTAAAAAAAAACTTTGAATCTATTCTTCTGTATTTAAAGAAATATAAGAATATACATCAAATAAGTGCAATCTAAGACAATACGGGCTGAATAGGGTTGTTGTCTAAACCAAAGAGCGAAAAAATATATGTATTTTTTATTTGACGTTGACAGATGACAGATGCATACCGAGTTTTATTAAGTTTTTTTTTAATAGAAAACCGACTAAAGTAATCGTTCCATTAAGTTCTGGTTTTTGTGTTGCCACATTTTAAAATGAGTATGTTTTTATAAATTAATAATAAAATAAATAATCATCTCAGAAAATAAATAAAAACAGAGATAACTTCATCTTTTTAAGCAGAATTCAGAAAAGTAATAAAATGATAGTCTTAAAAATATGAAATGTTGTCAATTCACCTAAATGGATGCTTGTCACTTATTTATCGCATGTTAAAAGTAACCAGCATAGGCCCGACCTCTAGCATAACTGTCATACGCGACTATTTCTCGCGCGAGATAATTACCCGTCTCTTTCTGTGCAGTAATGTGAGAGAGAGAGTGACGAGTAGCACTATGTCGCGCGACAAGAGTCTCCATTCACGAAGCATAGTTGTTCTAGACTGTAGGTACGTCTAGCACAACTGATATGCGACTCTTTCTCGCTCACGATATCTATCTCTTTCCGTACAGTGCTGTGAGAGAGTGACAGGTGGCGCTATGCCGCAATTGTAAATAGTTCATACTAGTATAAGGAGAAATTCCGATCCAATAATGGAAACATTGACAATAAGATAACGAATTCATGAATGAGATTAAAATTCGAAATCCCCGCCCTCATTTTCATAACGATTTGCTTCTGCGCAGTTTTATGGAATCCAGTTAAAACCAGTTTTGTTGTAAACTACATAAACCATCAGGGTTTTTTTAGTTTAAATTTATTTCTACTCAATTAATTTAATAAGGCGTTACTTTGCCGAAATCCATATTAATAAAAAAAAAATATTGCTTTGCTAATCCGCGATATAATATCGTGCCGGTTAATTTGTTAACCCGTTATACTTATTTGCGTATTTTTTTTTTAATTAATTCTACTCTATAACTTGCGCCTCTTCCACGTAGCGCTTCTCTTTCTCCTTACCCTAATACCGAAATTTACCTCAAAATCCGTACAGCGCCCTCCATCGGTAAATGTTTACCAAAAGACGGCATTGCTTACCACATTCTGTATTGCACTGTTAAGAAAATCTGTTCCGGAGAGGGGGTCATGCGCGATCGTCTTTGGTTTTGAATGGGCGCGCGGCGCCATTTATTATTTATCTTCTCGAAACGGCTGGACAAATTTTAACCATACAATACTAACCACCGCTCTAATAGACAACAAGGATATCGACTTATCTCAACACAACACGTCTCTAAAAGAAGCACAGAGTGCAGGTCGTAAGGAGAAAGAAACCCTCGAAGATATATTCCTAGAAACCACTCTCGCAAAATTCACCGCCAACAGGAGAAGAAATATAGAAAGATCGATCGCAGTTAAAATGAATACAAAATCATCTAACTGGCTGTCTGTGATACCCACGAAGAAAGATAATTTCGACCTGTCCCCAACAGAGTTCAGAGACGCTTTAGCAATACGCTACCACCGCATACCAATCTCCATGCCACAGTCATACGACGGCTGTGGGAATGATAATTTCAATATCGATCATGCCCTCTGCTATAAAACCGGCGGCTTAATCACTAGACGTCACAACGAAATAAGAGACCTTTTTTGCGAACTCAAGCATGGGGCAATGTTACGAAAGAAAATTTCTGAAAATGACAACGGTCTACGAGCAGACTTATCCTGCTGCGGAGTATGGGATGCTCAGAGGGAGGCTTTATTTGACATCCGTGTTGTTGACACCGACGCTCCTTCTTACATCTCGCGACCCATAATATCCATCCTAAAATCAGCTGAAGATGAAAAGAAAAGAAAATACTCAAACGCTTGCGAAATGCGCCACGCCACCTTCACCCCACTAGTAACGTCAGTTGATGGCGTCTTTGCCCCACAAATGTCTTCTTTCATGAAACACATGGCAGAAGCCATATCAGACCGCTGGCACCGATCTCTAAGTACCGTGCTGGGCTGGCTTAGAGCACGGGTAAGCGTTGCCGTCATACGTGCAAAAACTAGCATGTGCATTCGTGGCACACGTTACAGGTTCAAGTCATTAGTGAAATGGCTGGGATTCGACGACGGTGCTGCCCTCCCACACATCGACTGAATTTAATTTTTTATGAGAATTTATTGTACTGATTTGTATTGTATACACTTTATTGAATAAATTAAATGCTTTCATATTTAATTTTAATCATTTTCGGTAAAGAGATAGCTGGACCTCCAAAGGTTTTACCAAACTACGTAAAAAAAAAGTAGTAAGTTGCGTGCACCTCCCAGTAAAAAAATAAATGAAAATTATAGATGTCACAAACAGACGAACAGATAGGACTGATTCATATTGCCCGCGTAACGCCGGCCCAGTTTCAGCTTATTTATGGCACTACCATGGTAATCTGCGTAACTTTGACCCACAAATACGGAGGACATTATACAGCTGTGGCGTCTGCAAAACAACGCTGAAATATTTATAGTATTTTATGCAATCGTTGCACAATTTTCTTAAAGTCGAGTACCGCGTTTAGGTCACGAGGCTTGCCGAGTAATTATTGCATACCATACTTTTTATACGAGCAAAACACAGAAACATAAAAAAAATCGGCATTCCCCATTGAACTTTTATTTTTGATGTAATCTTTTTCGTTCAACTAAAACTGACCTATTAAAAAAACATGATCGCGATGGTCATTGGTTACATTTTTTGACAAGTAGGTAATAAGTCAACCAATCAGTGAGCTTTTTTTTTATCAAATATGCTGATGTTCTCTTTTTGAAATAGAGAGATTTCTTATGAATATTAAAGTTCTGTAGCGGGTACCATAGAGTATAAAGTAAATATATTTTTATTTATTTTTATATAGTAAATTTTGTTACAGGATTAAAAAGTGCGTTATTGTGGTTTTGTCTGTGAAATTATAATTTACAGATTAAAGTACCTACGCGAGTATAAAAATATATCGTCACCTGTAATATGAATTAATGTAACCGCCAAAATGACGAAATTGAGTTAAGTATACAGTTCGTCTGTAAATTTGACGATCTATCCATTGCTGTTATTAAAATTACGATAGCTTGAAAATAATTTTGGTTACATTAAACAAAAATTTACCATTTTTTTTAGTTTTCTGTATTTATTTTGGTGTATGGCACATTGTTTGTAAATTACTTAATATCAGATTAACGTAACCACAAGTATTGGCCAAAGTTGAACAAAAGTCATTAATGTAAGACTCATCGGTAAATAAATGACTCTTACATTACTCAATTTATAGCACTTTATTACCGATTGACTGTTACGTTAGGTTCAAAGCTAGATACAAATTATAAAATGGTTCTTACATTAAATGGGTTATACTTTTAGTTTTTGAATCAGATCATGTAAATAATAAGGTACATAAATGATTTACTTGCTCAGATTAGATATGTAAAAAAATAAATAAACGAGATTATAAGAAAGCAACCATTTAAAGTCAATTATAGTCTTATCTTGTCACAAATTGTGCTTACTGCAAGCTGGGTGAATATATAATTTAGTCAGTAACATTAAAGTTTTCGTAGTTTTTAAGGCAATGAATGCCTCTTACATTATTATTTGTCTTCCCAAGCCTCGAGTGACGACGGTTACATTAGAATTATGTACTTAATTTAGACGGACCTGGTGCTTACGTTATGTTGGTTACCAGGAACTTTGCGACCATCTCTTTACTTTGCAGTGTTAATGAGTAGATACCGGTGAGACGACCATACATTTGCCTGTAGGAAGCAATTACAAACACTACCGCGTGCGTCTGTTTACGATTTGGTGTTGTGATGGATATGATAGCCACTTTAGTTTGTACCGACCAGCGATCGGATGCCGGTATTCAACTCCATACAAATACCGGTATCCAATTTCGGTATTTCGCTTATTATTACACATTTCTTTATTTTACTGAGCTAATTTCAAAGTTCTGTAACAATACTTTAATTATAATTATGTAATGGCATTTGAAATAAAATGTGTAATAACTTTTTTGTCATTTTTATGAATACCGGTAGCGATCCCTGGTTCCAACAATTCGTGATAAGGACAGATTTGTGCCAATGCGTTGTTATACATCAATAAGTACAGTTAAAAATTACGAGTTAAGTACATTAATCGCTTTACATCAGGCGATCCGTTTGCTCGTTTGCCCTCTACGACATAAAAAATAATTAAATAATAATATTGTTACACAAAAAAAAATTAAAAATAAAGGGAAATTTGAATAAGATAAGTACTAAGTAAGTACTATAGAAATTGTTATCACCTCAAAAGGGAGTCGTATTTCTAAGGCGGAATGAAGTTCGTCGGGATTTCCAGTATCAAATAGAAATTGATGTTTTAAACTTTTTAAAGTTAAGTTATTTGTTAATTAGCTATTATGCCTATTTATACCATGTCTAATTCTCGAATTAGGTACTTTTAATTGAAACAATCTGGCTTAATGCATTTCGTTTTTAGGGAATCTCTTAAATGTCTGGTTAAACGGACTGTGAAAACTTTTTCTGTGAAAATCAGTCTGCCACTACCATGTAGCAACATGTAGGCATAATAAAATGTATATACTTGTATATTATTTTTTGAAAACAAGAGACAGGAATGAATGATTGTAGTAAATAGTGATATGGTGGAGGTTCGTGACATTGAGATACTCCCAATCATTTTTTTCAGTAGCCTACGTATCCAACGTAATGTCATTGTATTGATGCGATGATTCAATAAAATACGTTAACTATTTGCTTGCCCCTTGACCATTATTTTTTTCAGCCAGAGAAAGGCGTTGAGCTCGGTCATACTTTCTACTAATAATGGGACACCAATGATGCTTCAAATTAGTAGTTCGCGAGAAAACAGCAGCTTACAAGATATAAGAAAATCTCTAAATCCATTTCAGCTCTATAAGAAAGATGTCCAAGCCCAATAGCGAAGGTATTCGAAGCATTTCAGTCGTATATTTACCCCTTGACGTTCAAGTTCATAATAGTGATGTGAGAGTGAATTACTAATTATGTGACGAAACATTTAGTCACCAGTTTGCCAGGAAATGGTCAAATTACTAATGAAGAATCAAATAAAGATCATTCGGCTAGTTTCAGACAGGGACAAGCCTTACACTGAAAATAGGACTTAGGCTTTGTAAAGACAAAATTGATTATTAAACTAAAGTCACTAAAATCAAAAGAAGGGAGTTGATGAATGGAACAGAAAGAAGGAAATAAATACGAAGTAAACTGTACTGAAAGAAATAAGAAAGACAGAAAAAAGGGAAAGCAGAATGTGCAGTTAAAGTCGTAGGTAAAAAAGGTACATACATATTGTAGGAAAGGGAGAAAAAAAAGCAAAGTGAGGAAAAACAGTAAGGAAAAGTATCAGATTGGAAAGAAAATTAAGTGGTTTTTTTTATATTTTTTAAATCTAAAGGTGCCTTTACCAATTTTGGTTTTTATAAACAAAAATAAACTGTTTCCCGCTTATTAACCGGTTTTTATCACGACTTACTATCCTGCCACTAATGAACTGAAAAACAAGAAATAACTCTTTGTTAAACCTTATTACAATTGGATAAGTTTAAAAATTCCATAGCAGAATTCCGCTAATGTAAGTCCACGTTTTGAAAATGTGTGTCCCTTACGTTAGATTTTTTTACCTTTTTGTGACTTACTTTAAATAGTTCTTCATTTTTTGAAATCAATGTTGTGTTGTGTTAACGTAACTCCTAATTTTTGGAAAAAAATTAACGTAAGAGCCATGCTATTTTCTAAACTATAATAGCAGCCTTTTTGAGACCATTATCAACGGAAAGATCTTACAAAATTAAGCTATAAAATAAAAAATAAAAAAAATAAAAATAAAAAAATAAAAATAGTTTATTGCAGACCAATGATCCATAGGATGTTAGTAACAATTTTAACT
Source organism: Apotomis turbidana (assembly GCA_905147355.2). Lineage (NCBI taxonomy): Eukaryota > Metazoa > Arthropoda > Insecta > Lepidoptera > Tortricidae > Apotomis > Apotomis turbidana. Next base: position 8,825,203 of record LR990307.1, read on the forward strand.
TAATAACTATGTTAGTAGGTACAGAAACAATATGACAAGAAGTCAGCCCGCGATTGGTTGCGGCCTCCTCCTATTTGGCCCTACCGATGGCCACTTCCACCCAATATTTAGTAAAGGGGCAGTCCAGCCTCTCCGACAATGTCCTGAGGAGGCCATTGCCGCTGCCACGCACCCGCCTGAGTAGTGATCCAACACGCTTGCGTCTTATTGCAAAAAAATCATCAGTTCGCGCTTCGGCAAACATGTTGGACGCACTACAGTGCTTGGGCAGCCGCAACAGCAACCTCAAAATATTGTTATATTGGACTCTTAGTGCGTTATAGGCCCTCTGTGTAAAACTTACCCACAGACTGCAGGTGTAGAACGTCTGAGAGTAGGCTTTGAATAGCGTCAATTTGACTTGTTCATTACACCTTGCAAATCTGCGGGCAAGCATATTGCCACGCACCGCCATCGCCCTTCTCTCCCTTTCTAGGTCCAGGTCATCCTTTAGATCCTCAGTAAGGATATGCCCAAGGTATTTAAACCTTTCAACTCGCTTCAGGGGCACTCCGCACAGCATGATCGTAGGTACTGTTGTAGGGTTGTATTTCCTGGCTTTGAAGAGGACGAACTCGCTCTTGCTCGTGTTGTACCTAAGGCCATGCTCCACAGCGTACCCCTCACAAATAGAAATGAGTTGCCGTAACGAGTCGCTCGACGGGCCCAGCAATACCATGTCGTCTGCATAGCTGATGTTGTTAAAACATGTTTTATCTATATGACATCCGACATGTGTATTGCTGAGCCCCTCAATCAACCCATTCACGTAGAGGTTGAACAATACTGGAGATGTTAGTCCACCCTGCCGTACCCCACATTTCAAACTATACTCGTCAGAGTCTTCACCTGCCCATCTCACGCAATTGACCTGGCTGCTGTACCAGTACTTTAACAAGTCAACGCATTCACTCGGTATACCCGTTTTCGCTAACTTGTCCCACAGCACATCGTACACAACCAGGTCAAATGCTTTCGACAGGTCCAGTATAACTACTATACATCATTTTAATCGGATTAGGAAATGAAATGATACTGCACTTTTTTTAATTTGCAATTTCGTTTTTGGCTTCTCCTGAAAAATCGTCATTTGGCGGTTACCTTAATTCATATTACAAGTGACGATATTTACGCCACCCCGCGGGGGTTAAGAGTTTGGACGTCACCTTAGAAAACTCGAACCCTTATTAATTTATTTATTTCATCTTTATTGCACAAAAGAAAACTTATCGTACTAAAGGCGGAGTTGATTACATGAGGCAGAAAAAATGTAAGCGGTGCACATAAGTAACAAAAACATAATATACGGATATTGGTTTAACCTTTATCAATTTAGTTAAATTTCGTTAATTTATTGAGGAACCTTTAGGCTACGTTTCCACCAGAGATGTGCGAGGATGCGTAGTGAGGGATGTGTTTTTGTAAACCAATGGAATAACTTAATTTACTTATCCTCGCTCAGCGCAACTGATTCTATTGGTTAATAAAAACACATCCCTCGCTTCGCTCTCGCTACGCATCCTCGCACTGGTGGAAACGCAGCCTAAACCAATTCGTAGTATCTATTTTTGGGGATACCTACATGGACGCCAAATTACAAAAATTGGGCAAGTGCGAGTCCAACTCGCGCATGAAGGGTTCCGTATCATAATCTTTAACAAGTTTGTTATATGGGAGCCCCCCTTAAATATTTATTTTATTTTATTTTTAGTATTTGTTGTTATAGCGGCAATAGAAATACGTCATCTGTGAAAACTTCAACTGTCTAGCTATCTCCGTTCTTGAGATACATCCTGGTAACAGACGGACGGACGGACAGCGAAGTTTCAGTAATAGGGTCCCGTTTTTACCCTTTGGGTACGGAACCCTAAAATTATAAAGTTTTATATTAAATAAGTTTTAGAGAATTATCAAAGCCTACCTATCACTGCCTTATTTTCCTACGCTACTAAAGCAAATATGGAATAATGAAAACTGACGATAATCATACACATTTTCTCGGTTCCCGCAATTCGAGGTTGAATTGCATCAGTCGATTCTTCAGTTAAAAGATAATTAACATTACTAGTAATTGACAATAGGTTATCATATCAGCCGATACATGAGACGTCCCCTGCTAGACAAAGGCCTCTCCCAAAGCTGTCCACAACAATCGGTCTTGCGCCGCCCTCATTCAATTCCTGCCCGCGATCTTAACCAGGTCGTCAGTCCACCTTGTGGGTCCCACGCTGCGTCTTCCGGTCCGCGGTCGCCACTAAATAACCTTTCTGCCCCGCCCACTGACACTTAAGTTTTGCGACTGTCTGAGCTATATCTACAATATTATCTTAAGTATCTCATGATTTCGGTCTCTTATACTACGAAGGTGGCAAGCAAGCATTCCGCAGTTAAGCAGTTACCGCCGCCTATGAGCGCTTGCGACGCCAGAAGCATCACACGCGCTTTGCCGACCCTAAACTACCCTTTATTGTATACTAGCGACCCGACCAGCTTCGCACGGGTGCAATGCTGGTAAATTATGCATATATTATACACATAAACTTTCCTCTTGAATTACTCTAGCTATTAAAAAAATCGCATCAAAATCCGTTGCGTAGTTTTAAAGATCTAAGCAATTAAGCATACATAGGGGCAGACAGACAGGAAGCGACTTTTAATAATTTTAATAATTATTTAATAAATAACTGACTTCAGGAAAATAACGGAAAGCTGAGTATGTCCACTTAAAAAACCCAAACGATTGATACTTTTAAGTGATTAATATTTCTCCTAAACAATTTGCATATTTTCATTGACATAGATTAGTAACCTGGGTCATGTATCATCAAGGTGACATATCTACCCTTGTAATCTATTAATAAATCACGTGTATAGTGGTAGTGACGCGAATGTGAGTCATTCATTTACGATAGAAAGAAAGAAAATTGATTTATTGCCACAATTTACACAAAACTTGGTATGTACACAGTCAACCATTTTGATTAAGTAGATGTATTTTTAACTGTTTTTGTGTACAATAAAGTGTTTACTTACCTACTTACTTACTTCCTTTGATCCTAGGCCATTTCGCACCTTGTCACAGTGAACTTCAATATGAAAACCGCTTGCATGAGATCTCATATCATCGTCATTGTGACAAGGTTCCATAGTGGCCTAGAAATCAAATTGGCTGACTGTACATATTACAAGTAACAAAAAGAAATAAAATAACTCGTATGTATGTATGTAAACACTTTATTTATTTTAAAACAATAAACATGTACAAAGGCGAACTTATCCCTTTAAGGGATCTCTTTACGGCTCCCTACACTGAGCGTGGCCCGACATGCTCTTGGACGGTTTTTATCCTTTTATTCTGAACTTTTATTATTATTGATATATTGTCAGTTCATTATATACTTTTTCCAAAACCAGTGCCTTTTCATCTAAGTTCTTAATAGTCCTGTTTTTTAGGGTTCCGTACCCAAAGGGTAAAAACGGGACCCTATTACTGAGACTTCGCTGTCCGTCCGTCCGTCCGTCTGTCACCAGGCTGTATCTCAAGAACGGTGATAGCTAGACAGTTGAAATTTTCACAGATGATGTATTTCTATCGCCGCTATAACAACACATACTAAAAATAAAATAAAATAAATATTTAAGCCCCCCTTAAATATTCCATAAAACAGACTTGTTATAGATTATGGTACGGAACCTTTCATGAGCGAGTCGGACTCGCACTTGCCCAATTTTTTACCCTTTGAGTACGGAATCCTAAAACTGTCATACCTACTACCAAACAGTGAGCAACGATGATTCTTGGAAGAATGTCGCTCCAAATCGTTTGATTGCGGATCGGTTACATAAAATATCCGAACGCAACGAGCCACGTGACAGGAAAACTGTTCCAGTGGTCGGCAACCTTTATACATGGGTGGATCAACTTTTTCTTATTGTTATTCTGTGCCGTGACCCAGGGGACGATAGTGATTAAATTTCTTAGAATAGTGCTGATAATTTGTGCCAGGAGATAATTTACGCTTAAAGCGCTTATAACGACTGCAATCACAAAGTTTTTGGTAATTATAACCACGGAAAATCGCAGTTTAAAAAGTGACCCAGAGGACATCAGGAGCAGCCGAAAAAAGTTGATTGACATACACTCAAACATTACGCTCTCTTATCACACTAATATTATAAAGGCGAAAGTTTTCCACATTGGATCGCAATGGACATATTTATACCATCATATAACAAACTTAAGAAATATTGAACATATTTAAGCCACTTGGGTATGAGATTCTGGGCATGAAAATGATAGTCTTCGTTCTAGGCCCACCCTGTGACGTAATGACTTGGGCATTACCGGTCCAAAATGATCCAGACGCACCGGGTTCGATTCCCGGTCTCTTGCGCCAGGCTACATTTTTTTTGTGCTTTGTTCTTTGTATCAATGGTTCAATGTTAATTTATCAACATTAAAAACACTTCGAAACATAAAAGTCACCTTAAGAAGCTTTATACATTTTAAAATGTTTTTTTTTCTTATTATGACAAATAAGTTGATAATTGCAACCAACTTTTTAAAGTGAATAATACTTTTTCCTGAGCTCTAGATACTAAAATATCTCATCATATATCTTGATTGCGTGCAGTCGAAAATAAGTTAAAAAAAGCCATTTCTGCATGTATTTTGCAAATTTCTAATAGCTTTTAGGTTACCACCAATAAATCGCAATAGTAAGTTCTAAATAGTAACATTGATAATATGTTAAGAAACATTTTTGATCATAGAGAAAAATGTCTAAAACAATTAGCATTTTTGAACAGATAAGGAGCCTTAACTTGCTCACTTTGCGACCTGTTTCAATAAACTGCTTAAATAAATGAAATAAAAATAAAAAAGACTTAATTCCACACCACACTAAGTTACAATATTAGAAAACGAAAAAAGAAAAAATAATATTAACTGTTTACATTTTTCTGTTTTTGTTTGTTGTTAATAATATATTATTATTTATTTATTTATTTTTATGGATGAACCTCTTTCCGAGTAAAGGCCTCCCCCAGTTTTCACCACTTCGTCCTGTCGGTCGCCGCGTCCTGCCATTTATTTGTAGCCGTGCAGGAAATCTCGTCAACCCATCTCGTTTGTGGCCGGCCTCGCTTTCTCTTTCTCGTTCCAGAAGGTAACGCGCTTAGTCCATTTTTAATCGCTCATATCGATCGCGATAACCTGCTTACATGTTATTTATTAATATCGGACCAACAGTTGCCGACCCCTGCAGCCGCCGCATTGTATGCAACGAGATGCGATCTCCAGTACAGTTACCACAAATGTCACAATGTATGAATCAACAAGAAAGTGTGCCAGAAGATTTGGGTTTGTTGTGTGACCCATTTTTTAAGTCATAGAATGAAAACACTCAATGTCAAAATATTATTTTAACTTTTTTTTTTAATCTAGCCTATATTACTGTCCCACTGCTGGGCAAAGGCCTCTCCGTTTGATTTCCACAGGTCCCTGTCTGACGCTGCCTCCGACCAGTTGCTGAGGAATGCGTCAATGTAATTTTTTATTTTTTTTTCACTTCTGCTAAAAAAATACGCAATACCGTTTTTGATGACAGCTTAAATCAGCTACTCTTTATAAAATGTCAAAAACGATCTGTTAGTATGAAGATTCTATGAAGATACTAGCTTGTGACGTCATAAAAAACAGTAGTCAAAACGCGACTTTTTAGTTTTTTTTTTTACTAAAAATAAGTAGTAAGTACCTATGATGTCTATAAGTTAGTGGTAGTTCATCGGGTTCCGTGTATTTTAGAACGTGTGTTTGTGTGGAAGTGGGGTTTCAATAAAACAGTTTATTTTATATTATACTCAAATACCGACTATGCATACAGAATATGCAGCATTGCAGTGTATAAGGACTATGCGGAGAGTGTCAGGGTTAATATCATATCAGATATCAGGAGGCGTCGCCGAAATATCTATATCATCTTGATCGCTAATTTTATGATTTAAATTCAACAAATCGAACAATTTTATGCAACAAAACAATTTTTAACCGTTAATGGCGGCAATGAAGTTTTCTGGCAGCTGTCATAGTTTTTTTTTATTCAGAGACAAACTGGAGTCGGCCCCAACTATCATATCGTTCGATACCTACCATACTTATGTGCGACATTTGTCAAATTTGATTGCAATTGACAATTCATTTCGTACTAAACGTCATCTCGACCGATATTAGAATAGAGGTCAAATCAAATTTCTTTGTTTTTCAGCGATGTTCGAAATTTGAATGAATAATATCATCGAAATCGATGTAATTATTTATCAGCAATAATAACAATAACATTTCTACAGATAAGACATTTGTTATAACAAAACAGTCTTTTCTTATGGTGGTCATAATGTGCGGTTCTTGAACGCATCATGGAGGGTTTATGATATTTGGATAGATAAACCTTATAATAATTTCTATGAAATTAAAAAATAAATACTTGTGTGCGGCCAGCTACATAAGTACCTATAAGTAAAACCAAACCAATCTGATCAGATCTGCCAAAAGTTCTGATCATCTGGCAGCTATAAAAAAAGAGTGTAAAAAAAATATAGAATCCTCCTACTCTTTATGGAAAGACGCCTAAGAAAATGTAAACCGCAATTAGACGTCTGCTTACGATCTAATGTTCTTAGGCGTTTCACTATTACAATTTTCTCGCACACGAAATGAAAAGAAGAGTGTTTAACACGTGGCCGTGTAGGATGCCCGTACAAGGCAGAAAATATTTTGATTTTTTAAGTAACAGAAAAATCTGTTTTTTTGGGTTAGGTAAGTAATAAGGTTCTTATTTGCTACCTATAAACAAAAAATCAACTTTTTTTCTTTCATTTCATCCATTCGTGATCCATTCCCCAATTAGCATGTTAAGGCCACATTTACCTGCTAGGGCATGGACGGTTCCATGGTAGTTACATAATTATGAACATAAAAAAAAACATGTATCTATTGAGAACCTCCTTTATTGAAGTCGGCTGATAAAAAGTTTTAAAGGGATTATGATTATTAACATTAATCAAAGAATCCAATAAGGAACACGCATCTATTTTATATTACACCTCATCATGCGCTTGTATCGGTCCACTGCTGGACATAGGCCTCTCCCACGGCACGTCAGCTCGATTTTCAGCTCTCCTCCAGTCTCTACCCGCTGTCCTACGAATGTCGTCGCTCCACCTTGTTACAGGGCGTTACGTTTATCGATTCTTGGCCTCCACCCATATTAGGATAATTTAATGAAAACGACCCAATCATTTTAATGATTCATCGCGTCAACAATGATCATTGTCCGATAGCGAAATGTCAGTAGGGCAGTGATGGTATCATTCAAGAACCATAACGTCCTAAGTGACACTATTTTACCTACAATGTACGACATTTTATAACGAAACGATTGGACGCTTGTGTCAAAAACGGGACGCTATTACTAAGACTCCGGTGTCCGTCCGTATGTCCGTCTATCTGTCTGTCTGTCTGTCCGTCTGTCACCAAGCTGTATCTCATGAAACGTAGCCAGACGGTTGAAATGTTCACAAATATGTATGTATTTCTGTAAATGCTACAAAAACAAATACTAAAAACAGAATAAAATAAATATTTAAGTAGGATTCCTAATTCCCATACAACAAAGTTTTATTTATTTGCTGTTTTTTGGTCGATATTGTCACCAGGCTGTATCTCATGAACCGTGATAGCCCAGGTGAAATTTTCACAGATGACGTATTTCTGTTGCCGCTATAACAAAAAAACGACAGCATATCACGCTTCGCGCTATCCTTAAACCTCATCATGGGCCGTCCAATAGGTCATTGGATATGCTGTCATTCAATATCAACATCCAAAACTGGGAAAATGAGTCTAAAAACCGTGACTTGTGGAGAAAGACTGTGCGACGGTGTAGTAGCACAAGATGAAGCCTGGTTTGCTTCTCTTTCTCATGAACGTAACTTGAGACACCAGCGCGCAACTCTTCACCGACTGGCGCAATATTTTTATGCCAAAAATACGGCCGAGGCTGTCGCTCTCGACTCTCGAGTCAAGTTGGTAAAAGCCGCACTTTGGTGGACGCTGCTTAAATAATATTTTATGGATGAAAGAGGCCAATTATGATGATGATAACAAAAAATACTAAACCACAGAATAAAATAAAAAAAATTGTGAGGCTCAGTTCCAGCATACCTACGTTTTTTTTAAAGAGAGGTTTCTGACGGTTCATCAGCGCTGCGTTCTTCGCAGTATTATGCTGAGTCAGCGTCTATTTCACACCACACACATTCTTGATTTTAGATGTTACAAAAACGGTGATGAAATAAAGTTTTTATCTATCTATCTAACTGGCTGGTCTGTCCGGCTATAAGTTTTGGCGACCTGGCCCTATACGGCGAATCATCACATGGTAATATTGGTCGGTAGGTAATCGAATCATCGATCAAATCTCGGTCACTGTGCCATACATCTCCATACGACTAGAAAATCTATGGAGTAGCAGATAATTTAATATTTTCAATTAAGATAATGGGCATTGATTTTTCATAGTACCTGATTAGTTTAAGGGACACAGTTCTAACACATTTAAAAAACTCAATAATAAATAATCACACCGAAATGATACAAAAAATGCGTCTTGTTGAAATTGACCCATTTATTAAGTAGGTAACATAATTCAGTATACAAACAGTGGTGTTGGTACCTCTTTTAAGTATTTGATGCTTGCGCTCCTTTAAGTACTAATTTCCGTTTATGTCCGCTTTATTTAATAAATTTTTATTCAGTGACCTCTACGTATTTCTATAGTCTGTCTTTCTGAATCTACATCATAATCGGCTCCATAGCATTGTAGTAACAATATCGTGGGTGGTTCTTGGTACATTTGGCTTACTCTCGTAATCGTAAGTAGGTACCAACATAACGGCGAGAGGAGTGGTCCGATCAATCAAATCTGATCTAAGATTTGAATGGTTTTCACACATCTAATCTAATCTTATTATGTATATTGTATAGTATTATAATTTTTTTAATTTGTATTTAAAATCAGTTTTCTATGGAGAGGGGTCATGATTTCAAACCTTAATAACGTGATGCAGGATCGTCATTTGTTTTGTATGGGCGCGCGACACTATGCCAGTCTGGCCCCATCTGTTGTGCATAATTTCCTTTGTATTCGGATCACGACGAAACGGCTGGACAAATTTAAACCAATTTCTGTACAGGGATACCTGGATATCCAAATATGGTTAGAGGACTCTTTCGACTAGGTTATAGGACAACTTTTTATGCAGTTATCTATTCCCCGACTTATAGTACAAATTTTCTAAGCTAAGATCATCCACTTAAGAGCTCAATGCCATTGAGTGGTTAACCACAAATTAATATAACGAGTACGTGGTAAAAGCCGATTGTAACCACCATGGAAGGTTAATATAGATCATCGACTCTATTTCCTTGGACATTAGACTACAAAATACACTAACAGAATAATGGTGATCATAACTTTATTGGAATTTTACAACCGCCCGACTCTCAACAAAAACGTACTCTCCTAGAAAAAGGACTATGAACTTTCATCACCAACCATTTTAAACCTATTCAACGGGGAATAAGGTTGAAAATTCAATATCCACGCAATGTAGTTCCAACCTTTTTTTGCCATTGTGAATGCAGATAAGTGGATGAGCTTAGCTTAGAAAATTTGTACTATAAGAGGAAATACTACTACCCATGTTTCTTTACCATCAGTTTACATTAAGTTTTCTCCTGCACCTCTAGCGCAACTGTCACATTTGACTCTTTCTCGTGCGAGATAAATATATCTCTTTCATTATAGTACTGTGAGAGAGTGATGGATGATGCTGTCGCGCGACAAGAGTCGCGAACCATAGCTGTGCTAGACGGGTAACTATTGCGTCGCATACAAATGAGGTTCAAACTTTACGTAACCGGGTTGAAGAAATCGTGGTTTCGTTCTCGACTGCTTCCCCCTCCAAAACTTAATTGTAACGAAATTTTGGAAATACAATTAATTTCTTTATCAACACACATCTTGTTAAATTCCTACAACAAGTTCAGATATTATAGGTAAGGTAAGGATCTATTACTTTGCAGCGACCAAAATACCGTAGCCACCGCGAGGTCACCATTACAGTATCAATTTTGATCAAAAATTATACTGTAATGGTGACCTCCCCGCGCCGCGCGAGGCACCTCTTGTGTTCCTCTGCTCCGCGGACTGACTGGCAGGACTGAGTGTTTCATATTTTCATAAAAGAAAGTCTATGATAATGATTATGAATATGTGTGTAGATAAAGTAGTGTATGAAACTGTACATAATTAGCTCTTAAAACAATCGTGCTCTTTTCATAAAACCACACTCGTATTTTGAGACCTCTCATTATGTAGCAGTTGCATGAACTACTAGTGTTGGATCGTTTAGATTTTTGTGCTTATTATTATAGAATTTGTGAAGGTACTCGGCGTCTGTTTAGAGCAAAATTTTGGACAAAACCAGACACTTAGTAGTCTGAAAAGTTCTAAGCCTAAGATAGAAAAAAACAATTTACACAAATGAACTCGTGTTTATTTTTCAATATAGTCTCCTCCTAAATCAATGCATTTTTTACATTTTTTATACAGTGCTTTTAGGCCATTAAAAAAATAATCTTCATTTTGCCCTTCAAAATGCTCCTGTACAGCCGCCTTCATCTCTTCGTCACTTCTAAATCGCTTTCCCCTCAACTCTTTCTTCAAATTATTGAATAGAAAATAATCGCTTGGGGCTAGATCTGGGCTGTAGGGTGGGTGGTCAATTTCGTCAAAACCAACTTCCTTCAGAGCACGCCTCGCAACATTAGCGGTGTGAACGGGTGCGTTGTCTTGCAAAAACAAAATGCCTTTCCTTAGTTTACCCCGCCTTTTCTCAACTATGGCTTGTCGCACCAGTCTTATTAGATTTGCATAATAAGTTCCGTTTATCGTAGAGCCTTTTTCTAAATAATCGATTAAAAGAATGCCATCACAATCCCAAAATACCGTAGCCATTAACTTAGAGGCCGACTTTTGCACTTTAAATTTCTTCGGCGGCCTTTCACCCTTTTCAATCCACTGCATCGACTCAGACTTACACTCCGGATCATACTGTCTGATCCATGTTTCATCAACAGTTACTATTCGGGAACAAACTTCATCTAAATCATCTTCGCACAATTCTAAAAACGCCCGAGAAGTTTCCACACGACGTACTTTATCGAAGGCCGTTAGCATTTTCGGTACCCAACGAGCACTGACTTTACTCATGTACAAATGTTCGTGTAAAATTTCTCCGACTATTTCTTTACTAATACCTAAGACCTCAGCTATTTGCCAAACCTTAATTCTTCTATCTTCTAATACCAGCTTTTTGACTTTTGCTACTGTAATGCTTATAAAGACTATCTGCTAAATAAATACATCCTGGGAACGCGCGCCAAATTGTAATGTATGCTAGAGCTAAGTACTTTAACTCTAGAGTTATCCTGGTCACGGCACCAATTGTAATGCTTACGAGCTAAGTGCTACCTAAACTACCTCCTGGTCCTACGCCTGCTTCACCCTCCTCAAACTCTACTCCTACAATGAAGCCCTAGAAAACCCTACTACAATTACCTAAGGATTTCTTAACAGCAGCTCCTAGTCTACCACAACCTACAACTACACAAAACTAGATATGAAAGGATCTTTATAACAATTGAGTTTGAACTTTTATTTATAATTAATGGCCAATATGTGATCGGTATAACCGTTGTGAACGTCTAGATGTGCAGGACCCAACGTTGAAGTAGTAACTCAGTTTCTTTTAAGAGAAATTTAACCGTGATATTTCGTTAAGTGCCTCCGTACCTATATACTGTGTTATGCTACTATGTATTGCCAAATAAATGTGTATTCTCTTAATTATTTAATGCAAGCTTCTCCTATCCTACTGCTACCTTGGTTCTTTGACTAATTAAATTTCTAACTTAGTTTAATGTTATCTATCCTCAAAATATAAACTTATTACTTCCTATGTAGTCTAGCTAACAAAACTATCTATAGTTTCTATAGCAAATTCAATATGGAATATTATGGATACTCTTATAAAAGTTATTTAATTCATATGAAATATCAAATTCATCCAGTCCATAGTTATATAGTTGATCTAGATTACCTTATGTAACAATAAGAATCAATACGTGATTCTATCCAAATTTTATTAGAATTCTGGGATGAAAGTTAATTTAGTTCTTAAAATTGCACGTTCTTACTCCAGAATGATTAGAAGTCAAATGTATGTACAATATGAAACTACACTTCCTTACCAATCTATAAATAGATGAAAGTTACAGGATCTATGAGATTTTATTATGAATTTAATTGTTCTTAAGTTTTCATATTTGACAATATTGAATAAATTTCGTCATTACACCTTAATCTGAGAAGGTGGTATACCTCCCTTAAATAAACTATAGTAGACCAATCTGAAGTGGATTCTAGACCTATACAATAAGTAGGAAGTTGTTTTAGTCTTCACAATTAAGAACTAGTAAGGACTAGATTATAGTATAATGGAGAAGGTATCTTTATTGTGTATAAAAAAAATATATACATTTTTGTTAATTTCCCCTACCACCCTATGTGCGCGGAAAGGCCCGCATGTCCAACACGTGTGGTCCTTGCTTCCACCAAACAAAACTATCCACATTCGTAGGCTATTCACTGCACTTATATATGGCTAGTGCCCGAGCTTCCTAACTCGGGTAAAACTAGAAGGGTCTGAAAGATATTCGTTTAACAGCCGCAAGGTTAAATATCTTTCACCTGGCAACCATGTACCAAAACACTATTTCTGGCATGTAATTATGCTTAATAGCTCTCAAACAACAAAGTCCCAATAATTTTTAATAAATAATTATAATCCCGAAAAATAATCTAAATTCCAACAGAAATTCCCCTTAGAATTATATTTAGTAAGTACCTTAATGCCAGAGATCAGTGTTACCCGTTCGAAGTTGCAAGAAAGAATGAATCCCATCCTTCAATTCCCCTCCGTATTTATACTTAGCTGTGGACAAAGTGGACAAAGTGGACAAAGTGGACAAAGTGGACAAAGTGGACAAAGTGGACAAAGTGGACAAAGTGGACAAAGTGGACATAGTGGACATAGTGGACATAGTGGACATAGTGGACATAGTGGACATAGTGGAAATAGTGGACATAGTGGACAAAGTGGACATTCTCACAATTTTGATCATTACGCAGTATAAATAAAGCTCAATTCTTCCGTTGGTAAATTTTTGTGAATAGTAATTTGCTATTTTAAAAGGTAGGATGCTTAGTTATTGGAATATTTTTACTTGCTTTCGTAAACATTCATACTGCTAATTCTTTTAGGCATTTGTATTGTATTATAATTATTAAGTGATGATTCTAGCATTTAGATGGCGAAATATGAAATTTTGAATGTTAAATTATAAAATAATAATACTTATATACGGATTTGCTATATACGAGTTAATGTTAATTAAATTTGTATACGTATTAAGTTATAAATGATTTTTATGTATTGACGTGTAATATTGAGAATATTATAAATAAATGAATATGAATGAATATGATGCCAAAGTGTTGGGAACCCGACGATGACAATGATGATGTGAGCCTTACGATGGCGAGCACATGACGAGAACATGTGAATCGCTACACTACGTTTTCTTCGGTCACTACCGATATTGGCCGCCCTGAGCGGGGGTCGTCTTCGATCGATTCCCGTCCGAGTTTAAATAAGCGACTCCACTTTTTGACTGTGGCATAAGAAGGCCCAGAATCACCGTAAATAATAGCCATTTCCTCAAAAATACACTGCGGTGATTTGTCACTTTTTGTAAGGAATTTAATTACAGCATGGTGCTCAATTTTCGTAATATTCGTTGGTAATTCACACATGATGTACTTTTCCGTTGAATATCTCGAAACAGAATAATAAAAACGTGACATGTTATTTTTTAATAATTTGTTTTTAAATGGCCTTTCTAGTGGCCAGTATCATAAACGCATATATAACCTCGAAATACCTTAGGCTTAGAACTTTTCAGACGCCCCTCGTATACAAATTGTTGTATAATAATTTTCGCAGAAATCGAAATGGTCTGACACAGAAAATTTCCTTTTAAATCAGTTCCTAAAATTTTGTAAATATTGGTTAAGTTTTAAACCTCGATTCGGTTACCTACGCAAAGTTTAGACCTCAATTGTATGAGACGCCATAGTCACTAGGTGCAAACTTAACGTAGACGTATAGTATAGGAAAAGTAGCAGTGATATATCCTCTTAAATCCCGACAGTGAAACGTAGGGTCGCAGGTTCGAGTCCTGCTTACATTGCAGTGGATCACATTACATTTTTCTTTCATAATTTACCTTTGTGTCAATATTTATAAAAGTTGTGTTATTTCCACATTAAAACAGAATCGATAAAAGATTCTATTAAAAAATCCCGACATGAACACATGTCAGCGTCATTTATCAATAAGATATGATTATCTATTTACACAAGTGCGATGAGCATGTTAAAGTCATCGATGATTGATCAATCGTCAAGCTGCAACGGTAAGAGATACAACACAATGTAACGTTAAATCATCAGTCACTGTGATCAGTGTTACGATTCCGATGTACCAAAAATACTAGCGCCATGCCAGAGCTGGCATTCTGGTTATTTTTTTTATTAAAGCAGTAACGTCTGCTAACGTAAACTAAATGTTTACAAATGAAGCGAAAATTCGGTGGTCCAATTGGGAGGACGCCAGTGTGGGCCCGGAAAGCCGTTGGAAACGCAGGTTCGAATCCTGTCCGAATCATTAAATTTTTCAATTTTCGCTTCATTTGTAAACATTAAGTTTACGTGAACTTTGTCTCAGTGGACGAGATCAACGACGGGCTAGTGGAAACTGTCCACATGGTAGGGTCTAAGTTTTTCAGACCCCGCCGTAAAGATAGACCTCAGAAATTGTCTGATCGAACCTTAAACCTCATGGCTGAACGACGCTCGTTACGGTTGCAGTCTCTCGATGACGCAAGGTCATATAGGCAGCTTAATAGACGTATATCGAAGTCCTTGCGACACGATCTGCGGCTCTTTAATACGAACCGTATTAAAGAGACCATTGAGCAGAACAAAGGCTCCAAAGTGTTCGCAAAGGACAAGTCTATTGGACAAAGCCAGCTGACCAAGCTGAAACGGGAAGATGGCAGCATAGCGTCGACCAAAGCAGAGGTTCTAGGCGAGATCGAGAGGTTCTATGGTCAGTTATACACTTCAGTCGCAAAGCCCGTTGACAGCTTAGTAGGCGATCCAAGAGCCAAGCTGTCCCGACATTATACCGAAGACATCCCGGACATCAGTCTGTACGAGATTAGGATGGCCCTGAAGCAGCTTAAGAACAACAAGGCGCCGGGCGAAGACGGAATCACCTCAGAGCTTCTGAGAGCGGGTGGAACACCGGTACTTAAGGTCCTCCAGAAGCTCTTTAATTCCGTCTTGTCCGAGGGCAAAACGCCTGAAGCATGGAATAGAGGCGAGGTGGTACTGTTCTTCAAGAAAGGTGATAACAGCCTATTGAAGAACTACAGGCCCATCACGCTTCTAAGCCATGTTTATAAGTTGTTTTCAAGGGTCATCACGAACCGTCTCGAACATAGACTTGATGACTTCCAGCCTCCCGAACAAGCCGGTTTCCGAAGAAGCTATAGTACCATAGACCACATACATACGCTGCGGCAAGTTATACAGAAGACTGAAGAGTATAACTTGCCATTATGCTTAGCGTTTGTGGACTATGAGAAAGCCTTCGATTCGGTGGAAACATGGGCGGTGCTCGAGTCACTTCAGCGATGCCATATTGACTATCGGTACATTGAAGTGTTGAAGTGTTTGTATAGTAACGCCACCATGTCGGTCCGAGTTCAGGAGCAGAGCACAAAGGCCATTCCATTGAGAAGAGGCGTAAGACAGGGGGACGTTGTGTCCCCGAAACTGTTTACGGCCGTGATGGAAGACGCCTTCAAGCTCCTGGAATGGCAAGGACTTGGCATCAACATCAATGGCGAATACATCACTCACCTTCGGTTTGCCGACGACATCGTAGTCATGGCAAAGTCGATGGAGGAACTCAGCATGATGCTCGATGACCTCAATCGAGTTTCTCAACGGGTGGGCTTAAAAATGAACATGGACAAGACGAAACTCATGTCAAATGCCAAGGTTGTGCCCATCCCAGTCTCTGTTGAAAACTCGGTACTCGAAGTTGTTGACTCATACATCTACCTAGGACAAGTGGTCCAATTAGGTAGGTCCAACTTCGAGAAAGAGGTCAACCGCCGAATCCAACTCGGCTGGGCAGCGTTCGGGAAACTACGCAATGTCTTTTCGTCCGACATACCTCAGTGCCTCAAGACGAAAGTCTTCAACCAATGTGTGTTACCAGTGATGACTTACGGCACCGAAACGTGGTCTTTCACTATCGGCCTCATCTCAAAGCTCAAAGTCGCTCAACGAGCAATGGAGAGGGCTATGCTCGGGGTGTCTCTACGTGATCGAATCAGAAATGAGGAAATCCGTAGACGAACTAAAGTGACCGATATAGCTCACCGGATTAGCAAGTTGAAGTGGCAATGGGCAGGCCACATAGCACGCAGAGCAGATGGCCGATGGGGCCGAAAAGTGCTCGAGTGGAGACCTCGGACCAGCAAGCGCAGCGTAGGACGTCCACCTACAAGATGGACAGATGACCTTATAAAGGTCGCCGGAAGGCGCTGGATGCAGGTCGCTTCCAACCGGTATATATGGAAGTCCAAAGGGGAGGCCTATGTTCAGCAGTGGACGTCCTATGGCTGAGATGATGATGATGATGATGAAGTTTACGTTAGCAGACGTTACTGCTTTAATAAAAAAAATAAGTAATTCGGGTGTAGCACATCGTTACTATCGATTCTCAACAAATTTGAGACGATGGTGCCGACGATAAAGTCTAAATCTTTACGGTAGATGGCGCTACGATGCCACCCTAAGGCATGTCGAAGCACCTGGTTGAAAAATTCAATGACTCTGACATCTGATTCGGTGGTCCAATTGGGAGGACGCCAGTGTTGGCCCGGAAAGCCGTTGGAAACGCAGGTTCGAATCCTGTCCGAATCATTAAATTTTTCAATTTTCGCTTCATTTGTAAACATCTGGCATTCTCGTGTTTATACGGTGCCTTTTTTTGGCGCCGTAATTTAGTCGTCTCAAAATAGTCTTCGTCTAAAGCAGCCTTTAGCGTGCTTTGGTGCTCTTCAGCGAGGATATGCTGCCAGCGTCTTCGCGACCATGCCAAAGGTGCCCGATTTTTGAAGTCTTTTTCAGTACCGTAAAACTACCCAAATATAGTCCAGTCCACACAACTGTGGTCCAATTTAATCCGAAAATTACTCGTTAACATAATGACAATTATAACGAATAAACTCTAACGTGAACAACATAATTAAACAAACTTAAATAAAAACGTATAACAACACTGATAGAATAGATTTTTATAAAAATAAACGAGTTTTGTTTTGGACCATAGTAGGATGATTGAACTATAGTTGGGTAGTTTTACGGTCGGTCGTCGGTCCACTTTGTTGGGGGCCTTGCAACGCTGCGTCTTCTGGTCCGCGGTCGCCACTCAAGAACCTTTCTGCCCCAACGGCCATCGATTCTACGAGCAATGTGCCCCGCCCCACTGCCACTTAAGTTTGGCGACTGTCTGAGCTATATCTACAACCGTTGCTTCGAAAGGTCTAGCCTATATTTTAGTTAGTTTATGTCTTATGCCTAATGAAAGGCAATTTGATAGAGCATGACGATCGAATACAGAAGATAATAGAGGGAATAATTGAGGGAATGAGAGGAAAAAGGTAGACGTCGCGTTATATCGAGAAGTGAATGAACTGCCATTAAGTAGAACCGACTGGAGAGAACTGCACCGACACGAGCCCATTTATGAATGAATTTATTCATAAATGGGCCATGCAATTTTGCAGCTCAATGTATTTATAGCCCTGCAAGGGGTCTTACCACCCAGGCCATATTGCGGATTTTCAGTGATACTAAATAATTTTACTAGCAACGACACATTTTTGGTAACTGACGTTGAAAGTCGGTTAATGTCACTGATGTAAACAAAGAGGAAACAGGACTATATATTTCGCAAATTTCAAGTAATTTTTGCATTATAAAGCCAAAACTATCCACAGTGATGAAAGTCAAGTATTTCAATAGGATTCAGTGTTTATTTCGCAAGAAGAACGAAGGAATGAACAGCATTCCGGTAAACAATGTTTTGAATTTAGATAATGACAAATCCTTGACTAATGTAAATATGACGTATGCACATTATTGCCATATGAAAGCTGTTTTTAGCGCCACTATCCCTGGACCGGACCTTTCTAGGCTATACTAAAGACATTTTTTTATGAAATTAGTTAGACATGAAGACTACAGGGTCCTTTTATCGGAAATCACTATGCAATGTAAAATGTTTTTCTCAAAAATTGCATGTAATGTTGCCTTACCATCGCTAGATAGACTACAGTAAGTGGAACATACCGAAGACTTTTTAGAAGTGTCCAGTAAACAGTGAGATTTTAAATTTGGAATCAATATTTGTCCAGTAAGTAAGTATGTAATTACGAAACGAATTGTCTATCAATGCAAACAAAACCATTATAGTGCCCTTCACAAATAAAAGGAAACTCGACAAGCTCAACACTTTAAAGCTAAACGGACAAACTATACCATTTACAAATGAAGCCAAGTATCTAGGGGTCACCTTTGACCAAAGGCTAACTTGGAACACGCATTTGAACAATATAATCCAAAAAGCGAAAATGGCACTGTGGACATGCTGTCGAATGGCAGGAGCAAGATGGGGCGTAAGACCCAACATTGCTATGTGGCTATACACAGCAGTCGTGAGGCCTATAATAACCTATGCCTCCGCTGTCTGGTGCAATAAGGCCAACCAAAAGACAGCGATCCTAAAACTAAGCAGCCTACAACGCACTGCCTGCATTATTGCAACAGGAGCCCTGTCTTCGACGCCGGGTGCGGCCCTGGACGCACTGCTCGACCTAACACCTCTGCACCTACAGGTGCAGAAAGAGGCCGAGCAGTGCATCTACAGGCTCTGCACACTGTCCAAGACGAAATGGCGCTCACAAGCACTGAACAAACTAAAGGCTTCAGTGTTCGAAAACAAACTACTGTGCATGCCCTCGGACGACATGCTCACTGAATGTATCTTTACGCAATACTACTCAGTGGAACTACCCTCAAGAGACGTATGGCTAAACGACCAAATGTCTCTCAAAGAGGGCTGCCACATCTGGTATACGGATGGTTCCAAAAAAGGAAAAGATGTAGGATGTGGGGTCTATGGACAGAGACCAAAGCTCAATGCAAGCGTCAGCATGGGCACAGAGGCCTCAATCTTCCAAGCGGAGATCTTTGCCATAAACAAATGTGCAGAGATAAACCTTGACAAGAACATAAGACACTGCCACATATACATCAACTCGGACAGCCAAGCTGCCCTGTTGGCACTGGAATCACTAGAGGTTAAATCTAAACTAGTCCAACTATGCAAAAACAATTTAAATGCCCTAGGCGAAACCAACAAAGTCACTCTTAGATGGGTACCAGGTCACTCCGATATTGACGGAAATGAAAGAGCAGATAAACTCGCAAGAGATGGCGCGGACAAGCCCCTTGTCGGCCCAGAACCGTTCTGTGGAATCACAAAACGCCAGGCTTATTCTCTGCTCAACGATTTACACAAATCTAAGGCGATCGAGATGTGGGTGGCTGTGAAAGGACAAAATCACTCGAAAACCCTTATAAAAGGCTTTGTTCAGAGGTTATCTAAAGAGTTATTACAGCTCAAAAGGTCAAAAGTCTGTGCGGTGACTAGAACTCTGACCGGTCACTGCAAGCTGAAAAAACACCTGTCCCTAATGGGTATGGAACAGGACGCAACGTGCAGGTTCTGCCAAGAGTCAGAGGAGACAGCTATGCATATCCTCTGCTCCTGTGGACCACTTATGCACAAAAGAAGTATCCACTTAGGGCAACACTTTGTGCCCCCAGAGGAGATACAACAACTCACGGCCCAAAGAATCTGGGAATTCCTGGACTCAACGGGCCTCAGCAGTGAGCTTTAAGACAGGGCTGCCACAATAGATCAATTTTGGTCGATGCGGCACACAAAAGGCCCAAGCAAAAAAAAAAAAAAAAAAGTATGTAATTCCTATTACGTATCAAGATATTTGAATATCGAAACACGATTTACATCGTCACCGACCTATAAAAAAACTAAGGATGTGAAGGCGATGAGGTCGTATATAAATGTAAAAAGGATGCATTCCACAAATTGTTTTAATTATAAGTACAGTGCAACAGCAAATTGTAGAAATTAAAAAGTGGCGTCCCTTTTTCATAGATTAAATAGAAAGAGACGACATTGCAGTATACACTTGCAATTTACACTAAGAGCAAATGTAAAATAAAAAGAGGTTAGCACTATTGGCAGTATAAACGTAACTCAAGATGCATATTTAAAAAAAAAAAAGTATAGCGTCAAGGTTTAGTGCGGAAGTTTGTATGCAGCGTTTAGTTCATAATTGTGCTGTGTAAAATGACAATGATATTTCGGAATTCCTTCCTTTTTTGTGTCGTTTAGAAAAACCTCGGAGTTAAAATTGAAGGAAAGCTTTATGATATGAAAATTAGTTAGAAAATACAACAATCTATAACAATAATTAAATTTTATCTTTAAGACTTAGATTTGTAAGACAGTGCAAATAATTAAACGCAGTATTTATAAAAAAAGAAATTAGGGCGGGATTTTAATTAAAAGACAAAAATTTCAAATTTGTTTGTGTGATCTATTACAATAATTCATCAAAAATGAGTTCAGACGAGTCTGATTCCGAATAGACGGCACTCCTCCATACTTAAAAGTGGAGGCAGAGTTAGCTAAAATAATTTACTTCCGACTAAATCCAAGGAGATACAAAAAAATACAAGAGATTCATTAAATGGAAGGAAGAAAATCAAGTTAATAATTGGTCAGATAATGTGTGATAATGATAAGGTCAGAATATTTCAACAATCTTTCTGAGACAATCGGATGGCTACAAAGGAAAGAAATCACAAATATTCAGCAGCACAATATAGAAAAGTTCTTAAATCAAACTCTAGATGATAACCATTTTGGCGATGAAGGTAAATAAATGCTGGCACTATTCGATAACGATATAACTATATCTTTTATCCAAGTATAAACTCATAATTATTTTTGTTATAGGTTTGTTATCATGGCAGTTAATGGTGTCTGCGACGACGAATATCACAATGTGTATTAATAAAAATGGGATATAACAAAAATATTCATTGGAAAATGGCCGAATATGAATGTCACCTACAAAATATAATTTTAATCTAATTTTCTTGTTTAATTTTTGAGAAAAGCACTATACTTGCTTCGACCGTAAGAGCCATCCTGGCCTCGTATTATATCCGGACCTCGCCTACGGCTCGGTCCGTCTAATTCCTACTCGGCCAGTATGGCTTACTTACTGGTCTCTGCCGTAATGTACTATTTTTATACAATGATTTTATCGATTCTGTTGTAATGTGCAAATGCCACATATTTATTTTTATAAATATGTCACAAAGGTAAATTATGAAAAAAAATGCAATGTGATCCACTGTAGTGTAAACAGGACTCGAACCTGCGACCCTGCTCACAAAAAAAATGTGTTTTCTAATACTTTCTCATAAAGGTCAAGAAAGGGGAGAGAGATTCACAAAACAAAACAAACCAAATTAATAATTTTATTAACATAACAATATGTTTTTCATACGAAATACATTTTTTTTTATCTGCTATTTAGTGCAAGTTTCTTCCTACTCTTTACCCTTTTTTCATTCCTTCTTCCTTTTCTTTCCATTTTTTCCTTTTTTTAAGTCTGTTATCAACTTATCACACTAATATAATATTATAAAGGCGATAGGTGGCGTGTGTTTGTGTGTATGTTTGTTACTTCTTCCCGCTCAAACAGCTGGACCAATTGTGATAAATTTTGGTATGAAGGTAGCTGACACCCTGAATTAACCCATAGGGTACTTTTAATTCCGACAAAGTGTAGTGTTCCCGTGGGATGACCAGGCAACACCGCGTGGCGGAGCTAATCTCAGAAATTAAAGACATCCTCAACTTTAAAGATTCGGATTATTGACATCAGTTGTTGATCGATCTGTGTACTGCATCTGTGTAGGCTATACCACGGGCATAAAAATAAGGAAGAAAATGTGTAATTTTGTTCGGTCTAATAAATTGGTTTCACGTTTCCTATACAAATTTACAAAATAAAAGATATTTTTTATCATTATCTTTACAATTTTTTTTTTATCTTTTAGACCATCTTAAACACGGCCTTGGAGATGTTTCCAGTCTTCAAATCGTTCAAGGCTTTCTGGTATTCGGACAGCCGATATGTCTGGACGCCTAGCTTTTCGTAGTCCAGGTATCTGAAAAAAAAAAACTCTTACATTCTTTATACAGAGTAAACATCTGAGTCAGGGCCGTTATGAAATGACCCCGTATGAAAAAAAAATAACTTAAGCCTTCTTGAGCTTAATTTGGGACTAGATCGATTTGTGTGAGGTTGTCTGTTTTCTTTTATAATGTTGGTAGGGAAGTTGTTGGTGGTCTATTCTATAATATTATTTATTTGTGTAAATTTAAGTAGGTATGTATATATTAGGTATTTATATCTATTTTTTTTTACTAAATTGTCTCCGAACGTTATAAACCCTGCACCAACTCAATGTTTCTGTTTAGCCTTATGGTTGACTGGTAGAGAATACCTTGTAGCATTTAGTCCGCCATTTGTACTAGTTTGATCTGTGCAATAAAGTATAAAAAAAAGACAAAAAAAAAGTAAGTACTCGTAAGTTGGCTTACCGTTCGCCCATAGCCTTAAGCCAGCCGATGGTGGTGGGGAAGGTGAAGGGGTTGATCTTTACCCCGATGACTGTCAACTCCTTGTTGTAAATCTGGAACGGGTTAACCCTGGGGAAAGAAAAAACCCTTTATTAATTTATTCATTGATTGATACTAAGGCTTCGCCCGCGTTCTTTCTTTACCGTAGACGGATATTAAGTATCCTATAACCATCTTTGGATGTCCAGCTATCCCTGTACAGAAATTGGCTAAAATTCGTCCAGCCGTTTCGGCGTAATGCGAGGACAAAGGAAATTATGAAAACAGATGGCGCCAGGTTGGCAAAGCGCCGCGCGCCCATACAAAACAAATGACGATCCTGCATCAGGCTAATAAGATTTCTCCTGAAATTATGACCCCTCCATTGAAAAATGATTTTCAGTACAAACCTAGAATTTTATAAAATCCGGCCAAGTGTGAGTCGGACTAGCGCACAAAGCGTTCCGCGCCATTAATTAAAGTAACTGGCTGAGTTAAGTGCCTGGTATGTATGGCGCCTGGTTAAGGACTGACGGACACCGGAGTCTTAGTAATAGGGTCCCGTTTTTAGAAGTGCCATACTGCATTAAAACATTCCGCTCAATCAGGCGCGTATAATCGATAACTTCCAGAAGGTAATTAGTAATTACAGTTACTTTGGCGTTGACGACCTTTTTATAGAGCTTGAAATCTTTCTCGTAATTTAAACCTCGGACTTAAAACCGCTGTTTTGCCTGAGAAGTGAAGGATGGGCAACTACGGAACCCTACACTGAACGTGACCCGACATGCTCTTTGCCGGTTTTTTACCCTTAGCCACAAAACAGATAGGTACAGAAATCAATCTACATACAAGCGCGCTCGAGCAAACGCACACATAGACATTGCTCACGGCCACGTCAAGAGCATGGCACTCGCGCTGGCACTGGTCTGAACTGGTCCGAGATATCGCGTCCGTGAGCAATGTCTATGTGTGCCTTTGCTCGAGCGCGCTTATATGTAAATTGATTTCTGTACCTATCTGTTTTGTGCCTTAACCCTAAAACAGTACTTACACAGCCTGGTGTGAGGGCGGGCAGCATCCGAAGACCACATATCTGCCGCCAGGGTTCAGGTAGTTGAAGTTGATTTCCATGACTTTACCAACACCTAGACAGAAAAAAAGCTAGACTATAAGAATTCAAAATTAAGTTTGCTTCAGAAATCAGAAAACAGAAATCATTTATTGCTTGATTGTGCGATACAAAGCAGTTGGAACAAAACAGTTGGAGAGTGTCAAAATCTACCGTCTTACGGCATACAATATTTACATTATATAGCTACATGTTTAGCAAAAATTAAATTACTCATACAAAAATCCATGAAATGTACCATCGCAGATTAAAACATATTGCAATACAATTATAGTTACACTGAGTTAAACCTTAATAATGGGACATTGTCAGATTTAGGTGCGGGTTTTTCCGGTGGACATTTGCGAAATTAAGGATTCCAGGGCCTATTTTCCTGATTAAATGCAGGTGAGAATAAATAACGTTCCCTCTTCTATAATCCGATGTAATAGCAACATAACCTAGATCTATTCATACTAAGCTCTTAACTTTTGACCACCGAAGGGACAATTTTTTTGAACTGACAATGACCCTAATAAATAAGGAAATGTCAAAATAAAAAGATACAGAATAATAAGTAGGTACAAACGATTGAAATTATACACTACAATTGAAATAATACAAATATTTAGAATTCAATTACAATAAATTACTTTCATTACATGTCATTTTAAAAGAAATAATCATACAAAGATATCTCGAAGAGGCTTATTGATGTTACTGGTGACCGGAGAGCGGTTTCCTCGCTCAAAGAATCAGTTTGGCGATTCAGCGAGGAAATGCCGCCAGCATCTTTGGCATTATGCCGCAGGGGCCATTTTTAGATTTAGTTTAACTTTAATACGTTCGAGTTTAGTTTAATTTTTAGGTGTAGTTTTATTGTAAGTATTTTAATAGTTGTATAAGAATGAAAGCATTCATTAATCCAAAACTTTTTCAGTTAAGATATAAATTTATTATAAGGGAGTTCAGTCCAAGAGAACTTCTAATATCTACCTATATTATATATTTACCTGTGCAGTCAATGATGACGTCATACAGCTTCATTTCCTTGGCGAGCACATCTGGGGTGATCAGCCTAAATCCGGTGTCTGAAAAAAAAACACGTTTTTAGAACAAGGCAGGTCAATGATCCTAGATCTCAACATCCATAGTGATTAAAAATCTGTCCCTTGAAAATAAGAAACTTAAACAGTTTTTCTTCAATCTTGTCAACGTAAAAACACGATTGGTAATAAATTTCTCGATACTTTTATCTCTCAAACATAACCCTTTTTTTAGATATTTTCTGTTGGATCTTCAAAACCCTTCCGTTTTAACAATGTTTTTTAGCTTAATAGATGCACAATTCATTATAAGTTCTCAAAAACTGTAAAACTATTTTCAACATAAAATGCCCACGTTTATGACACAACTCAAAAAACATTATTTTTAATACAGTTGCTCAAAAAGTGGTATTTTTCATAGCTGCAAATCGTGCGAAAAGTTGGATATTTCGAACTAGTGCTTTTTACTTTTCAAATTTTTTTAATTTTCTGTTGTACTAACACGTCATGTCTCATACATCCAAACAAAGGTCAATCACTTTCCGACTTTATTTATTACGTCATACAGCATTGCAAGTGTATATCTTATAATTATGCTTAAAATATTTAAATTGCATATTGGATCAATCAAAGGGTTATCTATTAAAAAGATTCAAAAACGGTTTTAATAATTTGTCTGAGTGACTATTATTTAATGAGCAAATGAGTATTATGCGTGACCTAAAAAAATTAAAAAGAAAAGTATTGTCACAGATTAGAAAATACAGTATTAAGCGTGACCCACGCGCTGCTTTATAAATTCATAGTAATTATGAATGATCGCTATGAATGTATATTAAATAATATTATATTTATTTACAATTGTATGAAACGTAAAGAACTAAAAACAGATTCACGATGTTTATTGTTTGGAATCAATTAAATTACTGTGTAACATTATCATATCTCTTCTGAAATATTAAAACTATTTCTTTTGATTTGGCTGAATGATGACGGCCGACGCCATCTTGAAAAAAATATTACAATTAAAAATAAAACTTTCTTTTTTATTCAAGATTGTTTTAATTATGTGTAAATGACACGTAAGATTTTATAAAATAAGAGTTTTTGATAGAAAATGATGGATTCTGATGTTACCAGAATAGATTTAACACCGCCCTATATAGGAGCCAAGGCAAAAATTGCAAAGTGAGAGTTACCCGCAAAATCGAAAGAAAAATTACATTGCGTCTATGAACATTTTATTGGCTGGAAACGAGAAAAAGAGAATTATCAACAACTTGAATAAAACTTTAAACTTACCAGCAAAGGCCTTAAATGCGACCCTTCACAATGGCTCTAAAAATTGTAGGTACTTTTAATTTTTATCAGATAGAAATAAATATAATTGCCCCTTTCAATTACTGTTTTAAATTTGTATTATTGCATTTTTTCGCAAATTTATTAAAAAACGTTGTTTGGTACACGTGTGGAAGTGTCATTTTAACTCGTCCCGAGTCTTGACCCTCGCCTTGCGGCTCAGGCCAAGACTCCTCGGGATTCGTTCAAAATGACACACTTTCCACACTTGCATCAAAAACTACTATATCGCGCTTCCGAGCACGCACTTCCATCTCCCACACGCTTACACGCTTACGCTCAGTGAGAGAGAGAGAGAGCTAGCCAACGCGTTGGCGCCATCTTAACCACTCAATTGCTTTTGAGTTGGACTCTATTTATATAATAAAATAAGAGCGGTGACAGGTAGCCGTAGTTACCAAAAGCAATCTAGTGGTTATAGCATTTTTACATTCTGCACAAAAATCATATCGATCCGACACAGAACATTTATTTCCCATTCTTCTTTCTCGTTCAAATAAAATTTATTGTAAGAATCAAAAGCACATCAAAATAACAATAAATTAAATTAAACAATAAAACTAATAATTAAACCTAAATTATTATCTAATCAAAAAGCCCGCCCAACCGTGCAAAGTGCCCAACACGCTCGTCGCCTCTGCACCAAGAACGACTCGGAACGGGTGTCATGTAATCCTGTTTCTAAAATTTCGTAAAGACAAAAAAAAACACCACTCAAAAAAACTATAATTTAGCTGTTTAAGTAGCCTATTCATGAACCATGTTTTAAAAATATACTTCCCAGCCTAGGCCTTCAATTTTTGTATGAAATTCCTTTACAGTTCTCTCGAGTTGTCCCGCCCGAAACGTGATATTGCGAAGCCTGTTATAACCAGAGTTGGGCAAATTTTATTTTGAATGAGAATAAGAATGAACGGCCAGACGTCATTCACATTCAAAAAAAATCTAATATGATAGATTCTAGAGTAGTATTCGCACCTAGGACCTTTGCTGTATAATGCTTATTTATATGATATTTATACTGTATTTTGCAACTCTAACTTCCTAATGTACGCTGACGATAAAAAAGTTTTCCTTGACATTAACCAGAAGAGTGACTGCGACAAAATTCAGGCTGATTTGGATCGATTATCAATTTACTATATTACTAACAGGATAAATGTTAACGTAAATAAATGCGCTCAAATTTCATTTACACGTAGTCGTTCTCCGATATTACGTCAGTATCATATAGGAGGTGTGTTTATTCAACGAGTAAACACTATTCAAGACCTAGGTGTGACTTTGGATTCAAAATTAACTTTTGAACAGCACATCGATAAAGTAGTCGCTAGGGCTTATCGTAATCTGGGTTTTGTTTTCAGGGTGTGCAGTGATTTTCACGATAGCAATTGCACACAGGTAAATTTGTGTACTTTGCCTATGTCAGGAGTATTGTAGAATACGCCAGCTGTATATGGTTCCCACAATATGTCACGCATAAAGAAAAAATTGAAAAACTACAGCGCTCATTTTTGCGTCATTTAAATTATCGTGTCAAAAAATGGGATCCAAGCTACGAGTCTATGTGCAGCCGCCACCACTTACTGAGCCTGGAGGACCGTCTTATATTGCTTGATGTCTCTATACTACATGATATCCTGTCTGGTCGTATCGATAGTGCTTCACTTCTTGCCGAAATTGGCTTTTCTGTGCCAACCTTCAGAACCCGGCACTCCGAACGTCGACTTTTCAGCATACCCAAGGTAAACACTAGGTAT
This sequence comes from Apotomis turbidana, assembly GCA_905147355.2. Classification (NCBI taxonomy): domain Eukaryota; kingdom Metazoa; phylum Arthropoda; class Insecta; order Lepidoptera; family Tortricidae; genus Apotomis; species Apotomis turbidana. Next base: position 8,853,636 of record LR990307.1, read on the forward strand.
GCTCAAAACTCCCCAATTGTACGTATTCTGAGGGAATACAATTGTAAATTTAATGCCGCCGATCTATTTGACTGTTCCAAGTCGGTCTTAAAAAACCGTATTCGAAAACTCATTTTGCAAGGTTGATGATGTGGTAGCGTGGAGTTGCGTACGATAGACATGCTTATATATGACACACACACACACACACACACACACACGTACACACTTGGGGTGGTTGCTAGCTTTCTTTTGTTTTAATTTAAGTGTATATGTACCTTACCTAATTTTATACCAATTGAAATCTGATATCGTTACCTTTTCAAGGCCTCGTTAACTGCATATCTGTGGACATCTGTTATTGGCTTTATGTTCTAGCTATAAGCATTGTTATATATGTTCTGTAATGCTGTTGATGTTCCAAATAAAATAAAATAAAATAAATAGAGCGCGTCATTCTGAATGGCATGAAATACAATAAATCAAGAATATGTACCGCTAACGCGTTGATTGAGTTAGTTTGTTAGAGGTCCATTTAAAATAGCGTTTTATTTGAATGGCGATTATCTTGATTAAGAGTGAACTTATAACGCACATTGTCGACACGTTTGGCTCGGTTGGTAGACACCAGCCTACGGAGCCGGCGGTCCCGGGTTCGAATCCCGGCCGGGGCAAATATTTGTGCAAAATATTTGTTCTTGGGTCATGGATGTTATCTATATATGTATTTATATATTATGTATATCGTCGTTTAGTACCCATAGTACAAGCTTTGCTTAGTTTGGGACTAGGTCGATTTGTGTATGATTGTCCCTTAATATTTATTTATTTATTTATTTATTATGACGACATTTTCATTGCATTTTGACCGGGACCAGGGCTGCAATCCGTCCGGGTTTCAGCGGATTTGTCCTAGTTGGGAGGACACTTTTTAGGGTTCCGTACCCAAAGGGTAGAAACGGGACCCTACGAGTATTACTGAGACTTCGCTGTCCGTCCGTCCGTCCGTCTGTCACCAGGCTGTATCGCAAGAACGGTGATAGCTAGACAGTTGAAATTTTCACAGATGATGTATTTCTATTGCCGCTATAACAACAAAATAAATTCAAATTGCCAATTCCGCTATGTGCATCAATTGTTTTAATAAAATTAATTTCTTAGTAATGTCACATAAGGTATTATTTCTATTAATTAAAACGTTACACATATCGGAATTGTCAATCTCACCGACGTACTAAAAATAAAATAAAATAAATATTTAAGGGGGCTCCCATACAACAAACGGGATTTGTTGCGTTAACTTTGCACCTCATTTGTATGGAGCGCTATACATACCAGGTGCAAACTTAGCTTAACTACTTAAGGAGGGAAAGTGTTTGTACGGAACCCTCGGTGCGCGAGTCCTACTCGCACTTGACCGGTTTTTTTTTAATCGGAAGCTTGAACTCCTTGGCTGTGAATGTTGTGGTCAAAGGCTGTATAACTGCGTCTACTACACGAGTTATTATCATTGAAGAGACTGTGCAGTGAAATACAATATCTTTTAGGATTAGGGCACTTACTCAGATGCTTTACAATATCCAATCTAGCTGTGTTCATTTCGGATACGGTGACCTCCCTGTGACCTTGGTGGTGGAGAGCGGTAGCCCATAGATTGCCTGGAATAATAAAAAATATAATGAAACTGGGAACACTACATTTTTTGGGATAAAAAGTAGCCTATGGGTTAATCCAGGGTATCAGCTACCTTCATACCAAAATGTATTATAATTGGTCCAGCCGTTTGAGCGTGAAGAAGTAACAAACATACACATGAACTCTAACAAACTTTCGTCTTTATAATATTAGTGGTTCTTTTTATAATGAAATCATGAAATAAATAACTTTTGCATGTCTGAGCTGAGTGTGCAGGCATTTCACAAGAGACCACTGTTGAGAAGAAACACCGAAAGAATCTCAACATTTGAAGTAAATGAGATAACTTTTTCACAAAAAATTACCGACTTCAACGAGACGAGATCTTTCCGAGAACATCTGAACGAGTTTCTATTTAAAAAAAACACCGAAATCACCATAGGTGTGTAGCGTTGCCAGGCGTCCGGATAAAGCCGGACGTAGTTAAGCTTTTCGATTGCGTGTCCGGCTTGTCCGGCTTTCGTTAGGCTTTTTAACCGACTTCAACAACAGGAGGAGGGATCTCAACAACTGTATTTTTTCTTTATGTTTGTTACCTCAGAACTTTTGAGTGGGTGAGCCAATTTTGATGATTCTTTTTTTATTTGAACGCTGGTGGTCAAAAGATTTGCCATAGATGTAGTTGCATATTACAACGGGCAACATTATTACCAAACATATGAACCGACTAAACTTCTCTTGTTTTTAACATCCATCGCATAAGATTAAGAACCCCCACGGCCAAAGGCCACGTAAGTTGACCCACTTATCGGAGTGAATTTAGGTAATTAGTAATTAGAAAACATGGAAAATGTCGCAAATATTTACGTATTTTATGATAACGAAAAAACCAAATCTTACACAAATCAGGTCTTTGAATATTCTGTTGACTTTGTCCTTGACTACATATAAATTTTAATTGCGAATGATTTACACTATTGAGTAAAAATATGAGTAAGAATACGGTATTGAACTAAAGTGTATATAAATTGTGGCATTGAAAACATTTAAAACACTTTAAAAACACGCGGAACCAAAAAAACTATCACTAACTTTTGGACATTATACTATTTTTAATTGTACAATAACTAAGAAGAATGTGTGTTTTGACTACTGCTTTTTATGACGTCACATGCCTGTATCATCATAGAAGCTTCATACTAACATATCGTTTTTGTCATTTCATAAAGAGTAGCTGATTTAAGCTGACATACCGAATTTTAAAGCCTGGCCAGAAATATATATATATTTTTTTTTTTTAATTTTTTTTCCAAAAACGGTGTACATAACTGCATGCAATTGTAATTAACTCGCCAAACTGCTAAGACAGTTTGTTGGCGAGATCGCGCTCATCTACATTATTTTTAGTTATATGCACCTAACACTACATATCGTATTTACCTTATAATTATATTAACAGGTTAACCACGGAAGCAAGAATACGTTTGGAAAATCTGCCCTAGGGCAGTTTTTCCAAAAATATCCTTTTTAAACTATTTTTAACAACATTTCTGCTACACTCCTTTTCATCCCTTAACCAATCAATTTCATTATATATCTTTGGAACCAAATATTTATTTATTCTTCTACCATAATAATTGTTTGCAAAATGTTGAACAAATTTTCTTAATCTTACGTTTCTTGTATTATATTTATTCTGCTTAAGCACTTTAAATTCTCTTTTATAATAATTTTCTAGGGCTATTAAGTACTGCACTCTTAGGTGTATAGGTAGTATTTTACAGACTTTAAACAGCTCATCATAATTTCCTTTACATTTATCTTTAGCTTTTTTATGCACTAGGTATTTCATAAATCGTATTTGTAATTTTTTTATTTCCTTTAAGTAGGTTTCGAAAGTTCTGCCATATACACTGAGGCCGTAATTGATCAATGAGTCCGCAAGTGCGTAGTAAACAACAAGCATGTTTTTTTTACTAATTACTGTATTTAGGTGGTAAAATTTACTCAAAACTGATCGGAGTTTAGTGCTGACCGCGATGACATGCGCTTTCCAGTTAAAATTTTTATCTACATGAAGTCCCAAATATTTATTATGTATCATATTCCAGTCGCTCACAGATGAGGATTGTCAAGAGGGCGCTATTTATAAGATTTATATGGCAACAACTTTGCAACCAATCGCAACCGCACTATAATGAAATTAGTTTAAATACCTGTCAGTTCCTATGGTAACCTCGTATATTATTTAATGGAATGCACTCTTTTCCTGAATGTTTTTCGTGAAGTAGACACGTGTACACTTTATTTATCAACTGTGAATGGATTTCGGCATTTTCTTTGGATATTTTTAAATATTTTTCTTGCCAGAAACTACTACGAATGACATTGACATTGTTGACTGTTATATATGTGGGTAACATTGTTTTTGTTCATGTACCGCCATTCGTTAGCAATAAACTATATGCTGTGAATCCACGTACTTACGCTGTTTCATTACCAAATACTCCATTGGCGACAAGGAAAATATTTAAGTTATATAAATAAGTGCATCGCGTGCGGAATATATAAAAAAAAAAGATAAACAATGTCTATCGGCAAAATCAAGGAGTTCGACGTTGGAAGTGGCAGTTGGGACTCTTATTGCGAGCGGCTGGAGATGTACTTTCAAGCTAACACCGTGCCTGAGGAAAAAAAGTTAGCAACGCTGATTGCAGTGGTCGGAGATCAATGTTACGAGCTCATGGCAAACCTGGCGAGCCCGAAGAAGCCGTCAGAGTTAACCTATAAAGAATTGGTCACGTTGGTGCAAAAACATTTGAGTCCGAAACCATCTATCATGGCGGAGCGTTATCGTTTTCGACTTAGAAGGCAGGCCGCGGGTGAGTCCATATCGCAATATGTGGCAGAATTAAAAAAATTGTCTCGAACTTGCGATTTCAAGGACAGCCTAGCTGATAATCTCAGAGACCAATTCGTTTGCGGTGTAAGTGGAGACGTCATACGACAGCGGCTTTTTGCGGAGGAGTACCTCACGTACGCCAAAGCGGTCGCTTTGGCTGGCTCATTGGAAGCGGCCGAGCGTAATGCGGCTGCTATCATGGGCAGTGACGGTTCGTCAGGTGGTACTCGAGCTCCAGGAAAACATGAAGAAGAAGTGCACCGGGTAGCGAGCGGCGGGCCAGGCGGGGCGGGCGCGGGGCGCGCGGCTAGCCGCCGGTCGCCGGCGCAACGCGGTGAAGCCGGTTTTAGTGCGCGGGGAACAGCTGGAGGCGCGGGCAGTGCAGCGGCATGCACCGCCTGCGGTGCGATGAATCACGGTGTCGGAACGTGCAGATTCCGGGAGTATGTGTGCAGTCTATGCCAGGCGACGGGGCACCTGCGGCGAGTTTGTCCCAGGTGGTCGTCCGGCGTTCGTCAGGCGGGGCGCGGCAGCGGCAGGGGCCGCCCGCGGGCCTATTTTGTCACCGGCGAGGAAGAGAGTGAATCGGAGGAAGAGGAATCGTTCTACAGAATGGCACTAAGTCAGTACAAGCCGGTGAGTCTGCCTGTATATGTTAACGGTAGACAGTTAATTATGGAAGTAGATACCGGTGCGGCTAGCTCGTTTATAAGTAAAAAAACATTCGAGTTATACTTTAGGGAAGAGAGATTAAAGAGCAGTAATACGGTGTTTACATTTTACGACGGCACTAAAATAAAACCGTACGGGGTAATTACGCCGTCTGTGAGGTACGGATCAACAACAAAGAATTTAGATTTGTACATCGTAGAACGAGGCGAAACTAACTTGATGGGTAGGCAATGGTTAGCCGAGCTATCGATAGAAATACCAGTGCTAAAATGTAGTTCCGTCGGCAATATCAACTCCGTTAGCAGTGTTAATAGCGATTTAAATACAATTCTCGACAGATATAAAGAGGTGTTCGATGGGACCCTGGGGTGCTACAACGGTGGCAATGCTACGCTTCGCGTGCGCGAAGATGCGGTGCCGGTGTTCCGTCGTGCGCGGCCGCTGCCCTTCGCCCTGCGCTCGCGCGTGGACGCCGAGCTGGACGGCATGTTGCGGAGCGGCATCATTGAACCCGTCGACTGCGCGGACTGGGCGACGCCCCTGGTTCCGGTTACTAAAAAGGATGGAGGTTTGAGAGTGTGCGCCGACTTTAAAGTGACGCTAAATCCTGTTCTAGTAGTAGATAGGTATCCGTTGCCTAAAGTGGAGGAGTTGTTTGCTAATTTGTCGGGCGGAGAAATGTTTACAAAAATAGACTTGTCACAGGCGTATAACCAGATTTGCCTATCGGAGGATTCGAAAATGTTAACCGTTATCAATACACATAGGGGTCTGTTTCGATATAACAGGCTGCCGTACGGCCTGTCGTCAAGTTCGGGAATTTTTTGTAGGATTAGCGAATCAATTGTTAAAGATATACCGAATGCGCAAAGTTTTTGTGATGATATTTTAATATTTGGTAAGACCCGGGAAGCTCATTTAGCCACGCTGGAAGCAGTATTGAGTAAATTAAAGGATTTGGGTTTAAAGTTAAAAAAAAACAAGTGCACCTTCCTTGCCGACGAAGTATGTTACCTAGGGTTCGTGGTTAGCAAAGACGGTATCAAGGCAGACCCCGGCAAAGTCGCCGCCGTAGCCGAGATGCCGCCGCCATCATGTGTGTCAGAAGTTCGATCATTTTTAGGTATGATTAACTTTTACTCTAAGTTTATCCCAAACGCGAGTGATATATTACACCCTATACATCGTTTGTTAAAAAAGGGCGCGCGATTTAATTGGACTCCGGAGTGCAATGCATCGTTTAATAAGGTCAAATCGATGTTGATGAGTAGGCAGGTACTAGCGCACTATGACCCTAAGAATAGTTTGACGCTCACGTGTGATGCTAGTCCGCGCGGGGTGGCGGGGGTCCTCAGCCAGCCGGACAGGCAGGGGCGAGAGCGCCCGGTAGCATATATATCACGCAAACTTAACGCGGCCGAACAAAATTATTCTCAAGTGCATAGAGAGGCGTTAGCGATCGTGTTTTGCACCCAAAAATTTCACCAGTACCTGTACGGTAGGCGGTTCATTTTAAAGACTGATCACCGTCCTCTCACGAGCATTTTCGGGCCACAAACCGGAGTGCCAAGTATGACTTCCAGTCGTATGCAAAGGTGGGCGTTATTATTGATGGCTTATGATTTTGATATACAGTATGTGAAATCTGCGGACAATTGCGCCGACGCGCTGTCGCGGTTACCGATCGGGCGGAGTAAGGAGTTCGAACTACCGGAGCAATCGTACCTACATTTTGCGTCGGACGCGCTTTTTATAGATAGTAATGAGATACGTTCGATGACGTCTAGAGACCCCATACTAGGTAGGGTAAAAAACTTTATTAAAAATGGTTGGCCGGATAATGGGGAAGTTAAGGAAATGCAGCCATATTTTAATAGGCAAAAGGAATTGTATTTAGAACTCGATTGCGTCATGTGGGGCCATCGCGTGGTAGTTCCGGAGGCGTGCCGCGAGATGGTGTTGCGCGAACTACATGAACCTCACATGGGAATCGTGAAGACTAAAGCCATGGCCCGGAGTTACGTGTGGTGGCCCGGAGTGGACGAGGCCGTCGAGGCCCGGTGCCGCGCGTGCGACGCGTGCGCAGCGACGGCGCCGGCCCCGCCGGCGAGCGCCCCGGTGCCATGGCATTGGCCATCACGAGCCTATGAGAGGGTCCATGTTGATTTTTTAGGTCCAATAGACGGTAGTACTTACATGGTCTCAATTGACGCGAGAACAAAATGGATCGAGGTATCTAAGATGGCGCGTACGACAGCCGAATGTGTAATAGACAAATTATTACAATCGTGGTCAAGGTGGGGAATTCCCAAATTAGTGGTGTCAGACAACGGGCCCCCCTTTTCTAGCAAGGAATTTAACGAATTTTTGGAAAGAAATTGCGTACGTCATATTTATTCAGCACCGTACCACCCGGCTTCAAATGGAGCGGCCGAAGGAGCGGTGAAGCTAATAAAAAAGGCTGTCAGCAAAGCTAAACACGAGGCGGTCAACGTAGATAGGGCCATTCTCAAATTTCTATTATATTATCACAACACGCCGCACAGTACCACCGGTGAGTCACCCGCTCGACTCCTGCAGGGCCGCGACTTGCGTATCCGATTAGATGCCATAAAACCGGATAGAAGCGTTAAGGTGACCAATCAACAATGCAAAATGGTGGAACGATCGCGTAAACCACCCAGGGATTTAGAGATAGGCGACTCTGTACAGTACAGGACATTCCGACCGGGCGCAAAATGGTCGAATGGTTTAATAACGGATAGGCTAGGTAAATCTGATTATATGGTTGTGACAAGTGACGGGTCTACTCATCATCGACATGTAGATCAAATGAAGCGGCGACATTTGAGAAACTCCATCGTTTGTCCCCCGGTACATCCAGATACCGAATCAGAGTTAGGGGGCGCCGCCGCCACGCAGCACCAGCGGCAAACCGCACCGGGCGCTGCCGTGCCGGACACGCCGAGGGTGATGAGTGACTCCAGCGGAGCCATCGGCTCCAAAATAGAACTCCAGACGCCGCCGGCACCAATCGCGCCGGATTTGACCCCGGTAGCGATAACGCCCGGGAAGGCGTTATCGCATGGAGAGGGCGAACACGACACCGTCACAAAAGAAGTCTCTAATACTGCCCAGTGTACAGAACCACCGTTGCCAGCATTAGAAAAAAGGGTTCCTAAAAAAGTTAAGCGCTACGGATTTGAAATTGACTGATAAGTCACTACAGAAATATTAGTATGTAACGAACAACATATGGATTTGCTTGTAAATGTGACCTTGTAATTACCTAACTGTAGGTAATTAGACTATTAAACTTATTTTATTGGATGTTAAATTACAGTATCATTTAAGAGACGTAATACATATAAAGCCTTTTTATTATTTAACCAGTACCTAGGTAATGGCAACTACGAACTAAAGTCAGCTATGTTATTTACCTATCCATTTTTTTTTATGTTCACATTACGTAATTGTATACTAAACTTCAATAACACAAATGTACATAGTTCACTAAGCTATTGTCATAATGTACTCGTATTACTAAATAGGTAGACACTACCAGGTATTATGGTCTATTAGAATTACAAAACTACATAGTTATAGCGTAATTAGAATAAGTGCGGGGGTGTTATATATGTGGGTAACATTGTTTTTGTTCATGTACCGCCATTCGTTAGCAATAAACTATATGCTGTGAATCCACGTACTTACGCTGTTTCATTACCAAATACTCCATAAAACGTTCATAAAATCATTACCAGTGTAAGAAATTTGTGCCAGTGAAATTCCGCAATATGGCGCATCCTCATAAATTTCTGGTCAGGCTTTATTTTAATGTTAAGGTCGGCTCCATAGCCGTAAAGTCTTGCCGTACCAGAAGTCCGACTAATGATCAGACATAGACACGTCGTCGTACACTTACCAATGATTCCAGCGCCTGCTATGAGTATCTTGGTTCCGATCTTTAGAGGAGACACTCGGTCGTAGCCATGCGCTACGCAGGAGTAGGGCTCGCATAGGCCTCCTGGAAAGAAATATACATTTTTAAAACCATTGCCGATGACCTTATGAAGGCCGCGGAAAGCTGCTGCTAGCTTACTTGCATGCATGGGGTACGAAGGAAAATTTGAAATAATTTCCTTTCCGTATTTTCGTAATCCATTGAATTGGCACAATTTTATTTTTTCCGATAAAATTAAATTACGGATAAAAAATATTCACTATTGTAAATTAACCCTTTTCTTGGCTATGTATCATATATGTATATCATACATATTCAATTTATTTTGCCAGGAAAGCGGTTAAAAACATTTTTTAAAAGATCATAAATTATTATCATTGTAATCATAAGCGGAAATATAGCTAGCAATATTTTGACTACTCATATTGTACTTAGTGGAACGCATAAAAATATAAAAAAAATCGTAATATTTTCTGTATAATCTCAACTATCTACATACATATGATGTTTACGTTCAGCTTAGGGATTTATTTAAATCCTATTTCTAGTAATTTGTAATATAAAATTTAATGATAAGCGGTCTTAATCTTAGGTTATCATGTTGTATATATGACCCACGCAAACCATGTTGTAAACTTATGATATAGATGTTGTTTTATTATTTAGCTGAGGCAGTAAACAAGATAATTTTATATTACTTAATATTGTTTGAGTCTTTGTACAAGTAACCTTGCTATTGACATTAATGTGCTATGATAATAATGACTGGCTATTATTACAATTTCTCATTTCATAACTATATTACGCAATGACGACTTTGGTTGTGTTGTATGTTTTAGTATAAATTAATACTTAGTTATTCGTAAATTATTAGTCTATGGAATATACGTCTACAATAGGAAATGTTGATGACAATTCAACATAACATGATCGCAATATTAACAATTATATACGTGATATTTCTCATCATATTGAAACTACATATAATATAAAATTAACACTATTGATCATCTTGTTGGCAATAATTCCTGTCGTATTACCGATAATATTACTTTTTCACTAGTAATTTCGTCCAGAAACGCGAATGTATATCCAATCTTATCGGACATGTTTCGGATCATATTGGCAAGATTTTCAATTATATTAGCAATATTTCCAAGCATTTTGACATTGTTTCCAACCACGTTGGCAATGGTTTCAAGCATGCTGACTATATTTTAAAGCGTCATGCCAATATAATTGGATTTATATCCGGCAGTAATATTGCAATCACGTTGAAAGTGACCGTAGTTGAGTCATATGTTGCTGGTAGTAATTTCTTTTTTCCTTTATGGATTCCTAGATTCTTATGGTGCTGTTGATTCTCGCTGTGTCGCAGTAGTGGGTGGGTACTGCGATAGATTATCCGAGCATAACACTTACAGACTTATAGACCGACTCAGTTTCAGCAGGTTGGCAATAAAAGCAAATTAATTTGCAATATTTCCTATCATGTAGGCAATATTTCCAGGCATGTTGACAATATTTCCATGCTGGCAACATTTTCCATCGTGTCGGCAATATTTCCAAGCATATTGGCAATATTACTGGATACATGAAACGATAAAAAATAATATTGCTGGTAGTATTATTATTTAACCTTCTTTAGTGGTGATTTCATCGGGCAAAGCAAGCACATTGCTCTCTGGGACCACGACATATTCTGCCCAACCACCGTCCCTCCAGATTCCGATAGTGCTGTTGATTCCTGCTGTGAGACAGTAGTGGTAGTTGCCACTGCGACAGAAATCGCAGCTATGACAGGCACTGTGAAAAAAAAACACATTAAATTAAATAATTGTATAAAACGGTTTAAACTCACGTAAAAATTGTCAGGAACGGCCCGACATCTTTCGAGCTCATCATCCATACTGCTTACGTATATTCAATAAAATTATAAAGAACAACAATAAATCCAACGATAAAATTACAAATGCCAATATTAAATCCATAAACAATAAATAATTAAATTACAAAGTGCATCATCCTTGAACAGTATATTTCAATTTAAAAACAAAATACCTAAATCACACTGACGTAATACCTCAATGCTAAATCAGCACAATTTAAAATCCACTTATAACAATCATGTTTTTTTTATAAAGCTATCCGAATGACTTTTGGCACTAAGAATTTTAAAATAAAAAAAATATAGACACACTGGGTATAGTTGCCGGCAAACTTTTAGGATAAAAATGGCGGATCTGCGCATGTACATTTATTTGTACGTAAATCGGCTAATGCGCAGTCAAGGTTATGCTCAAAAAGTTTGCCGGCAGCTGTAGGAAACCTTAGCTGAAGAAGAAGATACGTTTATTTTGCAAACCAATTCCATTCAACATTATAACAAACGGATTACATTTAGTTAGTGATTTTTTAATTATCTATCTAGTATTGCTATAAGCTAAATGGTATCTAGGCTGCATATGTCACAGAACTTGTGAGCACCACGACGCTGGTCTTCCGTGGATCCAGATCAGGATATGTGTAAAACAGCGTACTGTGTGTGTGTTAATGTCAAAAATAGATATAAGATGATGGTGTACCTGTTAGGATCCACGACGACATGCTGCCCGACCTTGAATTTGGAGGCTTTCCCGACTTCTGTGACTTCCCCACTGAACTCGTGTCCCATGGGGAATGGTCGGTCCTTGCGGGCTGGGAAATCCCCCTAAAAACAAGCAAGTGACAACATTCCAAATTTTCTAATAGTGTTAACAGGCCTTATCCCTTTATAGTCTTTTTTTTTCATATTACGAGAAATATAGTGATATTTTCACCCAACTGTTTGAAGTGAATAATATTTTTCTCCGAGTTCTAGGTAGTAACATAGCTATTTCATGCTTTCGTTGCGTGCAGTCGAAAATTATTTGAAAAAAGTAATTTTCCGCGTGAATTTCTTTAATTTCGAGTAATTTTTGAAATAAAAATGATCAATGAATCAAACTGTAGGTTTCAAATATATACCAATAGCCCTGTTCTAGGTAGTAACATCAATAATATGTTAAGAAACATGTTTGATGATCATAGAGAAAATGTCTCAAACAATCACCATTTTATAAAAGGAATAAAATTAATTTCATTCAAGCCTGACCAGAAATATATGAGGATGCGCCATATTGCGGAATTCCACTAGAACTAATTTCTTACACTGGCAATGATTTTAGTTCCCGGCAAAACTTTGAGTAATATTTCATTAGCCAGACTCTATTTTTGGTTAGAATAGGGCCAGTCAGTAGTTACCAAGATATTCAGCTTTAATTAACAAGTGACAAGATCTCAGCCTATATTGAAGCTAAGAATTCAAAATTTTGTAGTTATGTTCAGTTTTAGTAGCATTTTCTATTCAACTATAATAGAATAAGGTCAGGAACACGATGCCCAGCTACTTTACTGAAAAAAATAGCTAGTGAATGTCAGTAGACATTTCAGTAAGCCTAACTGTATATGTAGAGGTGTTTCAGGGGTGTTTTAAAAGTTTAATTTAGGTTATTATTTTTAGTAAACATTTAGAATTAGGTATTTACCTGGATAATATGCACATCAGTCCCACAAACACCGGAGTAATGAACCTTAATGATGACATCTGTGTCGTTCACGATCTTGGGAAGAGGATATTTACTTTCATATTTTAGAGTGTGGCTCGACCCGTTGAATATTACAGCCTCCATTTTGCAAGCTGAAACAAATATAAGTAAGTAATAATTAATTAAGTATAATGTAGGAATATCACCGTGTATCGGAACGCACCGTGTGAGAGAGAGAGGTAGGGTGCGTGGGAAAGGGACGGGAGAGAAATGGCGGTTGGTACATTGACCACGTGGTAAAGTAGTCACAGAATAAGTTATAGTATTATCATAAGGCATTAACGGATTTCTGATAGCACGGTAAGACTTTAGAGAGCTATGGAGCCGATATCCGCACTAATATTATTAATGCGATAGTGTGTCTGTCTGTTACCTCTTCACGCTTAAACCGCTGAACCGATTTTGATGAAATTTGGCATGGACATAGTTTAAGATCCGCGGAAGGACATAGGATAGTTTTCATCCTGGAAATTATCCCTAAAAATATTGAAAAGTGAGTAAGTAATTTATGATGACATTGATGACCCTGTAGGAAATGTAATTATTAGACCAAAAGCACAATTGCTCTTACATTTGCTTAGGCGCTTTTAATAATCCCTTTTATTAATTAAGGTGATTAGGTGGATATATTATCTATCGTGTTGTACGAGGTTGCTTCCATACTTCCAAGTTCCACGCGGATGTATTTAACAATAAAATACAATTCATACTAATTCATTTATTCAATTATAAACTGCCTTTATGGTTATTGTGGTTAACATTCAAAAATTATAAATAAAATAAAATTTGTACAATATTACAAACTCCTAGATCTAACTATATTTGTCAATGTCGTGCATTTTTTATTCGTAACTGGATTTTCGATCAATAGAGAACCCAATTTACTCCAGAGAACATGGAAAAAATCGCAAATATTGACGTATTTTATGATGACGACAAAATCAGTGGGCTGATATGATGGTTGCGTTTATCACGCGATAAATAAGAGACAAAGCATCCGTCACGTTTTGACAAAATGCGAGTGCAAGTGACGGATGCTTTGTCACTTATTTAACACGTGATAAACGCAACCGTCATAGCATACAGTCTCACCAAAAAGAGTAGAATTTAAAAAGTGGCAGTACTGTAGTGTCGTCCCCTTTTTCTTAGATTGATTAGAAAGGGACGACACTACAGTATTGCCACTTTTTAATTTCTATCTTTTTGGTCAGACTGTAAGCCCCCTTTTGTATATTCTTCTGACTTTGTCTTTGACTATAAAAATAAAAATTGTAAATTAAAAACACAATTTTTGCCGTTATCCGTACAATAAATAATAATTATGCATTAATGCATTAGGATTGTCATGTTATTTGACTAAGATTTATTATGTCGCAATAATTGATTGGAGCGGAGCGAGCGAAGCTCCCATGGATCGACTCGAATGAACTTCGTAACAATGCGCAGATCTCAGCGAGTTCTCAACCGATTTTAGAAGTTTTTGTTTTAAAATGCACAAATTAAATTTCGCTAGGTAGTGACGAAGAGAAAATTTCGAAAAAAAAAAAACTCCGCTCCAATCTATGGTGCAAGCTTAGGCATCGACCTAGTTTAATACACTCACGATTTTACGAGACTCATACAGGTAACAAAGGAACTGGGGAGTATTATGATACACCACTGGCAAGTGGCAACACAGAAACGGATTGACAGAACCAACCAACCAATCATCTAGGCGGCTTTGTTTGAGGTATGAGTGAGATAGCAATTGGATTTTGTCAACTTTAGGTAAATATCTACCCGAATTTCCGATCCCTAGTCATTATGCACGGTTTCCCGTATTTATTGGACAACATACTAACCTCCAGCATTAATTTTAAGATTAAGTAATAATTTCATTCAGGTAAATATTTTTTTTACATCTTTTTAAACTAATTATTTTATTCAATAAACACATACAGTATTTACAATACTAAAAACTACAGATAAATATAAAATAAGGATAATTATAATGTACAATAGCTTAAAGGTAATTAGGAAAAATAGAAATATATACATTTTCTATAAACAGAATAATAATTTAATATTTTCTAATAATATATTTTTTTACTTTTCAATGATTCTAGAGAAAAAAGGACGATACTGACTAGTCATCATAGTGCTGCTAACTAGCGTGTATAAGGATTTTTTTAAACAGGTGTTAATTAATGAAATCCGTTTTTTAGGGTTCCGTAGACAACTAGGAACCCTTATAGTTTCGCCATGTCCGTCTGTCTGTCTGTCCGTCCGTCCGTTCGCCGCTTAGCTCCGTGATCATTAGTACTAGAGCTGAATCTGGTATGAGTATGTCCAAAAAATTGCGTCGTCGTCTGTAGTTCCTTAAAATTAAAGTAAAGTAAAAGTAAAAATAACTTTATTGGCACACACAAAATAATTAATAATGGAGTGTGTAGGTTGTCTATTTTTTACAGGACACCGCGTGTATAATGACGCTCATTTGTCCGATATCTGCTTATTAAATTATACGGGTAGCCATTGGAAAACATTTTTTGCGATATAAGGCTGTTTTTGTTTTTGGATACTGTAACCTGTCTGGGCTTCCAACGTCACATGCTAACATTCACAGCAACGATAAAAAATCAATTCGATTCTATGTCCGCCAAATAGCTTATTAATATTTATTTAATACCTTCTAATTGGAACAAATTATTTA
Organism: Apotomis turbidana; assembly: GCA_905147355.2. Taxonomy (NCBI): domain Eukaryota; kingdom Metazoa; phylum Arthropoda; class Insecta; order Lepidoptera; family Tortricidae; genus Apotomis; species Apotomis turbidana. Next base: position 8,869,106 of record LR990307.1, read on the forward strand.
AGTATTTATAACACAACACAAAAAATTTACAATCACTCATTTAAAGTGAATCTAAAGATATATATACCGGGTGGAACATTTCTAAAGACTGAGCTGACAGGATAGTGTCATCTGAGCGATCTACAATCGACCTATTATAATTGTAAAGCTGGATTTAAAAGTAACAAAAAAGTCATCAAAATAAAATATTTTAATATCAGTGACAACCCTACTAATTAAAAGGTTTTATTTACATTTTAAATTGACGGGTGCGTAACGATGGCTATAACAACTTTTGATATAATTTCAGTCGGTATAACGCTCATTTGATATAATTATTGAATGATATAACAACACTTAATATATCAACATTTGATATACCTAATTATTGTTTCATTTACTGATCATTTTATCGAATGACATTTAATATAACATTCTTTAAGTATAATGCATATTTCTTCTAATGAATTTATGGTATAGCGTTTATCTTATCTAACGTTCAAATGGCATAACGTACAGGGTATAGAGAAATAGGGGGGCGGGGGGAGGAGCCCCCACAGGGGGCCGCATTAAAAAAAAAACTTAAACCAAAAGTTCAATTAGAAACGTAGGTTAGGTTAGGTTAGGATAGAAAAAAAAAGGAAAAAAAGGAAAAAAAGGAAAAAAGGAAAAAAAAGAGAAAAAAAGATTTGAACTGCATCCCAAAAAACCAAAAGTTCAATTAGAAACGTAGGTTAGTGCATATTTCGTCTAATGAATTTATGGTATAACGTTTATTTTATCTAACGTTCAAATGGCATAACGTATAGGGTATAGAGAAATAGGGGGGCAGGGGGCGGCATTAAAAAAAAACTTAAACCAAAAGTTCAATTAGAAACGTAGGTTAGGTTAGGTTAGGATAGAAAAAAAAAGGAAAAAAAGGAAAAAAAAGGAAAAAAAAAATTTGAACTGCATCCCAAAAAACCAAAAGTTCAATTAGAAACGTAGGTTAGGATAGAAAAAAAAAGGAAAAAAAAGGAAAAAAAAAGAGAAAAAAAAGGTTTGAACTGCATCCCCCAAAAAAAATGGACTGCTACCAGAAAAATAGGTTAGGTAAATTAAATTATACCATATTATTATTTCGAAATTATACCTTATGAAATTATACCAAATGTTGTTATACCAAATGAACAAATGGAAAACCACTGGGAAAGCGAAAGCGATCTTATAGATAGAATCACCAATATTTTTTACGACCTATTAAACCTGAACATATCCGGATACATAGAAGAAACTACATTTATAGGGAAAAAAGGAAGACCAAGGCCTGTCAAAATCGAGCTAATTAGTAAAAGGATGAAGAAATATATACTTGAAAATAAGGCTTATTTCAAGGAAGCAGGCTTCAGTGTAACAGAATACCTTAGTCCCACGGATTTGAAAAAGAAGAGGGAATTACAAAATATGCTTCGAACAGCTAGACAGAACGGGCGGCATGCTATTATTCGAAATAGCCGCCTTTTTATTGACGGACAAGAATTTCACCCCCTAGAACCTGACAACAGTTTAACCAACAGCAATAGAAAGTCTAGTTCAGACCACACACATCCATTACCACAATCTTCCTCACCATCAACTCCGAGCGCGCGTGCGGTGACTGCAGCGGTACAACCCACAAATAGAGAAGCTACAATACAAGTAACCCGCTTTTTCGAGACTAAATTAAATATCTTGTACCAAAACATGCAAAGCCTATGGAATAAAATCCATGTCCTACAAGCGTTTACAGAGGATAATTTGCAATTACACGTAATATGTGTTTCCGAATCATGGTTAAATGTAGCAAAGAAAAACTTGTTTAATATAACTAATTATAACCTATGTGCGTTCTTTTGTCGTGAGGATCACGAAGGAGGCGGGGTATTAATATTGCTGAAAAATTTGGTAGTTGAACTGCCAAAATGTAACTTGCTTGTAATAATTATATATTGGCCGAACAGTAAAAGAGAAATCGAAACATTCTACACATGTTTAAATAAATTATTGAATTTAATATCTCATAAAGATAAAACCAAACGCATAATAATAGGAGGCGACCTAAATATAGACTTTTCATCGAATAGTAACGAAAAAAACAGATTATCTAATGTGATGTCCACACATATCAATATATACCCCTGTTCAAGCCATGACTGCAAGGTGAAGCTGACAGACTGGTTAAAAACAATAGACTATAATGACACAGAAAACTTACTATCAAATAACAAGTAAAACATAACACACACACACACACACGCACGCACGCACGCACGCACGCACGCACGCACGCACAATAATAATGTTAAAATAATGTATGGTATTTAAACATGTTTACCTTTTTAGACTTATATATATAGTCACACCATGTGGAAGAGCGGTGTTTCTTAACACAAGCATAATTAATGCTTAAAAAGAAGCACCAACTCAATACTCTGAAATAGTTATAAGTTAATGAATAAATATTTTTTGATTTTTTTGATTTTTTGATTTTGAACTTTCATCAAAGAGTCCAAAAAGCTACGAGGATTACCTTCTAGCTCAACTTGTATCGATTTAGTGTTTACCAATTTTAATGATAAAGATTGTGAAATAAGTGTAAATGAGTTCGGGTTCTCTGACCACAGGGGTGTTCTGTTCAGCATTCCCACCATCTCAGCTACAAAACAGTCCTGGGTGATCCATAAAAGAATTTTTAGTCATAAAAATAAAGAAAATTTCAAAAAAGAACTCCAAAAAATTCTATGGGATAATTTAATTAAAATGAATAAAACGGTTAATGAAAACTATAATACATTCGAATGCACATTAAAAAATATATTAAATCAATGTATTCCAAAAATAAAGCTGGCAATAAAACCAAAAAAATCATACCTAACACCGGGGATAAAAGTATCGTGCCGTAATAAAAGACGTTTAAAGTTATTAGCAACACAGTCCAAAAATAAAATATTACATAACCACTATAAACAATACTGTAAAGTACTTAAAAAAGCAGTGTCCACGTCAAAAAAAATCTATAACAAAAATCAGTTTGCAAACTCCCACAATAAAACCCAATCTATGTGGAAAATTATCAAAAGAGAAACAAATAAAAATACTTCAAAAAATATATCAAACTTTAAAATAAAAACAACCGAACAAGATTTAATACACGATCCCACAAAAATTGCGGACACCTTTAATACTTTTTTCTCTTCCATTGGAAATATACAACCCACCCTTATACCTAGGCTTCCTCTAAGAAACCCAGTAAACAACTCATTCTTCCTCCGTCCGACTGATACAAAAGAAGTAACCCTTATTTTAATAAACCTAAAAAATAAATCTACCTTCGGCATAGATGAACTCCCTCCTACTTTAATAAAATCTTGTGCAGAGTCTCTGAGCACTCCCTTTACACTACTAATAAATCAATCTTTTACACATGGCGTTTTTCCGGATGCACTGAAAATATCAATAATAAAACCTATCCACAAAAAGGAGACACAACAGATATAAATAATTACCAATTCCTCTATTGCCAACATCAGCTAAAGTATTTGAAACCGCGATGGTAAAACGCCTTTATAGTTTCTATGAAAAATATAAAATTATCCACGAAAACCAAAACGGTTTCAGGAAAAACCATTCTACTACTTTAGCAATTTATAAATATGTTCAAGAGATCTTTGATGTAATTAATAATAAAAAATATGCTATAGGTCTCTTACTGGACATGAGCAAGGCCTACGATAGAGTCTGCTACGAAACTTTACTGGATAAACTATGTAATACGGGGGTTAGAGGTATCGCTCTAGATTGGTTTAGATCTTATCTGAATAATCGTTCTCAATATGTGGAAATAGAACACACGGACTGTGACACAGGTGTAACACAACACTTTAGATCCGATAGAGTCCTTGTCAAGGGCTCTATCCCCCAGGGTAGCGTCTTAGGGTGTGTTCTATTTCTTATATACATAAACGATCTCCCTAATATATTGGACGAGCATTGTACTCTTTTCGCAGATGACATTTCTGTTTTGTTTCCCTGCTCTAGTATCGATGAAATTGAGAATATACTAAATTGTACGTTAAATAATGTCACGAAATGGCTCCAATCTCATAACCTCCAGCTTAACATAAACAAATCAAAAATTATCCAATTTAAACCACACCAAAAAGCAACACTACCTATAGATTACAAATACAATAACACTAAACTAGACAACGTGAGTACTGCCACTCTATTAGGTGTAGACCTTGACTCAAATATGAGCTGGAAAGGCCATATTCAAAAACTAACAAAACGGCTATCATCTTTTATCTACGCACTCCAACACCTAAAGCGCGTAACTGACTTACAGACAGCTCTCACAGCGTATTACTCGTATGCTTATTCGATAATGTCCTACGGCTTGGTTCTATGGGGAAATAGTAGTGATATTGATAAAATATTTATTTTACAAAAGAAATGTATCAGAATCATAGTTAATATAGACCAAATGGTATCATGCAAACCTCACTTCATTAAACATCAAATACTAACAGTCATTTCAATGTATATATACGAATCATGTAAATTCGTCAGAAAGCATATAAATCTATACTCACCGAATATAATAACTAAAATTAAAAGAAATGAACGTGGTCAAAATCAGCTGAAAATGCCGTTCTCAAAACTAAAACTCGTCTCGTGTAGCCCCCACCACATGGCTATTAAAATTTATAACCACCTTCCGAACTCAATAAAAAATCTGGAAAACCCACGATTGTTTAACAAACAGTTAAGGCTGTTTTTAGTAAATAAATGTTTTTACAGTCTAAATGAATATTTTAACGATGTTTTATAGCAAATGATTAGTTAAAGTTTGCGTGCAATTAATTTTTATTTTAAATAATAATAATTTGTAAAATAGTAATAATTTATGCCCTCTGACATTGCTATGCCCTTGCAAGGCGTCACATGTATACCTATTGTCTTATTTTAACATCTTCTATGTTTGAAATGTGATATGCAATAAATGATTCTATTCTATTCTATTCTATTCTAACATTATGCCATATGAAATCATACCATATGAAATTATATCATATGAAATTATACCAAATGAACATTATACCATATGATGGTTATAGGAAATAAGTGTTACACCAAATGATAAGTATACGAAATAAAAATAGATATTTTAAAATTATACCAAACGTTTATTATATCAAATGAGTCATTATACCATATGAAATTATATCAAATGTTGTTATATAAATAAATAATAATAATAAATATTAAGGGACAATCATACACAAATCGACCTAGTCCCAAACTAAGCAAAGCTTATATCCAACATACTTATACCATTTATTTTTATATCGATCATTACACACCCTAAATTGACACCTCTCTTTAACTGCGATGTTCAAAATATGCTAGGGTTGATATGTGCAGATTTTTACACTAATGTTTAACAAACAGTATCTCAAAAATTAATAGATATATTTACATAGTACATTGGTGAAAAATTAAGTACTTAGTCTGAACAATATTTTCCCTGTTCGCTTAAAAGTCCTTCGATCTGTTCCAGCCTGTATATATATGTATATATATGTATAAATTCACTTTTAATGACTGACTGTTATTAAAATAATATATATAAATGTATATTACGTACGAATTATTAAACTAAATCTAAAACTAAACTATGTCTAAAAATGGGCCCCGTGGCATTGTACCAAAGACGCTGGCAGCATTACCTCACTGTATCGCTATACTAAGACGCTGAGCGAGGAAACTGCCAGCCCTTTGGTCACTAGTGGTGTCGACGAGCCGTTTAGAAAGCTCCTGAAAAAGAACTCTAGCGCTTCGACCGCTCGTCTAAGTTATTTAATGTTTATAATTTTATAATAGTATTTAAATACGTACCAGTTGGTCGTTCGTTGTTTACCACGCCGCAAGCACGAATAGTCAACTATAACACAATATCCATAAATAGCTTGAGTTAATAATACTGATAATGATTATGTGTTATTATACTTACAGGATGACTGAAAACCTACGAAATGAGCCATCTTACGAAATATTTCGGCGTCGACTGAGAGACATTTTGTTGGAAAACCCTCTGTACTCCGTGAGTGAGTACATGGAACTAAACTTCTAATTATTATTTGTATTATTTGTTATTGACATTTGAGTTGGTACCTATTTTATTTTATTTTGTATTGCGACAGTGATTTTATTTTGTATTATTAGATGTCATCTGATTATTATTTTCTGTGTATATAGATTGTTTGCTTTGTTTTAGTTTAATGACTTAAAGTTGTGATGACGATCCTTATTGGGAGATTATATTGATTATTATTATTATGGTTATCATTTCTTGTGCTTGACATTGTTATAGTTAGCTTTATTATTATATTTTTTATTTTTTGACGATCATGATGTGAATACTTATATTTTTGAATATTTAATGCAAATGTATACAGTTATTTTCACATGAAATAAATGAATCTAAATCTAAATCTAATCTTCAAATTGCTAATACAAAACACTTGATACATATTATTATATATTACATTAACGCAACTCTTAAAATACAATACTAATACATTCTAAGTTAGAATAAGTTAGTTAGGCATGAGATTAAAGAACTACGACTCATTTTAGTCTGTAGTTTTAGTCTCATGACTCGAGACTTTAGGGTTTAAAAGACTAGTCTTGTCGTGAGGCGTTAAAAATGAGGCGAGTCTTTTTAAAAGGCCTTAAAAGACTGAGTTTCTTTCATCACTAATTTCTAACAAAACAAATAATCAAAATCCCATTGTGTAATTACCGCAAATTCAATAGCTAACTTTCATATCTGTCACTCGTCGTTATTTTATTTTCGTTAGTTATATCAATGAAAGTTTACAAGATATTGACGATAATAAAGAAATAATTCCTGAGTAAGCACTGTACTTCACGGTGTAAAATAAAAAAAAAGAACTTTATCCATTTTTTGTGTAGGGTAAAGACGGGGGCATTTATTTGAAAATCAAAATCTTACAATTTTTTTTTTTGCCAAGTGACAATTAGTAATGAAAACGTTAACTTCATAAATTCTATGTCAGATGATAATCGAAGAGGAAAGTGTTGATTTGAAGTTAAGTACTGTTTTAAATCATAGTGGTAGGGTAACCGCATGAAGCCTAAAAAAAGTAATAATTTTAAACTTAAAAATAAGATATTTTTGATTATTTAAGAAGCAGCAGAGTGTGCAAAACACTAATTTTGCTTTTTTTTATGTCATAGGGGGCAAACGAGCAAACGAATCGCCTGCTGGAAATCGATTATCGTCACCCATAGACACCTGCAACACCAGAGAAGTCACAAGTGCGTTGTCGGCCTTTCAGGAGGGAGTACGCTCTTTTCTTGAAGGTTTGAAGGTCGTATCGGTCCGGAAATGAATTAGGGTCAATCAACTATTTTCTGCCACTCGTTGCCATGGTGATGTCCCCTGGGTCACTTTTTAAAAACTACGACTTTCCATGGTTATATTTAGTAAAAGCTTTGTAATCTAAGCAGTTATAAGCCCATTCTCTTTTGTAGAATATCTCCTGACAATACCAGTAATATAAATTATCAACACTTTTTAGAAGTTTAATCGCTATTGTCCCCTGGGTCACAGAACAAAATGGCAGCAAGAAAAAGTTGATTCACCCATTACCAATTTAAAGTCACCCTGTAGACATTAAGTGTTATCTCATGTGATAACCCCTGTTTAGGGTACAGTTTCACTGTGTTAGAGCTAGATTTTCCGGTAATGTTTGTCCTGGGTCACGGATACTTTATGTATTTGTAACGTAAGTTATTATTTTTTATTTTTTCACTTAGAGACTCTTAGAAACTGTATACATCCACACTGTAAAAAAAATCTAAATTTGTATTGAAAATCATTTTTCTATGGAGAGGGGTCATGATTTCAGGAAAAATTGGGCAAGTGCGAGTCCGACTCGCGCATGCAGGGTTCCGTACCATAATCTATAACAAGGTTGTTGTAAGGGAGCCCCCTTAAATATTTATTTTATTTTGTTTTGTAGTATTTTTGTTGTTATAGCGGCAACATATATAATTAGGATCGGATCGGATAGGATCGGAGATCGGAAGGTGTAGAACGTCTATAACTAACAGCTGAGATATAGGTAAACTAAACAAAAACACTTTTTTAATTTGTCATTAATACATAAACCCTAACACTCGATTGGCGCGTAGGTATTTATTAAAAAAAAGGCCCTAGTTGCCATACAGCTTTAGCTTATATGTATATATGTACTGTGGCTGAAGGTTATATAGAGGAGTCAATCCAAAATAAATACAATATCTATCGAAGGCTATATTGAAGGCTATATAGAATCAACAGCGTGATGAGAATGAGCCTAATGAAATAACCACCATTGGCAACCTTTTTGAGGAAAGTTCTACCTCTCTACTATACTCTCCATTCTCTCTTTATTTTGACTTCAAGTGAAATTATCGAACATAGATCTCAAATACAAACCACGCCGACCCAGCTTAATTTACAGGGGAAAACCATACAATTTAAATGTAAAGAATTGTACAAATTGCCCTTTTAATTTTTCTGAGGTTAGATTAACGACGGGACTACGTAATTGTAAGAAACTTTACTATCATAAATATTGTAATTTTATATTGAACGTCGCTTATTTTCCTCGCGTTCAAAGTGAAAAGTAGAGTTTTTAATCAGGACTAAATAACCATAATGACATTAGTCACCCTCGCCTCGCTTAGCTTGGGTAGCTAAAACATCTCGTGTCATTATGGCTTGTTTTAGTCCCTTGTTGAACAATCCACTATTATATACGACATCAGAACGACACATTGGCTACTTCCTCGCAAGCTACGTCTCAATTTTATTGTATTGAGTAGATGCCGTATGTTTTAGATTGTACCTGACTAGTTTATATTATCAAACGTAGGTATGTACATAATTTGTGACAAACCGTCATACTTTCTTGTAGTTTCTATTTTATTCCTAGATTTTTCCTTATTTATATCTTAAAATACACTTGTATTTAATATGTTTTCTTCGAGGAATACGCAAATGTAGGCCTTAATTCTTGAGATAGGTACAAACTAAGTTAAGTTCATACGTATTAATGTAATAGAGTAAGTTTCTGAAAAAAATACTGACTGTTGAGTTTCTTTCGTCGTTTCTTCTCAACCGTGGTCTCTTGTGAAATGCCGCTAGATTCAGACATGTCAAAGTGTCCTTGTGGCCTACTTGCAGAATAAAGTTCATTTATTTCATTATAAACGACAGAAGTTTTTTTTTTTTTATAAGACAGGTGTCTAAGATTCGATTGTATGTAAAATTCAAAATGTTAGTTCCCGTTTCTGCCACGACTCTTCTCTTTCCGAACAGACTCTACGTTGACGTTATCTATCCTATCCGTATTAAGTACTTAGTCGTTGACGCGTTGTTACGATGAAGTATCTATCGCATACATATCGCATACAATTACTGTCACGTTCAATGCCAAAGATAAAAATATTCCATGGAACATAGGTAATTTATTAGCATAATCAATCATAGCAATTCTTCTTCTTCTTAAGAATGGCTTTCTAACCTGCCTAGGGGTACCCACACCAACTACAACCCCACCCAAAGACCCCAGGGCTTCTCGGCCCCGCGACGAGAATGGTGCCAATTAAATAGACTCCGCACACAGCACGGTCGATGTGGCGAATTCTTGTTTAGGTGTGGCTGGCAAGATACTCCTGCCTGTGACTGTGGTGCGCCTACCCGGACCATCCATCACATACTCCACGATTGCCCAAAACGCAAGTTCACCGGGAACCCTCTGGACTTACTATTGATATTAATTTACCCTAATTTACCTATCATAAAGCCGAAGTCCAATAATGTTATTAATAAATAATAATAAACATGTTTCCACCTCACTTATCACATAATAATTATGTTATGGCTACAAATTGTGCGCCGTGAAGTTATGGAATAAATTGTCTCCCTAAGGGCCAAAACACAATTACAAGACACGACATCGTATCGTCGTACGACGCGACATCGTGCCACGATGCGGCGTCATGTCGTGGAGATTGATCCAAATGAACTTTATCTTCATGTGGCAAGATACAAAATTAAAATTAATTTTACAATCTCACGACGTCGCATCGTGGCACGATGTCGCGTCGTACCACGATACGATGTCGTATCTTGTAATTGTGTTTTAGCCCTAAGGCAGACGCAAGTCCGTAGCATCGCTCAAGGGGAAGTTGAAGAGATTGTGGCTGTCAAACGAATGATAAGTAGCTGTTTTTGTTGTTGTTATAATTATGATTATAATATGTTTGTTGAATGCATATATATTTATAGCTATTACGTAATATGTATATTGACCGTTTGCCTCTCTCTCTTTTGGTTTTTGCATTTTTATGTGTCAGTATTATTGTAAAATTGTCCTCCTTCGTATTATACATGTTGCTTTGGTTGTCAACCGTTTACATTTGTGTTAGCACTCATTTACTCAAAGGTAAACTGGAAGAGATCCCTCAAAGGGACTCTCCTCTACAGGTTTAAGCATTTTCTGCCGGTCTGCACCAAAACTCTTCTTGTCCAAACGTTGATACTTCCCATTATTGATTATGCTGATGTGTGCTACTCCAATATCACTCAGGAATTGTTGAGTAAGCTAGATCGGTTGCTCAACAACTGTATAAGATTCATCTTTGGCCTCCGGAAGTATGATCATGTATCTGCTTCTCGTCGTCAACTGAACTGGCTCCCTATCCGGGAACGCAGGTCATTAAAAATTCTATGCACTCTTTACTCAATTTTGTTTGATCCAGCAACCCCGGGCTATCTTAAATCTAAATTCATATTTTTAACTGCTCGGCCTGGGTGCGAGCTGCGCTCATCCCGAACTCTCAAACTCACTCTTCCTTCTCACCGTACTGGTTTCATGTCCAATTCCTTTGCGATTCAAGCAATTCGTTTGTGGAACGATCTCCCTCTCTCCATTAGGAAAGCTCAGAGCAAATTCTCCTTCAAGCGCATGGTGCGCAAACATCTCTCCAAAGAATTTCAGGATTGATTGTCTAAATGGTGTTTTACAGGGGTACATATGTATATATATATATATATATATATATTATATTATATATATATTTGTATTTATGTATGTGTATTGTATTGCATATATGTGTATGTATAGGTATATCGTTAATATATATATATCAAACTTATTGAATTTTGTCTCGTTTTAGGTTTTTAGCCACGGCTTTTTATGATCCTGCACCAACTGCTAGTTTCTGTTTGGCCCTATGGTTGACTGGTAGAGAATGCCTTATGGCATTAAGTCCGCCATTTGTACTCTTACTTTTGTATTTTGTGCAATAAAGTTTAAATAAATAAAGGGATAAGTTCGCCTTTGTACATGTTTATTCTTTTAAAATGTATTTCTTGTTTTTGTGTACAATAAAGTGTTTACACGTACATACATAAATTGACAGTGCCAGTACAAATTATATTTACCCCTAGGCCCACAAGGCCGGGCCTAGGGGCCCAGCCAGTCTAGGAGCCCCAGTCCTAGAAGTAGGATTAGCACCATACTGTTCTTCTTATTTATCACTTAAAATACCTACTATTCAGCTAGTAAACAGAATAGACAATAAAAAAGTTCACAGTTAATTAAGTTGGCTCAGTTTGTAAGCACTTGCCTAATGAGCCGGCGGTCTTGGGTTCGAATCCCGGTCAGGGCAAATATCGTGATGAACTCGAATATTTGTGCTTGGATCATGGATGTTATCTATATATGTATTTATATATTACGTATATCGACGTCTTAGTAGAGTACAATCCCATAGTACAAGCTTTGCTTAGTTTGGGACTAGGTCGATTTGTGTAAGATTGTCCCTTAATATTGATTTATTTTTATTTAATTTATTTAAGTATAATAAACTGGCGCGTAGTTCTAGCCTAGCCTATAATAAGCCTACCAATTGAGTTTTATATCTAATCAATTTACACTTGTTTCTAATAAATGTACAAATACAAATACTCTTTATTGCACACCTCAAACTTCAAGGAATATACAACACACATACATTAAAATAACAGGCAGAGGTAAACAACAGGCGGTCTTATCGCTGAATAGCGATCTCTTCCAGACAACCTTACTTGTACTTATGTAACAAAAATTAAATCAGGTAAGTAAAAGGGAATCTTGCAAATGGATGAATACAAAAATAAGTAATACATGTAAAAATAGGAAAGAACTTTATTATGACTGGATTAAAGACAAAAATAACAAATTAAAACGACTGATTTATAATAAATACCGAAATAAAACAAATAAATTAATAGAAAATACAAAAAAATATTACATCAAACCAGAAATAAGTGTTAATTTTAGAAACTCTCGCAAAGTATGGGATGTAGTAAATAGAATTAGCGGTAGGATAGCTAAATGTATCGATAATGAAACACTTCAACAAGGATACCCAAAAATTGTCAAATGAATTTGCAAGTGAATTAAAAAAATGTTAAGAACTTGTGTAATACGTGCGATAGGTACTCCATTACTAGACCATGATACTTACTCTAATACACCTAAAGTAATTTACTATCAACACTTATGGACCTCTTAGTTGTCTGAATATCGTATATCCATTTAATCTCTTAGGTTAAGTTTTTATACATTAAATTTATATAAAGAGTAAAATAAAATAAAGTTATTACAAAATATAAATACACTATAAAAAACCTAACCCTAGGGTGCCGCCGGCAGCGGGGCGGGGCCCAGGCTACCGGTGGTTAGGGCTGCAGAGAGAGGAACCTCCTGACGATGCGCGCCGTGTCCAGGAGTACCGCCTTCTGTATCTGGCCCTTGATGTTTATCGAGACTCTTCGCTATAAGACCGTTCGCCGAAACGACTATCGGAACAATGGTCGTCGAGACAACATTTCACATGGCGGTCACCTCGTGAGCCAATTCAAGATGGACAGACAGAAAGACAGACGGACAGACGGACAGACGGACAGACGGACAGACGGACAGACGGACAGACGGACAGACGGACAGACGGACATGGCGAACCTATAAAGGTGGTTTTCCACCGGCGAGGCGAGGCGGGGCGTGGATGGGCGAGAATAGAAATCGCGCTGGCCCTTTTCCACTAAAAATTGACATTAATAGCTATCGCGAGCCCGCGCGAGCCCTCGCGTGCCTACCCGAGCTCGCGGTTGACGTCATCGCGCGACCGCCGCGCCGTAGATTGTAGGCTTGGACGTAGATGTAGTGCTGTTCAGTTCGCAGTGAAATACACACGTGATTGATGTATCATGTCTCGTGAATTAGTATTATTAAATATGTTAATGGAAGAAGAATCGGATGAAGATAATGCAACAAGAAATAATCTCAGTGCTTTCAAGAAAACGAACTCACCGTTTGTTTGTTTATAATAGTACATTACGTAACAAGGGTGGTAAACAAGGAATTACAAACGACTATTAGAAGCCCGAAGCCGAAGGAGAGGGTTTTAATGACACGAGTTTGGAATTCCTCTACCACCAGTCACGTACGACGTTTTTCATCACACTTTGGAGGGAATAAAACAAAAGTAATAAATAGTAGTCAATACCAAAATTACTTACCACCCTAGGGCGTAATATACGACTTACCGCCCTAGGGCGTAATATAAGATTTACCGCCTGGGTTTCTAGCATGTAATCCCTTAAAGTGTGATAGAAATTACTTACCGCCCTAGGGCGTAATATACGACTCCGCCCTAGGGCGTAATTTACGACTTACCGCCCGCTTTTCTAGCATGTAAACCTTTGTTTACAAGAAAGTGTGATGAAAATTATATTCTACTTACCACATTTTTTCCGTGAATAACATACTATACACCTGCCAAATTACAGCTTGGTATTAGTACTAAGCTTGTGTGTGAAATAGTACGGATGGATGAAAGGACCCTAAAACAGAAAATCAAGACGTAAACGGCAGCGGTAACGAACAAAAACGCCTATTGAACGTGTGAAGCGGTTTTTCTGTTAATTAATTTATAATCTGACGAAAGCAAGACGGTTCATTTTTACACCAACAAAATTTTCATGTCACGCACATCCCCGCCAATTCCTACTATTTCCACCGACCAAAGATGCGCTGGGAGGGGATTGAAAAAATACAATACAAATTAAAATTCCCGCCCCGTCCCGTCTCTCCTCGCCTCGCGACTCGTCTTCCCGCTTAGCCGGTGGAAAAATCAGATTTAATCTCTACCCTATATTAAAAGTAATAAGGTTCATTTTTACACAAACAAATATTTCAATTCAAGCCCGGCACATCCCCGCCTCGCCTTACTATTTCCACCGAAGATGCGCGTGGCGGGGATTGCAAATTTGCCGTACTAATTTCAATTCTCGCCCATCCACGCCCCGCCTCGCCTCGCCTGTGGAAAACCACCTTAAGAGTTCCTAGTTGCCTACGGAACCCTAAAAACTGTTTATTTGAATAAATAAAAATAAAAAACATTTACTGAAAAGCATTTTGAGATAGGAGAGGGGGCCCCAAAAGCCTGGGGGCGTGGCCAAGTCCGGGCCTGCAAATTGAAGTCTACAAAAAACAAAAAATAGGGATACACCTAGTGACAAGTAGATGAACTAAAATGGCAATAAGCATTGTTGCGCCATCTCACGTCGAATAGAAAATTATAAATGTTTGAACGAATGAAATGATGTCTGCTTTACCGTCAGCGTGTACAAAATGTCAATGTAGTTGTAAAATGAATGGATGCGTCATCGATGTTGCAAGCCGAATAAAAATGGTCAAGAATAATTTAATTTAGTTCTTTATTTTTTTTTATTTTTATTAAAGCAGTAACGTCTGCTAATTTTAATTTCAATTTTCGCTTCATTTGTAAACATTTAATTTAGTTCGTTAATAATTTAATTTGTTCGACTCGTTCAGTGTATTATTTATAGTATTTGAACAGCTCATTCGTCTTGTACCAAATTCACTCTCCGAATTACTAGTATAATAAAAAATATACCCGTTTTACCGATTACTATAATCTATAACATATTGGGCAGATGCCCAGGTCAAACTAGGGAAATAGCCATTTTTATGTGCATAGCAAATTAAAACAACGTTGCGTTCTGATTGAAAAACATTAACTGATTTAAAAACAAGGAAGATTTAATAGTATAAAAACAGCCTAAGGCATATTTAAATAAAACTGCCACGGTCGAAACCAAAAACTGCTGTGACTATTTAGATTTATGCAAAACAAAATAAATATGATTGAATTACTATATCATGTTTTTTTTTAATTGGGATTTTTTATTCCCTTAACCAGCAACCCAGTTGCACACCTGCCACTATTTCCATTCGGTCGCGTGATCCATTTCATTCAATTCCGCAGATTCCGCTCGTTCTATCACAGGGAGCGGCATAGCGGCGAAGAAAGTTCTGTTGTGAGGTGTGGTGAAGCGTACAGTGAAATGGCTGCTTACGGATATTTTACGTTATTACTGTGTTTAACACCAAATGGTAAGTTAAAAGTACTGTACGTCTTAATTCCTATCTTTCATGCGTCATTTAAGTATAACTTCAATTTGAAAACCGGTATTTAATACGCGACTGTTGCTCGTAAAACACAAAGATGTTCGCAATTGTTTTTGTTCCGTGCACGTAATTTCTTTACAGACACACCCATTTAGCACGTTTCTTAACAAAACAACGTTTAAATAACATTTATCCTCTAAAATGCGTCGTAAACATAGATTGAGTCATAATTACGTTTATGTTTACATATTAAAGTTATTACAAAGTACACGTCGTGTAACGGTCTTTTTGAACGATTAATTCTCTTCAATCTAGTTCCAAATTCAAATTTATGGCCTAATAATAGGTTTACCACTCAAAATTGATGTTATAAATGCGTTTTTGAAGCGGGACCGGTCACCCTTCACGTATCGATCCTTTTAGACGCTTCATTGAGCAAAAACAGGATGCAAGGGTGATCTTACCCACGATAAAAGGGTGGATGCAATAAATAACGACTTGTAAGCCCTTTAAATCAGCCATTTGTTAAATAATAGTGACAATTAGGGTGTCAAAGCTTTGGTGAAAGATTTTTTGATGGTATCACTGGCACTGAATTAAATGTAGTAGTGATTGGGTTATAATGTCGCGGCGTTCTTTTGTTATTTTTAATTTGTTTCATCTGTAAAGTGAACAGCAGATGATATTAAAAAAAATTTGAGTCAATTTAAGAAAATTTAGGATTCTTAAGTTAAATATTTGTAAGTACATGATAAATTAAAAAAAAACTATCTATCCACCCGGCAAGCCCTTTGTTCCTGGCATCTGCAATAATGTTCTATTATACTTTAATTCATTTCACATAAACATTTGCCATAGCCGGGAATCAAACGTCACCCCATCAGCTTCAGTTTAGTTTAGACACAGGTTACCCAGTCTCTTCTACCAAGTTACGCATTTAAATTTTTATTTGTGCTTTAATCTTTGTATCAATGGTACAGGTTAACCAATTAACTATACCGACTGAAAATAATGGTAAAAATTACCCACTGATATCATACATCAGAACAAAGATCAGGTCATTCCAGAGAGCATCTGAGCAGAGTATGCTAGGAATTAAACTGAAAAATTGCGTCAAGAGTAGTGATATCAGAGGTAAAACAAAGATCATCGATGCGCTGGAAATGATCCCGAAACTAAAATGGAAATGGGCCGGACACCTTGCTAGACTAAAGGATAACCGATGGAGCCAGTGCATGCTACACTGGTTCTTGGCAGATGGCAAACGCAAACGCGGACGCCCCGTTCGCCGATGGCGAGACGATGTAGTGTCAGTGGCCGGGAATCTCTGGGTCCGACGTGCACAACATCGAGATGATTGGCGTGAGATGGAGGAGGCCTTCATCCAGAAATGGAAGGTCCTCACGTAATTTTATCTTTTTTTTAAACTATAAATAATCATTAATTATTATTATTGTCTTTTTTAAATGGTTTTATGTTATAATTATTATTACTGATAGTGAGGAATAAAGGCTATTTTATTTTATTTATTTATTTTTATCATACATCGGTGTTTTTGGTGCACAAATGATTGAACACTAGGCCGGTAGTAGGCGTCAAATCATTAAAACCCCGGGGATACTTTTTTACATAAAATATTTGTGCACTAAATCCCCGAGCGATGCGGATAGTCACACCAATATTATAAAGGCGCAAGTCTTTCAGTGTGTTTATGTGTATGTTTGTTACTTCTTCACGTTCAAACGGTGGGAACAATTTTGACACTTATCCTGAAAATAAGCGGGTAACACTACGCTCAGGAACTAGATTTTAAATAAATGTCTCACTTAACTACATCATGTGCGTATGTAAAGTATATATGTAAACACTTTATTGTACACAACAACTGGTTATAAATACATTCATAACAAAGTAAACATGTTTTTTATAGAATCTTTTTATCAATTCTATTTTTTTATGTGGAAATACCACACCTAATGCACATAAGCATTTCAAACACATATGACGCAGAGGGCGCTCCAGTAGCGTAAGAATTATGGAAAGAAAGATTTGGTGTGATTGACGTAGCAATCTAATAGCTCAGTTGGGAGAGCAATACGCCGGAAACGTAATGGTTGCAGGTTCAAATTCTGCTTAGATTGTAGTAGATCACATTCAATTTTTCTTTCTTAATTTACCATGTTCAAAGGCGAACTTATCTATTAGGGATCTCTTCCAGTTAAACTTTGTGCAATTGACCATAGTTATGCAGAAAGCGACTGGCATAGATTTTTTGTCAAACTGACTGAAGTTTTAATCAATAAAGGAGTTTGGTTACTTTTTGCATTATAAAAAAAGTCTGGTTGCTTCCTGCATATCTATGGTCAATTGAAAGAATAGGTACTCAAAGAAAATTGTTTATCTGAAAGTTTTATAACTTTCTCCTCTCATTCTTAGTTCACAAACTCTTCATATCTTTCAAGATACAATTTGAAAAACGACCAATATTTTATTTTCGTTCCACACAAAAAGTAGGAAAATTTAACATGAAGTTGCTAAAATAAACAACTGGGAACTAACTGAAAACCTCATCCTTTTTAAAATTAAAATAAAAATAAAATATTGCTTTGCTAATCCGCGCTATAATAACGTGCGAGTTAACATACCGTTATACTTATTTGCGTATGCATAATGGTTAGCACAAATTAACTGGCACGTTATTATATCGCGGATTAACAAAGGAATATTATTATTTATTAATATGGATTTTTCGCAAAGTAACGCCTGATTCAATTAATTACTTTTTGAAATTGTTTATTGTTATAGATTAGGTGACTAGTTTTAAGACAAGTAGCAAGTAACGGTGGCTGCGCCCCACCACATGCTCATTAGTCGATTAGAGTATCTTGAACCGTACGCATGTGTGTTTTTCTCCCGATTCCCTAACCTCTAAACTTAACAGTGGCGACGACGCGCCGTTATTCACGTGTGCAGTAACTTTTCCATCATGGCAAAAATAACTATCGGGAGTGTTTCGACATTCAACCATGAACTGCAAGATTGGAGTTTGTACAAAGATAGACTTGAGCAATGGTTTTTCGCGAACGACTTAGGTGAATCGCAAGATAAGTCGAAGTGCAAACGTCGTGCTGTGTTACTAAGCAGTTTGTCAGAGAACACTTATAAGTTAGTGCGGGATCTTGCGCTGCCGGCTGATGTTACAAGTGCGGACTATGACGCTGTAATTAAACTATTAGACGACCACTTCAAGTCAGTTAAATGCGGCTTTGCCGAAAGGTTCAAGTTTCACTCTGCGACTCAAGCATTGAACGAAAGCCTGGCGGAGTGGGCTGCGAGGGTCCGTGGGCTTGCCGCCCACTGCAGCTTTTCCGCGGCATATTTGAGCGAGGCGCTACGTGATCGTTTTGTACTCGGTATGCTGCCGGGGCCGGAGCGTGACAAGTTATTCACTGTCCGGATGTCAGAGCTCACGTTTAGCAAAGCGCTGGAGATAGCGGAAGGCATTCGTTGTGCCCGCCAAGGAGCTTCCCAAGCCGTGCTAGGCGCTTCACCAGCGGCTCATCTACACGTCAACGAAGCGTTGCCGGTTCTCAAGATGGCGACATCGTCGTCGCGCGCGCCTTGGCAGGCGCGTCGTTCTGAGCCCGCCGGCGCTGCGCCGCGCCCGGCCATTCCAAATCGCGGTGACTCTGTTGTCTGCCCAGCATGC
Source organism: Apotomis turbidana (assembly GCA_905147355.2). Classification (NCBI taxonomy): domain Eukaryota; kingdom Metazoa; phylum Arthropoda; class Insecta; order Lepidoptera; family Tortricidae; genus Apotomis; species Apotomis turbidana. The sequence continues at coordinate 8,888,372 of LR990307.1, forward strand.
GGGTATAGGGGCCATCAAGCGATCACGTGCAAATTCACACAGTATACGTGCAAGTCTTGTGGAGTAAAGGGACATTTACGTAGGGTGTGTCCGAAAAAATCCGTTAACACTATCAATGAGTGCTGTCATATCGAGGTCGAAGGAGATGATGGTAAGCCAACCTTATTCCACATTAGGTCGTTCCAAGGCGAACCAATGCAGGAATTTGTAAATGTAAACGGAGTTGAATTGCTTTTTGAGCTGGATACGGGCTCTGCCGTGACCATTATATCCGAAATAAATTATAATAAATACTTTTCAAATCAACGGCTGCAACCTACCAATACAATTCTCCAGAGTTATAATGGTAGTGCTATCGCAACCTTAGGAACTATAGAATTATCTTTTACGTATAGGTCAACTACGGCGAAGTTACGAGTACATGTCACCCGGGATGGAGGCCCGAGCCTACTCGGGAGAGACTTTATTGCCCTTTTTAATCTACAAATATCTGCAGTAAACTCATGTGTTGCGAAAAGTACCTCAAATATCTTACATAATTTAACTATAAAATATCCATCGCTATTCTCCGATTCACTCGGTTGCTGTAAAGACGTAACTGTGGACCTCAAATTAAAACCGGGTTCAAAACCATTTTTTTTTAAAGCCCGTTCGATACCCTTTGCACTCCGTGAGAGAGTCGAACAAGAAATTGATCGGTTAGTAGAATCAGGCATCCTAGTACCTGTGAAATATACTGAGTATGCGAGCCCCGTGGTACCTGTTCTTAAACGAGACGGTAAGATAAGGCTGTGCGCTGATTATTCAGTATCATTAAATAAGCAACTCGAAATCGAGACGTATCCGTTGCCGAGGATTGACGAACTATTCACCAAATTGCATGGCGGACAGCAGTTCTCCAAATTGGACCTGTCCCGTGCGTACAATCAGCTTAAGCTTAGTGAAGATTCGCAAATGCTGACGTGTATAAATACACACAAGGGAATATTTAAGTTTACCAGGCTAATTTTCGGACTCAGTAGTTCAGCAGCTATATTTCAGCGAACGTTGGAGAGCTTGTTAGCCGGTATTCCTGGCGTTTTGTTGTTCCAAGATGATATCCTCATAACTGGTAATAATCACGAACAGCACTTGGAGCGTCTCCAGCAGGTGTGCAGCCGTCTGCAAGAAGCAGGACTGGTTCTCCAGAAGGAGAAGTGTTCCCTTTTCCAGGACTCTGTAGCATACCTAGGCTTTGTGATCGATCGCAATGGCCTTCACAAATGCCCTGACAAGGTTAAGTCCATCATGGAAGCGAAGACCCCTTCTAACCTGTCCGAGCTGAAGTCTTTCTTGGGCCTGGTTAATTATTATAGGTCGTTTGTTAGAAATGCGTCTTCTATCCTAGCCCCCTTGCATGATCTTTTAAAAAAAGGTACCCCCTGGCAGTGGTCTCCGGTTCATGACCGTGCAGTATCTACAATTAAGGACAGGTTAGCGTCAGATGAGGTCCTAGCACACTTTAATCCTGACGCTGTTCTAATTCTTACTGTAGACGCTTCCCCAACAGGTTTAGGGGCAATATTATCTCAAAAAGATGAGGGACTGGCAGAGAAACCGATCTCGTACGCTTCTCGGTCCCTTACAGCTGCAGAGAAATCGTACAGTCAGCTTCAAAAGGAAGCGACGGCCATTATATATGGTGTTCGAAAATACCACCAATACCTATATGGCCGATCCACTCCTTTTGTGTTGAGAACTGACCATCGGCCACTACTTTCAATATTAAACCCCGATAAAGGTGTGCCAGAGGTCACTGCTAACAGATTGCAGAGATATGCAATTTTTCTCGCATCATATAACTTCCGAATCGAGTATATAAGCAGCGCGCTTAACGCGGCTGATTTTTTAAGCCGTTCTACGAGTAACTGTAATCAACCTAAAGTAATACCCGATGACAATAGTCTCCTTGATAAAGCCACATATATAAATTTTGTTTACGACGGCAAGAGGTTTTTAAATCTAGATGATATACGTCGTTCTTACCAATCTGATCCTACCTTGTCACAGGTGTATCAATATGTATTAAACGGCTGGCCGGGCAAAGTTCGTGACACACAATTGTTGCCCTATCTATCTTGCCGTCACGAGTTAGCCATCGAGAACGAATGCTTAGTACGCGGTCATAAGATCGTAGTTCCATTAACCTGTCGTAATTCAATACTGTCGGAATTACATAACGGACACCTAGGTTCGAATAAAATGAAGGCTCAAGCGCGAGACCGGTTTTGGTGGCACGGCATGTCGACCGATATCGATTGTTATGTTCAATCCTGTGACGTATGCTGCCGATTGCGTCCATCGCCCCCCCGCGCCGCTCTCGCGCCCTGGCCTTACCCGCCTAGACAATTCTATCGCGTACATTGTGATTTTCTCGGGCCAATCAATAATAGATCTTATCTCCTTATAGTAGATGCTTACACTAAGTGGGTGGAGTGTTTTGACGTAACATCAGGCATGGGTACAGGCGTTGTTATTGATAAGTTATGCGAAACTATGGCTAGATTCGGTTTATTTCATACCATATGCACCGATAACGGAACTCCCTTTATTTCGGTAGATTTTAAAGAATTTTGTGTTCGTAACGGTATCGTACATTTAACTTCCCCACCGTACAACCCAATAAGTAACGGTCAGGCGGAATCATTTGTTAAAATCATAAAAAGGGCAATAAAATCAATACTCTTGGCAGGTTACGGTCAAAAGCAGTTAAACAGTAAACTAAATGAATTTTTATTTCAATATCGGAATTCTAGGCACAGTACGACTGACAAGAGTCCTGCAGAGATCGTATTCGGTTCAAAATTACGTTGCCGATTGGATCTACTTAACACTGATTCACCTACCTCGTCAGATACAGCACTCAGTGATAATGTTCGCAATAATCAGTGCTCGCAGATTGAGTATTACGGCGGCAAACGTAAAGTGGACTTTATTACCAACGAATTAGTGTTAGTTAAGTGTTATAAAGCATCGAACTGTTTCTGGTCGAAAGGTGTAGTTGTTAAGCGTCTCGCTTCAACAGTGTACTTAGTTCGTTTACTGGACGGAGAGGTATTGGTGAAAAGGCATTCCAATCAACTTTGGAAATATAAAGGAGGGAACGCGGGAGACCACGCGCTGGCAGAGAGCGATCAGCCCGTTCCCGGAACATCATCGACCGTAATTCCAATGCCGGCCTTCATTTCCTGGCCCACGGTGGATCACGCTCAGACCGTGCCGGACCCCAGTTCTGATCAGCCCCTTGTGTCCGCGAGCTCGCCCCCGGGAGATCTTCTCGACGAGAATATTGCTCATGTGGCAGGAAACGAGCCGATGCTCACCCCCGCGACTGCGGTGGCTGCCGATGCCTTCGCGGAACCGATCCCGGGGCCCCCAGCCGCGGGCGGCAGCGCGCGACCTGCGCCGCCCGCTACGTCGGAATCAGAGGCGGCCTCTAAGCGGACGCGAAAACAACCGGATTTATTTTAGGCTAAGGGTGGAGGGATGTTATAGATTAGGTGACTAGTTTTAAGACAAGTAGCAAGTAACGGTGGCTGCGCCCCACCACATGCTCATTAGTCGATTAGAGTATCTTGAACCGTACGCATGTGTGTTTTTCTCCCGATTCCCTAACCTCTAAACTTAACATTTATAAAAGAAGTAGGGATAGTTTCAATTTCATTTTGCACAGTAACTAGGGTCATCTATTTAACTGTGTCAGCACCATATGGCCACTCCAATTAATACAATTACTTGTTTGACTTGGCTCCAAACAATGGTAGCAATTAGTAAGTCAATTTTCAAGTGAATTATTAGTTAGTTAAGCTTCTTTATTCCGGCGATATTATCCTTTGTTGGGTAACCAAATAAGTTATTTATTTATTTATTGTTTATAAGTTTAACATTGTTATATTCTGTGGCATTCCTAAGTAGCAAACATCTGCAGAAGGGTCATTGTCAGATTTAGGTTCGCGTCTTTTCGGTGGATACGTACAAAGTTAAACTTTAGACCTAGTTTTCCGATCAAAATTATATTAGCATAAACGACGTTTCCCTTTCTATGGGCTTGCATGGTAAAAACATAACTTCTATTCTATGCACATACGCTGTTAACTATTGGCCACCGAAGAGACAACTTTTGTTTTTTGAACTGACAATGAAGCACTTATTCAGCCCTTATACTGCTAATTTAAGCTGAATAAAAGCTGTATAAACGCTTCTGCAGCTTTTGTTTTGCTACTTTGTGTTATCTGTGGAAACCCCACAATTCTCTCTCTCCTGTCATGGCAGCCAAGCTTATAATTTTATTATATTATTGTTCCTATGTTAATTAAAATAAATGTAATGTTCAAGTGAGAAGGTGTTTTCTTGAATTACAACAGATGGGGATGGATTCTACTATTAGGTCTAGGTGAATTTGTGTGTCTGTATGTGGCATCGTAGCTCTCAAACGGGTGGTCCGATTTGAATGCGTTTTTTTTATCGATTTTAGTATAGGGAACTGGATATCCAAAGATAAGATGGGATACTTTTTATCTGACTATGTTAAGAGGCCTTATTCCTTTTAAGATGCTGATGGTTTTAGACATTTTTCTCTATGATGAAACTTGTTTCTTAACATATTATTGATGTTACTAGAGCAGGGCGATTGGGATTTATTGTTATATATTTCAAACCTACAGTTTGAATTTTTCATTGATAATTTTTGTTTCAAAAACTGCTCGAAATTGACACAACTCACACGGAGTTTTTTCAACTTACTTTCGATTGGACGCAATGAAAGCATGAAATAGCAATGTTACTACCTAGAACTAGGGGAAAAGTATTTGTTACTTCTAAAAATTGTTGAAATTATCAAAATATGTATTTGTCATAATATGAAAAAAAAAAGAATTATAAAAAACAAGTACACCGACGAAGTTTCAGGAACACTCCAGTAGTCGGTAAGATAAGATTAGATAGAAATAACAGTGGCTAATTTAGTTTTATTATATTTTCAGTTTGGGGTCAGCGGACACCGACCATCTCTCACATCACTCAGGAACAGATCCGAGACATCGGGAGCCAGGTTGACCTGGAGTGCTCGGTGCATTATGGACAAGACTATCCAGTACTATGGGTGAGAATAATAACAATAAATATTAAGGGACAATCTTACACAAATCAACCTAGCTAGTCCCAAACTAAGCAGAACTTGTACTATGGGTACTAGACAAATACATAATATTTATTTATTTATTTTATATATTTTATACATGGAGAACCAACAGCTTAACTTACGCTAATAGATACATAACTAGTAATACAGAGCCAATTATAGGATCTCACATATAGCAACGTAATAATATTTAACATTAAGTTAAATAACACGCACAGTTTTACAAAGACACATGCAATAATAACAGAAAATTAATATTTAAAAAAAAATACAGAAACTGAATTATAAAGTTGGAACGAAGTTGCACAATAAGTAGGTACCTAATTAATTACAGTGTGCTATTTATAATCTGCAGAGTTCATGCACAAAAGATAACAATTCATAAACATACTTTACGCTCGGGCATACCTACTACCTACAATGTTATTATTTTTTTCTTTTTTAATCAAAGATAAATGATGACAATTTACGCCTCACGGAAGGAATGGAACAATTAAAAATGTCAATATCTTGGTCTCTTGTCACATTATTTAAGCAGCGACTGGCTCGAATCAGAAAACTATTTTGCCTATATTTGGATGAAACACATTTGACTGAAAGGGGGGGGGAAATGTCTTTTAGACCGAGTAGGCGCATTAAACGAGAGTTTATGAAGCAGTTCTGGGCAATCAAGATTACCACTTGTGATGTTGAGAATGTAGATAATGTCAGCTATCTCACGACGTTTATGTAATGGTAATAAGTGGTGTTTTTTGCACATACTATAGTAAATGGTCGAATCATAAGGACAATTTAGTTTAAAATTAAGAAACTTCAGAAACTTTTTTTGAACGCGTTCAATTCTATCAATGTAGGTTCTATAGCAAGGATTCCAAATTTGAGAGGCGTATTCCAGCTTACTCCTAACTAAAGAGCGATAGAGAACTTTCAGTGTCTTAGCTTGAGTAAAGTTGCCAGAGTTACGCATTATGAACCCCAATGATTTTAAAGCACTACTCACCATCTTCTCTATATGGATATCGAAGAAGAGTTTAGAGTCGTGTATTACACCCAAGTCTCTCATGTGACCGACCTTATTTAATACTTGATCTCTAAGTGTGTAAGTATGGGTTACGCTGACGTGAAAAAGTTATTGAAAAACATTTGGATGGATTAAAGTCAAGCTTATTGGCTTTACAGTAATTGTCAAGGCGCAATAGATCCGACTGGACAAGTAAGATATCATGACTCGACTTTATTTTGCTAAAAATTTTCATGTCATCAGCGAAGCATAGGAGTTTAGAGTGAATGAAACAGTCACTGATGTCGTTAACGAAAATATTGAACAGTAACGGTCCAAGTAACGACCCCTGAGGGACTCCACTCGGTACCGTTACCCATCCCGACATATAATTGTTAACGACAACAGCCTGCGATCTGTTATCTATATAAGACGAAAACCATCTCAGTAAGTCTCCATGAATGCCTATGTCACACAGCTTAGATAACAAAATGGAATGGTCAATTCTATCAAAACACTTGCTGTAATCAGTATAAATGACATCCACTTGGAAACCAATATCCATCGCTTCGGTAACATAATCATTTAAGAGAATTAGATTGGACACAGTGGATCTACGCTGAAGGAACCCATGCTGGTTAATGCTAAAAGAGTTCTTCAGAGTATTATATACTTGATTATAAACGACTTTCTCTAAAACCTTGGATAATATGCATAATTTAGAAATAGGCCTATAATTTACTATGTCGGTTTTTACACCCTTTTTGTGGACTGGCGTAATATAAGCGGACTTCCATAAGGAGGGAACAGTGCATTCTGAAAAGGAACGTTTAAAAAGTAACATGATGGGAATAACAATAGTTTTAGCGCAGTTGATTAAAACAGCGCTGGTAGGTCATCAGGGCCAGCAGACTTCGACGGGTCTAATTTTAGTAGAATATTAACAAGTTCATCAGGGTTAACTTCAATGTTAGACAAAGACGCTGACGAGGCAACTAAAGGGTCAGTCTTTGGAACGTGGTTACTAACGAACGTGGTTAATATATAGATGACATCCTTGACCCAGGAGCAAATATTCGAGTTCATCACACAAATATTTGCCCCGGCCGGGATTCGAACCCAGGACCGCCGGCTCAGTAGGCAGGTGCACTACACACTGCGCCAAACGCGTCGTCAAATGCTTTAGTAATGTATATATTGTTAAGAGTTAGTTATATACTTAAACTAGCGACCCGCCCCATCTTCGCACGGGTGCAATTTTGATAAATTTTGGATATATACATGAACCTTCCTCTTGAATTACTATATCTATTAAAAAAAAAAACCACATCAAAAGCCGTTGCAAAGTTTTAAAGATCTAAGGATACATAGGGACAGACAGACAGCATGAAGCGACTTTGTTTTTTTGCTATGTAGTGATGACGGATAAAAGTACAGGAGTAGAAAACCAATGTTATTGATGCCTGTATAATAAAATAAGTATCTACTTTTTTTATATTTAGAAACGTAGCGCATATTTGTTTAGGTTTTTCTTTTGTAATCCCGGTATTAAGTCATGTCTATATTAATATTACGTTACGAAGTCCCTGGAAATTGCACACCCCAATCCGAACACTGGTCATTAACTCATCATGTCTATTTTCGTCTTCATCACTACATAGTATAAAAGCAAAGTCGCTTCCTGAGATCTTTCAAACTACGCAACGGATTTTGATGCGGTTTTGTTTAATAGATAGAGTGAGTCAAGAGGAGGGTTTATATGTATAATAGATGCATAGTTTATCAGCATTGCACCCGTGCGAAGACGGGGCGGCTCGTTAGTTATATGTACAGAACTCACATTTCCTATTAGAAATAGGGCCCCCATGGTGTTCAATAAGAGGACAAACACACAATCAAGTTTTACGTTTGTTCAATGCTTCGCTGACTCACACTTTAAATAGGGGGCCACAAATGATACTATTGAAATTTAATAATACTTCTTCCATTCCAAAAATGTCATATAAACCAATAAATTGTATATACTTATGATCTTTTGATAGTAAGATGTTACAGTTGGTATTTTTATGACGTTCCGATTCAATGATTGTGATATTAAAAAGACATTTGGTTGGCTTTTTTTAATGTAACTTTTATTGTAAGGATGTTAGCTTTTGAGGTTGAATTCAAAAGCTTATGATGCTGAACGTTAACAATAGTCTGTGAGTGGTTTCTAGTTTCCGGACCGGGACTTTGTCCGCGTTTATTGACCGATAGAGCAAAGTGTCCGTTTCAGTTTGGCCTAAAATTCCCGCGAATGTCCAGATGGTATCTTGAGCACACATTTTTATTTCCCATCTGTATCGTTTCGCCAAATGTTCATTTGTCCTTAAGCCATTTTATTCCAAAACTGTTAATATTTCAGAATAAAATCAATAATAAATATCGGACAACCTCAGACGAATCGATCTAGTCCCACAGTAAGTTAGGCTTGGGTTATGAATACTAGATGACGATAAACATGCTTATACTTATAGATAAATACATACTTAAATACAAATAACATCCATCACCCAGGCACAGATATTCGAGTTCATCACACAAATATTTGGCCTTGCCGGCATTCGAACCCAGGGCCGTAGGCTCAGTAGGAAGTTGCTTAACCACTGCGCCAACCGCGTCGTCGACAACCAAACGCGTCGTCGAAAACAAACCTAACCTAACCTTGTGGGTTCTTTAAAACGATGTTTATGAAAATACTATGGGTTTCAGAAAAAAAAACCTTTCGGAATTAAAATTTGGCGAAACGTGACATGGGAAACGATTTTTCGTACCTATGTATTTTAACCAGGCATCGGATATTTGGATCGATACTTACCTAAAGTTGACATAATCCTATTGCTATCTCACTCATACGTCAAGCAAAGCCGCCTATACCTACGACCGAATAACAAAGCCGCCGCCAAAGTTTAGGTAAATATCGATCCGAATATCCGATGCCTGATTTTAACACTTCCTCGACTAAGAACCCGCCTGGTGGGCGCTCGTATGACTTACTCAGCTGCCGGCGCAACTCGTCGGTGCATTGTACGAAACAAGCACCCACCTGGCGGGCTCTGTCGGCGTCTCAGGAGAGGGCCCACCTCGCGGGCTCTGTCGGTTTCTGGGGTAGTTTAAATTCTGTTCCTGGTCGTGAAAGTATTTATATGTCTGAGATCGGGAATTTTCTATTATTAATTATTCATGAAAAATGGAACAAACACTTACTTGATGTCTGACCTGGTTGAAACCACAACAATAACTAGCTTCACTTTATAAACTACAAATGGAGTACATACAGAAATAGACTCGGTGGAATACAAATTGTTCATATCCTTTAGGATAAGTGCTATTTCAAGCTGCTATCTTACAATTACAACACACCTCTATCTCAATAAATAAATAAATTTCTATACCATTGTTAAAGAACCGGCCCAGTGCGAGTCGGTTTCGCGCACCGAGGGTTCCGTACAAACACTTATCCCATATTAACTGGCTGGGTTAAGTTAAGTTTGCACCTGGGGCCCAATTCGAGAATGCCGTTTGAGATATCGCCAAACGTCAAATCTCCATTAGATAACAGTTATATCGCCATTGAACTGTCATTTAAATGCGATGAGCTTAAAAGTGACATATCTCATCTCAATTTTGGAAATACGAAGGCGATAATGATTGTCAAAAATGTTATTCATGTATATACATTTCTGTTTTGAACGAAACGTTACGGTCTAATTTCACGTACTACGCGGTCAATTTAAAGTATGCGCCTGTTATTTATGCCGTCACATACAAAGGAAACGAAAATTTTGCGCGTCCGAATTGACGAAGTTGCGATGTTCTAGGCATATCGCCACTTGTCAAGTAGGCACACGTCAAAAGTGACGGATGGCGATGAAAAGGAGATATCTCCATTATATCTCTTAAATTGGTCGAATACCCCCCCTGGTATCTTGTAAATTACTATATATGTTACATTGTAGTCTTTGACTATATTTTCTATAAATTACTATATCCAGAGTTCTGTGGTTGCAACAAAAATACATCAGCTGTCAAAGCTTCAACTGTCTAGCTGTCACGGTTTATGAGATACAGCCTGGTGATAGCAACGAGCAAAAAACGACAAAATCAAAATCAATCACGTTTGTTTTATGGGAGCCCCACCCAATTATTTTATTCCGTTTTTAATATTTGAGGCTTAGTCTTTACCCTTTGGGTTACGGACCCCTTAAAATGAGAAATTCGCGAGCTCACAGCACTGGTACTAATAGATATGTAAGTAATACGTGGACATATCAAATTAATTTCAACTATGTTTAATTTCAGCTGAAATACGACCGTCACAAGAGTACGGAGGCTCTCCCACTCTCCACTAACTCCGGTCTCATCATCCGCGACTCCAGGTTTTCCCTTAGATTCGACGCTGCGTCTGCTACATACACTCTATCGGTAAGTCCCATTGTTAGACTCATTAATTAACAGAAACATGGACCTTCACACGCCAAACTGTGCACCAACTTCAAGTTTAAACCACTGATACAAAGATCACTCACATTAAAAAAAAAACACGTGGCGTGTAGGTACTCACATTTAAAAAAAATGAGACATTACATGTTTCATAAATATACTTCAAGTTCACAGACAACCTCCACTAGACGGAGCATGTAAGGCGACCCGCGCGCACCAACGGTATGGTACTGCGATCTTATAAAAGTATCAACACGGGCGCCACCGTTTAGTTGCGTCCATGTTTTCGACCCGTGCGTACGGCAACGAAAAATAATATCAAATATCAACGAAATATGGTAAATTGTAGCGTTAAGTGGTGTGGGAAGACTTCTAGGACTTCAAGCTATGATAAAGATGGTATAACATTCCATAGGTGAGTAAATTTTACTGTTTAAAACAAAATTTTTGTTTCCTAGCCACGGAGACCGGAGCTCTCTTTATACTGGTCACTTGGAACTAACGAACGTCGCTCGGAAGTAGTGAAGCATATCTGTCCCTTTTGATCAAGTAAAAAATGCAATTGAGCTATCCTTTTCTACCGATTCTTACGAAAGCACGTGTATCGTTAGTGATGTACTGCAGACAATACCAAATCGACTTTTGGCTGTAGCGTATTTTATTAATAAAGTATTAATATTTATTTTATTGTTGTATTATAGTAATTTAGAGTAGTAATTCGGTAGTTTTATTTAGTTTGTAGATGTTTTTAGTTTGAGTAAATATTATGTATTGATTTATTTCTTAAAATTTGTAATTAAATCGGTAAATGCACGTACATATTATTTTGCTTTTGTAGAGATATCATGTTGTTTGGAGTTTTCAAGTCCTTTTAGCAGCAAGACGTTAGAACCGGTGACACAAGATGGACCTGATGATGGACTTGGAGGAAGTGCGACGAATCTCGGAGTTGGTTTGACATAGAATTGACAACACTTCATATTTTTAAGACTATCATTTTATTACTTTTCTGAATTCTGCTTAAAAAGATGAAGTAATCTCTGTTTTTATTTATTTTCTGAGATGATTATTTATTTTAACACTAATTTATAAAAACATACTCATTTTAAAATGTGGCAACACCAAAACCAGAACTTAATGGAACGGTTATTTTAGTCGGTTTTCTTTAAAAAAAAACTTAATAAAACTCGGTATGCATCTGTCATCTGTCAACGTCAAATAAAAAAAAATATATATTTTTTCGCTCTTTTGTTTAGACAACAACCCTATTCAGCCCGTATTGTCTTAGATTGCAGTTATTTGATGTATTTTCTTATATTTCTTTAAATACAGAAGAATAAATTCAAAGATTTTTTTTTAAGGTACACGACATAAAGCCCTGTCGATCTCTATATTAATTTCCACCTGTTATAAATATGAAATGTTGTCAATTATGCTGCTTCGGTTTTTCGATTCCTCTTAGCGAGCAATTAGAACCAGTGTCACAAGATGGACCTGATGATGGAGTTGGAGGAAGTGCGACGGATCTCGGAGTTGGTTTGACATAGAGTTATGCTGTTTCGGTTTTTTTATTCCTTTTAGCGATCAATTAGATCCAGTAGGTATCACAAGATGGACCTGATGATGGACTTGAAGGAAGTGCGACGGATCTCGGAGTTGGTTTGACATAGACTTTTGCTGTCTGGGTTTTTCGATTCCTCTTAGCGAGCAATTAAATCCAGTATCACAAGATGGACCTGATGATGGACTTGGAGGAAGTGCGACGGATCTCGGAGTTGGTTTGACATAGAGTTATGCTGCTTCGGTTTTTCGATTCCTCTTAGCGAGCAATTAGAACCAGTGTCACAAGATGGACCTGATGATGGAGTTGGAGGAAGTGCGACGGATCTCGGAGTTGGTTTGACATAGAGTTATGCTGTTTCGGTTTTTTTATTCCTTTTAGCGATCAATTAGATCCAGTATCACAAGATGGAACTGATGATGGACTTGAAGGAAGTGCGACGGATCTCGGAGTTGGTTTGACATAGACTTTTGCTGCTTCGGTTTCTCGATTCCTCTTAGCGAGCAATTAAATCCAGTGTCACAAGATGGACCTGATGATGGACTTGGAGGAAGTGGAGTGGGACTCAAACCTCAGCATTATACTAGCTCGAAAGCCAGCGCTGATCTTTCGGTGAGACCTGACCATTACAAAGCCATAAAAGTAGTCTAATCTCCTTGTTAAAAAAAAAGTCGTTTGTACTGAGTAGCATAAGTAGCATGGGGCTTTCTAGATATTTTTGTCGAAGACTCGAATAATCTTAGCAGATACATTTTTTAATTGTATGTGTCTTGTTTCCTTTTGTAAACTTTTATCGGTATGTAATAAAGTATTGTTGTATTGTATTGTATTGTATTATTATTTTTCTTAAACCATTCACTGTCGAATCATGTACCAACGAATGAAATTGTACTAATGTGAAGTGCGTTAACAGCAGAGAATGTGTTAAGTATGGTATTTTGCATTTTTCTACTTTTTTATATAATTATAATAATTTATATAATTATTATAATTTTACAGTCTCGGAAAAACATACGTATAAGAACCTCTCTTTTATTAAGTCGGTTTAAATTCCAAAACCTTCTCCTAAGTGTAATAATTACTCTTCTGAAAATCGGTTCAGCCAAACGCCAGATAATCGCGGACAAACATACATACATACTTACAGGTCCTCCTTTTTTTGAAGTCGGTCGAAAAGCATTTTTATTAATTAACCCTCAAAATAATTATAATAATAAATTACCAGGTAATTTCTAGAAGTATATTTTCAACTACTCCGCTACCTAAAGGTGGTCTGGAAGAGATCGCTATTTAGCGATAAGGCCACCTGTTGTTTACCTCTGCCTGTTATTTTAATGTATCTCATGTTGTGTTGTATAGGTATTCCTTGAGGTGTGCAATAAAGAGTATTTGTATTTGAATATTATCAACTTTATATTATATGAAATTATTTAATGCCTTTAGTTACATATCCGTAATCTGCTATAACTTTGTTTGTTTACCTTAAATATTTTTTATAATTAATATCTCCTATTTAGTACAACTGTGTACGAGCAATAATATTTAATACCGGTTTAGACACTTCCAATGAATGTGTCGCATCACTATGATCACGTGCGCTTTAGGAATCGGCCAATCATGACGCAGGTAACGCCCACCCGCTCTCCCCGTCGTTCCTCGCCGCGCGGTGAACTGAGTCGCGAATAATACTATCAACATTAGCTATCTAGTGGAGGTGATCTGTGTTCAAGTTGCTCAGAGAGCGACGGAGAGAGCCTGTGGTGTCATCACTCCTGTGGCGCGGAGATAATTCCATTATCGTGATATACTCCCACACAAAGTCCGACTCACTGGTAGTGAGGGTTGAACAGCCCTGATACAGTTCAAGTCATTTAAAAAAAAGACGGAGTGATGCTTTGGATAACACTCAGAGACCGCATTCCAAACGCAGAGATCAGACCGAGAATCCAACTAACCGATAATTGTAATAGTTGTTTAAAGTATAATTTACGAAATAAAAACTTACTATTGAGTTTCTTTCTGCTTTTTCTCAACGAAAAATTGCCAAAATTGTCCTAACGTAATTGACTTCTTACTCTAAATTTTATAACTGTTGTATCAAAACGTATTTGATTTTCAGAATGGGTCATAAATCCTAGAGATTGAATTCTAGAGATAATCTTTAAATTAAATTGCTTTGGCTCACAATAGTTAATATACATTATTTTTTATATTGAAGCGAAAATATCAATGTGAGGGCGGGGTTCGAATTGGCACCCGCTTCCGGGCCAACACAGGCTTACCTATTAAATCACCGAACCGATGCTCAAGTCATTTAATTCTTCAACCACATGTATTTCTCACATGCCTTATGCTGACATTTGGTTTACGCTAATAGACGTTATTGCTTAAATAAAAATTAATTAGTAATTTTTTATTCAAAGATCAAAGATATCCAAGAGACGGACTCCGGCTGGTACCAGTGCCAAGTGATTATATCAGTATCCAACAAGATCACCGCTGAGGTTGAGCTTCAAGTACGTCGTCCACCGATCATCTCTGACAACTCCACTCGCTCTCTGGTCGCTAGCGAAGGAGAGAGTGAGTATAAACCAAACCAATCCTGTCGTCTCACACATCCCCTAGGGGAGTGTGGGGATGCCATACCAGGGCTTAGCCCTTTTTGGCGGCCTCATCTCCGTCCGTGATGACGGACGGGCGGTCTCGTTAGAGACCTCAGTCTCTTCCACATTGTGGATTTTGCGTGCATCTTCTCGTGGTAGCGGTCAGGTCAAGTGCTGCGTGAGCGCTGCTGCTGCTTCCTCTCTTCTCCTCTTCTAGGTGAGTTGGGCTCAGCTGCTGATAAGCACGGTGGCCTATCTGCGGCTTTGCGGAATCGTTGGCCTCTCAGCGGCGTTGTGGTGACCTGGATGGGTTTCCAGGGGGCTCATTCGGGGGGCACGAGCTCTCTCGGTAGAGCTCTGCCCCTTCCGTCTGGTGGACGAGTGTGGAGTGGTGCGATGCCTTCCAGGGATGGGATCCCGGAGTTGTCCGCACGGCGAAACATGGCTCCTGCCAGCTGCCCAATGAAGGCGTCCAGCCCTTGCCATTTGAGATCCCGGAAGATCGTTTCGTTGCGCATGTAGCGCGGCGCCGAAACGATTGTGCGCAGGGATTGGGACTCCTGCGCACGCAGCCTTCTCTTGCTGGTCTCCGACGTCAAGGCGTACCATGCGGGGGCCGCGTAGGTCAGGCGGGACCGCAGGTACGTCTTGTATATCCCCAACTTTGTGCGTAGGGGAAGGCTGCTGGCAAGTACTGGACGAAGTCGAGTGCGTGCCACTCTTGTTCGCCGTGCTGTCTCTTCCACATGTCTCGTCATCGTGAGCCCTCTGTCGATGGTCACACCCAGGTACTTGGCTGTTGGCGACCAGGGGATGTCCTGTCCGAACATACGAAGCGGAGGCGGCTGCTTGAGTATAAACTACTTAAAAAAGGTTTTTTAAACTTGGTCCGTATAAAGTGAAGATGTCTCTCAATTGGTGCCGTTACCAGGATAAGATATTTTGATATTTGAAATTAGGAAAAATGTCTTCAATATGAAAGTTGGTGGTATTAATCACAATGCAATTGGCAATTGTTTAAATCCTTTAGAGAAGCTCACTTTAGAACAACGGGAAACAAATAACAAAAAAAACGCAATCAAATTTATTAACATTTTATCTCGTAGTAATTTTTCATATAATAAATTTACTGAATGTTTCATGTAATAAATTGACTTTAAGTTTCGCATAATGTAACGTTTGACATAACGCGTATTTCCTTCAACTCTATCTTCTTGTAAATTGTCAGATGGATTAGGTTAGAAACTGTAGTATCGTTTCAAAAAACCAACGTCGTCTGGTACCCATAGTACAAGCTTTGCTTAGTTTGGGACTAGGTCGATTTGTGTAAGCTGTCCTTTGATATTTAATTTATTTAATTAAGGACACCTGTCCCATCCTTACCGAATAATAAAATAACATACCATTATTTTTATTCAAGGTGCTCAGATGGAATGCTACGCCGGGGGATTCCCGCCGCCGAAGATATCGTGGCGTCGTGAGAACAACGCCATCCTGCCTACCGGAGGATCCATCTACAGGTCAATACATTTTCATCTCTCCTGTTCTGAAAGTGTCATTTTCATGAGTAGATAGCCGGGTGGAAAATAGCTTTTCCATCCCTAGGGTGCAAAATATTTTTTTTTTAATTGCCTCAGTCTCAAAGATAATTGCCTTCTAGATGCACGTCGTGACCAACTAAATTAGGTACAATCTAGTCGGCCGATAGGTGCCGGTAAGTGGCCATTGAGAAAAGGTCTCCAAAGGTTAGATATAGGCAAGCTTAATTTATTTATATCTAATTATAAAATATAAATTTGCCTTATATTCATAATACATACATATAATTCCGCCCGATCGTACATTTATTTAAAAAATAAAATTGAAGCCATTTGATTGTTTTTTTTTTTTTTTACTTTTTAAATGTTGGCGGTACGAATATCTTAACTTTTTTTATCTATTAAAAATAAGAAGAATGAAAGTTTGCACTAGAAAAGGCGGGAACACGAGATTAAATATAAATACCGTGTTTTTAATTGATTATTTGTTCAAAAGGACATGGACATTAATATAACTCTCTCTCTCATGACATATTTGCGTGTAGTATTCTATTTTCCTCGCAGTCGAAATGAAAAGTAGAGTGTTTAACTCGGGTGAAATTACCCATTTCGCCCTCGAATTATTGGCGCTCTCACTTCGTTCGAGCGCCAGAAATATCTCGGGTGCAATGGGTCACTTTCTACCCTTTAACAATCTACTGTTGAATACTAGTGGTTATATAAGCTGTGACCACGAGCATTTTTGTAATGGCTGAAACACCAAATTTTTTGTGTGTTACAAGAAAAAAAAGAAAAATGTTTATTCCATAAAAGCACACAAAGATAGGATATTACTGGCATAACAGTGTTCTATTAATTATAGTAAGTCGTCCAGCAATGTGTGCATTAAAGAAAAGGCTTCGACTCAGCATAGTGCTGCAATTCGCAAACGCAACGCTGTTATTCTGTCAAAGCCCAACAGGGAGCCCGATTTAAAAAAGTTTTCAAAGCCTTTAAATTTTACGAGAACCTGCAGTTAAGAAGTGCACTTGTATTGTGAACTGTTGCAATTTGTCCGGAAAAAGCTAAAAACAAAAGTCGAGTGATTCCGAGTAATTTTCATGTTTCCTGTGCATGCCTTTCACCTTCCACAGACACAAACTTGAATTTGTTCGTGCTCAAAGGTCAAAGCACAAGAAAAATTTTAATTCGTAACCTGTTGGAAGAAACCGGGTATCGAACTCTGTACCTCTCGTCTACCGGTCCAACCATTCCACCCTAACGCCAGGAGATTACTCGAAGTTTAATATATAAACGGCAAAGATCCACACACAAATGAAAAGGAAACATTCGAGAGGACTGGTGAGGAAACATTCGTTAGGTGTTGAAGTGGATCTACACTCCTAAAAACAATCCAAAAAGCTTTGCGGCATTATTCTCAACAGTAATCTCATATACAGTAAACTCAGACTTATAAAAGTGTCCTTTGTGGCCTATTTGCAAAATTACAAGTGATACAAGGGTCGCTTTGGCGGAATATGATGCTTAATTTCACGCTATATCAGAGGTCAGAGCACTGCCGGGTAAGTGGTCGTGGGTTGGATCCCCGTCTGAATTGTAGTACTTAGATTGCGTAAAATTTTGTATTCATAAAAAAAGTTGAATAATTTATAACCTTAATTTACAGAGGAAACTACCTTAAGATATCTGCAGTGCACAAAGAGGACCGCGGCACGTACTACTGTGTGGCGGAGAACGGAGTCGGCAAAGGGGCGAGGAGGAACATCAACCTGGAAGTCGAGTTCGCGCCCGTTGTCACTGTGCCGAGGCCGAGATTGGGACAGGTTAGTCATTACAAAGATTAACTTTGCCGTTGGAAAACTATTAGAACAAGATATAGGTCCTAGTTAGTTTACCAACTGCAAATAAGTTTGTAATCGCAAGAGAGTAATTATTTAGTGATGTAACTACAGTTTTTGGATGATTTCCTTTACTTTTGTACTACATAGCTTCTTGCCAAATCTCATGCCGACGGCTAACGGGTACCCGTATAGCTTTTATTTCTATTGCGAGCGTCAAATTATGCGCTATAAATGGAGCATAAAGGCCCTGATCTTTAGATTGTGTTGACGTTTAATTTTTTCACTGTATCAGACCTAAGTATTAAATATTAATTTCAGCTTGATACCTCCACGCGTTCCTAATAAAAATAATATGGATTCCGTTTTTACTGACTGATGTACGGTATCCTAAAACTTACGAACTAATCGTTGGTGTTCAAGTTGGTAGCAATAATACTTGGTTATATAACAATAGTGAGTGAATGTCTCGGAAATTCATGATTTCGTTTCATCACAATTATACTTAATAGTCCCGAGGTTGCGTTACAATTTGGTGCCGTAACCAGGATCGAACAATTTAGAGGTAATGCCACTAGAACGTCACCTTTTTCAGCCACGTAACTCCTATGGCATCTACCTTATAATATAACGTATACAAATCCTATAATGTACTTAAAAACCAAAAGCCAAGTTATTACATACCAAGAATTCGTTTTGACGTGGTCGACAAAGTTATGTTAGTGAAACTCGGAGCTATTTTAATCATCTATGTTTAGTTTCGTGGTAAACTTGTACATTTAGCAAATTAAGTGAATAAGGGCCACTTGACCCTACAAGAAACTAAAACTTACTTTTGACTACATCTGTTTGTGTGAGGTTGACCGATATTGATAGTTTATTTAGTAATGTGTTGTTCGCAGGCTCTTCAATACGACATGGACTTGGAGTGCCACGTGGAAGCATATCCTCCGCCCGCCATCACTTGGCTGAAGGGAGAGTTCCAGCTGTCCAACAATCAGCATTACAGGTATGTGTCTGTTAAGTGGACTTAAGGTTTTGCATAGAACACTCTTAAGTCCGTATGAAACGGGTTTACTCACGTCGTTGGAGTCAAATATCGCTGACATGTTTCGAATCAGTTCACGATTCATCATCAGGAGCTCCGAGCAGTCGCAGCGGCGGCCAATCGAACGAGAGAGTGTTGGCGCGCATTGTTTGATTATTGGGTTTTGATGGTGAAGGTCCCTTCAAATCAAATTATCAATTGAATTTCTCTGGGAAAGCTCTTTTGGAAAAGCGTGATAAAGGTAAATGAAATGAAAGAGCTTTAGTTTATAGATCCTTACAACTCGGATTATTGAAAAAAAAAATATAATTTAATAGTCTTTGAGTCACGAAAGTTTTATTGAGCCTATATCTGAGAGGCTTAAGATACTTAGAGTTCGGTGTATTTCCAGTATCTCGCATTTCGCCACCGCTGACGAGTTCACCGACACGACGCTGCGCGTGATCACGATCGAGAAGCGACAGTACGGCATGTTCACGTGCAAGGCGCAGAACAAGCTGGGAACAGATGAGGGACATGTGGAACTGTTCGGTGAGTCTAACATGACCAGTCCTTTATTGTAATGCCGTGTCATAAGAATTGTCTTGACAGTGTACATGAGTGAACTGTTCAGTGAGTGTAGTTGACAAAGTTACTGCGTTTATTTGCTCTCATATTCAGGCTATCCTCAAGCATCCGTGACTGATGAAATCTAAGCTCTTGTTACAAAATACTAGTCAGGTTGAAAACTTCATCTTGAATCATCGTATAATTAATTAATATCATTTAATTAACGATAGTATCTAACGTAATTTTAATCTATCTGGTCTCAGTGGCGTTACAATTGGTGCCGTGACCAGGATTGAACTTGTTGGTGATATAGAGATTGATTCTGGCGATGGTTAAAACTATGACTTTGATAGTATATCTATATATTGTCAGTTGGTTAAGGCAGTAGCTTTTTTTTATTAGAAGAAATGCGTGCGGATAGCCTGTCATGGGTATGTTATCATGTCGTATCATCATATAAACGAATGGTTTTAATTGTTTCGAAGATTTTTAATAAAATATTGCCGCGAAAGAAGAAAACTACAAAATTAACACCATCCGTTAATCATTATTGCTAAACATTTCCAGAGTAGAGTATGTATTTGTTATTTTATACATTTCTTTCCATATGCTTCGAGCGGCCTCGAATCGACATCTAAATACATAGTTCGGGAGCTACCAATAAGGCTATCGAAGCTACGCTCGAGTCATGAAAATATTCAAGTTGCTTTCATATTTTTTTACATAATCATATTGCTTGTTTTTATTTGGGCATGTTTTTGATTGGCATGACGTTCCGTAGAAACCATTATCCCGGTGTGTCCGCCCGCGTGCGGACAGACGCGGTACGGCGGCGGCGCGGCCTCCATAGCGCCTTCTGTCGCCACCGGCACTTTCATATGCGCCGTATACGCTGTCCATGTCATGAGAAGGTACGTAGCATTTTTTTTTATTAACGAGTGATATTCACACCCTTTGCACCCGCCTTTTTTGACAAGGGGCTAAAATAAGCCATTGTAAGTAGTTATTTCGACGAGCGAGCGAACCAAGCGAGGTCAAATAATCTCGAGTGTCTCAATGGCTTTTAGCTACGTGTTAAACACGCTTTTCACGCGGTGCTACAACGACCATGCCAGCTCTAGCAAACGAAGCTAAAATTGCCTAATTTTTGAGGAGAAAAAGTGAAAAAGTTAGGATAGTAAAGTATTTCAAGTAAAGTTTTTTTTTTTAGTTTAACTGTTACTAAATACTTTAGCTGTGTTAGTATTTCAACCTTATTTATTAGCATGTGTATCTGTGTGTTATAGTAGTTTGTATAAGTAATATTAGATATGAATTGTACTTAGTAGAATTTCATAAAAAAATGTAGGTTCTTAAGACAAAACTCACTTAAAAACTTCATGTTGTTAAATTCTAAAGAGCGTCATGGTAAACTGCTATACACCCGCCATCCTGACAGTCAAAATAGCTGGAATAACTTTTTGTACGGAGTGGTACAATTCTTTTAAAGTGGGTAAATAATACACTTCAAGTACCATTTTTTGGTATAATTGTTTACAAATCCGTGATGGTACCCACCATTTTGACTTGTACGAATCTTATCAAAATTGGTCCAGCCGTTTGAGCGTGAAGTAGCAGCACACACGCAATGTTTCGCCTTTATATTATTAGTGTGTTGTTGTATTTTTCAGAATCGCCAATACCAGATATTAACTACCCCGGCCTCCGCCCGGATCCGCTGTATTACGGCAGCTACAGCGCCGCGGCGCACACACACACAAACATACACATATCCCTCTTAGTGTTGGTCGTCAGTTTGCTGACATAAATCAGATGTACACTCAGAGGTAGGTTTAAATAGGTATATTTTTGTTGGCAACTGTACATGTCAATGGAGTCAACTTATGGAGGTAATTTATATAATGAAACTAGCTGTGCCGCGCGGTTTTACCCGCTCATCCCACGGGAACACTCATTTTTTTGGGATTAAAAGTAGCCCATGTGATAATCCAGGGTGTCCAGCTACCTTCATACCAAAATTTATCAAAATTGGTCCTACCGTTTGAGCTTGAAGAACTAACAAACATACACATAAACAGACTCACAAACTTTCGCCATTATAGTATGATAAAATAATACAGTTGCAATACGTATGAACAAAAATGTATCTATTTTAAATTACATATCTGAATTTACAGTGTATATTGCTTCACGACTTCATATAATTCTTAAATTACCGTTGCTTGTCACTTGTCACTGGCACTTGTCATATTTGTCGACAAATGACACAGCCAATTGAAATCGTGTGTAAAACGGCTTTAAGAATTGTATACTCTTGAGTATTAGATACGCGATACAATTTAAGGGTTCCGCACCAAACCTAAGAAAAAATAGACACCACAGCAGCTAAAATATAAAAACTAGCCAAGTGTGAGTCGGACTCGCCCACAAATTCTGTACCATCATATATGTTTTTTTTTTGTATTTGTTGTCATTGTGGGCATGCAATTTCAAGTCTGCCTATTACAGTTGGACAGATACCGCCCTGTGACAGACAGACAGATAGTGGAGGCTAGTAATAAAGTCGCGTTAGCCCCCTTTGGGTATGGAATAAAAAAAGCTGATTAAAGATAAATAAAGCTGTACCATCATCCAGCTCTGTATAGGTTTAAGCGTTGTGGGGTATATTCTATTCGGTTTAAAGTTAGTGAAAATTAAACGAATCATCACAATTACTTTTTATACCTTACAACTGAAGTCGTGAAGTACTCAAAAAATGGTTTTTGGCATACCAAACTCGAAGCTGTCATGATTATGCAAGGTTTTCATAAATATAATAAGGTAGCTTGTCAAGAAAATGACTAACGATAAATAAATAAGTATCGGACAACTTAACACCAATCGACCTAGTCCCAAAGCAATCTCTGGTATTGGCATTTTGGCTTGTGTTATTGGAACTAGACGACGATATACATACTTATATAGATAAAAATGTATACTTAAATGCTTATAAAACCATCCATGAACCCAGGAAAAATATTCGAGTTCATCACACAAATATTTGCCCTCGCCGGGTTTCGAACCCAGGACCGCCATCTCAATAGGCAACTGCGTCAACCGAATTTATGTTGATAAACATTCAAAATTTTCAGTCGTCGCTTGTCATTCATAAAATGTCTGACAACGCAAAATGAATTGTCACTGCGCCTGTCACTTGTCATATTTATGAAATACCAGCCGTTTGGTGTGTCAAAAGATTTTATGAACTGCATACAAAATGAAAATAACAACTGTGCCATTTTCAAAGACAATTAATTATATAGTATTAATTATAAATATCAGCTTTCTATCGGTGTCAATGAAAACCTAAGTTGCTTTTTTTATAGAAATACGAATGATAAATAAAATTGTTTTTTACCACTTGACTACTTAAAAAGGTGTAGTTTGTTTTATATAGAATTACTAAGTAAACATCGTATATTAATTACATTTGCCGTTGTTTTGGTTGATGTGATTTTTAAGGGTAGCTTTTTAAATGATAGACGACTCTTTAATTCAATATAATACGACGCAGAAATGTTCTAATTAGAATTCAATTGGCGTTTACCTGTTCTCAAAATATAGTCTGGAAAAGACGCACAATTTATAACATTCTACAATTAATTTGTGAAACATGTAATATTCCATTAGTTTTTAATGGAAAACATCAGTGGGTCATTTTACAATTATTAAAAAACCAAAAGTTGACCAATAAATACCTGAATATCATCTATCCATACACATTATCTATGTAATAAATAGTTAACTGTGTTAAAAATATATCTAAATTGAAAACAGGTAAACACATTTTTGTATTAATTGCAATACTAAAAATATTTCATGTTTTGCCTATACTAGTATAGCAGAAATGGTTGTGAAATCATACTGCCTTACTCATTATTGTACTATTTTAGATTCCTAGTAAAAAAATAAATACATTACTACCGTAAGAGAAAAAAAACTAGATCTTAAAAAAATTAAAACTAAGTTCGAACTCGGATCAATTTGTAAACAAAGCCTTTTTCACAATGACGTGTTTTCCGACAAAATATATGACAATAGATGGCTTTTATTAACTTATGAGTCAAGTGGACTTATCCAATTGACTGGCACTCGACTGATAGGTAGTTCTACACGCATTTCCATGATAGCTTCTTATAATAATATAAATACGCTGATTTCTATACATATTTAATCACAAATTACAAACACTCAGACAAGTTTGGTAAATCTTGCAGACCATCGAAAGCCCATAGATGCAAATTTAACTCAACTGAACTCACTTCATGTGAGTATACATATGTTTATTATGTATAGCAATCAGTGTAGCTAAAAGATAATTAATGATGCTAGAAATACAAAGACATATGCCATACAATATTATAAACAAACCCACACTAATGACGTACGGGACCGCCCGAGGCCTAAAGGCCTACAAAATGAAAAACAAAACTACTTAAAGCGACATCACACTACCTACATGAAGAGAAAATAATTCAGTAATTCCATGACAGATTAAAGCAAGTTTACCATTTAACTGCCTACTTTTTACGGAAATTTGAGTGTTATCTATCTGGGATAAAAAGTGACACTTTTCTTGTTGGTGTGCAATCAAGAATTTTCATATTGTATTGTATGAAACGGTGACTCGCGTGATACTTTCATGGAATTGCCCAATCATTATTTTGTAAGTTTGAGAATGAAATGGTATAGTTACATGATTACCATATTGTATCACTAATATTCTGTTTCTAGATTATCTAGTATCATTAATTGATCGTATAAATTAGCTTAGGTAAGTAAATAGTAGGTTTTTTACGATGGACATTAGACTAATATTAGAGCCTGCCTTTTTAGCAAGCATTTTATGTATGTGATTTTTGCACTACCAAAATTGTATTATAATTTGTATAAGTAGGGTATTCTGTTGACACTATGTATTTATATATACAGATATTGTTTAAGAAAAAAGATAAGAATTGTAAAGATTATTTCTTAGATTTGCGAACGTATCTTCCAAAATATCATTCCAGTTTTGATTTATATGATGAATTCAAACATTTTCGTTTTATAGAATAAAATAATCTCTTGTATTTTGATTTAAAAAAAACATAAATGACTGTGGCTTCAAAAGTAAAAATACTTTTGACTGTTTTATTGATTCCATCCAATTGTAAAGACTTTTTTCTTAGTGAATAGAGAAAACGCATCTTAATGTTTTTAATATACCACTAATCCAGGTGACTGCTAACTCATAAATGTAACTACTTTTAAGACTATTTCATATTTGTCAGTGACAATCCGACAAATATGTCAATTTTCTAAGTATCATCACTAGGTTTTATAGTGTAACACTGTAACATTACATACACTGATCTAAATTCTAAATGACAAATGTATTCACAATAAACATGATTTTTAAGATGTATTTCTCTATTTACTATACGTTAGTTTTAGTTTTTTTATAATTATGACTTTTTACTGACATTGTGCACCTATAAGAATTGCGAACATTAATTTTACCAAACGTAAAAATAAAATTCGTAGATATTGAGGAATACTATCGGGAATAATTATAACATGAACCAGTGATAAACTTCATGATCCCAATTCAGTGAAGGCCTATTGATTAAGTTTAACTTTTCTATTTAGAAATATAGCACATACAAAAACGCACACATTTGCTATATATGTATATCTATAAAAGACTTCAGTGTTACCTAAATTTGTCCATTTTAAAAGTTGTTATTACAGCTTAATCTGAGATTGAAAAACAAGCCTTATAAGTGAATATACAATTGTATGAATCTCTTTAGACTGATATTAACAATTTTGATTATTATTTTTTATTTTGTCTAAAAAATCTGAAGAATCTCATATAATAAAATGGCAGTTATATTTTAGTTCTTTTTTATAGTACGTATTACGCCTTTTTCGAGTGATCTTTTTCTTCACAATATTTTTTTTTGTTTGGATGTAATTTTTATACTGTTTTTTTTTTTACAATATTTCGTAAGTCGATGTATTTTTGTAGCTGATTCTTTCAAGTACTTTGTAATTGTATCTTTGTCACTAATTTATTCTGTATATGTGTATTCTGTATGCAATCTCACTGTATTTTCTGCCTTGTACGTTTAGTGTTTTTTTTTTGTTTTTTAATAAAAAAATGTATGAGGAACATTTGACTTTTTCTTCGGATATCTCATGATATCAAGCGCCTAGTTCCGAAATATCATACTAAAGCTGAAAACGGAAATTTCGTATCATTAACCCTAAAAGTTACAACATTAAAAAAAAACCTAATAAAAATTCTGAAAATATAAGAAATCGTAAAAGGGTGGTAAAAATATATGTGTTAGTAGATAAATAACACAAACGCAAAGCGTATTAGCGTATGCTTACATTTTTCATTTAAAAAAATACAAAGTTTTTTTTTTATATTTTGAAGCTTTCTTACTAAGAATGTGTCCCAAAATTTCCATTCCAGATCGTCACATTTTTGTATGTATGTATTATTTTTTATTCTATGAACGTGACGCACTGGAAAAATATCATTTCATACAAAATATTGGGACACTGTATGAAGTTCGAATGTGCCGAATAAGTATGTTTACCTCCTTTCAACCGATAAGAGAATATTGCTTAGGAATGGAGGTTTAAAAAAAAAACATTTTGGTTCTAACATTTTTTATTACAATTTAAACCCTTTATATGTGTTTATCTTAACCCATTCACGGCCAAGCGCCGTCGACCGTACACTATACGCCAGGCCACCATACAACCATTTTTTTGCTAAAACAAGTGACTCAACGTATTGGTCATGACCCCGGCGCGAATGCTAAATAGATCGCCGTTTCTGAAGCCAGGTAGCTATTACACTAATACTATTAAGTCATAGTAAGATTCCTTTTTTTTTTAATTTGGATTTTGTCATGACTCACATGCGAGTCACTGGCCCTGCGCGACTGTTTGAGCATGACCCATACGCTGAGTCACTGGCCCTGGATGGGTTAATCTAATACTGTATTTCATAAAATAATGTATAAAAATTATACTTAAAAGCGCAATAGCATGGCTGTCAGCAAAACTGTTAATTGAATAAAAAAAAAAACAAAGAATTTTAAGGGTTATCAGAATTACAATTTTTTGTTTCCCGTCCGTAACGTTTCGCCAAATTTTGATTTGTCCAAAAGACAATTTTCCAAAACTTAATTCTTCAGAATAATTTTAAAACAAACCTAACCTAATGGGTTCTTTAAAACGATGCTTATAAAATTGAAAAATAATACGGGTTTCAGGAAAAAAATTCTTTCGGACAAATGAAAATTTGGCAAAACTTTATAGATGGGAAACAATATTTCGGAGTTTTTCCAATTTTAAGTTGTATAATATCTGTAGATTTCAAATCGACATACGAGCACATAGTTTTTTTTTCTTATCTTAACAAACACAAATAATTATCGTTCATATTCAATAACGTTATGTGCCTAGGTATGTCTATTTTTGTTTAAATGTTTGGTGCTAGATATTTTCTTTGTGTTATACATAATAATCTGACAGCCTAAATCTTTAAAAATTTGGAATTAATTATGACACATATAAAAAAGTAACGCAGCAACAATTGAACGACTACTGTACGTTTTCATAATACACTATGCTTTTAACAGCCATGTAGAATTCAGGCACATTTTCGAAAAAATAACAAGCTTTGGAAATATCAACAAAGACGAAATTTTTATTATGTCACTTGACAAAATTGACACTTTTATCAAATAGTGCTCGATAAAATTATTCGAAATTCGTACAATAAATGCTTAAAAATAAAGTACTTACATATTACATTTACAAAATAATCTATACAACATTCTTACTAACGCCGTAAAAAATAATTATTAACAAAAATATGTAACACATTTCATGCCTTTACATATTTGAAT
Organism: Apotomis turbidana; assembly: GCA_905147355.2. Taxonomy (NCBI): domain Eukaryota; kingdom Metazoa; phylum Arthropoda; class Insecta; order Lepidoptera; family Tortricidae; genus Apotomis; species Apotomis turbidana. The sequence goes on from LR990307.1 coordinate 8,916,125, forward strand.
ATTTATGTTACCATAGTGCAGAGAAGATTGACCATAGAGCGTAGATTGCTAGAGCGGAGAAAAGTAGTCTTACTAACTGATGAAGGTAGTATAGCCTGAAACAATAAAAAAAGTTTTATATGTAAATAGTATATTATATGGCTACCCTCAGTTCATCAACATTTATGTAACTAAAACAGAGGTGAAATTCGCTATGTCCTACTTATTTAGCAATTTTTTTACTTAGGCCACGCCATACAGCCCACATATTCGCGGTTCGCAATTTACCCTCAGGAGCGCCAATCAGTCCTGAACTGATCGTAGCTCCTGAGGATGATTCGTGAACTGATTCCATGTCGAGCTATATTCAACTTATACGACGTGAGTTGTATTTGCTCGGTACGCGGTCACACCCTGCGGGGGGTTTGAGGTTTGTTCTGTTGTCATCAGAGGGGGTTGGCATGGCAGTGGAAAAAAGAAATCGAGTTTGAGTTTAAAAATTTGGTGTGGAAAGGGCGATAAGGGGGTATAATTTGAGATATTGCCGCTCGCGATTGTGGTTGCTTGGTGCGCGGGGTGTTTGCAGAGGGGGTCTGTCCTGGTGTTCTGTCATCCGAGGGGGTTCGAGTTTAAAATTGCTTACGAAAGGGGAAGCAAGCTAGAAAAATGGCTACGTATTTTGACGCAGGTGTGCGTGCTTGGGAAGGCATGGAGGGTGCCAGTGTCTGAGTGGGCTCGCGGTGATTAACGCAACCATCACAGGCCCCCTAGTCAAAAAATAATAATGTTGTCTCTGGACTTGAGCTGGACCCACCTTCTCCACTTGATCCTGGCCTGCGGCAGCGTGTCGTCGCTCTCTTTGAACATGTACCTTCGGATCCCCATCAGGTAATCCTGGAAGTATGCCTCCCAATTCACCTCGCCCATGCTGAACGGGAATATCTGAAAAATATAATCACAAGTTTAGAGATAGTAGCTCCATTGACTTGCAGTCACAGACCACCCCCTCTAGACGGAGCATGTAAGGCGACCCGTAGGCGACCCGCGCGCACCAACGATATGGTACGGCAGAACATTAAAGTATCAACACGGCGGCCACCGTTCAGTTGCGCCCATGTTTATGAGGTCTCTCTACACCACTTAACACTACAATTTACCATGTTATTTATTTAATTTATTTTTTCGTTGACGTACGCATGGATGTGGCATGGATCATAAACAAGGACGCAACTAAACGGTGGCCGCCGTGTTGATACTTTAATGTTCTGCCGTGCCATATCGTTGGTGCGCGCGGGTCGCCTTACATGCTCCGTCTAGTGGGGGTTGTCTGTGCTTGCAGTGCAAATTGCTCGCCATCGGCAGGGTGTTCCTCACACACTGGAATCTAAATGGTCGAGAACTGTGCGGTTCCAGAGCAATTTCCTACCGTGTGGAGAATGAGCTCCTGTCGCGGTCCCCGGGGCTACAGCATGCGGTTCTTCAAGAGGGGAGTAAATAGGTTCCTAAAGGGTCGGCAACGCGTGTGATGCTCCTGGCGTCGCAAGCGTCCATAGGCGGCGGTAACTGCTTAACATCAGGCGGCCGCATGCTTGTTTTAAACAGTCTGATTAGAAGAAGACCGCATGTACTTCTAGCCAAGAGAAGATTGATCAACTTTTTTTATTGATACGAAGATCAAACCACAAACAATCAGTAAAAGTAAACCATTTATACAAAGATCAAATCACAAAGAAAATTTAAATGCGTAACCTGTCGGAAAGGACCGGGAATCGAACCCAGGTACCTCTGGATTACAGGTCCAACGTGCTAACCTCTCCACCACCCTAACGCCAGAAAACCTTTCGAATTTTTCCTTATGCTTCGTGTGTTGATCATTGCGTTGTGTTTTTTAATATGCACATGTTCGTGCAATAAAATGAAAATATTAACGTATTCACATAGAGTTTGCTAACGTGTAAAGCCTCTGACAGTTTTTTTTTTTATAACGGCACAACATAGTGGCTCCACTTCGCCTGATGGTAAGCAAAAAGGGGAGCCCAAGTTGCAATGGCAACTGACAAGAAACCAACGGTGCCAAGTCAGTTGACACTGCCATGCTGGCCCGAGCGATGCTTCTTCACGCTTCCTTTGAAGGGTCCCAAGTTATAAGAAGGAGGAAAAAAACGAGCCGGCAAATAGGTCCATGTTAAAGAGACCTTTAAGAGCCAGCGCCCGTGTCGACACCACTGTTAATATTAAGGTAGGGGTTTAAATACCTGCTTATCATCATCTGTGGTGCTGTCCCACATTTCCCTGATGTTCCGATTGCAGAACTTGATCTCTCTCGTGCAGAAGTAGGACAGGACTGAAGAGAACTTATGAATTTTCCGGTACACTTTCAACATCCTGGAAGCAATCGCAATTCATATTTGAATAGAGAAATAGTAAGTTGTTAATAAAACAGAATCAATCAGTTTAATTATTGTAAATTGTTTTTGGCATTTTTCGCTAACACGTTTCTTGTATTATAACATATTATCAATGTTACTAGTTCGAACAGGGCTATTGCTATTATTGGTATATATTTGAAACCACTTGTTTGAATTTTTCATTGCTAATTTTTGTTTCAAAAACTACTCGAAATTGACAAAATTCACGCAATAGACTGCTTTTTTTCAACTTATTATCGACTGCACGTAATGAGTTGATTTTTATAAGTTGGTTGAAATTAGAAATATATTTGTCGTAATATGAAAAAAATACATTTTAAAATGTATAAGGCCTCTTAAATGCAATTCTTTTGACGAAGTGTTTGGCTCGGTTCGTAGACACCTGCCTACTGAGCCGGCAGTTCCGGGTTCGAATCCCGGCCAGGACAAATATTTGTGTGTTGTTCTATGTATTTATGTGTATATATTTATCTATATAAGTACGTATATCGTCGTCTAGTACGCATAACACAAGCCTTCTTGAGCTTAATTTGGGACTAGATCGATTTGTGTGAGGTTGTCCGATATTTTTTAATTTTTATTTATTTATTTTGAAGCAGCCACGTTGGTTCACTTTCTCCGCTGCGCTTCAGGACAGGAGCCTAAGGGTGCGTCTCCACTAAATCGGAGCGGAGCGGTTTCATGCGGAATCAACCAATCAGAAAAGTGAAACGGAGCTGACGTACAGATTTCAACTCAAGGTCACAAAACAGATAGGTATAGAAATCAATCTACATACAAGCGCGCTCGAGCAAACGCACACATAGACATTGCTCACGGACACGATATCTCGGACCAGTTCGGACCAGTGCGAGCGCGAGTGCCATCCGCTTGACGTGTCCGTGAGCAATGTCTTTTGTGTGCGTTTGCTCGAGCGCGCTTCTATGTAGATTGATTTCTGTACCTATCTGTTTTGTGTCATGGTAATCATCACCAATCGGTCGATTGCACGCGTTTCCGCTTCAGTGGAGCCGCACCCTAAGTAACCGATGTAGGCGATGTATTAGAGTAGAACTCACTTTGGTGTCCGACCCAGACAGATGGCTAAAGCATCCAGGATGGCTCCTGGCAGCAGATGCAGGAATATGATGTAGAGCTGGTTCATCCACGCTGATCTGTGCAGCGTGAGGGAGACGTACCTGTCGAAATGAGTAGAACAGATTAGATTAGAATTATTTAGCGTTTCAGGGGCGACCGAGTGGAAAGCTTCCGGTCGGCCACCCTAGATAGACGCGCTGGAAAGACGAAGTGTAGAGGTTCTGTGCGCCCTTAATATCCCTAACTGGCGGTAAAAGGCGCAAAACAGAGAAGAATGGCGTTCTCTTGTGTCGGAGGCCAAGATCCTCTTTTTTTTTTTATTCTGCAAGTAGGCTACAAGGGCACTTTTACATGTCTGAGTCTACCGGCATAGCTTAAAACACTTGTGTAATCCTATCATGAATAAAACCACACTCGTGTTTTAAGACCACTTATTATGTAGCCCAACAGAGTGTTTTCAGCACACGCCATATGGCGGATTTTTAGTGGCACTAATCTGGGGGCACGGTAGTGCCCCCGCCAAGACGAGCAAAAAAGAAGCAGGGCACTACCTACCTTTTCTCGAACCGTTTCGTCTAATTTTCAAACCCTCATAGCTTCGTCCCAGTTAACACCAGAGCGCCCAAATTCACAGGTTAAGATGCAGTTAGGGAACATATAAAATGTACTTAATTTAATTGATCTAGCTTTTATACTTTAGGTTTTATTGGTACCTAAAATACGCCGATTTTGCCACTCACTTAATACACTGACGTATCAAAACCTCTGGGGTACTTCCCGATGACCTAGAAATCTGAAATTTGGTATGTAAGCTAGGTTTAGTACACAAACAATAGAATAATTCTGAAACTTGGAACTTTTACCCCCCAACCCCTTAAACTAGGGGATGGAAGTTTGTATGAGACTTCTGCAAATTTTGATACTAGAGGTCTGAAAATTGATATATAGGGACTCCTTGTTATAAATAATAAAATACATATTCTAGGATTTTTAGAAAATCACTCCCCACCTTTTAAATAAGGGTATGAAAGTTTATATGGGTTTTCCATAATGGGGGATAAAAGTGTATATATATGGGGCTAAACGTAAGTATTTCTTAAAAACACAATTATTACTACTTACTTAGAAACGCTACAGCACAAAAAAAACCTAAAAATTAAAAACTACTTCACAAAACGAAATGAGATCCCACCAAAAACATTTCATGTAAAATTAGCGGCCAAGACTCACATGCTCGTAAAAACTACTTCACAAAATGAAATGAGATCCCACCAAAAACATTTCATGTAAAATTAGCGGCCAAGACTCACATGCTCATAACGCTTTTGCTATTATTACTACTTAGGTACTTACAGACGCTATGGCCCAAATAAATGGAAAAAACTAGGGCACCTTACAAAAATAAATGAGATCCCACCAAAAACATTTCATGTAAAATTGGCGGCCAAGACTCACATGCTCATAACGCTTTCGCTGTAAAAAAGTTATCAGATCCCAGGAAAAGCCAAGCCCCTAAGCCCTGAGTTTACTAATCCTACACCTTGGCTTCAAAGGTATGGCTTGGCCGTTTCATAAAGTACCGTAAATAAGGCTAATGGAGTGTCCGGCCTATATGGTAAGGAATTAAGTTTATATATATTATCATGAAGACATAAACTTAACTTCTTGATATTGTATGGGCCAGACGGTCCGTTGGACTTATTTACGTTACTTTATGAAACGGCCAAGCCATACCTTTGAAGCCAAGGTGTAGGATTAGTAAAGTCAGGGCTTAGGGGCTTGGCTTTTCCTGGGATCTGATAACTTTTTTACAGCGAAAGCGTTATGAGCATGTGAGTCTTGGCCGCAAATTTTACATGAAATGTTTTTGGTGGGTTTATTTTACTGGCAACGACACATTTTTGATAACTGACGTTGAAAGTCAGCGAATGTCTGATGTAAACAAAAAGGAAACAGGACTAAATGAATATATGAATAATGATTATGTGAAATTTGACATTGAAATTAATGAAGTTGATAAATAATAATAATGTAATAACAGTGTATTACGGATTTTATATTCTAGCTTCATTAAGCTACCATTGTCACTTTTTTTTATTTATATATTTCTATTAGTAATGTAGTAATTCTAGTTAATATTGTTTGCAAATTCTTAATTTTTGATGAATTGGACAAATGTAAAATGTAAGGGTCATATATAACTTATGTAATAATTGACGAGGCATGCTTAATATCTTATTGACATCTATATATATAAAAGAAAGTCGTGTTAGTTACACTATTTATAACTCAAGAACGGCTGAACTGATTTGGCTAAAAATTGGTGGGGAGGTAGCTTAGAACCAGGAGAAGGACATAGGATACTTTTTATCACGTTCCCATGGGACGTGACATAAAACGTGATAAACGTGACAAAACGCAACTGATATGGAATAACAAAACGCAACTGAAAGCAATTTATCAGTAAAAATACAGTCTACCCGTTCATTTGTTAAAAATGGTATAACAAAACAAAACGCAACTGACAGCTAAACGTAATGTAGTCTATGGTTAATTATAGTAGAATTTAGTAGTTCACCGGTTGATGTGTTTGTTTTATTGTGTTAAAAATGGTATATAACAAAACAAAACGAAAATTACAGGAGAATAATTAATAAAGGAGATTGGTGTCTAGCAGTGGGGAAATTGGTTGTGCCAAAGAGACCATTATTTATCTGCGAAGACCATCTTGATGTAAGTTCAATAGTTACTATTTCCAGAATCAATAATGGATCAGTAATATGAATCAAACCAAACCGACAATTTTGAATTTTGACAATGTCACGTGAACCTCAACGACATTCCGTTTATTAACCCCCGACGAAAAAAGAGGGGTGTTATAAGTTTAACATGGGCTTCCGGTTCGTGACTTAAGATGGCCGCATGCGTTTAAGTTTCGTTGTTCATTATTTATTCATTTTCGTTGTTCAATGTGTAGTATTGATAGCGTATTGTGCAGTGATCTAACGTAGGAGTGAATAGCTAATGAAGAATTCAACTTGAAGCGTTCATAGCCCTTCCTGGGTCAAGGCCCGATAGCCCGCGTGGTTTTTTGTAAATCGCTATCACTTTACAAAAAGCAAAACCTCACCGAACAACGGCATGCTCTACGAGCAAACTCGAAACTGGCGAAATCATCATTAACTATGATGGAAGCCATATTTTAAAATTAGAATTAGAAGTTTAACATGTGTATCTGTGTAGTGTATCTGTCTGTGGCATCGTAGCGCCCAAGCGGATGGACCAATTTAAGTGCGTTTTTCTAATCGAAAGATTTTTCCGTCGAGATGGTTCTTAGCTATGTTTGGTGGAAATAGGACCAATAGTTTCCAAGATATTCAGCTTTCATTGGAACAAGTGACAAGATCTCAGCCAATATTGAAGCTAAGGATTTAAAATTTTGGTTAAATGTTAAGTATTATTAGCATTTTCTATATCACTTACTAAATGAAGGTCTCAATTTGACCAGGTAGTTGTAAATGGATCTAAGCCAATATTGAAGCTAGGGATTCCAAATTTTGGTTAAATGTTAAGTATTATTAGCATTTTCTATGTCACTTACTAAATGAAGGTCTCATGATGACCAGGTAGTTGTTAATGGATCACAGCCAATATTGAAGCTAAGGATTCCAAATTTTGGTTAAATGTTAAGTATTATTAGCATTTTCTATATCGCTCACTAAATGAAGATCTCATGATAACCATCTAATTGTGAAAAGATCTAAGCCAAGCATTTCAAATATTGGTTAAAAGTAAAGTTTTATTAGCGTAATCTACAATTTTATAAAATTTTGACAGTACAATAATTTGCTACCTTGGAGCTGAAGATGGTAGGAACTCCTAAACAGCACAAGATAAACCTATGGTGTTTAGGCTCATCTGATTGTTCTTGATGAGCAATTATCGTTTGTGTACGAAAGTACAGTCGATAATAAAACTGAGTCTCAGAAAAACTTTTGTGTCAAAAAAAAACATATTATAATTTCTGTCACAGTACTGGGTCACTGTTTCCAAGTTTCGCAATTCTGCTAAAGCTGAATTGTCATTAGGACTATTGAACAGGTTCCTTTGATTGACCCTGCGAGATTTTAACGCGACTAAAGGACACGTAAGCTTTAGCAAAAGTATGTACTCTTGCCTAAGTGAATAACAGCTTTTTAGGATTATGTAGTCAACAAGGAAACCTTATAGTTTCACCATGTCTGTCCGTCCGTCTGTCCGTCTGTCAACAGCTTAGCCCAGAGACAAAGTGGTAGAATAAATGTTAAAAAACTTTTTTGTGTACCTTCTCTACACGTAAAAAAAGTGGGGATGTATTTTTTTCATCGGAATATCCCATGGTGTAGGGTGATTAGCTATTTCAAAACTAAGTCAAATTATCTAGCATCAACTGCAATTATTATGGAGCAAAGTAAGCCACCCATAAATACTATTTGGATCCTGTAGAATAGAAACTTGGTTTTTGTTTTAGGCCATAGTAGCAGGTTCTTTCGACTCATCCAGTGCATTTAAAGTATATATAATATTATTTTGATTGTCTTGGCTTATAACTTCACCTTTTTGTTATTATAAGCATTAATTAATTATTACTGGAGGACGAGAGCTGAAAATCGAGCTCAGTGGCGAGCTATGGGAGAGGCCTATGTCCAGCAGTGGACTGAAATAGGCTGATGATGATGAAGCATTAATTAGTTTGACTGTAACTATTTTTTCCAAGAATGTTGCTTAAGGCTATTGCAATTAAAATATATCCTAATTTCAATCTTAGAAAAGACAGCTTTCGTTACCACTGGCTTGGGATCCTGTTGTACAGTCGCCATCAGATATATCGCAGCATATAAGGCGTTCAAAAATATCTGAACATTAGCGCCCAGTCAATAAGAGTCGTGTTCAGATATTTATGAACGCCTTATATGCTGCGATATATCTGATGGCGACTGTACCTACCTACATATAGTCAAGGATCAAGCTCAACGAAAGACTGGAAACCCTGGACCTTAAACGGTATAAAACAAAAATAGTGTTAAAAGAAGAAAATTCCGGGGCGAACTTCTGTTTGTTTAAAATATATAAAATAAAATAAAATTAAAAATTTGAAAAACCCCCGACATGACCACCTGTAAAAAGAAAGAAATAAAATGTACGAAATTTGCCTTTAAAATGAACAGTAGAAAAAGAATCCAAGCCAAGCTTCGTTGCGTCGGGGGACCGCTAAGTAAATGAAATGCAATGTATCTACTGAAAATCGTAAGTGGGAAGCCCAAATGCATAGGTACCTACTTGCAATTTTCTTTGATAAATATATTTCTTTTCATTTAGGTACTTAGCGGTCCCCCAAACGCAACGAAGCTTGGATTATTTTTCTACTGTTCATTTTAAAGGCAAATTTCGTACATTTTATTTCTTTCTTTTTACAGGTGGTCATGTCGGGGGTTTTTTAATACTAAATCGGACTAAAGCAATCGTTCCGTTGAGTCATAGTTTTGGCGCAGGGCGGACACTGCCGACTAAAAACTGAACTTGAATGTCAGTGTCAATGTGTGCGTGTAAGACGCACAGGGCTGCCTCAGACGCATTGCAACAACCAGTTGGTACTTTAATTGCACATAAATATGACATAAGCTAGAAAATTATCACAACCACAAGACAACGGCAGTGGTGTTGATGGTGATAGTGGTGATGATGATGGTGGTGACGGTGGTGATGGTGGTGGTGGTTATGCTGGTGATGATGGTGATAGTGGTGGTGGTGATGGTGAATGTGGTGGTGGTGATGGTGAATGTGGTGGAAGTGATGATGGTGATGGTGGTGGGGATGGTGTCGGTGGTAATAGTGGCGAGAATGATGATGTTGATGATGATTGTGGTGATTTTTGTGATTTTGGGGTCATCTATATCATTAGCCATCACCATCGGCACCGTCAATACAATCATCATCGTCATCACCACCATGAACATCATCATCAGAATCAACACCGCCATCATTATACCTAATCATCATCATCACCGACATCAGCATCATCATCATCATCACCAGTCACCACCATACGCATCATCATCTACAGTCACCACCATATTCATCATCATCATAATCATAATCATCATCGTCAACACTATCACTACCATCATCATCATCACCACCACCTTCATCATCATCACCACCAGTCACCACCATCATCGTTATTACCATCACCAACACCATCACTATTTCACGAGTCAATGCCCACCTATAACCCATATATGCACAACCCTTTAAAAAAATTCTACGCAGCCAACTCGATTCCTACTCGGTGCCCTTGCGGGGTGAGGTAACTCGAATCGGGGCGGGGGTGTGCGGGTCCATTCTGTATGTAGTACTATAAAGTATACTGTGGTTTTGGTGTTGCCACATTTTAAAATGAGTAAATATTATATCATAAATTAATAATGAAATATACAGATTTATCTCAGAAAAAATATAAAAACAGAGATTACATGTTTCGATGCAGAATTCAGAAAAGTAATAAAATTGTAGTCATAAAAATATGAAATGTTGTACATTATCAGTGGTGGTAGTCAGAATGTAGCTATCTCTACCTACATTTATCTACTTTCAGGCGGTACAAAGTTCGCCGGGTCAGCTAGTAATTGTTAAATGTATGAGTGTGTAATAAATATTTCTATTCTATTCTATTCTAAATGTTCCGCAAATTTCAAGTAATGTTTGCATAATAAAGCCAAAACTTTCGACAGTGATGAAAGTCAAGTTTTTTCAATAGGATTCTGTATGTATTAATTTGGCAAGAAGAACGAAGGATTGAGCAGCATTCCGGTAAACAATGTTTTGAATGACATAATCCTTGACAAATCGCTAATGACGTTTAATAATGCAAATATAGGTATGACGTATGCTCATTATTGCCATATGAACGCTGTTTGTAGCGCTACTATCCCTGGGCCGGACCGGCACTTGTTGGGCTTTAACAGTTGCATAAACTACCTACTATTAACATTCGTTTGCATTTTACTTACCAAACAGCGTTGGAGAACGGATTCTTGTCTATGGACGCCAGGTTGTGCCTCATGAACTCGCCCCAAGTTATCCTGTTATCCACCGAGCTGACGTAGTTGAAGATCGGAGGTTCAGGGGGTGGTGAACTGTACGGAAAAAATCTATGATATAAGAAAATAAATATGTTGTATAAGGTTCTTGAGTGGCAACCGAGGACCGGAAGACGCAGTGTTGGAAGGCCTCCAACAAAGTGGACCGACGACCTGGTTAAGATCGCGGGTAGAAATTGGATGAGGGCGGCGCAAGATCGATCGTCGTGGAGAACTTTGGGGGAGGCCTTTGTCCAGCAGTGGACGTCTATCGGCTGATATGATGATGATGCCTATCCCACAGTGGGAGTCGTGTAAAGATCATTTTACCAACCTTAAGATCCTTACGGTACCGAGTCTTTATATTTTAATACTGGTGACGGATCTAGTAAAATTTCTGGCAAATAACGAAACGGAGACTGCTAGAAATACACGGCTTGCCACAAGGACTAAAAACCTCAACCTTCCTTTCTGTCCTAGACTTAAGTTAGCAGAATACTGTGCAGACTTCCAAGCTGTAAAAGTTTTTAACAAGCTGCCAACAGATCTCAAATGTGTTTCTAGTCCTGATATATTTAAAAATAAAATTAGACATTTTCTTTTGCAAAACTGCTTTTATAGTATAGAAGAATTCTTTCATCGTGTCGTGACATAAATTGATAATAATTTAATGTATAGTGTTTATAAAATAAAATGTAGTTAGCATTATTTAAGCACATCGTTTTTATTTAAATAAGATATGATAAAAATATATTGTCAAAACTGGGAATAGTTAACATGTTAAAACTATAATAATTTAAGTGTAATATGTATCTTAGCTAGTAAGTTTTTCAAACACAATGTATATTGTTACTGAATAAATTGAATTGAATTGAATTGATGATGATAAGAAAATAAGATATGGCAGTCCGGAATGACAAGCGAGACATTGGTAAACTCTAAGATGACTAAATTAAGCAATTAATAAAAACGTACCTATAAAATCACTGATGAACGTAGATCTTGTTCATAATTTCGGGTCTTATTTTTGACCATAGATGATTTGACTATAGTTGGGTCAGTTTTAGGGCCTTGTCACACTGACACAGTCGCAACTGGTGTACAGAAAACACGCTCGCAATTCGCACGGGTGATAAAGCCTTTACGGTGCTGATTTCTGATACTTAGGTACTTCTATACCTAAATTATTTAGTCAAATGCAAGTCAGACTTGAGCACAGACGGCTCCGTATATTATTTTTCATTTTGTATTTCTACTTGTTAGCACCACTCGGAGCCGTGAAAAGACTTGTAAGTCAATGCAATCAAAAGATACGAGCGTTTCTACAGGGTGGAACATTTGTAAAGACTGACTGACAGGATATTGTCATCTGAGTGATCTACAATCGACCTAAAATTGTAAAGCTGGATTTAAAAGTAAAAGTCATCAAAATAATAGTTATTTGTTATACAAGGGGGGAAAGTTGTATTTTACCCGCGAGTGTTTATTTGAAACACGAGCTAGCGAAAGGATCCTATGATTGACCACGAGCGAAGCGAGTGGTTCAAAATAGAATCCTGAGCGTAGCGAGTGTTTCTATACACGAGACGTAAAATAACTTTTCGACCGTGTATAACACAAAACTTTTCACCTCACTACAGCGAGGAAAAAAGAATAAGGGTTTGTACTATATCTTTGAAAAATATCTACAATAATCAACCAATTTGACATTTATTAAAACTAAGGTTTAATAAGCTTTCATGTAGGTATTTTAAACGGGATTTTTCAGAAAATAAGCTCATGTCAAATTTTACTTTAGCTGCGTTGAAACGTCAAAACTCTTTCTCCACATGTGGATAAAAAGCGATTTTCTCAATAGATATCAAACAAACAAACTGGGCTTTCCGAGCTAGTGAGGTGAAAAATATTTTAATATCAGTGACAACCCTACTAATTCAAAGGTTTTTTTTAATTTACATTTAAAATTGACACCTGTCTTTAACTTAAAAATGTTCAAAAGATGCTACGGTTGATATGTGCAGATTTTTACACTAATTTTTAACAAACTGTACCTATCTCAAAAACGGATAGAAATATTTTCATAGTTCATCGGTGGAAAATGAAGTTACTCAGTCTGAACAATTTCTTGTTTGCTTAAAAGTCCTTCGATCTGTTCCACCCTGTATACTGCATTTTGCTCACACCGGCAAGGGAATCAAGACCTGTTGGCCTAGCATCATGTTTGGCAAGAAGCAAACATGTAGCAATATTAAATGAAAACGTTTGGAAACCGTAAATTTGTAATAACATTACAATATTTTGATGAATGGGGACAACACTTGTCCAACGACAAAGTTAAGTTTGTCCCTCAATCCAGTCATTTCGTTAGAGCAATAATATGCAGTGCTTTCATAGTTAGTACGGAACCTTTGGTGCGCGAGTGCGACTCGCACTTGGCCGGTTTAAAATATGAAAAAATATGTTTAACTTAAAACCACAACATAATGCTTTTGGGTCCTGAGCTAAAATTTCCTGCGTTACAGGACCCAGTAGGGTATCAAGGAAAGTTAGAATTTAATGCGAGTTAAAACTTAACGACTATCCGTAGAAGTGACAGAAAGTAAAACTAAATTAATATGCAGTGCTTTCATAATTAGTACGGAACCCACGGTGCGCGGGTCTGACTCGCACTTGGCCGGTTTTAATTTACTTTTCATGGCATATTGAGCTTCTTGTATGCTTTTAAATAAATATAAATAAATAAATATAAATATCGGACAACCTCACACAAATCGATCTAGTCCCAAATTAAGCTCAAGAAGGCTTGTGTTATGGGTACTAGACGACGATATACGTACTTATATAGATAAATATATACTTAAATGCATAGAACAACCATGACCCAAGCACAAATATTCGAGTTCATCACACAAATATTTGCCCCGGCCGGGATTCGAACCCGGGACCGCCGGCTCAGTAGGCAGGTGTCTACAAACCGAGCCAAACGCGTCGTCAAAAATTCATCTTGTGTGTTTTTCGTCGGTGTTACCTCGTCTGGTAAGACTTGTGCACATTGGCCGCGGCCACCATAAGACAGTTGACCACCATGTCTACGGGCACGATGTCCGCCGTCACTGCGCCGTCGCACTGCAGTGTGCGCAGGATTCCTGTCACTGGAAACAGGAGTAACTATTAATAGCGACAGAAGGTCTGGAAGATATCGGTCTTTAGCGATATAAGACCGGTCGTGTAGACCACAGATATAATATTAAAATTTTGTCGTATTTATTTGTGTTCAATACAATACAATTACCTACTCTTTATTGCACACCTCAGAAAACATACAGGAGAAATACAACGCAAGAAATTGCAATTAGAGGTAAACGAGAGGCGGTCTTATCGCTTAATACAACCTTAGAGCTTTGGGTAATGGAGAACTTGAAAATTCTGTTGTGCAATAAAGTATTATTGTATTGCATTCTATGGTAGGGCTAGGTGCATATAGATGCGAAGAGAGGAGAGCAACGTAACCAGATAAGCGTTTTAAGCATGAATGTGGACAGATATAGAAGAAAAGGAGGACCTAAGAAAAGATGGATGGATTGTGTGAAAGACGATATGAATAAAAAACAGGTAAACGACGAGATGACAAGTGATATGGAAGAATGGAGGAAGAAAACATGCTGCGCCAACCCCAAATAAATGGGTGCAAATGAAAATAGTGAATAAAACCCAACACTGTGGTGAAATGGAAAACGGGGTATATTTCTTATTTTCTATGTTATTTAAAAATTTATTTGGTTGGAAACAATTATTCTGCCTACATTAAGTGAATGCAATATAGGATTATTTAATAAAACATTTTAATATTTTATTTTTAAAGCTACAAAATAATCTGTTACTTTTTTTTAGGAATTAGGGGGGTCACTGCCGACGAAAAACATCATTCTGTTTGTAAATTTACATATATTCCCTATTCTTAACCCCAGCGCGGTCAATTATTTACCTATTTATTTATTTAAACTTTATTGCACAAAACGAAAAGTGTACAAATGGCGGACTTGATGCTATAAGGCATTCCCTACCAGTCAACCATTGGGCTAAACAGAAACATTTTATGGTGCAGGGCCTGTCAACTAAAATATTAAAATATCACAACGGAAACACATTTTTTCAGGAATGAGCAAAAGAAAGTTGTCACAAACCTGTGCCAATGGCAACTCCGGTGGGCCCGTACATGTTGTCCAGCCAACAGACGATGGGTTCTTTGGCCGTCGAAGTTACTGTAAGAAAAACAAATTAGGTATAATCATTACATTCTTCTTACGTCATGGATGCAGAGCTATTTTCTTGAAATGTTTGAATTTAAAAAACGGGAACCAACATGATTTGTGAGACCACGAAATGATAATAATCTTCTACAATAACGCTCGACGTGTTTCGAGTCGGTGCGCGATTCATCTTCATGAGCTCTGATCGGACGCCGGCTATTCGCAAACTGAATCCCACGCTCCGACTATAAAAGCGTGAGTCCGTTTCATGTATTTTAATATAGGTACCTGAGGGTCTTAGGAGTTTCCTATGTAAAATAGACAAAGTTATTTAAGCCTTATTATTTTGACGACGGGTTTGGCTCGGTTTGTAGACACCTGCCTACTGAGCCGGCGGTCCCGGGTTCGAATCCCGGCCAGGGCAAATATTTGTGTGATGAACTCGAATATTTGTGCTTGGGTCATGGTTGTTCTATGTATTTAAGTATATATTTATCAATATAAGTACGTATATCGTCGTCTAGTACCCATAACACAAGCCTTCCTGAGCTTAATTTGAGACTGGATCGATTTGTATGAGGTTGTCCGATTTTTTTATTATTTTTTTAAGCCTGACCACTAACGCACCCCACATTACTCGCGAAGTTGACCGAAGTTGGGCGAGGAGAAGTTGGCCGAAGTGGTTGGCTTCGGCAGCGAAGTGTCCACTCTATCATTGGCCAAAAATTGGGCGAATGACGCATGAATGGTTTTCGGCATTTTGTTTGGACGGAGTTGGCCTCACCAAGCCAATAAGTACTTCATAATGGAAATAAATAAGTATTTCTAATCCGAGTTTATGAACTGACCTATAGCGGGCCTGAAGATGCCGACCGGCATGTTCCCCGCATGCGTTCGTAACTCCTTCTCTGCTAGTGCTTTGGTGAATGTGTAGGTGTTGGGCCAGGAGCCGAGGATGCTGAAACAAGATGGATAAAACATAACTTAGGATTACTAGTGGTGAAAACTCGAGGGTGCAGTTTTTAGTCCGAACTGCATTTCCTTAAAGTCGTAAAGCCCTATGTTCAAACCAGAAGTTTATATAGGACGAGTACACTAGAAATATCAGTAAAGGCAAGTTTATTATACTTTGTTCCTATCTGTTCTCTTTTTTTTTTGCGAGAAATCTAAACTAAATAACTGTATATAAACTATATTAGCTTCTTAGCTAATAGGAGAAAACAGAATTAACTAGTTAAAGTTTATGCTTGCTAAAGAGGAATAAATTATGTCTTTCATCTCTTTCCAACAACCAAGTAAATCGCGAAGAGTATTGTGGAGAGATAAACAATACGAGTAAGTTTACAAGCAAATATTAATTCTTCAACGTCGGTTCGCTATAGCAAAGCAATCGTATGAATAGATACTTACGTGGGCAACATTTGGTTGATCTGTTCGTCTGTCAGCTTGTCTATCGCCATCTCCAGTTGGTCGCAACTCGCGCCGCACGGGTAGAACCTCTCGCCCACCTCCTGGAGGTGGGAGTTGGAGTACGCCGTTGATACGTGCATAAATACCTGAAAATAAAAATAATCCACAGCAATTAACAACACACAAAGCCTTTGACAAACCATCGATTGCGAAGATCTAAAGTGAGAACGTTATGTATTGTTTTATTAACCCCCAATAAAAAAGAGGGGTTTATAAGTTTAACATGTGTATCTGTGTCTGTCTATGACATCGTAGCTCATAAACGGATGGTCTTGTCTGTCGAGATGGTTCTTAGCTATGTTTGATGAAAATAACCGCAGCCGTTTCCAAAATGTTCAGCTTGGATTGAAACAAGTGACAGGATCTTAGGCAATATTGAAGCTAAGAATTTGTAAATTGGTGGTTATGCTCAGTGCCACTCATTAAATTAGGGTTCTCATGATAACCAACTATTGAGGTGCAACCTCTTTGCATTTCGATACTATGACCAGCGTTCTGTTTTAGATCTACTCACGCTCAAATCCTTCATATCCCTTGCGAGCCGGAGCAGGTGTAACGGGGCACGAACATTCGTGGCGAGCGCCGCTCGGAGGTGCTCGTCGAACTTTACCGTCGCCGCCGAGTGAAACACCACGTTCACCTGGAACACGCAATGTTTGCCTGTTAATAATTAAATTGGTTTGGTACACAAAGTGAAACGTTTAGAAATGTGATCGAGCGAGATGGAAGCCCACGAACCGGGTGAAAACGGAAGATCTACCAGCTTTATTCTGGAGTAGTTAAATAGGGTGCTCTATTGCAATAAAATAGAGAATCTGGTGGAAATAACAATCTACGGACGCAACACAACAATGCTGTTCTGCAAATCAGCGTCTAAGCAAGTTGGCATAAAAAAGTAGTCACCGCAAACACGGCGAATAGAAATGTTAAGTAGGTACCATACCATATCTGTCAAACATTTGTCTACTGTTCAAATAAAAATCTTCAAATACTTCGGGCATGTTACACAATACCAAAACTCCATGCTCGTCATCCAAAGATGAGTGGAAAGCGCGTACATACGCGTTGGAAAGATCTGATAAAAGCCACATAAACCACCATAGTCCAATGTTCCCGTAACGCTGAAGACCATAGCAAGTGGAGGCTTATTGCGAGAGCTGCAGTATCAACAATAGATACGCCTTCATACGAACACGACCACTCTGTCAAGAATGACTGACGAGGATCTGTCAATCGTTAGGCGGCAAACAGTGTTCCTACATCATCATCAACCTACTTGCCTACACGTTCCAGGTCCCACATATCGCTATATAGATAGTACGAATCTGCCTAGGTTTTAGGCAGATTCGTACTATCTATAGACTATTAGACGTATGTCTGGCAGAATAGAAAAGATAGGCAGCGACCAATCGTCTCCGAGGCGTGCCGAGGCCAAGAGTATCTCTGAGCTTAGGAACTTAGTCCATTAATTTTTGTATTCCTTTTTAGTCGTACACCCTTGTCAGAGTGGTCTTAGTTATGGATTATCCTCTTCCACATTAATGACGACTTCTGCAGTATTCCATTTCTCTGTTAGTTGCACTCCGTGCACACTCCGTTAGGAAACATTTCGCCGTGGACTTTATAAGATCCGTCCAGCTCGTAGGAGGAGAATCTCCCACTCACCCCTGCATTGCTAATCGCTCGATCGCTGCATCGACTTTTCCTTGCGGATTCCAAACATTTTCAGGAAATAAAGATGTATTACCTTTTCTGTAAGTATTTGTCTATCGCTGAGAGACAGACCGAGGCCCGCGGCCTCGCAGTCTCCCGGGATGACCACCACCTTATGTCGGAACTTTGGTACGGCCTCTTTCAGTCGATCAAATACCTGGAAATAAAGGAGAATTATATTGACAAAAACTTACTAAGAGGCCTTATTCCCTTTAAAAATGACGTATTTCATGTTATGACAAATATATTGATAATTTTAACCAACTTTTAAAGTGATTTTATTTCCTGAGTTCTAGAAAGTAAACATAGCTATTTCATGCTTTTTCTGCGTGAGTTTGAATGATTCAAACTGAAGGTTTGAAATACATTCCAATAAATCGAAATAGCCCTATTCTAAGTAGTAACATTGATAATATGTTACGAAACATGTTTGATCATAGAGAAAAACGTCTAAAACAAGGAGCGTTTTTGAACGAATAAGGAGCCCTTAGTATTAAGTATTACGTCACACCATATTTCTAAATGTTTATAGATATCTTCATGTTAATTTTGCATGCCATAATATGATGGTTTTTTATCACGCGATAAATAAGTGACAAGCAACCGTCACGTTCTGACATAGTGCGAGTGTGAGTGACAGATGTTTTGTCACTTATTTATCACGTGATAAACGCAACCATCATAGGTCTTAAAATGTCGTACCTTACTTAGGCCACTCGGCAAGCCTCGTGACCTAAACGCGATACTCGACTTTAAGAACCTTAATTTTGCAACGATTGCATAAAATAATATTAGCGGTCACCTACAGTGGGTAAATTAATTCCACACGAGTGTCACGAACGAAAATATTGTTAAGCATGTGTTATATCCATTGTACGTGCTTTGAATTATTTAAAAATAGGCATTTTGAGTATTTAAATGTATGTAAACTTTATTAAACTTAATGCTTAATCGAAACAGCTACGCTTTCTGAATTATTTATTGATTACATGATTAGGTTTTACCCGGCCAAGTGACATTCGAATTCGCGCATCAATCAAGTTGGCAAAAGATGGCGTTAGTGAATGAATGAATAGGGGAGATAGGGGAGCATTGGGCAGTCGGGAGGTTCGGGCACCACCTTGTAAGTCGGGTCGTATGGAAGCTACTTAATGTTGTATACTGTGGTAGTTTAGCTTACTAACTGGCAACACCGCTCAGGCTAATGTTACCTGCTATTTTGATTAGTTGTCGGTGTCACATGCCGTCGACCGTTTCGTGCGTGCGAAAGTGAATATTTTGATGTAATTTCGAAGGAAATAACAACGTGTACTGTGTAAAGTCGTAAGTTTCTGTATTGTCATCTAGTTATGTATTTACAAAAGCGAATACGTATAAATTACGGTAAAACATTAGGCTACAAAAAACTTATTTGAATTTATTTGTGAAATGAGGGGGTGGGGAGCATTGAGCACTAATTCTAAAGGGAGGTTTGGGCATGCCCAATGCTCCCGCCACTATTGTTTGTTTCGGCAATCGGTGTAAAAAGTAGGTTCTGTTACGAGAAAATTATTTCAACGCGTTTAAATTGCGTGTAAATATTGAATTTGAATACTAAATACCTTTGATGTGTCACTACTATTTGTGTTACTTATTATTATTTTTTCTAAAAATGCTGTTTGAATTTAAAAAGAAAAATAAGCGACGCGAAGTCCCTAAAGAGAGAAAAGAGTGCCATAGAAGAAATTAAAACCGGCCAAGAGTATGTCGAGCCACGCTCAGGGTAGGGTTCCGTAGGGCACAATATCGCGTATTATATCTTAAAACTGCGGTTTTCGGTCCAATAACTCAAAAACGGCTCCATCGATTTTATCCAATATAGTTTTCATTGAAAGTACTTATAAGGCCTAATCTTCATGAATTTTTCCATAATTTTTGCCCGCGGTTGAAAAGTTAGAGGCGGGGGACGCTATTTTTTGGATTTCCGGAGCGATTTTTATAAAAAAATAATGTTTGGAGACCCCGTATTATTTTTAAAAGACCTATTCAACGACACTCCACACACTAGTACTGGAATGAAACGTAGCTAAGCCGCGGACGGACAGACAGACATTGCGAAACTATAAGGTTTCCTAGTTGACTACGGAACCCTAAAAAGTGAGCAAAAATTGAATCGCCTGCAAATCTTAGATAAAATTTATTACTTACTGAAGTAAGAATACTGACTATTGAGTACTATATCTTTATTTTTATTTTTTTGAGTATTTATAGTTTAAAACAGTTGATCGTTTGTTGATTTTATTGAAAGTTTTTATGATTATATTATTTAATATTCAAGTAATTTACCATTAAGAGGCATTTAATACAGTGCCCAAACCTCCCATTGAGGTGCCCAAACCACCCGACCATAGGGAGGTTTGGGCACTTTTGACAGTGTTCAGAAAATCTCTTGCAATTTGGAGACCGATTATTATTATATAAGTGTTCTTCGTAATAATTGAAGCCAAATATATGTGCTACTAATATAAGGAGTAAAAAGTTGATTTTGTAAAAAAAATGCATTTTTATTAAGACTTAAGTAAAAAAGTGCCCAATGCTCCCCTACCTCCCCTACCTATCATAATCCCGAATTTTTGTTTCCCCGCTGTAACGTTTCGCCAAATATTCATTTGCCCGAAAGTTATTTATTCTAAAACTATTATCACTTCAAAATAATTATAAAATAAACCTAACCTAACCTAATGGGTTCTATAAAACGATGTTTATAAAATCCTGAAAATATTATGGGTTTCAGGAAAAATAGCTTTCGGGCAAATGAAAATTCGGCGAAACGATACAGCGGGGAAACAATGTTTCGAAGTTGCGATAGGTTACCTGAATGAATGAATTAAATTTTATTCGGACATAATACAATCTAAGCATATTTTGTCTTCATTTTATTTATTCAAAAGGGACTAAACTAATCTTTATTTCAGACGTCTTACATCCACAAAGTGTTAATTTAGTGCTATACATACATATCGTCGGGGATAGTGCAATACCGCGTAAGTAACAAGTGTAGATACGAATCAATATTCAAACAAATGCTAAGCATTTTATTGAAATGAGAACTTTATCGACGGCTGTTATTTACGCGGTTTTGCACTATCCCCGACGATATGTGCATGTGCAAATATGCCAGCATATTTGTATGGTCACCACGTCTCATTAAGACATACGTGGGTCATGTATGAAATGTATTGCGACAAGAAGCATTGAGTAGCAATGTATTGAAGCAATATGGTTGACGTCGCAGTTGCCGCAGTGGTAGTGTTGCTGCCTACTGAGCCGGCGGTCCTGGGTTCGAATCCCGGCAAGGGTAAATATTTGTGTGATGAACTTGAATATTTGTGCCTGGGTCATGGATGTTATTTCTATTTAAGTATAAAGAGACCATTGGGGACTAAAGAGCTGGCAGCTTCCTCGCACAGTTCAGCGAGGAAATGCTGCCCGCATTTTCGGTACCATACCAAAGGGGAGCAATTTTTTGAATTTTATTTACTTAGTTTATTTTAATTTTATCTTTTTTGTATATAGTAGTAACTGTAGTAAGTAATGTTTAAGTTTTTCATTTACTGTCACTTTGTTTTTCCTATTTTGTTGTGTTGAAATAAATATCATTTAGTATATTTAAGTATGTATTTATCTATATAATATAAGTATGTTAATCGTCGTCTAGTGTCCATAACACACGCCTACTACACCTTACCTACTGTGAAACTATATCAATTTGTGTGAGGTTATTCGATATTTATTTATTTAAGTAGGTACCCAGTCACAACTTATTTTGTTTACGCATACGTATCTCCACAATTTCCTGACATATTTACCATCACTTGTGCAGCAGAAATGGCATGACCGTGTCAAAGAAAACACTCTTATGTCAACCCGGCCAAGGGTATGTTTGTCGAATTGACGTAATAGTGTTTTAGTACTCAGTGCAGTAAATAAACAGTTCAATGCCAATATTCAATATGGATGCAGTGAATTATAATACATATATTTTCATGGTAATCATAACTAGAATTAATCCGCGACCTCGCCCGTGTAACCATTTTTAACCCCCGAAAAAAGAGGGTATACTTACATTACTGCAGACGCATGATCGTCATTCATTACAGTGATCAATCCAAATGATAGGGAGAAAATAAAAACTACTTATATTAAAGATGGGGAAATCTGTTCTTAAGAATCATGGCGTTGATTTTAGATTTAATTAAAACTGCATTATTATTGGTTTATTGATTTATTTAAAAATATATATATTTAATTCTTTTGCATAATTTTATGCATAACAAGGTCAAAATCGCTGTAAAGAATGACACAATACTTCATGCGCAAACTTACATAAATTTTAGCCAGGTTTCTATTCCCGGTTATGTATGAGATTTATAAAAAAAATACAGTCACAACGGTAACTGTAAAGTCATCATCAATCATTAGGGAGATTAGAAGGGGATCATCACTACAGTACCTACTGCTACTTTTTAACCGATTTAAAAAAAAGGAGGAGGAGGCACCGACTTCAAAAGGTGATTCAAATATAATCTGTACATGAACGGGTTATTTTTGGCATTGCAGTTTTTTTTGACGTCGGTTCG
Source organism: Apotomis turbidana (assembly GCA_905147355.2). NCBI lineage: Eukaryota > Metazoa > Arthropoda > Insecta > Lepidoptera > Tortricidae > Apotomis > Apotomis turbidana. The sequence goes on from LR990307.1 coordinate 8,938,780, forward strand.
TTTTGTGTTATTTTTCTTTTAATTTCTACTCTTTTATGTCGTACTGACAACAATAACGGAAAGCGAACAAAATATCACATCAAAAATTTTCGGTTTCGGCCGCGAATTAGAACCAAAACTGAACCTTCGGTTTCGGTTTTTGAAGGTTATCTGAGATCACGATTCACGACTACTTAACCAAACCACCATAGCAAACCACGAGATACCTAATAGGGCAAGGTGATGCTTATTGCATTTTTTCGTACGAAATAGATTAAAGATGTCGTAGAGATAATGCCATTGTTCGCCGGTAATACCTATTCTTTCTTTTTAACCCCCAACTTTTCTGAGGACTTAAATTAATTATTTTTATTTTGTTGCATGTTGTGACGCCTAGAAACCATGTACATCTCTAAGAAAATTAAATTAAATTACTATATTGTAGCATCAGCTGTCACTTTGGCGCCTTGAAACATTATACAATTAGGGTGGATCAAAATATTTTTTTTTGGAATTAAATATTCTAATAGTAATTAAAACTTGCTCTAGTGGATTACGATTAAGATTTAGTTCTACACGATAGCAATCGGAGTAGGTTTTTTGCCTCCGCAAGGTCGTTGAAGTTTCCTAAAAACCCATACTAGACCCAAATTTTTCAAACTCTAATCGCATTTATAATTATATATATATATGACGTTTACTATAGTTATTCTCATTAAATACATAGTTATTCATTTAAAGGAAGGCCTGATTCTTTCAAAGTTAACCTCAAGAAAAATCATGCCAAAATTAGGCAAAATAGTAATATGAATGGGTTTTATAATAATAGTTTCTGAATAACCCTTATTGTTAATTTAATGAATTTATATCCTCTTCATAATGTTTTTTTATCTTGTGATCATTAAGGCTAATAATTCCTTCTCAGTGTTTTTTTGAAAATTGGACCAATTTCCACATTTTTTAAATTCTTTACAGCGATGCGGAGGCAAAAAACGTTATTTTAAAAATATAAAAAAAATAATCTAGCATCTTTATGCTACAACTTTTAAGAACTATTAGAAGTTAAATATGTAAGGTTTTTTTTCTCATACAAGTGCGATCCAATAATCCATTTTTATACATATCAACGGAATCAAATTATTTAATAAGCTATTTGATGGCAGCTCAAATCAGCTACTCTTTATGAAACATCAAAATTGGTCAAGTGCGAGTCGGACTCACGCACCGAGGGTTCCGTACAAACACGTTCCATCCTTAAGTGGTTAAGTTAAGTTTGCACCTGGTATGTATAGCGCTCCATACAAATGAGGTGCAAAGTTAACGCAACCAATCCCTTTGTTGTATGGGAGCCCCCCTTAAATATTTATTTTATTTTATTTTTAGTATTTGTTGTTACAGCGGCAATAGAAATACATCATCTGTGAAAATTTCAACTGTCTAGCTATCACCGTTCTTGAGATACAGCCTGGTGACAGACGGACGGACGGACGGACGGACAGCGAAGTCTCAGTAATAGGGTCCCGTTTTTAACCTTTGGGTACGGAACCCTAAAAACGATCTGTCAGTATGAAGTTTCTATAATAATAATAATAATAATAAATGTTTATTTCAGGCAAGTCAGTACACCCATATACAAATTAAAAATTAAAAGCAAAAGCAAATGTAAATGTAAAAAGTAGAATAAAAATAAAATATAAACATAATGCGAGTAATACAATTATTACTTCTTGTTTCTTCGTGTCTTCTTCGTGTTCTATGAAGATACTGGCTTGTGACGTCATAAAAAACAGTACTCAAAACACGTCTTCTTTTTAGTCTTTCTCCAATTAAAAATACCATTAATGACCAAAAGTTAGTACTAGTTTATTCGGCCCCGTGTATTTTTTTTTTTTTGTAGTTTTAATAACACATTTTATTTTCACTATTGTCAAATACCGTTTTTTAGGGTTCCGTACCCAAAGGGTAAAAACGGGATCCTATTACTGAGACTTCGCTGTCCGTCCGTCCGTCCGTCCGTCCGTCTGTCTCCAGGCTGTATCTCAAGAACGGTGATAGCTAGACAGTTGAAATTTTCACAGATGATGTATTTCAAATTTACAAATACTAAAAATCAAATATAATAAATATTTAAGGGGGGCTCCCATACAACAAACTTGTTATAGATTATGGTACGGAACCCTTCATATACGCGAGTCGGACTCGCACTTGCCATTTTTTTTTTATATAGTTCATGTCGTGACGCCTATAGACCTAACATACCTTATACGAAATAAAATTACTTGTTGTTGAATTTCTTTCGGCTTTCCTCTCCACAGCAGTCTCCTCTTGAAATGCCGATAGATTCAGACTTAGGCATGTATATTTCAATTTCGATTTCGATGTTGATTACTCACCGGATCGTCGAAAATCTCCTCTATCCTTGTGTAGATGTCCTTCCCTCGCTTCTGCCGCACCAGGAGGTAGATGTTCTCCACGCCAGGACATGAGCGCAGCAGCTTCTCAACCAGCACCTTGCCGAGGAAGCCTGGAGAAGAATGGAGAATTTAAGGGCTATTACGTACACACGCGCTTATTGTGAAGGCAGAAATCGACTTTTGCAAATATATATTTTTAAAAAGAAATCTTCATAATAGCCAGCCCTGGATCTAGACCATTTTTAGGGTTCCGTGCGTTAATAGGAATAAACTGATTTTTTCACAGCTTCAAGGGACTGCAGACCCGAGTATATGGTTTTAATTTCAACTCGATCCCCTACACCTTCCCGAGATAAAGGAACTTGACAGACAGACGGTCGGACAGACAACAAAGTGATCCTACAATGGTTCCGTTTATTCCTTTTGACCTACGGATGGCACCCTTAGAGAATCACTTTGTTGTTCATCCGTTCATCTGTCTATCAAGGACGGCACTACCTCTGGAAATTTGATTGCTTAGTAACGCACCACATAAACTAAGCATAATGCTACAATTTGCTATACTATAATCGGTATACAATTACGTAACAATTATGATATCTCCCCGTCATATCCTGATTTCATCACCGATTATACAAGATTCATGAAATTGGGTCTAGGATGGTGAAGATTTTTGTGAAGGTCGATTTCGAGTTATCTCAAATCATGGGTCTTCTATATTGTGATGATATAAGTAAACTTAAGAGGCCTTATTTTCCTTTTAAAATTTATTTTTTTCATATTATGACAAATATATGGACTATTTCAACCAACTTTTTGAAGTGAATAATACTTTTCCCCGAGTTTTAGGTAGTAACATAGCTATTACATGCTTTTATTGCGTGCAGTCGAAAATAAGTTGTAAAAACTAATTTTCCTCGTGAAAATTATCAATTTCGAGTAGTTTTTGATACAAAAATTATCAATGAAAAATTCAAACTGTAGGTTTCAAATATATACCTACCAATACATCCCACCCAATAGCCCTGTTCTAGGTAGTAACAGCAATAATATGTTAAGAAACATGTTTGATCATAGAGAAATATCTAAAACAATCAGCATTTATGAACGGATAAGGAGCCTTAAGAGGCCTTATTCCTTTTAAAATGCTGATTGTTTAGACATTTTTATCTAGGTTTATATTTGAAACCTACAGTTTGAATTTTTATTGATAATTATTGTTTCTAAAACTACTCGAAATTGACAACATTCACGCGGAAAATTCGCTTTTTCAACCTATTTTCGACTGCAAGCAATGAAAGCATGAAATAGTTATGTTAGTACCTAGAACTCGGGAAAAGGTATTATTTACTTAAAAAAGTTGGATGAAATTATCAATATATTTGTCATAATATGAAAAAAACTATTTTTTAAAGGAACAAGGCCTCTTAATTAACTATTTTATATATGAAACGAACAGACCATAATTTTTAAACCAAGAAATGAAATTAAATGAAGTGAAATGAAATAAAATAAGATGTAGGGTTAGTAAAGCCAGGGCTTAAAAGCTTGGCTTTTCCTGGGATCTGATAACTTTTTTACAGCAAAAGCGTTATGAGCATTTGGTGGCATATTTATATCTACGTCCTTTTATTTAGTCAATTCTATTGCAAATGATTAAATTAAAGCGAAAAAATTAAATCAGGTGGAAACGCGGGCTCGACCCCCGTCGGAAACATTAAATAATTTAAATTTTTCGTGTTCACTTTGGTTTACGCTAGCATAGTTAAGTAGTTACTTTAATAAACATTTTTTTTTGCATACCTACCTGTCAACTGTTTAATTTCCCAACTTTCTGGCAGATTTTTAGGGTTCCGTACCTCAATCGGAAATAACGGAATCCTTATAAGGATCTCTTTGTCGTCCGTCTGTCTGTATGCCCGCTCGGATTTATTAAGGTGCTATCTCACTAAATTATAAAGGCGAAAGTTTGTGACTGTGTTAGTATGTTTGTAACTACTTCACGCTTAAACGGCTGTACCAATTTTGATAAAAATTGGCATGGAGGTAGCTGACACCCTGGATTAATACATAGGTTACTTTTTATCCCGAAAAAAAAATATTGTTCCCGTGGGATGAGCTGGTACACCGCGTGAAGCAGCTAGTTTGTTTTACAATAGTTGTGAAAAGAAAAGCTGAACGATTTTAAACAAAAAAATAAGTTTAAAAGTGATTATTTTGGGAAAATAATCGCTTTGAGAAAAGTACTTTATAAACCAAATCAATGAACTGATGTAATAGATAGATAGATAGATAGATAAAAACTTTATTTCATCACCAACACCAACAGTAACATTAAAAGGAGACCTATAAGCTAAACATTTTTATAATTAGCAAAGAGAAAACAAACATTAAAGAAAATAGCACTTAAAACTAAGTACATAGGTACATTTATTTTGTAACAACTAAAATCGAGAATGTGTGTGGTATGAAATAGGCGCTGACTCAGCATAATACTGCGAAGGACGCAGCGCTGATCTTCCGTCAGTAACCTTTCTTAAAAAAAAACGAATGCCGGAACCGGACAAACAGTGCAGCACTGTCACAGTCTTAATCTTAATAAATGAAAAAATAAAAATTAATTTATATTTATATTATATACAGTGTGTAGCGTGTTAAAGTGTGTACCCATCATTCATGCTGAAGGTTTAAAACGTATACGACGTAAAAAACGATAATTTGTAATAAACTATGTGCTATGTAAGTACAGGTTGTGTGCGTGTTTGGGTGTATATCTGTATATGTATGGTAATGGTTAAACTTGGATTATTTTTTATTATTAGGTAGATAAGTATAAGCATATGAAATTGCATAGAATAAAGAGAAATAGGAGTTTAGGTATTTTCTAGTTGAATTTTAAGAAGATGTGACCGGAATTTTGATTTAAAACTAGCTTTCGATTTCAGACCCCGAATCGGTGGCGGTATATTATTCCAACACTTAGTAGCACAATACCTAAAACTCCCTCTGAAAGCGGCCGTGCGGTGTTTTGGAGCTTGCAGTACCAGAGTACGCGGTACTCTGACCGAATGACAATTTCTGTTACTAGCAAAAACCAGTTTTTTATATAGGTAGCTAGGAGATTGTGTTTTTATGATGTCAAAAAGAAGGCACGCCAACATAAGTTGTTGGCGATGTAACATTTTAAGACAATTGGCATTATTTAGAAAGGGAGTGATATGAGTACGCGGAGGAATTTTATAACAAAATCTGGCACAAGCGTTCTGAACCCTTTGTATCTGGCGCTGAGATCGAGCCAACAAACAAGGGCCATAAGCAGTAATGCAATAGTTTAACTTTGACAAAATAAGAGCTTCGCAAAGTCTCATAATATTTATATAATTAAGAAAATATTGATGTTTTCGTTTTGGTAACTATCATCAAACGGTGACCTTGAATGCATCAGGTCAAGGTCACCTTATAAATCTAAGCTAAACTGAAATTCTATTTGGTATCAAATATGTAATATTTGAAGCACATTAAAGTTCAGGCCATTTTTAAAGCTTATAATACTGTAATGTCAGACTGATTTTTGTAAAAAAATGTGACTGTTGAGGTTCTTTCGCCGTTTCTTTTCAACAGTCTCTCTTGTGAAATCTGAGTCTACCGGTTCAGAGGAACATTAATTTGCTTTGGGATAAAAAGTAGCCTCTAGGTTCATCTAGGGTGTCAGCTATTCTGGAGTAAGCCTAAAAATAATTTTCTGGAAGAATTTCATGTATATTTTTTTAGAAAAACGCCTGGCTGCTGCGTGCACTAGTGAATACACAACCTTATTAATCTTATGAACGAAGTAGCAAAGTCAAAGGAATAACAAGCTTTTTTAAGACACTATTGCCGACTGTACCTTGGAAACTACTGGTTCAATTTCCACCAAACATAGCCAAGAACCATCTCGACGGTATAAAGGTAGCTGACACCGTGGATTAAGAGGCCTTATTCCTTTTAAAATGCTGATTGTTTTAGACATTTTTCTCTATGAGCAAACATGTTTCTTAACATATTATTGATGTTACTACCCACAACAGGGCTTTTGGGATTTATTGGTTTATATTTGAAACCTACAGTTTGTTTTTTTATTGATAATTATTGTTTCTAAAACTACTCGAAATTTACAAAATTCACGCGGAAAATTAGTTTTTTCTGCTTATTTTCACTTTTTTATTTGCACGAAATGAAAGCATGAAATAGCTATGTTACTACCTAGAACTCGGGAAAAAGTATTATTTACTTCAAAAAGTTGGTTAAAATTATCAATATTATTTGTCATTATATGAAAAAAAATTTTTTTTGAAAGGAATAAGGCCTCTTAATACAAAACGCTGCTTTTTAGCCCGAAAAAAAAAGAATGTTCCTTGGAATCATCTCTGATGAATATGACGTGGTGAAACGTGTACATATATTTTTGATTGATAAATCTGTTCAGATGTATATATATGTACCTTTCTATGTACATGACATTTGTTTTTGACGCCTTGGGAATCATATATTTATGAACTCGACTGTACAACCTGTATGGAAGAGCACGCAATAATAAACGGAATGTAATATATTTAGATTAAACTGGTTTATGAATAACAAGACACGTTAGGATAAGTAATGGTCGTAACATATCCCACAATTAAAATTACTTCTCAAGCATGTAATGTGCAGTACTGGTTTGAACAAGTTGCTATGCAAATATAAAATAGCGATAGTATGAAGATTAATTATTCTGTTGTTGTTTATATTTACAAATATATAATAATAGTACATTACTGCAGGGGCCGCGAAGTAGGGGATTGTAGGCCGAGTAGTAATAGATGGCCGAGTGATAGCTAGGCCATCTAGAGATACGAGGCCGACAATCCCTGTTCGCGCCGAGGCTTGTATAGGTAGTGCTTTTCTCAAATAAATCCAAGGGAATAATACAAATGTTCAACTTGTATATTCATTTTTTACCATTCCCGGCAACTTTTTACTATTTCTCAAATTTATTTTTTTAAGCTGTGCGGGTTAATGTTTTTGCCACCAAATTTTAAGATAATTATATTTATTAAAAAATGACAACACCTTATTAATTAGATATTATTATATTTTTTTACAATAAAGGTGATTCCTTGTTATGGTACGGAACCCTTCATGCGCTAGTCGGACTCGCACATGCCCAATTTTTTTTTATTGTCAGTATGCCATAGATTATCAATAAAAGAAATAAACCCCACTGAAACAAAAGACAATCTCTTTGTTGGCCACGACCATAATGTTGTATGAAATTTCTTTATCGACCTCTAATTTGAATGAATTTTCAACCAGTGCTATACAAAGACGTATTTCGCGTTCTAGCTATTACCAGGACCATAAGAACGACATTTCCTTTGATGTTTGAGAAAAGATACATTTGTTTGTAATGTGTGTTTAGAATTGGGCTATTAAAAAGTGGTACAATATCAATAGGGATTGAAAAACAATTGTAGAGTTTGAATAAACATATTTTTGACCATACTCTTTCAATTATAATAAAATGCACTCAAATTGGTCCATTTATTTAAGAGCTACGATGCCACAGACAGACACACAGATACACTTTATATATTATTCATCAAACATGCAATAAAATATCGTCATAATGTGGCTTTGAAGAATCACGTTTCGGGCAAAACAACTCGGGATCGAGAGAACTGTAAAGGATTTTAATACGAAATTGAAGGCCTAGGCCGTGAAGTAATTTTTTTTAAACATGGCGTCTGTGTTTATGAACAGGCTAAACAGCCGAATTATATATTTTTAGTGGTGTATTTTTTTATATAACTGCATATGTTTTAAAAAAGCACTATACATGCCTAGCCGTGAAAAGGGCTCGCCGGCTTCGTATCACTCCGTACCTGTCAGGTATCGACCCCGTCATCTCACCCGGGAAGCCCTTCTTTTCCGGCGTCTGCAGTAATGTACAATTTTTTCGTCGGGGGTAAAAAACAGAAACTTACCTGTAGCGCCAGTAATCATAACATTCTTCCCATTATAAAACCTCTGTATCTCCGTTAATTTCTTCTCATCTTTCAAACATTCTGAACACTCGTCGATCCTTTTACACTCGTTCATGTTCCTGTTTATCTCCATATTCCTGTCCTGTTCATTACCGTTAATCTCACGTTTCCTGACAATGTTCTGCAAGTTTAGTACGTTCTCTAATTCGACGGTTTCGTTTTGCAAGAATTCCTGTTTTTTGGCGGTAGTTTCCATGTTCCTTTCTGTTTCCGGTGGGTTCCTGTCGAGTTTCATGTTCAGAATGTTTCGTTCAGTGTTCAGGATGTTGCTGTTCGTATCGAGGGTCGGCATCGTGTAGTGTCAGCACATTCTGGGGACAAAAACATATTTTTATTTATTTATTATTATTTGTTTCTCGTCTCATAGTCTCGGGCTCAAACATCCCGGTCTTTTGGAAGGCTTGCGTGGGGATATCGATCCAACACGTAGAGGGCCCTTGGAAAAAATTGCTGTGGCTGTAACCCTGCTGGGACCCGTTCCTGATCATATCAATAAGGTGATACATCCGTAGGTCCCAGCAGGTGGTTGAACTATTGCATTGATGTTATTAAATATATTTTTTATTAGTAATTGACAACATTTCATATTTTTAAGACTACAATTTGATTACTTTTCTGTATTCCGCTTAGAAATAGGACGTAATCATTGTTTTTATATTTTTCCTGACATTACTGATTATTTCATTATTGATAAATACTGAATATACTACTAATACTAAATTAAAAATAAACGGGTTATAAAAAGAACACCCCCTCCAGCAGCTCTTCCTGTGGCAAGGTCCCCATTACACTGGCGGCGTTACCTCTCTGAGCAGCAAGGCCGATCCTTTGTGAGAGGTAAGCGCCAGATTTTGGATCCCCCGTGACGTCGACCAACCGCATCATTATTTATTTATTAAAATAGTTATATATGTAATATTTATAGTATGTCCAAACTTCCAAAGCTATAACACAATGGAAAGGTTACTTTAGTTTGGTGTCTAATTATAATTAAAAAAAAAGCGAATGACGTAGAGCTTAACATTATAGACAGCTTATTGTTTTTCGCGGATCTAGGTTGAAGACTACAATACAAGTCTATGCAATCCTGTGTGTCAAGAGATTCGTGTGTTACCTCTTTCATGTAGTATGTATTAGTGAGGTCCACGGTCGTATGGGAAAAATTCAAACTGTAGTTACTGGTAGCGCCACCCCTCAAAATTGTTACACATATAATGGTAAATATATACTGAAAGGTATGTGAATTTACCTCAACTACTAAGCAGTGCTCAAGCGTCTTAAAGATTCATTTAAAATGTATTTTGTAGCCCTATAAGTAATTAGTACACGGGCTTTTATTACAAATCAATCATATTTATTACAAATAATCATTATTTACTACAAATATTTATTACTATAATTTGTTTATTACTACAATTTGATCAATTTTAAAATGTTTGACCACCTTGAGCATTGTCTTGAAAGCAAGTTAGGAGTCGAGGACAAGTGATATGTTCACTTGAAAGGTTTTTTTAGGTAAAAACAAGTTATCACTAAATAATTACATATAACCGTTTATTACAAACAATAAAATTTATTAAAAACAACCATATTTATTTCAAAAATAAGAACCATTTTTAAAACTTTGATCACCTTGAACACTATCTTGGAAGTAAGTTAGGAATCTGTAATTTAACATAAGTAATATAAGGGGAAGGTGTAACAAATTACGGGGGTGACCGACCTGAAATTAAAAAAAATTTTTAGACCACCCTAGTATGTAGGTATATAAGGCATATTTGTTCATGAACATCCAAGCTTGTTTACTACTCATGCCGATGTTTTTCCAAGGTCTACACGTCACAGAAATAGGCTGTACCTGCCAAGTGCAAAATTAAAAATCCATAGCAGAAACTCATTCTGCATGGCAATAAAAAAATATAATAATGTACCAAGCGTTCTTAAAGATTGTCCGCCAACTCAATTTAAAAAGCAACTAACAAAATGGTTGCTTAGTGAATATTTTTATTCAATTAATGTTTTTTTTAGGAAGCAATCGTAATAATAAATTATGTAAATGAATTATGTTTATTATGGAATTGCATAAGGATTTATTCAAATAATTGTAATTTAATGAGTTGTGTGTATATAAAATTATAATTTATAAATAATAGGCACTAGTCATTATTAATTATTGAAAATGTTTGCATGCTACCATACCTACTGGCAAATTGTGTTATTCTGTTATATGTAATTTCGATCTCAACTCTGTACCGCAATTTATGCAAATAAACGATTTGATTTGATTTGTGGTGCTCTATGGTACAGTCACCACCAGATATATCGCAGCATATAAGGCGTTCATAAATATCGGAACATGTCCGCCCAGTCAATAAGAGTCGTGTTCAGATATTTATGAACGCCTTATATGCTGCGATATATCTGATGGTGACTGTACTCTATGGTGTCCCCTGGGTCACTCGTTAAAACTACGATTGAAATTACGATTTCCTCGGTTATATTTACCAAAAATGTTATAACCCCATTATTTATGTAGACTATCTCCTGACAATTCCAGTAATATAAATAAAATTATCAAAATCAACTCTTTTCTAAGAAGTTTAATCTCTATTGTCCCCTGGGCCACGGGACAGAATAACAACAAGAAATATAAATTTATGAAACATGTAATGTCTAATTTTTAGGGTTCCGTACCCAAAGGGTAAAAATGGGACCCTATTACTGAGACTTCGTTGTCCGTCCGTCCGTCTGTCACCATCAGGCTGTATCTCAAGAACGGTGACGGTTCAACTGTCTAGTTGAAATTTTCACAGATGATGTATTTCTATTGCCGCTATAACAACAAATACTAAAAATAAAATAAAATAAATATTTAAGGGGGCTCCCATACAACAAACTTGTTATAGATTATGGTACGGAACCCTTCATGCGCGAGTCGGACTCGCACTTGCCCAATGTTTTAATGTGTGTACACACCACAATTTTTCTCTTAAACAATTGATACAAACATCAAAGCTCAAAAAGAAATTGAAATGCGTTACCTGGGGGAAGAGACCGGGAACCGAACCCGTACCTCTGGATTGCCGGTCCAACCGTCAACCCTTCCGCCACCATAACTTCCAAGCAACCTCTCCGACCCAGGTAAAGCATTTCCATTTTTTATTTGTTCTTTGATATTTGTATGAATGGTTTAACTACAAATATTCACCCAGGCGGCTTATCATGGTTGCAAGTGACAAAGCATCTGTCACTCACACTCGCATTTGTACAAAACGGTACGGATGCTATGTCACTTATTTATCGCGTGATAAAAGCAAGCATCCTAGGCCCCCAGGAAGAAAATGGAGCAAGGAAATAATTTTGAGAACAGCGAACAGGAAATAGATATTTTCATCACACTTGCTCGTAAACAAGGGTTTACATGCTAGAAAAGCGGGCGGTAAGTAATTTTTATCACACTTTAAGCGTTTACATGCTAAAAAACCGGGCGGTAAATCGTATATTACGCCCTAGGGCGGTAAGTCGTATATTACGCCCTGGGCGGTAAGTAATTTTGGTATTGACTATACTACTTTTGTTTTATTTCCTCCAAAGTGTGATGAAAAAGGCGTACGTGACTCAGGGCAGGGCCCTGTTTAATAAACATTACAAATTGTAAATTGTAACTTGTAATTACAAGTGACAAGTATACAACTTTCTGTTTAATAAAAATTACAATTTAAAAGTGTACCATGGTGGAAAATCTACAAAATTGTAGAATTGTAGCTACAATTCTACATATTTCTGTTTAAGAGGCCTTATTCCTTTTAAAAAACATTTTTTTTCATATTATGACTAATATATTGATAATTTCAACCAAATTTTTGAAGTGAATAATACTTTTCCCCGGGTTCTAGGTAGTAACGTAGCTATGTCATGCTTTTATTGCGTGCAGTCGAAAATAAGTTAAAAAAACTAATTTTCCGCGTGAATTTTGTCAATTTCGAGTAGTTTTTGAAACAAAAATTATCAATGAAAAATTCAAACTGTGGTTTTCAAATATATAACAATAAATCCCAATAGCCCTGTTCTAGGTAGTAACATCAATAGTATGTTAAAAAACATGTTTGATCATAGAGAAAAATGCCTAAGCAATCAGCATTTTAAAAGGAATAAGGCCTCTTAATAAACATTTTCGCTTTACAAGTGACAATTTACATATTTGTAGGAAAAACTGCTTTATTAAACACACAATTGTAATTACAAGTTTACATATATTGTAAATTGTAGAACAATTTCGACAGGTGCCGCGTCGCCTGTCCAACCATTACAAGTTTCGACCTATGCCTAATACCTACTGACACAAGGAAAAAATATTTCTACACAAAAATGGTACTGACAAGTGGCGATAGTACTTAGTGAAAGTTTCGACCTATGCCTAATACCTACTGACACAAGGAAAAAATATTTCTACACAAAAATGGTACTGACAAGTGGCGATAGTACTTAGTGAAAGTATATTGGACATGTGATTGAACGACGACCACGACTTTTATATAAGGGTAAACTTCCATTAAATGTAACTGATTTAACATTTAAAGAAAAAAATCGGGTGAGTAAAACTACCATCGATTACTAGAATGTGGTGGCAGATGCACATGGTGTAAACACGGTACATAACTGCATAAACAATGTACCTATCTAGACTACATTGTTTGGAGGAGAGGTTCGCTACAATTTAATGTAAATTGTAATCTACAACTACAAATTTGCAACTACAAATTTGTCAGAGTTCTACAGGCGTTTTTTACACATGTAAGCGTTTATTAAACAACATCTACAATTACATAAATTGTAGGGTTTTTACCTGTAAATTTCTTACATATTTGTAACGTTTATCGACAATTGTAGCACAAGTTGACAAATTTGACACTTTTTTACAAAATTGTGGACTTGTAACGTTTATTAAACAGGGCCCTGGTGGTAAAGGAATTCCAAACTCGTGTCATTAAAGCCATCGCCTTCGGCTTCGGGCTCCTAATAGAGACTCGTTTGTAATTCCTCGTTTACCACCCTTGTTACGTAATGTACTATTAAAACGCTTTTTATGGTTAACGGCTCCACACTAACTTGGGTGAATATGATTGTGTTGAGAGGCACTTCGCTGAGGAAACCCATACTTCGCGAGTAGTGTAGGGCTAGGAGGGTTGCCATCTCTAAAACCTGGCTACCAGGACAAGAAACGAGAAAACCCTGGATTTTGGAGCTCAAAACCCGTCGGGCGGACATGTCCATATTTTTTGTACTTACTGAGTAAAATTAAAATTAACCTTCAAGGAAAATATAACAGGACAAAATAAACAATAACCCAATTAAAATAAGTCTATCTAAATCTAAACGAAGTCTAAAAATGCCCCCCGTGTCATTGTACCAAAGACGCTGGCAGCATTAAGACGCTGAGCGAGCAAACTGCCAGCCCTTTGGTCACCAGTGGTGTCGACGAGCCGTTTCGCAAGCTCTTTAAAAAGAATTCTAACGCTTGGACCCCACGGGCCCAGGAAAAGGAAGGAAGGAAAGTCTTTCATCATCTTAAAATCTTGTTCGTCTGTAGACGGTCACGGTCCTGTATGGACGTCACGTGGTCCCGTACCTATCACGAGCGACCTAATTTACTCCCGTAAACGTACTTACGTAAAAATCCCGTGCGTGAAAATGTTAAACCCGGACTAAAGCCTGACCAGAAATATATGAAGATGCGCCATATTGCGGAATTTCACTGAAACTAATTTCTTACACAGGCAATGATTTTATAATATAATAATAATAATAATAATAATTTATTTCCACAATAACATCTTTACAAAGATTTCTTAAAATAGAACTCTACTCCCTAAATAGGTGCAAGACCTGTACTATAGGATAAGCAGCGCTCCTCCCCCAAAATGTATTGTTTGATGTTCAACAGTGGTTACATTTTACATAAACATATAAATTGAAACCTTAATCTAGATTAAAATACATCGCTTTTTTTACATAAGCTATCCGTGTGTGTGTGTGTGTGTGTGTGTGTGTGTGTGTGTGTGTGTGTGTGTGTGTGTGTGTGTGTGTGTGTGTGTGTGTGTGTGTGTGTGTGTGTGTGTGTGTGCGTGTGTGTGTGTAAGTGTGCGCAAGCGTGTGAGAGTGTGCTATTTTGGACATGTACTCTTTATTGTTCATGTATATAAGTTCATTTATTACTTATTTTATTACCATTAGGAAAACCTCAGTCTCATCATAGTTCTTTCCTAGCAACCAGGTTGTCACTGTCTTCTTGCATTCTGACTTAGTTTTTGGGTAAATATTTAAGAGTGTATTTATCTTGTTATAAATAAACGGCCCTTTGAAATCAAAAAAGTTTTGAGCAAAGTATGTGTTATATATAGTGATTCTTTTTCCAACAAATTGACGTCTGCTAGCATTACGTTCAATGTACTGTGTACTACTATGATACCTGAGAACAATAGTTAGAATATAAATTTGACGGACACTTAGGACTTTGGCAGCTGAGTATAGCATTTGGGTGGGTTAAGTAAAGGGCAAGCAGTACATAACCTTAAGGACCGAACGTTGTGCAATCTCAAGGGTAATCAAGGACGTCTTTGATGCTCCTCCCCATGCAGAAATGCAGTATGCTATCAGAGATTGGCAGAGAGCGAGGTAGACTCTTTTAAGCAAGATGTCATCAGCTACATGTCTTAAGTTTTTGAATACATATATAAGTTTACGTACTCTCTTACTAACCAATTCAATATGTGTTTTGAAATTCAGGAATGAGTCAATATAAACACCCAGGTACTTTATTGACTTTGTCCTATCAATTGTATTACACTTGATACACTTCATATGTGTTTCGGCGCAGTTATGTGCTATGAGGGTCAAGGTGTTTGGTGGTTGGCCGAGGCTTCTGATGGAGTACGTTATGTATTTAGTTTTGTCGACATTTAGGGTCAGTAGATTATGATTAAGCCATGTTGTTACTTTGTTTAGGCCCTTCTGCGCCGACTCAAACGCCTTTTCCCATGAGTGTTCAGCAAAAATGAGAGCTGTGTCATCCGCATAGGATATAATCTTTCCACCAGGAATATCGAGTTGACACAGGTCAATAATATACTCCCCCCCAACGGTGTCCACCTTGTCGTGGTGGGGGGCTCAGTACCTGCGGTTGGGCGCGGGGAAGCCAAGAGACACCAGGGAGGGGGCCTACGGGCCAAGACGGGCGAGGGAGACCGAGAAGGAGACCGGCGGAGCATGACTCGGGTGGGCACTTCGGTGTTTGTGATGGACTTCACCTCCGTCGGTGGAGGAGACCGAGAAGGAGACCGGCGGGGCATGACTCGGGTGGGCACTTCGGTGTTTGTGATGGACTTCACCTCCGTCGGTGGAGGAGACCGAGAAGGAGACCGGCGGGGCATGACTCGGGTGGGCACTTCGGTGTTTGTGATGGACTCCACCTCCGTCAGCGTTGAGGGACCCACGGGGTAGGGGCTTCTGTCCTCCCGTGGCGGGTCGAGGGGTAGGGGCGTTTGTCCTCCCTTGACGTGGAGAGTGTGTCGTGGGGTAGGGGCGTTTGTCCTCCCATGGCCGGCTGAGGGGTAGGGGCGTTTGTTCTCCCTCAGCAAGGAGGGTGGGACCGAAGCACCGTGTGTCGGTGGCGGTCCCCGCTTCCTGGGGGCTTGGGGAAGTGGTGAGGGTAAGGCACACTGCTATGCTACAGTGTGTCTTTCGGTGAGGGTTCGCCCTAGGGCGAAAGTGCCGGTGGTGTCGTGGTGAATGTTCGCGATCCCATGGCATCACCACTACGGCACGGGTTGGCAGCATCCCAGAGTTTTAGTGGGTAGGCTAGTCCTTCGCGGATTAGAGAGCCCCACATCACCAATGCGTAATATTTGTCATGTTACGTAGTGGTATGCAATTCAATGCATTTCTCCGGGTTAAAAAAAAAAAAAAAAAAGGTCAATAATATACTACCTTGTGGGACTCCATAATTTACTGGCAAGTCACTACTTCTATGTTCTCCTATTTTAACACACTGGCATCGATTACTGAGATAATCTTTAAAGATGTTAAATGAAGATCCTCTAATCCCAATTATTTCCAGTTTCTTCATGAGTATGTGAATCTGAACTGTATCAAATGCTTTGGCTAAGTCCAAAAACACCGAGAGACATTTTTTGCGATTGTCAAGATTATTCGCTACATACTGAGTCAGTTCTTGCACAGCATCATCAGTCGATTTTCCAATTTGAAACCCATATTGATTCGGTGACAAAGTATTGCTATCTTCCAAGAAAGATCTGAGTCTCTTATTTAATATGCGCTCTAACACTTTCGAGAGAGAGGGCAATATAGAAATCGGCCGATAATTACTTGAGGCACCTTTGTTTCCGTTTTTATAGATGGGGATCACTATGGACTTTTTAAAGGCTTCCGGGAAAACCCCTTTCTCTAAACATAAGTTAAAAATGTGTGTAAGTATAGGTACAAATATATTTTTATGCTGTTTTATTAAATAGTTTGGAATCCCATCCCATCCTACAGCGCAATTATTTTTTAAATCCATGATCAGTCTTTCCACTTCCATTTCGTCAGTGGGAAGCATCACCATTGAATGTTTGTTTCGTCCAATATGGGATGTAACTGTATTGATTGATTTGAGTGCAGCATGTTTTGAGGCAATGTTATCGGCTAGTTGTTTTACCCACATCTACAAAATACTGATTTACCCGGTCAACTGACTCCTGGGGCGAAATATGTGTTTTTAGTAGATCCAGATTTGAGTGTTTCACCTTGTTAGTGTGTGTTATATTTTTTATTGTAGTCCATAAGAGTTTATAATATGATGGTTTGTCAACAATGTCAATGTCATTCATGGTGATTTCTTAAGAGGCCTTATTCCTTTTAAAATGCTGATTGCTTAGGCATTTTTCTCTATGATCAAACATGTTTTTTAACATACTATTGATGTTACTACCTAGAACAGGGCTATTGGGATTTATTGTTATATATTTGAAAACCACAGTTTGAATTTTTCATTGATAATTTTTGTTTCAAAAACTACTCGAAATTGACAAAATTCACGCGGAAAATTAGTTTTTTCAACTTATTTTCGACTGCACGCAATAAAAGCATGAAATAGCTACGTTACTACCTAGAACCCGGGGAAAAGTATTATTCACTTCAAAAATTTGGTTGAAATTATCAATATATTAGTCATAATATGAAAAAATGATTTTTAAAAGGAATAAGGCCTCTTAAAAAGACAAATATTTAAAATTATCCAAAGAAAATGCCGAAAACCATTCACAATTGTGAACGTAAGATTATAAATAAAGTGTACATGTGATTACTACACAAAAAACAGCCAGGAAGAGAGTGCATTCCATTAAATGATATTACGAGGTTAACATAGTGGAACTGACAGGTATTTAAAAGTAATATCAATATAGTGGGTTGTGATTGGTTGCAAAATTGTTGCCATATAAATCTTATAAATTGCGCCCTCTTGACAACCCTCATATATTTTCGGTCAGGCTTTACAAATAAAACCCCGCCCGGACGCCCTCTATACTAGGACAAATCCGGGATAAGCCGGACGGATAGTAATAACCCTAAGCTAGGGTAAAGCTATATGGCTGGAACTTACCGAAGCAAAAGCCTAGAGATCTATGTCCGACAACGTCTGTATAAATACTGGTCACGATTACATTTGTCTCAGCATTATATATTATATTCAGATATTTAAACAGTAATCTAGGCAGAGTCACGTAAGTAAATGACTTGAAATGAGTGTTATGTGGATTGAATACGCATAATAACAAGTTTTTTTGGGAATTTCAATGGATCCTATTTTTAACCCTTAATTTGGCAATGATCGCCAGGATGAAAAACTCTTTGACCATCTTTTTCTATTTTTTTTTCGAACGAGAATTGTGTGCTCTATTCAATCTCAACGAAACTTGAACTGTCGACCTTCGTTTTTTTTGTCAAATTAAGGGTTCCGAGTTTAAGAAAAAAGGAGTCGGTGCCAATTAAAAACAACAAAAAAATATATATTCATAATTTAGTGGTTAGGCACCGACTTCAAAAGGTGATTCAAATTTAATCTGTACATGAACGGATTATTTTTGGCTTTTCAGTTTTTTTTTTGAAGACGGTTCATTTTTGTTATTTTTTTATTGGAGTTAATGTCTGTATGGGACTAGGGCTGCCATCCATCCGGGTTTTCCCAGATTTGTCCTAGTTTGTACATCCGGGGGGTTTTCAAAAACTCTCCGGACAATTTTTATGTGAATGAAAAATAAAGCGATTGTTTTTTTAATATTAGGTATATTCGGACACATCCGGGGATAAAATGCGATTTATGAAAAATGTCCGGGTTTTTGTAGTCTTTGCCCGGGTTCGGCAAATTTAGAGATGGCAGCCCTGCCCTATATGGGACTAACTACACTCATGGTATAAAAACAAGGTATGGCATTCCGGAATGACAGGCCAGACTTGTGACGTCATCACACTATGATTGGTTGGTTGGTTCTCTCAATACGTTTCTGTGTTGCCATGGTGTGTCATAATACTCCCCGATTCCCTTGTTACCTTGGCTATGTATAAAAATGGTTCACATTATAAATGTATCAGAATTACGAACAAAATTCCAGAAGCAATTAAACAAGAACCAAACGGAAAAATATATAAAAATAAACTACAAAAATTATTAATTGAGAAATGTTATTACTCTGTAGACGATTTTTTAAATGATGATACATTATAAATAACATATTTAAATTATTAATTAAAATATTGATATAATTATGTAAATGATGTTACCAATGAAACAATTTTTAATTAAATTATATTGTATAAATTCTATATAAACTAAAACGAAACAAACTGTTCATAATTTAGATGTATTAGTGACGAAATTCTGTCCTATTTTTGCTATTTAAATATGTATTACGCATGCTAGTATTAAGTTATTGTGTGCCTTTACAGGGCGTCATGGTCTGACAAATCACTATATGTAACACCTTAATCTGAATGTACATGACTTTACAACTGAATAAAGAATATAAAGAATACCTGTATGAATGTCCTTAAATCAAGAGCGTTTAAAATCAATTATTACGACAATATCCGAATAGTGTAATAATGCAAAAAGTGAGTAATCACAAGTTGGCTTAAGACCTTATCTTATGATGAAACAGAGTTTTTATTACACACAAACACACACATTTTAATTTCTTGTATATACAATAGTACATCACGGCAGAGACCAGTAAGTAAGCCATACTGGCCGAGTAGGAATTAGACGGACCGAGCCGTAGGCGAGGTCCGGATATAATACGAGGCCAGGATGGCACTTACGGTCGAAGCAAGTATAGTGCTTTTCTCAAAAATTAAACAAGAAAATTAGATTAAAATTATATTTTGTAGGTGACATTCATATTCGGCCATTTTCCAATGAATATTTTTGTTATATCCCATTTTTATTATTACACATTGTGATATTCGTCGTCGCAGGCACCATTAACTCCCATGATAACAACCTATAACAAAAATAATTATGAGTTTATACTTGGATAAAAGATATAGTATATCGTTATCAAATAGTGGCAGCATTTATTTACCTTCATCGCCAAAATGGTTATCATCTAGAGCTTGATTTAAGAACTTTTCTATATTTTGCTGCTGAATATTTGTGATTTCTTTCCTTTGTAGCCATCCGATTGTCTCAGAAAGATTGTTGAAATATTCTGACCTTATCATTATCACACATTATCTGACCAATTATTAACTTGATTTTCTTCCTTCCATTTAATGAATCTCTTGTATTTTTTTATATCTCCTTGGATTTAGTCGGAAGTAAATTATTTTAGCTAACTCTGCCTCCGCTTTTAAGTATGGAGGAGTGCCGTCTATTCGGAATCAGACTCGTCTGAACTCATTTTTGCTGAATTATTGTAATAGATCACACAAACAAATTTGAAATTTTTGTCTTTTAATTTAAATCCCGCCTTAATTTCTTTTTTTATAAATACTGCGTTTAATTATTTGCACTGTCTTACAAATCTAAGTCTTAAAGATAAAATTTAATTATTGTTATACATTGTTGTATTTTCTAACTAATTTTCATATCATAAAGCTTACCTTCAATTTTAACTCCGAGGATTTTTCTAAACGACACAAAAAAGGAAGGAATTCCGAAATATCATTGTCATTTTACACAGCACAATTATGAACTAAACGCTGCATACAAACTTCCGCACTAAACCTTGTCGCTACTTTTTTTTTTAAATATGCATCTAGAGTTACGTTTATACTGCCAATAGTGCTAACCTCTTTTTATTTTACATTTGCTCTTAGTGTAAATTGCAAGTGTATACTGCAATGTCGACTCATCTATTTAATCTATGAAAAAGGGACGCCACTTTTTAATTTCTACAATTTGCTGTCGCACTGTACTTATAATTAAAACAATTTGTGGAATGCATCCTTTTTACATTTATATACGACCTCATCGCCTTCACATCCTTAGTTTTTTTTTAGGTCGGTGACGATGTAAATCGTGTTTCGATATTCAAATATCTTGATACATAATAGGAATTACATACTTACTTACTGGACAAATATTGATTCCAAATTTAAAATCTCGCTGTTTACTGGACACTTCTAAAAAGTCTTCGGTATGTTCCACTTACTGTAGTCTATCTAGCGATGGCATTACATGCAATTTTTGAGAAAATACATTATCATACTTTTTTCGTCTTAAGACGACCTTGCCAAATAATATAAATAAAAAATTGTAAATACCTAGTCTAAACTAGAATTTGGGTCATAAATTAGATATAATTAGTTAAGAATATTTAAAACCATTACAATAAAATAAAGGTTCTCTGGTTTAATCTTAGCTTGCGGTAGTATTTCATTGTTAGTGCATCTATTGACCTTGGGACGTAGCAGGACAACCTACAGACCGTATCATTTGGAATGGTTATGAACGTGGAAGGCGGACGGACGCACTGGTGCGTGCTGGTGCTGTAGGCTATTAGCAAAAACTAATGAGAACTGTTTTTATTTTTAATTAATGTTGAAAATTTATAAACGGCCTTAAAAAAAATTTTGGTCAGTCTGATTTCCTCGCATCCAACTGAAACGGGACGGGACCGTGTTTAAAGTTAAACGTACTATAATAATATCAGCGTTGCATAGTTAAAGTTGCTTTATAATGTCAGAAAAAATGTACAAAAATATTCTGTTAGAATTAAGAACATTGCCTTATAAATTATTTTTATATAAACTTCGATTATGGCTCAAAGAATGAAGTAGTTTAGTTAGTATAGTACTTTTAACTAAGAAACTTACGACTATATTGCTATCTCTGTTAAGCATGTAATTTCCGTATGAAAAAACGAGATGACAGTATGGGTGCCTGTCGTATCGCATAGGGTTTTTGTCCTTGCGGAGGTATATTAAAACTTAGCAGTTAGTAGGTTAGGTTAAAGACCGAAAACTGTAGGTTAGGTTAGGTTTGTTTTATGACCATAGATAGCGGAGCGAGCGAAGCGAGCGGAGCGTCAGAATGCTTGCTTAAAAATCTTCGAGATTTAGGTATAATGAAATGTAGTCAAAAGGTTTTTAGGACATTAAATATTAGGAACATTACAATTATGCACATCAATCATTCGATATTTGAATCTTAGCCACATCAAACGATAGGACAAATAATATTTAGGACAATCGATAATAGGAGCAACAATTTCGGACAATCAAAAATATGCGGAACAAAGGTATACGTTATTAGGACAAAAGACGTTATGCGACACAACGATAGGACTAATAATTGTATGCCATCCGATATAGACCCTGGCAGTATACTTGTCAATTCTCTTCGAAATTCTTACAAGGTCGGTATCTAGCCCAATGTGTCAAAGTATATTATGTTTTTTAGTCGAACTTTGTTTTTTTTTTACCCATGTGTGTTGCCAGTACAGCATTAAGATGAGCGAGAGGTGGTCGCTTACCATAGGCCTCATAAAAAAGTTACTCAATGGGCAATGGAGCAAGCTATATGATGGGAGTTTCCTTGCGTGCTTGAATCTGAATTGGGATTAAGTTTTCCATTCATTCATCTATTAGGAAATATCATAGGATAAAAATTAAAAGAATTCAAAACCCCCGATATGACAACCTATAAAATGAAAAAAAAAACTAAAAAGCTGTTATTCACTTAGGCATACTCTTGCCTAAGTGAATAACAGCTTTTTAGGTTTTTTTTTCATTGTTTGTTTGTTAAAGGACAAGCTTACGTGGTCTTAAATCGAGTAAAAACCTTGCAGGGTGTTGCTATTTGTGACCTCAATCAAAGGAAACTGTTCAATAGTCCTAATGACAATTCAGCTTTAGCAGTGCAGACTTAGAAACTGCAGTGACTCAGTACTGTGACAGAAATCATAATATGAGGTTTTTTGTCAAAATGTTTTTTCTGGTTCTCAGTTTTTTACCGACTGTACTTTCTTACACAAACGTTAATTGCTCATCAAGACCAATCAGACGAGCCCAAACACCATGGGCTTATCTTGTGCTGTTTATGAGTTCCAACGGTCATCTTCAGCTCCAAGATACCAAATTATTATACTGTCAAAATTTGATTAAATTGCTAGTTACAAACTAAGTATCTGGTTATCATGAGAGTAAGTGGAGTGATATGGAAAATGCTAAATAAAACTTAACATTTAACCAAACTTTTGAGTTCTTGGCTTCAATATTGGCTAAGATCCATTCACAACTAACTGGCGACCCTGCCTTAGTTCAGAAAACGCTGCAAAACCTCGAACACCGCAGGAAAGTCGCATGTTTATCGGTTTTCTACCGGATACACTTTGGTGAGTGTGCACTACTAGGACTGCACAAATTAATTCCACCGTCTCCGTTCAGACAATTCAACACTCGGCGCGGACTTGGATTCCACCCTTATGTTGTCGATATACCACTGATACGTACGAAACGCTTTGCGTCTACTTTCCTTATGAGGACAGCTAAGGAATGGAACTCTCTTCCTGCGCACCTGTTCCCCGATAAATATAACTTGGATCTCTTCAAGTCGAGAGTGAATAGGCATCTTCTAGCCAAGCATGCTCCATCTTAGTCCTTATTGTCACTTAACATCAGGTGCAATCGAGGTTAAATGCATGGCTATATAGAATAAAAAAATATAAAAAAAACTGGCCATCAAGAGACCTTCATTTCGTGAATGATATAGAAAATGCTTATAAAACTTAATAATTAACTAAAATTTCGAATTCTTGGCTGAGATCTTGTCACTTGTTCCAATTAAAGGTGAATATCTTGAAAACTACTGGTCCTATTTCCACCAAACATAGCTAAGAACAATCTCGACGGAAAAGTCTTTCGATTAAAAAAAACCGCACTCAAATTGCTCCATCCGTTTGGGAGCTACGATGCCACAGACAGATACACAGATAATAAATAAAAATAAATAAATAAATATCAGACAACCTCACAAATCAACCTTAGTCCCAAATTAAGCTCAAGAAGGCTTGTGTTATGGGTACTAGGAGACGATATGCATACTTATACATAAATAAATACTTAAATACATAGAACATCCATGACCCAGGCACAAATATTGGTGTTCATCACACAAATATTTGCCCTTGCCGGGATTCGAACCCGGGACCGTCGGCTCAGTAGGCAGTTGCTTAACCACTGCGCCAACCGCGTTATCAAACAGATACTCAGATACACAGATATACAGATACACAGATACACATGTTAAACTTATATTATAACACCTCTTTTTTGTCGGGGTTAAAAAAAACCTACTGTAGTACTGTTATAGTGTTGAAGATTTTGCATTATACCAAAAGAAAAAATTAAAAGCAATTTAATGGGTAAGAAATGGGACCCTACTCTCCGCCCGTCTGTCACCAGGCTGTATAACATGAACCGTGATAGTTAGACAGTTGAAATTTCACAGATGATGTATTTCTGTTGCCGTGGTCGTGGATGTGGTCGTGGTCGAAGCTTCTTATGAATTGGAGCTATTTTAAAGCTTCCATATAACACCAAATACAGAAAACAAAAAGTATAGATTTTTTTTAGTTTTACGGAACCCTCAGTGCGCGTGTCCGACTCGCACTTGCCCGTTTCCTTGTCTATTAGTTTGAAGAACGCAACCATCTTAAACTCACGTATCATTCAGTTAACTATTCTCATTTTGAAGCTAAACCAGTAATTAACATGATAACCAACCTTGCCCAACGGACTCGTAACTGGTTACCCAACCGAGGGCACTAGGTCACCGATGCGCCGGTTACAGCGAGTTGCGATACGTGAGGAAACCCGGTGATAACATCTTGTCTTGTATCTATCCGAGGACACGTTTGGCGCAGTTTGCAAGCACCTGCCTACTGAGCCGGCGGTCCCGGGTTCGAATCCCGGCCAGGGCAAATATAAGTGTGATGAACTCGAATATTTGTGCTTGGGTCATGTTTGTTCTATGTATTTAAGTATATATTTATCTATTAAGTATGTATATCGTCGTCTAGTAACCATAACACAAGCCTTCTTGAGCTTAATTTGGGACTAGATCGATTTGTGTGAGGTTGTCTGATATTTATTTGTTTATACAATACAACATAATACAATACAAGTACTCTTTATTGCACACCTCATAAAACATACAGGAGAAATACAATGCAAGAATTTACAATTAGAGGTAAACAACAGGCGGTCTTATCGCTAATGGGCGATCTCTTCCATACAACCTTTGGGTAGTGGAGAAATTGGAAAATTATTTTGTCAATAGGCGGTGCAAAAATCAGAAAAAATAAAATGAATAATTTATTCACGAAAAATATATAAATACATTAATATAACAAACGATACATACATACATTTGACGCGGTTAGCGCAGTTTGTAGAGTGCTGCCGGACAGACTAAAAAAAACCCGGATATTTGGACTAAATCGATTTTTTTCCCCGGACGAGTCCAAAAATATTGTTATTTAAAAAATAGCTTTATTTTTCATTCATATAAAAAGTGTCCGGGTTTTCCACGGACACTTTGAAAACCCCTCCGGACGACCCCCGGACGGCCTCCAAACTAGGACAATTCCGGGTAAACCCGGACGGATGGCAGCCCGATACGTGAGGAAACCCGTATACCTACTATCTATCATCAACTGCTGAACATAGGACTCCCCTTTAGCTCGCCACAAGGTACAATCCTTTGCGGCTGTGCGTAACTTTAAATTTCTCAAACTTGCAATGAAATTTCGTCATAACGTGCGTTATAATTATAACAGGCTTCGAAATATCACGTTTCGGGCGGAACAACTCGAGAGAACTGTACCTAAAGGAATTTCATACAAAATTTAAAGCCTAGACGGAGAAGTTGTTTTTAAAACATGGCGTCTGTGTTCATAAACACAGCTGTTTTTTTTAGAGGGGTTTATTTTTTTATTTCATTAGCCGTGAAAAGGGCTTGCCAGCTTCGTATCACTATCCGGCCTCCCACTCACCCGGCAAGCCCTTCTTTCCTGGCGTTTGCAGTAATGTACTGCAGTACATATATTTTTGGTCAGGCTTTAATTTATTGTTCCTATTACAGGTACATACACAATTGAAGTGTCTATCTATTTATTCAAGTTGTACAAAAACGTGCCGAACCATGCGATGTTGCGAAAGTGATGACACACCTCCATACTGTTTTTTTTTATTCTGCCTTGCATCGCACTTGACCTAAATAAACAGTATTTTACTTGCATATCAAATAAACACGTGTACGTGTTATACCTAACGCACACTCAAAATCTGTTAGAAAATGTTGATACCCATTAGTACTCAATCTACTCTAACTGACTACAAAAAATCACGCACTTGTATTTTATTGAAGTTCAGAACTGTTCCCGTATCGGGCTAGTGACTGTAACGCAAATCTCAAGTTCTGTCTGATCCTTTTATATTATCATCAAATTCCTATCATTGATTGTAACGCAATTGTTTTTACAAAAAAAAACCGGCCAAGTGCGAGTCGGACTCGCGCACCGAGGGTTCCGTACCAACACTTTCCATCCCTAGGTGGTTAAGTTAAGTTTGGACCTGGTATGTATAGCGCCCCATATAAATTAGGTGCAAAGTTAGGTATTAAAAAAACTACTTACTAGATCTCGTTCAAAACAATTTTCGTTGGTAGTTTTTATAGTAATGTACATCATATGTTTTTTTTAGATTTTTGATTTTCTTATTTTAGAAGTTAGAGGGGGGGGGGACCTACTTTTTTCCACTTTGGAAGCGTCTGTCATGCAAACTATTCGGTTTAGAAAAAAAATATTTTAGAAACCTCGATATTATTTTTGAAGACCTATCCATAGATACCCCACACGTATGAGTTTGATGAAAAAAAAATTAACATTAAACAATATTTATTATTATTTTTTTATTTTTGCATCAAAATCTTAATGCGGTTTACAGAATACATCTACCTACCAAGTTTCAACAGTATAGCTCTTATAGTTTCGGAAAAAAATGGCTGTGACATACGGACGGACAGACGGACAGACAGACAGACAGACAGACAGACAGACAGACAGACAGACAGACAGACAGACAGACAGACATGACGAATCTATAAGGGTTCCGTTTTTTGCCATTTGGCTACGGAACCCTAAAAACATGCTTATGCCATGCTGTGTTCAATTTTAATAATTCTAATTTATTACTAATTTTTATTACTAATTTTTATTACTTTATTATTTTGTAATGTGACCTATAACTTTTATGTGTGGCAATTTGCTGTAAGTGTAAGTTGGTTAATAATAATAAATAAATTTAAACTAATTTCATTGTTTTATTGTAAGTTGTAACAGAAGATTCATTTATTCTCATAAGAAACTATTAAAAAGTAAGTTTACGTGAAATCGGCACAAAAAATTAGTTATGCACAAACAAAATTTATTCATGACGGCATCATGTCATGGGTCCAGTCGCAGGGCCGTGATCTGGAGGACATGGCATTTACTTAGATACTTTTGTACAGAATAGGTTGTTGGTTTGATATTTTTACTTGGTTTTCATAATTACTTTAAACTTAACACTGTTTGAAAATAAATATTCTCGATTGTTGATTACAAGCTGGCGTTTTCTTGTTATCGAGTAGCAATATTGTTGTTTATTCTTGTTTATTGTAAAAAAGAAAAAGTGGTATAACTTTTACACTGTACTTTTTGTAGTTTGTAAGTTAATAATGAACTTTATTCTGCAAGTAGGCCACAAGGGCACTTTTACATGTCTGAGTCTACCGGCATTTCACGAGAGGAGGCCACTGTTGAGAAGAAACGCCAAAAGAAACTCAACAGTCAATCATTTTTTCATAAAGGATAAGTACTTAACTATTACAGTAATATGAACTTAACTATACGTAGTTCTCGAAGAAAACGTATTAAAAGTGTATTCAAGATATAAGTGAGGAAAAGTGTAAGAATAAAATCGGGGGGCACGGCAGTGCCCCCGCCAAGTCGAGCGCGAAGCAAACACTGCCGTACCATCCCTTACTGGAACCATTTCGCAGCATTTTCAGGCCCCTATTTGAGAACCTCTGGATAAGACCAGAACGCCGAAATTTTCGTCATCCACTAAGCTATAATTACATACTTAAAATCCAAAATTTCAAGTCTGTAGGTCATTTAGTTCCGAAGTTAAGCGAAAGCAAAGCTTCGCATTTATGACACTCACTCACTCACTCATGATCATCAGAAAAGAACTAGTACTTCCCATAAATTCAGAGAGCTGAAATTTGGTAGAGAGTTAGGGTTTAATGGCCACATAAAGCGAAAACTATAAAAATTGGCCAAGTGCGAGTCCGACTCGCGCATGAAGGGTTCCGTACCATAAAACAAGTTTGTTGTATGGGAGCCCTTAAATATTTATTTTATTTTATTTTTAGTATTATAGCGGCAATAGAAATAGATCATCTGTGAAAATTTCAACTGTCTAGCTATCACCCTTCTTGATATACAGCCTGGTGACAGACGGACGGACGGACGGACAGCGAAGTCTCAGTAATAGGGTCTCGTTTTTACCCTTTGGGTACGGAACCCTAAAAACTAGGATAATCGAAGATCTGGAGTACCCTGATTAGAAAACACAAGAGCCCAACCAAACTATTAGAGATCGACATACCGCCTTTACAAAAAATATTCAACTTGTTGTTGTGTTCGGTTGGCCGCCGCCGCGACTGATCGTCTCTCCTGATGATGGATCGCGTACCGATTCGAAACATGTCGAGCGTTATTCGACTTCTACGACGTGAGTAAACCCGTTTAAGTATTTTAATATTCAACTTGGTGCAATGGTGTCATGGAGCACCTGGTTTTGTACCCTTGTGTACCCTTCAACGGTCAAGTCACACAACATTAACTATGATAATAAAGAAATCGCAGTAAGGAACCTTAGACTTGGTACGACTTTGTCCAGATTTCATTACTTTTTAGAGATAAACAAGCAGCTCCATCGAGACTTGGCCAGTTTTTTACAGAATGTTTTTGGTGGGATGGAAATTACAAGAAAGTATGACGGTTATAATTTGCAAACGTGGAGCATGGACTGTAATAAACCGAAAGCACTGTGAACTACTCAATGAGATCGGCATACACCCCATGAGCGAAAGGCTGAGAAGTTCCTGTCCCTGCTGTGCTGTACAAGTCGAGTATGTGACGATCCAGGCTATGCTTTGTTTGGCACCACTCTAGCGCCTGAGCGTTTGCCCCCCACATCAGACGCAAATATGGTAGATTTGAACGACCTGCCTTGTAGGTACAGGTCTTGAGGTTCCGGCCTTTGTTCATTTTGAACTTTTCGTTGTATTGTAGACCTGCTGTTGGTGAGCCTTTCGGAAACAAACTTCGTTACTTAAGGTGAGCCAAGCTGCTTAGCATTGGGAATTGTCACTTTATTTTTTTCTGTTGCAAGATCCTGGGTAACTACATTTCTAAGGCCCGTTTCGGGAGCATCTGGCGTATAACTGAGCATTTTGAATGACTTCATGGTGAGAAGTAAAGCATTTTTATTTTCTACGTCGCTTTTAGCCCGACTTGTATACAGTTCTGCGTGTAAATCTGACAACTGCTTATGACTGAAAGCCTCGTAAGTCTTGACATATAATATGCAGCACGCCAACTGGATGTCACCATCAAGAGCTACAGAGCAGCTGGATCCTGTGCGATACCAATTATCCCAAAATAAGTGTATTTCACTGCCTCGACCAAGTTAATCAATTTTTAAAAAAATAATGAAGTTCGGGAAGATATTGCTCACAAACCATAAGGCCTACAAAAAAAGTTTAGACACCATATTATACGAAATTTTATAGAGATCATTCTTGTTTTTGACATTTTTTTGTAGCTGTAATACTTTTTGTATAAAACCGTAAAAATCGTGATTAGGGAGATATTTTGAGGACAAAAAGGGGGGATATTGGGGTTAGGGGGCAAAATTCGGCTTGGCAACATTCAGAACCGAATTCAGCAGGCTTTTTTACATCGGAAAAGTCATGTTGCCAAAATGGATCCCAAAATGCCGTTAGGACGGTAAAGGAAGCAGATATTTAGAATTTTCTACCAGCTTATGAAGTTCCGGAAGATATTGCTCACGAACCATAAGGCCTACTAAAAAAGTTTATACACCATGTTATAGGAAATTTTATAGAGGTAATTCTTGTCTCTAAGACTTTCTTTCTAACTGTAAGACTTTTTGTATAAAACCGTTAAAACCGTGATTAGGGGCATATTTTGAGGTAAAAAGGGGGGAAATAGGGGTAGGGGGGCGAAATTCGGCTTAGCAACATCCAGAATCGAATTCAGCAGGCTTTTTTACATCGGAAAAGTCATATTGCCAAAATGGCTCACAAAATGCCGTTAGACTTGAATTTTTTTATTTGAACTACCAGTCTATTGCTCGGTTTCTGGTTCAGGCCATCCATTTTTGTCTGTCAGTGTCAGATAGTCCTCTACTGTAGGCTTTTGACATTCAAGATTTTTTTTAATTTTTTTGAGAGATGGAAAGGCTAATTTTAAAACATGATGGTAACTTGTTGTAAAAATGAATACATTGGCCTAAAAATGATTTAAATACATGACGAACACAAAACTTTCTCATAGCAATTTTATTTTTATTTCTAGTGTTAACATTGTGGACATCGGATTTTGTTTTTAAATTAATCTAGGTTTTTAATAACATACATAATACTCATAAATATATTGGTACGCTACAGTTAAGATGTTTGTATCTTTGAAAATGTCTCTTAAGGAGTCACGAGAATTCAGGTTATATACAGAACGAATCGCTCTTTTTTGTAGCACAAATATAGTCTGAATGTCAGCTGCTTTGCCCCAAACCAGAATACCATATCACATGACACTATGAAAATAACTATGATAAACTAAGCGAGCTGTATCAACATTACTCAATTGTCTAATTTTCCTAACAGCGTACGCCGCTGAACTTAATTTACCTGCAAGCACTGCTATATGTGGACTCCATTGCAAATGACTGTCCAATGTTATAAGAATAATCCCTTATTTACTATTTCTAAACATGCACCATGTAGTAGAATCTACCACACATTTCGTTTTCTTGGCATTTAATAGAAGATTATTAATATTAAACCGGTTAAGTACTTTATCTAATATGCAATTAATTTCCGCATAGTCAGTTGATTTCCGGTTAACCTTGAAAATTAATTATGTATGGTCAGCAAATAGTAGGTACTAGGTATATTACAAAGATTATCTACTATAGTTATGCATTATTATTATTAGAACATATCTGATAACAGTATTTTATGCAATCGTTGCACAATGAAGGTTCTTAAAGTCGAGTACCGCGTTCAGGTCACGAGGCTTGCCGAGTGGCCTAAGTAAGGTACGAGATTTTAAGACCTAATTGTGTAACTATTGCATACAATACTTTTTATACGAGCAAAACACAGAAAATCATTTTTTACTTTAATCGTCATTATCCCCACTATGATTTTTTATTTTTGATGTAACCTTTTTAGTTCAACTAAAACTGACCCACTAAAAAAAAACATGATCGCGGTGGTCATGGCGGGTGCCTCGTGATTGGTTAAATTTTTTGACAAATAATTTCAACCAATCAGTGAACAGTAAGCGTTCTTTTTAGGGTTCCGTAGTCAACTAGGAACCCTTATAGTTTCGCCATGTCCGTCTGTCCGTCTGTCCGTCTGTCCGTCCGCGGTTTAGCTCTGTGATCATTAGTACTAGAAAGCTGAAATTTGGTATGAGTATGTGTATGTATCACGCCGACAAAACGGTAAAATAAAAAATTAAAAAAAATATATATATTTTTTCGGGTACTTCTCGAACACCTAAAGTGGGGTGAGAATTTTTTTTTTCGTTTAACACGAGTGTGTGGGGTGTCGTTGAATAGGTCTTTTAAGGGGCCTCCAAACACTATTTTTTGATAAAGTCAGCAGTTTTGTAAATATTCGCTCCGAAAATAAAAAAAATTGCGTCCCCCCCCCCCCCTCTAACTTTTCAACCACGGGTCAAAAAATATCGGAAAAATTCATAAAAATGAGGCCTTATAAGTACTTTCAATTAAAACTATATTGAACAAAATCGGTCGAACCGTTTTTGAGTTATCGCAAAATTTCATAATTTTCATAAAAGGACGTAAGTTAACTTCCAGAAGGTAATAAAAGTAACTACAGTTACTTTGGCGTTTACTAAATTTTTATAGAGCTTGAAATCTTACTCGTAACTGAAGTCTATTGTGAAGGATGAGCAACTACGGAACCCTACACTGAGCGTGGCCCGACATGCTCTTGGCCGGTTTTTTTAATCAAACATGCTGATGTTCTCTTTTTGAAATTATTTGAGTTGAGTAGAGATGTCTTATGAATATTAAAGTTCTGTAGCGGGTATCGTAGAGTATATAATTTTGGTACAGGATTAAAAGTGCGTTATTGTGATTTTGTCTGTGAAATTATAATTGACAAATTAAAATACGCGACTATAAAAAAATACAACAAGTGCGAGTGGGACTCGCGCACGAAGGGTTCCGTACCATCTGTAAGTTTGTTGTATGGGAGCCCCCCTTAAATAATTATTTTATTTTATTTTTTGTATTTTTTGTAATAGCGGCAATAGAAATACATCATCTGTGAAAATTTCAACTGTCTAGCTATCACTGTTCTTGAGATACAGCCTAGTGACAAACGGACGGACGGACGGAGGGACGGACAGCGAAGTCTCAGTAATAGGGTCCCGTTTTTACCCTTTGGGTACGAAACCCTAAAAATAGTTTATGAATAATTAAATAAAGATTATTTCATTTCTATTTAATTGTATAACCAAATATAAAAAGCTGTGAAAGCAGTATCATCTAAGAGTTGGCCGTCTACGTTACCTCGTGGAAAATTTTACAGTCACACACCCAAAAAGAACAGTAGTACAATTTCCACACTAAATCCGCGTTAGTAGTCTGACTATAAATAAATAAATATTAAGAGACAATCATACACAAATCGACCTAGTCCCAAACTAAGCAAAGCTTGTACTATGGGTACTAGACGACGATATACATAATATATAGATACATATATAGATAACATCCATGACCCAAGAACAAATATTTGCACAAATATTTGCCCCGGCCGGGATTCGAACCCGGGACCGCCGACTCAGTATTCAGTACTATGATTTTCTGCGCTAGACCAAATTTTAGAATGCTATCGCTCTTTTAGAACGAGTAACTTTTCAAATTTGTCTTTCAATCACAAATTGGGTTATTTCAGAAAATGTAAAAGTGGTACCTAATATTTCATTTTGTATCCTCTATTTGATAATAACGATAAAAAGCCTAATTAGGTAGATTTTTTTCTTAGTTTGTTCACTGTAGAAAAATACACGTGAGTTCTCCTTATACCCCTCCGTCCCCTAACGTGATCTGTCGTGATTTTTTCTTGACCCCCCTCCCCCGTCGAACCTCACGTGATTTGTGCACAAGCCCCTATACCTACTCACCCGGTAAGCCCTTCTTTCTCGGCGTCTACAGTAATGTACTATTAATAGTCTTCGAAAAACTGTACCTAGTACATAGGCTGTTACAGCAAATAACAATTTGAAGACTGCATAATGAGCAACAATAAAGTTTCGGCGAGACAAGTTGTAAATTTAAAGTCTATTGTATCTCTAGATAAATATTTCTTATCTGTATTACATCAGAATACAAATGACTGTAATTCAAACAATCAATATCCTAAAAAAAATGACTGTATGTGAAGAACATATAAATACACGTATTAAGAATCCATTGAGATACCCGTGTACTGACTATAAAGTTAATTAATACTGTTTGACGACGCGGTTGGCGTAGTTTAGTGACATTTTGTAGGACAAATATTGTGAGATGAACCTCGAATATTGTAGCTATATTAGGGGAGCCCAAGAGGGAATTTCGGGATTTAATAAAGCGCGGCAGATAAAGGGGATACCTTCTGTACTTGGTTAAGTACTTCCACCAAATATTTATGAGCCTCATATATTTTTTTTGCACATTCTAACAATGGCTGCGAATTTGCGTCACATTCAAATCGTCAGATTATTATATAAGAGCTTTTTTTTAGGTACACTTAACATCCCCTTAGAAAATCTGACGCGCTCGAATATATATTCTTTTCATTTTCAACCCTCACGCACGACCACCCCCATCATGGAAACAATCAGATTAACATACTTACATTTTTTTAAATACGTATGACATGGATGCTATCAATATCTGAGGCGCTCGAGTATGACCATGCAACAGTTTTTATTTAAAATTTTTGAAAATATATAGCTGCTTCCCCCACCGATGAAAAGGTATATTATTATATGTTTTTTTTTATCATTTAACTTCGCAACCCAATATAGGTCTCTATGACGTTCGATTAAATCCCGATTTAGTATTGAGGGCTCCCCTACTACTAGTAGTTTTGAATGAATTCGACGACGCGTTTGGCTCGGTTGGTAGACACCTGCCTACTGAGTCGGCGGTCCCGGGTTCGAATCCCGGCCGGGGCAAATATTTGTGCAAAATATTTGTTCTTGGGTCATGGATGTTATCTATATATGTATTTATATATCATGTATATCGTCGTCTAGTACCCATAGTACAAGCTTTGCTTAGTTTGGGACTAGGTCGATTTGTGTAAGATTGTCCCTTAATATTTATTTATTTTATTTATTTATTTATTTATATTCATTCATAAATGGGCCATGCAATTCTGCAGCTCTGCACATTCAGCCTGGACCTTGGCAATCAGCGTTCTGAAACCTGATTGCAAGTGTTACGACACTTAGTTAATTAGAGTTGTAAATAACTTTCAAAGTAGACACGCAGTCTGCTAAACCTGTGGCCAATTACGTAGAGTAATGTCATACTATACCTATAAGTAAGTAATAACTGACTAAAAACCGGCCAAGTGCGTATCGGGCACCGATGGTTCCGTATAATTAAATAATCTTTAACTTTTTATGTTTTCTGTATTTGTTGTTAAAACGGCAACAGAAATACATCATCTGTGAAAATTTCAATTGTCTATCTGTCACGGTTCATGAGATACAGCCTGGTGACAGACAGACGGACGGACGGCGGAGGCTTAGTCTAATAGGGTCCCGTTTTTACCCTTTAGGTACGGAAAAAAGCTACTAAGTGCGAGTCGGACTCGCGCGCCGCGGGTTCCGTGCAAACTATGAAAGCACTGAATATTTCATTAACGAAAAAATAAACGGGATCTGGGACTAAATTTATAAAATAGAAATTTCATTCTATGAAATGAAGCATTCCTTGAAATTATTTTTCTATAAAAGAAAAGGATTCTACTATTATCACAGTAAATGTTTATATTAAAGCGAAAAAATTAACAATTTATGCTTTAAGCGGGATTTGAACCCACGAAGGCTTTCCGGGCCAGGCGGATAAACTACCATAATGTTCTATCAAAGCCACTAGCTAAAGCATCGAATTTTTCAACCAGTTAAAAAATATAACTCATATTTATTTTACTATTACACTAATATTATAAAGACAAAAGTTTGTGAGTGTGATTGTATGTTTGTTACTTCTTCACGCGCAAACGGCTGTCCCATGCTTTTATATTATTAGCTTCGCCCCGCGGTGTTGCCCGCTCAGTCCACGGCAACATATGTTTACGGAATGAAAAGTAGCCTACGTGTTGATCCAGGGTGTCACCTACCTCCGTCCATGCCAAATTTTACCAAAATTGGTCCAGCCGTTTGAGCGTGAAGAAGTTACAAATAAACATAAACACTATACAATATTTTCTTCGGTTTTTGTAACGTGACGGGATAACGTCAAAGGTTGACGGAGAAAAACATATTGCTCGACTTGGCGGGGGCACTGCCGTGCCCCCCGATTTATGTCTGACAGATACATTTGTGCAAACTACCCATTTTATAAATATATATGAATTAGAAATACATGCGAGATGGGCCAAATGTGTAAAGACAGTTACACATGTGCCAGAAGGCCATGATTAATCAAAAATATCTACCAGCGGTTTACTATTTATAAGGTTTGCTGAGGTGAAGGTAACTTGACTGTACGGGACGGGGACGTCATATAGTTTATTTATTTATTTAAACTTTATTGCACAAAATACAAAAGTACAAATGGCGGACTTAATGCCATAAGGCATTCTCTACCAGTCAACTATAGGGCCAAACAGAAACTAGCAGTTGGTGCAGGATCATAAAAAGCCGTGGCTAAAAACATAAAACGAGACAACAGTCAATAAGTGTGATATATATAGGTACATATGATTAAAACTCATTGTGTATATTAAAAATATACATACATACACACATATGCAATACAATACACATACATAAATGCAATATATATATGTACCCCTGTAAAACATCATATAGACAATCAATCCTGAAATTCTTTGGAATCCTGAGATGTTTACGCACCATGCGCTTGAAGGAGAATTTACTTTAAGCTTTCCTAATGAAGAGAGGGAGATCATTCCATAAACGAATTGCTTGAAGGAATTGGATATAAAACCAGTATAATGAGAAGGAAGAGTGAGTTTGAGAATTCGGGATGAGCGCAGCTCGTACCCAGGCCGAGCAGTTAAAAATATGAATTTAGTTTGCGTTTTGCGTTTCTCTTATAAACATACTTACTATTGGAGCGTTTATAAAGAGTAGCGGTTTTGGTCTGTCAGGAAACTAGCCTATTTTCCCAACATTATATCGTGCTGCAAAAGAAAATTGTCAGTCCGTATGAGACTGTTATGACGGGCTGCGTAACCAGAATCGCGTGTTGTGTCATAATTATGTAGTCCGTAACCAGTTCACACCGGTGCCAAGGTCCGGCTCTAAACACACTGCAACATCAGAACTCAGGCATTTACGACGCGGTTGGCTCGGTTTGTAGTGCTACTGCCTACTGAGCCGGCGGTCCTGGGTTCGAATCCCGGCCAGGGCAAATATTTGTGTGATGAACTCGAATATTTGTTCCTGGGTCATGGATGTTATCTTTATCTACATAAGTATTTATATATTACTAGCTGATCCGGCGAACTTTGTACCGCCTGAACTGAAAGTCGATAAATGTAGAGAAAAAAAAAGTATCCTATGTCCTTCTGGTTCTAAGCTACCTCCCCACCAATTTTCAGCCAAATCAGTTCAGCCGTTCTTGAGCTATAAATAGTGTAACTAACACGACTTTCTTTTATATATATATAGATATAGATTATGTATATCGTCGTCTAGTAATGCTTAGTTTGGGACTAGGTCGATTTGCGTAAGATTGTCCCTTAATATTTATTTATATTTCATTTATTATTTAGGTAGCCTAAATCTGGTTGCAAGTCCACATTCAGTTTTGCAGGGAACTATATATGTTTAAGGCTCCTTATCCGTTCAAAAATGCTGAATGTTTCAGACGGGGTTCTGCGTTTTCGCCTAAAATTATTTCGCCAAATGTCACTTATTGCAGAATTTTATTTGGCAAACTAACCTTTAGCATTCTTGTTACTCTTCGCTTTTTTTTCATTTAGTGAAATTCATATTTAGTAATATTCTGCTTCGGAATGTTTTTTTTTATAAAAATTGTTTTAGGAAAACGGGTTATTTTGACTAATATTTAAATGCCTAAAAATCTAATTATTTCATTATTGATTATTTTTTTTAAATCAGACATCATTAAAAATCGCTGTCATTTAAGGAAACTTGGTACCTCTTGTTAGATTAGATTTTTACGTCGTCGAGAAAAAAAAAGAATAAAAAGCCCCCGCATAAAAAAATATCCAACCAGAACCGAACCGCGACCACAACAGCGCGCGAGCCGAGCGAGCATACATTTGATGAAAAAATAAATGGCATAATGAAACTTGAGTAAGTGACTAATTGTTAAATGATAATTTGCCAAACAAAAATTTGAAACCGAAAAAAAGGAGATATGACATTATGCCGATTATTAGCCCAAATAAAAATGTAGGAAAAATAGTTAGATGTGTAATTTTGCGAAAAAAAATAGGCGATACGGCAGAGAACCGTTTTAGACATTTTTCTCTATGACCACTGACGTCGCATCGTGGCACGACGTGGCGTCGTACGACGATGCGATGTCGTGTCTTGTAATTGTGTTTTGGCCCTAAGGTCAAATAGTCTTTTTTCACTATGCCTGTTTACTTTTGAAATTTACTGTGACAATGAATATACATGATGATGTATCATACATGTGTATGACAAATATAAGTATATCATTGATTGATATACCAGTGAGTGTTGTGAAATAAACTAGAATAGAAGTAAGATAATTTATTTTGCACATTTTTGAAATAGCTACGTCATTAGTATTAATTTTGTATACTTTCCTAAGAACAGATCTTCGTATGTCTTATAGTTCCAGACTTTCCCATACCGACCGATCTAAATGGGCCACCCTGTATATCACTAGTGCTAGACATGAATCGTTCGTTGAGTGACATGATTTTGCGCATCTCTAGTTCGCAGAGACATTCCCGTTCGTGGGTTTGTACTTCCACACTAAGCTAGACTCATTAGCCTTGCTGTTAACGAGACATACACATGGGCCCTAATTCCATTTACATCTGATATCTCAGAGAAAACTCCGAAGTGGCGAAATGCCTAGTATCAATATCCCTAATATTTTTAGCCATATTCCTCGCAATCTCTAAAATCAATTTTCGGATTTTAAAGTCCCCGCCCCTTTTGCAACCACCGAACTGCTACCAGTAAAGTAGTTTAATGGTTAGAACTGCGACCACAACAGTACTCGAGCCGAGCGATTAAAAACCAAAATTAGGGCATATGAGTGTTAGGACATATGATCATTATAACAAAGTACATTAGGATAAATTATCAATATGGCAAGTGACATTAGGAAATAAGACATTAGGGCAACCAAAATTAGGGCATATGAGTGTTAGGACAAGTGATCATTATTACATAACACGTTAGGGTATCCAAAAATAGGTTATAAAACGTTAGGGATTCAGATATAGATCCATATCGCCACTTTGCCAATCCTTTTGCGTTAATTTTGCGCCTCAGGTATATGCGATAACATAATATATATCAGGCGCAAACTTAACTCGACCGGGTAGTAAGTAACGTTAAATATCAGTTTATGCGGGTTGAATCGTAAACAACACGTTATAATGACGGTTAAATGTGATATACCTACCCTACCTGAGACGACGACGCGACGACGACGACGCGCGGACGACGCGGCTTGCGCAGTTTGTTGTTCACCTGCCTACTAAGCCAGTCCTGGGTTCGAATCCCGGCCGAGGCAAATATTTTTGTGATGAACTCGAATACTTGTTCCTGGGCCATGGATGTTATCTATATATGTGTCTATATATTATGCATATGTATATCGGGATTATCGGGGTTTAGTATCCATAGTATATACACGCTTTGCTTAGTTTGGGTCTTGGTCGATTTGTGTAAGATTGCCCCTTATAATTTATTTAATTATGTACCCCGAGATATCGCTTATTTGGTGATATAGCGATATCTCAAAGTAGGCACACTAGAATCAGCGCCAAGGTGTGTTCGAGTTCATGTTGTCCCCAAAACACTACTCAAAGTAAGCCTTTCTTAATACGGTATTGTACAGTATAGTGAAAATAAATTGTATAATTGAAACCACTACACACATTCAAAAATACACCAAATAAATTCCACAAAGTTTTGGACATTATAGTAATTTTGATTGAGCTATGAAGGATTGTGTGGCCTGGCCACTCTACTTGCGTCGACTGCCAACAACCAAACCAAACGTTTGGCAATCTGCGAATGGCACATATTGCCATTTCGCGAATTTACGTGACCATTTCAAAGTTACAACCGGGTTGAAGAAAGCGAAATGTTTAAATAACACGTTTTCACTCTGATCACGTCACATATTATATGAATAATTATTACTAATGTAGGTATTATAAGCGGATATTTTTTGATGTAGGAAGTAAACAAGGAGACAGATAAGTAGTCTAATTGTGGAATTCTACGAAAATGCAACGCGAGTGTTCATGGTGCAAATTTAAGTGTTACTTTTTTCTCTAGAATATACAGACACTTAAATTTGCGGTATAAATAAAAAAACACGCAATTACATTGTAACTTGCGATACTCTGTCGTCGAAAGAACAATAATTGTTCCATGTGGGTAAGCATATTAGGTTAAATTGCAATATTGTTGTATGGAAACGTATTAATTTAAAAATGTGGTGTTAGTTACTTTACTTTTAGTTACACTTTAATGGGAACATCTTATCCGCAACTAGAATTATAAACGAAAGATTATCAAACCTTAATTCTTAATGAGAACGGTGTCGACATTTCAAAATAGTTAAATAGCGTATAATGCAATCAAGACCGCGGAAGCGTGCCGAGAAAAAATTGGGCAATACTATGTAATTTCTCGTTGCGATAGCACACATACCTACATACACTTCATAAAAAACATAACGGGCAACATTTCCGCGAGACTTTCACAATTGCATCTCAAGCAAATACGAACGCGAACCCATGTCCACAATTTAAAAAAAAACTTACTTTTGTAAATCCAAAGTCACTGCACTATTAAAATGTCACTGGCACAATTCAAATTTCGAACACTGAACTGTCAATGAGAAAGCGCGCGAACGTTAACAAACATGGCGACCGACTGTTCACAACCCGCCAAAATATGAGGTCAAAATGATTCTTACGTAACAATTTATTACATCGTATTACATAAAAATCACCGTTGGCTTGGTATTATGCAAAGTCAGCCGAATCCCACAGATTTCTAGGTTACAACTCTTATTTCGCGCGTTAAACTTTTAAATCGAAGCGTTGTTGATCGTTTCGTCGGTACTAATATTACAGATTGACCACAATTGTGTTCTCCTGATGTCCACCCCACTCTTCGCGGGGAAAGTAAGGGGGGAGGTCATCGGATAGCGGTGGTATGAATAAGAATGTAGTGTGCATATTAATTTATTGTTGACGCAATCATTTCGCATGAGTTTTTGCGTGACTTTTGCGAGTGAGCGGTGAACGACTTAATGTTTAGATGACTACAGCCGTTTGCGTGTGCAAGTACGGTATTTTATTCAGTAATAGCCAGCGGAGCGTTAAAGAAGTTGAAGATTCTACAATAGGATACCATTATAGCATAATACCGTAAACTGGATATTTAGCGCGTACGCCAATAAGCAGTGCTACTTTTATATATTTCGAAATTCAATAAGATTCATATTAACATTTTGTTTATGTAGGTACCTACTGAATAATCACAATCACTACCTACATAGTATAAAACAAAGTCGCTCCCTGTCTTTCCCTATATTATCTTTAAAACTACGCAACGGATTTTGATCCTGTTTTTTTTTTATATATAGAGTGATTCAAGAGGAAGGAAGGTTTATATGTATAACACATGCATAATTTATCAGTATTGCACCCGTGCGAAGCCGGGGCGGGTCGCTAGTTACATACATATTTACATGAAAATTGTTAATATCTCGGGAACTAAATCGAAACCAGCCTCATCATCATCATCATCATCATCATCATATAAATATGGAATATTAGGGGAAATGTGCATGAATTAATCAAATCGTATCTTAGTAACAGGAAACAAGTCACACAAATTACAAGAATTGACACTGAATCAAAGGAAGAGATCATATACTCATCAAGTTCTAGAGAAATTCGGTACGGCGTCCCTCAAGGGAGTATCTTGGGACCCCTGTTATTTATAATATATATTAATGATCTACCGAAAATTACTGAACATCATATGGTTTTATTTGCCGATGACAGTACTATTATATTCACTGACACACAACCCGAAACAGTTGAATCGGAAATAAACGGAACTGTCGAATCTACTATACAATCGCTTGTAGACATAGACAACAATCTCAAAGTAAATCTGTCCAAAACTCATATTATGCATTTCAAACAGAGACGCAATAATATACAAAACCCTAGTATTACTTATAAGGAGGTTAATATTTCAGAAGTAGACAGCACAAAATTCTTAGGCCTTGTATTAGATCAAAGTCTGTCGTGGAAATTTCAAATTGACACTGTGTGTAAAAAACTTAGTAGCTTTTCGTATGCTCTGTATATGCTACGGAAGATAGTTGGAGAACCGGCTGTGTTGACTGCATATCATGCATACGTCTCTTTCAACATTAAGATATGGGATAATATTCTGGGGTAACTCTACTAATAGGGAATTGGTATTTAAGGCGCAGAAAAAATGCATAAGAGCAGTACGTGGTCTGCGACCCATGGATTCATGTAAAACCCATTTCGTAGACTTAAAAATTCTCACCTTCCCTAGTTTATACATATTTGAAGTGGCTTTGTTTGTGAAATCAAATCCTAATGAATTTCAGTATTTTTCAAGTAGAAGATTAAAAAACAAGTTGTGTGCAGCCCCATCTAAGACAAGTCTGATGTCAAAAAATATTATAGGAATGGCCCCAAAAATTTTTAACCATCTACATCCTAATATTAAGGAAAAAGAAAATGTATTAGAATTTAAGCGGGCTTTAAATAGATTTCTGGCTCAGAAAGCTTACTATTCTGTCAACGAATACTTAAATGATAACACTAATGTACAACAATGAGCATGTTAGCTATTAGATTTTGTATGCCTTGAGGCAGAACATAGCTGGACTAACTTATATGTACCTACCATCTAGCATAATTACTTATGTGTATACCTACTGTTCACAAATAAATGATTTGTATTTGTATCATCATATCAGCCGATAGACCGTCCACTGCTGGACAAAGGCCCAAAGTCCACAACAATCTTGCGCCGCCCTCATCCAATTTCTACCCGCGATCCTAACCAGGTTGTCGATCCACCTTGTTGGGGACCTTCCCACGCTGCGTCTTCCGTTCCGCGGTCGCCACTCAAGAACCTTTCTGTCCCAACGGCCATCGGTTCGACGAGCAATGTGCCCCGTCCACTTCCCACTTATTCAAGTTATGCGCGACAGCTGGCTGAATCCATCGTTCATTTTAATCTAAATGTCGTCAAGAATACGATGGATAATTTATATGGAGTCCTCCGGCACCATGTGAATGAATGGAACATGGATTTTTGTGAGAGCTTATTATAGGTACATCTCTGTGGAATAAATTAATTAAGTAGGTACCTACCTAATATTTGAGGTATGCAATAAAGTGGATTTGTATTGTATCTCATTGCATGTGACCCCTAGAGACTTTATACATCTTTATATATCTCTGGGAATATTTAATATTTTAAATTGATAGTTTAAATTGTATATTGTAATGTTTTGGTCTCCTCTTGGGAA
This sequence comes from Apotomis turbidana, assembly GCA_905147355.2. Classification (NCBI taxonomy): domain Eukaryota; kingdom Metazoa; phylum Arthropoda; class Insecta; order Lepidoptera; family Tortricidae; genus Apotomis; species Apotomis turbidana. The sequence goes on from LR990307.1 coordinate 8,982,161, forward strand.
GTGCCGGTAGATTCACAATCTGACGTGTAAAATTGTCCTTGTGGTCTATGTTACTTAAGTACTGAATAAATTATTTCATTTAATTTGGCCAAAATTTCAGAATACCTGAACCTACCCTTTCGAATTTAGTCGTAATTGTGTCCATTACAATGTATAAATGCAGCAGCAGCAAAACCTAAAAAAACCATTCGTGAGAGGAAAAGAGGTACTTACCTATAGGTATTTGAAAACACTTCCACAAACCGGCCAAGTTTCAGTGCGTGTTCATACGAAGTCGTGTTGTGGCACGACCGACACGCAAAACCTTACTATACCACGATGCGATGTTTTAAGACGAAATCATCATAATCATCTTCATATCTGCTGAGTAACTGCTGAACAAAGGCCTCTCCAACGTTCTCACGGGAACACCCAGATACTCCGAGACATTTTGTTTTTTAGTTTTATGTTTATTCCAAAGAAATCTATTTCTAATTCCGATTATTAAATCATGGTTTTACTGAATTTCAAAGCCCCGAGAAAATTTCTAAAAACAGAATTGATGTAAAAATTTAACCTACTCATAAAATTTTATGAGAAACGGTTGAGAAATATCCAAGACATTTTGGTGAAGCTAAAACAGAAACACTCCGCTCGCTAGGTCAAAAAGTACTCGTGACTGTTTTTTTTTCCTAATTCAGATTTGATCACGCATTCGAATTCGAGGAAATCAGTCTGATGAAATATAATTTTTATTAAAGCAGTAACGTCTGTTTAGCGTTAACGAAAATTATTATTAAAATCGAATGGAATTCGAACAAAGACAAGACTGCCCAAAATAAACTTTCGGCATTTATTAAAAATCAAAACAGTATTCAAGTTTCAACGTCAGATAGGTACGACTTTGTTTTTCGGCCCCTGTGCAATATTGTGTAAACTTGTGCTTTAGGTCTTACTAGCGCGCTGCGCTGCGCTAATAGCCTACAACACCAGCACGCACAAGTGCACCCGCTCAACCTTCCACTTGTATTTGGCTCTCGTTCATAACCATTCGAAGTAATGCGGTCTGTCGGTTGTCCTGCTACGTCCCAAGGTGCAAAGACCAAACCAGAGAATCGTTATTATTCAATTATTCTGTGATTTTTGATCCTATTGTCTCTCAAGGTATAATTTATACCAAAATTATTTTACTCAGTAATTTTATCAGATAATAAATTCGTTTCTTATTCGATTACTATGGAACGGGGTCATTATTTCAGAAAAAAACATACTTAATATTCATAACCATATACATCACGGCGAAACAGCGGGACGCATTTTAACCAATTTTGGTAACAGGGACAGCTGGACATCCAACGATGGTTATAGGATACTTGAAATCCGACCATGCCGTAAATGTTGGCCATCGATAAAATAAATTACTTACCTAAGTATTAAGGGCGATCAATGGACAACGGTAATCAACCGGTTACCATCAGGCAATCCGCCTGCTCTGCATAACTTAGTGTGATTATAATAAAACCGCGTTAAAATCCTTATCAAGCCGCACTCGTCACAGTGCAAAATATGGACTGAAAATTATGAAGATGTGTCTTAACAAAACGAAGCCCTAGTACTCGGTGAACTATGCATTCAACCGGATAGTTTGTTAGACTTTAGACTGGGTAGTTTGTATCAGATAAAACTTAAAATGGCCTTCTATCATGCGGCAGCAACAGAATCCGATCCATTTCTGAAGTGTCTCAGACTTTCCTTCGAGCATCATACTATCGCTATATAATTTTGCTATTCTTTTTATGTAGGCTTAATTAAAAATGTACACTCGTCACATTTATCGACAATTATCAAATTATTGTACATTTTGTAAAAATGAGGAATTATTTTTTGTTTGAACAAGGTTTTAACATACCTGCAAATTATCCAATTTACAAAAAAAAATTGAATTCGATTAAAAAAGCAACAAACTTCTGAACGAATCGCCACTTTTTATTATGACATCTGGCAACTTCACGCTAAGCTAACTAAGCAAAGACTTGGCTTAAAGGTCTAGTTACCAGGCCATAAAATTCCCAAAAAAAAAAAAAACTAAGCAAAGCGGCGAAACGTCAAAAAGTTGATATATTAGGGAAACTGAAAAAAATAAATTCCAACAATCATCAATGGAAATTCTAGAATAATGCCCACTTTATACGGCTAAATACATGGGAGATGAGCCAAGGCACGGCTCTAACCCGCAGTCGGGTGAGCAGCGAGCAGCTTGAATTGCTTTTGTCGTTTATGGAAGAGCATCCTGACTTCGCAGCGAGTAAACAGTCTGTATATTCGAGGCTGAGCTCGTGTAAACTGTGGCGGCTGTTGGCTGAAAGATTAAACGCCGTTGCCCAGGATTGTGGCGGTGCGAGGAAATCGCCGGACAAGTGGTGTAGGGTAAGTTTTAGGCTTCTAAAGAACTGTAAGCATCAATAGCTGTCAATTTTACGCTTATGTCAAATTGCATTCTAAAATTGTTAGTTACGTTTTATGCTGACTGTACACTGAAGGCTCTGTCTTCGAAGTTTAAGATGTAAACAAATTTCGTTTATGGAAACCTGAATAATAGGACTTTTTAGTACACGCAGTCACAAATATTAAATACTAACGACCCGCCCCGGCTTCGCACGGGTGCAATGCTATATACATATAAACATATAAACCTTCCTCTTGAATCACTGTATCTATAAAAAAAAACGCATCAAAATCCGTTGCGTAATTTTAAAGATCTAAGCATACATAGGGACAGACAGACAGGAAGCAACTTTGTTTTATACTATGTAGTGATTTTGTCATTGATAATAAAGAGTACAGATTTGTAAAGTTTGGCAATGAACACTTATTTACTCTTGCAGTATTGGGCGGACATCAAATACAAAGCTCGCAAGAAGACAGCGGCTGGGGGAGCTCTCGGGGACCTTTCTAGTGTAGAGGAGCGCTTGGAGAGGTTGCTCGGCAGTAGCAGTGCTTGTAAGTACTGTAACTATATATATCATGTAGTACCGGTAGTCATTTTAAATATTTATTAACCTTTTGAAGAAAATATGTTTATTTTGCAAACGAGAATAATTAATAAGACTCAACATTATAAGAAACAAATAACATTTATTTAGCAATATTTAACTTAAGTATTTAGTTTAATTTTATTTTTATTCTTAGTGGTATTTAATTTTGACTGCCACTGTCGTTATTCGCAAAATGAAAATTGCGCCATTGACGCCAATGTCGCCTACTGTCGTCCAAATTTCAATGATCACAAGTGGATAGGGAAATCTGTTCTTAGGAACCGTGGCGTTGATTTTAGATTTAATTAAAACTGCATTTCTTTATTTATAAAACCCCCCCCCCCTCCTCCTAGGTGATATTGGGTGATTATAAACTTTTAACAAATTTACACAATAGGGTGGGCTGATCATGTATGAAGAAATATTTTTTCTCGCATATCGTAACGTAAGAGGTGTCAAAAGTTGCGGCTTGTAATGCCGATTTTAATGATATAATTAGTTTTAAATACATTTAATATCTTGAGCCCTCCGTCAACCTTCCGTCAAAGAATTTACTTTAACCCTTTTTTCCATTCATATTCAGTCCCTCATTACAATGGATATAGATGCAGTTATGAATGTTTTTTTAGCACTAGTATATAAATAAAAGCATGTTTATTTTTAAAAGTACTGCAATTTACTGTCATTTTGTACGTTAATTGTAAAATATATGTCTTAAAATAGGCAAAAATATGTCAGTTTTGCACAAATTGGAACTTTTTTTTAAATCAAATTTAGGCATCGTACGAGATTTTAGCGTATTTTTAATTAAACCATCTCTAGAAGAGTGTCCAATAACACTTTCAGAAGCTGCAGTCACTAGTTTCACGGCTTCGGTATAGCACAGAAATCCCCAGAGCGGAAGTAGATGTCATTCTAACGTCATTTACAATTCTTCAATTTTTTCGTTATTGTAATGTGAAAGAGCTGGAAGAAACGAATGTTATATATGTGTATATATTTTGCCAATGCACAAAATAATATAATCTTCCGCTAATAAAATAAAATAGGTAGTAATAAATTAAAAAAAAAACTGTGGTGGCAGCTGTAAAGGGCGCATTCTTTGGGATGTGCCGCTTGAAATTCTGGCTCGAACAATCCGCTCGACGGCAAGCTTCTCAAAGTGACTCTTTGGGACTCTTCTAACATTACCAGCAATAAATTTACTGGTGTCCAAAAAATAAATTATCTGTATCACTGAATCAATAGCATTATTTCATATTTTCAGGTAGGTCTCGAGAAAATTTTATCAACATAAAACGGTGACGTACCCACTTCATCTTTCAATGGCGGTTTAACTTTTATCGAAAACCATACGGGAGCGTAAACAGTCATAATGTATTATTGCATTATAACTTTTAAATTCTTAGATGGTCTATTTGTACTAACGTAGAGTTTTAGCGTACGATTGGCAAAGGCAAGTTAACCTTGAATGTGTCCCTAGTTGAGGATTTGCTAATTCCTGTGTACAAATGCCTGATGCTACAGTTTGCAAATCTCCTACAGGTAGTTTGATCTATGCCCAGTTTATTTATAATCTTATCATTCGAGTTCGGCATATTTCCAGTGACTGATACGATACCATTCCCATTTCAGTTGATACGTTATGACATCTATTTTCTGACACAGGGAAAGCTTTTTGCCTTTAGGACCCAAAAGGACCAAGGACCTGGTTTACCCATCTAATTTTGCGAAAAGATATCTCAACGGCAGCTCATAAGCGTGTAGCAAGCGTACAGCACATTGCACTGGTCTACCTAGATGCGTCTCCAGAAGATACTGTATGATGCCACCCTTCCAACTTGTGTTTGTGGCAGTACAGTCACAGCTAATATATTTTATGTCATTTATATGACACTTTATAAAAATATCGGAGTTGGAAGGTTGTTTCTCATGTCTTCTTAATAATATAAACTTAATAACATAAGCTATTGTCGGAAGCTGCTTGCGATTGAGCTGTACAAATGATCCAAACATGGGGCAGACGGTTTCACTTCGACGTTCCCCAGCGAATCCAAACAAGGAATCCGTACTCATTTTTCTATTGTAATGGTAAAATCTTACAAATTAATTTAAAATACCATATTTACGATCAAAACTCTGTCTCATCGCAACCAACGATACTTATCGGTTCCCCAGTTTAAAGTAAAATTACGAATCTTAACAAGCGATTATGAGGCACAAATCGCGTTCGAGCGAGTGTAGTTCAAAATTAATTATCAGGATGAAACTTACTATATTATAACAAATCAGTAAGTAGAATACTAGAGAGAGTAGAAAAAAACATCAAATGTTGAAAAATATTTGTTTTATACATAAAACACGAAAGTAACTTTCAACCGGAAAATTATAATTTTTTTTAATTTCAAACTTTGGTAGAGGGTTTCAATATAATATATAAGATTTTTTATTTTATTTTTCCTAGAATAAGCTATTTTTTCCGCAACTTTTGAGGGGTCTTACGATGCGAATTTCGAAAAATATTTAAATCGGCCCACCCTATTACACAATTCCCCTTACAGCCTTCAGTGGGCGCCGACAGAGCTCGGACGACGATCGGAAGCCAGGTTTGGACGACGACATGTGCTCTGAAGGCTCTGCCCCTGCTGCCGAGGGGAAGTTGTCCACCGAGGAACTGTTAGCCGAGGTAGGTGTTTTTAGATATCTGTACCTTACGATGTGTCTCATTCGCCTTTTGCATCACCTACTCATTAAACGTTTTTTAGGATAAACTCCACTACCCAAAGGTTGTCTGGAAGAGATCGCTCTTTAGCGATAAGACCGCCTGTTGTCTACCGTTTTTCAATTTGTTTATTTGTAATTTCTTGTGTAAACGTTTTTTTGGTGTGCAATAAAGCGTACTTGTATTGTATTGTATTGTTGTATTGTATTGTAGGTATTTTGTTAAAATATTCAAACAAAACATTATATCCAGGCAACTGGATATAAATGGATTGGTCTAGAAGCTACGACTTTTAGACGTTGCCTCCCTTTCCTTCTATTCCTTGAGTTGGACACCATTAAGTAAGGTTCTTCACTCATTTGTTTATTTTGCTTCTCATCAAATGAAGAAAGTGGCTGGTATTACCTGGACCATGTTGTTCAGTTTGAGTGGTAGAATCTGTTTTAATTTATTGCTCCTGTTACAGGGCCCACCTATAATGTCATAATAATAATTGTAACGACTGGTCATATACGATCGCACCCGTAAACACGAATCTGCGCGTCGCGATTCACCAGATTCAGCTTCACCATGCAGAACTCATTCAGACGCAGAATCCTCCCTCCACCATTCCTATACCTGACCCTTGAGTTAAGGCATTGTGCACTGTTTACAAGATAAGCCCTCAAGCCCTAAAAACGCGCCATACTAATGGCCACATGTGACGTCATTTGTGGCTTGGGTACCAATATTTGTACGGAGACAAAAAGTAATTTCCCGTTTACACAGTGAAAAAGTGCGTTCATCGTCCAATTATTGTTTTGTTAAATTATGAGTACCTATTCTGAAAACTATTTCAAAATTACTTTATAGATTTAAAAAAAAACATTTGCATACCTTAAAAGTTTGAAATCTAAGTTTTGAGATTTTTTAGACATATTTAAGTGTGTTGTACATATAATTCAAGATCAGTCTAAACCCCAGCCCTATTATGGCAATAAGTTGTGAATTATTTCTATCGTTTCCAGGCGGCGATGCGAAGCGCCCTGGCAGCGGAGAAGCAAGCAGAAGCAGTCGCCCAGGGAGTGGAACTGCTCAGGGACCTGGTGGCCATTCTGCGCGAGCGGCCGCTGGCCGCGCCAGCACTGCCGCCAGACCATCTCATGCACCACCATCACCGGATTTGATCGTAGAACAAGACACCATCACCACCACCAAGACACCACCGGCACAAAACAGATAGGTACAGAAATCAATCTACATACAAGGGCGCTCGAGCAAACGCACACATAGACATTGCTCACGGACACGTCAAGCGGATGGCACTCGCGCTCGCACTGGTCTGAACTGGTCCGAGATATCGTTTCCGTGAGCAATGTCTATGTGTGCGTTTGCTCGAGCGCGCTTGTATGTAGATTGATTTCTGTACCTGTTTTGTGCCACCGGGCTTGTGCGCTAATCACGTGAGGTGTTTTCGGCTACTTTTTGAAACCCCCTCCTAGTGACATTTGGTAAGGTTCTTTGTGAATTTTTTTTTCGCCAGATATTTGTAAAATATACTCGCTATTTTGAAGTATAACACGTGAAGTTTTATATTTAATGAAACCGAGAAAAAGTATCTAAGTACTCATTTTTTCTTCGCTCACTGTAGAAAAATACACGTAAAAACTAGTGCCTACGCCAAATCTTGGGATTTAGGTAGCCGACCCCGATTGAGAATTCATTCTCTACAAAAGGGATAAAGGCTAGGAGGATGATGACTGTAGAAAAATACACGTGAAGTACTTATACGCCTCCCTCCCCCAACGTGATCTGTCGTGATTTTTTCGTGACCCCCGTCCCCCCTATTGAACCTCACGTGATTTGTGCACAAGCCCTAAGGTGACTAGAAGTTAATTCATGGTAGAACTAACCTTAAAATCAAACCACCTCATGGGCCACTAATATAAGTGAAATCTCTCAGAAGATGGCAGCACTGAGCTATCGTTCGCCTCGGACAGAATTCAATATGCATTTGCAGTGCTAAATTTTAAATGATACCACCAATACTCGAAACAGCAGTACCTAATGAGCTAATCCGCTCAAATCAGCTACTCTTTACGAAATGTCAAAAACGATTTGTTAGTTTGAGGTTTGAACGAGAATGCCGTTTGAGTGATCGCCAAACGTCAAATCTCTATTAGATAACAGTTATATCGCCATTGAACTGTCATTAAAATGTGATGATGATGAGCTTAAAAGTGACATATCTCATCTCAATTTTGGAAATACGAAGGCGATAATGACTGTAAAAAATGTTATTCATGCATATGAATTTCTGTTATGAACCAAACGTAACGGACTAATTTCACGCACTACGCGGTCAATTTAAAGTATGCGCCTGTTATTTATGCCGTCACATACAAAGGAAACGAAAATTTTGCGCGTCCGAATTGACGAAGTTGCGATGTTCTAGGGATATCGCCACTTGTCAAGTAGGCACACGCCAAAAGTGACGGATGGCGATGAAATGGAGAGATCTCCATCATCTCTCTAAAATTGGTCGAATACCCCCCCTGGCTTGTGTCGTCATAAAAATCAGTAGTCAAAACACTACTTCTTTTTAGTTTTTGTCCAACTAAAAATAGTAATGTCCAAAAGTTGGTGGTTTATTTGGTTCCGTGTATTTTTGAATGTATGTTTAGTGGTATTATATTATGCCATTGAATAATTAATTTTCACTATAGTCTAATATAAGACAAAAAATTATCTCAATTCAATACAATACAACTAATATAAGTTATTAAAATACACTTTTATTTTATTTTAAGGCATGCAATATGGTATGAGTTTTTAGTGTCTGTAAAGCATAACTCTCTTGACATGATTATTTTTGAATAAACCAATTACTATTTTAAATCAAGGTTGAATATTTAATTTTATCCATAGCATCTTCAATCCACAGCGCAATGCAGGGTTTGTATGAGCGAACGCGATCTGTTGGTAGGTTTGTCCGCGCATCAGGTCAAAACGGCTAGACATAATTTCATCAATTTTGGTACAGGGATAGCCGAACAGCCAAAGATGGTTATCGAAGTTACGACTATTTTTAGGGTTCCGTAGTCAACTAGGAACCCTTATAGTTTCGGCATGTCCGTCTGTCCGTCCGTCCGCGGCTTAGCTCCGTGATGATCATTAGTACTATAAAGCTGAAATTTGGTATGAGTATGTGTATGTATCACGCGAACAAAACGGTAAAAAAAAAAACTTATTTTCAGGTACCTCTCGTACACCTAAAGTGGGGGTGAATTTTTTTTGTTCCAACACTAGTTTGTGGGGTGTCGTTGAATAGGTTTTTTAAAATAATATTTCATAATTTTCTTTAAAATGACGTAAGTGCCGTGCGGTGTCCTTATACTTCGAACGTTACACATATAGTGCGATACTGCATTAAAACATTCCGCTCAATCTGGTGCGTATAATCGATCTCTTCCAGAAGGTAATAAGTAATTAGTTACTTTACTTTGGCGTTTACGACCTTTTTATAGAGCTTGAAATCTTTCTCATAATTTAAACCTAGGGCTCTCTCGGTTTTAAGCCCGTCTATTGGATGGGCAACTACGGAACTCTACACTGAGCGTGGCCCGACATGCTCTTGGCCGGTTTTTAAGTTTTGAAATTAGTGCCACAGTGGGTGTATAGTAGGCTATTGCTTGCATCGTACTCATGGTATCATTAACACTCACGACCAACAACCCGCCTGGTGGGCGCTCGTAATATTTACTCAACCGCCGGCTAATTCGCCTGGCGGATTGTACTACAAAAGCGCCCATCTGGCGGGCTGTGTCGGGATCTGAGAGTTCAATTTTTTTTACCTGGTTGTGAAAGTGTTAATTCACTGTCATACCTTTTCTAATAGGATCAATTAATACGTAGCAATGAAACAAGTTCACAAAATAAAAAAATGTTTATTATATTTGCTTACAAAGTATAAAGGAAAATCCAAAATAACTTATGTTATGATTTGTTAATATCGGTATTATTTTGTTCATGCAGTGGATACAATTTTGAGTATTAAAGTGTTTTGATAATAATGCATTTGAAGGCCTAAGGGGAAAGATGGCAACATCAATTTCTTTCAATTGTTTTTTTTTTTGTCCATTATTACAAAATTACCCATTTCATCATAATGACTAACTTAAACAAGAGTGAAACGTCATACAGCCAAGGTGATATTTCACAACATAAAAAATAGCCAGTTCTTCCCCTTTGTCCTTCATTTTAATACATCACAATGGGATAAAAGAACTTTTAAAACTTATTCAACAGTTTTTCAAAACAATCCCAAGGACAAAAACCATTATTGTCTATCGGGCAATCTTCCAACTCCAATTCTTGAAACTGCGGAGGTTTTAACAAAGTAAGCTTTAGTCCCAATCTCAACTGATCTGTTGATCCGTAGACGTATTGAATTTTTAAAAAATACTGCTTGACACTGTTAGACCATCTTTGAAACATAATTTTACCACCAATAGGCGCCTTTTCATACTGATTTGTTAAAATGTAAGGCTTAAAACGCATGCCGCTTAGAACTGTGAAGATATTTGCATCATGCCCCATTAAAAGACTGAATTTAGTGGTTTTATTCAAGAAAATATCCTTCATATACTTTATTAATGGGAGAGCTATGTCTCTACCTAAAATTGTGGAGTTGAATATGACATTGTGATATCCTTCACTTAGTTTCATGGCGGTTTCCCAACCATTAACACTGTCAAGCTGTCCCCAAGCTACATTAGGCTGTGTTAAACCATTGTAATACTCCATTTTGAAGCCATCAACTGCACTCTTTCCTATATTCAACGGTCCCTTAACTGATGGCTTTTCTCCAACCATAATGTCACTTATAATGTTCTTGTCTGTCTCTAAATCACATTTGTGCTCAGCTTTACATAGATTTGAATCCTTGTAATCCAAAATATTATTCATCAATTTATATGATGCATTCATCTGTAACGAATCGAGATTTTTTTTCATTGATTCCAATGCTAATTGCTTGAATATATCTGTATTGTTGTGGACAAAAGGATCGAATATAGGATCAGTTTTCTCCTTGACATGAACTGTTACATTACAATCAGGGAAAGCATTAATCACAAAAGCCCTTGCAGATGCCCTGGTTCGTTGTTTGGTATTGGCGTAGACAAACACATCGTTTTTATCTGGACATCCTAAAGGCCAAAGACCTTCATGATACAGCCATTTAGAAAAAAAAACACCCATCAAACCTTCCAAGTACGCGCCTTTTGGGGTTAGGTAGCCACTTTTTTCGTCGAAATGAGGCCAAGGCTTTGGAGTGATTTCTGCCAGATGCTCTGACAACGGCGTTCGCACATTATGCCTACTCAAAACTACAACTCTTTCAAGATGTAACTTTGCTGACGCTGTTATTGCCATTAAAAAACAGCAAAATAAATAAAGACTGGTTAACATGATGGCACGACTAATAATAAAGACAATTCGATGGAGTCATTGCTTTGTTTGCGAAAGTCGTTATCTAATATTATCAAGTGGGAGGTAGACCTGAATATACATCACTGTTTGACCTCATGACGAAATTATATCAACTTTACAAACTAATTCCTTCTTCAGTAACATCATAACATGCATTCGAAGGGCACATAACAACGTAGTAAATTAAGTATAAGTACATTTAAGAAAATAAAATATTCTATCACCATTCATACTCATATTAAATCGAGTTAAAACTAACTAAAAGTAAACATGAACAGTGAAATAAGAAAATTGATAAAACTCAAGTGAAGTGTGACATGACATAGACGTGCGGTGCGTGACAGTGACAGCAGTGTTGCCAGGTCCAAACTGGAAATGTCAGAAGAGTATAACCTTGAAAATCAGGAGATTGAAAAAAAAAATCAGTAGATCAAACTTTATGCTAGAAAAGACACAAAACTCACCTAAATGCAAATCTTCTCATGTATTCTGATTATTTTGTTTTAATATGCTGATATATAAAATGACTAGTTAATCAGAAAAGAAAAGAAATATGCACTATTCGACGGTCCAATTTCGAACATCGGAGTAGCCGTTCACCGAAACCGAACGGGATAAAGGCAATTTATATTTAAGGCTTTTTTACACTTTTCGACCCAACTTAAAACAATGTCATACTTGTTTTAAAAGTATCGTCACATGTTATCTGTTTAGCTGACTACCTCAGAATCATTAATCAGGGTAATCATTATTAAGTTCAAATTAGACTCATAAAATTCAGTAGATTCGTTTGCAAATTCAGTAGATCAGTAGAAATAGTCAAAAATCAGAATAACTCCTGAAAAATCAGGAGACCTGGCAACACTGAGTGACAGTGACAGTTCTGTATAGAGTTGCCAGGCTGAGCTACAAAATAAAACAATATATTTTCATTCTCCTTGAATTATAGTTATAAAATCATTCCAGGGACAAAACCCATTTTTATCAATAGTGCAATTTTCCATTTCGAGTGTCACCCACTGCGGCGGATTCTGTAAAGTAGCCTCAGCGCCATCTCTTATTTGTTCACTGGAGTTATACACATAGTTTACTTTCAACAAGTCTTGATTATTTTTTTCGTCGAACCACTTTTGAAATACTAGTTTCCCTCCTATCGGTGTAGTTTCGTATTGATCGTGTAGAGAATAATTCTTAAATTTCAACGCAGACATCAACGAATATAAATTGGCATCATGTCCCATCAATAAATAAAATTTATTCTTACCATTCTTAAAAATAACAGACAAGTAATCGATTAAAGTTGATGCTACATCTCTGTCCAACTTTTTTATTTTGAAACGCAATTCGTAACAAGATTTAAATATCTTCGCTAAAGACCTCCATTGTTGTGCTGTTTGAATTTGTCCCCAACCCACATTCTGAGGGGTCATCCCGTCATAATAAGCCATCAAAAACGCATCTACAAGCACACATCCAATCCTGAATGCTCCTGAAATACTAGGCTCCTTATTTAGTTTAAAAATTGGGTCAGTTTTAGCTTCGTTCAAGTCGCAAACATTCTCAGTTTTACAATATGTAGAGTTCCCAAAATCTATTATCATGTTCAACTCTGAAAACTCCTGTCTTAAATGTGTATTACTTAATTTCATCCTCATTTCATTTATAACGTATTCGCGGAATTCCGTTAAAGTATTTCTTATTATTGGATTAAAAACTGGATCCATCTCCGATATATTTTTGGAAAAAACACCAACGCAATCTCCAAATGCTCCTTCTACCAACGATTTAGCACTTTCCTTAGTTCGATGTCTTGTATTAGCGTATACAAATGCTTGATCTCTTGGGCAATTGTCCTCTAGTAAATTCTCTCCAATCATCCAGTCTGAAAAATACTTTCCCATGTAGAATTCGAATCGTTTCCCTTTAGGTGTTAAATCACCAGGATTTTCGTTCCATTCTGGCCATTTTCTTGGACTCCATAACTGCAGACTTGTTGTCAAAGGGGTCCGTATATGGTGCCTGGATAGCACTATTACTTGTTTTAATTTGTAACCATTCACACTTAAGAAGGCAATGATTAATAACAGCTTTGAAAACATGTTTTTAGTAAACATAATTATCGGTGGATGCTCGCTTATCTGATGTTGAACTGAGCCATGGTTGCTGTAGAATTGTCTTATATATGGTTAAGTACTACGTTGGCACATACGTCGTTATTTAAAATTATGAGTGTATTCTTCAAAGCAACTAAACCGGATTTACGACTAACACCGCCACGTGTTATAATATTATATCTGGGGGCACGGTAGTGCCCCCGCCAAGACGAACAAAAAAGAAGCGGGACACTACCTATCTTTTGTCGAACCGTTTCGTCTCATTTTCAAACAGGTAATACAGGTTTATACCTAGTTCAGACTCCAGTCTCTCACAAAGGTTACTGTAAATAAATTTGTTAATTTAGTTTGTAAAATTGTCCTTTGTGAGGTGAAAATAAACCCATTTTTTTTATAAACCCGCATAACTTCGTCCCAGTTAACACCAGAGCGCCCAAATTCACAGGCTAAGATACAGTTCGGTAACTTATAAAATGTACTAAATTTAATTGATCTAGCTTTTATACTTTAGATTTTATTGGTGCCTAAAATAATCCGAATTTGCCACTTATACACTGACGTATCAAAACCTCTGAGGTACTTCCCGATAACCTAGAAAGCTGAAATTTGGTATGTAAGCTAGTATTAGTACACAAACAATAAAATAATTCTAAAATTTGGAACTTTTACCCTCCAACCCCTTAAACTGGGGGATAGAAGATTGTGTGAGACTTCCGCAAATTTGGATACTAGAGGTCTGAAAATGGATACCTATAGGGACTGATTGTTATAAATAAACTACATATTCTAGGATTTTAAAAGAATCACCCCCACCCTTTAAATAAGGGGATGGAATTTTGTATGGGTTTCCCATAATAGGGGATAAAGGTATATTTATATGGCGCTAAAGGTAAATATGTCTTATACACAATTATTACTACTTCAGCTGACGCTCAAGAAACGCTACACCCCAAAAAAAAAACTAGGGCACCTTGCAAAAAGAAATGAGATCCCACCAAAAACATTTCATGTAAAATTGGCGGCCAAGACTCACATGCTCATAACGCTTTCGCTGTAAAAAGTTCAGATCCCAGGAAAAGCCAAGCCCCTAAGCCCGATCGAGTAGCACGTGCCACACGTGCCAGTTTATCGGATATCGCCTTAAGTCAATACCCATGTTGACCAATGACGATGATGAAACAATGTATGCAGATTAATGAATAAAAATAATATATAATATTGATTAATGATATATTAATATTGACACAAATGTAAATTATGGAAGACATGTAATGTGATCCACTACAATGTAAATAGCATGTAAATAGCGACGTTGCCGGCGCAGTGGTCACCCAACTGTCAATAAGCTGTGTCTAAAAATACACCTAGTGCGAGTGGGACTCGCGCACAAAGGGTTCCGTACCATTATATGTAAGTTTGTTGTATGGGAGCCCCCCTTAAATATTTATTTTATTTTTAGTATTTGTTGTATAGCGGCAATAGAAATACATCTGTGAAAATTTCAACTGTCTAACTATCTTTACATAGAAAACTATCGTGAGTCTCAGACATATTAAAATACTTAAACGGGTTTACTCACGTCGTAGAAGTCGAATAACGCTCAACATGTTTCGAATCGGTACGCGATTCATCATCAGGAGAGACGACCAGTCGCGGCGGCGGCCAACCGAACACTAACTATCACCGTTCTTGAGATACAGCCTGGTGACAGACGGACGGACGGACAGCGAAGTCTCAGTAATAGGGTCCCGTTTTTACCCTTTGGGTACGGAACCCTAAAAACTAGTTATGACGACGGATAAATTTACGCGTAGATTTATTATGGACTAGCTTTTGTCCGCGACTACGTCCGCGTTGAACTTGGAAGTATGGAAGCAACCTCATACAACATGATACAGTGAAACTTGGATAAGTGGGACCTGGATAAGTGAGAAACCTCCATAGCTGGAACTCATCTGCCGTCCCCACACTTTACCACTGAATTACCTCTGTTAGTGACAAAACAGAACTCTATAACTGGGATTCGTTTTCTCGATTTTGTCTTCATAATTACCTCCATAACTGAGACAGCGGGCGTATTTACCTCTATTATTGAGACTACATTTTAAGTTAAACTTTTAATAAATGGTTATCTTTGAATTTAAAGATTTTGACCTCTATAACTGCGATAACGTCAATCCATTACCTCTCTAACTGGGAGTTCATTTTATTTCCAAACGCGAGAGAGTAAAAACACTATTTGTTTTGCACACTAATTTTGAAATGTCAACAAATTGTAACCAGAATTATACCTAAGATTAAATAGTAATAATATTAATTAAATAGTAATATTTTAATAGCGGACCCCTAAAAAAGGACACTACAAAATGTCAGATTTATTTAATTGACGCATTCTGTTGTATTTTCGTACTGCTTATAAAAAAAGTGTTAATATTTTTTGTTTATGAGGTACCTTTTTATTACTGCCAACTATTATAATTATTTTTATTTATAATTACTTATTATTAAATACACCACCTACCTATTTTATTTAATAATCGCACCTCTATAACTGAAATATCCTCTTTTTTACCTCTATTAATGGAACCCTATGTAAATGGGACAGACATTAATCTATACCTGTATATCTTAGACACTGGGTAAGTGGAATACCTCTTTAAGTGAGACAACTTTGCTGGTCCCTTCAAGTCCCAGTTATCCAGCTTTCACTGTAGATATCCACCTAATCATAATCACCTTAATTAATAAAAGGGATTATTAAAAGCGCCTAAGCAAATGTAAGAGCAACTGTGCTTTTGGTCTAATCATTACATTTCCTACAGGGTCATCAATGTCATCATGAATTACTTACTCACTTTTCAATCTTTTTATGGATAATTTCCAGGATGAAAACTATCCTATGTCCTTCCTCGGATCTTAAACTATCTCCATGCCAAATTTCATCAAAATCGATTAAGCGGTTTAAGCGTGAAGAGGTAACAAACAGACAGACACACTTTCGCATTTATAATATTAGTATGGATAGTTTTGTTATTCGAAATTGCAGTGTGATTAACCCTGCCAGGGCTAGGACACGGCCAAGGTCGCCTGCGGGCGTAAGGGCTCTATACGAGCTAATTTTGTATGAAGGCATTTGTATGAACCATTAAGGTATGACACTACGGCTAGTGAGATTTTCTACGTCACTGAAGGGCTACTACGACGGTCGAATTTCGAACATCGCAGTAACCCTTCTGATTAGTTGCTGCTTTATGGTAACTAAATAATTATAATTATACGTAATATGTTTGCCGCCAGTCGTATAAAAAATAATAATTATGCATTACGATTCATGTTCTTTGAGTAAGTTTTATTTTGTAGTAATAACTGATATAAAACACTCACGATTTTATGAGATTCATACAGGTAACAAGGGAATCGGGAAGTATTATAATACACCACTGGCAACACAGAAACGGATTGACAGAACCAATAGTGGCTTAAAGGCCTCTGCAGCCAAGCCATAAAATCCACGAAAAAAAAAAAAAAAAAACAGAACCAATCTCCCGCCCGCCGCCGCTCATAGAACTATTAAAAAACAGTGAAACCTATCAATATACAAATATATTAAAAACATAATTAAAAACATTTAATGTGAATGTAAATTCTACAAAGCCATTTCAAGAATTTAAGCCGTGGCTTAAAGGCCTCTGCAGCCAAGCCATAAAATCTACAAAAAAAATATCTTCATACCTTGATTTCTTATACCATGGTATGAACGTAGCGAGTTCAAAACACGATCGCAAGTAAGTGTCATATTTAAGGCCCTTAATCAACTGGCAGTTCGATCTTTCCCGCTCCGCACAGAAGGACTACTCCGATGCTCGAAATTCGACCGTATAATGCCGTCCTGCTCACCCAAATATTTTTGACAGGAGATCGAGAGGGACGGCACTACACGACTGTTGAATTTCGAACATCGGAGTAGTCCTTCAGGTCTGCGTCATCATCATTCAACATTATTTTATGTTTTCACATTATTTAAAACATTCATAAAATCTTTCCAAAGACAAAATCTATTTTTATTCACGACACAATTTTCAATTTCAAGCGTTTCCCAATGCAGTGGATTCTGTAAACTGATTTCAGCGCCATCTCTGAGTTGTTTCGTGGACTGATACACGTAGTTCACTCTCAACAAGTCTTGATTGTTTTCCTGGTTGTACCACTTTTGGAACACTAGTATAACACCAATAGGCTTTTTTTCAATTTGATCAAGCAAAGCATAGTCTTTAAATTTCAAAGAAGACATCAACCAACTTATTTTGGCGTCGTGTCCTACTAATAAATAAAATTTCTTACCATTTTGGAATATATCCGTCAAATATTTAAGCAAAATTGACGCTATATATCTTTGTTTAATAACTTTGTTTCGAAACACAATTGGTGATAAGTTTTCAGTGTCTTTATTAGAGCGTTCCATAGCTTTGTTGTTTGAATTTGTCCCCACGCAACGTCTTCAGCTGCCATTCCATCGTAATTCTAATTAGCCATCAAAAAAGAATATACAATAATCCAACCAAATTGCAAAGCTCCGGATACACTAGGCGGCTTATTTAGTTCCAAGACAATTTCATTTTTTATCTCATTCAAATCGCAAACGCGTTCAGCTTTGCAATAAGTCGAATTCTCAATATCTACTAGGTATCCTATTCAATTCGGAGAACGTGTTTTTCAAATCAATCGTATTCAGTTTTTTATTTAATTCATCTTCGACCATTTTCTTTAAATTGCGCTGTATAAATAATAAATAAATATCAGACAACCTCACATAAATCAATCTAGTCCCAAATTAAGCTCAAGAAGGCTTGTGTTATGGGTACTAGACGTCGATAAACATACTTAAATAGATAAATATATACTTAAATACATAGAACAACACACAAATATTTGTCCTGGCCGGGTACTTAAATACATAGGAACAACCATGACCCAAGCACAAATATTCGAGTTCATCATACAAATATTTGCCCTGGCCGGGATTCGAACCTGGGACCGCCGCTCAGTAGGCAGGTACTTGCAAACTGAGCCAACCGCGTCGTCGTATCGTTTTTTACGACAATATTAAAAACAGGATCCATCCTATTAGAATAGGTACTATGCAAGTGCTCTTACGCAGCGTTAACCATCGACCAGCTTTGCTTAAATTTTAATGCCCACTTGTCGAAGATTAAAAATATAATTTTGGAAAAACCAAGACGATGAAAACTTAAAAAGAAGCATTTTGCCGATCCTTATATAGCAAGGACTATAAAAAAATTACCATATTGATACCAACACCACAAATAAGGAAAGATCTCATAACTCCATATAATTTAATTAAAATACCGTAGTTTTTATCAATTTTACATTGTTTATAAAAACTACGTCTCTATTTGTTGCTAATTTAATTAGCAACCAATCATTTTGCTTAGGTACATAAGAAACTGCCTTACACCTATTTTTGAAAAGTGTCTCTTTTATATACCTAATATGGCGCTAATAATAAAAAAAACAACACTTATGTAAAAAAATAATTTACTGCCATCTTCATTCGCTACTTTTTACATACTGTATTATATGAATAAAAAAAACACAATAACGATATAGGTAAATGAAAAAATAGTGGCTTTTAAATTTAGTATGAGACTTCAACATTACAATTTAAGAGGCCGAATTCCTTTTAAAATGCTGATTGTTTTAAACATTTTTCTCTATGATAAAACATGTTTCTTATTTATGTTACTACCTAGAACAGGGCTATCTATTGGTATATATTTGAAACCTACAGTTTGAATTTTTCATTGATAATTTTTGTTTCAAAAAAAATTTCAACAAAAAAAGAACCGACTTCAATAAAACTAAAAAGCCAAAAATAACCCGTTCAAGTACATATTACATTTGACTCACCCTTTGAAGTCGGTCCCAAACCACTCAAATTTATGTACATATTATAGTTTACGTGAGGTTTTGGCACCGACTTCAAAGGGTGAGTCAAATGTAATCTGTGAACGGGTTATTTTTGGCCTTTTAGTTTTATTGAAGTCGGTTCTTTTATGTTAATTTCACTTTTTAGTGATTCATGGCGGGGTGATCGGGGAGGTCTTGAAGGCATGCATCTCGTTTGAATTATCTCCTAACTCCTAACCGTTAAGGAGTTGTACCTTCCATCATCAGCTCAGCATTGGAAGATGATGACTAACATATGCAAATACTCAAATAGTTTTAGAAAATATATGAAAAACATTATGAGTGCCTATAAAATTTCAGGAATTCCTTCGATTCCTCATGGATCTCTTCATCAGATCTTCACCAAAATTTTATAGGATCAACTTGGAGATGTCTATTCATGAACCAAAAAATAATTTTCCAAATCGACTCATAAATGGCGGAGTTCTGAGGTCGCAAACATTAAAAAAATTACAACCAAATTGTCCCCCTCCTTTTTTAAGTCGGTTAAAAACTACTCGAAATTGACAAAATTCACGGAGAAAGTTCGTTTTTTTTAACTTATTTTCGACTGCACGCAAAGAAAGCATGAAATAGCTACGGTAACGAGTTCTAACTCAGGGCAAAGTATCATTCAATTCAAAAAGTTTGTTGAAATTATTAATATATTTTTCATAATATAAAAAAAAAATACTTCAAAATATTTTAAAGCAAATATAATGGAAACTGCGGATGCGCAACAGGCTAGCCTATTTACCCTAAATAGCTAAAGGCTACAATGAAAAACATTCGGAAAAACGTATTCACAACAAATTTCTTTGCAGCGCTTTTATTTTAGTACGTTTCTGCTTCAAGGCAGCTATTTGAATTTTCGACAACGTGTGGTCTTCGCGTTCATAAGCTATCAGTTTACGAACTTGATATATAACTGTGTCTATAGAGGGAGGTGGTTCTAGTTCGACGAATTTCGCATAACATATGGGATCTAACTCGTCATTTGTGTTGCTAGATTCCGTGAAAAGAAATAAAGAAGCTGGTTCAGACCAGGTTCTGTTCTTTGCTGGTCCCTGAATTCTAGCAAATATCCTTAATTCATAATGGGCATCAGGGCATGGAAGGATTACTTGAAACTCAGCATCTGAAACAGACGAGGTGTTCGCCATTCGCCACGTCGTTCCGATCAGTCTGTATTCCACTTTAAATACACAAAATGAGTACAAGTCACTTATAGTATCATTCCACGCTAAATTAGCACAGAAAGAACCTATTTTCCTCAGCTCCAAATCAAAAGGATGATGTAATTTTACAATCGAATCGATTTCCATGGGAAAACTTTGATTGGAACAATAGGTACATTTTGTTACAGGACTGTAATAGAAGATTTAAAATGTTATAGCGAGGGCCAAAGATAGCGTGTACTCTATCAGTTGTAAGGTTATCAATTGTACACGTCCTACTCGTTTTACCAGCGTCAGGGGAACAAAGAGTAATGTCATCTTTGTTATCATTTACCGAGAACAATTTAAAAGTAATATCTTGACTAGAGGATTCCCACCTGCACTCGAGTAAGCCACTTTGTACCTTGTCATATAGAACACATTTAAAATTGTGGGCTTTAGGTTGAATGTCCAGTATTACCACACGCGCAACGAATATAACGCTATCGATGTGTTCGGCCTGACACCGATAAACTATTTTCTCTATCACATGTGCATGAGCCTTATATATAACCGTCGTTTCATTTACCGCTTTCACGAATAGGGGTTCTCGTCGTCTCGAGCTGTCTGTTAAATCCATTTGCAGCAATGTGAAGTCATCGGCACTACAGTAAATCTCATAATCGGCTCCATGAGGAATGAAATGCACTTTTTCTCCAACTTCGTTTAATGCACGAAGAATACGCGGCGAAGCCACGAACATCGACGGGCCGACGACAAAAGTCCGAGTTTGTTCTCCTCGTGTGCTATCCAAACAGCCAAATTCATAAATTCCTGTCTTAGACCTCTTTACAGATGCCTGGATGGTGGTCGCATTTGTTGTTTGTGTCCGCAAGCGTGTTTCGTTGATTTTCAAGGTAAGATTTTCAGCGTTGTCAGCCGAGCAAAAAAGGTCATATCTTCCCCATACGGTGAGTAAAAAAATGTCATATTATTAGTTGTTATTTTTTTCAGTTCCGGAGAGGCGATTTCTGTTATCAGCTGACTCTCACGGCCAGCGTCGGTAGCCGTCAGTAGCGTCAGCAGGATGGTCATCACAGGAATAGGAACAACACACATCCCGCACTTTTTCTTCGTGTGAAGGGCTCAACTTAGACTAAATGTTATTTTGCCAATGTGTTGCCAACTCTATCCCACAACCGCACGATTAGTACTGATCAATGCCGTTTTTTACCAAATTCACGTAGTATTTATTTAACGCTATTTATTTTTCCTCGTAGGTAACTTTTATCGGTTATGTCGATATACCTACCACCCAAGAAAGTGGCTGAGCGCTAAATCTATTGTGATCGGAATGCCAGTGCCGCTATTTTTACGGTTCCGTAGGTACCTCAAAATTAAAAACGAATCCTGGCTCGATCGCTTCGTCTGTCTGTCCGTCTGTCAAGACAAGCGAATCTATACCTATAAGACAATTGCCCGAGCACTGGATATCTACACAAACAAAGTATTGAAATTTTAATAACTCGGTTTCGTCAAGTTTGCAACTCTTTTGTATATGTTCGCAACGCCTTAGATTTCAGGCGCAAAAAAACTTGCTGATTGGTCTTAAATCCGTACCTGAGAAGCATTATAACACTGTAAATTCATTTATCTAAGTAAATCTATTAAATTACTATAAGAAGTTCAGATACTATAGATGAAGACCTACATAAGTTGGCAGCACTAAAATCAGAGATGTTATTACATAACATTACTATATCTCCGGCGTGGTCGTCTCAGGAACTTCATTTATTACTAGCTTTTGCCCGCGGCTTCGCACGCGTTAAAAAAAATACGTTCACTTGGCATAACTTGGCATTTGGCATTGGTTTGGCATAACTCAAGCCCCCCATATTTTGTGTTTACTGTATCTTTGGAATATTTGAATGCTTTCACGTACATGATTCCTTGTTCATTTTAGATTCAATTTCTACTTTCTTGTTTTGTTTTCTCAATGCGAGGCCTCCGACATTTTTGTGCACTGTCTCAATTGGTTACCTACTTAAATAAAATCATGCTCTCTTCTTTCCGTTTGTGGTATATTGTCTTGCTTAGTGCCCCCGCTTTTTATGGTCATCATCTCCTTAGAATACTTAATCGTTTGTTCAGAATTGCTTTCCTGTTACCGTTTTAAGGTTTATGTATTCTCAATGTGAGCACTACTGCATTTTTGTTATCTATCTCTTCAGATTACTTGAAAGTTACACCAGTCTTGCTTTTTCTTTCCGTTTGTTATTTTGTTTTTTCTTCGCGCCTCCCGTCTGGTTTGGTCACCATCCCCATTTAGAATCCTTTAAAGTTTGATCAGACTTGCTTTCTTGATTCCGTTTTAGGGTTTTGTTTCTATTTAATGCGAGCACTATGCCATTTTTTTTTCACTATCGTTACTTTAAAGGTTGAGCAGAATTGCTTTCTCGTTAGCGTTTTTAAGTTTTGTGTCTTCTTAATCAACATATCTACTGGTAACTTAGGCGTTTCAACCGATTTACTTAATTTTTTCAATTTTAGCATGTAATGTTTTTTTTTTAAAGCGAGCGGCTCTGCCCCCCCGAACCCCCCCGAACCCCCCGTCTTTTTCAATACCATCTCTTCGTGTTACTTAAAAGTTTCATCAGTCGTGCTTACTTCTTTTCGTTGTGCAATATTGTTTTTTCTTCGTGCCTCCCGTCTGGTTTGGTCACCACATCTTCTTCTTCTTCGAATTCTTTAAAGTTTGATCAGACTTGCTTTGTTGATTCCGTTTTAAGGATTTGTGTATTATAATGCGAGCACTAAGCCATTTTAATTCAATATATTTTCAGTTTGCTTTTATGTTTGATCAGACTTGTTTTCTTGTTAGCGTTTTAAGATTTTACGTTTTCTTCATCACCATATCTACAGGTCACTTAGCCTTTTATCAGATTTAATTGAATTTTTCGGTTTTAACAAATGACATTATCTGAGTGCTCTGCCCCCCGAGCCCCCCGTATTTTTAAATACCATCTCTTCGTGCTGCTTAAAAGTTTTATCAGTCTTGCTTTTTTCTTTCCGTGTTGCGATATAATTAACATCTCTTTAGAATACCTAAAAGTTTGGTCAAACCTGCTTTCTTGTTTCCGTTTCATTAATGCGAGTACTATGCCATTATAGTTCACTATCTTTTCGGGTTACTCAAAAGTTTGTGCAGACTTGCTTTCTCGTTAGTGAAGGTTTTATGTTTTCTTGATCGCCATATCTACACGTAACTTAGCCTATCATCAGATTTACTTTATTTTTCTGTTTGTGTTATACATTTTTTTTTCAATAACATCTTTTCGTGTTATTTAAAAGTTTCATCAGACGTGCTTTCTTCTTTCCGTTGTGCGATATTGTTTTTTCCTCGTGCTTCCCGTCTGGTTGGGTCGCCATCTCTTTAGAATCCTTTAAAGTTTGATCAGACTTGCGTTCTCGATTCCGTTTTAAGGTTTTGTGTTTTCTTAATGCGAGCACTAAGCCATTTTAGTTCACTATATTTTCAGGTTACTTAAAAGTTTGATGAGACTTGCTTTCTTGCTAGCCTTTTAGGGTTTTGTTTTTTCTTGATCACCATATATCTACAGGTAACTTAGCCTTTCATCAAAGCTACTTGAATTTTTCAGTTTTAGCATGTAGTGTTTTGTTAGAGCGGGGGGCTCCGCCCCCCGAGTCCCCCTTTTTTTTCGATACAATCTCTTCGTATTGCTTAAGTTTCATCAGCCTTGCTTTCTTTTTTCCGTTGTACTATATTGTTTTTTTCTTATTGCCTCCCGTCGCTGTTAGTCACCATCTCTTTAGAATACTTAAAAGTTTAATCAAACGTTGTTTGAGATAGTTTATATTTTTTCTAAACACATACTGACGCTGAACGGCCCTCGAGCTGTCAACTTAAACTTTGCATCAGCTGTATTAAAATTAAAGAAATTAATTGTACATAGAAATAACAGTTAAATGTATCACTCATTAACTTCAAATTTGTGTAAGAGGTCGTACCGTTACTACGTCTACAGTAATATAGTGAACGTATGTTTTAACGCGAGCGTAGCGGGTAAAAGCTAGTAAAACAATACACAAATTACAGACCAATCCACTCACTTCGCCATTGCGAAAACTCTGCTGCGGACGGCACCTCGGGGAAAACTACTGTTTAAAGCTCACAGATGGCGCTACTGGTAGCACTTATGTGTGATAACCGCGTATCATATTTCATTAACTTTCCGTAAATATTTATACGTCAAAGGATAAAATTGATTTTAAATAATTTTATTTTGATTATTGTCTCTCAAGAAAGTAAAAAACAACTTATTTATTCATTTCAAATTTTCTCCGCGTCTCAGTACGTTTATGAAAAGAGGGTCAATATTTATAAACTACTGAGTAAATACATGAATTTTAAATGCAATAATAGAGTGGTAGTTCCCATTGTTGCATCGAGAAATTAATAATAACAAAATTGTGTTCAGTTTTGTTTCATAAAATTTCATTTCGTGTACCACTAACGCCATCTACTGCCCCAGTGTCCGTAACTCGGCGACTCGTCCAACCTCAGAGCTATTGTCCCCCGGTGGGTAGCGCAGGCCGGCCCCCCGCGGGGTACGCGTGGTTCTAAATTCAAATTCACGACGCGACACGCCTTCATTCGCGTATTTTTTCTTTACCGTAGACGGAAAAAAGTATCCTATCTTCGGATGTCCAGTCCAGCTATCCCTGTACCAAAAATGGTTAAAATCTGTCCAGCCATTGCGGCGTGATTGGAGGACAAAGGATTTTATGAAAACAGATGGCGCCAGGTTGGCACGGCGACGCGTGTCCATACAAAACAAATAAGCTACATCAACTAAGCAAGCTGCATCACGCTATCAATATTTTTCCTGAAATCATATGACCTCCCTGCATAGAAAATTTATTTTCAGTACAAATTTAGGTTTTTATAATAGTATAGATATCGTTTTTAATATTTATTGTTTATTGTTTTAAACTTTTCAAAGCACCTTGAAAAATAATTAGCTCATAGTACCTACTACGTGAACATATATTAACGACATCTATTAGGGCGAATTCACACGTACCACAACCACACGACAACCACAACCACACCACAACCACACCACGTGGTCGGGCGCATATTTTGTATGTTTAATAAATAGTACAATTCACACGTAACCACAACCACACCACAACCACACCACGTGGTCGGGCGCATATTTTGTATGTTTAATAAATAGTACAATTCACACGTAACCACAACCACACCACATTTTAACGCTGCGACGTGGTGTGGTTGCGGTGCGTGTGAAACAACCCTTAAAATGACAATAAATTATTTTCATCTAAAATGTTACTAATAATATGACCTGTCATAATAATTTCCTAAGTAACACCATAAGATTCAGGTGCCAACTATCGCGTACGTCAATAATGGCGACAGCACCACTGAACGGATACGTGATGGCCTCACTGTTTTGTTATCCGTGGTATTATAAATAAGGAAGCAAAGGAAAATGCATGAGATGACACGGTTATTATTACAGTAGTTTCTTAGTGGTTCTGGGTTCAAATCCCGGCTAGGTGAAATCCTTTCTACATTGTAAATTTAATGATTTCGTCTTGTCTCGAATAATGGTTGTTTTTAATACAAAATGCATATATTGTCGAGCAGCAACTCTCAATAACTGATACAGTGCTGCTTACATTTGTATGCGATCAATATTCAAAAAATTCGGTAGTAATTCTCGAAGTCCAGTCCAGGTTAACCATCACAGCTACACCCTAGATTGTGCCGCATCGTGGTCACAGGCACGCAACGACGTGCATCGACTCTCGGGTATCGTGTCGAGGGACGCATCAACGGCACCAATTTTTTACACGTATGGAGCTGGTGTTATTAACTCAGGAAAAATCTTAACAGCGCGATGCAGCCGATATTGTCAAAGTAACAACGCCATCTAGCGGAAAATTGGGTCGTTGAGAACAAAATCTCAACACACCGTTAAAAATAAAGAATGACTGATATTTATTACTTTGAATAGATTTTATATATAAAAAAACTACATAGAAGCAAAATTGTGGCTAAATATATCGTATATTTATCGTTTATTTATACATTTCGCTACCTTATTAGTAAGTTAGGCCAAACACAAACAATACCAAAATTTGCGCCTAATGTTCTAAATGTTGGTTGGTATTATATTTAGAAATGTATTTAATTTACTTAAATTGATTCGAAATACTTTTATTTCTATAACACTCGATAAACTACAAAAACTTGTACTACTAAAAAAATGTATGTTTATTTTTTTAGTATGAGCCAATTTACAACGAACATTGCACTCATATTTTCGTCTGTGTTGGTTGATAACTGGCGCCATCTTTTCTATCTAACTAACACGGTTTCCGTAAGTCAACGCCTCAAACAACCTTAACCTTGTTGTTAATGCCGGTGGGCCGCGCGGAGGTATTAGGTCGAATTCATACTTTTTAGTTTTTGTACACGTAAGAGCCACGCGGGGGTCGCGTCGTTCTAAATTCAAAATCACAGATGCTGTCATTATAAGGTTACACATTGTAAGGAAAATATTTCATGGAATTTATGTTTTCAGAGATAAATATTAATCATAATAAAAAGTATCCTATAACCATCTTTGGATGTTCAGCTATTCCTGTACCAAAATTGGTAACTTTTTATCCAGCCGTTTCGGCGTGATGCGAGGACAACGGTTTTTTTGAAAACAGATGGCGCCAGGTTGGCTCGACGAAGCGTGTCCATACAAAACAACTATCCGGCTGCATCACGCTATCGAGATTTTTCCTGAAATCATGACCTCCCTTCATAGAAAATTTATTTTCAATACAAATTTAGGATTTTATAATAGTATAGATTATGTTATGTTATGTTATGTTATGTTATGTTATGTTATGTTATGTTATGTTATGTTATGTTATGTTATGTTATGTTATGTTATGTTATGTTATGTTATGTTATGTTATGTTATGTTATGTTATGTTATGTTATGTTATGTTATGTTATGATGTTATGTTATGTGGGGACGGGGTAGGCAAACGCACTAGATCTTCTTAACGTCGTTTATTAACAATATATACCTACACCTTAATATCAATCTCCAGTCCGTCATACGTCAAATCTAACACATTCCTTATTTCATTATGTTCGAACTAGCATTAATCGTCTATCAGCCAGCTCCTTATACTCTACCAGTACGTACCAATCCCACAGTTATGGCCGGCGAAGCTGGCTCATTCATTTCTTCGCTCCACGTAAAGGTAAAAGAAAATCTTTGATATGGTGAGGAATATATATGGTCACACAAAAGTTTCAACAAACTTGTAGTAGTATTGTATTGTAGTAAGCGACTTCGAGTATCACCGCAAGGCCGTGCTCGATACTAAACGCGAAGTTATAAAAAACCGGCCAAGATCATGTCGGGCTACACAGTGTAGGGTTCCGTAGTCGCTCATCCTTCACAATAGACTTAACGCTTAATGTATGGATGTACATATTTTTTGACCATATTTTTGCATTTACAAATACAAATACAAATAGGTACTCTTTATTGCACACCTCCAACATCAAGGAATATACAACACAACATGAGATACATTCAAATAAAAGGGCAGAGGTAAACAACAGGCGGTCTTATCGCTAAATAGCGATCTCTTCCAGACATCAACCTTGCATTTTTTAGTTAAACAGATTTTTTCCTCGTTGTGACGGCACTGAGGTTTGAACACGGGTTTTTTTTTTTATTTAGCGACTTTAAGGGTTAAGTTACAGGAAAAATTTCAAGCTCTATAAAAAAATTGTAAACGCCAAAGTAACTGTGGATGATTCTCATATAGTTTTAAAATATTAACATTTTTTTTTTTCTGTGATATATTGCGGTGTATATTAAGAGTACATACCAAAGGCTAATTTTTGGTGCAGATGGACAAGCTTAATACCCTCTGCAAGTGATTAAAGTAATGCATGTGTACCACGGCTGTGACATCCCTAAGCATAGTTGTGAGACTGTATAACATGGGTGTGACAATTTCATCGAAAATCAAGTAATTGTGTCAAATAACAAGTAACCAAGTAGCCAGGATCATTCACCAGCAACTTGCTCTTCGATACGGTCTTGTGGGGTCTGAGGTGCCGTACTATAAGTACGCACCGATGCCAGTTCTTGAGAATGGTCGTGCCACGCTCTATTGTGATCGATCTATCATCACGGACAGGACTATTGTAGCCAATAAGCCTGATATCGTGTTGGTAGATCGATCCAAGCGCCAGGCAGTGCTCGTCGACATCACCATCCCCCATGACGAGAACCTCGTGAAAGCCGAGAAGGACAAACTCAGCAAGTACCTTGACTTGGCTCACGAGGTGACCGCCATGTGGGATGTTGACTTGACGATCATTGTCCCGATAGTAGTTTCGGCTAACGGTCTTATACCGAAGAGTCACGACAAACATCTTAAGAGACTCTCGCTAGATGGCTGATTTAATTTATTTTTCTTTGGTGACATCTGCGGAAAAAATACAACAAATTGATAACCCAACTTAGCAAACAAAATCATCAAATTATTCAAATATACTACAAGAATGTCACAACCAAGCATTACATGTCACAACCGAGGTTTGAAAAATTCCGTGGTCGTGACATTTAGATCTATCTATGGTCGTGACAAATTTTGAACATGTGCGACATAATGGAACAATTTGCTTTGTCTCGCCAATTTTAAACAATCACCTTATTCTGTTATTTCTGAGGTAAAATTTATACAAGTATCAATAACATAACAGTAGAACTTACATTTAAAACTCATTCCACGGTGGTGACGTACTAAGGTTGTCCTTTTTAACCGACTTCAAAAAAAGGAGGGGGTTCTCAGTTCGGTTGTATGTTTTTTTTTTTTTTTTTTTTTTTTTTTTTTTTTTAATGTTTGTTACCTCATAACTCCGTCATTTATGAGTCGATTTGGAAAATTCTTTTTAGGTTCATGAATAGACATCTCAAGGTTGGTCCCATAAAATTTTGGTGAAGATCGGATGACGAGATCCATGAGGAATCGAAGGAATTCCTGAAATTTTATAGGCACTCATAATATTTTTCATGTATTTTCTAAAACTATTTAAGTATTTGCATATGGTAGTCATCATCTTCTCATGCTGAACTGATGATGGAAGGTACAACTCCTTAACAGTTAGGAGTTAGGAGATATTTCAAACGAGATGCATGCCTTCAAGACCTCCCTGATCACCCCGCCATAAGTATTTTATATGAATCACTAAAAAGCGAAAAAAAAAAATTTTTAACAAAAAAAAAGAACCGACTTCAGTAAAACTAAAAAGCCGAAAATAACCCGTTCAAGTACAGATTACATTTGACTCACCCTTTGAAGTCGGTGCCAAACCTCACGTAAACTTTAATATATAAATATAATAACTGAGTGGTTTGGGATCGATTTCAAAGGGTGAGTCAAATGTAATCTGTACTTGAACGGGTTATTTTCGGCTTTTTAGTTTTACTGAAGTCGGTTCTTTTTTTTTGTTAAAAATTTTCTTTAATAAATACAAGAAAATATTTTTTTTGCTATACATTCACCGCACTTTGTCATAAGCAGAACCGACAAGAAGGTAGTTTTTGCGTTCTTAAAAAGCCTAAATAGGGCTGCTAGCTTCAAATATAATTGTCTACCAAGTTACACGTATCTAAACAAACACACATGGCTGTGACAAAAAAATTTATCACAAACTTTATGATGTTCTTTTATTTGTCTTTAGCACTCATTTACTCAAAGGTTAACTGGAAGAGATCCCTTAAAGGGATAAGTTCGCCTTTGTACATGTATTTCTTTTGTTTTAATGTATTTCTGTTTTTGTGTACAATAAAGTGTTTACATATATACATACATGTTCTGAATCAGAAACTGTTACATTATAGTTTTACAACTTTTTAATAATGTTATCAGACATTTATTAGCTTTGCGTCATTCGTATAACATTAGTCAAAATTACTTGATATTGTAGCAGAAAAAAATATTTTATTAGAAAATCGGGAGATATCACACGGCATGGACGTGACATTTTGGGCAAACATTCTTTTTTTTATATATATTTCTGAATATTTTAAGGTAAATGTGTTTATAAAAGATAAGTAGAGGATATTTGCTCAACAAAGGCATAAATAGATTTTTGATTTAAACAAAATAAACATGTGATTCTTACAAATCACAAAAAAATGCATGAGAATAAGAATCACCCCTGTAATTACTTATTACCTTCTGGAAGTCAACTTACGTCCTTTTAAGAAAATTATGAAATTTTGCGATAACTCAAAAACGGCTCGACCGATTTTGTTCAATATAATTTTTTGTTCAATAAGATTTTAATGAAAGTACTTATAAAGCCTCATTTTCATGAATTTTTCCATAATTTTTTGACCCGTGGTTAAATAGTTAGAGGACGCTATTTTTTTTATTTTCGGAGCGAATATTTTCAAAACTGCTTACTTTATCAAAAAATAATGTTTGGAGACCCCTATTATTTTTAAATGACCTATTTAACGACACCCCACACACTAGTGTTGGAATGAAAAAAAAATCACCCCCCCCCCCACTTTAGGTGTTCAAGAGGTAAACAAAAAAAAATTGTTTTTTATCTTACCGTTTTGTCGGCGTGATACATACACATACTCATATCAAATTTCAGCTTTCTAGTACTAATGATCACGGAGCTGAGCCGCGGACGGTTAGACGGACAGACGGACAGACGGACATGGCGAAACTATAAGGGTTCCTAGTTGACTACGGAACCCTAAAAAGAGAAAACTAAACATGAAACATATCTAATATTTATCACAAAGTCTTGGAAACATGAATAATGCAGTTTATGAGCTACGATGACACAGACAGACTTGAAAATAGGCAAATACTCACGATATATTTTGTTTTCATTAGCGATTAAAGTTTAATCAGATTATATCGACATACTATCACATATAACTGTTATTACGTAGTTTAATAACAGTTAGGTATTTAGTACATTTGTGCTAGCGCTTATTTCACTTTCATTATTCTAGTGCTGTAATAAGATTCAAATTCATTCCAAACGCGTTCAGTATCAGTCGCCCGGCCGAGCTGCGAGCATGTTGAATCAACTCAACATAATGTGTATACAATTGCTAGTTTTCGTTCTATTCTTTGTAACAGGACACGGATATGAGTTAAAACAAGTGATAATGTTCTCGCGCCATCATATACGGACACCATTAACAACAAATCTAGAGTTATTAACTCCGAGACAGTGGCCAAAATGGAATGGAGATCCGGGATTCTTAACACCAAAAGGGAGACAACTTGAGCGATATATGGGAAAGTATTTCTCTGATTGGATGATGGAAAATAACTTGTTTGACAGCAATTGCCCGGGAGACCAAGCATTTATTTACGCTAATACTAAGCACAGGACTAAAGAAACAGCTAAATCATTCGCGGAAGGAGCATTCGGCGAGTGTGTCAGCGTTTATTACAAGAACATCACTGAAATGGACCCAGTGTTTAATCCAGTGATTAGAAACACTTCTGCAGAATTTAAGGACAATATTATAAAGGATATAGAGACGAAAATAAATAGCACAGACTTCAAAGAGGCGTATAGTGATTTGAACAGGATAGTTGATTTTGGGAATTCGTCATATTGCAAGAATGATAACGTTTGTGACTTGAATGAATACAAAAATGGCGTTGTTTTTGTGTTAAACGAAGAACCCGATATTTCGGGAGCCATGGCTGTCGGTAATGTACTTGTAGATGCGTTTTTAATGGCTTATTATGATGGGATGCCGTCTGAGAACGTCGCGTGGGGGCAAATTGAAACTACAAAGCAATGGAATAAGTTACTGAAGATCAAACAAATATATCACGAGTTACGATTTGAGACTAAGTCATTGGATAGAGATGTAGCTTCCACTTTGCTTGAATACCTGTCTGATATATTTCAGAACGGCGAGAAGAAATTTTATTTGTTAGTAGGACACGATGCTAATATCAATTCATTGACATCATCTTTAAAGTTCAAAGACTTCATTCTTCACGATCAATTAGAAATGACGCCTATTGGTGGGAAACTTGTATTTCAAAAATGGTACGACGAAAAAAACGATCAGGATTTGTTGAGAGTGAACTACGTGTATCAGTCCACGAAACAAATAAGAGATGGCGCTGAAATCAGTTTACAAAATCCACCACAATGGGAAATGCTTGAAATGGAAAATTGTACGGTCGATTTAAATGGATTTTGTCCGTGGAACGATTTTATAAACATTTTGAATAGTGTGTGAAAATGTGAAAAACTGTTAGAATAATATTAAAATGCTGGTTATTTGCAGTTTGCAGCTCAGGATTGGCCATGATTCCTCTGGCTCGGTCTTCTCTCTTGCCCAACTATATCCGGGCAAATAAATTCGAGTTCTTGGTTTAATATTTGATAAGCCAGTATATTTGTAATATACGATAATGTAAGATGTAAAAATATTATAGACGACGATCTTGTTATTACAGTTACTTTGGCGTAAGTTTACGACCTTTTTATAGAGCTTGAAATCTTTCTCGTACTTAATTTAAACCTCGGGCTTAAAACCGCTGTTTTAAGTCCGTCTATTGTGAAGGATGGGCAACTACGGAACCCTACACTGAGCGTGGCAAGACATGCTCTTGGCCGGTTGTTATTTAAGTACTTATTTGTTAATATCTGCAATGGTATAGATGGCATCACTGTAAACTGTCTTATCATTTTCAAGGTCAAAACAATCACAAGGTTTAACTAAATCTCTCGCAAATCTCGCTAATATTGAACGAAACTAATTTCACAGTATTAAGTTAAATACTTTCCAAACTGTCAACATCGCTATAGTTCTAGTGCGAAATGCATTCTAACGGCATTCTTCACAATGTTTATAAAACGTATTATTCATCATTCCGTTTTTTGTGAACGGCTGTGGGTGCGAATTAAAACAGTGTAGACGACGCGGTTGGCTCAGTTTGTAAGCGCTTGCCTACTGCGCCGGCGGTCCCGGGTTCGAATCCCAGCCAGGGCAAATATTTGTCTGATGAACTCGAATATTTGTGCTTGGCGGTAAAATCAGTTTACAAAATTCACTACAGTGGCAAATATAGGTATGTAGTGTGTAAGAATATTTTAAGTGTCTTTGTAGATGGTAATGTCACAAACAATACAGCCCATAAATCGAATTAGACATGCTTTATATGCATTGTTCACTCACACCAACATTTTAAGAACAGACTCTTTAAAACACTTAATGAGCGGTAAGTACCTACGTGCGTGACTAATATACTTACCTGAATCTTTTGTCTTATTGTAAGTTAGTCGAATTTATGCGTCGTTATTCGTGACCGACCGAAACATGTTTTTTTGCCGAAACTGAAACCGAAGGTTCGGTTTTGATTATAGTTTCGGCCGAAACCGATCATTTTATAAACGAGATTAAAACGCGTTTGGGGTAATTTTTGCAGATATTATGAATAATGAAATATCTCGCTGGCCTAATTGACCGAGCGAGCCAAGCATCTCCGTTTCAGCTTGGCCAAAAATTCTTTCGTATGTCCGGATATTAGGATATTACGATGTTTGGATGGGCATATGCTTTTCAGCTGTTCTCGCCTAGAGGTCGTATTTCTTAACCGATTTGATAAGTATATGAATATTTTTTTTATCAATTAACTTTCTTTTAAATTCAAAGGATATGTGAGTTAAAAACGTAATATAATAACAAATTTCATCGCTTCGCTACTTAGCGATAAGACCGCCTTTTGTCTACTGTTATTAATGAATTGTATTTGTCTTGTTTCCTTTTGTAAACTTTTATTGGTATGCAAGAAAGCATTGTTGTAAATTTCAGCAATTTCAAACACAAACACGCGAGGTCACAGTTAAACATCAGAGTCACTAGTACAGGGTTCTAAGATTCAAAGAAATTTGAACATTGTCATAGTGACACTAAGTCGAAAATAATCTTCTCAAACAGTGAAAGTGTAATATTAATTGTAATACTGTGTCAGCGACCTGTTCATTAACAAAAAAGTGGGTACAATATAGTGGATATTTAAAATTCTATTTTTGTAATCGCTTACTTCGGGTAAGTCTACGCGTATTTTTGTTATTTCTTTTTTTTTACTCAATTACTTACCATTATTGCGAGCGACAACATATTGCCAGCCATGCCGACTGCCGAGCGCACCCGACATTAGCCGAACGCGACCCGAAAGAACTATGTTGTAAGTTTCGGCGTTGCTGAAAGGTTCGTCTGTTTTTTGGCCGAAACCGAACCTTTGGCCGAAACATGATTTTTAGGCCGAAACCGAAACTTCGGTCGGACACTATTATATAACGCAACTATTTTCACAGTATTGAGTGATATATACCAAACTGTCGGCATCGTCTCAAGTTCACAACTCTAGTGGACAGTGTACCGATATTATTAACATGTTTGTATACTTTTTTGTGAACAGTCGTGGATATGAATTAAAGCAGGTCGTTGCTTTATCCAGACATAATATACGGGTATCTTATAATCACCCAGATTTAAACTTAGTGTCCCCTAAAAAATGGCCATCTTGGACGGAGGATGTCGGAGAGTTGACGGCAAAAGGGTGTCAACTCGAACGGTTCATGGGAAAGTACTTTTACGATTGGATGATTCAAGAAAAGCTGTTAAGGGGCTCCCTACAGAAATCAGCCAATTTGATGATTTTTACATCGTATCTAGTTTGTGGATTATAGAGTTATAATGTCCTATTTAATATATATTGTAGAATGGTCTATGCTTAACACTTTGTAGTGACCTTAATTTTGATTTAACGACTGTGTATTTTATAAAAAAATATTCGGTGAAGGACCAAAAATACACTAATCTCGTTTCTACTTTTATCCCCAGTGTATATGTAGAAAATATCTTACATTTTATTGTTCTAAACCATATTCCACAAAATTTGTTGTGAAGCTTTTTCTATTTTTATCAATACTTTTCGAGAAAAACGCAAAAAACCGTTTCCACAACTTTTTCCCCGAAAAAATCGTAAACTTTGACGGCCTGTATCTCAAAGTCAGTGACATGTGAAAGGTACTTGATACGGTATTTTGCTGTGGAAAAACTATGTTATTATGATTAGCTATTTATAATATGGGAAAATCTATCGCAACAGATCGAAGGTCATTGAGAGCGGGGAGCCCCTTAAACAACAGCATAAGTCTGACAGATCAAGTATTTGTGTGTGCGACTAAATATCAAAGAACAAAATATAGTGCTAAATCATTTGTTGAAGGAGCTTTCGGGAAATGCGTCAATGTTTAGGTATAACGAGAATTAGGGTTTTGCTTAAAAATTAACTTTCAAAAAGGCATTGTCTCACCCCGCCATTATGTTCTAGTACCCTGATTAACGGATGCTAGTTTTTTTTTTTCTTAAATCAATTTTAGAGGTCGCTACCGCTTGATAAAGTTTTGGAAAAAACATAATTTAGGTGTCAATATGACAAGCTTGGCAGTCACTATTTTATATTTATTTTACTTCTATAACGTTTGTCGATTGCTTGGGAATCCCCCTTGATCGATACACACCCCTCGCCCCCCGGCAGGCCGCGTTAAGATAAGCAATCGGTCGAGTTTAGAGTGCACTGCACCCTAATGCGAAAAAATCTACTTTAGTGTCATAAAAATTGAAATTTTAATTTTCTTTTACTTAATTATCATAATTTTAATAAGAATGTATGTAAATTATATTTGTTTATTTGAACATGTTTTTATTGTTTTTCCAAAACTTTGATAGCTGGTAGCGACCCCTAAAAATGGTTTTAAAAAAAAGCAAAAAAACTAGCATCCGTTAATAGGGGTCATAGAACAAAATGGGGGGGTGAGACTAAGATTTCAGTTTTTTTTCCTTTTTTCGCCATATTAAGCAACACCCTAACGAGAATAGTACTTACGGAAATTATTCCAATTTTTAATTTCCAGCTAAGTATCATTTCAGCAGAATTCCTAGAAATTGACAAAAATGAAATGTATAAGAAAATGAACAACACTAACATACAAGATACGTTTCTCGAATTGAACAGATTAGTGGATATTGAGAATTCATCTTACTGCAAGATTGAAAATGTTTGTGACATAAATGAACTAAACAGCGACATCGTCTTGGAGTTAAATAAGATGCCTAATATTTCAGGGGCTTTAATGATTGCTTGGGATATTGTAGATGCTTTTTTAATGGCTTATTACGATGGAATGGCCGCTGAGAATGTGGCGTGGGGACAAATCTACACAACACGACAATGGAACACGTTATCGAAAATACTAAAGACCCATAATGAATTGCGTTACAAAACCAAAATACTAGACAAACATCTAGCTTCTAGTATGCTTAAATACTTGACGGATATATTTCAAAATGGTCAGAAGAAATTTTATTTTCTCTCAGGACACGGCGCCAATATATGTCTGTTAATGTCCTGTTTGAGGTTCAAAGACTACGTTCTGCATGATCAAATCGAAGACACTCCTATTGGAGGGAAGTTAGTATTTCAAAAATGGTACAACGAAATTAACGATCAAGATTTGTTGAGAGTGAGCGACGTGTATCAGTCTACGAAACAAATAAGAGATGGCGCTGTATTGAGTTTACAAAACCCACCGCAGTGGGCAACACTCGAATTGGAAAATTGTACGATTGATAAAAATGGATTTTGTCCATGGATCGATTTTATAAACCTCTTGAAGAATGTGTTAAAATGAGTAGGTACTATTCCATAATTAATATTTTAATAATTAAAAGCTTATTGATAAATATCGGTTGTATTTTCATGCAATAAATTAATAATTTTGACAAACTGAAAGAATCTGAAGGTTAAAGAATCTTCGAAACCTATGAACTTAACTTTTATTGGTTACTAGCTTTTTCCGGCGACTACGTCCGCGTGGAACTTGGAAGTATGGAAGCAACCTCGTACAACTCGATACATATCCACCTAATCACCTTAATTAATAAAAGGGATTATTAAAAGCGCCTAAGCAAATGTAAGAGCAATTGTGCTTTTGGTCTAATCATTACATTTCCTACAGTCATCAATGTCATCATGAATTACTTACTCACTTTGCAATCTTTTTAGGGATAATTTCCAGGATGAAAACTTTCCTATGTCCTTCCTCGGATCTTAAACTATCTCCATGCCAAATTTCATCAAAATCGATTCAGCTGTTTAAACGTGAAGAGGTAACAGACAGACAGACACACTTTCGCATTTATAATATTAGTATGGATTGGTGTATACAGTGATCAATCCAAATGGGTCAGTAGGGAGAAGTCACAAACTATAAGATATAGGGAAATCTGTTCTTGGGAACCATGGCGTCGATTTTAGATTTAATAAAACTGCATTATTATTTTTTTATACCATGGCTACGTAACATCAGTTTTAAGATATGGTTTATTAATATGGGGCAATTCAACAGACATAACCAAGGCTTTTATAATACAAAAAAAATGTTTAAGAGCGATTTGTGGAATAGGGCCTAGAGTGTCTTGCAGACCATTTTTCCAAAAACTAGGGCTGCTAACATTGACTGCGTTATATGTCCTTGAGGTAGCATCACATGTGCGGAAAAATTCATCTTCATTTACCCTGCTAAAATCGAACGAAAGGCTTAGGGAAAGAGACAAATACAAGCTAAAAATGCCTCCATACTCAACTGCATTGCATAAAAACAACAGTTATGTCATGAGTATTATTGTATATAACAAGATACCACAAGAACTACGCCAACTGCATGATAACTTATTCATGGCAAAGCTAAGGAAATGGTTGATAAAAAAATGTTTTTATACGATAAGAGAATTTTTTGAATGTAATGAGTAATAATTTGATAGACATTTGTTGATGTAATAATGAACTTGAATAATATAAATAATATATGTATGACAGGTGAATAATAATATAGTGTTAAATAGATAGACCATAGAATTATAAGAATAACTTGACATTATTTTTATTTTTTATATATATATATATATATATTTTTTTTTTTTTATCTGAAATATCAATTCAATTATTGTTATTGTTATAATATGCACGCGTAGCTAATGTAATAAATAATTGTGAAAACTTATAATTTGCATGCCATAATCGGTTAAACATGTGAAACAAACAATTATAATTGTTATAATGACCATCTACCTTGTACTTACCATGTTTATGCAAATAAATATATTATTATTATTATTATTATTATTATATTATTATAAATCTCATACAGAATTTCATATGAAAATGAAATGAAATGAAATAATTTATTGATAACAGGCGGTTATAGGTCACAAATATCATTACAAATTAAACACTATTACATTTACAATGTAAAAGGTATATTATAAAAATCTTCAAAATTATAGAAATAGTTCTCGTGGAGCCATTTTTTCAATATTCCTTTAAAACTTGGAACGGAAGCTGCATTTCTTATCGAGTCAGGCAACCGGTTATAGACGGAAGGCCCTGAGAAATAAACGGATCGCTCTGATTTGATAAGTTTGTGCGAAACTGCCACCAGCCTATTCTCGTGCTTGTTGCTACGCAATCTATAATTTGAATTACTCCCCTTGCGCTTGAAAGCATCAAGATGTTCGTGAGTGAACACCGCCACCTGATACAGGTATAAACAAGGCAAGGGAAGGAT
Source organism: Apotomis turbidana (assembly GCA_905147355.2). NCBI lineage: Eukaryota > Metazoa > Arthropoda > Insecta > Lepidoptera > Tortricidae > Apotomis > Apotomis turbidana. Next base: position 9,021,385 of record LR990307.1, read on the forward strand.
ATTCAATTCTTTGAAGTGCTCCCGTGCCGAGGCGTCCGCCGGCAGGCCCACCATCGCTCTAATCGCTCTCTTCTGCATCGCGAACACTCTCCGCCAGTCTGAAGCTCGGCCCCAGAGCTCAGTTCCGTACGTGAGCAAAGAGTGCACCGTTGCAAAATAGCACTCGCGTACCGCGGCAGGCCCGGCCGTGCGTGCCAGCCGCCGCAACGCGAAGCACGCGCGCCCGAGCCGGCCGCACACCTCGTCTATGTGCGTCTCACTTCAGCGCGCTGTCGATGTTGAACCCGAGCAGGCGTGTGCAGGTCGCGTGCGTGCTGTATAGGGGCATCGCCTGCACACACCTTCAGACTCCTATTAGGGTGCCCGTTCAGTTTAAATGTGATGAAGCACGTTTTCTCTTTATTCAGAGCCAACCCGTTCGACCTGAACCAGTTGCTTAGTTGCCCGACAACATTGTTAAGCGCTTCCTCCAGCTCTCGTTCGGTAGGCGCATTTACTACGGCCGTGACGTCGTCGGCGTACATAAAAATGTTGGCGCTTTTTATCGCCTGCGGAAGGTCGTTTAAGAGTAAGCTAAACAGGGTGTTAGATAGACAAGACCCTTGGGGGACGCCCGTCATACATAACATGCGATTATACTTACCGAATATTAACCAGATTTAATTCCCGGTTATGTGTTATAAAAAAATGGAAAGCAGCTTCTATTAAATCTAAAATCGACGATTCCTAAGAACAGATTTCCCTATCTCTTATAGTTTTCGTTTTCTCCCTACTGACCTATTTGGATTGAACATCCTGTATATTTACGTTATTTATTACTGCAAGACCTTGTTTTTTTATCTTTACGAAATATGAGTGAAGACCAAAACTATAAATAAACTATATAATAAACCGCACTTTATAATACTGTATATATATGCGACTGATAAAATAATCTACTGGTATAAAATAAGCGAAGATTATAAAAAGCTCCATGAAGAAAAAATGCTTTTCTGAAAATTATGGGACAAATTCAACTTGGATTCCCCTTTTTGCTTTCCATCAGGTGATGTGGAGTCACTATGTTGTGCCAATATAAAAAAAAAGTTTATCATCTTAAACTCTCAATTACATTTAGTATGAGAATCCGTTGTGCGCAATTTAATGCACTTAAGTACGAGGGGCGTCTGAAAAGTTCTAAGCCTAAGATAGAAAAAAACAATTTACACAAATGAACTCGTGTTTATTTTTCAATATAGTCTCCTCCTAAATCAATGCATTTTTTACATTTTTTATACAGTGCTTTTAGGCCATTAAAAAAATAATCTTCATTTTGCCCTTCAAAATGCTCCTGTACAGCCGCCTTCATCTCTTCGTCACTTCTAAATCGCTTTCCCCTCAACTCTTTCTTCAAATTATTGAATAGAAAATAATCGCTTGGGGCTAGATCTGGGCTGTAGGGTGGGTGGTCAATTTCGTCAAAACCAACTTCCTTCAGAGCACGCCTCGCAACATTAGCGGTGTGAACGGGTGCGTTGTCTTGCAAAAACAAAATGCCTTTCCTTAGTTTACCCCGCCTTTTCTCAACTATGGCTTGTCGCACCTGTCTTATTAGATTTGCATAATAAGTTCCGTTTATCGTAGAGCCTTTTTCTAAATAATCGATTAAAAGAATGCCATCACAATCCCAAAATACCGTAGCCATTAACTTAGAGGCCGACTTTTGCACTTTAAATTTCTTCGGCGGCCTTTCACCCTTTTCAATCCACTGCATCGACTCAGACTTACACTCCGGATCATACTGTCTGATCCATGTTTCATCAACAGTTACTATTCGGGAACAAACTTTATCTAAATCATCTTCGCACAATTCTAAAAACGCCCGAGAAGTTTCCACACGACGTACTTTATCGAAGGCCGTTAGCATTTTCGGTACCCAACGAGCACTGACTTTACTCATGTACAAATGTTCATGTAAAATTTCTCCGACTCTTTCTTTACTAATACCTAAGACCTCAGCTATTTGCCAAACCTTAATTCTTCTATCTTCTAATACCAGCTTTTTGACTTTTGCTACGTTTTCTTCGGTCACTACCGATATTGGCCGCCCTGAGCGGGGGTCGTCTTCGATCGATTCCCGTCCGAGTTTAAATAAGCGACTCCACTTTTTGACTGTGGCATAAGAAGGCCCAGAATCACCGTAAATAATAGCCATTACCTCAAAAATACACTGCGGTGATTTGTCACTTTTTGTAAGGAATTTAATTACAGCACGGTGCTCAATTTTCGTAATATTCGTTGGTAATTCACACATGATGTACTTTTCCGTTGAATATCTCGAAACAGAATAATAAAAACGTGACATGTTATTTTTTAATAATTTGTTTTTAAATGGCCTTTCTAGTGGCCAGTATCATAAACGCATATATAACCTCGAAATACCTTAGGCTTAGAACTTTTCAGACGCCCCTCGTACCTTAAGGTTCTAAGTATTTTAAGGTAATGCCAGTGTAATGGGTACGTTTGGGCCAGCTACGATTCGGGGCGTGCCTTGTTAACGAAATTGACGAAGCCTGTCGTGGATCATATCATTCGTTTGTATTTGACGAAGCCTGTTGCTGATTTGTTGTTGTATCTCACCTGACGAAGCCTGCGATGCGGATCAGAACTTATTGTAATTTTTCCTTTCATGTGTCTTTTAATAAATATATTTGTTTAATGATAAAAAAAAAATTAAGGTTCTTTAATGTATTGTTTGATGAAATTTTTTATCCAACTGCTTTTTTCTCATCTAAATTTCATCTTACTTTTGGTCCAAATGAGTTACTTTACTAGCAATTATGGAAATTCCATTCCATTGAGAAGAGGCGTAAGACAGGGGGACGTTACGAGTATATCCCCGAAACTGTTTACGGCCGTTATGGTAGACGCCTTCAAGCTCCTGGAATGGCAAGGAACCGGTATATATGGAAGTCCAAAGGGGAGGCCTATGTTCAGCAGTGGACGTCCTATGGCTGAGATGATGACGGAAATTGAAACTACATTTAAATATTAAAACGTTTTATTGCACACTCCGTATAAATACATTCAAACATTATAAATATCGGAAGAACGTGATAAATATCTGCACAGTTCCAAAATAACCATTACCAAAGAAAACATGATTAAGTATACAACGTCAGAGGACATGCGATAAATCCTAGGAATGAACAAGTGTTTAACACTTTCAGCGCCAAAGACCGCAAATCACGTCGTCGGAAAGCTGTGCCCCAGATGCCATTTTAATTTGGCAAACGATGGACCAAACATCCTGTGCTTTTATCTTGATTTTGTGTAGCATATTTTTTATTAAATATTAAGCTGTTTCTGCAAAACATTGCATGAGGATTGCAATGCCCTTACAGGGTGTCATATTAGGTATGTATAGATAATCTTTAGAATTAAGACATCTGTACACTACATTAAAGCAACAAAGATCTATCTATCTATCTGCCATGACGTCATATATGTAATTAATTAGGTTCTACGTCACGAATAAATGTATTACTTTCTTTCTATATTTTTTTTATTTGACGCTATTACAATGTCATACTATATGCTGTCAGCACTGGGACACAGTTTTCAGTCAACAAGCTGGGCGGTCATGAGGTTAAACAAGTCTTCTGTCAAATATAAAAGCTGTCCACAGTTCGATTTCGCCTTCTTAAATAGTTTACAATACCATACATACATACAGCCCTAAAAAAGCTTTGTATTTAGTAGTATTGACTCCCCTTGGAAGTATTTTGGAAATCTCAATTTATGTAAAATTAGACGAAGAGAGGTTTCGGACTTGTACTTGAGAGGACGTTCTCGACAACATTTCCCACAAAATGTGTAAAATTTCCGGTAATTCTCGGACATAGGACATGACTAGGTATTTCACATAATTTGCACATTGTTTTTTTGCTCATAAATTTATAAACTCGGCTGTACAGGCGGAGTGACAGAACACGACGGTACAGTCGAGTTCATTTACATCTGCACACTTACGATAACAAAAATATCTGGACACGATTTTATGCTCCTGACAATAGGGTCGTGTTCAGATATTTTTGCTCTCGTAAGTGTGTAAATGAACTCGACTGTACAACCTTTTCAAAACAAAGGTATGTGCAGTGGCGGATTATCCCTAAGGCAAAGTAGGCACGTGCCCAGGGGCGCGCTGTCTATGAATAAAAAAACATTACAGCTGCCAGAAAACATCATTACCGCCATTACCGGTTAAAAATTGTTTTGATGCATAAAATTGTTCGATTTGGTGAATTTAGACCATAAAACGAACGATCTAAATATAGATATTTCGGCGACGCCTCCTGATATCTGATATGATATATGAAATTTGTTCTAACAAAACAGTTAATTCCTTTTATTCTTACAGTCCGACCAAAAAGAGTAGAAATTAAAAAGTGGCAATACTGTATTGCCCTCCCTTTCTAATGAATATAAGAAAACAGGGACGACACTACAGTATTGCCACTTTTTAATTTCTACTCTTTTTGGTCGGACTGTATAGTGGTCATAATGTGCGGTTCCTGAATGCATCATGGAGGCTTATGATGTGTGGGTAGATAAAGTAGTGTAGGTGTGTGTTTCTTTGGGTAAATGGTTCTTTTGAAACTAATAAGCCCTACCTTAGCCTAGCGATTACTGTTACACCAAAGGGCATATACAATTATGAATTAGTAACCAGTGATATATTTATTACAAAAGTGTAAAGTGTACTACGTATTATAATTAACTATAATTTACCAGAGAACTATAACACCGTGTTATGTAAAATACATGAACTTACAGTGTTATGCTTTTTCAATTCAAATTCAAATTTTTACTGACGTATTTTACATAAAACAAGACTTTTTTTCATCAACGCCCAGGAGTCATTCCATATGAAAACAGCTGAAGGGGTGTGCTGACTAATTTTGAATTTACTTGAAAAAAATCAGGAATGTACTTTAAGGCAAGAGATCACTAAATCCTTGAGATTTTTTTTTTCTGATATTTTTTTTTTTCGATTGGCACTCATTGGAAGTTTGAAAAGTTGTCATTTTCTTACTCTCATAAACTAGGTTCGAAATCTGCTTATGGGCTTTTGCTAACAATTATATTTATTTTAAATTGTAGCTTACTAACCACCGATTCCACAATGAGTTATAATATCTAATCAGTAAGCTTTAGAACTGGGTTCTGCAACTCTGAAAATATGTATAAATATGCAAATTTTTGGAGTTTTCAGAGTAGAATTCTGACTTTCCTATAAGACTGAAGACTTAGCTTTTTTTCTGGTATTTAGAACATGACAATTTAAGCAACTGGTGTGAGTTTAAAGTTATCAAAATTTATTTTTGGTTTAGAAAAAACATAATGAAATTTGTAAATAATCAAAACAGGTCCACTTTAGCCGCTATAAAATCTAGGTTTCAGTGTGAATAAAAATTTGAATTTACCATCAAATGATAGATCGTAAGCTCACTTTTACATAGCAAGTGGATTTTATACTGTTATTTTGCCTTGGTAAGAACATATGATTTTTTGAAAATCGTAAATATTGCAGAACACTATTAGTACGATAAAGTCGTTTTTTTATGGTTATCTGCCAATAAATAATGGTTTTATTTTCATAAAGGAGTTTTATTAAGTTCCGTCATAAAAGGAAGGGTTAAATTTTGTTATAATACATACACATACCTGTATTTTTATAGTCCTTTGAGCAGAACAACCGATCGATGTCATTTACTCACCCTCGTAAAATCTTTTGACGAATTCATGGACGATTTAAAAGAACAGTTGTTGAAAATGAAGCCGCATCATTTCATTGCTAAAAGACAATCAGAGTATTTGAAAAATACTAAAGAACATTTAGCTGATGATAGTGAATGTATAGTACTAGTGGACTTTTCAGAAAACTTTACGTTTATTATTCAAGATGAAGTGCAATCATTTCATTGGACGAATGACCAGGCCACTTTGCACCCATTCGTGATGTATTTTAAAAAAGACGGTGTAGTTCAATGCAAAACCTTGTGCGTTATCAGTGATCATTTGACACACAACACAATAGCATTTTATGCATTCCAAAAGGAATTTATGGAAAACATTAAACGAACCAATCCTTTAATAAAACAAATTCATTACTTTAGTGACGGAGCCGCATCGCAGTATAAAAATAAAAAGAATATGGCGAATTTGTGTTACCATGATGAAGATTTTGGACTGCAAGCAGACTGGAACTTCTTTGCTACAGCACATGGGAAAAGCCCGTGTGATGGTGCAGGAGGCACCATCAAAAGAATAATCCGAAAAGCTAGTTTGCAAAGAACAGCGGAAAGTCACATATTAACCCCTCAAGCGATGTTCGACTTTTGGACGGAGCGGATACCCGGCATTACATTCTTTTTCGTGTCAAAAGCAGATGTAGAAGCTTCAGAATCACGCTTAACAGAGAGATTCGAGAATTTACTCACGATTAAAAATACTAGATCATACCATCATTTCGAACGTCTGTCGTTCGACACTTTAAAAGCTCGTAAATATTCAACATCACACATTTTTGAAGTTGTGACAGTTAGGAGGCAGTTATCGAAAAGTAGAAGTAAGAATTAATTTATTTTGTAATTTTCTTTATAAGTATTTCTTTATTATAGTGATGCTTTTAATTTAGTTAAGAAATAAATAATATTTAGGAGCAGTTTTATGTGTTTAAGACACTTTTATTAACTATCTGAGATTTGCATATTTTACGATTTTCAAAAAATCGTATCTCATAACGTAGCCAAAATATCACTATAAATTCAAGTTGCGATGTTAATTTCAGCATATGATCTATCATTTTGTGGTAAATTCAAATTTTTATTTACACTGAAACCAGGATTTTTTTGCATCCAAAGTGAACATGTTTCTATTTTTAAAAAATTTCAGTTCGTGTTTTCTACTACTATATCATACATTTTGCCATCTAAAATCAATGTTAATAGTTAGAATTTAACTGTTACTGAAGCTAAGATTTAAAAAAAAATCCTAGGTCTAATACAAAAGTCAGGATTTTTATCCGAATACCACGAAAATTAGTCTATTTTTAATGAATTTTAGTGACACGGTATTTTATGCTGAAGTATTTGGAGGAAAAGTTATAATGCATATCGGATACTATGTTTATTAAGGAATTATATTCAATTAACACCATTTTTGTACATCATTTCTGAACAAAGTTTCATCATAATTAGTGGGAGTAGAAAAATGACACCATTTTGTACTTTGGATGGGTACCGATAAAAAGATAAGTATTTAAAAATAAATACGACAGCGGTTTATGTGCCTTAATGTGTCATGGTACATCCTCATTTTTTTTTCATTGAAATCTGTGACCACGCGGCAACAAAAATAATTAATTTCAGCTGTTTTCATATGGAATGACTCCCAGGCAATACTTGTGCAAAAATCATAAATTAAACAATTATCGGAATATTAAAATACTTAAACGGGTGTTTTAATGTCTGAGACTCACGGTAGTGTTCTATATAATTTTTGGAATGTTATAACTGCGTTTTTTTAATGGAAATAAATTAACAATCATTCACTAATATTATAAATCATACGTTGCAAAAAAAGCGACGCCGAGCAGGCAAGTCTACTAGGAATAGGATATTTTATGTTCCACCTATGTGAATTCACAAAATTTAAAATTTTCAAATAATGAGTAATTTAATTATGTTATTAGTTATCACAGAGCCCAAAACCATAATAATCTGCAAATCTGCAGCTCATTGTATAAATACAAGGTACTTGCGCCTAAGATGGCCCCGTTCCTAAGATAGCCCACTTCAAAATTACCATAGACTTAACTTATGTCTATGGTACTAACCGAACATGGGCGCGAAATTCGAATTCGAACTATACAGTGGGCTATCTTAGGAACAGGGCCATCTTAGGCGCAAGTATCTCATACGATCAGGGATCGATACCGGTATTCATGAAAACGCTCTAATTTCGCGTTTTTTTTCGAATGTTATTATATAGAATTTCGTTATAGATATAGATCCTTGAAATTAGCCCACTATAATATAAACATGTGTGATAATGAGCGAAAAACCGGAATATAATAACGTTATTTTGTGATATTTTTTATGGAGCAAAATAACGGTATCGATCCCTGCATACGATAATGAGTTGTTAATTATGCAATATCCGCTCGGCGCTTGTTGCGATGTATGATTATAATATCAAACTAAAACTGCTCCGATTACTTATAATATAATTTTCTCAAACATACATATGCTATGAAATATCGTCTTAACAAGCTTCGAAATATCACGTTTCGGGCGGAACAACTCTAGAGAACTGTAAAGGAATTTCATACAAAATTGAAGGCCTAGGCCGGGAAGTAATTTTTTTAAACATGGCGTCTGTGGTCATGACCAGATTAAACGGCTGAATTATATTTTTTGAGTGGTGTATTTTTTTATTTCATTGCATATGTTTGAGAAAAGCACTTAGCCGTGAATAGGGCTTGCCGGCTTCGTATCACTATCCGTCTATACCTACTCACCCGGCCAGCCCTTCTCTCCCGGCGTTTATTTATTTATTTAACGAATTCTCCCGTTTTTGGGTAAGTTATGTGGTGGCGCGGTGCAGTTGTGCCAGCTGGTGCGCGAGCCGCTCCTCCCTGGCGCGCCGCGCCTGCCCCAGCGCTCGCTTCTCGGCGAAGCGGGCTATGAACGCCTCCACCGGTAAATTACCTGAGACATTTAGATTGACACTTTTTAACCCTTAGAGCTTGTACACAAATTACGTGAGGTTCGATAGGGGAGAGGGGGGGGTCACGAAAAAATCACGATATATCACGTTGGGGGAGGGGGGTATAAGGATACCTCACGTGTATTTTTGTACAGTGAACGAACTAAGAAAAAATCGATAATTTCTCTCGGTTTCGTTAACAATAATTCAATATAGAGAGACTATTTTACGAAATTACACGTGAAAAAAAGAAAAAATACACGTGAGATAGTGAGGGGAAGGGGGGGTTAGCATAAAACTCACTAAATATCACCAGGGGGGAGGGCGAGTCAAAAATTAGCCGAAAAAACCCCGCGTGATAAGTGCACAAGCCCTTAATTTGTGGATTTATAGCCCAATATTCTTGACCATCTTCTTGCATTTTTTAGTTTAACAGTTTTTTACTATTTTTACTATTTTTAACGGCACTGAGGTTTGAACCCTGCTTTCTTTTTAATTTTGCGCCTTTAAGGGTTAAAAAAGAACCAATGTCAATGAGTAGAAATTATGCTGTCCGAACTGAACACAATTACTAAATAAAACCAATAACGAGCAAAAAAACACGTTCTTTGTATGGACCCCCCTTCTCTTACTTATTTTTTATTATTAGTTGTTATAGCAGTAACAAAAATATATATTCTGTGAAAATTTCAACCGTCTAGCTTTCACGGTTCATGAGATACAGCCTGATGACAGACAGACGGACAGTGCAGTCTTAGTAATAGGGTCTCGTTATCGTATATTTCGCCAGATCATGAAATTTCTAGGAATATGGCCCAGGTGTAAACATAACGTAAACGGATAGTGTGTGAAAAAGAGCACTGATATCACCTGATATTGATATATCGTCTCAAGGCGGCTGCTCTGAGGCAGCCCCTGATGCAGTTGCAATGGTATTTCCTCTTAAAGGCAGATGGATAATCAGTAACCAAGTACCTGTATACGGGTATACCTCAGAGCAGCCGCCTTGAGACGATATATCAATATCAGGTGATATCAGTGCTCTTTTTCACACACTATCCGTTTACGTTATGTTTACACCTGGGCCCTCTAGCACAACTGTGATACGCGACTTCTCGACTTCTTCTTTGTTGTACTGTCAGAGAGTGACGAGCTATGCTATGTCGCGCGGCAATAGTTGTGCTAGATGGATTAGTAACTATGGCCCATACAAATGAAGTCAAACTTAACGTAACCGGGTTATACAAATAGGGCTTTTTCGTCTGTTTCCTCCGTCAAAACTGAATTATTCTTTACGAAATTTTAGGACCGGAATGAGAACAAAATGTACTGTGTCGGACCGTTTCGATTTGCGATTTGCGGACCGTGCGCTTATTACTACTATAGGATTTGTATACTTGGCGCCTGTTTTTGAGCAAAATTCCGCCGCAAACGGACGCCTGGTACACAAATTCCAATTCTAATTATTATACAATTTGTGTATCGCCTCGGCCTTCACGCCAACTTTTATGGCGGCTGCCTTCGAGTAGTTAATATGATGAGGATTGTACTCCTGGGCAGCTGCTGGTGGCTGGGAAGTATATGTAACTCACCCGTCAGGAACTGTTCAGCGATTGCTTCGGCGTCTACATCAGCCTTCAAGGCAGCCAGTTTGGGGCAGTTCCTGATGTAGATGGGTCGGACTCCTGGACAGCTGCTGGTGGCTGGGAAGTATTTGTAGCTCACCTGTGACGCACTGTTCAGCGATTGCTTCGGCGTCTACATCAGCCTTCAAGGCGGCTGCTTTGAGGCAGTTCCTGATGCAGTTGTGTCGGACTCCTGGACAGCTGCTGGTGGCTGGGAAGTATTTGTAACTCACCTGTGACGCACTGTTCAGCGATTGCTTCGGCGTCTACATCAGCCTTCAAGGCGGCTGCCTTGAGGCAGTTCCTGATGCAGTTGTGTCGGACTCCTGGACAGCTGCTGGTGGCTGGGAAGTATTTGTAACTCACCTGTGACGCACTGTTCAGCGATTGCTTCGGCGTCTACATCAGCCTTCAAGGCGGCTGCTTTGAGGCAGTTCCTGATGCAGTTGTGTCGGACTCCTGGACAGCTGCTGGTGGCTGGGAAGTATTTGTAACTCACCTGTGACGCACTGTTCAGCGATTGCTTCGGCGTCTACATCAGCCTTCAAGGCGGCTGCCTTGAGGCAGTTCCTGATGCAGTTGTGTCGGACTCCTGGACAGCTGCTGGTGGCTGGGAAGTATTTGTAACTCACCTGTGACGCACTGTTCAGCGATTGCTTCGGCGTCTACATCAGCCTTCAAGGCAGCCACTTTGAGGCAGTTCCTGATGCAGTTGTGTCGGACTCCTGGACAGCTGCTGGTGGCTGGGAAGTAATTGTAACTCACCTGTGACGCACTGTTCAGCGATTGCTTCGGCGTCTACATCAGCCTTCAAGGCGGCTGCTTTGAGGCAGTTCCTGATGCAGTTGTGTCGGACTCCTGGACAGCTGCTGGTGGCTGGGAAGTATTTGTAACTCACCTGTGACGCACTGTTCAGCGATTGCTTCGGCGTCTACATCAGCCTTCAAGGCAGCCACTTTGAGGCAGTTCCTGATGCAGTTGTGTCGGACTCCTGGACAGCTGCTGGTGGCTGGGCAGGATTTGTAACTCACCTGTCAGGAACTGTTCAGCGATCGCTTCGGCGTCTTCATCAGCCTTCAAGGCGGCTGCTTTGAGGCAGTCCCTAATGCGATGAGGATCATACTCTTCGGAGAGCTTCTGATGCCTGAGAAAGTAAATGTGTAAGAGTTTTATTGTTTATTAGCTTTTTCCTCTACCCAAAGGTTGTCTGGAGAGATCTCTCTTTAGTGATAAGACCGCCTGTTGTCTATCATTGTTAAATTTCATAACATTACGTTACATGACGATGGTATGGCGACTCATGAATATCTTCATTTCATTATTTAATTCGTAATCCATACTAATCCATACTAATATTATAAATGCGAAAGTGTGTCTGTCTGTCTGTCTGTCTGTCTGTCTGTTACCTCTTCACGCTTAAACCGCTGAACCGATTTAGACGAAATTTGGTATGGAGATAGTTTGAGACCCGGGAAAGGACATAGGATACTTTTCATCCCGCATAAATTTAGTGTTCCCGTGGGATGAGCGGGTAACACCGCGGGGCACAGCTAGTGTTTCATATAATCCACACCATACTAATATTATAAATGCGAAAGTGTGTCTGTCTGTCTGTCTGTTACCTCTTCACGCTTAAACCGCTGAATCGATTTTAATGAAATTTGGCATGGAGATAGTTTAAGATCCGAGGAAGGACATAGGATAGTTTTCATCCTGGAAATTATCCCTAAATAGATCGAAAGTGTGTAAGTAATTCATGATGACATTGATGACCCTGTAAAAAATGTAATGATTAGACCAAAAGCACAATTGCTCTTACATTTGCTTAGGCGCTTTTAATAATCCCTTTTATTAATTGAGGTGATTAGGTGGATATCTATCGTGTTGTACGAGGTTGCTTCCATACTTCCAAGTTCCACGCGGACGTAGTCGCGGGCAAAAGCTAGTGTCAGATAAACTAACATACACTTGACATACAATCGATTGATATAAAGTTGTTTCATATAATGTAACGTTTCACATAATGGTTTTTTCCTATATTTTGCTTTTCTCTAATTATCGATTGATATAATAGGCTAAATGACATAATTGACAATATGCATAATTATACTTTCGTATAACATATTTATCACATAAATTTGTTTAACATACATACTATTTAGAATAACAGCGTTTTCATATAAATACCGCCTTAAGGTGAAATAGGTAATGTTAGGAATCGTAAGCCAAGTCGGACCTGCGCGGCTCGCTCGTTAGGGTCGCAGATCAACCTAACATTCCTCCTCGTTTCGCTCGTCGTCGTACCTAACCTAAGCCAAGTCGGACCTGCCTTAAGGTGATATAGGGGGTGACAGCCACCACCTTTTTTGGTTATAGTAAATCAATTTATATCTTCTGTAGTTTATAGCATTGACTAATTATATCAAGTAAGTCATTATGATAAATAAGTTTTATAGCAAGTAATAAATATAATAAATGTACATTATACTAAAAGTAATTATACCTATAAACCATTATATCAATTGTTACATTAGATCATTTGAAAATTATCTAAAACAATATTATACCATTCGTTACATTATACAAAGCAATGGTATATCAAACCAAAATAGATTAAGTGAAGTTATATGAAACGCCGGGCACCCAACCTTGCATGCAGCTCTTCGTATCCCATCTTCATCTGCACCAGCGCGGATATCCGGTCGACCACGTCCGTCTTCAGCTCGTCCAGCCGCCGCTGCTCCGCCAGGTTGTCGCGCGCGATCCTCTCGATGCTCAGCATCAGCTCCTCAGTCTCCAACGAGAGCGCCAGGAGCTGGGGTGTGGTCTCTAGGAGTTTGTCCTGGTCAACAATACAAATAATTGTTCAGGGAAGCTACTTCGTCAGCATGGACGTTTGACGGCGCGGTTGGCTCAGTTTGTAGACACCTGCCTACTGAGCCGGCGGTCCCGGGTTCGAATCCCGGCCAGGGCAAATATTTGTGTGATGAACTCGAATATTTGTGCTTGGGTCATGGTTGTTCTATGTATTTAAGTATATATTTATCTTTATAAGTATCTATATGGTCGTCTAGTTCCCGTAACAAGCCTTCTTGAGCTTAATTTGGGACTTCTTAGAAAAATGTTGATAATTTATATTACTGGTATTATCAGGAGAGTCTACATAAGAACGGGCTTATAACTGATGCAATTTCAAAGTTTTGGTAAATATAACCACGGAAAATCGTAGTTTTAAAGAGAAAGTAAGTTTTAGAGTGAACCATGGGCATGGGACATCATTATGGCAATGAGCAACAGAAAAAAGTTGATTGGCCCATGTACCCAACTATCCACATTGCTTAAAATTTGTCCAGTCCAAAAACCGTAAATTTCTAGTTACATTACAATAGATATTCTGGTGATTACAAACGAATGGCCACCGGCAAAGTTAAGTTCGTCGCGAATATGCAATGCTTTTATAGTTAATACAGAACCATCGGTACGCGAGCCCGACTCGCACTTGATTGGTGTATAAATAAATATAAATCAAGAAGCCTTGTGTTATGATTATGAGTACTAGATAACCTTATCGATATCATAGATATTATAGATGACGATATCGTCGGGGATAGTGCATTACCGCGTAAGTAACAAGTGTAGATACGAATCAATATTCAAACAAATGCTAGGTATTTTATTGAAATGAGAACTTTATCGCCAGGTGTCATTTACGCGGTATTACGCGATATACAGACAAACAAGAAGAACAATCATGACACAAGCACAAGTATTCAAGTTCATCACCCAAATATTTGCCGGCTGGGATTCGAACCCGGCACCGCCGGCTCACTTGATAACTAGATAGGAAATTTATTCTATGAGTGTACCTGGGTGGATCAACTTTTTCTTGCAGTTATTCTGTCCGTGATCCAGGGGATAATAGTGATTACATTTCTAAGAAAAGTGTTGATAATTGACATTATTAGTACTGTCAGGAGATAGATAGTCTACATAATAATGGGCTTAAAATCGTAGTTTTAAAAAGTGACCCAGGGGCATCACCGTGGCAACGGGTGGCAGAAAATAGTTGGTTGAGAGTCACCTGTAGGTCCGGGTTCTCCAGTATCTCATGCAGCTCATCAATGGTCAATTCTCCCAGCTCAGGGAACAGGAGGCCGTGCGAGCTAGTGTGGGACGGGCTGACTGGCACTTGGAAGGTGCTCGGAGCTTCTTCTTCCACTGGTACTGCTTTTTGTAGCTCCCTATATAATAACAAATTAAAAATAAAAATAGCCTTTATTCCTCACTAACAGTAATAAAAAATAACGTAAAACCCTTGAAAAAAGACAATATTAATAATATATGATTTAGTTAAAAATAATAATAATAATAAATTACGTGAGGACCTTCCATTTCTGGATGAAGGCCTCCTCCATATATGATAAAGAAAGGTGTAATAGAGAAGTGAATTTATGTAAGCATTGCTTTCAAGTGGAGTCCGTACCATTGATAGTTATATTTTATTTATTAACAATACCAATAAGATTGCGTTATATCTTCTGCATTGACTTTCCCTGAGTATGCAGGTAGTAATCACACAAAAAGCAATGTTAATAGCATAGCATTGAATGATAAGGTACTAAGAAACTAATCAGTCTAGTAACAAATCCATACTAATATTATAAATGCGAAAGTGTGTCTGTCTGTCTGTCTGTCTGTCTGTCTGTCTGTTACCTCTTCACGCTAAAACCGCTGAACCGATTTAGATGAAATTTGGTATATAGATAGTTTAAGTCCCGGGGAAGGACATAGGATACTTTTCATCCCGAATAAATTTAGTGTTCCCGTGGGATGAGCGGGTAACACCGCGGGGCACAGCTAGTTAGATATAAATGTAGTTAAATAATATTTACATAGTAAGATTATGAAATTATTAAAGAAATGATAAGCAGTGATCGGCAAGGCCCAAGCAACATGGCAGTAATCAGTATAAAAAAAATACAAACATGATTATAATATACAAAGGACAAATAAGAAATGTGATATCCCCACATAAAGTAGGATCAACATTGATTTTGTTCAATATGACTGTAATAAATATTAACTTAACATTATATCACACTCAATAGAACAATTTCTTTACAATCAAGATCGCAGGATTATAACTACATATGTTCATATATAAGTTTGTGTGTTACTAACAATTACATGGATTGCAATAATTCGAAATAAAGATTTGAATTTGAATTTAAAATTACTATAGGAAACATGCGGTGTTGCACGGGCCTTTCCATTTATCGGCGTAGTACTGTCACTATGGTCGCCAGGTATAATAGCCCTGTCCCCAGTATTAATGGCCCTGTCCCCAGTATTAAGGCCCTGTCCCCAGTATTAATGGCCCTGTCCCCAGTATTAAGGCCCTGTCCCCAGTATTAATGGCCCTGTCCCCAGTATTAAGGCCCTATCCCCAGTATTAAGGCCTTATCCCCAGAATTAATGGCCCTGTCCCCAGTATTAAGGCCCTCAGTTGTAGAGACTGTAGAAAAGAGTTGCTTGAGGGCAAGTAACATATGAACAACGCTTACCTTATAACTGCATGCACCACTCTCCCTAAATCTGAATGCACAGTAAATTGAATCAATCCTGGGGCTCCAACAACTTGATTTGTGTGTTCAGTGACCCACGGGTGCGCCAATGGAGGGTTTATCAGTATAACTGGCTTCTCATTCGGAAACTCCGGCCCTAGTATCACGGTTAAGCTAAAATTCTTCCCATTTATGGCAAAATCTACTTTATATTCCGCATTTTCCGTCACTTCGAGGACATTGTCGTTAAATATTTTTAATGTGTCGATTTGGCGCTTGCGGACGTCTTGCTCGTTGTAATATTGCCGCGGAAGCATACCTGCGGTTTTTGTTAACTGGAAGAAACATGGTCCGTTATGTATTTTACTTTTTTTAGACGAAACTTGACAAAAACAAAATAGCCACTATTGAGGATAATAATAATGGTGTTATTCTTATTTTGAAGACATGATTACGGCTGTATTTCATATCCCAACTTACCAAGGCTTTCTCTGTTATTTATGAACCTGTTTTAACGTAGTTAGGACAAAGTAATACGGTATTTTTTTGAAGTATTTCGATTAATATCAATCAATAAACACTGCACTGGGAACGTAAAATACACAGATAAGAATTAAATGACAAAAATTGACACTTGACAGCTGCTGTCACATGGTATTAGGGTACGTTCAAATATCACAATTTTCATGCTGTAATTTCATTTTCATCATGCAACATGCAAGCTAAATTGCTATCGATTAAATCTAATCTCACGTAAAAAGAGCGGTCAAACTCATTGCACTGTATAAATTGCGTGATAGTCCGAAGCGCAATGAGTTTGACACCGGTTTTTCAGTGTAGTCTAGGCGAGCCATGAAATAACTGCTATATTTTTTTGATACGTCCGTAGCTACTAGCCATGGAGCTATTATGTACTACTAGCTAATGGATAGATAGACATCATTATCATGTTAACTTCCTGATTCCTGATCATGCGTGTGGGAATAGAGAACGTGCACAACGAAGGTGCTGCCAACTAGTGCCACCAATCCGGAACTCTTAAAATACCTAAAAAAACGAGTACTCACGTCACAGAAGTCGAATATCGCTCTACATGTTTCAAATCGGTACGCGATTCATCATCAGGAGAGGCAATCAGTGGGTCAACCCCTTTTGTAGGCATTGTAATGAGACGGTAGTTATCTATGTACAGTCTGACCAAAAAAAGAGTAGAAAATAAAGTGGCAATACTGTAGTGCCGTCCCCGATTTCTAAGATTGATTAGAAAGGGACGATACTACAGTATTACCACTTTTGAATTTTTACTCTTTTTGTAACTGACTAAGATGTACAATGTGATGTGTTGATGTATTGTAAAAGAGAAGGCGGAATGTAGAATAAGCTGGAAATTACTCCACCGACAAGAGCTTAGCTCTTAAATATATGATGATGATGATGATGATTGTAACTGACTGTAAAATATCTTCTGTTTCTTAAAAATTCAGTTTACGAAAAATCTGTTTATAATTGGTTCTTGTCCATTATTGGTGCCGTCTTCTACTTTTTAATTAATTTTTTTTTTCATGACCATGGAATCAGTGTCCTTCAGTCGAACTTGACATTCATATTTATTGTGCTGCCAGTTATATTTCGCGCACAGCGATGCACTGCACTAGGGTAGGGAGAATAAAAATAAAATGAAATATTTTGAAACAGCCTTTTATTGGAAACTTCATGCATATAAACCAACAAACACCTATACAAGCATGCGCCTACGATATTAAATATACCGAAAACAACTATATTGCAGTTCATAAGGGCATTTTCATTTCAGTTGAGGAGCGGTCACAAAAAATTGCCAATAAAGCCAAGTGTTTATGGACAATTTCACCATGCTCTGTTACATATTAAAGGCAAATTATGCCTTTCAAATGATATATAGTTTAGCCCTGCAGGCGGCTTTACAGACCACCCCATATTGCGGATTTTCAGTGGTACTAAATAATTTTACTGGCAACGAAAAATTTTTGGTAACTGACGTTGAAAATCGGTGAATGTCGAAACAGGACTAAACATTCCGAAAATTTCAAGTATTTTTTGCATAATAAAGCCAAAACTATCCGCAGTGATGAAAGTCAAGTTTTTTCAATAGGATTAGGTAAGTATTTATATTGCAAGAAGAACGAAGGATTGAGCAGCATTCCGGTAAACAATGTTTTGAATTGTGATAATGACAAATCCTTGACTGACGTTTAATAATGCAAATATGACGTATGCACATTATTGCCGTATGAAAGCTGTTTGTAGCGCCACTATCCCTGGGCCGGACCGACGCTTGCTAGACTATAACAGGAGTAAGCCGATAATATGTAACCAACAGAGCATTACGAAATGGACCTACAATTTAAAAGTATATAGGTACATAATGAGTACCAGCGATTTTAATACATAAAATGTAAATTTTAATGAAAAAAAATGCCCTTATTACAACTTGTCTGAACACGCATAGACAACTACGTGAATCGTGCGATAGACAAGATGATAAATTATACTCCGTTTCAAACTTATCGTAATAAAAGTTCATTGATCTTATAGTGTAATTGGGCCGCCATTTTTATTTTAATTATCTACTTTCGGTCGCTTAACTTCTGATACGTTAATACATTTTGAATCTAACACGTGAGCCTGTGACTATCGTATACTAAAATTCTCCAATGTGTCAACTTACGGATAAAAAAATCTACAGTACAGTCTGACCAAAGAGTAGAAATTAAAAAGTGGCAATACTGTAATGTCGTCCCCGTTTTCTTAAATTGATTAGAAAGGAACGACACTACAGTATTGCCACTTTATAATTTGTACTCTTTTTGGTCAGACTGTAAGTTTGTAAATCATAGCGCGGTTAAAATTCCTGAAAGAATACTGTATATTCAATGTGTTAATTTAGTTCATTGAACGCATTTAAGCGTATAACTGACATGCAGCACTGACCATATTATTTGATATTGCCTAAGTTCCCTTAAAGTATGAATTCATATATTGCCGATACCTCCATTTATAAAATAGATATGAACCTTTACATACGTTTTAGGCACTGTTCGAAGTCTAGCACTCGGAAAAATAGAAAACAATATGGCGGCAGTGAATGTGTCAACACAAGGTGAATGACCTTTTAGGCAGATGCATTTGAAACGGACTATACCCATACATAATTCTTAAGAGTATTAGCAATGGACCCCAAATTATAATAACAAATAAGTTACTAAACTATCTATATATATATATTTATTAACATTTTCTACAAATAAAAATGTTTCTCACCAAACCCTAATTGTAACATTTGAAGCTCTAAATTGATTCCAATTTTACCAAAAATAAGTAGCATTACTGCTTTTTTTTCCAGTATGTAAATTTAATGTATTTTCTTTCATAATTCCATCTAGAAACGTACGTTCTCAAAGTTCTCACCTAAATTACGCAAATTATAGGTATTAACAATTTTCCTGATTCAAAAAAGTAAGCTCAGATAGCGGTATATATATAAAATTCCGATATCCATATAAAATTCCGGTTTTAAATTTTGGTTATAACCTTATTATTTTTATATTTTTATGGGCAAATTTCAAAGTTCCTTACGAATACCTAAATTATATATTTAATAGCATACAAATAACGCGAAATTATCAAATATGTATATATTTTGTTCTTAATACCGGCATCAATCCCTGGTAAACACGTTATTTAGTAATGCAGCTTACTGTTTCGGTAAATTTGGTATCTAGATATAAATAAATCGTAGTCACACGCTTAATAATACAGACACAACTTTGAAAAAACCGGCCAAGAGCATGTCGGGCCACGCTCAGTGTAGGGTTCCGTAGTTGCTCATCCTTCACAATAAACTGCTGTTTTAAGCCCGAGGTTTAAGTTAAGACAGATTTTAAGCTCTATAAAAAGGTCGTAAACGCCCTAGAAACTGTAATCACTTATTACCTTCTGGAAGTCAACTTACGACCTTTTAAAGAAAAAATATGAAATTTGGCGATAACTCAAAAACGGCTTGACCGATTTTGTTCAATATAGTTTTCATTGAAAGTACTTATAAGGCCGCATTAACATGAATTTTTCCATATTTTTTTGACTTGTGGTTCAAAAGTTAGAGGGGGGGGACACAATTTTTTTTATTTTCGGAGCGAATATTTACAAAACTACTGACTTTATCAAAAAGTAATGTTTGAAAACCCCTATTATTTTCAAGAGACCTATTCAACGACACCCCACACACTAGGGTTGAAACGAAAAAAAAAAATCACCCCCACTTTAGGTGTTCGAGAGGTACCCGAAAAAAAATTTTTTTTTTAGTTTTTATTTTACCGTTTTGTCGGCGTGATACATACACATACTCATACCAAATTTCAGCTTTCTAGTACTAATGATCACGGAGCTAAGCCGCGGACGGACGGACAGACGGACAGACGGACATGGCGAAACTATAAGGGTTCCTAGTTGACTACGGAACCCTAAAAAGGTTTGGTCACGATTTTATTACTTTTTTCATTGAATCAACGTCAAAAGTAAGTGATTACTAGTACTTTTGATGTTATCTGTACACCATTAAATACAATGTATAGTAACTTAATTTATTAGTAAGTAGGTATTAATTTCTCTAGACGTTATATTTTTATTGTGCAGTCAAGGAAACTGAAAAAGGTAAGTTGGAAATTGAAACTTACCTTTTTCAGTTTCCTTGAGTGAATAGTTGAAATTATTTAACCTGTCCGAATTCCACTTGAGTGCTTATCTTGTAAACATGAACCAACAAAGTCATTGTTTTACTCCTGTATAGAAGTCACTTTGGGACAAATGGAAGCAGGTTACAAAAAACCTTAACAAAAATATCTTCTTGTTTTAAATGTCTTTTATAAGTCACAAGGTTGAAATAAGATACTTTGACACTATAGCCATAAAATTCGAATAAAAGGGTCCAAAATTTACCTGAGTCCCGCTTACGAAGCTATGCCATTCAAATTACAAACTTGTGACGTAGAAAAGATGATATAAAATGACATACAATCCTTCGGGAAAACGGTTTTCTGGGGTCATATTTACAAGATAAGCTCTTTATGACCATTCGGACGTCGTAAAAAATTTCAACTATACGTTTGGTGTATCTAATTCTAATGTAATAAATTCGTAGTATTATTAAGCATGTACCAAAACAATTCCTTATGAGCTTATAAATATTGTCACAGTACTCATAGTATAAAACTCTTCGCATCGAAGAGGCATTGTACAAGTACACTTTATATTATCACAAGCATTTTAGACTTATAAGAAATATTTTTTTTTATTTGACTTAACTCGGCATTCGATTTTAACATTTAATTTCAAGACGCACCAGAAACACATGTCATAGTGACATTAATCCAACAAGATAACATTTAACTGAAACTGTAATTTAAAAAAAATTGTGAAACCCTTTTTACTGAAACATTGATATCAAAGCGCAAAGTAAAATTGAAATGCGCAAACAGGCGGAAGACTGGGAATCGAACCCGGTACCTCTGGATTACCGTTGCAACTTGTCAACCAATCAACCACCCAAACGCCAGAATAGCTCTAGATGTTTCTGATGCTTTTTTGTGTTGATATTTGCATTGTATATTTAAAAGACTTTGAAGTGATCATTTTAAAAATGAACACAAAATTATTTTATACTATACTAGATTGTTTTTGAAAAGGGCATAACTCAATATAACTATAAAAAAATATATTTGTTAAAACATACCATAGGTAGTTTAAATAAAAATAGAGTTCTATTATTATATTTTGAGTTATGTCACTTTAAAAAACATTTATTTTACATTTTAGATTGCCATGTTACTTTCATGTTTCTCAAAAACATTTTTTTTTTAATTTCTTGTGCATGTGAGGTGCACCTTAAATCAGCAGATCTAATAAAAAAAAGAAAGCCGCGAAAAAGCAACTATAATGCGTTTTAAAATCATATTTTATACGCTATAGGAAAAGGGAAAAAATAATGTAGTGTCGCTTTAAGGTGCGACCATTACTACTCCGTAGCGTCGTTACCGCAAGCTCCCACACCGCTGCTGCCGTTTATTGAGCAGCGGTATGGTCGCACCTTTAACGTGCTCATTTTTACAACAAATGTGACCAGCTTTGTGTAAAAAGGTCTATCATTAATTGGATCATATTGTTTCGGGAATGTATTTATATTTGTACCTCCTACAGGATTATTTAATTAAAATTCAATTCAACTTTCATAAAACCACCATATTTTTATTACCCATTCACTTTATGGTCCACGAAATCTTGCGCCCATTTAATATTTAACTTCGTACCTTATACATTACGCAATAAGGTATTATTTGTTCATTATCATTTACATAGCCCGTTGGATAAACAACAAAATATCTACATTACTTCACTTGTATAAAAAGATACAAATTTAACGCAAGTAGTAATCAAAGCTGAAGTTTGTGAATAGTTGAACCCTATAATAATAATAAAAAACGTTTTTATAGACTTTTAGTCTTGACCCGAATCGGACGGACCTAATCCTACAACTAAGAATAATTTACATTTAGCCCAATCAACGGTGGGTTTGGGATAGTTACCCTGCCGTGTCCTATTTTAAATCGATATTCCTAATTGATTGGACTACGTATTGTTAGTATCAGTATCGGAGCTATTCGTATTTTTTCGAAGCCAAAAACTCATGGAAACAATATGTTCTTACCTCTTAAGTCACATTTCGCCTTCGGAAAGAAAATAATAGATCCGAGACTAATTTAAAACAGTACTTTACTTCATCGCTTTATATTAATGCAATGCGTTGAATGAACACTTTTACAAAAAAATACATTTTTGTGACAAGCTTTTATAGCCGACTGTACTTCCCTTTTGACATCCATCAATTGCTCACTGAGACGATTCTAAAGAGCCCAAACACGGTAGGATTGCTTTATCTATTACATCGTTTCTAGCGTCACCTTCCGGCTTCATCATCAGACCAGCCCCATGATACTATATTATTGTATTGTCATCAAAGTTAAGTAGGGATGCAAAATTTCAGCTCAATCGGTTCAAGATATAAAAGGGTCGGAACGCAAAATGCGTGTGTCGTTCAACCGAGTGCATTCATTCAAAAGTATTCAATGTTAAGATATAGAATTTAACGCTCGGACTATTACAGTGTAATGTCATGAAAGTACTCTACTAGAAATATTATATACATGTCACAAATATAATTTAAATTTAAAAATAATTAATTTGGGTGTAGCACAGCGTTACTATCGATTCTCAACATAATTTGAGACGATTATTAAGTCTAAATCTTTACGGTAGATGGCGCTACGATGCCACCCTAAGGCATGTAGAAGCAACTGGTTGAAAGATTCAACGGCTCTGGCATCAGGTTCGGTGGTCCAGTTGGTAGGACGCCCGTGTTGGCCCGGAAAGCCGTTGGGGACGCAGGTTCGAATCCTGCCTGAACCGTTATTGTCATTATTTAAATTATATCGTTTTATTTAAATTGATAACATATTAGTTTGTTATAATTTAAATTATTCCATTTAATTTAAACTATAACAATATTTCCAATGATTTTTGTTGCCAACATTGGTCAAAAAATTAATGGTTAAATTATGATATAAACCATAAACAAAAAAGTGTTTTAAAAACAATACATTTTGGGTTGTCTCTTTATAAATTGAAACTAGTAAAGTCACGAGCAGTTTTCTCTACATCCTAATATGAGCATTATTTTTATATGCTAACATATTTCTTTTTACAAGAAGGTAACAATTTTAGGAATATATTGCTTATATTTTACATCAGAAAGCGTAATTATTAAAATAATAAATAACAATCCATATAAATAAACATAAAACAATGGTGATATCCTCACGTATCGTCAATATTATATTATTCGAAGAATTTAAAAGAATTCAATTGTGAAATTTCCTATACGAAGATTTTGCTAAATTTCCAAGTTTTTTTTTGGAAATTTTGGAGTTTCCATCGACACATTATTAATTTCAGCTGAAAACCGTTTGTTTTAGTTTACATTTACAATGTACATACTGCATTTTTACATATATCAAAACATCATCAAACAATACAAAAAGCAACTTTCTTCATCAATATAAGGAATATCGTTTATTATTCTAATACGTACCTACAAGTAGCGAAAAAAAAGCAATCATATATTGAAACAATTTAACTTTAAGAAGATCGGAATGAAAGCCAGAATCGTGATAAGTAACTTGTACTATAGTAATTATGTAACGCATAATAAAATATTAATAATTATTGATGGGCAATCTTACACAAGGTCGATTTGTGTAAGATTGCCCATTAATAAGTATTTATATATTTTTTGCGTTACATAGTCCCAAACTAAGCAATGCTTGCACTAGGAGTAGGTACTAGACGGCGATATACTTATTAATATTTGAGTTCATGACATAAATACTTTGCCCTTACCGGGATTCGAACACAGGACCGCCAGGTGCACTACTAACTGCGCCATCCGCGCCGTATATGTATCTTATTAGGCAGTTTTATTTTAAAACGCACAGTGTTGACGACGAATGAAAAAATAGACGTTTGATTTATAAAAAAGGAATCGCAGGACAGTACTTTGTCACTAAATCTTTTGCAATTGTAAATAATTGGCAACTTCCGTACAAAATACACCAATACGAGTTTTTTTTCGCTACTTCACCGTGAAAGAAACTGCAGCAACATTATCAACCCTTATTGTTATTGTAAGAGCGAAAACGTGTTTGAATTTCCCCGACTGTACGTTACTTTCCGTTAACACTTCCAGCGCTCCGGCAGGGGAAGGGTTAAGTGATATGGCGTGTAATTTGATCTATCTATAGTTGTGTCTATTGCTCCATCTCCAGCGCGGTGAGCTTCCGTATGAATTCGGCGCGTTGAGACGGGGTCAGTTCCTGTAATCGTACAAAATATTTATAGCCGGTGTTTTTCTTTCGTAATATAAAGCCTGACCAGAAATATATGAGGATGCGCCATATTGCGGAATTTCACTGGGACTAATTTCTTACACTGGCAATGATTTTATGATGGTTGTCAACAATGTCAATGTCGTTCGTACTGGTTTCTTTAAAAGACAAATATTTAAAAATACCCAAAGAAAATGCCGAAAACCATTCACAGTCGTGAACGTGATATACTAAATAAAGTGTACACGCGTCTACTACACAAAAAAACAGTCGGCAAAAGAGTGCATTCCATTAAAATAATATTACGAGGTTACCATAGGAACTGACAGGTATTTAAACTAATGTCATTATAGTGGGTTGCGATTGGTAGCAAAATTGTTGCCATATACATCTTGTAAATTGCGCCCTCTTGACAATCCTCATATATTTCTGGTCAGGCTTTAATAAATGTGTTTTCTTTCTTTCTTTCTTTCTTTTTCAGCCCACGTCATATTGCGGATTTTTATTTATTTATTTAAACTTTATTTCACAAAACAAAAGTCAGTACAAATGGCGGACTTACTGCCAAATGGCATTCTCTACCAGTCAACCATAGGGCCAAATAGATATACTAGAAGTTGGTGCAAATCGAACATCTAATTGTACAGAGAGCGTCTAGCGGGTACAAGTAAATACCTAATATGATTACTGTATATACAAAGATACATTACATATATTTACACACCACAATGTACATACTTTGTTTTAGTGGTACGAGTATTAATATATTTTACTGGCAACGACAAATGCTTTGACAACTGAAGTTGAAAGTCAGTGAATGTCACTGATGTAAACAAAGACGAAACACGACTTGATATTCCGCAAATTTCAATTAATGTTTGCATAATAAAGTCAGAACCCTCCACAGCGATGAAAGTCAAGTACCTAAGTAGTAAGTCCTTCTGCATCACCTACTCATTGTGTGGCTACCCAAAGGTTGTCTGGAAGAGATCGCTTTTTAGCGATCAGACCGCCTGTTGTCTACCGTTATTAAAATGATTGTTTCTGTGTTTAATTTGTAAACTTTTTTTGGTGCGCAATAAAGCATTTTGTATTGTATTGTATTTTTCAATACGATTTAGTATATATTTCGGAAAAAGAACGAAAGATTGGGCAGCATTCCGGTAAACAATATTTTGAATTTGGTTGATGGCAAATCCTTGACAAATCGCTAATGAAGTTTGATAATGCAAATATATGACGTATGCACATTATTGCTCTATATGAAATCTTTTTGTAGCGTCACTATCCCTGGGCCGGAACGACGCTTGTTTCTTTTTTTTTATTTATTTAAATAAACGGTTTTTTTTTTACTTGTTAGGCTATAAGGCCGAGCTACGACAATAACCAACACAAATCACACAAATAATATAAAGGCGAAAGTTTATGAGTGTGACTGTATGTTTGTAACGTCTTCCCGCTCCTACGGCTGGACCAATTATGATAAAATTTGGTACTGAGGTAGCTGGCACCCTGCAAAACTCAGACGCCTGCAGCACAAAACAGATAGGTACAGAAATCAATCTACATAGAAGCGCGCTCGAGTAAACGCACACATAGACATTGCTCACGGACACGATATCTCGGACCAGTTCGGACCAGTGCGAGCGTCCGTGAGCGAGCCCGTTGACGGCGCTCATCACCGCGTCCTGCTCGACAGCGCGCATGTTGCGCTCCAGCACGGACCCGTCGTCACCTGCAGCCACTCGACAGACACACACTCACCATCACGAGCCCGTTGACGGCGCTCATCACCGCGTCCTGCTCGACAGCGCGCATGTTCCGCTCCAGCACGGACCCGTCGTCACCTGCAGCCACTCGACAGACACACACTCACCATCACGAGCCCGTTGACGGCGCTCATCACCGCGTCCTGCTCGACAGCGCGCATGTTGCGCTCCAGCACGGAGCCGTCGTCACCTGCAGCCACTCGACAGACACACACTCACCATCACGAGCCCGTTGACGGCGCTCATCACCGCGTCCTGCTCGACAGCGCGCATGTTGCGCTCCAGCACGGAGCCGTCGTCACCTGCAGCCACTCGACAGACACACACTCACCATCACGAGCCCGTTGACGGCGCTCATCACCGCGTCCTGCTCGACAGCGCGCATGTTGCGCTCCAGCACGGAGCCGTCGTCACCTGCAGCCACTCGACAGACACACACTCACCATCACGAGCCCGTTGACGGCGCTCATAACCGCGTCCTGCTCGACAGCGCGCATGTTGCGCTCCAGCACGGAGCCGTCGTCACCTGCAGCCACTCGACAGACACACACTCACCATCACGAGCCCGTTGACGGCGCTCATCACCGCGTCCTGCTCGACAGCGCGCATGTTGCGCTCCAGCACGGACCCGTCGTCACCTGCAGCCACTCGACAGACACACACTCACCATCACGAGCCCGTTGACGGCGCTCATCACCGCGTCCTGCTCGACAGCGCGCATGTTGCGCTCCAGCACGGAGCCGTCGTCACCTGCAGCCACTCGACAGACACACACTCACCATCACGAGCCCGTTGACGGCGCTCATCACCGCGTCCTGCTCGACAGCGCGCATGTTGCGCTCCAGCACGGAGCCGTCGTCACCTGCAGCCACTCGACAGACACACACTCACCATCACGAGCCCGTTGACGGCGCTCATCACCGCGTCCTGCTCGACAGCGCGCATGTTGCGCTCCAGCACGGAGCCGTCGTCACCTGCAGCCACTCGACAGACACACACTCACCATCACGAGCCCGTTGACGGCGCTCATCACCGCGTCCTGCTCGACAGCGCGCATGTTGCGCTCCAGCACGGAGCCGTCGTCACCTGCAGCCACTCGACAGACACACACTCACCATCACGAGCCCGTTGACGGCGCTCATAACCGCGTCCTGCTCGACAGCGCGCATGTTGCGCTCCAGCACGGAGCCGTCGTCACCTGCAGCCACTCGACAGACACACACTCACCATCACGAGCCCGTTGACGGCGCTCATAACCGCGTCCTGCTCGACAGCGCGCATGTTGCGCTCCAGCACGGAGCCGTCGTCACCTGCAGCCACTCGACAGACACACACTCACCATCACGAGCCCGTTGACGGCGCTCATCACCGCGTCCTGCTCGACAGCGCGCATGTTGCGCTCCAGCACGGAGCCGTCGTCACCTGCAGCCACTCGACAGACACACACTCACCATCACGAGCCCGTTGACGGCGCTCATAACCGCGTCCTGCTCGACAGCGCGCATGT
Source organism: Apotomis turbidana (assembly GCA_905147355.2). Taxonomy (NCBI): domain Eukaryota; kingdom Metazoa; phylum Arthropoda; class Insecta; order Lepidoptera; family Tortricidae; genus Apotomis; species Apotomis turbidana. The sequence goes on from LR990307.1 coordinate 9,049,573, forward strand.
TCCGCTCCAGCACGGAGCCGTCGTCACCTGCAGCCACTCGACAGACACACACTCACCATCACGAGCCCGTTGACGGCGCTCATCACCGCGTCCTGCTCGACAGCGCGCATGTTGCGCTCCAGCACGGAGCCGTCGTCACCTGCAGCCACTCGACAGACACACACTCACCATCACGAGCCCGTTGACGGCGCTCATCACCGCGTCCTGCTCGACAGCGCGCATGTTGCGCTCCAGCACGGAGCCGTCGTCACCTGCAGCCACTCGACAGACACACACTCACCATCACGAGCCCGTTGACGGCGCTCATCACCGCGTCCTGCTCGACAGCGCGCATGTTCCGCTCCAGCACGGAGCCGTCGTCACCTGCAGCCACTCGACAGACACACACTCACCATCACGAGCCCGTTGACGGCGCTCATCACCGCGTCCTGCTCGACAGCGCGCATGTTCCGCTCCAGCACGGAGCCGTCGTCACCTGCAGCCACTCGACAGACACACACTCACCATCACGAGCCCGTTGACGGCGCTCATCACCGCGTCCTGCTCGACAGCGCGCATGTTCCGCTCCAGCACGGAGCCGTCGTCACCTGCAGCCACTCGACAGACACACACTCACCATCACGAGCCCGTTGACGGCGCTCATCACCGCGTCCTGCTCGACAGCGCGCATGTTCCGCTCCAGCACGGAGCCGTCGTCACCTGCAGCCACTCGACAGACACACACTCACCATCACGAGCCCGTTGACGGCGCTCATCACCGCGTCCTGCTCGACAGCGCGCATGTTCCGCTCCAGCACGGAGCCGTCGTCACCTGCAGCCACTCGACAGACACACACTCACCATCACGAGCCCGTTGACGGCGCTCATCACCGCGTCCTGCTCGACAGCGCGCATGTTGCGCTCCAGCACGGAGCCGTCGTCACCTGCAGCCACTCGACAGACACACACTCACCATCACGAGCCCGTTGACGGCGCTCATCACCGCGTCCTGCTCGACAGCGCGCATGTTGCGCTCCAGCACGGAGCCGTCGTCACCTGCAGCCACTCGACAGACACACACTCACCATCACGAGCCCGTTGACGGCGCTCATCACCGCGTCCTGCTCGACAGCGCGCATGTTGCGCTCCAGCACGGAGCCGTCGTCACCTGCAGCCACTCGACAGACACACACTCACCATCACGAGCCCGTTGACGGCGCTCATCACCGCGTCCTGCTCGACAGCGCGCATGTTGCGCTCCAGCACGGAGCCGTCGTCACCTGCAGCCACTCGACAGACACACACTCACCATCACGAGCCCGTTGACGGCGCTCATCACCGCGTCCTGCTCGACAGCGCGCATGTTGCGCTCCAGCACGGAGCCGTCGTCACCTGCAGCCACTCGACAGACACACACTCACCATCACGAGCCCGTTGACGGCGCTCATCACCGCGTCCTGCTCGACAGCGCGCATGTTGCGCTCCAGCACGGAGCCGTCGTCACCTGCAGCCACTCGACAGACACACACTCACCATCACGAGCCCGTTGACGGCGCTCATCACCGCGTCCTGCTCGACAGCGCGCATGTTGCGCTCCAGCACGGAGCCGTCGTCACCTGCAGCCACTCGACAGACACACACTCACCATCACGAGCCCGTTGACGGCGCTCATCACCGCGTCCTGCTCGACAGCGCGCATGTTCCGCTCCAGCACGGACCCGTCGTCACCTGCAGCCACTCGACAGACACACACTCACCATCACGAGCCCGTTGACGGCGCTCATCACCGCGTCCTGCTCGACAGCGCGCATGTTCCGCTCCAGCACGGAGCCGTCGTCACCTGCAGCCACTCGACAGACACACACTCACCATCACGAGCCCGTTGACGGCGCTCATCACCGCGTCCTGCTCGACAGCGCGCATGTTGCGCTCCAGCACGGACCCGTCGTCACCTGCAGCCACTCGACAGACACACACTCACCATCACGAGCCCGTTGACGGCGCTCATCACCGCGTCCTGCTCGACAGCGCGCATGTTCCGCTCCAGCACGGAGCCGTCGTCACCTGCAGCCACTCGACAGACACACACTCACCATCACGAGCCCGTTGACGGCGCTCATCACCGCGTCCTGCTCGACAGCGCGCATGTTCCGCTCCAGCACGGAGCCGTCGTCACCTGCAGCCACTCGACAGACACACACTCACCATCACGAGCCCGTTGACGGCGCTCATCACCGCGTCCTGCTCGACAGCGCGCATGTTCCGCTCCAGCACGGAGCCGTCGTCACCTGCAGCCACTCGACAGACACACACTTACCATCACGAGCCCGTTGACGGCGCTCATCACCGCGTCCTGCTCGACAGCGCGCATGTTCCGCTCCAGCACGGAGCCGTCGTCACCTGCAGCCACTCGACAGACACACACTCACCATCACGAGCCCGTTGACGGCGCTCATCACCGCGTCCTGCTCGACAGCGCGCATGTTGCGCTCCAGCACGGAGCCGTCGTCACCTGCAGCCACTCGACAGACACACACTCACCATCACGAGCCCGTTGACGGCGCTCATCACCGCGTCCTGCTCGACAGCGCGCATGTTCCGCTCCAGCACGGAGCCGTCGTCACCTGCAGCCACTCGACAGACACACACTCACCATCACGAGCCCGTTGACGGCGCTCATCACCGCGTCCTGCTCGACAGCGCGCATGTTCCGCTCCAGCACGGAGCCGTCGTCACCTGCCTGCGCCTCCAGCCACTTGCACACGGCCTCGTTGTTGTGCTCCCATTGGTGCGACTGAAAATACAAAATACATTAAACAAAAGTCAGGTTGATATACAAACAAGACACTCTCCATATATATCCGGTGTCTAGTAAGGAGGGGGGAGAAATAGCTTACATGGACCAAATAAAGGAGGAGGTGAACTTCGTGTCGTACGAGGCGGTCAAGGAGAAGGCGCAAGAACGAGATGTACGGAAATTGGTCCACCGGCAAGAGCGCAGCTCTTAAATTTATGATGATGATGAAGAGGATAATACGCAGTCCACTTGTAGGTGTGGGTGCTTGTGAAGGAATGGAGGTGGTAAGCGTGTGGGTGAGATTGTTCTGCGGGACTTTGGGCTGGTGCAGTGTGTTCACACGGACGCGCTCCGCACCATCAGTGCTACGTGGAACCTCAGGCTTATGGCACCTTGCTGACTTCCGTCGTCAGCCCTCCGTCGAGATCACTACTTAAGGAATGGTAAGGTTCTGGAGGCTGCGGGCCATGGTGTCGGCTCTGGCGGCGCTCTGCAGCAGCAGCCGCCGGAGCCGCCAGTAGAGGAGCCGACAGTCCCTCCGGACATGGTGTCCTGGTGTGACTGACCTGCGTCTCGCCCAGGTCCTCGGTGAACCAGCGCCGCAGCGTGGCGGCGGCGGCGCCCTGGTCCATGGTGTCGGCTCTGGCGGCGCTCTGCAGCAGCAGCCGCCGGAGCCGACAGTAGAGGAGCCGACAGTCCCTCCGGACATGGTGTCCTGGTGTGACTGACCTGCGTCTCGCCCAGGTCCTCGGTGAACCAGCGCCGCAGCGTGGCGGCGGCGGCGCCCTGGTCCATGGTGTCGGCTCTGGCGGCGCTCTGCAGCAGCAGCCGCCGGAGCCGCCAGTAGAGGAGCCGACAGTCCCTCCGGACATGGTGTCCTGGTGTGACTGACCTGCGTCTCGCCCAGGTCCTCGGTGAACCAGCGCCGCAGCGTGGCGGCGGCGGCGCCCTGGTCCATGGTGTCGGCTCTGGCGGCGCTCTGCAGCAGCAGCCGCCGGAGCCGCCAGTAGAGGAGCCGACAGTCCCTCCGGACATGGTGTCCTGGTGTGACTGACCTGCGTCTCGCCCAGGTCCTCGGTGAACCAGCGCCGCAGCGTGGCGGCGGCGGCGCCCTGGTCCATGGTGTCGGCTCTGGCGGCGCTCTGCAGCAGCAGCCGCCGGAGCCGCCAGTAGAGGAGCCGACAGTCCCTCCGGACATGGTGTCCTGGTGTGACTGACCTGCGTCTCGCCCAGGTCCTCGGTGAACCAGCGCCGCAGCGTGGCGGCGGCGGCGCCCTGGTCCATGGTGTCGGCTCTGGCGGCGCTCTGCAGCAGCAGCCGCCGGAGCCGACAGTAGAGGAGCCGACAGTCCCTCCGGACATGGTGTCCTGGTGTGACTGACCTGCGTCTCGCCCAGGTCCTCGGTGAACCAGCGCCGCAGCGTGGCGGCGGCGGCGCCCTGGTCCATGGTGTCGGCTCTGGCGGCGCTCTGCAGCAGCAGCCGCCGGAGCCGCCAGTAGAGGAGCCGACAGTCCCTCCGGACATGGTGTCCTGGTGTGACTGACCTGCGTCTCGCCCAGGTCCTCGGTGAACCAGCGCCGCAGCGTGGCGGCGGCGGCGCCCTGGTCCATGGTGTCGGCTCTGGCGGCGCTCTGCAGCAGCAGCCGCCGGAGCCGCCAGTAGAGGAGCCGACAGTCCCTCCGGACATGGTGTCCTGGTGTGACTGACCTGCGTCTCGCCCAGGTCCTCGGTGAACCAGCGCCGCAGCGTGGCGGCGGCGGCGCCCTGGTCCATGGTGTCGGCTCTGGCGGCGCTCTGCAGCAGCAGCCGCCGGAGCCGCCAGTAGAGGAGCCGACAGTCCCTCCGGACATGGTGTCCTGGTGTGACTGACCTGCGTCTCGCCCAGGTCCTCGGTGAACCAGCGCCGCAGCGTGGCGGCGGCGGCGCCCTGGTCCATGGTGTCGGCTCTGGCGGCGCTCTGCAGCAGCAGCCGCCGGAGCCGCCAGTAGAGGAGCCGACAGTCCCTCCGGACATGGTGTCCTGGTGTGACTGACCTGCGTCTCGCCCAGGTCCTCGGTGAACCAGCGCCGCAGCGTGGCGGCGGCGGCGCCCTGGTCCATGGTGTCGGCTCTGGCGGCGCTCTGCAGCAGCAGCCGCCGGAGCCGCCAGTAGAGGAGCCGACAGTCCCTCCGGACATGGTGTCCTGGTGTGACTGACCTGCGTCTCGCCCAGGTCCTCGGTGAACCAGCGCCGCAGCGTGGCGGCGGCGGCGCCCTGGTCCATGGTGTCGGCTCTGGCGGCGCTCTGCAGCAGCAGCCGCCGGAGCCGCCAGTAGAGGAGCCGACAGTCCCTCCGGACATGGTGTCCTGGTGTGACTGACCTGCGTCTCGCCCAGGTCCTCGGTGAACCAGCGCCGCAGCGTGGCGGCGGCGGCGCCCTGGTCCATGGTGTCGGCTCTGGCGGCGCTCTGCAGCAGCAGCCGCCGGAGCCGCCAGTAGAGGAGCCGACAGTCCCTCCGGACATGGTGTCCTGGTGTGACTGACCTGCGTCTCGCCCAGGTCCTCGGTGAACCAGCGCCGCAGCGTGGCGGCGGCGGCGCCCTGGTCCATGGTGTCGGCTTTGGCGGCGCTCTGGATGCGGCGCTCTTGCTCGTTCTGCAGCAACAGCCGCCGCAGCCGCCAGTACAGGAACCGGCGCGAGTCCTTCCAGGGGATGATGTCCTGGAACACAAACAGTCGGTGATTGACTTCATCCCGGAGTTTCTGCTGGAGGCCGATCCCACCACAAAAATGATGCACAGAGAATCATCTACTTCCCATACTACATTGATTTGACGTACGTAACTTATATTATTGTACAGAATTTGAATCAACCGCTCTTGAGATGCATGCAATGCATTTGAGATGTGGTGCTGGAGGAGAATGTTGACAATACCATGGACGGTCCATCGCACCAATGCATCCGTGTTTCAGGATTTGGGAATCACCACGAGACCGTCCAACATCTGCCTCTGTAGAATCCTTGAAATTTTTGGTCATATACCCAGGAAGAAGAATGACAACCGAAAACCGAATAACCGAAAACAGAAACAGTATCATGGGCTGTATATCACAAACACACACACACACACACACACACTCAGACTTACACACGCACACACACGCATACACACTCACAGAATTTTAATTAATTAATAATAGTTTATTTGATGTTTATTTTTGCTTAATTTTTTGCCTACTATTGTGTAAACCGCATATGTTAACCGGACTCGCAGATGGCTAAGATACAGGCTCAGCCTAGTTTGGTCACTGACGGACACATTTTTTTATGTTTCAACTGAATTTTGTTTAAATAAATCATTTTGTATTTGTATTTGTACAACGTGGAAAAGCTCTTAATGACAGGAAATAGTCAAGGAACAAAACTATGTAAAAGCGAGCGGTACCATGCCTAATCAGATTCAAGACATTCACCAAGTTCCCCGACGCCATGCGGGCTGCAGTAGATCGAAATAAGTGGCGAGCGATCTTCCGAAGTGTGATAGAGGTCACGGCCCTAAGCAATGAGGAATTCGACACAAGAAGTAGAATTTCACTTGTTCAAAGTTATGGTATCATTGATATATTCATAAACCTATATATATAACAATCAATTGCTGTTCGTTTGTCACGCTAAAGCCCGAGCACGGCTGGGCAGATTTAGCTGATTTTGGTTTTGTAATGTTTGTCGTAGTCCAGGAAAGGTATAACGCTCGACATGTTTCGAATCGGTACGCGATTCACCATCAGGAGAGACGATCAGACGCGGCGGCGGCCAACCGAACACTGCGCCCTGTCCGCGCTGCTCGAGCGGGTGTCACCGGCGGAGGCGGTACTACCCTCATCATCACGCACAATGCCAATTGTCGGGTTGCACACAACACTCACTACGTTATTTGCTAACATGTCGAGCGTTATTCGACTTGTACGACGTGAGTAAACCCGTTTAAATATTTTAACATGGTGAGGCTTATTCATTACGGTCTGTGTCAGTAAGCAGCTTACTGACACAGACCCAATTGCACGCGGGCGGAGCCGCGGGCACAGCTAGTATAAATATAATTGTACTTACAAATATGCAACCCTTTTCCAGCATTCTCTCCGCTGTATCGTGGAGCTCGGCGAACTGTATCGCGATCTGAAAATATACAGGTCTTTTAGCGTACTAGTTTTAACAGTAATATGCTTTGTTTTGTGACTGTTTGTTGCTTAAAAAAGTAAAAATTAAGAAAGAAAATACATCCAATAAAGTAAATAACGAACTAGTTTGTAAATCGTGTTCCTGATTTACTCTGTAAAAGCTTAATAATTTACCTCTATCAATGAAAAATTCAAACTGGCGGTTATCGCAATTCTAAGTAGTAACATTAATAATATAATATGTTAAGAAACATGTTTGATGATAGAGAAAAATATCTAAAACAATCAGCATTTTTGAACGGACAAGGAGCTTTAAGAGATACGGTTAGACTGATACTCCTCCTAGCTTCGCTCGTCGTTTCCCCCTTACCTCGTGGTATATGGGCTGTAGCTCCTTCTCCCTCGCTTTAGCGTCCTTCTCGTTCTTCTGCAGCTCGACCTCACAGACTGATACTCCTCCTAGCTTCGCTCGTCGTTTCCCCCTTACCTCGTGGTATATGGGCTGTAGCTCCTTCTCCCTCGCTTTAGCGTCCTTCTCGTTCTTCTGCAGCTCGACCTCACAGACTGATACTCCTCCTAGCTTCGCTCGTCGTTTCCCCCTTACCTCGTGGTATATGGGCTGTAGCTCCTTCTCCCTCGCTTTAGCGTCCTTCTCGTTCTTCTGCAGCTCGGCCTCACAGACTGATACTCCTCCTAGCTTCGCTCGTCGTTTCCCCCTTACCTCGTGGTATATGGGCTGTAGCTCCTTCTCCCTCGCTTTAGCGTCCTTCTCGTTCTTCTGCAGCTCGACCTCACAGACTGATACTCCTCCTAGCTTCGCTCGTCGTTTCCCCCTTACCTCGTGGTATATGGGCTGTAGCTCCTTCTCCCTCGCTTTAGCGTCCTTCTCGTTCTTCTGCAGCTCGACCTCACAGACTGATACTCCTCCTAGCTTCGCTCGTCGTTTCCCCCTTACCTCGTGGTATATGGGCTGTAGCTCCTTCTCCCTCGCTTTAGCGTCCTTCTCGTTCTTCTGCAGCTCGACCTCACAGACTGATACTCCTCCTAGCTTCGCTCGTCGTTTCCCCCTTACCTCGTGGTATATGGGCTGTAGCTCCTTCTCCCTCGCTTTAGCGTCCTTCTCGTTCTTCTGCAGCTCGACCTCACAGACTGATACTCCTCCTAGCTTCGCTCGTCGTTTCCCCCTTACCTCGTGGTAAATGGGCTGTAGCTCCTTCTCCCTCGCTTTAGCGTCCTTCTCGTTCTTCTGCAGCTCGACCTCACAGACTGATACTCCTCCTAGCTTCGCTCGTCGTTTCCCCCTTACCTCGTGGTATATGGGCTGTAGCTCCTTCTCCCTCGCTTTAGCGTCCTTCTCGTTCTTCTGCAGCTCGACCTCACAGACTGATACTCCTCCTAGCTTCGCTCGTCGTTTCCCCCTTACCTCGTGGTATATGGGCTGTAGCTCCTTCTCCCTCGCTTTAGCGTCCTTCTCGTTCTTCTGCAGCTCGACCTCACAGACTGATACTCCTCCTAGCTTCGCTCGTCGTTTCCCCCTTACCTCGTGGTATATGGGCTGTAGCTCCTTCTCCCTCGCTTTAGCGTCCTTCTCGTTCTTCTGCAGCTCGACCTCACAGACTGATACTCCTCCTAGCTTCGCTCGTCGTTTCCCCCTTACCTCGTGGTATATGGGCTGTAGCTCCTTCTCCCTCGCTTTAGCGTCCTTCTCGTTCTTCTGCAGCTCGGCCTCACAGACTGATACTCCTCCTAGCTTCGCTCGTCGTTTCCCCCTTACCTCGTGGTATATGGGCTGTAGCTCCTTCTCCCTCGCTTTAGCGTCCTTCTCGTTCTTCTGCAGCTCGGCCTCCAGGTCGCGCGCGCGGCTCTCGGCCTCGCGGCCCTCGTCGGTGCGGATGAGCTTGTCGTCGATGGAGCCGCGGCGATCGAACTTCTTTGATATCTCACCGATCTGGTCTTTCAGTTCTGAAAAAAAATGGTTTAATATAAATAATTTTACGTGATGCCGGCCGATAGTCACAAGCCGAACGCTTAGACCGATCGTGCCTCTCAATCGCTTGCTCCGCGCTCTCGCTTGCACGCTCGGCTCAGGCGGAACGTGACAATGAGTCATGCTTTTTCGTGCGTGCAGCCGACGTTCGTCAATTTATAAGACGTTATCACGTCAAAAAAATACGCGATATATTTAGAAAACTAAAACAGGTTCGCTAGGGATTAGTTAAATGATTGGGAAATTTAGAACAAAATCATTGGGTTAAATCCGTCCAATGTTTTAGTTTTATAATTAAATAGAAAATGATGATGTCAAGTAAATGACAACGGGTTCTATTCTTTTGTTTAAGGGCTATCCATGGAAATAAAAAAGAAAAACGTTTTAATTCATAATAAGGTTGAACAAAAAATGTTGTGTTGTATTCTGGTCACAGCACCAAATTGTAACGAAAACCTTGCTTATGTAGAAAGAAATGATTCAACTTCTACACTATTATAAAATAGTATCGAAAATCAGTTTTTTGTAGATGTAGGTATCATTATTTCAGGCAAAATCTTGAAGAGGAAATTTACTGACCTGTGATCCTGGCATTGAGCCGTTGCAGTTGCGGGTCTAACCGCTGCATGGCCTTCAACGTGTCCCGCTGCTTGAATTTCACCTCAACGATGCCCTCTGGTTCCAAAACGCCACCTCTGTAGACAAATTGTATGGTCAGTTTATCATCCATGATATTTAACAAGTATAGCACAGGCGCCGTCGCACGAGCTAACAGTATCTCCGTCAGACTGACCTGGCCTCAGGGTCCGCGTACATCTCCATGCGCGTGCTGTTGACGCTGGGGTCGACGACGGCCCAGGCGCCTCCCCGCAGCTCGGCGCCGGGCGGGATGTACACCAGCACAGGCGCCGTCGCACGAGCTAACAGTATCTCCGTCAGACTGACCTGGCCTCAGGGTCCGCGTACATCTCCATGCGCGTGCTGTTGACGCTGGGGTCGACGACGGCCCAGGCGCCTCCCCGCAGCTCGGCGCCGGGCGGGATGTACACCAGCACAGGCGCCGTCGCACGAGCTAACAGTATCTCCGTCAGACTGACCTGGCCTCAGGGTCCGCGTACATCTCCATGCGCGTGCTGTTGACGCTGGGGTCGACGACGGCCCAGGCGCCTCCCCGCAGCTCGGCGCCGGGCGGGATGTACACCAGCACAGGCGCCGTCGCACGAGCTAACAGTATCTCCGTCAGACTGACCTGGCCTCAGGGTCCGCGTACATCTCCATGCGCGTGCTGTTGACGCTGGGGTCGACGACGGCCCAGGCGCCTCCCCGCAGCTCGGCGCCGGGCGGGATGTACACCAGCACAGGCGCCGTCGCACGAGCTAACAGTATCTCCGTCAGACTGACCTGGCCTCAGGGTCCGCGTACATCTCCATGCGCGTGCTGTTGACGCTGGGGTCGACGACGGCCCAGGCGCCTCCCCGCAGCTCGGCGCCGGGCGGGATGTACACCAGCACAGGCGCCGTCGCACGAGCTAACAGTATCTCCGTCAGACTGACCTGGCCTCAGGGTCCGCGTACATCTCCATGCGCGTGCTGTTGACGCTGGGGTCGACGACGGCCCAGGCGCCTCCCCGCAGCTCGGCGCCGGGCGGGATGTACACCAGCACAGGCGCCGTCGCACGAGCTAACAGTATCTCCGTCAGACTGACCTGGCCTCAGGGTCCGCGTACATCTCCATGCGCGTGCTGTTGACGCTGGGGTCGACGACGGCCCAGGCGCCTCCCCGCAGCTCGGCGCCGGGCGGGATGTACACCAGCACAGGCGCCGTCGCACGAGCTAACAGTATCTCCGTCAGACTGACCTGGCCTCAGGGTCCGCGTACATCTCCATGCGCGTGCTGTTGACGCTGGGGTCGACGACGGCCCAGGCGCCTCCCCGCAGCTCGGCGCCGGGCGGGATGTACACCAGCACAGGCGCCGTCGCACGAGCTAACAGTATCTCCGTCAGACTGACCTGGCCTCAGGGTCCGCGTACATCTCCATGCGCGTGCTGTTGACGCTGGGGTCGACGACGGCCCAGGCGCCTCCCCGCAGCTCGGCGCCGGGCGGGATGTACACCAGCACAGGCGCCGTCGCACGAGCTAACAGTATCTCCGTCAGACTGACCTGGCCTCAGGGTCCGCGTACATCTCCATGCGCGTGCTGTTGACGCTGGGGTCGACGACGGCCCAGGCGCCTCCCCGCAGCTCGGCGCCGGGCGGGATGTACACCAGCACAGGCGCCGTCGCACGAGCTAACAGTATCTCCGTCAGACTGACCTGGCCTCAGGGTCCGCGTACATCTCCATGCGCGTGCTGTTGACGCTGGGGTCGACGACGGCCCAGGCGCCTCCCCGCAGCTCGGCGCCGGGCGGGATGTACACCAGCACAGGCGCCGTCGCACGAGCTAACAGTATCTCCGTCAGACTGACCTGGCCTCAGGGTCCGCGTACATCTCCATGCGCGTGCTGTTGACGCTGGGGTCGACGACGGCCCAGGCGCCTCCCCGCAGCTCGGCGCCGGGCGGGATGTACACCAGCACAGGCGCCGTCGCACGAGCTAACAGTATCTCCGTCAGACTGACCTGGCCTCAGGGTCCGCGTACATCTCCATGCGCGTGCTGTTGACGCTGGGGTCGACGACGGCCCAGGCGCCTCCCCCGCAGCTCGGCGCCGGGCGGGATGTACACCAGCACAGGCGCCGTCGCACGAGCTAACAGTATCTCCGTCAGACTGACCTGGCCTCAGGGTCCGCGTACATCTCCATGCGCGTGCTGTTGACGCTGGGGTCGACGACGGCCCAGGCGCCTCCCCCGCAGCTCGGCGCCGGGCGGGATGTACACCAGCACAGGCGCCGTCGCACGAGCTAACAGTATCTCCGTCAGACTGACCTGGCCTCAGGGTCCGCGTACATCTCCATGCGCGTGCTGTTGACGCTGGGGTCGACGACGGCCCAGGCGCCTCCCCCGCAGCTCGGCGCCGGGCGGGATGTACACCAGCACAGGCGCCGTCGCACGAGCTAACAGTATCTCCGTCAGACTGACCTGGCCTCAGGTCCGCGTACATCTCCATGCGCGTGCTGTTGACGCTGGGGTCGACGACGGCCCAGGCGCCTCCCCCGCAGCTCGGCGCCGGGCGGGATGTACACCAGCACAGGCGCCGTCGCACGAGCTAACAGTATCTCCGTCAGACTGACCTGGCCTCAGGGTCCGCGTACATCTCCATGCGCGTGCTGTTGACGCTGGGGTCGACGACGGCCCAGGCGCCTCCCCGCAGCTCGGCGCCGGGCGGGATGTACACCAGCACAGGCGCCGTCGCACGAGCTAACAGTATCTCCGTCAGACTGACCTGGCCTCAGGGTCCGCGTACATCTCCATGCGCGTGCTGTTGACGCTGGGGTCGACGACGGCCCAGGCGCCTCCCCGCAGCTCGGCGCCGGGCGGGATGTACACCAGCACAGGCGCCGTCGCACGAGCTAACAGTATCTCCGTCAGACTGACCTGGCCTCAGGGTCCGCGTACATCTCCATGCGCGTGCTGTTGACGCTGGGGTCGACGACGGCCCAGGCGCCTCCCCGCAGCTCGGCGCCGGGCGGGATGTACACCAGCACAGGCGCCGTCGCACGAGCTAACAGTATCTCCGTCAGACTGACCTGGCCTCAGGGTCCGCGTACATCTCCATGCGCGTGCTGTTGACGCTGGGGTCGACGACGGCCCAGGCGCCTCCCCGCAGCTCGGCGCCGGGCGGGATGTACACCAGCACAGGCGCCGTCGCACGAGCTAACAGTATCTCCGTCAGACTGACCTGGCCTCAGGGTCCGCGTACATCTCCATGCGCGTGCTGTTGACGCTGGGGTCGACGACGGCCCAGGCGCCTCCCCGCAGCTCGGCGCCGGGCGGGATGTACACCAGCACAGGCGCCGTCGCACGAGCTAACAGTATCTCCGTCAGACTGACCTGGCCTCAGGGTCCGCGTACATCTCCATGCGCGTGCTGTTGACGCTGGGGTCGACGACGGCCCAGGCGCCTCCCCGCAGCTCGGCGCCGGGCGGGATGTACACCAGCACAGGCGCCGTCGCACGAGCTAACAGTATCTCCGTCAGACTGACCTGGCCTCAGGGTCCGCGTACATCTCCATGCGCGTGCTGTTGACGCTGGGGTCGACGACGGCCCAGGCGCCTCCCCGCAGCTCGGCGCCGGGCGGGATGTACACCAGCACAGGCGCCGTCGCACGAGCTAACAGTATCTCCGTCAGACTGACCTGGCCTCAGGGTCCGCGTACATCTCCATGCGCGTGCTGTTGACGCTGGGGTCGACGACGGCCCAGGCGCCTCCCCGCAGCTCGGCGCCGGGCGGGATGTACACCAGCACAGGCGCCGTCGCACGAGCTAACAGTATCTCCGTCAGACTGACCTGGCCTCAGGGTCCGCGTACATCTCCATGCGCGTGCTGTTGACGCTGGGGTCGACGACGGCCCAGGCGCCTCCCCGCAGCTCGGCGCCGGGCGGGATGTACACCAGCACAGGCGCCGTCGCACGAGCTAACAGTATCTCCGTCAGACTGACCTGGCCTCAGGGTCCGCGTACATCTCCATGCGCGTGCTGTTGACGCTGGGGTCGACGACGGCCCAGGCGCCTCCCCGCAGCTCGGCGCCGGGCGGGATGTACACCAGCACAGGCGCCGTCGCACGAGCTAACAGTATCTCCGTCAGACTGACCTGGCCTCAGGGTCCGCGTACATCTCCATGCGCGTGCTGTTGACGCTGGGGTCGACGACGGCCCAGGCGCCTCCCCGCAGCTCGGCGCCGGGCGGGATGTACACCAGCACAGGCGCCGTCGCACGAGCTAACAGTATCTCCGTCAGACTGACCTGGCCTCAGGGTCCGCGTACATCTCCATGCGCGTGCTGTTGACGCTGGGGTCGACGACGGCCCAGGCGCCTCCCCGCAGCTCGGCGCCGGGCGGGATGTACACCAGCACAGGCGCCGTCGCACGAGCTAACAGTATCTCCGTCAGACTGACCTGGCCTCAGGGTCCGCGTACATCTCCATGCGCGTGCTGTTGACGCTGGGGTCGACGACGGCCCAGGCGCCTCCCCGCAGCTCGGCGCCGGGCGGGATGTACACCAGCACAGGCGCCGTCGCACGAGCTAACAGTATCTCCGTCAGACTGACCTGGCCTCAGGGTCCGCGTACATCTCCATGCGCGTGCTGTTGACGCTGGGGTCGACGACGGCCCAGGCGCCTCCCCGCAGCTCGGCGCCGGGCGGGATGTACACCAGCACAGGCGCCGTCGCACGAGCTAACAGTATCTCCGTCAGACTGACCTGGCCTCAGGGTCCGCGTACATCTCCATGCGCGTGCTGTTGACGCTGGGGTCGACGACGGCCCAGGCGCCTCCCCCGCAGCTCGGCGCCGGGCGGGATGTACACCAGCACAGGCGCCGTCGCACGAGCTAACAGTATCTCCGTCAGACTGACCTGGCCTCAGGGTCCGCGTACATCTCCATGCGCGTGCTGTTGACGCTGGGGTCGACGACGGCCCAGGCGCCTCCCCGCAGCTCGGCGCCGGGCGGGATGTACACCAGCACAGGCGCCGTCGCACGAGCTAACAGTATCTCCGTCAGACTGACCTGGCCTCAGGGTCCGCGTACATCTCCATGCGCGTGCTGTTGACGCTGGGGTCGACGACGGCCCAGGCGCCTCCCCGCAGCTCGGCGCCGGGCGGGATGTACACCAGCACAGGCGCCGTCGCACGAGCTAACAGTATCTCCGTCAGACTGACCTGGCCTCAGGGTCCGCGTACATCTCCATGCGCGTGCTGTTGACGCTGGGGTCGACGACGGCCCAGGCGCCTCCCCGCAGCTCGGCGCCGGGCGGGATGTACACCAGCACAGGCGCCGTCGCACGAGCTAACAGTATCTCCGTCAGACTGACCTGGCCTCAGGGTCCGCGTACATCTCCATGCGCGTGCTGTTGACGCTGGGGTCGACGACGGCCCAGGCGCCTCCCCGCAGCTCGGCGCCGGGCGGGATGTACACCAGCACAGGCGCCGTCGCACGAGCTAACAGTATCTCCGTCAGACTGACCTGGCCTCAGGGTCCGCGTACATCTCCATGCGCGTGCTGTTGACGCTGGGGTCGACGACGGCCCAGGCGCCTCCCCGCAGCTCGGCGCCGGGCGGGATGTACACCAGCACAGGCGCCGTCGCACGAGCTAACAGTATCTCCGTCAGACTGACCTGGCCTCAGGGTCCGCGTACATCTCCATGCGCGTGCTGTTGACGCTGGGGTCGACGACGGCCCAGGCGCCTCCCCGCAGCTCGGCGCCGGGCGGGATGTACACCAGCACAGGCGCCGTCGCACGAGCTAACAGTATCTCCGTCAGACTGACCTGGCCTCAGGGTCCGCGTACATCTCCATGCGCGTGCTGTTGACGCTGGGGTCGACGACGGCCCAGGCGCCTCCCCGCAGCTCGGCGCCGGGCGGGATGTACACCAGCACAGGCGCCGTCGCACGAGCTAACAGTATCTCCGTCAGACTGACCTGGCCTCAGGGTCCGCGTACATCTCCATGCGCGTGCTGTTGACGCTGGGGTCGACGACGGCCCAGGCGCCTCCCCGCAGCTCGGCGCCGGGCGGGATGTACACCAGCACAGGCGCCGTCGCACGAGCTAACAGTATCTCCGTCAGACTGACCTGGCCTCAGGGTCCGCGTACATCTCCATGCGCGTGCTGTTGACGCTGGGGTCGACGACGGCCCAGGCGCCTCCCCGCAGCTCGGCGCCGGGCGGGATGTACACCAGCACAGGCGCCGTCGCACGAGCTAACAGTATCTCCGTCAGACTGACCTGGCCTCAGGGTCCGCGTACATCTCCATGCGCGTGCTGTTGACGCTGGGGTCGACGACGGCCCAGGCGCCTCCCCGCAGCTCGGCGCCGGGCGGGATGTACACCAGCACAGGCGCCGTCGCACGAGCTAACAGTATCTCCGTCAGACTGACCTGGCCTCAGGGTCCGCGTACATCTCCATGCGCGTGCTGTTGACGCTGGGGTCGACGACGGCCCAGGCGCCTCCCCGCAGCTCGGCGCCGGGCGGGATGTACACCAGCACAGGCGCCGTCGCACGAGCTAACAGTATCTCCGTCAGACTGACCTGGCCTCAGGGTCCGCGTACATCTCCATGCGCGTGCTGTTGACGCTGGGGTCGACGACGGCCCAGGCGCCTCCCCGCAGCTCGGCGCCGGGCGGGATGTACACCAGCACAGGCGCCGTCGCACGAGCTAACAGTATCTCCGTCAGACTGACCTGGCCTCAGGGTCCGCGTACATCTCCATGCGCGTGCTGTTGACGCTGGGGTCGACGACGGCCCAGGCGCCTCCCCGCAGCTCGGCGCCGGGCGGGATGTACACCAGCACAGGCGCCGTCGCACGAGCTAACAGTATCTCCGTCAGACTGACCTGGCCTCAGGGTCCGCGTACATCTCCATGCGCGTGCTGTTGACGCTGGGGTCGACGACGGCCCAGGCGCCTCCCCGCAGCTCGGCGCCGGGCGGGATGTACACCAGCACAGGCGCCGTCGCACGAGCTAACAGTATCTCCGTCAGACTGACCTGGCCTCAGGGTCCGCGTACATCTCCATGCGCGTGCTGTTGACGCTGGGGTCGACGACGGCCCAGGCGCCTCCCCGCAGCTCGGCGCCGGGCGGGATGTACACCAGCACAGGCGCCGTCGCACGAGCTAACAGTATCTCCGTCAGACTGACCTGGCCTCAGGGTCCGCGTACATCTCCATGCGCGTGCTGTTGACGCTGGGGTCGACGACGGCCCAGGCGCCTCCCCGCAGCTCGGCGCCGGGCGGGATGTACACCAGCACAGGCGCCGTCGCACGAGCTAACAGTATCTCCGTCAGACTGACCTGGCCTCAGGGTCCGCGTACATCTCCATGCGCGTGCTGTTGACGCTGGGGTCGACGACGGCCCAGGCGCCTCCCCGCAGCTCGGCGCCGGGCGGGATGTACACCAGCACAGGCGCCGTCGCACGAGCTAACAGTATCTCCGTCAGACTGACCTGGCCTCAGGGTCCGCGTACATCTCCATGCGCGTGCTGTTGACGCTGGGGTCGACGACGGCCCAGGCGCCTCCCCGCAGCTCGGCGCCGGGCGGGATGTACACCAGCACAGGCGCCGTCGCACGAGCTAACAGTATCTCCGTCAGACTGACCTGGCCTCAGGGTCCGCGTACATCTCCATGCGCGTGCTGTTGACGCTGGGGTCGACGACGGCCCAGGCGCCTCCCCGCAGCTCGGCGCCGGGCGGGATGTACACCAGCACAGGCGCCGTCGCACGAGCTAACAGTATCTCCGTCAGACTGACCTGGCCTCAGGGTCCGCGTACATCTCCATGCGCGTGCTGTTGACGCTGGGGTCGACGACGGCCCAGGCGCCTCCCCGCAGCTCGGCGCCGGGCGGGATGTACACCAGCACAGGCGCCGTCGCACGAGCTAACAGTATCTCCGTCAGACTGACCTGGCCTCAGGGTCCGCGTACATCTCCATGCGCGTGCTGTTGACGCTGGGGTCGACGACGGCCCAGGCGCCTCCCCGCAGCTCGGCGCCGGGCGGGATGTACACCAGCACAGGCGCCGTCGCACGAGCTAACAGTATCTCCGTCAGACTGACCTGGCCTCAGGGTCCGCGTACATCTCCATGCGCGTGCTGTTGACGCTGGGGTCGACGACGGCCCAGGCGCCTCCCCGCAGCTCGGCGCCGGGCGGGATGTACACCAGCACAGGCGCCGTCGCACGAGCTAACAGTATCTCCGTCAGACTGACCTGGCCTCAGGGTCCGCGTACATCTCCATGCGCGTGCTGTTGACGCTGGGGTCGACGACGGCCCAGGCGCCTCCCCGCAGCTCGGCGCCGGGCGGGATGTACACCAGCACAGGCGCCGTCGCACGAGCTAACAGTATCTCCGTCAGACTGACCTGGCCTCAGGGTCCGCGTACATCTCCATGCGCGTGCTGTTGACGCTGGGGTCGACGACGGCCCAGGCGCCTCCCCGCAGCTCGGCGCCGGGCGGGATGTACACCAGCACAGGCGCCGTCGCACGAGCTAACAGTATCTCCGTCAGACTGACCTGGCCTCAGGGTCCGCGTACATCTCCATGCGCGTGCTGTTGACGCTGGGGTCGACGACGGCCCAGGCGCCTCCCCGCAGCTCGGCGCCGGGCGGGATGTACACCAGCACAGGCGCCGTCGCACGAGCTAACAGTATCTCCGTCAGACTGACCTGGCCTCAGGGTCCGCGTACATCTCCATGCGCGTGCTGTTGACGCTGGGGTCGACGACGGCCCAGGCACCTCCCCGCAGCTCGGCGCCGGGCGGGATGTACACCAGCACAGGCGCCGTCGCACGAGCTAACAGTATCTCCGTCAGACTGACCTGGCCTCAGGGTCCGCGTACATCTCCATGCGCGTGCTGTTGACGCTGGGGTCGACGACGGCCCAGGCGCCTCCCCGCAGCTCGGCGCCGGGCGGGATGTACACCAGCACAGGCGCCGTCGCACGAGCTAACAGTATCTCCGTCAGACTGACCTGGCCTCAGGGTCCGCGTACATCTCCATGCGCGTGCTGTTGACGCTGGGGTCGACGACGGCCCAGGCGCCTCCCCGCAGCTCGGCGCCGGGCGGGATGTACACCAGCACAGGCGCCGTCGCACGAGCTAACAGTATCTCCGTCAGACTGACCTGGCCTCAGGGTCCGCGTACATCTCCATGCGCGTGCTGTTGACGCTGGGGTCGACGACGGCCCAGGCGCCTCCCCGCAGCTCGGCGCCGGGCGGGATGTACACCAGCACAGGCGCCGTCGCACGAGCTAACAGTATCTCCGTCAGACTGACCTGGCCTCAGGGTCCGCGTACATCTCCATGCGCGTGCTGTTGACGCTGGGGTCGACGACGGCCCAGGCGCCTCCCCGCAGCTCGGCGCCGGGCGGGATGTACACCAGCACAGGCGCCGTCGCACGAGCTAACAGTATCTCCGTCAGACTGACCTGGCCTCAGGGTCCGCGTACATCTCCATGCGCGTGCTGTTGACGCTGGGGTCGACGACGGCCCAGGCGCCTCCCCGCAGCTCGGCGCCGGGCGGGATGTACACCAGCACAGGCGCCGTCGCACGAGCTAACAGTATCTCCGTCAGACTGACCTGGCCTCAGGGTCCGCGTACATCTCCATGCGCGTGCTGTTGACGCTGGGGTCGACGACGGCCCAGGCGCCTCCCCGCAGCTCGGCGCCGGGCGGGATGTACACCAGCACAGGCGCCGTCGCACGAGCTAACAGTATCTCCGTCAGACTGACCTGGCCTCAGGGTCCGCGTACATCTCCATGCGCGTGCTGTTGACGCTGGGGTCGACGACGGCCCAGGCGCCTCCCCGCAGCTCGGCGCCGGGCGGGATGTACACCAGCACAGGCGCCGTCGCACGAGCTAACAGTATCTCCGTCAGACTGACCTGGCCTCAGGGTCCGCGTACATCTCCATGCGCGTGCTGTTGACGCTGGGGTCGACGACGGCCCAGGCGCCTCCCCGCAGCTCGGCGCCGGGCGGGATGTACACCAGCACAGGCGCCGTCGCACGAGCTAACAGTATCTCCGTCAGACTGACCTGGCCTCAGGGTCCGCGTACATCTCCATGCGCGTGCTGTTGACGCTGGGGTCGACGACGGCCCAGGCGCCTCCCCGCAGCTCGGCGCCGGGCGGGATGTACACCAGCACAGGCGCCGTCGCACGAGCTAACAGTATCTCCGTCAGACTGACCTGGCCTCAGGGTCCGCGTACATCTCCATGCGCGTGCTGTTGACGCTGGGGTCGACGACGGCCCAGGCGCCTCCCCGCAGCTCGGCGCCGGGCGGGATGTACACCAGCACAGGCGCCGTCGCACGAGCTAACAGTATCTCCGTCAGACTGACCTGGCCTCAGGGTCCGCGTACATCTCCATGCGCGTGCTGTTGACGCTGGGGTCGACGACGGCCCAGGCGCCTCCCCGCAGCTCGGCGCCGGGCGGGATGTACACCAGCACAGGCGCCGTCGCACGAGCTAACAGTATCTCCGTCAGACTGACCTGGCCTCAGGGTCCGCGTACATCTCCATGCGCGTGCTGTTGACGCTGGGGTCGACGACGGCCCAGGCGCCTCCCCGCAGCTCGGCGCCGGGCGGGATGTACACCAGCACAGGCGCCGTCGCACGAGCTAACAGTATCTCCGTCAGACTGACCTGGCCTCAGGGTCCGCGTACATCTCCATGCGCGTGCTGTTGACGCTGGGGTCGACGACGGCCCAGGCGCCTCCCCGCAGCTCGGCGCCGGGCGGGATGTACACCAGCACAGGCGCCGTCGCACGAGCTAACAGTATCTCCGTCAGACTGACCTGGCCTCAGGGTCCGCGTACATCTCCATGCGCGTGCTGTTGACGCTGGGGTCGACGACGGCCCAGGCGCCTCCCCGCAGCTCGGCGCCGGGCGGGATGTACACCAGCACAGGCGCCGTCGCACGAGCTAACAGTATCTCCGTCAGACTGACCTGGCCTCAGGGTCCGCGTACATCTCCATGCGCGTGCTGTTGACGCTGGGGTCGACGACGGCCCAGGCGCCTCCCCGCAGCTCGGCGCCGGGCGGGATGTACACCAGCACAGGCGCCGTCGCACGAGCTAACAGTATCTCCGTCAGACTGACCTGGCCTCAGGGTCCGCGTACATCTCCATGCGCGTGCTGTTGACGCTGGGGTCGACGACGGCCCAGGCGCCTCCCCGCAGCTCGGCGCCGGGCGGGATGTACACCAGCACAGGCGCCGTCGCACGAGCTAACAGTATCTCCGTCAGACTGACCTGGCCTCAGGGTCCGCGTACATCTCCATGCGCGTGCTGTTGACGCTGGGGTCGACGACGGCCCAGGCGCCTCCCCGCAGCTCGGCGCCGGGCGGGATGTACACCAGCACAGGCGCCGTCGCACGAGCTAACAGTATCTCCGTCAGACTGACCTGGCCTCAGGGTCCGCGTACATCTCCATGCGCGTGCTGTTGACGCTGGGGTCGACGACGGCCCAGGCGCCTCCCCGCAGCTCGGCGCCGGGCGGGATGTACACCAGCACAGGCGCCGTCGCACGAGCTAACAGTATCTCCGTCAGACTGACCTGGCCTCAGGGTCCGCGTACATCTCCATGCGCGTGCTGTTGACGCTGGGGTCGACGACGGCCCAGGCGCCTCCCCGCAGCTCGGCGCCGGGCGGGATGTACACCAGCACAGGCGCCGTCGCACGAGCTAACAGTATCTCCGTCAGACTGACCTGGCCTCAGGGTCCGCGTACATCTCCATGCGCGTGCTGTTGACGCTGGGGTCGACGACGGCCCAGGCGCCTCCCCGCAGCTCGGCGCCGGGCGGGATGTACACCAGCACAGGCGCCGTCGCACGAGCTAACAGTATCTCCGTCAGACTGACCTGGCCTCAGGGTCCGCGTACATCTCCATGCGCGTGCTGTTGACGCTGGGGTCGACGACGGCCCAGGCGCCTCCCCGCAGCTCGGCGCCGGGCGGGATGTACACCAGCACAGGCGCCGTCGCACGACGGAGCGCTCGCACGATCTCGGCGCCAAACTTGAGGATTTCTTCGTACATGTCTGTGATAGAAGAAAATTTTTAGATTGTTTGACAAGGGACTAAAACAAGCCATTGTGGTATGAAGTGATTACAAATACAAATACAAAATTATTTATTGTTTGAATGTGTGGTTATAAATGGTGGTAGGGTTAGTATTTGCTTACATCACAATCAGCCAGAATTTGGCGTACAACACTTTGACTCTCAATATGCATGCCATTAAAACCATTGGAAAATAATCAAATTATAGCAAATAGCAATGTCGGACTAAAAATAGGTATTGAAAATTAAAAAATATTTGATGAGCGAGCGCAGCGAGCGAGGACAAATATAATATGAGTGTCAAATGGCCTTTAGTCACGTGTTGAGACTCCTTATGCGTTCAGAAATGCTGATTGTTTTAGACATTATTTTCTTTGATCAAACATGTTTCTTACCTAGTTTGATTTATTCATATTGATATTCTTTGTTTAAGAGGCCTTATTCCTTTAAAATGCTGATTGTTTTAGACAATTTTTCCTTTGATCAAACATGTTTCTTAACATATTATTGATGTTACTACCTAGAACAGGGCTATTGGGATTTATTGGTATATATTTGAAATTTGAATTATTTTATAAATTTTAATTAGAAAGTCACTCAGCGTCGTTGGGCCCGAGAAAGAAGTCACTAGTGACATAATATTCACAAGCAAACTCAAATCCTTGCTCTTAGACCATGCAGCTTACTATACTTTAGATGAGTTTTTTGAAGGTGATCATTGACCTTGTATATTAAACAATTGATAATAATAATTAAATTGTAGTTAATAATAATAATTGAAAATGTATCATAATAATAATTGGGAATTGTAATCATAATATGTAGATAATTGTAATTTATAATAATAATAATGTAACATGACTGACTTGTAAAATATCATTTTACCAATAAAGTATCTGTATCTCATTTTTGTTTCAAAAACTACTCGAAATTGACAAAATTCACGCGGAACGCGATTTTTCAACTTATTTTCGACTGCACGCAATGAAAGCATGAAATAGTTATGTTACTACCTAGAACTCGGGAAAAGGTATTATTCACTTCAAAAAGGTGGTTGAGATTATCAATATATTTGTCATAAAATGAAAAAAAAAAAATTTTAAAAGGAATAAGGCCTTTTAAAAACTACTCGAAAGTGACAATATTCACACAGAAAACTGTTTTTTTTTTGCAACTTATTTTCAACTGCACGCAATGAAAGCATGAAATAACTATGTTACTATCAAGAACTCGGGAAATAGTAGATTGTACAACAAGTGCATAAAACGCACCATTTTACACGAGAAGTTTATCCATCCGAGCGAGTTTGCGAGCGAGGATGAATATAAAGTCGAGTGTAAAATGCGTTTTATAGACGAGTTGCACACTCTACTTTTCACTTCGATTGCGAGGAAATGAAACTGCATCATGTAAATATTATACTTAAAAACAAATTTAATTAAAATTTAAAGTTACATTACAGCAATGAAAAATGTTTATAGTAATAGTTTAAAAAGTAATAAATGATAGTAAATAAAAATTACAAGTTTACTTCAAGAAGTTTTATTGTGTACTTTGGCTGTTGGTATCTTTGCCTTGGTCTTAGAATACTAACGAAACGAAATAAAATAAACAGTTTATTCTATGAAGTTTTAAGTTTTTTTTTTCTGTTTAGTAAGGAACTTTCATCGTGTGGCTGTTGGACCGATCGCCTTGGTCTTCGACGACGATTTTACTTTATGCTCTAGAGCATAAAAAGCGACTTTATGTCGCCTACGCACAGCATAAAGTCGAACTTTTAGAGCATGAGAAGTGAAAAAGTATTATTCACTTCAATAAGTGGGTTGAAATAATCAATAAATTTGTCATAAAATTAAATAATAAAAAAGGAATAAGGCCTCTTATGTAGAGGAACTAGACGGACAAATCAAATTAAGATATAGATACTTTATTAAATTACGTTTACATGAGGTAGGTAAGTACTTGAATGACACTTTGCGTTTCTCAAGTCAAGCCTTTGTAACAGGTATTGTTTTAAAGCCTTTTTAAACTTCGGCTTGCTCGGCGCATGGCGGATGTCTACTGGCAAACTGTTGAGGTAGTACGGGAGTCTTTTGTTTAAAGTCCTGTCACCAAAATAGTTGTTTGCTTACCCTTCTGCCCTCCACTGAACCCTCTCCAGTTGGCGAAGATTATGATGGGCAGACCCTCGCGGGAGAAGTCGTTGATGGCTTGTGACGTCTTGTAGGCGGAGTCGGGGAACCACACCTGTACAACAGACAATAGATTCAACAAACATGCATATGCAATTTTT
The DNA here is from genome assembly GCA_905147355.2 of Apotomis turbidana. Taxonomy (NCBI): domain Eukaryota; kingdom Metazoa; phylum Arthropoda; class Insecta; order Lepidoptera; family Tortricidae; genus Apotomis; species Apotomis turbidana. The sequence continues at coordinate 9,073,487 of LR990307.1, forward strand.
TGTTCAATTCAATTGAATTCAATATTTTTATTGTAACATTATGAGTATTACAAAAGGTCTTTGAGTACTATTATGTGTCCTCATAATAAGTAAAGGTTGCACAATAATATTACTGAGATATATATGATACTGAGTGACGACGCGTTTGGCTCGGTTGGTAGACACCTGCCTACTGAGTCGACGGTCCCGGGTTCGAATCCCGGCCGGGGCAAATATTTGTGCAAAATATTTGTTCTTGGGTCATGGATGTTATCTATATATGTATTTATATATTATGTATATCGTCGTCTAGTACCCATAGTACAAGCTTTGCTTAGTTTGGGACTAGGTCGATTTGTGTATGATTGTCCCTTAACATTTATTTATAAAAAAAAAAAAAAAATATTAAATTTTGCAACTAAAATAGATGATTGCATTAATAGGTCTCATAACATTTGTGGTTACATTGTACAGAAATCATTAACTTCAATTTAGGTACAATTCTTGATAGACCATTTTTTTTCATAGTCCTTGTTGTAATTACAATTAGGGATCTAAAAACTGCAGCTCTTCCATTTTTCTTTACCACTATTTTACCTAAATATTTTTTTTTATTTGACAGTTCGCAATATTCTTGTCTGAAGCGATCTTTGCCTTTGAAACAAAATTAAATTATAAAATTGTCGATGGTCAGAACTATTTAATGTCAAACCGTTAAAAAATGATTCGAAAAGAAGTAAGGGAAAAGAAAAATCTATTTACATCTAACGTTGTATTAAAATACAAAACGGGTTTACTCACGTCGTAGAAGTCGAATATCGCTCGACATGTATCGAATCGGTACGCGATTCGTCATCAGGAGAGCCGATCAGTCGCGTCGGCGACCCGAAAACCCGTTTTGTATTTTAATTTAATATGTCTGAGAATCGTGGTAGTTTACTATGTAATAGATGCATTATATGAAAGGATACATTATGAAACGTTACATTACATGAAACGTTACCTTATATGAAACGTTACATTATATCAAACGTTACATTATATGAAAAGTTACATTATATAAAACTTAGCTCCAGTAACAACTCGCTGATTCACCAGTACATCTGATACCACGGCATTTGCAACCCCGCCGAGACGTTATATAAAATGTTACAATATATGAAACCTTACATTATATGAAAAGTTACATTATGAAACGTTACATTATATAAAACTTAGCTCCAGTAACAACTCGCTGATTCACTAGTACATCTGATACCACGGCATGTGCAACCCCGCGGAAACGTTATATAAAATGCTACAATATATGAAACCTTACATTATATGAAACGTTGCAATATTTGAAACGTTACACTATATGAAACGTTACATTATATGAAACGTTACAATATTTGAAACGTTACATTATATGAAACGTTGCATTATATGAAACGTCACACTATATGAAACGTTACATTAAGTCCGTGTTCAGACCGGGCTGACTGTCGGCCGCCGAATGTGTGAATATTTATGGAAACTGCGTAACGTTCGCTCACTTTGGGCCACTTTGGGCGGCCGACAGTCAGCCCGGTCTGAACACGGCCTAAGTCAAAACAACGTAATCTTAAACGTCGTGCCCCGACACAGACCTGTCCCGCCTGCTGCAGCGTCCTGGCCTCGGAGTCCTTGTTGGCGGGGTCGGCGGGCAGCGTCAGCTCCACGGTCCGCGTCTCCACGGCGACCACGCCCACCGGGATACCGCCGAGGCGCGCGCGACCTGACAACAATATTGTTATCTAATCCCATGGTATACATATATTTTTTTTTTATGTCATAGGGGGCAAACGAGCTAACGTATCGCCTGATGGAAAGCGATTACCGTCGCCCATAAACACCTGCAACACCAGAGGAGTCACAAGTGTATAGTCATAGAAATAGTATTGCTTTTTGTGGATAACACTTCTCTCGTTTTTAACCCTTTGACCGCCAAAGACGGCAAATCACGTCATCGGGAATTCGTGCCACTGACGCCGACGACGCCTATTGACGTGAAAAATTTCGATGGTCAAAAACATGCTAATTCAAACCACTGTGTTTTTCAATCTCCGTTGATTTTGGAGCACTTTTTTTTTTGGTTTGGCGTCAGTGGCACGGTGAATTGCTTTGCCGCTTGGCGCTCGAAAGGTTAAAGTCTACAGAAAACTCATGAATGGTATACTGCTATCAACCTTGTACTAAAAAAAAACCAAGTGTGTACACTTTAAGCTTCCCAATGTTGAACATTTTATACAAGGATTAATAATTAATAACTAGGAATTAGAGGTCGTAGATAACACGGTTTCTTGGGGATAACGGTAGATTATAAACTACAATGGGGTACGCATGCTGCAATACTTGCTAAAAGGCTAAGTTCGGCGGCTTATGCTGTGAAAAAAAGTTATTTATATTAAATTATGCTGCGATAAAGCAAATTTTTCAAAAACTAGCCTGAGGAATATGGAGGAGACAAAGACATATGGTCGGATGCCTCAACTGTAAAACTGACCTTCAAAAAATTCGCTTGGAATTTACTTTAAATAAAACACTTTTGACTTTGACTTATTATAAGTAGGGATCGGAAAATTCAGGTGGATATTTACCTAAAGTTGGCAACATCCTATTGCTATCTCACTCATACCTCAAACAAATCCGCCTAATGCATGTACTTGTTCTGAACTGGCATAATATTTGCATATCGTTTAATTACGATTGAATACTGTACCTACTATAAACAACAATAACACTCTGTATCTAGTCATAAGTATTCTTGCAAATAAACGTATTATTTTATTATTTATACCTACAAGTGAACAACAAAGCCACCGTCAAAGCAGGTATAACAGCATCCGATTTTCCGATACCTAATTATAAGCAATAGTTGTATAAGAGGGGTAAAAAAAAGCGAGTGGCATAGGTTACGATGTGAGTGTAGCGAACTGTTCGCGTTCCTCTGGAACAATACAATACAATACAAGTACTCTTTATTGCACACCTCATAAAATATACAAGAGAAATACAACCACCGCGCTTACCAGTGATAACAGTCTGGGCCCACGGCTTCATGACCTCGTCGAAGGTGAGCGAACTGTTTGTTCCTCTGGGACCGCGCTTACCAATGATAACAGTCTGGGCCCACGGCTTCATGACTTCATCGAAGGTGAGCGAACTGTTTGTTCCTCTGGGACCGCGCTTACCAGTGATAACAGTCTGGGCCCACGGCTTCATGACCTCGTCGAAGGTGAGCGAACTGTTTGTTCCTCTGGGACCGCGCTTACCAATGATAACAGTCTGGGCCCACGGCTTCATGACCTCGTCGAAGGTGAGCGAACTGTTTGTTCCTCTGGGACCGCGCTTACCAATGATAACAGTCTGGGCCCAGGGCTTCATGACCTCGTCGAAGGTGAGCGAACTGTTTGTTCCTCTGGGACCGCGCTTACCAATGATAACAGTCTGGGCCCACGGCTTCATGACCTCGTCGAAGGTGAGCGAACTGTTTGTTCCTCTGGGACCGCGCTTACCAATGATAACAGTCTGGGCCCACGGCTTCATGACCTCGTCGAAGGTGAGCGAACTGTTTGTTCCTCTGGGACCGCGCTTACCAGTGATAACAGTCTGGGCCCACGGCTTCATGACTTCATCGAAGGTGAGCGAACTGTTTGTTCCTCTGGGACCGCGCTTACCAGTGATAACAGTCTGGGCCCACGGCTTCATGACTTCATCGAAGGTGAGCGAACTGTTTGTTCCTCTGGGACCGCGCTTACCAGTGATAACAGTCTGGGCCCACGGCTTCATGACTTCATCGAAGGTGAGCGAACTGTTTGTTCCTCTGGGACCGCGCTTACCAGTGATAACAGTCTGGGCCCACGGCTTCATGACTTCATCGAAGGTGAGCGAACTGTTTGTTCCTCTGGGACCGCGCTTACCAGTGATAACAGTCTGGGCCCACGGCTTCATGACTTCATCGAAGGTGAGCGAACTGTTTGTTCCTCTGGGACCGCGCTTACCAGTGATAACAGTCTGGGCCCACGGCTTCATGACCTCGTCGAAGGTGAGCGAACTGTTTGTTCCTCTGGGACCGCGCTTACCAATGATAACAGTCTGGGCCCACGGCTTCATGACTTCATCGAAGGTGAGCGAACTGTTTGTTCCTCTGGGACCGCGCTTACCAGTGATAACAGTCTGGGCCCACGGCTTCATGACCTCGTCGAAGGTGAGCGAACTGTTTGTTCCTCTGGGACCGCGCTTACCAGTGATAACAGTCTGGGCCCACGGCTTCATGACTTCATCGAAGGTGAGCGAACTGTTTGTTCCTCTGGGACCGCGCTTACCAGTGATAACAGTCTGGGCCCACGGCTTCATGACTTCATCGAAGGTGAGCGAACTGTTTGTTCCTCTGGGACCGCGCTTACCAGTGATAACAGTCTGGGCCCACGGCTTCATGACTTCATCGAAGGTGAGCGAACTGTTTGTTCCTCTGGGACCGCGCTTACCAGTGATAACAGTCTGGGCCCACGGCTTCATGACCTCGTCGAAGGTGAGCGAACTGTTTGTTCCTCTGGGATCGCGCTTACCAGTGATAACAGTCTGGGCCCACGGCTTCATGACCTCGTCGAAGGTGAGCGAACTGTTTGTTCCTCTGGGACCGCGCTTACCAGTGATAACAGTCTGGGCCCACGGCTTCATGACTTCATCGAAGGTGAGCGAACTGTTTGTTCCTCTGGGACCGCGCTTACCAGTGATAACAGTCTGGGCCCACGGCTTCATGACTTCATCGAAGGTGAGCGAACTGTTTGTTCCTCTGGGACCGCGCTTACCAGTGATAACAGTCTGGGCCCACGGCTTCATGACCTCGTCGAAGGTGAGCGAACTGTTTGTTCCTCTGGGACCGCGCTTACCAGTGATAACAGTCTGGGCCCACGGCTTCATGACCTCGTCGAAGGTGAGCGAACTGTTTGTTCCTCTGGGACCGCGCTTACCAGTGATAACAGTCTGGGCCCACGGCTTCATGACTTCATCGAAGGTGAGCGAACTGTTTGTTCCTCTGGGACCGCGCTTACCAGTGATAACAGTCTGGGCCCACGGCTTCATGACCTCGTCGAAGGTGAGCGAACTGTTTGTTCCTCTGGGACCGCGCTTACCAGTGATAACAGTCTGGGCCCACGGCTTCATGACTTCATCGAAGGTGAGCGAACTGTTTGTTCCTCTGGGACCGCGCTTACCAGTGATAACAGTCTGGGCCCACGGCTTCATGACTTCATCGAAGGTGAGCGAACTGTTTGTTCCTCTGGGACCGCGCTTACCAGTGATAACAGTCTGGGCCCACGGCTTCATGACCTCGTCGAAGGTGAGCGAACTGTTTGTTCCTCTGGGACCGCGCTTACCAGTGATAACAGTCTGGGCCCACGGCTTCATGACTTCATCGAAGGTGAGCGAACTGTTTGTTCCTCTGGGACCGCGCTTACCAGTGATAACAGTCTGGGCCCACGGCTTCATGACTTCATCGAAGGTGAGCGAACTGTTTGTTCCTCTGGGACCGCGCTTACCAGTGATAACAGTCTGGGCCCACGGCTTCATGACCTCGTCGAAGGTGAGCGAACTGTTTGTTCCTCTGGGACCGCGCTTACCAGTGATAACAGTCTGGGCCCACGGCTTCATGACTTCATCGAAGGTGAGCGAACTGTTTGTTCCTCTGGGACCGCGCTTACCAGTGATAACAGTCTGGGCCCACGGCTTCATGACTTCATCGAAGGTGAGCGAACTGTTTGTTCCTCTGGGACCGCGCTTACCAGTGATAACAGTCTGGGCCCACGGCTTCATGACCTCCTCGAAGGTGAGCGAACTGTTTGTTCCTCTGGGACCGCGCTTACCAGTGATAACAGTCTGGGCCCACGGCTTCATGACTTCATCGAAGGTGAGTGAACTGTTTGTTCCTCTGGGACCGCGCTTACCAGTGATAACAGTCTGGGCCCACGGCTTCATGACCTCGTCGAAGGTGAGCGAACTGTTTGTTCCTCTGGGACCGCGCTTACCAGTGATAACAGTCTGGGCCCACGGCTTCATGACTTCATCGAAGGTGAGCGAACTGTTTGTTCCTCTGGGACCGCGCTTACCAGTGATAACAGTCTGGGCCCACGGCTTCATGACTTCATCGAAGGTGAGCGAACTGTTTGTTCCTCTGGGACCGCGCTTACCAGTGATAACAGTCTGGGCCCACGGCTTCATGACTTCATCGAAGGTGAGCGAACTGTTTGTTCCTCTGGGACCGCGCTTACCAGTGATAACAGTCTGGGCCCACGGCTTCATGACCTCGTCGAAGGTGCCGAGGTCGAAGAAGCCTGCGCGCGCGCCGTCGCCGGTCAGCATGAGGCGCGGGTCGTGCGCCGCGCGCGGCGGCTTCCACTCCACCGGCCGGTCCACCGGGTCCGACACCTGCATGATCGGGACCATGGAGAGCTTGTCCTGCAACAACATGTTTCAGTTAATACTAGCTCTAAGCTAGGCTAAGCTTGCACCATAGATTGGAGCGGTTTTTTTTTTCTTTTCGAAATTTTCTCTTCGTCACGACCTAGCGAAATTTAATTTTTGCATTTAAAACCAAAAATTTCTAAAATCGGTTGAGAACTCACTGAGATCTGCGCATTGTTACAAAGTCCATTCGATTCGATCCATGGGAGCTTCGCTCGCTCCGCTCCAATAAATATCCTTTATCTCAAAAATGGTCTGGAATGTTGACTTTATTGATAAAAGATCAGGATGCGAAGTGCATAGTTTATGGTCAGTTTAAAATAAATAAAAAACCTTGCCGGCTCGGTCTGCTCGACAGAAATGTTGGATGAAATTCCTTTATTTGTCGAGGTTCAAACTTTAAAAAAAGGTAAAACGGCCTTGAAAAATGGCATAGACAGCGAAAATGGAAGATCAGCAGTTACGACTTTTTGCGACTTTTTAGTTGCTTCAAATAGCTTATGACGTTTTCGAAAAAAAAATACAATATACACAGTGTTTGAAATTATGCTTATGGCTAAATTAAACGGTGTCAAATCCGAATGATACCTAACAACAGGGTATACGTTTCATCATAACACCAAGACGACAACAACATACGTTTAGTACAGTATACTAACCTTAGGGACATAAGACAGCCACCTGACGGTGGTGGCGACGGCCTCCAGGTCGGTGGGCGCCACGGCGTGCGTCACACCGTTGTTGTGCATGATCTGGACGCCGCCGAGCTGGTTGTTGCAGTTCTCTACTCGGATCACGCGGACACTAACCTTGGGTACATAAGACAGCCACCTGACGGTGGTGGCGACGGCCTCCAGGTCGGTGGGCGCCACGGCGTGCGTCACACCGTTGTTGTGCATGATCTGGACGCCGCCGAGCCGGTTGTTGCAGTTCTCTACTCGGATCACGCGGACACTAACCTTGGGTACATAAGACAGCCACCTGACGGTGGTGGCGACGGCCTCCAGGTCGGTGGGCGCCACGGCGTGCGTCACACCGTTGTTGTGCATGATCTGGACGCCGCCGAGCCGGTTGTTGCAGTTCTCTACTCGGATCACGCGGACACTAACCTTGGGTACATAAGACAGCCACCTGACGGTGGTGGCGACGGCCTCCAGGTCGGTGGGCGCCACGGCGTGCGTCACACCGTTGTTGTGCATGATCTGGACGCCGCCGAGCCGGTTGTTGCAGTTCTCTACTCGGATCACGCGGACACTAACCTTGGGTACATAAGACAGCCACCTGACGGTGGTGGCGACGGCCTCCAGGTCGGTGGGCGCCACGGCGTGCGTCACACCGTTGTTGTGCATGATCTGGACGCCGCCGAGCTGGTTGTTGCAGTTCTCTACTCGGATCACGCGGACACTAACCTTGGGTACATAAGACAGCCACCTGACGGTGGTGGCGACGGCCTCCAGGTCGGTGGGCGCCACGGCGTGCGTCACACCGTTGTTGTGCATGATCTGGACGCCGCCGAGCTGGTTGTTGCAGTTCTCTACTCGGATCACGCGGACACTAACCTTGGGTACATAAGACAGCCACCTGACGGTGGTGGCGACGGCCTCCAGGTCGGTGGGCGCCACGGCGTGCGTCACACCGTTGTTGTGCATGATCTGGACGCCGCCGAGCTGGTTGTTGCAGTTCTCTACTCGGATCACGCGGACACTAACCTTGGGTACATAAGACAGCCACCTGACGGTGGTGGCGACGGCCTCCAGGTCGGTGGGCGCCACGGCGTGCGTCACACCGTTGTTGTGCATGATCTGGACGCCGCCGAGCTGGTTGTTGCAGTTCTCTACTCGGATCACGCGGACACTAACCTTGGGTACATAAGACAGCCACCTGACGGTGGTGGCGACGGCCTCCAGGTCGGTGGGCGCCACGGCGTGCGTCACACCGTTGTTGTGCATGATCTGGACGCCGCCGAGCTGGTTGTTGCTGGCGTACACGGCGCGGCCCAGCACCTTGTTGAGGGCGGCGTACCCGGTCAGGATGATGTACGAGTTCTCCACTTGGATCACGCGGTGCCCGAGCCTGGCGAGTAACACATGGGACATAAGTACATAAACGGTACAAACGGTGTCAAGACCGACCCGATATGTTTCGAACTCATATAGAGATCGGGGGCAGCTATCCGTATCGCGTAGCAGCACGGATATCTGCCCCAGATGATGAGCTCAATTTTTATACGAATTTAAACCGTTTTAAAGATGTCTCACGATAATTTTAATAGTATTACATGGGACATAGTAAGAAAGTAATTTATTCATGGTCGAGATCTTACTGCATGTTAATCAGTTTTTTGATAATATATGATACATTCAATTTAATCATCTTTTTTTATTTATTATTGTTTTAATTTCTCAATAACAACGAGGCTGAGACGGGGGCCGGCGGCGCGTGTCTATATATGGCAGTGCACCCGTGCGAAGCCGGGGCGGGTCGCTAGTTAAGAGTAATTGACATTACTTATTCAGGTATTATACAGACTATGTGTGTTACTTGGGCGAACGCTCCCTAGGAATGTTGAACTTTGACGGTCATTTGCATTTCTGACTTTTAGAGCAGTCTAAGTGAAGTACATGTCGAGCGTTATTCGACTTCTACGACGTGAGTAAACCCGTTTAAGTATATTAATAAGTCTAAGTGAAGTTAGCTCATATAGTCATTTCATCCCAATGAAAAACCCCGAATGAAAAATTTACCCGTAGAAATAAGAAACTCTGACATGTCTCAATTTAGATACAAATTACACAAATTTCGTTTGGACAAGTGTTACTATAGTATAAATGATTATTTATTGGAATAATGAAACTATATAAATGATTTTATGAATTAGTAGTAGTGAATTGTTTATAACACATAGCTCGTAAGTAGTTTAGTAATAAACCAAATTTGCATGCTTGTTTAAGTAGAATGTACGTACTTTATATGACATTCTATTCCATGTATTAACCACTACATTTTGCAAATAAAATATTTTTATTCGATGAAATAAAACAAAATTAGTAGTAGTCAATACCAAAATTACTTACCGCCCTAGGGCGTAATACACGACTTACCGCCCTAGGGCGTAATATACGATTTACCGCCCGGTTTTCTAGCATGTAAACCCTTAAAGTGTGATAAAAATTATTTACCTACCGTAATTAACGACGTGGGCGGTAACACTTCTCTAGCTTGTAAGCTCTTGTTTACGAGCAAAGTGTGATGAAAAATCCGGTACTGAGCGATTGCCATCCTCAAATGTTTCGTTGTATTAGGCCTGCCGGAGCTGGCATGTTCATAAAAATGACCAAAGCTCCTTAATTAATAGATTAAAAAAAAAAAGTTGTTTCGTCATAGCTACGGCCTCACCTGACGACGTAGGAGCCGATGCCGATAGCGCGGCACGTGACGACGGAGATGGTGACGATGTCCTCGTACGCCTGCGCCGTCTCGCCGGCGATCAGCCCAGCGTCGCGCAGGCACTCCACGCCGAGCCCGTCCTCCTTGCCTGTTGACAAATGACCATTCAATGTCAAAGTCTAAATCAAAGTCCTTTTTTTTTTTTTTTGCTAGCCTGTGTTTGTGTCCCACTGCTGGGCCAAGGCCTCTCCCTCAGACTTCCACAGGTCCCTGTTTAGTGCCTGTTCCGGCCAGTGGCTGAGAAATGCGTCCAGGTCATCCCGCCATCTCCGTCTGGGCCTGCCCCGTCTGCGTCGTCCATCTTTGGGCACCCACTTAGTGGCTATGCTGGCCCATCTTTCTGGATGCATACGGCAAATATGCTTTTATTTAAATAAATAAAAAAAATATTAATGGACAAACATACACAAATCGACCTAGTCCCAAACTAAGCAAAGCTTGTATTATGGGTACTAGACGACGATATACATAATATATAAATACATATGTATATAGATAACATCCATGAGCCAAGAACAAATATTTTGCACAAATATTTGCCCCGGCCGGGATTCAAATCCGGGAACCCGGGATTTGCTAGAATCGTGGTACATGCGGATAATAAATATTTCAAAAGAACAACACAATTCACCATGGTAATAGCATTCAAATTTTAAATTCTTAAATTAACAATACATTTTTGTAGAATATAGATATAATTATAATAATGAGAAAACCATTTTATGTTTCTTTTTTTTATTAGTATTTATTTATATAGACATTTCTATCGGCTGCGAACGACGTAGTTTTTAATATATGTACTTTAATGTGATTCAATTTTTGTTTCTCCCGACCAAAGTCACAAAATCCCGAAAAAATGTTGCTTCACCCGCTAATAGAATCATTCGATCTGGCAACCCTAGCAGGGGCGCCAGTCAGCATCCGGCGTGAGGCACAGGTACTTATCACTAGTCATCATCATCATCATCATGTCAGCCGATAGACGTCCACTGCTGGACAAAGGCCTCCCCCAAAGTTCTCCACGACGATCGATCTTGCGCCGCCCTCATCCAATTTCTACCCGCGCTCTTAACCAGGTCGTCGGTCCACCCTGTTGGGGGCCTATCACTAAAGTCAAAGTCAAAGTGTTTTATTTTGTAAAACATACTTAGGTGAATATAGGCGGAACAAAAATATAACGTAACACTATGTTTTGCCAGTTGGCGTACAAAAACATCCATTTCGCAGCTAACTATACCATGCAATTAATAACAAATTATATTATAGATACAAACTAAAAAAAAACAACTTAAGAAACATATAAGGATTAAAGAATTGTATACAAAAAAAAAAGAAAAATGTAATATCAACATTATTGTACCTATAATATATAATATCAACATTAGTGTACTAGTACAACTAATAAATAATATTAAAGAACAATCTTACACAAATGGACCTAGTCCCAAACTAAGCAAAGCTTGTACTATGGGTACTAGACGACGATAGACATAATATACATATATAGATAACATCCATGACCCAATCACAAAGAGTTCATCACACAAATATTTTCCACGGCCGGGATTCGAACCCGGGACCGCCGGCTCAGTAGGCAGGTGCTTACAAACTGAGCCAACCGCGTCTTCAACTCACCAATGATATCGGTGATCTTGTGTCTGGTCTCGCCTGTTGTTATCAATAAGCTCTTTCACAGAGCCCAGGGGGCCCAGGCGGCCATAGGCCTGGGGCGTGAGGCACAGGTACTTATTACTAGTCATCATCATCACATCAACCGATAGACTGCTGGACAAAGGCCTCCCCCAAAGTTCTCCGCAACGATCGATCTTGCGCCGCCCTCATCCAATTTCTACCCGCGATCTTAATCAGGTCGTCGGTCCACCTAGTTGGGAGCCTATCACTAGTACAACTCACCAATGATATCGGTGATCTTGTATCTGGTCTCGCCCTCGTCGTCGATCAGCTCCGTCTTGACGGAGCCCAGCGGCCCGAGCCGGCTGTAGGCCTCCGGCGTGAGGTAGAGGTACTTGAACCCGCGCTCCGGCCTCTCGGCCTCGATCCAGGCCACGTTGAAGGCCTGCTTCACCTCCTCGGCGACGCCGATGCGCGCGCCAGAGTTCACGCTCATGTATATCTGTCAACAACGACGACCAGGTATTTACAGTCTGACCAAAAATAGTAGAAATTAAAAAGTGGCAATAATTTAGTGTCGTCCCTTTCTTATCAATCTAGGAAAACGGGGACGACACTACAGTTAGTAGTGATTAGCAGAGCCTGGAATATCCGCGGCAAAACAAAACACTGGCGCAAACTAGATAGTGTTAGAAACATTTCATCATCGATATCGAGTATGAAAAAAATATATTTGTAAATAACGTAAAAGAAGTAAAAAATTAACAGAAATCAACTAAACCTAAATAAAATTAAGTAACTAAAACCGATGTCCCCCAGAACATGGCACCGAATCAAACCCTGTACCTCTGGATTGCCGGTCCAGTGCGTTAACCACCTCGCTACCCGAACGCCAACCAACCCTACGAACTTTTCCTTATGCTTCGTGTGTCGTTATTTGCATCGTTTATTTGAAAGGTTTTTACACCTTAGCGACCTCTATGTGAATACGTTAATATTCACGTCTTACCGCACCACTTTACAGCGGTGACCGAGCAAGCGAGAGAGGGCACTGTCAGGTACGGCATCCTAAAAAATTTGGGCAAGTGCGAGTCCGACTCGCGCGTGAAGGGTTCCGTACCATAATCTATAACAAGTTTGTTGTATGGGAGCCCCCCTTTTGTTGTTATAGCGGCAATAGAAATACATCATCTGTGAAAATTTCAACTGTCTAGCTATCACCGTTCTTGAGATACAGCCTGGTGACAGACGGACGGACGGACGGACGGACAGCGAAGTCTCAGTAATAGGGTCCCGTTTTTACCCATTGGGTACGGAACCCTAAAAATGAAACTTACCCTAGGAATCTTGAGCTCCCTGGCGTACTGCGAGGCGCGGTAGTACACCCAGTCCTCTTGCGGCCCAAAGGACCCCATGTAGTACGTGAGGTCGTTGGCGATGAGGATGATGTCCCGCCCCTTCGGGCACTCGGGGGTGAAGAGTGTCAGGCGCCACGCCACCATACCGACCTGAGAAAGGAAATTACTTAGTTATAGAATGTTGAATTTCTTCCGGCGTTTCTTCTGTTGACGCAATGACACGGCAACACTGTCTGACGGCACTATAACTTATGGCACAGAATAATTAATATTTCTTATAGTTAACTGAGACTAAAAGTCGCGACAGTTTATAACAGCGGGTATAGGGTAGCCCGACAGGGGGTTTCAGCCCACGTCATATTGCGGATTTTTAATGGCACTAATTTATTTACTGGCAACGAAACATTTTTAGTAACTGACGTTGAAAGTCGGTGAATGTCACTGATGTAAACAAAGAGGAAACAGGACTATTATCAGGTATTTTTTTCATTATAAAGCCAAAACTATTCACAGTAATGGAAGTAGTTTTCAATAGGATTCAGTATTTATTTTGCAAGAAGAATGAAGGATTGAGCAGCATTCCCGATGAGCAGCATCTTGATGGTTAATGACAAATTGCTATGATGACGTTTAATAATGCAAATATATGTCGTATGCACATTATTGCCATATGAAACCTGTTTGTAGCGCCACTATACCTGGGCCGGACCGACACTTGCTAGGCTATACTTACGTTATCCCAAATCAATTTCTATTTATTCGTACCTACTTAGAAGAAAAGTCACGGTTTCTTTGCGGTCTTTGTAAGTGATATTACAAATCCAAAGACTGATGTCATTTCAACACCCATATTTTTAATTCAATCACCACTTTTTTGTCATGTTTAATGTCAACGATGAGCAAATCTTGCGTCACTCAATCCATATGTCAATCGGATAATGATAGGCGATTCTAGGATTCCATTGCCATTAGATTGTCATCAGTTTTGACAAGCGACAGATTTTGAGAAAGGTCGCGTTGGTGGTTGTTGAATCTTTTGTATGATTTCAGATTTCAGATTTCATTTATTCACCATAAAGTAACATGGTCATTACATGGTATGTCAAAGTACATATTCATAAAATAATAATATTTTAATAATTATTAATAATCATTAATTATCGAAATCTACGATGTCAATATTGATGTTCAAAAATTCTGATACAGAGTAAAATACATTTTTCTTGAAATACATTGATATTTTTTTCTTAAAGCTATTAAAGGGCAATTCAGTAATATCAATAGGCGGCAGTTTGTTAAACATTTTAATTTTCAGGAAAATTACCTGTTTCTGTGTTTTCCTAAGTCTACATTTTGGTAACAATAATTTGTTCTTAGAACGGGTGTTATAGTTATGTATATCCGACACATTAAGCAATGAATCAGTCTGCTTATGTATTTCCAATAAGGAGTTATAAATGTACAATGCAATAACAGTAATTATGCCTAGTCTCTCAAAGTGAGGTCTGGCTGAGTCGCGTCGGTTTGCTCCACGAAGCACTAGTATTATATTTATATTTGATGCAGTACCCCTTTGCATTATGCTTATGTTTTGTTTAGGACTGACAGTACCCTCAGTTGGCCCGGAACTCACAGTATTTTGTCCGGGGAGCCGCGTCACCTCGACCACCCTCCTCTCGCCCTCCGCCTCGACGACCAGCTCCACGGCCGACATCACGATGTCCGGCACCGGCCCTGGGGGACACAAGTTGAACGTTACTTAGAAACCAACAAATAAGATTTCGTGAGTGTAAGGTACCTAGAATGGGTGCGTAACGGTTACAAATACAAATACAAATACAAATACTCTTTATTGCACACCTCCAACATCAAGGAATATACAACACAACATGAGATACATTCATATAACAGGCAGAACAGGCGGTTACTATAACAACTTATGATATAATATTGCTCAATATAACGATCAATTGTTATAATAAACGAATAATATAATATCATTTGTTATAATTTCATATGGCATAATATCATTTAGTATAATGTTTATTTGATATTATACGTTTAAAAGCTCAATACACACTCAAACTGCTCAAACAAAAAAGTTAAATTGTAATGGAGTCCTGGTTAGGTACGACGACGAGCGAAGCGAGGAGTAGTGTTAGGTTATCTTGTGAATATAAACGTTATATCAAATGTCTTTTATACTAATTGAAATTACACCCAAAGAAATTATACTTAATGTTGTTATATCAAATGAAACATTATATCTAATGTAGTTATATCTATTGAAACTATATGAAACGTTGTTATATGGATCATTACACACCCACCTAGAATACCTATAAACATGAATAAGCTAGTTGATCTATTTTTTACACACTGACACTGAGATTCAAGGTTCAGTTTTTAGTAGGCAGTGTCCTTGCTGTGTGGTGTGGAATCTTACTTAAAAAACTGGGTCATCCAAAGTAATCCAAACGTACCTTCGACGCTGCCGTCTTCGATGCACTCGCGCCACCTCTTCTCGACGACCTGTCGGAACATGTCGGGCATGTCGTACACGTATGTCGTGCCCTGCGACGTCGCCTACAGACAACAACAGGTGTTTGTTAATGGTTAAGTAAATACAATACAAATCCAATTTATTGCACACCTCAAACACACAGAGATACAGAACAAGAGAGATATAGATATACTAGTAGTTTATGCAACTGCTACATAATAAGAGGTCTTAAAACACGATTGTGGTTTTATGAAAAGAGCCGTAGGCGAGTTTCATAATAGGATCACACGAGTGTTTTAAGACCTAATTATGTACAGTTCCTCCACGGAAACAAATGCTTGATTGGTCGGGAAGATCTTTGTCCAGCCGTGAACAGGATGTCCCGAATTGGACTTTTTGTTTTGCAAGACCGTTCAAAAAAGTGGCAAAGGCAATCGAATTTTTTCTTTTTTTTTTTCTTTTTGTCTAATTTTAAAACTTTGATAACAAAAAGCATTTAGAATTATTCGTGTACAGTTTTAAGCATATTACTTATTTTTGTAAAATAGTTAAATTTCTAAACTTAACACTTAGTCAGGTAGAGCCGTCAAGATGATACGTAATTTTAGTATTTTTTTACTTTTTTCGTAATGTGTGTAAATATATAAAAAACATTATACCTCTTGTGTAGCTAAACAAATATAATTTTCCATACATGGACGGGACACCCTAGTGAACAGGTGAGACTATGATGCTGTATTGATACGGTAAACCTACCAAGAATCGCTTTTGTTGCAGATAGTCTTTTGTGACGTATGGTGTGGAGATGGGCAGACCGTGCATCGGGCCCTGTCGCGCCCCGAACGATTGGAACATTATCTGAAACAGAGACGTCATATAGATGCTGAAAACACGCACTTTTTATGCTTATGAAATAATGAACTTTATTCTGCAAGTAGGCAACCAAGGCAGTTTTACATGTCTGAGTCTACCGGCATTTCACAAGAGGAGACCACTGTTGAGAAGAAACGCCGAAATAAACTCAACAGTCAGTATTTTTTTCAGAAAAGATAAATTAAGGCGTACCTATGCGTAGTCTTCGAAGAAATCATATTAAAAGTGTATTGTGAGACATAAATAAGGAAAACTGTAAGAATAAAATGGAAACTACAAGAAAGTATGACAGTTTATCATAATTTATGTACGTTTCGTACTTCCTTACTTAATATTACATAATATGTTGGATAAGGGGCAATCGACTTTTCTGTTTCTCATTGCCACGGTAATGTATCCTAAATCACTCTTCAAAAATGCAATTTTAGGCGTTTATATTATCCAAAAATATTGTAAAGCCTGACCAGAAATATATGAGGATTGTCAAGAGGGCGTTATTTATAAGATTTATATGGCAACAATTTTGCAACCAATCGCAATCCGCACTCTAATGACATTAGTTTAAATATCTGTCAGTTCCTATGATCATAAAATCATTGCCAGTGTAAGAAATTAGTTCCAGTGAAATTCCGCAATATGGCGCATCCTCATATATTTCTGGTCAGGCTTTAATTGCAACATTTGTAAGCCCGAAGATGGACTATACCCTTAACACCCGTGACCAAAGGGACAAGTTTAATCAATATTGTCTCCTGGGTCACGAGACAGAATAACAAGATAATGTAATCCACCCATAGCTTTAGAAGTGCCTACTCCACCGGTGATATAAATAGAAAAGAGTGTACTCCCAACTGAAAGGCCTGCAACGCACTCGTAAATCCGCTGGTGTTGAAGGGCTTTGGCGGGTGAGTAGGTATAGACGGCCGACCGCAGGGAGGCCAGATAGTGATACGAAACCGGCGAGCCCTGTTCCCGGCTAGGAATTAGTGTTTTTCTCAAAAACATATGCAATGAAATGCAAAAATATACCGCAAAAAAATATATAATTCAGCTTTTCAGCCTGTTCATGAACACAGACGCGCCATGTTAAAAAAGAATTACTTAATATTTTTATAGAATCTTTTTATAGCTTCTATTTTTTATGTGGAAATACTACATTTTTGACACAAAAGGTAAATTAGAAAAATTTACTGTGATCTACTACAATCTAAGCAGGACTCAAACCTGCGACCTCTACGTTTCCGGCGCATTGCTCTCCCAACTGAGCTATTAGATCGTTACGTCAATCACACCAAATCTTTCATTCCATAATTCTTACGCTACTGGAGCGCCCTCTGCGTCATATGTGTTTGAAATGCTTACGCGCATTAGCCATGCCCTTAGGATGTTTGCTTTTATTACTTAGGCCTCCAATTTTGTATGAGATTCCTTGACAGTTCTCTCGAGTTGTTCCGCCGGAAACGTGATACTTCGAAGCCTGTTATAACGCACGTTATGGCGACATTTCATTGCATGCTTGAGAACAAATCCATGTCGTTAGAGAGTATAGAGTCTGGCTAGCTAAATAATGTTGACAGATATTTCCTTGTGGTATTACCAATTGTCTATGATTTCAAGAATTTAGTAGGTGGGTCCTCTATAAACAATTTTGATACTTTATGTATTAGTTCTAACATTCCGATCAAGTTGAAATTTGGCATAGTACTTATGTAATTTTTTAGGTGATGGATTGATATGGTATTATCGAGCTAGGTTTTATTTACACTACATTTAATTTTTCGCCTTATACATGGTTAGAAAGTGTAAACCAAATATGTGTTTGTCGTTGACTGTACTGTGGATAGTGGTAGAAATTATGTGAGCTGACTATGAGTGCACGTCAACATATATTTAACTTATTTCTTTAGGTACCTTACGTGTGCATAGAAAATCAAAAAATATTATCTAGTATCAAAACTATAATTCCTACTACACAAAGTGTGACCAGCCGCAGATTTTTTAAATTTCCCGCCAAAACTTCGATTTCATTAGCCGTATCTACGGAGTACTCACCACGCCCCTGGGGTCGGACAGCTCCTCGTAGGTGTACACGTCGAGCGTGTACCCGGAGCCGTTGGACAGGCACAGCCGCACGTTCTTGGTGGGCGCTCCGGGGCCTGGACAAAATAAATCTACCTATACAAACAAACCCAATTGACAACATTTCATATTTTTAAGACTATCATTTTATTACTTTTCTGAATTCTGCTTAAAAAGATGAAGTAATCTCTGTTTTTATTTATTTTCTGAGATGATTATTTATATTATTATTAATTTATAAAAACATACTCATTTTAAAATGTGGCAACACCAAAACCAGAACTTAATGGAACGGTTACTTTAGTCGGTTTTCTATTAAAAAAAAACTTAATAAAACTCGGTATGCATCTGTCATCTGTCAACGTCAAATAAAAAATAAATGTATTTTTTCGCTCTTTGGTTTAGACAACTACCCTATTCAGCCCGTATTGTCTTAGATTGCAGTTATTTGATGTATTTTCTTATATTTCTTTAAATACAGAAGAATAAATTCAAAGATTGTTTTTTAAGGTACACGACATAAAGCCCTGTCGATCTCTATATTAATTTCCACCTGTTATAAATATGAAATGTTGTCAATTGGGATGACGACTACTATGCAATAGGCTAGTTGACTCATGTCAAATTGTAATAAACTAATGTTAATTCCGTATAGTATTTAGCAAAGGAAGCCTAAATATATATTTCTCAATTCATAAAAGTGAAAGATGGCTGAAGAAATTGAATTTGAAAATATGGTTTTTAATCTGTATTTTGAAATGCTTAAAACGCTGTCCGCCATTTTCGCTTATGATAGTGACGTCATCGATCATGTAAACAAAACTGCAAGTCTACTTTGACGACGTGGAATAGTGCCGTCCCTCTCGATCTCCTGTCAAAGTATATTGGAGTGAGCGGAATGGCACAATACGACGGTCGAATTTCAAATATTTACAGGTAATTCTACGTCACGGCACAGATTAGCAAAAGGGAAAAATGGCGGGCGGCGTTTTTGACTGTTAATGAAATTTCTAATTTCCAATTGATAAAATTTAGCTTTCTAGCTTTCACAAAAATACAAGACATTTTTTTTAGAGCTAGTAAGATCATTATTTGTATAGAATCTTTTTATCGATTCATATTTTTTATGTGGTAATACCCCATTCGATTTTGCTTCGATTGCAGTCGATCGCATTCAATTTTTCTTTCTTAATTTACCTTTGTGTCATTATTTATAGTAAGATCATTATTAACCATTTCAAATATATTTCAAAACTGGGTGTACTAGCCTATTCTACAGCATACTGTAATTATATAGTAAAAAACGGCTAAGTGCGAGTCGGACCCGAGCACCAAGGGTTCCGTACAAACACTTCAACTGGCCGGGTTAAGTTAGGTTTGCACCTGGTACGTATGGCGCCGCATACAAATGAAGTGCAAAATTAACGCAACCGATCAGCGAACACGTTTGTTGTATGGAAGCCCCACCTAAATTATTTATTTTGTTCTGTTTTTAGTATTTTTTGTTATAGCGGCAATAGAAATACATCAGCTGTGCAATAGGAACACGGCCTGATAACTCGCGGCGTGCGTCATAATATTAAGCTGAGGGATTATATTGCATTTTGTGTCCTTACGTCTAGTTAACAGCCTTATTTTTCTTTCCTCTATGCTCTCATACTTGTTTAAATGCTTAACTAAGTCTGTTAGGAGAACAAGAATATACAGATATGGCACCGCAAAGATCATGCCAGGTTACGCATTTAAAAAATATCTTTGTGCTTTGATCAATGGTTCAATATAAAAAATAATTGTGGTGATACATTAAAAATAATGAGACATTACATGTTTCATAAATTTGAAGAGCTTACCTATTCTCAGCATGAACCTGATCTCCGCCTGGAGGACCCTGAGCTTCCACAGCCTGGGTCCGTACCGCATCACCATTCCTAGCACCGATTCTTCGATCTGTGACAAAAACAAATTTAGTTAGCACTTTCGATAGTACAAGCTTGAATATTTTTAACGCGACATCTTCGCCAGTTGTAGTTCATTATGAATATGAGTTTTCTGTATACTTTAGAAGTAATTAGTTTCAATTCATATGTGTCGGTTTTATCTTTAATACATTTTATTGTACTATTTAAAGGAACAATAAATTCACATTTTCATTGAACATTCATGAATTATTAAATTATGTTTTTCACTTCTCATATTCTGAAAGTTGGTCATAGCATATCCATATAGCAGGTGGAAAGTGACCCATTTCGACACTAGGCTCGCTTTTTTTTCATCGCGCATTTTCCTCACCGTAGTGAGCTGAAAAGTTGTGTGTTCCGCACGGCTGCCAAATTATTTCTTCTCTCGTGTTTTGAAAGTCTCGCTACGCTCAAGAATCTATCTTGGCTACCTTCGCTCGCTCAGCTTTCAATTTCAAAACTCGCACCAAATAACAGCTTTGCAGCCTTGCATAACAAATAACTATTGTTTACCTTAGACGGATCCATGATGACGGTGGGTCCAAAGTTGAGGAAGATGTGGTTGCAGTCGGTGCGCTTCGCAAGCGGGTGGGAGAAGGCCACCTCCAGCTCGTCCATGGCTTCCAATAGCACCCTGTATAAGTTTACAATTCATTTACATAACGGACGGTTGCAAAGTAAGTTTCTGGCAAAAAAATCATTTTTGTGTAAAGATTTTATGGCCGACTGTACTTTTCTTTGAAGGAATATTAAGAATCCTTTACTGTTAATAACGTAGAATAGAATTTTTCATCTTTTTAATGTGTGTTATGCACGCTGCACATTCTAACGATTTTCCATGCCTTTCAGCAAAACATTGTGTTCTTTAAGAGTATTGTATTCCTTTTTTAAATTTTTTTATTTTTTATATTACGATAAATATATTGATAAATACAACCAACTTTTTTACATACTTTTCCCTGAGTTCTAGGTAATAACATAGCTATTTCGTGCATTCATTGCGTGCACTCGAAAATATGTTCGAAAAACCAGTTTTCTGCGTTAATTTTGTAATTTCGAGTAGTTCTTGAAGCAAAAATTATCAATGAAAAATTCAAACTGTACGTTTTAAACATATACCAATAAATCGCAATGGCCCTATTCTAAGTAGTAACATTGATAATATGTTAAGAAACATCAGATATCATAGAGAAAAATGTCTAAAACAATCAGCATTTTTGAACGGACAAGGAGCCTTAAGAAATTTAATACAAATACAAATACTCTTTATTGCACACCTCTAACATCAAGGAATATACAACACAACATGAGATACATTCAAATAACAGGCAGAGGTAAGCAACATGCGGTCTTATCACTAAATAGCGATCTCTTCCAGACAACCTTTAGGTAGCGGAGTAGTTGAAAATTAATGTTTGAAATTAGGGTGCATAATAATAATAGGACTAAATGAACGACTACCATAAAAGACAAAAGTAATAAGCATACATAAATAAAAATATACAGATATACTTACATAAATACTTAGACATAATAAATAAATATATTGTAAAGTAATAAATAAAACAAAAACAGTATGAGCCACAAAGTTAAAGGAGCTATTATTATTGCAGTGTACTAAGGGAGAGACAAATAGTGTTTTTTGACGAGGGTTTTAAATGTTGCAAGAGATTGGGCACGCCTTATATCCAGAGGACGCTAATTCCACAGTAAAGTAGCCCGGAATGTGAAAAAACCATTATAAAATTTAGAAGATGAAGGCGGAACAGTAAGAACTAAGTTTTGTGCAGAGCGAACAAAACGCAAATAACTGAAGCGCTTCTTGAGGTAGCGGGGAGTTGTGGGGTTAAATATTACATTATAAAGAGGAGACAGAATATGGGAGTGACGACGAGAACGGATTGAGAGCCACTTGAGCTGAGACCGGAAGTCGGATACATGGTCATACTTGCGTAACCCAAATATGAACCGAATGCAGATGTTTTGGATACGCTCAAGCTTATTAAGCTGCTCCTCCGTGAGGTCAAGGTAAGCTATGTCAGCATAGTCCAATATAGGAAGAAGTAGGGTTTGAGACAGCGCAATTTTGGTGGCAATAGGCAGAAAATTACTGAGCCTTCTGAGAGAATCGACCATTATATACCTGTTTCACAAAAAAAAGATTATTATGATTATGAATTAGTCCAGTTTTGTTTTGATAATGTATTTCATTTATTTGCCGTGCTCACCTCTCTCCCTCGTTTTGCAGGTACTCGAAGCTGGCTTCCTTGGTGATCAGATCTTGGTGTCTGATGATGGATCGGATGAAGAACCGGTAGTCCGTTACTTCTTGCCCCTTCTTGACCTGTGGGGAAAGTTATCGATGTTGATACGGAAAGTAAATTATCATTAATATTTCTAAGGGCCACGACAGACCTCGTAGGCGATGGCGGGATGTCTTGGATTTTTGAAGGACTGGCCAGATATAGCTCAAAACCAAAAAAGAAAAGAAGAAGAGGCATTTCCCCAGCAGTGGTACATAATAGGCTCTAAATAATACTAATAATAATATATTTCTACGGAGTTAAAAAGTTCACTGATAATGATCAATAAATAAAAAGAAAGTATAGAATTAAACCATTGATACAAAGATCAAAGCACAAAGAAAAATTGAAATGCGTAACCTGGCGGAAGAGACCGGGAATCGAACCCGGTACCTCTGGATTACCGGTCCAGCGTGTTAACCTCCACCCTACTACCACCCTATCGCCAAATAACCTTTCGAAATTTTCCTTATGCTTTGTGTGTCGATCTTTGGATTGTTTAGTTGAAAGGCTTTACACCTTAGCCTCCTCTATGTGAATATTCACATCTTACTTCAAATCTACTTTACAGCAGTGAACGAGCAAGCGAGAGAGCGCTGATATTTATAAAATGAAATAAATATATTGTATGTTTCGTACGGCTTCAGCTGGAAGGCGGAGCTGGCTCCAGGTGCCGGTAGACCTGCAGTTGGAAGTGACTCACCTTGGCCTTGCCCAGGTACAAGTGCATCTTCTGGTTGCTGGTGGGCAGCGCTTCCAGCTCGTAGCTCCTCATCCTGTACAGTTCCAGCTGGAAGGCTGATGCGGGCTCCAGGTGCCGGTAGATCGTGTCTTCAGTGAAGTCATTGCGGGCGCGGTATGTGAAGAATTTGGGGAATTGACGCCTGGAAAGAGTAATTCCATTACATTTTGTCCCAGATAGCCAAGCATTTGACTTCAATCGATGAGTAACATGGAGCATGCTTGCCTGGAAGATGCCTATTCTCCCACTTGAAGAGATCCAATTTATATTTTTGAGGCAAAAGGTACGAAGAGAGCTTATATTATGCATGTATTATACACATAAACCTTCCTGTTGAATCACTATATGTATTAAAAAACAAACCGCATCAAAATCCGTTGCGTAGTTTTAAAGATCTAAGCATACATAGGGACAGACAACATAAAGCGACATTGTTTTATAATATTTAGTGATTTAACAACTAGCCTACTAATAAGCAAGTAATTTTGCTTTTATCAGGAAACACCGCTCTTCCATAAACAAGAAGTGGTGAATAAACATAATAAACTATTACATATACTGAGATTAAATGAAATGAAAATTTTTTTTTAAACTTTACTGCACAAAACGAAAGTCAGTACCAATGGCGGACTTAATGCCTTAATGGCTTAATGTCAACCATAGGGCCAAACAGAGATACTAGAAGTGGGTGCAAATCAGAAATCTGATGCTACAGAGAGCAACTGTATACTATACTAATACTGTATACTTGGAGTAGTAGGGCCTCGTGCAGGGTCCGTCCGGATTGTTACTACCGTCTTGCCTACTAACCCACCGCCGAACAGCAATGTTCGCATTGTTGTGTTCCGGTGCGGGGGTAAGATAGCCGGTGAAATTACTATCATAGAGGCATTCTATCTTCGTCCTCCGGGTAGGCAAGCACTTGTGACTCCTCTGGTGTTGCAGGTGTTTATGGGCGACGGTAATCGCTTTCCATCAGGCGATACGTTTGCTCGTTTGCCCCATATGACATCTAAAAAAAAATAGAATAAGATGACTGACTCACTTGATGAGCGACATGAAGGTGACCCGCCGGACCCTCTTCTGGTGCAGCTCCTGGCGGTGCGCGCGGCAGAAGCCGCCGAAACGCCGGGCCAGCGCCACGTCGTCGCTCTCCCCGTTGTCTCGCACGCCTATCATGAGGATGTGGATGGGCTCCAAGTTCTATAAAAAAGCAATAATAGAATATTTTCCATTGCACACCTCAACAGGAAATTAATACTACATATTACACATAACATTCAATAGAGGAAAACAACAACTTCGTTATAATTGTGTTTATCTATCCAAATATCATAAACCCTCCATGATGCGTTCAAGAACCGCACATTATGATTCATACAAGGTACATTTATTATATAAGTAAGTATATTGTATGTCATATTTATGTACGTTTATGTTATATATATATATATATATATATTTGCAAACTGCAAATGAGGTATATTACTTATGTGTTATTTCATTGTTTCACGTAACAGATTACATAAAAGACCCTGCACCATACAAATGTTTCCGTTTAGTCCTATGGTTGACTGGTAGAGAATGCCTTACGGCATTAAGTCCGCCATTTGCACTTAAACCTGTGTATTGTTTAACCTGTGTATAAAGTTTAAATAAATAAATAAATTATGACCACCGTAAAAATGGACCTATCTGTAAAAATGTAATTGCTAAATAATTACATCGATTTCGATTTCGATGATATTATTTATTCAAATTTATAACATTTCTGTATAACAAAAAAAAAATAGATTCGACCTCTATTCTAATATCAGTCGAGATGACGTTTATTTCGAAATGAATTGTCAATTTGCAATCAAATTTGACAAACGACGCACGTAAGTAAGATTTTGAACGATACGATAGCTGGGACCGACTCTAGTTTGTCTCTGAATTAAAAAAGCACTATGACAGCTGCCAGAAAACTTCTTTACCGCCATTACCGGGTAATATTTGTCATAATGTGTGTGGCTTATATGATATGTGGCTAGATAAAGTAGTGTATGTAACTGTACATAATTAGGCATTAAAACACTCGTGTGAAGTTAATATGAAACTTGCCTTCGGCTCGTTTCATAAACCCACACTCGTGTTTAATACCACTCATTATGTACAGTCACATAAACTACTATTAATTTAGATCAAAAATATTTATTTATTTAATCATTATTGCACGAAAGAAAACTTATCGTACAAAAGGCGGACTAATATGTCATGAAGCATTTTCTACCAGCCAACCTTAGGGTAAAGCAGAAAAATAGTAGGCAATGCAACCAACTTACACATAAGTAATAAAACATAATTATAATACTTCATAACATTGAGGTATTATTATAATAGAGCCACAGACCCGAACAAAAATGACAAAAAAAGTGGCATCGTTGTCATATTCAAGTAGATGCCAATAACGCTTATTTATAATTTATAACAACATAATTACTTCGTACAAAAGAACTCAATGCTCAAACGTTCAAGTGTCAGATTGACTTACGTACTTATTACCACAAATATTTTTCGTTTAAATTAACTTTTTTAGCGTATTCTGACTCATGTCTCTTGTCAAACTTGGAACATGGCACGAATGGAGCAGATTTTAATATTTTTACATACTACATATATTTTCATTATTATTTTATTTAGGTATTAAAATATATTTGTTGTTTGAACTAAATAAACTCGTAAATTGTTAATAGCAAAGTAAGTTACGTTTTTATTTAACAACTGCATAATTGCGGAAGCGGTGGTAGCCTAGTGGTTAGGGCATGCGACTTTCAATCCGGAGGTCGCGGGTTCGAACCCGGCCCGTACCAATGAGTTTCTCGGAACTTATGTACGGAATGTCATTTGATATTTACCACTCGCTTTTCGGTGAAGGAAAACATCGTGAGGAAACCACCTAAGCCCAATAAGGCCTAGTTTCCCCTCTGGGTTGGAAGGTCAGATGGCAGTCGCTTGCGTAAAAACTAGTGCCTACGCCACATCTTGGGATTTAGGTAGCCGACCCCGATTGAGAATTCATTCTCAAAAAAAAAAAAATGGGACAAAGGCTAGGAGGATGATGCATAAAAGGGTCCCGACACTGCATAGAAGGGATCAGTAATAATTACATTATTTCTCAACTCATCTTGTTCTAGTATGTGAAATGAGAGTAAGGCAAGTGCAAAATATCAACACTTTAGCCTTTTAAAGTTTGATGGTGTGGCGTGAAAGTCGGTGGCGTGGTATGCACGGCAGCACACGTTGCCTTTAGGTGTTCTTGGCGTTCAATGGCTTAAACTGACAGTGTCTAGACTCTGAGACAAAATAAAACAATGACAACAGAGCAATTAATTTATTAATGTAACCATTTTACGCTTCTTTTGATTAAACATTAAAAAAACAATATAGGTATGATTATGCAGAACACACGAGAGACGAATTATTTAGCTGAAATTATTCTTGACTCTAAACGTGATTCTCTAAACCTGTGCTAAACGTGACCTAAATTTTTCACGTTGTGTAGGATCGCGTGGGAATCTTTAATAAAAAAAATAGGATAATTATTTATTGCACTCCTTTATTTATTAATAAAATATAAAACTATAGCGACTCCTTAGATTTATGTTCTGTGATGAGGTGCATTTTGTAGGGACAAGGTAATAATTCTTATTTAAAATATGGTATGATTTTACATAGGATTCGTTAATTAATCAATAGAACCTACGTAAAATAGAATATTCCGACCATTTTCTTTATTTTATAGCTGTTATTTTTGCAATTTTTCACTGAACATTTAGTAATTTTTAAGACCCGTCACGTGTCATGGTCTAAACGAGACTGATCGCCCAACTAATGCGATTTGTGATTTTGCATTAGTTGGGAGGGTGCCATTTTTTCCGCCTGATTGTGTGTCCATGTAATTATTACGTCAATGCTTCATAAAAAAAATCAGCCATAGGACTTCCACTGCTGGACACATGCCTCCTCAATAGATTTCTACATGGGCCGGATAGCAGCGACCCGCTTCCAGCGAGTCCCCGCAACTCTAACCAGGTCGTCCGACCACCTTGCGGCTATAATACTTCCTATTCATATAAATATATATGTATATACAACGATGAAACATACTAAGCAGATAGACTACGAGACTTCATTCCTGCCAGCAAAGAAGAATAATTAATAGATATTAAATGACATACCGCCTCTTCGGTGTCATTCGGCTTGTAGTCCATGCCGACATTGATGCTGGTGCTGTCTCCGCGGCTCTCGCTGCCATCTTGTAGAGCTTGCAGGTCCTGACGAAGATATTGACATTATTATCAAAGGGCGGACAGTGGATGCAATATACGCTAAAATCATGTCAAACTACTACTACTCCGTTGGCTCAGCGACCCAAAGTGGATCTTGGCCTCCGATACGAGATGGCGCCAGCGCGCCCTGTCTTGAGCGATCTCCTCCCAGTTTTCTGCATTCAGAGCGCGTAGGCCCTTGGTCACTTCGTCTCTCCACCGGTATCTCGGTCAGCCGACCGGTCGACGACCTACAGGCTGCTCAATGTACGCCTTCTTTACCGCCCTTTTTTTTTTTTATTGTCATAGGGGGCAAACGAGCAAACGTATCGCCTGATGGAAAGCGATAACCGTCGCCCATAAACACCTGCAACACCAGAGGAGGCACAAGTGCTTGCCTACCCGGAGGACGAAGATAGAATGCCTCTATGCTAATAATTTCACCGGCTATCTTACCCCCACACCGGAACACAACAATGTGAACATTGCTGTTTGGCGGTGGGTTAGCAGGCAAGACGGCCGCCCCTCTCATCATGTCAAACGATATACGTAATATTGACATTACTATTGGTTTAAAGAAGACAACATGAATGCAAAATAGTTACTTGTACAATTTTATTGTTATAGTAAATGATCATATTTTTTCTATACTACATACTTTCAGTCCATTCACTGTAAACACTTAAAAGTCCTGAGACTCTCAAGAGGAGATAATTTACAAGTGGCCAGTAATTTCTTAATATCCTAATCCTCCTTGCAACATAACTTGATATCTTTGGAGGTATCAAAATTTGTTAAAATGCAGCTAAATGGACAAAGACTGATTGATTTTTACCCAGATGGCGCTTGGTATCTTTTATTTGGTTATACCGACTAGTTTTTAAAATATTCCAAAAATGTAAAAGTAGCGTCATCCAAGAATCGGCCCTCTGCATGAACTCGCCTTGTGGAAAATTTTACGGGCACCCACGCGCCTTAGTCCGACTGTATGATTAACTGCGCTGGGAACAATTTCTGGTCGCCTACGTTCTTTGAAAACTTTTCAAATTTATTTTTCAATCACAAATTGGAATATTTTCGAAAATGTAAAAATTTAGTTAGTGATATTTCACTTTTTATCCTTTATTTGATTGTATCGGAATGAAATGGTAAAAAAAATTGACAATTATGAAACTGGAGAAAATAATCTAAAATTAAATAAAACAAAATTGCATTTCATAAGAGCTACACATAGGCTACTTTTTAAGTCCGAAAATTTAGTGTTCCCGTAGGACGAGCGGGTAACACCGCGCGGCGCATCCAGTATTATAAATTACACATTGGAACTTTTTCAAACCAGCTCATCAACCTTCCAACAACATTCTATGGCCACATCTAAGCAGGAAAACTCGGCGTTCAAACTGGATATCCCGAAGTGTATGCAAACATGCAAATACGACTACAAACCAGTTATACGGCATTCTAGGAATGAGCAAATGAATATATAGCGGTATATATCGTATCGATATTTCTAACCGATACCTTAGTTCACGCTCGTACTAATTACAATTATTTTTCCAATACAATTTAAACCACATAAAGTAGTGCACTAACGTCCTAATTAAATCTACTTTTTCCTAAAATTTAGTACAATTGTGCTCTAAGTGATCGATAGATATTGCCCTCGAAATTTCGACATTATCCCCTTACCGCATACGAAGCCATATATGACAGTTATTAATGTCGACCTTATTGACACAGGTTAAAGTTCACTTTAGAAAAAATATTTTTTTTTATATATGCTTCAAGGGGTTATAATATATCGATGTTATTTACCTATCTACCCATACATACTCGTCGCC
The DNA here is from genome assembly GCA_905147355.2 of Apotomis turbidana. Taxonomy (NCBI): domain Eukaryota; kingdom Metazoa; phylum Arthropoda; class Insecta; order Lepidoptera; family Tortricidae; genus Apotomis; species Apotomis turbidana. Next base: position 9,102,995 of record LR990307.1, read on the forward strand.
ATCATGCATTGTACAGTCGCCATCAGACATATCGCAGCATATAAGGCGTTCATAAATATGTGAACATGTACTGTAACGCCCAGTCAATAAGAGTCGTGTCCACATATTTATGGACGCCTTATATGCTTCGATATATCTGATGGCGACTGTACCACACGCCAAACAGATCATCGCTAAGACATTTTTTTAGGTTGTGTTCACAAACTTTAAGGAGATATTAAGAATGAGCAGTCGGCAGTCTGATACATGCGACGTTGCAATATACAGAGCTGTAAAAATGGTTTCCTGTCTCCTTGTCGAATGATTCGTTTCGCTGCAAGTGCGGTGCATTTACAGAAAAAAAAATCTGTGTAACCATTAATATTTGGGATTGTTGTAAACACACCTAACCTAAGCAATATAAGTATTATGATGATATTTTCAATAATTATGAAAAATCTATGACTCCGGAGGATAACAAACATCGAGACATAAATATTTGGGTCAATCAACTTTTTTCTGTTGCTTGTTGCCATGGTGATGTCCCCTGGGTTACTCTTTAAAACTACGATTTTCGGTGGCAATATTCAACAAAAAAGTTGTAATTGCAGCAGTTATGAGCCCATTCTTATTCATAATGTGTATCTTGAAAATAACAATATTTTAAATTATCAACATTTTTCTAAGAAATTTAATCACCATTGTCTCCTGGGTGACGGGACAGAATAACAACAAGAAAAAAGTTGATCCACCCATTTAATTTAATACCAATTTCGATACTCGGAAATAAAATAGAATATTATTTATTAATTTTATGCTATCCCATTTAGAAAAACGAATAATAGAGATTATTATTTCAAAATTTGTACATATGACAGACAAAATAAATTAGATTGCAATAATAAAAGTTTTAAATGTGCACATTAATATAGAAATAAATATCGATATCGATATTTTTAGCCCAACCCTACGCCTTACGAGGTATATATATCATGCATCATTCACATCATTGGTTGTCACCACTCGCTTTTATTGTGGATATATAAACAAAGTTGTTTATATTCATTATAATAAAAAGTCAGCCCGATCATTAGAAGTGGAAAGAAATCGTTGAAAAAGTGAGCTATTAAGATGTATCTGAAATCTATGGTTGTGTTCATCATTGTATCAATATTAATGCAAATAGCTACTGTAAATGGAGAAGATACAAAAATGCTCGGAAGATTTCGTGAAAGGTACGTGTTATTTTTATTGAAGCAGTAACGTCTGCAGACGTAAACCAAATGTTCACAATGAAGCGAAAAATTTAAAAATTAAATGGTTCAGGCAAGGTTCGAACCTACGTCTCCAACGGCTTTCCGGCCAAGACCGGCATCCTACCTATTAGACCACTGAACCTGATGCGAGAGCCACTGAATTTTTCAACCAGTTGCTTCTGCATACCTTAGGATGGCATATGTGTAAACATATTTGAGTTTAAACCGTTTTTATAACTATTAAAGATGACTCACGATAGTTTTAATAACATTTTTTTTTTTTATTTATTGAAAGGGCTTTTTCGCTAGGCGACCACATCGCCCCGTAAAAACAGTTTACAAACAAAATACAAAAAGGAAACAAATAAATCACTACTTAGGAACAACTAACGCTAAATCGGCTAGATTGTACAGCATTTCAGCTTCATCCGATATGGGCGAAGCCAAAATGCTGTTCACAAGACCGACTTCAAAGGAATTATTATTAAAATATTTGGATCTCACCGAATCGTTCCGAACACACTCCATCAATATATGTAGAACATCTTCAACCACTCCACAATCATCGCACAGTGGCGAAGGAACTTTTTTCATCAAAAATGAGAACAATTTAGATGGAATGTGACCAGATCGCAACCTGAGAGCAGTGTTTTAATAACATAATGTGTAAACATATGGTATGTGTGTTAAAACCGCGAGATCATAATGGCCTTCGAATATTTGACAACAATTTTGTTTGAGGGTAGATTAACTTTTTCTGGTTGTTATTCTGTCCCGTGACCGTGACCAACGGGGCAATAGATAGATAGATTTCTTATTTGTAATAATCATAGTGATCTTCTTAGAAAAATGTTGATAATTTGCTTTGTTATTTGTTACTGGTAATAACAGGAAATAGTCCACATAAGAATGGACTTATAACTGTGGCAATCACAAGGCGTATGGTAAATTGACTATATTTCATATTTCTTTTAAGTGAACATTAATAAAGAGACCGAGAGAGCTATGTTTCGTGTACACCCAAAGTAGTTTGAATTTATTTTTCTCTATGTAAAGAAATATAAGAAAATACATAACATAACCCAAATCTACGACGACGAACATGCATAGAGTTGTATTCTTCAACCCATCCGCATTTTTTTACAAGACACAGACTAAAGTCAATTGTAAAGAATGTATCCTAATAAACTATTTGTATTTATATAAAGACGCTGGTTGACGACGAACAACAATTGCCGCGGGCTGACGATCGGCTTCGGCGACGGGGACAACTGCGGCGACAAGTGCGGCAAATACTGCGGGCAGCAGGATTGCCGGGGGAGGTGTAACGGGGAATGGTGCGAGTGCGAGGCCAAGTGATGCTGCCAATAAAGTTTAGAAGAAGGATGACGTTTTTAATTACTCATGAGACCTTGGAATCTTTGTGTAAAACCAACTTTGGTAATCTACTTACTTATTTAAACTTTATTGTACACCAGTCAGCACAAATGGCGAACTTAATGCCTCATGGCATTCTCTAATTTATTTAAACTTCAGTACAAACAAAAGTCAGTACAAACGCCTAATGGCATTCTCTACCAGTCAACCATAGGGACAAAACAGAGATGCTTCAAGTGGGTACAGAGAAAGAAATTAATCGTTCTACTTGGTGTTACTTCTATTGAATCTACATAAATGGGCCTTTTGCCAAGATAACTTCTCTAGGCTGAATAATACGCATTGTCATTTGGCATTTTGTACCAGCCTCTACCTTAGTGAACCGGAGACCTAAATTAAAATTTAGTATTTTAAAAAATTTAATATTTTTAATATTGTTATATTTTGATGCAATAAATATATTTTATTTCGAGTATTATGTGGTTAGAAAAAAATCACTTGACTTTCATAAAAAAAAAACAAGATTTTGATAAAAAAAATAATAATATGGGCTTGATCATAATATTCAAGATGACAGTAGAGGGCTAAAAGTAGTATTGAATATTTTTATTATTATTTTTCTCGTACACCTGGCAGCCTAATAATGCAACGTTTTAGAGACGTTCTGAGTTGAATTTCCAAAAAAAAAAATCGCTCCACCCTAGTAGACACTCACCTCTCTCCGAACAGTAGCTGTGCTGGCAAAATCATGGACCAGATCCAGTAGCTCATCAGCATACTGAGCGAACTGCTCGAAGGAGTCGAAGGCAGCCAGCGCGCCGGTACGGTGGTGACACTTCTTCATAGCCGCCGTGCAGAGCTCGGCTGGGATGCCCTCGGCGTCTTGGGCGGAGGCCAGCTCTATTTCTGATTGGCTGATTGGGATTCTGAGGAGAGAGTGTAATGAGTGAGAAGAGAGATAATAGACTGGTTTTTAGACACGAATAGGACACGGTTATGGCATAGGGCGTCGCCATTTGTTCTTTCGTTCGTACGGGGACTGCTCCGAAGAATTGACAACATTTCATATTTTTAAGACTATCATTTTATTACTTTTCTGAATTCTGCTTAAAAAGATGAAGTAATCTCTGTTTTTATTTATTTTCTGAGATGATTATTTATTTTATTATTAATTTATAAAAACATACTCATTTTAAAATGTGGCAACACCAAAACCAGAACTTAATGGAACGGAAACTTTAGTCGGTTTTCTATTAAAAAAAAACTTAATTAAACTCGGTATGCATCTGTCATCTGTCAACGTCAAATAAAAAATAAATATATTTTTTCCCTCTTTGGTTTAGACAACAACCCTATTCAGCCCGTATTGTCTTAGATTGCAGTTATTTGATGAATTTTCTTTAAATATTTCTTTAAAAACAGAAGAATAAATTCGAAGATTTTTTTTTAAGGTACACGACATAAAGCCCTGTCGATCTCTATATTAATTTCCACTTGTTATAAATATGAAATGTTGTCAATTGTTTGTTCGGATTGATTCCTGCCGCATCTCTCCGCCATCGTTCTACGCAGTCCACAACTGCTTTTTCTACAAATTTCCTTCCTCGCAAGACTGTATCGTGGAATGAATTGTCACTTGCGGTATTTCCGGACCGATACGACCTTGAATCCTTAAAGAAAAGCGCGCACTCCCAACTGAAAAGCCGGCAACGCACTTGTGACTCCTCTGGTGTTGCAGGTGTCTATGGGCGACGGTGATCACTTTCCATCAGGCGATCTGTTTGCTCGTTTACCTCCAATGACATAAAAAAAAACACGGCTTTAAAATACAACGGAAAACTGATATGAAAATAAAGACACTCACCTGTTGGGATGTCCAGTCGGCAGCACGAACTGGAAGTGGACAACGCCCAGCTCTCCAGACAGATCCAGGTGCTGGAGGCACTGGATCTCGTACGAGGTGTAGGCACGGCGGACGTACACTTCCAAGGACGCGTTGATGACCTGGGAACAAATATGTGAAACATAAATAAATAAATAAATATCGGACAACCTCACACAAATCGATCTAGTCCCAAAGAAAGCTCAAGAAGGCTTGTGTTATGGATACTAGTCGACGATATACGTACTTATATAGATAAATATATACTTAAATACATAGAACAACCATGACCCAAGCACAAATATTCGAGTTCATCACACAAATATTTGCCCTGGCCAGGATTCGAATCCGGAACCTACGGGTCAGTAGGCAGGTGTATACAAACCGAGCCAAACGCGTCGTCAACATAAAATGTCTCATTTTCTAATGTGGGTACACCACAATTTTTATTTAAACCATTAATACAAAGATCAAAGCTTAATGAAAAATTGAAAAAGGAGCTACCTGGTGGAACAGACCGGGAATCGAACCCGGTACCTCTGGATTACCGGTCTAGCGCGTTAACCACTTCGCTACCCTAGCTCCAGGTAGACCTAACGAATTTTTCCTTATGCTTTGTGTGTCGATCTTTGCATTGTTTATTTGAAAGGTTTTTTTACACCTTAGCGACCTCTATGTTTGTATTTATTTATTATTTATTAGGAGAACCAACAGCTACATACAATACATTGCTCTTAGAAATAGTTAATGGAAAGCCAATTACAGGTTCCCACCGGTAGTGACATTTTATACAAAAATAAAGTGCTCGCACAATGCACAACATCGCAACTACCTGTGACTACAAACTAAGTGTAATAGAACTAATTTAAATAAAACAACTAATATAAGCAATGCACCAGACAGCAGATTCGATTAATGGTTTAAACAATTCAATAGTCATTTATACTAATATAAAACTCTATATTTGTATTGAAAATCAGTATTCCATGGAGCCCTCTCCATATTTCATGATTTCAGGAAAACTCTTAATAGCGTGATGCAGAATCGTCTTTTGTTTTATATGCGCGCGCGGCCATACCAGTCTGGCCCCGTCAGCTGGACATAATTTCGTTTGCCTAAGCTATTTATGATTTATGACCTTAAATGACAAAAGTTGAAAGTTGGAAAAATGTACCAATAATTAGAGAGGGTTAACTCTTCTCGGATCTACAAAATTAACCCTTTGCTCGCCGTCAAATGCATAAGCTGTCTCGCACGGCGCGTCATCATGATTCGACATTAAATATGCAAAAAGGTACAGTCAGCAATCTCTATAGCGGTTTTTTCTCTGTACTACACTGATGGGCAGAACCCTCTCTTTGTTAAAGTTATTACCCTTTTTAACCGACTTCAAAAAAGAGGTTCTCAATTTGATTATAAAGTTGTTCATGTATTTGAGTGTGATATCCATCATCTCCCTATGCTGAGCTGATGATGATGGAAGGTAAAAATCCTTATCAGTCAGGAGTTAGGGGATAATTTAAACGAGAAACATGCAAACTAGACCTCCGCGATCACTCCGCTACACGTATTTTATTTAAATTACTAAAAAGCAAAAAAATATATATTTCAAAAAAGAACCGAGTTCAAAATAAACTGAAAGGCCAAAAATAACCCGTTCATATACAGATTACACTTCAATCACCTTTTGAATTCGATGCCAAACCTCACATAAACTTCTTTATCGAACAAAAATACTCGTAAATAGTAATTATTAAAGGCTTAAAAATAGTAATTATTAAGGGCTTCCCATACAAAAAATAGATTGCACAGATTTTGCTCATTCTATTTCTTTTCATTACATGCACCGAACTGTACAATAAGTTTATTACAGAGTAACTGACAGCGTAAATTCATAATAGGCAGATGATAATTTATATAACTGGACAGATTTAATAGGTACTTTTTTTTTCACTATACAACTCAATCGGAAACAGACAATGTCGAGTTTAAGCAAAGACCGCAGCAGTCCAATGAGTGTGTATTTAATATTTTATTCATATTTTTTTCGTTACCTGGTTCTAATATGTAGAATGTTTTACTTGTATTAATACAAAGAAAGCACAAAGAAAAAAGCAAATTCGTAAGGACATACACATTAATAAAGAGACACATCGTGGTACCACGCGAGATGCGACGTCGGGTCATGGAAATAACTATAAATTTAAAATTAACTTTATGGTATTACTAGCGACCCGCCTCGGCTTCGCACTGGTGCAGGGCTATATTATGCATGTATTACACCTAACAACCTTCATATTTAATTACTATATCTATTAAAAAAATGCATCAAAATCCGCTGTGTAGTTTTAAAGATCCAAGCATACATAGGGACAGACAGACAGACAAACAGCAGGAAGTGACTTTGTTTTACACTATATAGTGACTATCGACCCGCCCCGGCTTTGCACGGGTACAATGTTGATAAATTATGCATGTATTATACATATAACGATGACTGACGACGATTGAGGACGCGGTTGGCGCAGTGGTTAACCAACTGCCTACTGAGCCGAAAGTCCCGGGTTCGAATCCCGGCAAGGGCAAACATTTGTGTGATGAACACGAATATTTGTGCCTGGGTCTTGGATGTTCTATGTATTTAAGTATTTATTTATCTATATAAGTATGTATATCGCCGCCTAGTATGGGTACTATGTGCTATGTGTTATGGGTAACACAAGCCTTCTTGAGCTTAATTTGGGACTAGGTTGATTTGTGTGAGGTTGTCTGATATTTAAACCATGAATACAAAGAAGTGGTGTACCCACATTAAAAAAATGAGACATTACATGTTTCATAAAATTATTGTCTGATATTTATTTTATTTTATTTTTATAAGCTTTCCTCTTGTATCACCCTATCGAAGCGACTTGTTATGCTATGTAGAGATCTATCGACACTATCGTGACATTCGTGACACATCTTTAATAATTATACGCAAGTAAAAATTGTCAGGAACGGCCCGACTTTTTTCTATTTTTCCATGAGTTTAAACCGTTTTTATAACTATTAATGCGGGGTATCCGTAGTAGGTATTCAATTCATTTCTTAACCTTAAAAAGAGATGCAATGTTAATTTAACGAATGAAGTTCCTTCAAGTTTTTAATACGCATTAGTACAACAAAAATAAGCAATACCGAGAGGAATGCTTTTTGGAATACCCGTTTTACATTAAAGCGAAAACTTGTACGACGTTGAATGTGATTTCAAAACAAACATTCTGTGTTTCTTTTGATGATCTCATTTCCACCAGCTCCCGTGGTAGAAGGCGAGGAATTCAAGCCTTTCCGGGAGACATACAAGATCATTACGTTCACCATGATCGCAGGCTTGCTGTATCCCACACCCGAGACAGCCAAGTGCAGGCTCGTCGGAATAGGTAATGTAAACAAATAGCTTCTTAACAGTGGGTCCACGCAACAACGGACTCTGACATGTAAAAGTACCATTGCAACCTACTTTTTATGTCATAGGGGCCAAACGAGCAAACGGATCACCTGATAGAAAGCGATTACCGTCGCCCATAGACCTGCAACACTAGAGTAGTCACAAGTGCATTGCCGGACTTTTAGGAGGGAGTACGCTCTTTTCTTGAAGGTTTGAAGGTCGTATCGGTCCGGAAATACCGCAATTTATTCCGCAATGCAGTCGTGCGAGGCAGGAAATGTCTAGAAAAACGCACAGTACTTACAGAATAAAGTTCATTAATTCATCTTAATTTTATTTTACCCGTAACGCCAACCGGCCTAGGTATGCCAGCCCCAGAACCAAACCAACTGTGATGCGACTCTTTCTCGTTAAAAGAAAGATTTTGAGTGTGTTTATGTGTATTTCTGTTAATTCTTCACGTTCAAAGGGCTGGACCAATTTTGATACATTTTACTGTAGCTGACACCCTGGATTAACACGTAGGCTACTTTTTATCCCGAAAAAAATAGTTTTCCCGTGGGATGAGCGGAACACCGCGCGGCGCAGTAATTAATAAACGCGATATCATCCGTTTAAATTGTTTAAATCATAAATCTGTTTGTATGTCGTGACAGCTCTGGCACTTGCGACAGCAATACCGATCTGCTCTATGTTGTGCATGGACATGTGGACGAGCTGGCAGGAGGGTGACGTGATCAACATCATGAGGCACATCACCGTAATGGGTCCTTTCGTGGCCGCAATATTTAAGGTATTGTCTTAATAGTTCAGATATTAAATTAAACCTACTCGTACAAAGATCAAAGCTGGTCTTATGATGGTGTGGTGTACTCACAATAAAAAAAAATAGACATTACAAATGTTATATAAATTTATGTTCAGATATTTTTAGGGTTCCGTACCCAAAGGGTAAATACGGGACCCTATTACTGAGACTTCGCTGTCCGTCCGTCCGTCCGTCCGTCCGTCCGTCTGTCACCAGGCTGTATCTCAAGAACGGTGATAGCTAGACAGTTGAAATATTCACAGATGACGTATTTCTATTGCCGCTATAACAACATATACTAAAAATAAAATAAAATAAATATTTAAGGGGGCCCCCATACAACAAACTTGTTATAGATTATGGTACGGAACCCTTCATGCGCGAGTCGGACTCGCACTTGCCCAATTTTTTTTGTGTTTTGCGGAGGCCGATATCTTTTTCAAGGTGTGTCAAGAAGTAATCAAAAACAATGTACGAGGGTGAATTGAAAAGTTTTGAGCTTGTAATGAAATTAAAAAGAAAAAATAATACTGGCACGTAAGACTTGCATATTTTTTTATCATAATGCACTATCTTTTGTTTTTCTTCTGTCACAATTGCAAATTTTGTGATCAAATTACTATAAGAGGTTCGCGATTTTCTTTAGAATGGATAAAATTGAGCACCGTTCTGTAATAAAATACTTACAAAAAAAGGGCTTAACGCCAAAGCAAATATTTGAAGACATGTGCCAGACTTTATGGGAATCCGCTCCATCATATGCCACTGTAAAACGATGGGTAGCAGATTTTAAACGCGGCAGAGAAGCAGTTGAAGATGAACCTAGGTGTGGCTGACTAATAACGGCTTCTACAGATGAAAATATCAATAAAATACTAGATATGATTATGAATGACAGGCGGTTGAAAGTTGCAGAGATAGCGGAGACAATCGGTATTTCCTATGAGCGAGCGCAAAACATAATCACTACGGATCTAGGTTTTTCTAAGGTTTCTGCAAGGTGGGTACCTAGACTGCCTTCAGCTGAAAATAAACGCACCCGCCATACAGTGCCACAGGATTGTTTGGATCTGTTTCAATGCGACCCACAAGATTTTCTTGGTCGTTTTATAACTATGGACGAGACTTGGGTCCACCACAATACACCGGAGTCAAAAGTGCAATCCAAACAATGGAAAAGGTTCCTCCTAAAAAAGCTAAGGCCATTTTATCAGCGAAGAAGGTAGGTAATGGCTTCAGTTTTTTGGGATTGCAAAGGGGTCATCATGGTTGATTATCTTGAAAAAGGTATAACCATAAATGCTGATTACTATTGCATCCTCTTACAACGTCTGCATGAAGAAATTAAAATAAAAAGACCTGGTATGATTTCTAAAAAAGTGTTGTTCCACCAAGACAATGCTCCTGTCCATACTGCAGCGAAATCTATCGCACAAATACATAACTGTGGGTTTGAATTGTTGCCGCATCCACCCTATTCTCCGGACTTGGCCCCTTCTGATTATCATCTTTTCCCGCACCTAAAAAAACACTTGGCAGGACGGAAATTTTCGACAGATATTGAGGTGCAAGAAGCTGTGACTGAATATTTCAATCACCTTGAAGATTCATATTTTTATAAGGAATAATGAAGTTGGCAGCGAGGTGGCAAAAGTGTATAGATCGTTTTGGAGACTATGTAGACAAATAAAATTGTTATAAAAACTCAAGTCTTTATTTTAAAGGTTAGGCTCAAACTTTTCAATTTACCCTCGTAGGTATTAGTCATTTCACATTTATATAATGAATTAATTAAGTGAAAGTTAACGGTCCATTTTTGACCACCTCGTCCGCTACGATATGTCTGCCGGCGACTGTACCATATATTACCGTACAATATAGAGTTTCCATACATACATACATAGATACTAGTACAACATGATGTTGCGTATTGTCACATTACATAATTCTAGGTCATCAGGAAATACCCTATAGATTTTGATTCCCTTGCCAGTGTCAACAAACTACGTCTACTACGTCTCTAGTAGACTTATAAGTTTGCTTTTTTCACGGCTTCAAAGGGTAGAAGACCTACCTACCTCCAGGAGTTCCAGAAAAAAGCTCTTGCCAGATGGAAAGGCAGACGGACACCGAAGTGATCCTATAAGGGTCCCAATTTTGCCGATTGAGGTACGGAACCCATTTTTTTTTTTAATTTTATGGAACATTCACAGATGATGCTATTCTACAAGAGCCGCGCGCACGCTTGGGGGATCATAAACAAGATAGATGAAGACCACAGCCGGTACAACACGCTCCCTGAATCACACAAGATCATTGCCCGGAGCCATATTCAAAACACGGTGTATTACAGGTGAGTACATTACTGCTGCAGACGCCGGGAGAGAACGGCCTGTCGGGTGAGTAGGCATAGTGATACGAAGCCGGCATGCCCTTTTCACGGCTAAGGTGTGTATAGTGCTTTTCTTAAACATATGCAAAAAGGTTACATCAAAAATAAAAATTCATAGTGGGAAATGACGATTAAAGTAAATAATGTTTTTCTGAGCTTTAAGAACCTTCATTGTGCAACGATTGCATAAAATACTATTACCCCTTTGTGCCAGTATAACTCGGTATCCGCGGAAACCTAACCGAGGCGATAAATTTTGTCGACTTGGGTGCTGCCGTGGTCCTAGTAAAATTGCAATAAGCTAATTTTACTGTTCATACATACGAGGATGATGAAAAACTTGTTTCCAGTATGCATTTCCTTGCCCACAGCGAGAAATGCTGGTGCGTAGTGGTCGCCACCTGCGTCTCGACGTTCCCACTGACAGCCGTCCTTCTCACCTTCTACAACTTCGTGTTCAAGGAGGAACCCATCAAGTACATGGTCCACGACATACGGAAACCATTCGCACCGCCCGAAGCCCGATTCACGTCCCCATATTACGAAATCATGTTCTTTTATATGGTATATTGCGCGTTGTTGTATATCCTGAGTTTTATCGGATATGACGCGTTTTTCGGGATCACAATTAACCACGCTTGTATGAAGATGGAGTTGCTCTGTAAGAGTATGGAGGACGCGATGACTGAGAGGGATAGAGAGTTTAGAAAGAGACGGATGCTCGAAGTTATTACGGAGCAGAATGACGTGTTCAGGTAACGTGTTTTTTTTTAATATCCCTTCATTTGAAAAACTAGAAAGTATATTTAATCAGTCACACAATTAAGTCCAACAATTTAACGCATTCGCTGCTGGAAGGCGAGGCCTAGGAATCAACTTGTAAGACAGTAACCGCATATACGCGTTGGTGGCAGTGAATGCATTGAACGGATTGAAAGGGATGACAGAAGACAATTATAGTTTTCTCAGTCTACCGTTGACAACGACAACCGGAAGGTAGCTGAAGCTAGTTTGTTATAAATGTGATTCCTTTCTAATAAATATAATAAATAACCCTTCTTCTAGGATGGTGGAATTGATACAAAAATCGTTCAACATTTGGCTCGGGTTGATAGTTATAGCAACAGTGCTCCAAATATGCAACCTCATGTATCAACTCCTCGAGGTAAAACTTATGATGTCTTATCCTGTTTTGATTTACATGAATGCCTAAATAAAACATTCGATTTTATAGGTATAGGGTATAAAGAAACTATTATTCAATAAGATCACGTGAGGCAATTGCGACTATGGGCCAAATGCGTCTTTAGATGAAATCGTACTAAGCACCTGTACCCTTACTGACATGTGTGGAACTATTCATATGAAAAAGAAGACCGGTGCTTGTTATAAAGTGTTTCGTTTCTACGATACCATCAAAAGTAAAGAGCCCGCTCTGCGGTATTTCAGACAAGACTGAGAACCTCGGGCGACGAAATTCTTTATATATTTGCATATGAGGTATATTACTTATGTGTTATTTAATTGTTTCATGTTTCAAATTACATAAAAGACCCTGCACCATACAAATGTTTCTGTTTAGTCCTATGGTTGACTGGTAGAGAATGCCTTACGGCATTAAGTCCGCCATTTATACTTTTACCTGTGTATTGTCTGCAATAAAGTTTAAATAAATAAATTCTGTAACTGATAACCAATGACTACAGTGATGAGTTTCATAAACACTGCTTTCGCCTGCACCGCTCTGGGAATGCACACTTAATTGTAATTTTATATTCGTGGCCGTTTTATTTCTATGTTTTATAGTGTAAGTTTTATTTTGACATTGTATTTTATTTGTGTCATTTAACATGGGTTTCTTGGCTGCTAATAAACGAACTTATTATCATTATGAAAGGCGCTTTTGTCCCATAGTCGCTATTGCCTCGACCATAAGTTGGTATGTTAGGGAATCGTTTTTTGCAGGGCTACGGTATCGAGCACAAATACCTCATCTTTATCCTAGGTTGCATCGCCCACATTTACCTGCCGTGCCGATACGCGGCCAAGTTGGAAGTCAGCGTAAGTATATTAGTCCCCGATCCAAGATCCCGATATAGAACGACCTTCACCGAGATGTTTATTTGATGAAATGTATTTTATATTTAATTTAATATGTCAATAAATATATTGCATATGGGTTGCCTAACAAATTTTAGTCCAGGGTATGTTTTGTTAAAAAATAAATAAAAAAAAGCTGCCCCTTTAGTACAACTATGCTTCGCGACTCTTGTCGCACGACATAACGCTACCTGTCACCCTTTCACATTACTGCACAGAAAGAGACAGGTAATTATCTCGCGCGAGAAATAGTTGCTTGTGACAGTTGTGCTTGAGATGCTGGTCGCTTTCTGCATAACAATGGTCAATTGTTGAAAGATGAAAAAACGGCCAAGTGCAAGTCAGAATCGCGCGCCGAGGGTTCCCTACAAATACTTATCCCATCTAGTTAAGGTTTAAGACCGGGTTAAGTTAAGTTTTCACCTGGTACGCATGGCGCCGGACCGGATACAAATTAGGTGTAAAGTTAACGCAACGTCTCACTATCACGGTTCATGAGACACAGCCTGGTGACAGACGAACAGACAGACCAACTGGCGGACGGGCAGCGGGCTCAGTGGAGACGTGGGTTCAAATCCCGCTCAAAGCATTTTTCTCTTCAATATGAATGTTTATTTTATTGACGCTAGCGGACGTTTCCGCTATAATAAAAAAACCGGCCAAGTGCAAGTCGGACTCGCGCGCCGAGGGTTCCGTACAAACACTTCCCGGGTTAGGTTAAGTTTGCACCTGGTATGTATGGCGCCGCATACAAATGAGGTGCAAAGTTAACGCAACCGATCACGTTTGTTGAATGGAAGCCCTGCTTAAATATTTATTTTATTATTTTTAGTATTTGTGGTTAAAGTGGCAACAGAAAATCATCTGTGTTTCAACTGTCTAGCTATCACCGTTCTTGATATACAGCCTGTTGACAGACAGACGGACGGACGTCGGACAGCGAAGTTTCAGTAATAGGGTCCCGTCTTTACCCGTTGGGCCGAAACACATAACCGCGTTGCGGCGTCGCGCCGCTAAAATTGGCGGTAGCGTTGGCCGATTTTCATACAAATCGGGCTGACGCTACCGCCAATAGCGTAACGCGGTTATGTGTTTCGACCCTTTGGGTACGGAACCCTAATCAACCGTTTATCGCAGGCGCTGGAAGTCGGCACGCGTCTCTACTGCTGCGGCTGGGAGCGGGTGCACGACGAACGCGCACGGAAAATGATCAAGTTCATGATTGCGCGCGCGCAGGTCCCGATGAAGATCACCGCGTTCAATATGATCGACTTCAACATGGAGCTGTTTGTTTCAGTGAGTAATAAACAAAATAAATATCGGACAACCTCATACAAATAGATCTAGCCCCACAGTAAGCTTTAGTAGACTTATGTATTCATGTGTTCCCTAACTGCATCTTAACCTGTGAATTTGGGCGCTCTGATATTAGCTGGGAGGAAACTATGAGGGTTTGAAAATGAGATGAAACGGTTCGAGAAAAGGTAGTTAGTGCCCCGCTTCTTTTTTGGTCGTCTTGGCGGGGGCACTACCGTGCCCCCAGATGGGCACTAGACGACGATAACCATACTTGTACTATTATAAAATTATAGATTTGTATTGAAAATATATTTTCTATGGAGAGGGGTCATGATTTCAGAAAAAAACTTAATAGCGTAATGCAGGATCGTCTTTTGTTTTGTATGGGCGTGCAGCGCCGCGCCAACCTGGGGCCATCTGTTTTCATAATTTCCTTTGTGCTCGCATCTCGCCGAAACGGCTGGACAAATTTAATAGTAGTTTATGTGACTGTACAGTCGAGTTCATTTACATCTACACACTTACGAGAACATAAATATCTGAACACGATTTTATGCTCCTGACAATAGGGTCGTGTTCAGATATTTTTGTTCTGTAAATGAACTCGACTGTACACAATGAAGGGTATTAAACAAGAGTGTGGGTTTATGAAACGAGCCGGCGGGTTTCATAATAACATCGCACGAGTGTTTGAATGCCTTGTTATGTACAGTTACATACACTACTTTATCTACCCACATATCATAAGCCTCCGTGATGCATTCAGGAGCCGCACATTATGACCACCATAAAAATAGACCGTTTTGTTAGAAACAATTATTCGAGTTCATTACACAGATATTGGCCCTTGACCGAATTCGAAGCCGTTATTGCTTTAATGAAGGTTGACCATTTTGTTTTGTTACTGGACTTAGCTCTAAAATGTTATATAATGTGTATCTGTGTACAATATTTGTGTATTTATGTTTGTGTGTGGCATCGTAGCTCCCAAACGGATGGACCAATTAGAGTGCGGTTTTTTTTATCGTAATATTTCTCCGTCGAGATGGTTCTTAGCTATGTTTGGTGGCAATAGGACCAGTAGTTTCCAAGATATTCAGCTTTAATTTGATCAATTATCAAGATCTCAGCCAATATTGAAGCTAAGAATTCCAATCTCGTAGTTATGTTCAGTTTTAGTAGCATTTTCTATATCACTCATTGAATGAGTCTCATGATGACCAGCTACTTGTGGCGGGGTCGTTTTAAATTTGTAATTGAGGTTATTGTTACAGATAATGCAATCGTCCTACTCAATGTTCACACTTCTGAGGTCTTAAGAAAAAAGAATTCACAAGTCTAACACATTTTTTAAGTATTTAAGCCACACGCACTTTAGCTGTGAATTTTATCATACTATTTATGTCAGACTTATTATTACGTTAGTTATTTATGTAACTTTGTTAGACTAATCTAAAATAATTTGAATAAAATAAAATGTAACTCCAACTATCCGTCTAATTGTTTTATTATTTCTACGGAAATAAAAACACGTTCCGTTTATCCGAAACCATCATTATTTCGGATTTTCGTCTAACCGATAGCGATGTTTCGCTAAGTTTTAACCCTTGGCCGTAAGTGAGCTTTACTGCCCGCTACAAGGGAAGAAAATCTCACTTCCCGCCAAAGGCAAAACGTAGGTAAACCTTGAGACAAAACACGGGCGGTAATTCGGGCTTTACGAATTCATCACCTAGATATGTAATGTGCTAATATGACTCATCAAGTCTTCATCTAAGTTAAATTGTAACGGTTAAGTATGCAATTACTGTGTCAACCTGCGACGATCGTCGAACATGTTAAAGTAAGATTATTACAGAGGAATTGACAGCCTGAATTCTTAATGCGTTGACCCTGTCAATCTGCAGGGACATCCCTTTAATTCGCCGCAAATTTCAATCATACGTAGGAATGGATGACATGAAGACGTCTCAAGGCATGAGAGATAGCGCAATGCCATTGGGTATGTATTTAATTTATCTATTCTAGCAATATAATAATGTTTTCTCAAACATGTAATGAAATGTCGTCATAACGTGCGTTATAACAGGCTTCGAACAGAGATGGGCAAAATTTATTCGAATAACGAATAAGAATAACCAAATTATTCGCGAATAACGAATGAAAACCACGAATGATTATTCGTCATTCGAATAAATTATTCGTCGAATAAGTTATCGCGAATAATTTATTCGTCGAATGAATTCTCAGGAATAATTTTGTGGCCCTAGTAAAAAGGAGTATAAGTCAGATTTAACCTAGCTTGAGGAGCCTTACGCTAATCTCTCGTTTATTATACTACATGTGCTTATCCTTTAACTCTTAAATATACAGTAAAAACGAGTCATGTTAAATAGTTCCGCGTGTTGTTTATTTCACTGGAACTGGAGATCAAATCGCTCGATATCGTTTTTTTGTAATGGTTAAAATTTGTGATTTTTTACGTTTTTCACTCAATTTTGTAAAAAAAATAATAACTGAATCGACAAAAATTGTATGTAATTAATTACCCTACTCATACAATTCTATGAGTATCGGTTGAGACTGGGTGTTCGGAGGACTGATCGAATCAGAAACACGGAACTATGCCCCAAAACTGGTATAGTAGATGTGGGAGTGAAGATTACAAAAAAACAGAGAATGACTGAACCGCACTGGCAATAGACTCGAGTGGAGAAAAGAAAGGGAGTCCTTTGCCCAGCAGAGGGACACCGTAAATGGCTATTAAAAAAATCGGTTGAGAAATACGAATTCTAGGCGACGCTAGCCGGAAATCAGAGCATCCAAACATCCAGACATACGATTTTTTTTTGCACCAAGCCGAAACGGAAACACTTCGCTCGCTCGGTTAGTAAATATTTTAGGAGTTTAGATACCTAATTAAGATTGGAGTAATAATATTTATTTGCTATTGTGTGCAAGCTGTTGGACCTTATATGCGATATGGTGTAATCTAATGTAAACGATCTTAGCAACAAATTAATCTTTATGTTTAACAAAAAAAAACTTCAATATTTTTCGTGAATTTATTCGAATAAAAATAACGAATAAATCATTCGTCATTTCAAAAGCGGTCGAATGATTTATTCGCGAATGAAATCATCCGCGAATAAATTATTCGCGAATGAAAAAAACGCTATTTATTTTTTATTCGAATAAAAACTTATTCGAATAATGCCCATCTCTGGCTTCGAAGTGTCACTTTTCGGGCGGAACAACTCGAGAGAACTGTAAAGGAATTTCATATTTAAAATTGAAGACCCAGGCCGAGAAGTATTTTTTTTAAACATGGATGGCGCCTGTGTTCATGAACAGGCTAAACAGTTGAATTATATATATTTTTTGAGTGGTGTATTTTTTTATTTCATTGCATATTTGAGAAAAGAACTATACATGCCGTGGCCCTGTAAAGGGCTTGCCGGCTTCGTATCACTAACGGGTACCGGGTTCGATTCCCAGCCTCTTACGCGTTAATTTTTTTCTTTGTGCAATGATTTTTGTATCAATCGTTCAATATGTGATGTAGATAAAATAAAATAACAGTTTCAGCACAAAACAGATAGGTACAGAAATCAATCTAAGTACATACAAGCGCGCTCGAGCAAACGCACACATAGACATTGCTCACGGAAACGATATCTCGGACCAGTTCGGACCAGTGCGAGCGCGAGTGCCAGCGCTTGACGTGTCCGTGAGCAATGTCTATGTGTGCGTTTGCTCGAGCGCGCTTGTATGTAGATTGATTTCTGTACCCATCTGTTTTGTGGTTTCAGTGTCGGACGACGTAGAATTCAAGCCGTTCAGCGAAACGTACAAGATCATTACGTTCGCTATGATCGTGGGAATGCTGTATCCTACCCCAGAATCGGCGATGTGCAGAGTTGTGGGAATCGGTAACTTATAATACGTAATTAAATTTAGTAGAGAAAAATTGATTTATGGCAAATGAATATTATGGCAAGTGATAGATTATAGCATATGAAATTCGGGCAAACGATAGAGAACCATTATTTAGATACTATGATTTATATTATTACATCATTACTAAAGGTAAGACTTTTTAATTTTTTTCATCTGGATATTACGGGGACGGGCAGCAAGATATGTTATATGAGTATGAGCCATTACGATGGGCTTAATAATAGATTTTATACTAAGTACTAAATTTAATTACGTAGGTTCTCTATCGGACACATCTAATATAATATATGGACACTTGATGGAACACCGAACCAACGAGTCCATTCTTACCGAGCTCAAGATCCCGATGAGGCTCAGTGCCATATGCATGCGGAGGAGCTTCGAGTTCTTTGGCCACATTGCCAGAAAGACAGGGGGACAATTTATTAAAGCTGCTGGTAACAGCCAAGGTGTGCTGAAGACGGCCCAGAGGAAGTCCAACACGCTGGTCGGACCAGATACGATACCCTCAAGACCTTAATTTACGATGCCATCCACGCAGCCCAGGATATTATGCTGGCGTAAAATAGTCCACGAAAAAGTTATTCAAAGAGGCCACGACCCTCAGCATTGAGGATATCGACTAAAGGAAAGGAGGAAACAATATATCGTCATATGACTGAAAAAAATACAATTAGCGAATCCATGAATTTTAAAACCACGGTACGCTACTAAACGTTCTAAGCCTAGTAACAATAATATGGCACTTCATTTTACAGTTATTATACTGGTGTCAGCGATCCCGATCGCCTTCATGACGATGATCGACACCTGGAAGAGCTGGCAGGACGGGGACATCATCAACATCATCCGGCACTTCACCGTCATGGGACCGTTTTTGGGGGCGATATTTAAGGTATTTACGTTGTTCCTTAGAGATGCGCAAATCATGAGTGAGAGGCACCAGAAGAGATATCAAGGCCTTCGATTGTAAAGACGGAGCAGGCATTCTTCACCAAGCAAGATTTTTCCATCAACCTCCCCCTCCGGCACCTTTAACTCCCCCACTGCCGTCATCATCTATATTTGTCATCATCATCATATCCGCTAGACGTCCACTGCTGGACAAAGGCCTCCCTCCTGCGCCACCCTCAACCAATTTCTACCCGCGATCTTAACCGGGTCGTCGGTCTACCTTGTTGCAGGCCTTAAAACGCTGCGTCTTTCGGTCCGCGGTCGCCACTCAAGAACCTTTCTGCCCCAACGACCATCGATTCTACGAGCAATGTGCCCCGCCCACTGCCACTTAAGTTTGGCGACTGTCTGAGCTATATCTACAACCTTGGTTCTCTTACGTATCTCATCATTTCGGATTCGATCCTGCAAGGAAAGTCCGAGCA
This sequence comes from Apotomis turbidana, assembly GCA_905147355.2. Lineage (NCBI taxonomy): Eukaryota > Metazoa > Arthropoda > Insecta > Lepidoptera > Tortricidae > Apotomis > Apotomis turbidana. The sequence goes on from LR990307.1 coordinate 9,122,857, forward strand.
TAGCTCGCTCCATTGCCCTTTGAGTAACTTTGAGCTTTCTTATGAGGCCCATTGTAAGCGATCACGTTTCAGTACCGTATGTCATCACTGGCAACACACATTGATACACTGCGGTATTTGGGACGAGAAGACCATATTTGTATATCTATACTATTATAAAATCCTAAATTTGTATTGAAAATAAATTTTCTATGGAGGGAGGTCATGATTTCAGGAAAAATCTCGATAGCGTGATGCAGCCGGATAGTTGTTTTGTATGGACACGCGTCGCCGTGCCAACCTGGCGCCATCTGTTTTCAAAAAAACCATTGTCCTCGCATCACGCCGAAACGGCTGGATAAAAAGCTACCAATTTTGGTACAGGAATAGCTGAACATCCAAAGATGGTTATAGGATACTTTTTATTATGATTAATATTTATCTCTGAAAACATAAATTCCATGAAATATTTTCCTTACAATGTGTAAACCTTATAATGACAGCGTTTGTGATTTTGAATTTAGAACGACGCGACCCCCGCGTGGCTCTTACGTGTACAAAAACTAAAAAGTATGAATTCGACATAATACCTCCGCGCGGCCCACCGGCATTAACAATAAGGTTAAGGTTGTTTGAGGCGTTGAGTTACGGAAACGATCTTAGTTAGATAGAAAAGATGGCGCCAATTATCGACCAACACAGACGAAAATATGAGTGCAATGTTCGTTGTAAATTGTCTCATGCCCAAAAAAAAATTATACATTTCTTTAAAAACACAATTTGCGAAAATAGGAATAGGAACTAATGCTCTTTTATTGAATATACAATTATATTCTTCTGTAGTTTGTAAGTATCGACCAAATCCCGGAGACGCAATTAAAAACGTTAATGAATAACAGATTTTTAAATGCTATTTTATCGAGTGTAATTGAAATAAAAGTATTTCGAATCAATTTAAGTAAATTAAATACAGTTCTAAATATGTTTTACCAACCAACATTTAGAACATTAGGCGCAAATTTTGGTATTGTTTGTGTTTGGCCTAACTTACTAATAAGGTAGCGAAATGTATAATAAACGATAAATATACGATATATTTAGCGACAATTTTGCATCTATGTAGTTTTTTATATATAAAATTTATTCAAAGTAATAAATATCAATCATTCTTTATTTTTAACGGCGTGTTGAGTTTTTGTTGATGACCCAATTTTCCGCTAGATGGCGTTGTTACCTTGACAAAGTCTCCATACTAGCGGCTGCATCGCGCTGTTAAGATTTTTCCCGAGTTAATAACACCAGCTCCATACATGTAAAGAATTCACGCACGTCGTTGCGTGCCTGTGTCCACCATTCGGCGCAAGCTAGGGTGTAGTGTGATGGGTTAACCCGGACTTCGAGAATTACTACAGAAGTTGTTGAATATTGATCGCATACCTAATAATATAAGCAGCAGTGTATCAATTATTGAGAGTTGCTCCTCGACAATGTATGCATTTTGTATGAAAAACAACCATGATTCGAGACAAGACAAAATTATAAAATTTACAATGTAGAAAGGATTTCACCCAGCCGGGATTTGAACCCAGAACCTACTGAAATAATAACCGTGTCATCTCATGCATTTTCCTTTGCTTCCTTATTCATTATACCACGGATAACAAAACAGTGAGGCCATCACGTATCCGTTCAGTGGTGCTGTCGCCATTATTGACGTACGCTCTATTGAGTTAAGTTGGCACCTGAATCTTATGGCGTTACTTAGGAAATTATTATGACAGGTCATATTATTATAATAGTATTAGTACCATTGTAGACGAAAATAATTTATTGTTATCTTAATAGATGTCATTAATATATGTTCAGGTAGGACTATGAGCTAATTATTTTTCAAGGTGCTTTGAATAGTTATCTACAATAATCAATAAATATTCAAAACGATATATAAACATAAGTCTAGCCTCAATTTAAACTAAACCAAGATGATGTTCACAATGGTAGCACCTAAGGTACGGAGCGTTCTAGGGAAGTCGCCCACCCACTAATTTAAGTAGTAACTTAATGCGAGGCCGTAGGCCGAGCTCTACGTAGCACTGAAGTTGCAGAGCGTCCCAGGGAAGCCGCTCACACACTTCAACTTATATAAAGTAGGTGGGTGGCCTCGCATTAAGTTATTTAAATGTATAATAGACAATAAATATTCAAAACAATTTTTTAAACATAAGTCTTGCCTCAATTTTAATTAAACCAAGATCATGTTCACAAGCGTAGCACCGCAGGTGCGGAGCGTCCTAGGGAATGCGCCCAACCACTAATATAAGTAGTAACTTAATGCGAGGCCGTAGGCCGAGCTCTACGTAGCACTGAAGGTGCAGAGCGTCCCAGGGATGCCGCTCACACATTTAAGCTTATATAAGTGTGTGGGCGGCCTCGCATTAAGTTTTTTAAATCTACGATAGACAATAAATATTAAAAACGATCTTTTAAACATACCTAAGTCTTGACTCAATCTTAATTAAACCAAGATGATGTTCACAAGCGAAGCACCGAAGGTGCGGAGCGTTCTAGGAAAGTCGCCCACGCACAAATACAAGTAGTAACTTAATGCGAGGCCGTAGGCCGAGCTCCACGTAGCACTGAAGGTGCAGAGCGTCCCAGGGAAGCCGCACACACACTTCAACTTATATAAAGTAGGTGGGTGGCCTCACATTAAGTTATTTAAATCTATAATAGACAATAAATATTCAAAACAATTTTTTAAACATAAGTCTTGCCTCAATTTTAATTAAACCAAGATCATGTTCACAAGCGTAGCACCGCAGGTGCGGAGCGTCCTAGGGAATGCGCCCAACCACTAATATAAGTAGTAACTTAATGCGAGGCCGTAGGCCGAGCTTCACATAGCACCGAAGGTGCAGAGCGTCCCAGGAAAGCCGCTCATACATTTAAACTTATATTAAGTGGGTGGGCGACCTCGCAATAAGTTATTTAAATCTACAATAGACAATGAATATTAAAAATTGGGCGAGTGCGAGTCCGGCTCGCGCATGAAGTTTGTTATAGGGTGCCCCCCTTAAATATTTTTTTTATTTTATTTTAAGTATTTGTTGTTATAGCGGCAATAGAAATACGTCATCTGTGAAATTTTCTACTGTCCAGCTATCACCGTTCTTGAGATACAGCCTGGTGAAAGACGGACGGACGGACAGCGAAGTCTCAGTAATAGGGCCCCGTTTTTACCCTTTGGGTACAAAACCCTAAAAACAATCTCTTAAACATAAGTCTTGCCCCAATTTCAATTAATCCAAGATCATGTTCACAAGTGTAGCACCGAAGGTGCGGAGCGTTCTAGGGAAGGCGCTCACACACTTAAACTTATATTAACTAGGTGGGCGGCCTCGCATTAAGTTATTTAAATCTACAATAGACAATAAATATTCAAAACAATTTCTTAAACATAAATCTTGCCTCAATTTTAATTAAACCAAGATCATGTTCACAAGCGCAGCACCGAAGGTGCGGAGCGTCCTAGGGAAGGCGCCCACTGACTAATATAAGTAGTAACTTAATGCGAGGCCATAGGCCGAGCTTCACATAGCACCGAAGGTGCAGAGCGTCCCAGGAAAGCCGCTCACACATTTAAACTTATATTAAGTGGGTGGGCGGCCTCGCATTAATTTATTTGAACATATTTTAAGTGGGTGGGCGTCTTCCCTGGGACGCTCCGCACCTTCGGTGCTAAGTTACTTTATAAACCCTTAGTAATTTAATGCGAGGCCGCAGGCCGAGTTCCACGAGCGTCCCAGGGAAGCCGCCAACCCACTTAACATATGTTTAAGTAACTTAATAGGCGGCTTTCTTGGGACGCTCCGCACCTTCGGTGCTACGCGGAGCTCAGCCTGCGGCCTCGCATGAAGTTACTTCATCTTATATTAAGTGGGTGCGGCTTCCTTGGGACGCTCCGCACCTTCGGTGCTACGCGGAGCTCGGCCTTCGGCCTCGCACTAGGTTATTTCAACTTATATTAAATGGGTGGGTGGATTCCTTGGGACGCTTCGCACCTACGGTGCTACGCGGAGCTCGGCCTTCGGCCTCGCATTAAGTTACTTCAACTTATATTAAGTGGGTGGGCGGCTTCCTTGGGACGCCGCACACACACTTCAACTTATATAAAGTAGGTGGGTGGCCTCACATTAAGTTATTTAAATCTATAATAGACAATAAATATTCAAAACAATTTTTTAAACATAAGTCTTGCCTCAATTTTAATTAAACCAAGATCATGTTCACAAGCGTAGCACCGCAGGTGCGGAGCGTCCTAGGGAATGCGCCCAACCACTAATATAAGTAGTAACTTAATGCGAGGCCGTAGGCCGAGCTTCACATAGCACCGAAGGTGCAGAGCGTCCCAGGAAAGCCGCTCATACATTTAAACTTATATTAAGTGGGTGGGCGACCTCGCAATAAGTTATTTAAATCTACAATAGACAATGAATATTAAAAATTGGGCGAGTGCGAGTCCGGCTCGCGCATGAAGTTTGTTATAGGGTGCCCCCCTTAAATATTTTTTTTATTTTATTTTAAGTATTTGTTGTTATAGCGGCAATAGAAATACGTCATCTGTGAAATTTTCTACTGTCCAGCTATCACCGTTCTTGAGATACAGCCTGGTGAAAGACGGACGGACGGACAGCGAAGTCTCAGTAATAGGGCCCCGTTTTTACCCTTTGGGTACAAAACCCTAAAAACAATCTCTTAAACATAAGTCTTGCCCCAATTTCAATTAATCCAAGATCATGTTCACAAGTGTAGCACCGAAGGTGCGGAGCGTTCTAGGGAAGGCGCTCACACACTTAAACTTATATTAACTAGGTGGGCGGCCTCGCATTAAGTTATTTAAATCTACAATAGACAATAAATATTCAAAACAATTTCTTAAACATAAATCTTGCCTCAATTTTAATTAAACCAAGATCATGTTCACAAGCGCAGCACCGAAGGTGCGGAGCGTCCTAGGGAAGGCGCCCACTGACTAATATAAGTAGTAACTTAATGCGAGGCCATAGGCCGAGCTTCACATAGCACCGAAGGTGCAGAGCGTCCCAGGAAAGCCGCTCACACATTTAAACTTATATTAAGTGGGTGGGCGGCCTCGCATTAATTTATTTGAACATATTTTAAGTGGGTGGGCGTCTTCCCTGGGACGCTCCGCACCTTCGGTGCTAAGTTACTTTATAAACCCTTAGTAATTTAATGCGAGGCCGCAGGCCGAGTTCCACGAGCGTCCCAGGGAAGCCGCCAACCCACTTAACATATGTTTAAGTAACTTAATAGGCGGCTTTCTTGGGACGCTCCGCACCTTCGGTGCTACGCGGAGCTCAGCCTGCGGCCTCGCATGAAGTTACTTCATCTTATATTAAGTGGGTGCGGCTTCCTTGGGACGCTCCGCACCTTCGGTGCTACGCGGAGCTCGGCCTTCGGCCTCGCACTAGGTTATTTCAACTTATATTAAATGGGTGGGTGGATTCCTTGGGACGCTTCGCACCTACGGTGCTACGCGGAGCTCGGCCTTCGGCCTCGCATTAAGTTACTTCAACTTATATTAAGTGGGTGGGCGGCTTCCTTGGGACGCTCTGTACCTTCGGGGCTACGCGGAGCTCGGCCTGCGGCCTCGCATTAAGTTACTTCAACTTATATTAAGTGGGTGGTCGGCTTCCTTGGGACGCTCCGCACCCACGGTGCTACGCGGAGCTCGGCCTTCGGCCTCGCATTAAGTTACTTCAACTTATATTAAGTGGGTGGGCGGCTTCTTTGAGACGCTCCGCACCTTCGGTGCTACGCGGAGCTCGGCCTTCGGCCTCGCATTAAGTTACTTCAACTTATATTTAGTGGGTGGTCGGCTTCCTTGGGACGCTCCGCACCTACGGTGCTACGCGGAGCTCGGCCTTCGGCCTCGCATTAAGTTACTTCAACTTATATTAAGTGGGTGGGCGGCTTCTTTGAGACGCTCCGCACCTTCGGTGCTACGCGGAGCTCGGCCTTCGGCCTCACATTAAGTTACTTCAACTTATATTTAGTGGGTGGTCGGCTTCCTTGGGACGCTCCGCACCTACGGTGCTACGCGGAGCTCGGCCTTCGGCCTCGCATTAAGTTACTTCAACTTATATTAAGTGGGTGGGCGGCTTCTTTGAGACGCTCCGCACCTTCGGTGCTACGCGGAGCTCGGCCTTCGGCCTCGCATTAAGTTACTTCAACTTATATTAAGTGGGTGGGCGGCTTCTTTGAGACGCTCAGCACCTTCGGTGTTACGCGGAGCTCGGCCTGCGGCCTCGCATTAAGTTACTTCAACTTATATTAAGTGGGTGGGCGGCTTTCTTGGGACGCTCCGCACCTACGGTGCTACGCGGAGCTCGGCCTTCGGCCTCGCATTAAGTTACTTCGACTTACATTAAGTGGGTGGGCGGCTTCCTTAGGACGCTCCGCACCTTCGGTGCTACGCGGAGCTCGGCCTTTGGCCTCGCAATAAGTGTAGTGAACGTATGATATTGTGTTTACGCGTGCGAAGCCGCGGGCAAAAGCTAGTTTTCAATATTTTACTTTATTTCAATAAATTTATATACGACACTACATATCAGAACGATTCATGTCTTTTGCTCTCGCGATATATATATCACTCATTTCGTTCAGTGGATCTAAATCTCATGATGACTACTTGTGTCGGAGGCGTTTTTTTTTTATTCAGGTTACGTTATACTTATATTTTATCTATATCAACAGATGATTCTGTTCTTCATCAGTCGCGTGGAAGCCTGGGGGATCATCTGCAAGATCGACGACGACCATGCCAGATACAATACCCTCCCAGAGTCCCACAAAGTCATCGCTCGCAGTCACATTCAAAACACGCAGTATTACAGGTCGGTAGCATACACCTACATCTATACTATTATAAAATTCTAGACTTGTATTAACCTATTGACCGCCAAGCGGTCTAGCAATTTACCGTGCCACTGACGCCAGAGTAAAAAAAAAAGATGTGCCCCAAAATCAACAGGGATTGAAAAATAGTTGTAGCGGTTAGAATTACAAAGTTTTTGATCATTGAAATTTGGACGGCTGTGGCCGACGTGGCGTCAGGGGCACGATTTTTTGTTGACGGCCACAGCCGACTGTGGCGCTCAAAAGGAAAAAAACTTTTTATGGAGATGGGTCATGATCTCAGGAAAAATCTTAATAGCGTGATGCATCGTCTTTTGTTTTGTATGGGCGCGCGGCGCCATGCTAGTCTGGCGCTATCTGTTGGACATAATTTTCTTTGTCCTCGCAACACGGCGAAACGGCTGGACAAATTTTAACCAATTTCGGTACAGGGATAGCTGGACAGCCGAAGATGGTTATAGGATACTTTTTACCCGGGCACGGTTTAAAAAATAATTAGTTTGAGTGTAGCACATCGTAGCCCGATACGGGAAGGGTATAATTACACCTTAAACTAAAATAATTCGCATTGTACGTTTTTTTTCTTTTATCAGCAAAGTAATATGGAGTTCTAACGGGTATGAACATTGTCTAACGGATCGTGAGTGTGCGTTAGGTATAAAAAAAGTTTTTGTAAGCAACCTTTATAACTCTTAGAAAAGATTATCCAAGTTAATTTCTTCTGCACTAGGGCATAGCAGTTTATTGTTTTAACATTCGATATTATTTTCTAACAGACTTGTCAAGAAATTATGTCAGAACAATACGAAACGAGTGAAAAAAAATTCACTCCCTGAAAAGATTATACAAGTGACTTTTGGAAAATAAAATGTGTTTAAAACTATGGAAAGTAATGACAGTTTTAATTTATAACAGATTAATCAATAGCTTTATTTTATATAAACAATGGAATTTTTAAATCGTTCTCTAGGCCACAAAATTTTACACAAAATTGTCAAGTCGGCGTAGTGAACTCATTTTCATGAAAGTAATCTATAAACATAGAATTCTAACCAATCCCACGCCACCACCACGGGAACAAATTATATTACTTCATTAGTTGTACGCGACATTTAAATTTGAGCGCGAACGCTTTGCATCAAGTTAAGGCTGCAGCATTAGCGACTAACCCATAGAGAGCGAGGAATGCGTATTTAGATCGGCGCGCGGCCGCTATTGTAAAAGTGTATGGAGAATTAAAAGCACTTGTTATAAATCTGGACCTTTAATACCAAACAATAATTGAAATATTTGATGTGGACAGATTGTAATGTAAACATTCATCTTTCAGAAAGATAACCTTAATTAACAAAATGAATCGGTTCTTGAAAATATACATTTGACTTTAAGGTTGTTTACAAATATTATTCCATCATCTAAATAAATAGGTTTGAAAAGTTAGTTCTATTCATATTGCACCAATACATTCCCGAATGGTAAGTAATTCCGAACGTCATGTCATTCAAAATTTCAAAAAGAGCTGTATTACCTTAGGTTAAGGCGAGTAGATACATTAAATGGTTAATAATACATTTTAAGTCCTAAGGCTTGTAATCTAGCCAATGTAAAATTTTGATAAAAATATTTGTTACTTAACCTGGTATATACTATCCTACGGGAACGATGTTTTATTTTTTCCAAGATAATAAGTAGCCTATTTCTTAAGTTAGGGTATAAACTATCTCTGTTTCAAATTGCATACATATCCGTCCAGCTGTTTTAACGTGAAAAAGAAACAAACATAGACACATACTGTCGCTTTTATAATATTAATGGGAAATTTTACTCGCAGTACGGATACTGCTATCACAATATAGTTGTATCTTTTATATCTATAAATAGTATTTTACATTGAAAACTCCCGTGAGTCTCTATATGAAACGGGTTTCCTAACGTCATTATCATCAAAAAATAATTAAAAACCGGCGAAGAGCATTTCGGGTGACGCTCAGTGTAGGGTTCCGTAGTTGCTCATCCTTCACAATAGAAACGGCTCGACCGATTTTGTTCAATATAGTTTTCATTGAAAGTACTTATCAAAGTATTACGCGTTTAGGTTGCTGTTGGGGCTGCCGCGTTACTGCAGCGCATCAGGAATGTTCGCCGAGGCGCGCGTTGATGGCTTTCATGCTATTTTACGCAAGCGAGTAGCCTCAATGATGCGACGGTTGTGCGGCAGTGCCAACAGCATCCTAAAGGTTGTGGCTGGCAGGCTGGACTGTCCCATACAGGCACATTGGATGCAACTCCATGTGAATGGAACGACTGACTTGTGAGCCACGCTCCCACTCTGTCTTGTGTTTTTGGTTTGTTTTAATTTATTTTTAGTTTTTGTATTTTTGTTTTTATATTGCTCTGTCTAACACTAGGGGTAAGTTCTATGTTACTAACACATTATACGGAGCCAAGCTCTGAAATAAATGATTTTTATTTATTTTATTTTATTATAAGGCCTTATTTTCATGAATTTACCATAATTTTTTGACCCGTGGTTGAAAAGTTAGAGGGGGGACGCTATTTTTTATATTTTCGGAACTAATATTTACAAAACTGCTAACCTTATCAAAAAATAATGTTTAGAGACCCCTATCATTTTTAAAAGACCTATTTAGCGACACCACATACACTAGTGTTGAAACTAAAAAAATAATTCACCCCCACTTTAGGTGTTCGAGAGGTAACCGAAAAAATTTTTTTTTTTATTATACCGTTTTGTTGGCGTGATACATACACATACTCATGCCAAATTTCAGCTTTCTAGTACTAATGATCACGGAGCTAAGCCGCGGACGGACAGACCGACGGACAGACGGACATGGCGAATCTAGTTGACTACGGAACCCTAAAAAGAAAATAAAAGAAGTAAGAAACAAACAAAAAGAAAAACGATTGTATAGTCACTAATAAAGCATCGAGTGCTGTTTACTTTTACAAGTGTCACAAAATGTATGTCTTGATTTGGTAACGGATAAAAAAACTGGAAGAGATAAATAGTACATAACTGCAGAGGCCGCGAAAATTCAGTTCGTGTTTGAGTATGATTTTGAAGGAAGTCCGAGTCCTTCAATTAATACGAATCCACGAACTGACATTGACAGTAAAGCACTCGATGTTTATTGGTGACTTATTATAACATCGTTTATCTTTAATCTTTTTCTTTCTTACTTCTTTTATTTTACATTTCTATTTTGTGATAGCATTATCCACACTGCGAGTAAAATTTCCCATTAATATCATGAAAGCGACATATGTGTGCATATTTGTTCCTTCTTCACGATAAAACGGCTGGATGGATATGCGTGCAGTTTAAAACAGAGATATTTTATACCCTAACTTAACAAATAGGCTACTTTTTATCCCAAAAAAAAAATTGTTCCCGTAGGATAGGTTTTAACGGGAGCGAAGCCGCGAGCAAATGCTAGTAACATATATTTTTTACCAGAATTTTACATTGGCTAGAATACAAACCTTAGGACTTTAAAATGTATTATTCACCATTCCACGTATCTACTCGCCTTAACCTAAGGCAATAAGCTTTCGTTTGAAATTTTGAATGATATGACGTTCTGAATTACTTTCCCGAATATAATTCGAGATTGTATCGGTGCAATGCGAATAGAACTAACTTTTTAAACCTATTTATTAACATGATGGGATTATATTTGTAAACAACCTTAAAGTCAAATTTAGTTTTATATTTCCAAGAACCGATTCATTTTGTTAATGAATCATTGATTTAGTAAGATCAATAAAAAGACGCACTGTTAACTCTTCTAAAAGTTGCTAAATAAAAGAAGGACAATAATACACAAAATGAACAATACAATATAAGATATCTTATTTAACCAAGATGATAGTAACAAAGGTCAAATTTTTGCATTGTATTTTATATAAAATCTGAAAAGGCCGTCCGGACTTGGTGTCAGTAAGACTGCACCGAGCGAAATGTGAACAAATAAGTAGTTGCCGTTAAGGCGTTAAGTATATGTAGACAACGTCAACACTAGTCGTTGAATCCATTTCTAAACTACATATTTAGCACTTTGAAGAATGTGTTAACAAGTTCTCTGTGGAAAAATTATAAGATTATTAATATTTCACCCTAGACAACTAAGTAAAGTTGGACGTAAATTGTAAAATCGTAATCTGGCGTTAAGTGTTTTTTTTATACTTTAACAATTATTTCATAGTTAAAAAAAAGATGAATATTTAGATTACAATTTGTCCGCATCAAATATTTCAATTATTGTTTGGTATTAAGGGTCCAGATTTATCAAAAAGTGCTTTTAATTCTCCATACATTTTTACAATGGCGGCCGCGCGCCGATCTAAATGTGACCGTCCATGACTAAAGGGTCCTTATGGCAGGTATTGAGTTAAGCACAGGTTCTAAATCTATGTTAAATAAGCTATTTAACACAGAAAGAATCATGTCCCTAAGTCTCATACTTTTTTTTTTAAAAAAACATCATACACTTGCTAAAATTTCACTTTTGAGAAAACGTCAAAAGAAGTTTGAAACTAACTTTAAGTATGTTCCCATTGGAAGTTACATAGATTATGATTGATTTTGTATCTCAAGGGGTTTTTCTATTGAACTCAGTCATGGTTTCATCAATGTGACGTCCAGATCCTGAGAAAACAGCCTTTGATAACAGCAACACGCTATAAGAATGAAATTAATAAAAACATGTTTTTCAGCTTTGTCTTTAATTATGTTGTAATCTGAACTATTGTATATAGTAGGACATATTTAAACTTACATTTTAGGATATAGATAAAATCACATAGTTAACGAAATATCTTTATTTTAATGAAAACGTGATAATTATTATACTTTTCATCTTCCCCTATAACAATAACAAATTTAGTACAGTGAGTTCTAAAATATATTTATTCAGTCCACTGGAGTATCACAAAATTATCATTATTGTTCTACAAGTTTTATTTTTTTATTTATATACGATTAAAGTTACGTAAATTTGACTCCTATACATTTGGGAAAAGGGTCCTTATGACCAATCACAGACAAAACATATTAATAATTCCAATATGGCACAATATTAACATTATTTATTTCCTAATCTTGTATTAACACAGAATACCGAAGAAAAAAGGTTATTATAAATTTACTCAAAATCTTTATCTGTAAGGAGATATTCTCATTTAACGTCAACGAATAATTTACACAGTCGGTGACTACTAAGGAACTATTCATAAATCACGTAATAAAGATAACTTCACGCGATTTCTGATCTGACGCGATAAGGGCGAGGGGGGGGGGACACATTCCAATTATAATCATTTGCTAGTAAGTAATGCCCCCCAGGTCATTAATAATGTATACACTTTTTGGCATTGTCGAATGCGTTTGCTTACAAATTGTAGGCGACCGCATTCGACTGGGTGAAAAAGTGTACACATATTAATGACCTTGACTATACATATTATTTTTGCATTAAATTTTAAATTAACTAACAACAATCAGATATAACATGTCGTTCGACGCGCGCCGAGAGATGTTTTGACGTCAGACGAAAAATGTAGTACCTACCTACATTTTACGTACATTTTACGTAAAATCTAAAATGACCATAGGTACTTAGCAAAGAAATACTTGTAAGCAAGTTTATCTATTGACCTTTGTCAGTCTTGTATGCAATTTCCCACAAAGACCCTTTTCTACTAAACTTAAAACTCCGTTTTAATAAAGAAAGAATTAACGTACACAACTGAAACCAAGGTACAAATACAGCTCTATGTTTGTATTTTACTGTAATGCATAAAACAAAAAAATGATAATTTTGAAGGATTTTACAAAACAGCAAATATCTCCGTAACTAGAAACTGCCATAAGGACCCTTTTCTCATGGACGGCCACAAATACGCATTCCTCGCGCTCTATGGGTTAGTCGCTAACGCTCGGCGCAGTCATAACTTGATGCAAAGCGTTCGCGCTCAAATTTAAATGTCGCGTACAACTAATGAAGTAATATAATTTGTTCCCGTGGGTGAATTGGTTAGAATTCTATGTTAATAGATTACTTTTATGAAAATGAGTTCACTACGCCGACTTGACAATTTTGCGTAAAATTTTGTGGCCTAGAGAACGATTTAAAAATTCAATTGTTTATATAAAATGAAGCTATTGATGAATCTGTTATAAATTAAAACTGTCATTACATTTCATAGTTTTAAACACATTTTCGTTCCCAAAAGTCACTTGTATAATCTTTTCAGGGATTTATAATTTTTTCATTCGTTTCGTATTGCGCTGAAATAATCCCTCGACAAATCTGTTAGAAAACAATACGGAATGTTAAAACTGTAAAATGCGATGCCCTAGTGCAGAAGAAATTAACTTGATTTTTTTTTTTCTTAGATTTACAGAGGTCACTTACAAAAACTTTTTTTATACCTAACGCACACTCAAAATCTGTTAGAAAATGTTGATACCCATTAGTACTCAATCTACTCTAACTGACTACAAAAAATCACGCACTTGTATTTTATTGAAGTTCAGAACTGTTCCCGTATCGGGCTATCGTTAGTGACGACGCGGTCGGCTCAGTTTGTAGAACCAAACTGAGCCGGCGGTTCCGGTCTCAGTTTGCAAGCACCTGCCTACTGAGCAGCGGTCCCGGGTTCGAATCCCGGCCAGGTCCAATATGTGTGATGAATTCGAATATTCGTGCTTGGGTCATGGTTGTTCTATGTATTTAAGTATATATTTATCTATATAAGGATGTATATCGTCGTCTAGTACCCATAACACAAGCCTTCTTGAGCTTAATTTGGGACTAGATCGATTTGTGTGAGGTTGTCTGATATTTATTTATTATTTATTATCGATCGGCATCACGAACGGATTGACAGAACCAATCATAGCGTGACGACGACAAAGTCATATCATTCCGGAGTGCCGTACCTTGTTGTTGTTGTTGTTGGTGTTGTTGTTGTTGAGAGATCGCTCTTTAGCGATAAGACCGCCTGTTGTTTACCTCTATTGAATGTTACGTGTAATCTGAATCTGTTTGTATTTATTTCCTGTTGAGGTGTGCAATAAAGAATATTCTATTCTATTCTTGTTTTCTTATGCCAACCTTTCTTTTACAGCGAGAAATGCTGGTCGATAACAGTCGCGACCTGCGTCCTAACCTTCCCTCTCACAGCCGTCATCCTGACCTTCTACAACTACACATTCAAGGAGAACCCTGTCAAATACATGATCCACGACATCAACAAACCGTTCTCGCCCCCCGAGGACCGTTTCAACTCCCCCTATTTTGAGATCACGTTCTCCTACATGGCGTATTGTTCGGTGTTCTACATCATAAGTTTCACCGGATTTGATGCATTTTTCGGGATCACTATTAACCACGCCTGTATGAAGATGGATCTGGTTTGTAGGACTATGGAGGACGCGATGGGGGAGAGGGATAGGGAGTGTAGAAAGAGACGGATGCTGGATGTGATTAAGGAGCAGAATGACGTTTTCAGGTGAGATAGAATACTCTATTATAACCGTATTGTCGATACCTTAGATTAGAGCGCAATCGTTTCTTTTCGGAAAATTAGCTGCAATTAGGACGTTACTGCACAACTATATGTGGTTTAAATTTCATTGGCCAAATCACTGTAATACGGTATGTTCGGACCCAAACGACCGACCTTACCTTGCATAGAACATAACGCACCTGAGCTGTCACTTTTGACACTATGATTTTAGAGGTCAGTCTGTCACTTGAATTTAACTTGCAACATGTGATATGAGACTTGGATATTTTGGAAGCGTTTTGAAGACACGTTTTGGTGTCCGCTTATTTTTGCATATATTTGTTGAAATCGAGTGATTTGTTTGGCATAAGGCACCTCGATATTTGACGTGAAAATTGTGGTTTTGAACGGACTGGTGTACGGGCGGCGCCGCGGACCTTCGGCTCACAGCAAACCACATTCACACACACATTTAACACATCCTACATTTACTCACCTTTGCTGGAATTGGACTACATCGGCTCGAATGGGAAGGTTGGTGTTTTAGATATAAGTTAGAATTAAGTAAGAGGCGCGAAACCGCGACCCGCCCTTTTGTACTCTCTGCTCTCACTGCCCGGGAATTTACGTTTTGCTGGTTACACAGGTTGATGGGCCCCCTGTTATCCGTAGTCCGGGGCGGGAACAAAACACGGTACTTGATGACAGGTCACATCAGCTACTCTTTATGAAAAGGCAACAACGTCTTTTAGTATGAAGCTTCAATGATAATACAGGCATGTGACGTCATAAAAAGCAGTAGTCAAAACACGTCTCCTTTATAGTTATTGTACAATTAAAAATAGTATAATGTCCAAAACGTTTATTGAGAGTAAGATGTTTGATTAAAAATTAGTAATAATAATGACATTGTGATCATTTGCACACCTGCATGCAGGTTGAATATGATGTACTAGCTTTAAGATCTTATCCTGTTACCATATTCTGGCAAATAAAAAAAAATGATTTTGATTTTTTTGAAAAGTTAGTGATAGTTTATTTGGTTCCGCGTATTTTTTAATGTGTTTTTAGTGGTTTCAATGCCACAATTTATATTCACTATAGCCAAATACCGTATTAGTACGAGCGTAATGTATCGTTGTATGAATATAAAAAAATTAGAAAAACCGAATTTCATATTTTTGGACACATTAAAATAAGACAATTCAAATGGATTTTACCGCGTATATTTGACGACGCGGTTGGCTCAGTTTGCAAGCACCTGCCTACTGAGCAGCGGTCCCGGGTTCGAATCCCGGCCAGGGCAAATATTTGTGTGATGAACTCGAATATTTATGCTTGGGTCATGGTTGTTCCTATGTATTTAAGTATACATTTATCTATATAAGTACCTATATATATCGTCGTCTAGTACCCATAACACAAGCCTTCTTGAGCTTAATTTGGGACTAGATCGATTTGTGTGAGGTTGTCTGATATTTATTTATTTTATTTATTTATTTATATTTATATTTATTATTAAATTTTAGCGCTTCTTTTCCTTTTCAAGGTTACTGCAAAATTACCAAATTATTTGCTTGTCACTTACCTAAGTTTGGCCACTGTCTGAGCTATATCTCACCCTTGGTTGTCTTGCTTGTTCAATAAATAATTAAATTTTACTTTGTTCAGAATGGTGGAGCTTATCCAAGAAACTTTCAACATTTGGCTCGGTGTAATAGTTATAGCAACGATGCTCCAAATCTGCAACTGCATGTACCAGATTATAGAGGTGAGAACACACTGGATAATTTATCCAGATATCAAGTTACCTGATCATGCTTTAAAATTAGCCTTTCCATCTCTCAAAAGTCTCTAATCTCTAATGTCAAAAGCATATTATACAGTAGAGGACAGACAAAAATGTATGGCCTGAACCAGAAACCTAGTAGCTGATTCCTTCTAAGATTGTACCTGACTAGTTTAAGGGACACAGTTCTAATAAGAAAGCATATCAAATGTACATAAATTGTGATAAACCGTCATACTTTCTTGTAGTCTCTATTTTATTCTCACAATTTTCCTCATTTATATCTTATAATACACTTTTAATATCTTTTATTCGAGAACTACGTATAGTTAAGTTCATATTTACTGTAATAGTTAAGTACTTAAGTACTTTATGAAATAATGACTGACTGTTGAGTTTCTTTCGGCGTGTCTTCTCAACAGTGGTCTCCTCTTGTGAAATGCCGGTAGACTCAGACATGTAAAAGTGCCCTTGTGGCCTACTTGCAGAATAAAGTTCATTATTTCATTATTATCTATAAAATGGAATTGCCATTGTTCATTCGGCATTTGTTGTATACAATTTTACGTTCTGCGGGCGGAAAATCTCACTCACCGTAGACGAATAAAAAGTGTCCTATGACGAATAAAAATTGTATCAAAATTGGTTAAAATTTGTCCAGCCGTTTCGGCGTGATGCGAGGATAAAGGAAATTATGTCCAACAGATGGCGCCAGGCTGGCATGGCGCCGCGCGCCCATACAAAACAAAAGACGATCCTGCATCTTACTTGTAAGATTTTTCATGAAATCATGACCCCTCTCCATAGAATTTTATAATAGTATAGATGTATCTTTCAGGGCTATGGGATCGATCCACGGTACCTGGTGTTCATTTTAGGTGCCGTCGCTCACATCTACCTACCTTGCCGGTATGCGGCGAAGTTGCAAGTTAACGTAAGTTTAAAATGACTATAGAAGAGAGTGGCATGTTAAGCTGTGGTGTTAGACATATAAAATATAAGATATATTTACCTACTTGGCGTCATATAAAACAAATGGGAGGGTCGCGATTTTTTTAATTATTCGTCAAATAATTAACCACTTTTTAAGGAACTGGTTAATTGATCGAGTGAGCGCAGCGTTTCTGCTTCATCTTGGACAAAATTGATGTTCGGATTTCCGGCTGTTCTCGCATAGAGGTCGCATTTCTCAACCGATCCTCGGGATTTTTTGTGAATTATTTTTCAAAGGAGAGTCGGAGTTGTGGAAATCGAAAACGTAAAAAAAAACTATTCAGCCCTTTCGAAACAAGCTCGCGAGGTCTATAACTCAGAGCCACTAGTTGTCTATGAGACTCATACAAAAATAAGCCCTTTTGAAAAGGCACTCCTCAGTTGTTAAAAGTTTTCATTAATTAATTATGACGACGCGGTTGGCTCGATTTATAGAGACCTGCCTACTGAGCCGGCGGTCCCGGGTTCGAATCCCGGCCAGGGCAAATATTTGTGTGATGAATTCGAATATTTGTGCTTGGGTCATGGTTGTTATATATATTTAAGTATATATTTATCTATATAAGTATGTATATCGTCGTCTAGTACCCATAACACAAGCCTTCTTGAGCTTAATTTGGGACTAGATCGATTTGTGTGAGGTTGTCTGATATTAATCTCTAATTTCTGTAAGTTTCCGCAATCAGGCGCTACATGTCGCCACGCGGCTATACTGTTGCGGCTGGGAGAGAGTGAACGACGAGCGCGCGCGCAAAATGGTGCAGTTCATGATTGCGCGCGCGCAGGTGCCGATGAAGATCACCGCGTTCAACATGTTTTACTTCGACATGGAGCTGTTCGTCTCCGTAAGGGTTTAATAATAATGATACCCATTTTTAGGGTTCAGTACCCAAAGGGTGCTAAACGAGACCCTATTAAGCCTCTGCTGTCTGTCTGTCTGTTTGTCACAGCGCGGTAACAGGTAGACACTTGACATTTTCATAAAGTATTTCTATGACCACTATAACCAGAGAAACTAAAAATCATCAAAAAGTAAAAAGTATAATATTTTATTTGATGGTATTGTCCGGCTCGCGCTTGGCCGGTTTTTTGAACTTTCTATCACCGAATACTTTTGTTGCAGATATTACAAACATCTTACTCAATATTCACGCTCCTGAGGTCTTAAAAATATGGAACCAGCATAACACTATCGGGCTCAAAATCTCTCCGGAGTTACTGAAAATGACACTGGAGTCAAGAAATCGGGCTCCTGATATACACATTTTCCATATTTTCTGTTTATTAGGTTTAGCAGTTGAGACATTTAAATACATAAGACATTATTTAAAATTTAAAATGTGAAACTTTACACATACGTTTATAAGTTTTGGACAGATTGCCCTATTACCCTATTGCCCTTCTTTGTTTGTTTTTAAATAACGTTTAAAGGAGTATTTATTGACACAACAACAATTATGTTCGGGCGGTTAGCTTGAGGGTTTTGTCGAGCTTTCAGAGAGAGAAGGATGAACTTTGACATATTAGTGCGCGTCTCAGTTAGGCTTGTCTGGAGTGGTAGTATATCATGAACTTGATTATGCACACCAAGTATACAAGTAGTTAAATGTCGACTAGTGACTCTAAAACATCACAACCCATTATTTGCATATCCATCTTTTTACACAAAGCAACACAGATTCATGGCACGCTGTTCTACACATATCCCGATCTGGATCCACGGAAGATCAGCGTCGTGGTGCTCAAGAGTGCTATGACATATGCTGAGTGGACTCCATTTTTGCAACCAGAACACAGTTTAGCTCATAGAATTTCTATGGAAGTATAGATTTTAAGTTAAATTTAATATAAAATGTAATTAAATTATTTAGATGTAAAATTTAAATGTAATTGGTTTGCAAAATAAATGTATCTTCTTCATCTTCTTCTTCTATTATCACCAAGACACTGGGTTTGGAAATTCGGACAGATATTTACCTAAACTTTGGCTACGGTTTTGATATACGATTTTGTGAACTAAGTAAATATCTATTTCCGATCCCCGGATATTAATTATCAATAAGTTATCAATGTTATCATCTAGTCAACATTATCTCATTCAGTTTGTTTTTAGTATATTATTAAATAGTTACATAGAAGTTTCTTGACTTTTTCAATTAGTATGTCTCAAATGTGCCCTATATCCAAATCCTCGATTCTCAATCTTCTTGGACGTATAGCAATTGCGCCACAGGACAAATATTACCTTTCCCTTTCCTTTCAATACCGTGCGAGCAAGACGCGGTGCAAAAAATTTACACACGGGTTTTCGATGGCCGCCGATGAGGTCTCTCTACACCACTTAACACTACAATTTACCATGTTATTTATTTAATTTATTTTTTCGTTGACGTACGCATGGATCATAAACAAGGACGCAACCAAACGGTGGCCGCCGTGTTGATACTTTAATGTTCTGCCGTACCATATCGTTGGTGCGCGCGGGTCGCCTTACATGCTCCGTCTAGTGGGGGTTGTCTGTGACGTGAGTAAACCCGTCTCATATGTATTTTAATAAGTATGCTATTTTATAAAAATCATAATGCTATTGAAACGAGCGTTTAAGAACCTTAGCATTGTGGCGAGTTGAGAGCGAGCACGCAATGAAATAGTAGGCTATGTAAAAAAAAAAATTGTAAGACCATTATTATTTACAATGAAGCGAAAAAAAACTTTACGGTAGATGGCGCTACGATGCCACCCTAAGGCATGTTGAAGCAACTGGTTGAAAAATTCAATGGCTTTGACATCTGGTTCGGTGGTCCAGTTGGTAGGACGCCCGTGTTGGCCCGGAAAGCCGTTGGAAACGCAGGTTCGAATCCTGTCTTAACCATTAAATTTTTAAATTTTTCGCTTCATTGTAAACATTTGGTTTACGTTAGCAGACGTTACTGCTTTAATAAAAAATAATTACCATTATTATTATTATTTTTGCTTTCGATAGTCCTTGCTCGACCAACTCACAACACTACGACGACGATGTACAGCAAAAAAATAGTACATTATATTAGGATACAATACAAGTATGCTACGTTACTATAAAGGTCCTGGTAGAATACCAGCCAAGTGGCTTGCTGCTTCATTATCTGAGCCTTTTCTCTACCACGACAATGGTTTATTAAATGTGCTGTAATTGTTTTATACCTGTACTAGGTTTAAGTAGCACGTTTTAACTGTTTCCTTATTTTTTTAATATGCCTAACCATGTAGGTTGTGGATATGAATAAAGTGTTTATCAACGTGTCTATTTCTCTACGTTGGTACACACGACACGAGGCTATTTTGCGGTCCGAGCGTAAGGCGAGTTTCACAACTCACTTGCAAGGTCACAAATATAAAAAAAAAAACTCACCGCCTGGTTGGTGTGGTAGAAGAAGTCGTGGAGTATGTCGAATATGGAGGTCTCCGAGAGAATGAGCTTCTGCAGGTTCTCCGGATGGAAGTCGTGCCCGTACATGTCGACGGCGGACAGGAATATGGACTCCATCTGATTGTGGCGGAGCTCGTAGGCCGGCTGGTGAGCGGCGATCAGGACCTGAGAGGAACGGATATAAATAAATATTAACACAAGTTTCTGTCAAAAAAAAATTGTGGCAAGTTTTATAGCCGACTTTACATTCCTCTACATCCATGAATTGCTCACTGAGACGATTCTAAAGACCACAAATTCGGTAGGATTGCTTAATTTAATGCAGAGTCCCTAGGGTCACCTTCCAGCTCCATCATCAGGCCAGCCCCATGGTGCCATATTATTTTGTATTGTCATCTAAGTTAACTAGGTATGCAAAATATTAGTTCAATCGGTTTGACGACGCGGTTGGCGCAGTGGTTAAGCAACTGCCTACTGAGCCGACGGTCCCGGGTTCGAATCCCGGCAAGGGCAAATGTTTGTGTGATGAACACGTATATTTGTGCCTGGGTCATGGATGTTCTATGTATTTAAGTATTTATTTATCTATATAAGTATGTATATCGTCGCCTAGTACCCATAACACAAGCCTTCTTGAGCTTAATTTGGGACTAGGTTGATTTGTGTAAGGTTGTCTGATATTTCTTTATTTATTTATTTATTTATTTAATCGGTTGAAGATATCTGCTTCAAAATTGAGTTGCAAGATTCCACCCAAACAAACATAGTTATATAGTACGTACATTGCAGGTACGGCTTGCAAACGGTAAAGCTTGTAAAAAAAATATGTCTAGCCCTCTATACATCTGCAAATATTCTGTTATCATCATCAAAAATGAAAAACCTACGCTCTTTTCGGTGGAGCAATTTCCATGCAACTCGTTCTTGCGCCTTCTCCTTGACAGCCTGTTACGAAAGGACGTTCACTCTCTCCTCCATTTGGTAAGCTTTCCTCGGTCTTCCTGTCTTTCTCCTCCCTTCAATATTTCCTTCTGTTATAGTCTTTATATATTCTGGTATTTTAATGAACTTGCCTGTCTTGCGCGCAGTGCGACGCGGCTGTGTTCGGCGCGGTGCAGTGACGTCAGCTCGTTCAAGATGGCCGCCAGTTCATCGGTCAGGCCCGGCTCGTTTGACCAGAGGTGGTCGATCAGAAGCGTCACCTGGTGAACAAAACAATAGTACATTACTGCAGACGCCGGGAAATAAGGGCTTGCCGGCTGAGTAGGTATAGACGGCCGACCGTATGGAAGGCCGTCTAGTGATACGAAGCCGGCAAGCCCTTCTCACGGCTAAGGCATGTATAGTGCTTTTCTCAAACATATGCAATGAAATAAAAAAATACACCACCTAAAAAAACATAATTCAGCTGTTCAGCCAGTTCATGAACACAGACGCCATGCTTAAAAAAAAATATTTTTAATTTTCGCTCCAATCCCTCTATTTTTTTTTTATAAGTCGTCCACGTGTGTACACTACAGTGTTCGAATATTAGGACCATTATACACAACCTGATAATAAGAATCTTAATTTCTATAATAAATAAAATAACGGCAGAGGATTTTAAATATTGTCTATGGTCTCTGGTGACTTACGTATAGACAGTATTTTAAATTTATTCATCAACACATTGATTCATACAGATTTGTATTCTTAATATCAGTTCGTGTGTACTAGGCATTAACGCGGATATTGTTGGTCCGATGGCTGAATGGGAAAAAAATTATATTAGCTGTTCATAAACACAGACGCCATGTTTACATTAAAATTAAAAACAAATTACTTCCCGGCCTAGGCCTTCAATTTTGTATGAAATTCCTTTACAGTTCTCTCGAATTGTTCCGCCCGAAACTTGACACTTCGGAGCCTGTTTTAACGAACGTTATGACGATATTACATTGCATGTTTGATAAAAGTATATTAACACACATAATAGTTATTTGTTATGCAATTCAGTAAAGTTGTTATTTGGCGTGAGTGTTGAAATTGAAAGCTAAGCTTAGCGAGGCTCACTACGGCGAGGAAACCGCGAGATGCAAGAAAAACGATTCAAAAATAAAAATAATCATATTTAATGTAGCAGAGAATCACAATAATCGTGATCGAATTTCAAATGACTTTTGGGCGCTAGCGGATATATTAGACTTTTGAATGCAGATTTCGCGCTACAAAAGAAGGTTTTCCGAGCGAGTGAGGTGACAAATAAATGATATTAACGCATACTAAATAATTTACAACATAACCTAAATTAAAATTTCAAATAAAAACGGTACAGGTAGCTGGTCATCATGAGACCCCCCATTCATTGAGTAATAAAGAAAATGCTACTAAAAAACTGAACATGATTACAAAATTTGGAATTCTTAGATCCAATGTTGGCTGAGATCCTATCACTTGTTCCAATCAATTTCTTTGTCATTTACATCTCATTCATCATCCTCCTAGCCTTTGTCCCACATCTTTGTAGAGTGTGAATTTACATCTCATTATAATCAAAAAATCATAGACCCACAGACTTCGATAATCCCCCTTTATCTGGACGGCTTAAAATGATACAAACCCTCCTAATTTTTAACCTTCGACAAGAAAGAGGGGTGTTTGCGTTTATCATGAGTATATGTGTATCTGTGGGTCTGTCTGTGGCATATCGTAGCTCCCAAACGGCGAGACCAATTTGAGTGCAGTTTTTTTTAATCGAAAGACTTGTCCGTCGCGATGGTTCTTGGCTACGTTTGCTGGAAGTATGACCAGTAGTTTTCGAGATATTCAGCCTTAATTGGAACAAGTGACAAGATCTCAAGCCAATATTGAGGCTAAGAATAACACATTTTGTAGTAATGTTCAGTTTTAGTAGCATTATTTATTCGCATTGAATGAGGGGTATGTACGTGAGCGAGTGAACGGGTGAGCCAGTGAGCAAATGAACGAGTGAGCGAGTGAGTGGGTGAGTGAGTGAGTGAGTGTGTGAGTGATTGAGTGAGTGAGTGAGTGTGTGAGTTAGTGAGTGAGTGAGTGAGCATACGCACCAGAAGGTTCTTCTTGGCGACCTGGTTGTGCGAGAATATGATGTCGGCGACGGCCTGCATGTCGTCCTTGTGCTTGTCGCGCAGCGCCATCACGCACTTGTCGTACGAACCTGCAACATATAAAATGAAAATAATGAAATATGAACTTTATTCTGCAAGTAGGCCACAAGGGCACTTTTACATGTCTGAGTCTACCGGCATTTCACAAGAGGAGACCACTGTTGAGAAGACACGCCGAAAGAAACTCAACAGTCAGTCATTTTACATAGAAAACTATCGTGAGTCTCAGACATATTAAAATACATAAACGGGTTTACTTACGTCGTAGAAGTCGAATTACGCTCGACATGTTTCGAATCAAAAATTGTATTATATGTTTTTTCGATAATCCTTACGGTGAGGATCTAAAAACCTGGAAGTCATTATTTTTTTCTTAAAAAAGGTTTTTTTTTATTGCCAATTTGTCCCTTTCCTTTCGAAACCCATTAGAAAATAGTCGGTGGTTGACACTTGTCAAAGTAAACATTTCAACGGTTTGATATTGTTGACAAGTGTCGACCATCGAAAATGTTTGTTTATAAACCGGTTGGGTTATTTATGTTAGGTTAAATAATAAAACGTTTACCCAGCTGGAAGTTGCTCTCCACTTGATAGTATTGCTTCAGCAAATCGTGGACGGCCGTCTTCATTCTGCCACGAATGCCGTTCCTGTATAACAAGCAGAATTAAAACTATACAGTAGAGATAAAAAAATATCACATTCTAGCATATTCATTTGAAGGGGCTACCCGGCAAATGTCACTATTTTCAAAGCATTATCAAGTGGTTCGTCTTCGTGCAATCTCCGTGAAATTAAACGCTATGTAGCTTGGTATTTGGTCTTTATTTCTGTCTAATAGATTTTCTAAATACCTCATATAATAGGAGAAATCTGAACACACGTAAAATCCTCTTTCTAGTTTATATCGGTAAAGTCTCCCTTGTTACGCGATGCTTGGACATTAAACTTATACCAATAAGTGAGTAAGGATATTTACTTTAACATTGTCTGCTGGTTTTTCAATATGTTTTATATTTTTTGAGCAAAAGATGTTACTCGAATTTGCGCATAATTTTTAGTGCTGGGATCTCGGTCTCTAGAATTGCAATAGTACGGAAAACATGCGTAAGATGTCGCTAATCACTTCGACGTAGTACGAGCGGCGCCACCAAGATGGCGCTGCATACTTGACGCCCTAAAAGCCGTCAAATTGTACGAGCTAGTGGGAACGAAAAAAGTTCGAATGATCAAGGTCATTGACACGGAGGTCTAAAAGAAGGATCCTAATGAAAATAGAATAACGGGCATTAACCAATAACTAGAGTTAATAGTTACATAATCAAAAAAAAAATCAAGCTCTATCAAATATACATGTCAATAACCAAATTCAAAACATTGAAAGACAAACCTACAATTGTGCACGGAACCCTCGGTGAGCGAGCCCGACTCGCACTTGTCCGGTTTTTTACTTACCTGTATCTCTGGACCAAGACCACAAGAGCCTGTGTGCTCATGAAGAAGACATCTCTGTCGGCGCGTTTTTGCAGCGATGCGGCGTGGCTGTAAAACACAACAATAATTTAAAATAACCTAAATTAATAGTACATTACTGCAGACGCCGGGAAGGAAGGGCTTGTCAGGTGAGTAGGTATAGACGGATAGTGATACGAAGCCGGCAAGCCCTTTTCACGGTTAAGAGGCTTTATTCCTTTTAAAATGCTGATCGTTTTCGATATTTTTCGCTATGATCAAACATGTTTCTTAACATATTATTGATGCTACTACCTAGAACAGGGCTATTGGAATTTAATGGTATACATTTGAAACCTACAGTTTGAATTTTTCATTGATAATTTTTGTTTCAAAAACAATTCGAAATTGTCAAAATTCACGCGGAAAATTAGTTTCTTCAATTTATTTTCGACTGCACGCAATGAAAGCGTGAAATAGCTAAGTCACTACCTAGAACTCGGGGAAAAGTATTATTCACACCAAAAAGTTGTTTGAAAAATATTAATTTATATTTGTCATAATATGAAATAAATAAATTTTAAAAGGAATAAGGCCTCTTAAGGCTGATAGTGCTTTTCTCAAACATATGCATTGAAATAAAAAATACACCATTCAAGAACATAATTCAGCTGTTTAGCCTGTTCATGAACATAGACGCCATGTTTAAAAAACATTACTTCCCAGCCTAGCCTTTCAATTTATTAAATTCCTTTACAGTTCTCTCGAGTTGTTCCGCCCGAAACATGATACTTCGAAGCCTATTATAAGTCACGTTATGACGACATTTAACTGCATGTTTGAGAAGAAACTTAAAACACCCCGCCACAAGTAGCTGGACGTCATGAGACCCTCGTTCAATGAGTGATATAGAACATTCTACTAAAACTGAACATAACCACAAAGTTTGGAATTCTTAGCTTCAATATTGGCTGAGATCTTGTCACTTGTTCCAATTAAAGGTTAACAGCTTGGAAACTGCAGGTCCTATGTCCACCACACATAGCTAAGAACCATCTCGACGGACAAGACTTTCGATTAAAGATAAGACATTCACAAACTTCGCCTTTATAATTTTATTGTGATAATCCGGCCCGTACCAATGAGTTTTTCGGAACTTATGTACGGAATGTCATTTGATATTTACCACTCGCTTTTCGGTGAAGGAAAACATCGTGAGGAAACCACCTAAGCCCAATAAGGCCTAGTTTCCCCTCTGGGTTGGAAGGTCAGATGGCAGTCGCTTTCGTAAAAACTAGTGCCTACGCCACATCTTGGGATTTAGGTAGCCGACCCCGATTGAGAATTCATTCTCAAAAATGGGACAAAGGCTAGGAGGATGATAGATGAATCCTAATTTTACTTACTGGTCGATGACACTGGCGATCTGCTGACTCGGGAACTGTGCCAGAACACTAGTGATGTTCCTCTCATACAACGCCATCAATTTGCGCACTTTCTTCTCCACGGCGACTGGAATACGACCCGATGCGGACGACAGTACCTGGTGAAATATCGACAAGATTAATTTTTTTTATAATGTAAGTCAGATTACTTAGTTTCTTAGAGTTACCGAGTTTGTATACTGCGTAAAGTATGCAACCGCCAAGCTATAGACGAGCCATAGCTACTTTACAGACGTGTTTAAGAAAATGTTCATCAAAATATTTTATTACTGTCCAATGATCCTGGTCACGGCACCAAATTGTAAAGAAAAAGAAAACTATATTTACCGAATTATGTATAATATAACCCAAATTGTCTGCATAGCATATTTGGTTAATAATAACATAGTTCGAAGATCTTATTTGCAGATTATTTATACCAGATCAAGTTTACATCAGAGCACATATTTGTCTACGAGCCATAACTACTTTACAGACGTAATAACGTTTAAGAAATTTTTCGCTATAAAATTTTAATGATATCCCAATCCTGGTCACGGCACCAAATTGTAAAGAAAAAGAAAACCATACTTACCGAACTATGTATAATATAACCCAAATTGTCTACATAGCAGACCTGATAAGTAATGACATAGTTCGATGATCTTCTTTGCATAATATTTATATCAGATCTAGTTTACATCAGAGCACAGTATAAACGTGAAGGTTAGACTTCAAAGTGGCAGCACTGACCTCTTGTAGCTCCAGCAGTGGCAGCGACGGGTCGCGGAGACTCTGCATGAACTTCTCGACTATTTCCCGGGAACGGGGGGTGTTGTATGGCTCGGGTAGGCAGTAACCTAAAAAATAAAAATAGCATGTTAAATAAACTATACTTATAAATAGTTACCCAACGTATTGGAACGAATTAATTCTAATTGCTGTTTGTCAACATAATTTTCTCACATTTTACAACTACAATTTAAGTCTAATAACAGTATCATTGATTCTGCTAGTCAAATCTCACAAAATTTTCTCCTGTTTTTTTTTTATAAGGGCACCACTCTCTCAGATGTATACTTTCTGAAATAATCTGTAGTGAGATGCTAGCGCAACATGTGCTTGAAGGTTCGTATGGTAACCATAAGTATAATATGACTTGTAGACTTAATAACTGACCTGCAAGCACGTTTTCCAGTATGGCCCTGTACTTGGTGTGTTGCTGGCTGAGTTTCTCGGACAGGTTCGGGTTGTCTTCGTGGTTGAACTGGCCCTTGTAATGTTGGGCGGTGGTCACAAGCGACGGGTCGTCGAGCTCTGCAAGAAACAATTGGTTGTCTGTAAAGTCGGTTTACGGACGATAATAACGTGATAACGTATGCCAGCCGATGGAGCGGAAGAGAGATAGATGCTTCACAAGCCGAACGCTTAGGCCGATCGTGCCTCTCTATCGCTTGTTCCGCGGCTGTATCTTTACGTCTTGCCTTGGCCAGGAAGTGAGATCTCCCCGCGTAGCGGGCTAAAAATACGACTTACGGCCTAGGGTGCGTAGTACATTACGTAACAAGGGTGGTAAACGAGGAATTATAAACGAGTGTCTATTAGAAGCCCGAAGCCGAAGGCGAGGGCTTTAATGACACGAGTTTGGAATTCCTTTACCACCAGAGTCACGTACGACGTTTTTCATCACACTTTGGAGGAAATAAAACAAAAGTAGTCGTAGTCAATACCAAAATTACTTACCGCCCTATGGCGTAATATACGACTTACCACCCGCTTTTCTAGCGTGTAAACCCTTGTTTACGAGCAAGTGTGATGAAAATATAGTTACCAAGAGTGCCGATGAGCGAGCCCATCTCCAGCACGGCGCCGGGCCGCAGGCTCCACGTCACCTTCCCCGCCTCCGGGGCCGCCAGCGTCATCACCATTTTCATCACCTGCACATCAACAATAACATAGGTACTTAAGTTTTTGTCTTGATTACTTTTTGCATCGCCTACTCATCTCATTTCATTTATATTAATCCGCTACCCAAAGGTTGTCTGGTCTATTGTAATGTTAAGTGTCATCTGTATTTGTATTTCTTTCTTCTTGAGGTGTGCAATAAAGAGTTATTCTATTCTATTCTAAGTTTTGTGGATCTATATCGGAATCGCTAAAACTACTTGTCCTATTTTTGATTGCCCTAATATCTTTTGTCCTTATGTTATTTGCCCTAATGGATGTCTGGATGGATGGAACAACATAACTACAAAATTTGGTATTCGTAGCTTCAATATTGGCTGAGATTTTGTCACTTATTCCCATTTTCACCAAACTAGCTAAGAACCATCTCGACGGACATGTCTTAAAAAACTTTACACAAACTGATCCATTTGTTTGGGAACTACGATGCCACAGAAAGACACCAGTTTTTCCTTTTATTGAAGTTGCGTCAAAGATTTCAAATCGTGTGGCAGAAAATCCCACGGCCCAGGGTAATGTAAAAACATTATAGTACAGTGGGTAGTAAGAATCATTCAGAGTTCCGTTTTTCTTCAACTACTAAGTAATAAAAATTCGGAGAAATAACACATTTGACCAAAAATAATGCGAAAAGGCAGTACACCCAGGTGGATATCTGTTTCACGTACCTCAATTTCAGCATACGGCTGTCCCTTATCAACGTGCCCGCCATCTTCGATAAGACAGTTGATAAGTTTCCCGGCAGATGGCGCCCTCAGTTTGGACGGGTCCTTCTCCTTCTCGAAGACCACGGTCTGGTTGCCGATCACGATGCGGTACTTGTCCACCTCGTCCTTGAGGTACGTGGTGTAGGAGGCGCCGTCGACCGAGAGGAGGGTGCCTGGGAGATAGATAATAAATAAATATCGGACAACCTCACACAAATCGATCTAGTACCAAATTAAGCTCAAGAAGGCTTGTGTTATGGGAACTAGACGACGATGTAGATAATTATAATTATACACTTAAATACGTAGAACAACCATGACAAAACCCCAGCACAAATATTCGAGTTCATCACACAAATATTTGCCCCGGCCGGGATTCGAACCCGGGACCGCCGGCTCAGTAGGCAGGTCTATAAACTGAGCCAACCGCGTCGTCAAATAAATATTAAGGGATAATCTTTCACAAATCGTAGTCCAAGCTAAGCAAAGCTTGTACTATGGTTACTGGACGACGATATCCATAATTTATAGAAAGAAAGAAAAAAATAAACATTTATTGCCACACCAAAAAAATAAAATAGGTACATAGATTAAACAATAACAACATTGTCATTAATTCATTATATATATTGTCCACCCAAATTATTCCGTGTGACAAAAGGAGCACATCCAACATCTTATCTTATAGATGACATCCATGACCAAGCAACAATTATGAGAGTTCATCACACAAATATTTGCCCAGGTGCACTACAAAGGGAGCTAACCGCGTCATCACTCACTATGTTGAGGCTACTTTTCTGATAGAACTGAGATATTACTGAACTAGACTACTCTTAGTCTTGGCGCCTTATGAGACCCATTGTGAACGACCACGTCTCAGTTCCGTAAGTCATCAGTTCATCACTGGTAACACGCACTGTTCGAAGACTTTCGTCTACTCGGTATACTCAACACTATTTGACATCCTAAAGAACCTAACTAATTTCTACCTTTTCTCTGCTTGGTCTTCCATGGTTAGGGCTGACATCAGGTTTATTCAGGCAGTCTTAGCCACCTTATGAGTCCCATTGTGAACGACCATGAGTTCCGTAAGTCTTCACTGGTAACACGCACTGTCAAAGGCTTTCGTCTTCTCGGTCTACTCAACACTATTTGACATCCTACAGAACCTAACTAATTTCTACCTTTTCTCTGCTTGGTCTTCTATGGTTAGGGCTGACATCAGGTTTCTTCAGGCAGTCTTAGCCACCTTATGAGTCCCATTGTGAACGACCATGAGTTCCGTAAGTCTTCACTGGTAACACGCACTGTTCGAAGACTTTCGTCTTCTCGGTCTACTCAACACTATTTGACATCCTACAGAACCTAACTAATTTCTACCTTTTCTCTGCTTGGTCTTCTATGGTTAGGGCTGACATCAGGTTTATTCAGGCAGTCTTAGCCACCTTATGAGTCCCATTGTGAACGACCATGAGTTCCGTAAGTCTTCACTGGTAACACGCACTGTCAAAGGCTTTCGTCTTCTCGGTCTACTCAACACTATTTGACATCCTAAAGAACCTAACTAATTTCTATCTTTTCTCTGCTTGGTCTTCTATGGTTAGGGCTGACATCAGGTTTATTCAGGCAGTCTTAGCCACCTTACGAGTCCCATTGTGAACGACCATGAGTTCCGTAAGTCTTCACTGGTAACACGCACTGTTCGAAGACTTTCGTCTTCTCGGTCTACTCAACACTATTTGACATCCTACAGAACCTAACTAATTTCTACCTTTTCTCTGCTTGGTCTTCTATGGTTAGGGCTGACATCAGGTTTCTTCAGGCAGTCTTAGCCACCTTATGAGTCCCATTGTGAACGACCATGAGTTCCGTAAGTCTTCACTGGTAACACGCACTGTCAAAGGCTATCGTCTTCTCGGTCTACTCAACACTATTTGACATCCTAAAGAACCTAACTAATTTCTACCTTTTCTCTGCTTGGTCTTCTATGGTTAGGGCTGACATCAGGTTTATTCAGGCAGTCTTAGCCACCTTATGAGTCCCATTTTGAACGACCATGAGTTCCGTAAGTCTTCACTGGTAACACGCACTGTCAAAGGCTTTCGTCTTCTCGGTCTACTCAACACTATTTGACATCCTACAGAACCTAACAAATTTTTACCTTTTCTCTTGGTCTTCTATGGGTAGGGCTGCCATCCGTCCGGGTTTCCCCGGATTTGTCCTACTTTGGAGGAGGTTATCAAAGTGTCCGGGGAAGGGTCTACCCGGTACTCACCGCCGTCGGTCAGCTTGTGAACCTCCAGCTCCTTGAAGCTGCCGTTCATGGCGAGGAAGTAGGTGGTGGGGCCGGACTTGCACGCTTGCACGCGGTACTTGCTGCCGCTGTTGATCAGCTCAACCTCTACACGAAGACCTGGCTAAAGCCTCGGTCTTTCCACGATCTAACCAATACCATCCAACATCCCAACAGACTCAAAGTAGTACTTTCAAAAGACTTTTCAATCCCCTTGGTCTTTTCACGGTCTTCTCGGTCTACTCGACACTATTTGACATTCTACAGCTCTTAACTAATTTCTACCTTTTCTCTCCTTGTTGCAGCTGTTGATCAGCTCATCTTCCACACGAAGAGCTGGCTAGAGCCTCGGTCTTCCCACGATCTAACCAATACCATCCGACAGCCCAACAGATTAAAAGTAGTACCTACTCTAAAACGAATTTTCAATCCCCTTGGTCTTTTCATGGTATACTCTATTTGACATCCTACAGATCCTAGCTAATTTCTACCTTTTCTCTTGGTCTTCTATGGCTCGGTCTGCCATCCGTACGGGTTTCCCGGGATTTGTCCTACTTTGGAGGAGGTTATCAAAGTGTCCGGGGAAGGGTCTACCCGGTACTCACCGCCGTCGGTCAGCTTGTGAACCTCCAGCTCCTTGAAGCTGCCGTTCATGGCGAGGAAGTAGGTGGTGGGGCCGGACTTGCACGCTTGCACGCGGTACTTGCTGCCGCTGTTGATCAGCTCGACTTCCACGCAGTTGGAGAGCTGGCTGGAGCCTTGGATCTGGCCCCTGTGAGAGATAGTAAAATATGAATGGGAATACTGAAATCTCGGTGACTTTTTCTTCGTGATATGTCATACGGTCTCACTGAAAAACAACGACAGTCATTGCAGCGTTGGAAACCAAAAATTTATATGCTCGAAGACATGTGCCATCACTACATAGATAAAACAAAGTCGCTTCCTGTCTGTCTGTCCGTGTCTGTCCCTATGTATGCTTAGATCTTTAAAACTACGCAACGGATTTTGATGCGTTATTTTTTTTAAATAGACAAGAGTGACTCAAGAGGAAGGTTTATATGTATAAAACATGTATAATTTATCAGCATTGCACCCGTGCGAAGCCGGGGCGGGTCGCTAGTCAAACATAAACCTTACTTTTCCAAGCCACTCTTGAAGTCCTGGAAGTGGGTGGTGATGATGCTGTCCGCGATGAGGATGGAGCCGCAGATGACGCCGAGCATGATGTCTGGCTTCTCCGATTGGACCTGGACACATTCAATTTTGGGGTTATCTTCTGTCTTCCGAACTACATTTAAAAAAACATACCCTCATAATGAGATTATTTGCGTTGGAAAAGGGGGTTTCTCTCGAAATCCCTATGAACGTTTGTCCTAAAATCATTTACCCTAACACTTTTGACCTAACGTTCATTTGCCTTAATGCTCTTGTGCCCGAAACACTATTTTGCCCTGACAGTCAAAATCCATAATATAAAACCGACCTAATACTCTTATGCCCCAATCTGTTCGACATACAA
This sequence comes from Apotomis turbidana, assembly GCA_905147355.2. Taxonomy (NCBI): domain Eukaryota; kingdom Metazoa; phylum Arthropoda; class Insecta; order Lepidoptera; family Tortricidae; genus Apotomis; species Apotomis turbidana. The sequence continues at coordinate 9,155,991 of LR990307.1, forward strand.
CTTATAAGTCCTAAATATGAAATACGAGATTTAGGGATTCGTTAGATACGTCGACGAGCGAAGCGGGCAGGAGTTTTAGAACTGCGATGTATGAGTATGAATTGGCTAGTTGACTCATGTCAAATTGTCATAAACTAATGTTTATCCCGTAACGTATTTAGGAAAGGAAACCAAAATATATAGCTTTCAATTCATTGTTCTGGAAGGCGGGAGTCTCCAGCAGAGTGATGGTACTCCACTGCTCGGGAGTCACCTCCACAGGCTGCGACTGTTCTCGCGGTCTACTCTCACTCACCCGCTCAGCAATGAGGGCGTCGAGCCAGCTGGTGTCGATGTCATTGTTCTGGAAGGCGGGAGTCTCCAGCAGAGTGATGGTACTCCACTGCTCGGGAGTCACCTCCACAGGCTGCGACTGTTCTCGCGGTCTACTCTCACTCACCCGCTCAGCAATGAGGGCGTCGAGCCAGCTGGTGTCGATGTCATTGTTCTGGAAGGCGGGAGTCTCCAGCAGAGTGATGGTACTCCACTGCTCGGGAGTCACCTCCACAGGCTGCGACTGTTCTCGCGGTCTACTCTCACTCACCCGCTCAGCAATGAGGGCGTCGAGCCAGCTGGTGTCGATGTCATTGTTCTGGAAGGCGGGAGTCTCCAGCAGAGTGATGGTACTCCACTGTTCGGGGGTCACCTCCACAGGCTGCGACTGTTCTCGCGGTCTACTCTCACTCACCCGCTCAGCAATGAGGGCGTCGAGCCAGCTGGTGTCGATGTCATTGTTCTGGAAGGCGGGAGTCTCCAGCAGAGTGATGGTACTCCACTGTTCGGGGGTCACCTCCACAGGCTGCGACTGTTCTCGCGGTCTACTCTCACTCACCCGCTCAGCAATGAGGGCGTCGAGCCAGCTGGTGTCGATGTCATTGTTCTGGAAGGCGGGAGTCTCCAGCAGAGTGATGGTACTCCACTGCTCGGGAGTCACCTCCACAGGCTGCGACTGTTCTCGCGGTCTACTCTCACTCACCCGCTCAGCAATGAGGGCGTCGAGCCAGCTGGTGTCGATGTCATTGTTCTGGAAGGCGGGAGTCTCCAGCAGAGTGATGGTACTCCACTGCTCGGGAGTCACCTCCACAGGCTGCGACTGTTCTCGCGGTCTACTCTCACTCACCCGCTCAGCAATGAGGGCGTCAAGCCAGCTGGTGTCGATGTCATTGTTCTGGAAGGCGGGAGTCTCCAGCAGAGTGATGGTACTCCACTGCTCGGGAGTCACCTCCACAGGCTGCGACTGTTCTCGCGGTCTACTCTCACTCACCCGCTCAGCAATGAGGGCGTCGAGCCAGCTGGTGTCGATGTCATTGTTCTGGAAGGCGGGAGTCTCCAGCAGAGTGATGGTACTCCACTGCTCGGGAGTCACCTCCACAGGCTGCGACTGTTCTCGCGGTCTACTCTCACTCACCCGCTCAGCAATGAGGGCGTCAAGCCAGCTGGTGTCGATGTCATTGTTCTGGAAGGCGGGAGTCTCCAGCAGAGTGATGGTACTCCACTGCTCGGGAGTCACCTCCACAGGCTGCGACTGTTCTCGCGGTCTACTCTCACTCACCCGCTCAGCAATGAGGGCGTCGAGCCAGCTGGTGTCGATGTCATTGTTCTGGAAGGCGGGAGTCTCCAGCAGAGTGATGGTACTCCACTGCTCGGGGGTCACCTCCACAGGCTTCGACTGTTCTCGCGGTCTACTCTCACTCACCCGCTCAGCAATGAGGGCGTCGAGCCAGCTGGTGTCGATGTCATTGTTCTGGAAGGCGGGAGTCTCCAGCAGAGTGATGGTACTCCACTGCTCGGGAGTCACCTCCACAGGCTGCGACTGTTCTCGCGGTCTACTCTCACTCACCCGCTCAGCAATGAGGGCGTCAAGCCAGCTGGTGTCGATGTCATTGTTCTGGAAGGCGGGAGTCTCCAGCAGAGTGATGGTACTCCACTGCTCGGGGGTCACCTCCACAGGCTGCGACTGTTCTCGCGGTCTACTCTCACTCACCCGCTCAGCAATGAGGGCGTCGAGCCAGCCGGTGTCGATGTCATTGTTCTGGAAGGCGGGAGTCTCCAGCAGAGTGATGGTACTCCACTGTTCGGGAGTCACCTCCACAGGCTGCGACTGTTCTCGCGGTCTACTCTCACTCACCCGCTCAGCAATGAGGGCGTCGAGCCAGCTGGTGTCGATGTCATTGTTCTGGAAGGCAGGAGTCTCCAACAGAGTGATGGTACTCCACTGCTCGGGAGTCACCTCCACAGGCTGCGACTGTTCTCGCGGTCTACTCTCACTCACCCGCTCAGCAATGAGGGCGTCGAGCCAGCTGGTGTCGATGTCATTGTTCTGGAAGGCAGGAGTCTCCAACAGAGTGATGGTACTCCACTGCTCGGGGGTCACCTCCACAGGCTGCGACTGTTCTCGCGGTCTACTCTCACTCACCCGCTCAGCAATGAGGGCGTCGAGCCAGCCGGTGTCGATGTCATTGTTCTGGAAGGCGGGAGTCTCCAGCAGAGTGATGGTACTCCACTGCTCGGGAGTCACCTCCACAGGCTGCGACTGTTCTCGCGGTCTACTCTCACTCACCCGCTCAGCAATGAGGGCGTCGAGCCAGCTGGTGTCGATGTCATTGTTCTGGAAGGCGGGAGTCTCCAGCAGAGTGATGGTACTCCACTGCTCGGGAGTCACCTCCACAGGCTGCGACTGTTCTCGCGGTCTACTCTCACTCACCCGCTCAGCAATGAGGGCGTCGAGCCAGCCGGTGTCGATGTCATTGTTCTGGAAGGCGGGAGTCTCCAGCAGAGTGATGGTACTCCACTGTTCGGGGGTCACCTCCACAGGCTGCGACTGTTCTCGCGGTCTACTCTCACTCACCCGCTCAGCAATGAGGGCGTCGAGCCAGCTGGTGTCGATGTCATTGTTCTGGAAGGCGGGAGTCTCCAGCAGAGTGATGGTACTCCACTGCTCGGGAGTCACCTCCACAGGCTGCGACTGTTCTCGCGGTCTACTCTCACTCACCCGCTCAGCAATGAGGGCGTCGAGCCAGCTGGTGTCGATGTCATTGTTCTGGAAGGCGGGAGTCTCCAGCAGAGTGATGGTACTCCACTGCTCGGGAGTCACCTCCACAGGCTGCGACTGTTCTCGCGGTCTACTCTCACTCACCCGCTCAGCAATGAGGGCGTCAAGCCAGCTGGTGTCGATGTCATTGTTCTGGAAGGCGGGAGTCTCCAGCAGAGTGATGGTACTCCACTGCTCGGGAGTCACCTCCACAGGCTGCGACTGTTCTCGCGGTCTACTCTCACTCACCCGCTCAGCAATGAGGGCGTCGAGCCAGCTGGTGTCGATGTCATTGTTCTGGAAGGCGGGAGTCTCCAGCAGAGTGATGGTACTCCACTGCTCGGGAGTCACCTCCACAGGCTGCGACTGTTCTCGCGGTCTACTCTCACTCACCCGCTCAGCAATGAGGGCGTCAAGCCAGCTGGTGTCGATGTCATTGTTCTGGAAGGCGGGAGTCTCCAGCAGAGTGATGGTACTCCACTGCTCGGGAGTCACCTCCACAGGCTGCGACTGTTCTCGCGGTCTACTCTCACTCACCCGCTCAGCAATGAGGGCGTCGAGCCAGCTGGTGTCGATGTCATTGTTCTGGAAGGCGGGAGTCTCCAGCAGAGTGATGGTACTCCACTGCTCGGGAGTCACCTCCACAGGCTGCGACTGTTCTCGCGGTCTACTCTCACTCACCCGCTCAGCAATGAGGGCGTCAAGCCAGCTGGTGTCGATGTCATTGTTCTGGAAGGCGGGAGTCTCCAGCAGAGTGATGGTACTCCACTGCTCGGGAGTCACCTCCACAGGCTGCGACTGTTCTCGCGGTCTACTCTCACTCACCCGCTCAGCAATGAGGGCGTCGAGCCAGCTGGTGTCGATGTCATTGTTCTGGAAGGCGGGAGTCTCCAGCAGAGTGATGGTACTCCACTGCTCGGGAGTCACCTCCACAGGCTGCGACTGTTCTCGCGGTCTACTCTCACTCACCCGCTCAGCAATGAGGGCGTCGAGCCAGCTGGTGTCGATGTCATTGTTCTGGAAGGCGGGAGTCTCCAGCAGAGTGATGGTACTCCACTGCTCGGGGGTCACCTCCACAGGCTTCGACTGTTCTCGCGGTCTACTCTCACTCACCCGCTCAGCAATGAGGGCGTCGAGCCAGCTGGTGTCGATGTCATTGTTCTGGAAGGCGGGAGTCTCCAGCAGAGTGATGGTACTCCACTGCTCGGGAGTCACCTCCACAGGCTGCGGCTGTTCTCGCGGTCTACTCTCACTCACCCGCTCAGCAATGAGGGCGTCGAGCCAGCTGGTGTCGATGTCATTGTTCTGGAAGGCAGGAGTCTACAACAGAGTGATGGTACTCCACTGCTCGGGGGTCACCTCCACAGGCTGCGACTGTTCTCGCGGTCTACTCTCACTCACCCGCTCAGCAATGAGGGCGTCGAGCCAGCCGGTGTCGATGTCATTGTTCTGGAAGGCGGGAGTCTCCAGCAGAGTGATGGTACTCCACTGCTCGGGAGTCACCTCCACAGGCTGCGACTGTTCTCGCGGTCTACTCTCACTCACCCGCTCAGCAATGAGGGCGTCGAGCCAGCTGGTGTCGATGTCATTGTTCTGGAAGGCGGGAGTCTCCAGCAGAGTGATGGTACTCCACTGTTCGGGGGTCACCTCCACAGGCTGCGACTGTTCTCGCGGTCTACTCTCACTCACCCGCTCAGCAATGAGGGCGTCGAGCCAGCTGGTGTCGATGTCATTGTTCTGGAAGGCGGGAGTCTCCAGCAGAGTGATGGTACTCCACTGTTCGGGGGTCACCTCCACAGGTTGCGACTGTTCTCGCGGTCTACTCTCACTCACCCGCTCAGCAATGAGGGCGTCGAGCCAGCTGGTGTCGATGTCATTGATCTGGAAGGCGGGAGTCTCCAGCAGAGTGATGGTACTCCACTGCTCGGGGGTCACCTCCACAGGCTGCGACTGTTCTCGCGGTCTACTCTCACTCACCCGCTCAGCAATGAGGGCGTCGAGCCAGCTGGTGTCGATGTCATTGTTCTGGAAGGCGGGAGTCTCCAGCAGAGTGATGGTACTCCACTGCTCGGGAGTCACCTCCACAGGCTGCGACTGTTCTCGCGGTCTACTCTCACTCACCCGCTCAGCAATGAGGGCGTCGAGCCAGCTGGTGTCGATGTCATTGTTCTGGAAGGCGGGAGTCTCCAGCAGAGTGATGGTACTCCACTGCTCGGGGGTCACCTCCACAGGCTGCGACTGTTCTCGCGGTCTACTCTCACTCACCCGCTCAGCAATGAGGGCGTCGAGCCAGCTGGTGTCGATGTCATTGTTCTGGAAGGCGGGAGTCTCCAGCAGAGTGATGGTACTCCACTGCTCGGGAGTCACCTCCACAGGCTGCGACTGTTCTCGCGGTCTACTCTCACTCACCCGCTCAGCAATGAGGGCGTCGAGCCAGCTGGTGTCGATGTCATTGTTCTGGAAGGCGGGAGTCTCCAGCAGAGTGATGGTACTCCACTGTTCGGGAGTCACCTCCACAGGCTGCGACTGTTCTCGCGGTCTACTCTCACTCACCCGCTCAGCAATGAGGGCGTCGAGCCAGCTGGTGTCGATGTCATTGTTCTGGAAGGCGGGAGTCTCCAGCAGAGTGATGGTACTCCACTGTTCGGGAGTCACCTCCACAGGCTGCGACTGTTCTCGCGGTCTACTCTCACTCACCCGCTCAGCAATGAGGGCGTCGAGCCAGCTGGTGTCGATGTCATTGTTCTGGAAGGCGGGAGTCTCCAGCAGAGTGATGGTACTCCACTGCTCGGGAGTCACCTCCACAGGCTGCGACTGTTCTCGCGGTCTACTCTCACTCACCCGCTCAGCAATGAGGGCGTCAAGCCAGCTGGTGTCGATGTCATTGTTCTGGAAGGCGGGAGTCTCCAGCAGAGTGATGGTACTCCACTGCTCGGGAGTCACCTCCACAGGCTGCGACTGTTCTCGCGGTCTACTCTCACTCACCCGCTCAGCAATGAGGGCGTCGAGCCAGCTGGTGTCGATGTCATTGTTCTGGAAGGCGGGAGTCTCCAGCAGAGTGATGGTACTCCACTGCTCGGGAGTCACCTCCACAGGCTGCGACTGTTCTCGCGGTCTACTCTCACTCACCCGCTCAGCAATGAGGGCGTCGAGCCAGCTGGTGTCGATGTCATTGTTCTGGAAGGCGGGAGTCTCCAGAAGAGTTATCAGGTACTCTACTGTCGTTCGGAAGTCGCCTCGGATGCTCAGCTCTTTGAGAGCTATAACCAGGTTTCTGTAAGCAAAAGGGCATATTAAAATTTGTATTTTAAATGTATGAATTCATGTTTTACCCGTTACTTTGAAGAAACTCCTAAGAAATCATCAGAGTCACAAATGAGCGTCATTATACATGGCGTCCTGTATTTAATGGACAAACTTGTAAACCCCGATAAAATATATACAGTACGATTATCTCAAAAACCATAAAATACAATACAAGTACTATTTATTGCACATTTCACAAAACATACAGGAGAAATACAACGCGAGTAATTAGTTAATTACAATATCATACCATAGGAATTTTATTTAGAAAAAAAATATTTCTTTCTGGTTTAAACTGGGACTCGCTAGCATTCGCCTGTAACGTAACAAAAAACAATTGGGGATTATAAAGTGTTCCATTAAACACAGGACACCGTGTATCTGGAAATCATCGTATCACGTAGCTATCCAATACCGTCAGCAATTTTTTTTTTCATTGCACTTACTCTTTAGCCAGCTCGCGCATCTCCCCCCAGGAGAAGCAGTGCCCGAACCGCGAGTCAGCGAACTGCACCTCTTATGAAACGAGCCGAAGGCGAGTTTTCACACTTGTATTTTATAACTCTCATTATGTAGCAGTTGCATAAACAACCTACTAGTGATACACTTACTCTCTAGCCTGCTCGCGGGTCTCCCCCCAGGAGAAGCAGTGCCCGAACTGCGAGTCCGCGAACTCGTGCAGCCCGCCCGAGGCCGCCACGCTGAAGTAGCCCCACACGTTCTTGGAGGAGCGGAAGTTCAGCTCCTGCACCGTGCCGGATGACGGCTTGAAGCCTGTTCGAAAGAGGTACAAGTCAATATCGTTCATGGTTGCGGATGAGGTAAGTTTCCAGAGCTCATAATATTTCCGGAAATTACTGGCAACTTTGAAAATAATTTACTATTTCAATAGGTAATATTATTTATTTTTATTAAAGCAGTAACGTCTGCTAACGTAAACTAAATGTTTACAAATGAAGCGAAAATTTAAAAATTTAATGATTCGGACAGGATTCGAACCTGCGTTTCAATTTTCGCTTCATTTGTAAACATTTAGTTTACGTTAGAAGACGTTACTGCTTTAATAAAAATAAGTAATTCGGGTGTAGCACATCGTTACTATCGATTCTCAACAAATTTGAGACGATGGTGCCGACGATAAAGTCTAAATCTTTACGGTAGATGGCGCTACGATGCCACCCTAAGGCATGTCGAAGCAACTGGTTGAAAAATTCAATGGCTCTGACATCTGATTCGGTGGTCCAATTGGGAGGACGCCAGTGTTGGCCCGGAAAGCCGTTGGAAACGCAGGTTCGAATCCTGTCCGAATCATTAAATTCTTCAATTTTCGCTTTATTAGTAAACATTTAGGTTATATTATTAATACTATTGTGAGACATCTTTGTGACATCAGGTTTAAACACACGTAAAAATTGTCAGGAACGGCCCGACATGTTAAAGTGACAGACGGTCCAGTAGTGACAGTGCAAGAGCCCTGACGCTATCTGGGCGGGCGCCGAGAGCGGCGAGGCCGGCGAGGAGAGCCAAAACCAATGCAGTGGGCCGCGAGTCGCGTAGCAGGACGGATAGCTATCCCTGATGAAGAGCACCATTAAAGCATATTTCAATTTGGAATAATATCTGGATTGGGCAATTTGGGCATTACATTGCGGAAATCCATATCAATCAATGATATATGTTGAATATTGTTTGTCATAGTGAGAGAAATCACACCTAGGTCGATTTCCTGGTTATATACGTTTTTTGCTAAGTATCCTGAAGATGGTGAAGGTTTTATCTGATCTCTATCTGGGTTCTCTAGCGGCGATGACGTGACCCTATGGCTCGCGGTACAGCAGAACATGGTGACCAGTTCTAGTTATAGGAGCTGACCTTCGTCAGGGTTCTCAGAGGTGATCCTGGCGGCGATGACGTGTCCCCAGGGCGTGGGCCGCTGCGCGGGCTCGTCCAGCTCGATGGCCGACAGCCCCCACGGACCCTCGCCGTACAGCAGGCGGATGTCCTTGATGTGGAACAGCGGCAGACCCATGGCGATCTGTTCAGGACAACACACTTTGTTAATATCTAACATGTGAGCAACATTTTCAAATTGTATTACAAAACCATTTTTCTGTGGAAAGGAAAAACCTAACAGCATGATCATGGCGGGCAGGTTGACGTCCGCCACCATCTCCGTGCACGGGTGCTCCACCTGGAGCCGAGGGTTCAGCTCCAGGAGTAGTGCTGGCGCCGGCTCTCAGCTCGCCGGCTCCTGTCTCACCTGCAGCTGCGCGGCGGGCAGGTTGACGTCCGCCACCATCTCCGTGCACGGGTGCTCCACCTGGAGCCGAGGGTTCAGCTCCAGGAGTAGTGCTGGCGCCGGCTCTCAGCTCGCCGGCTCCTGTCTCACCTGCAGCTGCGCGGCGGGCAGGTTGACGTCCGCCACCATCTCCGTGCACGGGTGCTCCACCTGGAGCCGAGGGTTCAGCTCCAGGAGTAGTGCTGGCGCCGGCTCTCAGCTCGCCGGCCCCTGTCTCACCTGCAGCTGCGCGGCGGGCAGGTTGACGTCCGCCACCATCTCCGTGCACGGGTGCTCCACCTGGAGCCGAGGGTTCAGCTCCAGGAGTAGTGCTGGCGCCGGCTCTCAGCTCGCCGGCCCCTGTCTCACCTGCAGCTGCGCGGCGGGCAGGTTGACGTCCGCCACCATCTCCGTGCACGGGTGCTCCACCTGGAGCCGAGGGTTCAGCTCCAGGAGTAGTGCTGGCGCCGGCTCTCAGCTCGCCGGCCCCTGTCTCACCTGCAGCTGCGCGGCGGGCAGGTTGACGTCCGCCACCATCTCCGTGCACGGGTGCTCCACCTGGAGCCGAGGGTTCAGCTCCAGGAGTAGTGCTGGCGCCGGCTCTCAGCTCGCCGGCTCCTGTCTCACCTGCAGCTGCGCGGCGGGCAGGTTGACGTCCGCCACCATCTCCGTGCACGGGTGCTCCACCTGGAGCCGAGGGTTCAGCTCCAGGAGTAGTGCTGGCGCCGGCTCTCAGCTCGCCGGCCCCTGTCTCACCTGCAGCTGCGCGGCGGGCAGGTTGACGTCCGCCACCATCTCCGTGCACGGGTGCTCCACCTGGAGCCGAGGGTTCAGCTCCAGGAGTAGTGCTGGCGCCGGCTCTCAGCTCGCCGGCCCCTGTCTCACCTGCAGCTGCGCGGCGGGCAGGTTGACGTCCGCCACCATCTCCGTGCACGGGTGCTCCACCTGGAGCCGAGGGTTCAGCTCCAGGAAGTAGTACTGGCCGGTGCCCGGCTCGTACAGGTATTCGACGGTGCCGGCGGACACGTAGCCCACCATCTTGGCTAGACGGACGGCGGCCTGTTGGGAAAATACAGGACATTAGTACAGAAAATTGAAAGTCCATGATGTGATTCGAAACTTCAACCGCTAACGAAGCTAAAAATATACAATACTATACAACAATACTTTATTTATTGCATTGCACATCAATAAAAGTTTACAAAAGGAAGCAAGACAAATACAATTTATAAATAACGTAATATGCTTAGTACAGTAGGGGCAAAAAATAATTTCTAACCTTTTCCATCTCAATAAAGACATCTGGTCTCGCGATGGCTGCCGGCGCTTCCTCGATAATCTTCTGGTGACGACGCTGGATGGAGCAGTCACGACCGAACAGCGATATCGCGTTACCTAGGATACAAATAATAGAACAAATACAATACAAATAATAGAACAAATAAATATAAAAAAAGGAATTTGTTGAACACCATAGACAAGAGGAGAGGGAATTTTTTGTTTGAGCAGTCTGAGTGTGTATTGTGTCTTTAAACGTACAAATAGCCGACTTATTGCCATGATGATTCTACTTCCTACCGTATTGATCAGCTATCAACTGCACTTCCAAATGCCGAGCCGACTTGGCGAGCTTCATCACGAAGATAGGGGAGCCAGGCACCTCAGCTTGAACCTGCAAATAAAACCGAAATTTAAGGCAAATTTCAAAGTGGTTGCAAGTGGTTCCTCTTCGTGCAATCTCCGTGGAAAATACGCTATTTGCCAATAGTGAAAATAAAATGTGTCATTGAAACCACTAAACATTCATTCAAAAATACACGGTACCAAATAAACTACCAGCAACTAACTTTTGGAAATTATACTATTTTTAATTATACAATAACTAAAAAGAAGACATGTTTTGACTACTTCTTTTTATGACGTCACATGCCTGTATCATGAAAGAAGCTTCATAGGAGCAGATCGTTGTTGACATTTCATAAAGAGTAGCTGATTTGAGCTGTCATCCAATACCGTATGTAACTTGGTATTTGGTTCCACCTGTCATTTCGGAGTGCCATACCTTATTTTCTTACACTATACAGAGGATATAGCAGCTTACGGTTCTGATGCTAACTTCACGAGGAATCACTGAACTGTCTGAACATGTCGAGGAAGTCGTCAAGATCCTCCACCTTTCTGAAGCTTAAATCATGACCGGGAACTCGTGTTGCCTTGTGGGCAGTCGACCCTTGTTCTGAGGTAGCCTTCCAGCGAACAGCTGAGGATACAGCTTACTACTCAAGGAATCACTGACCTGTCTGAACATGTCGAGGAAGTCGTCAAGATCCTCCACCTTTCTGAAGCTTACATCATGACCGGGAACTCGTGTTGCCTTGTGGGCAGTCGACCCTAGTTCTGAGGTAGCCTTCCAGCGAACAGCTGAGGATACAGCTTACTACTCAAGGAATCACTGACCTGTCTGAACATGTTCGGGAAGTCATCGGGGTTCTCCACCTTCCTGATGCCCTTGCCGCCGCCACCCTCGGACGCCTTGATCATCACCGGGAACCCGATCTTGTGGGCAGCAGCCAACCCCTGCTCTGCAGTCGTCACGCAGCCTCGCGCGAAGAGTTCAGAGGATATCTTGATTTTCTTGCTGTTGTATTCCGCTTTCAGGTCTGCAAAGTAATTAATTTATATTAGAGGCCAATTTCAAGCGCGGTAAGATATGATACGAATTTAAAATATAAAACATCCCTGGCACCAGTAGCTGGTTATCATGAGACTCATTCAATGAGTGATATAGAATATGCTACTAAAACCGAACATAACAACAAAATATGGAATTCCTAGCTTCAATATTGGCTGAGATCCAGTCACTTGTTCCACTAAAAAGTGTTTTTCCAAAGGGGCCCGAATGGCTTTTTCGGGGATCCTATGTATTGAATCTAGATATAAATATTATTCCAATTACTATGAATAGAGGCGGCCATTTTGAACGTAGCACTAACTGGAGATTGCCAATTTTTCCAAAGGGGCCCGTATGACTTTCTTGGGGGTCCAATGTATTGAATCTAAACCTACATATTATTCCGATTACTATGAATAAAGGCGGCCATTTGGAACGTAACACTAACTAGATAATGCCATTTTTGTCCAAGGGGGCCGTGTGACTTTCTTGGGGGCCAAATGATATTGAATCTAAACCTACATATTATTCCGATTACTATGAATAAAGGCGGCAATTATGAACGTAGCACTCACCGCTAGGGTCGGTAGGTCCGCGGTCTGTGCGACTATGAATGAAGCGATTTTGTCTACAAGGGGCCCACATGGCCTTCTCAGGGGGTTCAATGAAGACCGCGCCTGTACGGTTCCGTCAGTTTCTAGTTCTCTGATGCGTGATCCCAGCCAGCCACATAACATTTGGACCTACTTACTGAAGTTACTCTCTCGAAGTCAAACTAGAGATTGCCATTTTTTCCCAAGGGGGCCCGTGGACTTTCTTGGGGGTTTGAGCCTTGTATTGAATCTACCTACATTTCTTTTTTATTATTGCGATTACTATGAATAAAGGCGGCTATTAACAACTTATCGTTAACTAGAGATTGCCATTTTTTTCACAGGGGCCTTTGATGACTTTCTTGGGGGCCCAATGCATTGAATCTGAACCGACTTTTGTCTCCAAGGGGCCCACATGGCCTTCACAAGGGGTCCAATGAAGACCGCGCCTGTGAGGTTTCGTTAGCCTCGGGTTCTCGGACAATTATGAAATGAAATGAAAAAAAAATATTCAGTAAGTAGGCCACAAGGGCACTTTTACAAGTCAGATTGTGAGTCTACCGGCATTACGCCAGAGGAGACCGCTGTTGAGAAGAAAGCCGAAAGAAACCCAACAGTAAGTAATTTTTCGTAAATTATACATAAAAATGAATACAATTATATTATACTACAAGTAGTAAGACTGACCGCTCCCGCTCCAGGGCAGCGTGGGTATGTCGGCGGTCTGCGCGACTATGGAGGAGGCGATCTTGTCCCCGAGCGCCCACATGGCCTTCTCGGGGGGCCCGATGAAGGCCACGCCGGCGCGGTGCAGCAGCTCCGGCAGCTTCGGGTTCTCCGACGCGTGGCCCCAGCCCGCCCACACCGCCTGACAAATAAATACACACCCGTCAAACTTGGAATAGACATGTTGACTAATTTTTTTTGAGGATGTCAATCGATTCTATTTTTTATTGTGATCAAATGTCTATATGGGACTGACTACACTTAAATTGCTCTAAAAGTCAGAAATGACCGTCAAAGTTCAACATTTCTACGTAGCGCTAAAAACGCTCCATACAAAACGCGTCAGGCTAGTGACGTCACAGGCCGGTATAGGTACCAATAATTGTATGGAAAAATTAAGAAATTTGGCATTTTCACCGTGAAAAAGTGCGTTTAAGTTCATAGTTGTCATACAATTATTGTTTCGTAAAATTATGAGGATTCTGAAAACATTTTCAAAATTTATTTTGGATTAAAAAAAAAATCATAAAATTTGCGTACCTTTGAAGTCACGTATTTCCAAAAAAGATATATGTTTCTGGATTTTTTTTCTTTGTTTCGTGATACATTTAGCTAATTTTATTCATATAACTACAGTACGCTGTAGAATTCAACATCAGTCAAATAGCCTATTGACAACATTTCTCATTTTTTTTTTATGTGGGTAAAGCCTGACCAGATATATACAATACGATACAACAATACTTTATTGCACACCGACAAGATAATTTTTACATGAGAAATCATAATATTAAATAATGGTAGACAATGGAAAATAGACAAATTGTATATATTCAGTTTTGCAACCAATCGCAACCCACTATAATGACATTAGTTTAAATACCTGTCAGTTCCACTATGTAACCTCGTAATACCATTTAATGGAATACATTCTTTCCCCGACTGTTTTTCGTATAGTAAACACGTGTACACTTGATTTATTACGTTATACGTTCACGACTGTGAATGGTTTCCGGCACTTTCTTTGGATAATTTTAAATATTTGTCTTTTAAAGAAATCACCACGAATGATATTGACAAATTGACATTGTTGACAAACCATCATAAAATCATTGCCAGTGTAAGAAATGAGTTCCAGTGAAATTGGCGCAATATGGCGCATCCTCATATATTTCTGGCTAGGCTTTAAATGAACACCACATTTTATAACTGCTATATGGATAAATAAATGTTTCATTGTATAAAGACGTAAAAGAGAAGGCGGAATGTAGAATAAGCTGAAAATTACTCCACCGACAAGAGCTTGGCTCTTAAATATATGATGATGATACAAAGATGACATGCAAGGAAAACGGACTCGAACACGGTATATTTTTGGATTAAGACGTTGGGCAGGTGATCAGTCGCGGCGGCGACCGACACAGCACTACGGGCGAGCACCTGCTCGGCTCTGCTGATTATGAATCGCGTACCGAATCGATACATGTCGATTGTGAAGCGGTAATCGACTTTTACGACATGAGTAAACCCGTTTTGTATTATAATGTGGCTTTTCAGGGTTCCGTACCTAAAGGGTAAAAAACGATTACTATGACTCCGCTGTCCGTATGTCTGTTCGTCTCTCAACAGGCTGGAACTTATGGACCGTGATAGTTAGAAAGTTGAAATATTCCCAGATGATGTATTTTCTGTTGCCGCTATAACAACAAATATTAAAAAAAAGAATAAAATAAAATTTAAGGGGGCAATACAACAAACATGATTTCTCTATGTAGTCCGCGTTTGCTTTCAGGTCCTCTGTCACACCTCATTTGTATGCGGCGCCATACATACCAGGTGCAAACTTAGCCCGGCCAGTGAATTGGAAGTGGTTGCACGGAACCCTCGGTGAGCGAGTCCAACTCGCACTGGGCCGGTTTTTTTAAAGTACGTTAAGAAACCGTTTGCCAACGATAAAGTGAAGTTTGTCGCTCAGTACAATTTATCTTTTTATTAGAGCAATATACGGTGCTTTCACAACTCGTACGGAACTCTCGTTGCGCGAGTCCGAGGAAAAAGGAGGAGGGTTCTCAATTCGGCTGTACCTATGTTTTTTGTATGTTTGTTACCTTAGAACTTTCGACTGGGTGAACCGATTTTGATGATTCTTTTTTTTTATTTGAAAGCTGGAGCTTCCCGTGGGACCCATTTTGTATTTTAAAATTGGCTTTTTAGGGTTCCGTACCGAAAGGATAAAAACGGGACCCTATTACTGAGACTTCGGTGTCCGTCCGTCTGTCCGTCCGTCCGTCCGTCCGTCTGTCACCAGGCTGTATCTCAAGACCGGTGATAGCTAGACACTTGAAATTTTCACAGATGATTTATTTCTATTGCCGCTATAACAACAAATACTAAAAATTAAATTAAATAAATATTTAAGGCGGGCTCCCATACAACAAACTTGTTAAACCCTTCATGCGCGAGTCGAACTTGCACTTGCCCAATTTTTTTCCTCACCTGCACTTGAGTCCGGACGGCGATGTCGACAATGAGCTCGACGTTGGCGTAGTTGTTGTTGTTGCTGCCGCCGGGCACTGGCACGTAGTGGTCGGCCATCTTTATGTACTCCGCGTTCGCTTTCAGGTCCTCCGGCGTCACCTGAAACATTTACACTATTAAAATACTATTCTAGATTGCATAAATTTTTCTATGGAGAGGGGTCATGATTTCAGGAAAGATCTTGATACGTGATGCAGGATCGTCATTTGTTTTGTATGAGCGCGCGGCGTACTGCCAGCCTGGCGCCATCTGTTTTCATAGATTTCCGTTGTCCTCGCATCACGCCGAAACGACTGGACGGATTTTAACCAATTTCGGTACAGGGATAGCTGGACATCCAAACGTGGTTATAGGATACTTTTTTTCAGTCTACGGTAAAGAAAAAACGCGGGCGAAGTTGCCGGCGCCTCCTAGTAGGCAATATTATTATCTTCTCAAACATGCAATGAAATATCGTCATAACGTGTGTTATAACAGGCTTCGAAGTGTCACGTTTCGGGCGGAACAACTCGAGAGAACTGTCAAGGAATTTCATACAAAATTGAATGCCTAGGCCGGGAAGTAATAATTTTTTTAACATAGCGTCTGTGTTCAAGAACTGGCTAAACAGCTGATTTATATTTTATTTGAATGGTGTACTTTTTGTTTTCATTGCATATGTTTGAGAAAAGCACTATACATACCTTAGCCGTGAAAAGGGCTTGCCGGCTTCGTATCACTCACTACGGTCGGCCGTCTATACCTACACAGCCAGCAAGCCCTTATTTCCCGGCGTCTACAGTAATGTACTATTACTACTGCAGTGACATAGCTATTTCATGCTTTTATTGCGTGCAGTCGAAAATAAGTTGAAAATAAATATTTTTCCGCGTGAATTTTGTCAATTTCGAGTAGTTTTGAAACAAAAATTATCAATCGTTCAAACTGTAGGTGTCAAATGTATACCAATAAATCCCAATAGCCCCGTTCTCGGTAGTAACTTCAATAATATGTTAAGAAACATGTTTGATCATAGAGAAAAAAATCTAAAACAATCAGCATTTTAAAAGGAATAAGGCCTCTTATTGCGTGTTGATTGTCAACAGTCGATATTATTGTTTGAAGCACTCACCATGACGACGAACCGCACCGCGCGCTCGTTCTTGAACATCTCGTACGACCATCTTCGGATCGAGCGCATACATTTCACCGCCCCGATGCCGTTGTTGGCTATGAGGACCTGGAAAATTACATTCATGTTAAGCTCAGATGATAGTTAATTCAATATCCCTTTCCATTTCCACACACACACACGCGCGCACGCACGCACGCACGCACGCACGCACGCACGCACGCACGCACGCACGCACGCACGCACGCACGCACGCACGTACGCACGCACGCACGCACGCACGCACGCACGCACGCACGCACACACGCGCACACACACACACACACACACACACACACACACACACACACACACACACACACACACACACACACACACACACACACACACACACACACACACACACACACACACACACACACACACACACACACACACACACGTGCGCACAAACCCGATCGAGCATACCATGTTTGTTTAATTTTTGGCTTTTGTTGTTGTACTATATTGTTAATTATTACAAATTGTATTGCTGTTGATGCCCCAAATAAATAAAGTAAATAAATAAAATAAATCAATAATATTGAATTTTTCGCGCGCTAAAAAGTATAACATCTATACTATTGTAAAATTCGTATAGGTTTGTATCGATAATCATTTTTCTATGGAGGGGTCGTGATTTCATGAAAAATAATAGCGCCAAGTCTGTAGATATAGCTCAGACAGTCGCCAAACTTAAGTGGCAGTGGGCGGGGCACATTGCTCGTAGAATCGATGGCCGTTGGGGCAGAAAGGTTCTTGAGTGGCGTCCGCGGACCGGAAGACGCAGCGTTGGAAGGCCCCCAACAAGGCGGACCGACGACCTGGTTAAGATCGCGGGTAGAAATTGGATGAGAACGGCGCAAGATCGATCGTTGTGGAGAACTTTGGGGGAGGCCTTTGTCCCGCACTGGACGTCTATCGGCTGATGATGATGATGATGAATAGCGTGATGCAGGATCGTCATTTGTGTTGTATGGGCGCGCGGCGCCGTGCCAACCTGGCGCCATCTGTTTTCATAATTTCCTTTGTCCTCGCATCACGCCGAATCATTTTTGGTACTTAGCTGGACATCCAAACGTTATAGACTTGTTACCCGTTTACGGTAAAGAAATAAACACGCGGGCGAAGTTACGGGCACCTAGTCAGTATCACTACATCCATACTAATATTATAAATGCGAAAGTGTGTCTGTCTGTCTGTCTTAAACCGCTGAATCGATTTTGGTGAAATTTGGCATGGAGATAGTATAAGATCCGAGGAAGGCCATAGGATAGTTTTCATCCTGGAAATTATCCCTAAAAAGACTGAAAAGTGAGTAAATAATTCATGATGACATCGATGACCCTGTCGGAAATGTAATGATTAGACCAAAAGCACAATTGCTCTTACATTTGCTTAGGCGCTTTAAATAATCCCTTTTATTAATTAAGGTGATTAGGTGGATATCTATCGTGTTGTACGAGGTTGCTTCTAATACTTCCAAGCTCCACGCAGACGTAGTCGCGGGCAAAAGCTAGTAGTATAATACAAAGTCGCTTCCAGCTGTCTGACCCTATGCTTAGATCTTTAAAACTACGCAACGGATTTTGATGCGGTTTTTTTAATAGATAGAGACATTGAAGAGGAAGGTTTATATGTATAATACATGCATAATTTATCAGCATCAGCATTGCACCCGTGCGAAGCCGGGGCGGATCGTTAATAATATTAAATAGCCTTTTAGGCAGAGTCAGTGCTATTCCTTATCACTATCTAACGCTACAACTCATTAAATCGCTTGTTATAACTAGTAATTAACTATTGTAGCGTCATTAATGCAATCTTAGGTCACGAAGCGAGGTCTGTGCGTGTCTCTGGCGATTGACGTACGAAGATATGTGGAAAGATTTAGAGCTGAGTCGTTTCGAGTTTTCTGTAAAACGAGATGTAACCGATTCGGTTTTACGAAAAACGGTTTCGAGAAACCGTTTTTAGGGTCACGTACCCAAACGGTAAAAAACGGGACCCTAAAAACTGTACCTCTGTCTAAGAAAGTATATTATTATAAGCCTTTATTTAAATTAACAATCTTACAAAACATGGTCTATGTAGGTTGACGACGCGGTTGGCTCGGTTTGTAGAGACCTGCCTACTGAGCCGGCGGCGGTCCCGGGTTCGAATCCCGGCCAGGGCAAATATTTGTGTGATGAACTCGAATATTTGTGCTTGGGTCATGTTTGTTCTATGTATTTAAGTATATATTTATCTATATAAGTATGTATATCGTCGTCTACTACCCATAACATACTTTTTACTTTTTACTTTTTACTTTAGGGACGCATAAATGTTGTTCCCGTAGGAACCCATAGTATATATTTACTTAATTTATTAACATAACCATTCAATAGTGTTTAAATTTTTGCATATGAATAAGTTGTCATTGTTTGTCCTTTTCTCAGCCTGAAACACAGGATTATCCTAGTTCAGGCGCGTAGTATTATCGTCTAGTTATAAGTCTGTTTAGTCCGTAGTCATCACAGCTGTAATATGTTTTTTGAATAAATTTATTATTATTATTATTATATATGTATGTCGCACCCGCTCACGGGACAATAGTGTCCCGGACCTTTGGGAGGCGTGCACGGAGCCGAAGCCAACGCGTAGAGGCCCTTTCAACAATTTAATGAAATGCAAGGTGTACATCGAGCGGATGCTGTCCCTATCCGTGTCATGGGACGCACACAGAGACAGCGCCCGCTAGGTGCAAGAACTATTGATGGAGACATGGAATCTAAATACAAATTGGGCTATGGGGATGAAATGGAGGACTGGCTAATTGGGCTATGGGTGGAGACTATCGGGCGTCTACCAGCAAAAGTGTCTCATAGCAAAAATGGGACTCGTAGACGATGACTCGCCTCCCGCTAGATGGGCCCCCACAAAATAGCGACACATAAAGTGGCCTAAGGGCAACACCGGTGCGGAAGGCTAAGGGCGGAGAGGTGTAATACTGGGCTTTAAACCGAAGCCAACTAACCCCTTACGTTTCCACATCCACCCCCGAGCCGAAACTCTCACGACTCCACTCTGCCCGGCCGGTTAAGGCAAGACTATTATTATAACACAAGCCTTCTTGAGCTTAATTTGGATCTGTGTGAGGTTGTCTGATATTTGTGTGATATGTAATTTATATATTTATATTTATATGTATGTATTACTGTTATTGACATTATTGTATTTTTATGAGCCTGTTGAGTGATTGTCTTTCGATTTCGCAAAGGCCAGCCCTAAAGCTTTCCATAGTTTTCTTGTCCAGGTAACACCAGCCACTTTCTTAATTTCATCTTCCCATCTTAGACATTGCCTCCCTTTCCTTCTTTTATTTTTTCTTGGACACTGAGGCTGGCTAAGAAAGAATAATTGGCAATAAATGCATGTTTCAAATATGTTTTTTTTTCTTTTTTATTGTGAGTGCAAATAGTATGAGTGTACTGGTTATTTATTTAATTATTTATTTATAGCCTATTCTCAGATACATATTAGGTATAGTTAATTTATACATATAATTTTAATTTATTTTAATCTGTGTGCCCTTTGGCAAAGGCCTCCTCCAGCACTTTCCAATCTTCTCTTTTCCTTGCCAGTCTAGTCCAGGTTTTGCCAGCTGTCTTAGTCAAATCATCTTCCTATCTCCTGAAAGGGTTTCCTTTCTTTCTCTTGCCTTCTGATATTAATTCTGATACTGGTTATATTAGTTACCTTATTGATGGCTCGGGTGCCCTGGAACCGCTTGACGAACTCCTCCGGAGTGGCGACGGTGAAGTCTTTCTCTTGGAACCTCTGGCTGTGGATCACCGTGCCCTGGGACATAGACGGTCTGTGGGGAGAGAAAACAAACACTTTATTAACACATGGCGGGACAGTACTGCTATAGGTGTTCATTGTAAAGGCTCAAATTACCAAATTCTGCAAGCTTTCAAGCATACAATTGAACAGTTGAAATCATTGAACATTTTATTGATTCATTTTATCGGTTTTTTTTTAAGAAAACTAACTGTACAAAAGGTCCTGCAAAAAATTAAGAAAATTGCAATCTGATCTCAAGTTGTAGCTCCATGCTGGTGGGCCGTAGAAAGACAGCATTTAAACTGCATCCCATTAGCAAAATGGCAGTTCTGAAGCTGTTGACGAAACTGCAAACCACCTTGCAGCTGGGTGATTTGAGCGTTTTAACTTGTTTAAAAGAAGTCTCAAAAATCTGCGTTCGTCGCGTCACCTCTTTTTAAAAGTACTCCCCTAACTGCCTCAGCCACTATAGGAATCCTTGGTGTCGACATCTCGTGTGAAGTCCAATTCCGCGGACATCTAGAGGGTAAGGCTAAATTAGCCTCCAAGAAACTCGGCGTGCTCAACAGGTCGAAACAGTACTTCACTCCGGCCCATCGCCTACAGCTTTATAAGGCGCAGGTTCGCCCACATATGGAGTACTGTTCTCATCTGTGGGCTGGGGCGCCCAAGTACCAGCTTCTCCCTCTAGATCGTATTCAACGGAGAGCGACTCGTATCGTCGGCTGCCAGCAACTTCAGATCGATCAGGCGTTTCCAAAATAATGTTAAGCTTGTGACGCTATTCCTTTCAAACCTATGCTTGACACTTTCGGGTGAGCAATGTCTATAGATGGTGCTTAGTTATTTACATGCTGACAGTGTGCTCGCCCAAAAGTGTTGATTAATTAGGCATCGGACTTTCGTTAGCATGATAGGACTTTAGAGAGCTATGGGGCTGATATTAACATTACAATACAATTTATACTCATACTCATTCATCTATTTCATTCTAAACTGCCTTTATTGGTTATTCAAAATTCAAAAATATTTATTCAGTAACTTCAACTATTTCAGAGTATATGAGTTGGTGCTTCTTTTTAAGCATTAATTATGCTTGTGTTAAGAAACACCGCTCTTCCACATGGTGTAACTATATATATAAATCTAAAAAGGTATACATGTTTAAATACCATACATTATTTTAACATTATTATAACTAACTATATATATGTGTGTGAGTGTGTGTGTGTGTGTGTGTGTGTGTGTGTGTGATGTTTTACTTGTTATTTGATAGTAAGTTTTCTGTGTCATTATAGTCTATTGTTTTTAACCAGTCTGTCAGCTTCATCTTGCAGTCATGGCTTGAACAGGGGTATATATTGCTATACTTGTTTATTTTGTTATTGTGGTTTAACATTCCCAAGCATTAAATGACTAAAATTATAAATATAATAAAATACGTACAACATTACAAACTCCTAGATTTAACTATATTAATTGACAATATCATGATGATCGATCAATATAGAACCCAATTTGCTCCAGAGAATATGGAAAAAGGTGCGCATCATTAGTTATGGACTTATTGCATATGGGCGAACTTTTAAAACATATTTAAATCGAATTTATAAGTTACAACTAAGATTAATTAAAAATATTATAGATAAAAAAACAAAGCAAAACTGTAAAGGAAAATACCATATACTGTTTAAAAAATTTAACGTACTACCTGTCCATGTTAAATTTAGCTATTTATTAGCTGTAGACCAATTTAAATGCCCAAAATATAAGATAAGCAAAATGTACAATTGTAATCTTAGAACAACATCGTCGCGTAAAAAGTTTGTTGAACCCAGATCACTTAATAACTACTACGGACAAAGGACAAGAGGGTACCTGATACCGCGCATTTACAATACATTAATATCAGAGGATGAGTGTGAAACAATAAATGTATTTAAGCCTAAAGTAAAGGCGTGTTTGATGGATTCCTTTCTTAAAGAAAATGAGAGTAGGTAGTTAGTTGAGTAATAGGGTAGGCATCCTATAATGCGTAAATTCGTTGTTATAATAACTGTTCAAACTTCCATCCGGGATGTATGTCCATGAGGATTTTCCCAAAGATATAATAGAATTAAGGAAGCAGTTACTTGTCCAAGTCAAAGAAGAGAGAAAGAAAGGAAACACAGCTTACCTTAATTACGATAAAATCGTAGTAAAAGGACCAAAAGATAAAAACCGAGAGAAAAGAAAGAGGGACAGCTCTGGGTCACCAAATACACCAGTGCAGAAGAAAGTCATCATAGAAAGCGAGCCGCTACAGTCATCTACATCTGCTAAAAATACAAGTACAAAAGAAATCATAAAACCCAGTATGCTCAACTATGTGGAGCGGGGAAGACCATCATCCTCTGGAGAAACATCAAAAAACTGAGAACATGTGCGCACACCCGGAACCGCTGCAGCAACAATAAAAGCAAACAGCATATATATACCAAATCGCTCAACGGGAACACCAACCCAACCAATATAAAAATTAATCAAACATCACATATCGTTTGCCCCCCAAGCCGGTCGGTCGGCAATAAAGACCGCAACCCTCCAAATAAACAAAAGTTATTTGTATGTACGTATAATGTACGATCTCTAAAAGCACCAACAAGAATTATAGAATTAGAACACGCAATCGAAAAGATAAAATGGGATATAATTGGAATATCTGAAGTCAAAATAAAAGGACAATGCATACTTGAAAAAGAAAAATATATACTAATGTACAAAGGAGAGAAAAAAGGTAGAAATGGTGTAGGCTTTATGGTAAGGTCACATCTAAAAAACAATATCATCGATTTCCATACCTATTCTGATCGCGTAGCCAGACTGGATATCAAATGCGGAGAAAAAGTACTCAACCTAATACAAATATACGCCCCAACCGAAAAATCCAAAAAGAAGAAAAAACTAGACAAAGATAATGAGATTGAAATTTTTTATAGAGAAATACAAAACGCTTTAATAAATACCGGCAGAGACACAATTCTGATGGGAGATTTTAACGCCCAAATTGGATGGCCACTAAAAGAAGAAAGTCTCATATGTGGTAAATTCGGCTATGGAAAAAGAACACAGAGGTCAAGAACTTATAAATTTTTGCCTTATGAACAAATTGTATATAACAAATACGTTATTCAAAAAGAAAACCAAAAATAAATGGACCTGGATATCACCAGATAGTAAAACAAAAAACGAAGTCGATTTCATAATAGCTAAGAACAAAAAATGCGTGCAAAACAACGAGGTCATAAATATAACTTTTCCATCCGACCACAAACTTATAAGACTAACATACGACCTAGTATCAAGTATAAAGAGAAACCGGTCACAGTTTGAAGCCAAACACAAAAACTTTACGCCATTAGAAGCTGAATCACTAAAAAATATGCTACATGAAAAGATTATAGAAATAGAGTCTGGTCATAGAATAGAACCCAAATACACAGATGTAGTACAAGCAATAAAATGTTGCGTAAACAATCTACCGAGGGACAAAACTAGAAAGGAGAAAATTGTCACAGAAGAAATAGAGGCTTTAATAAAGGAAAGAAGTGCATTAAAAAACGTGAGTCATAAAAATCTAGAACAAAGGAAACGACTGAAGCAACTTTATAAGAAAATAAAATCGAAAATAAAACAGAATTTACAAACACTAAAAATTACATCACTAGAAAAAGAACTAGAAACCAGGAGCTCCACAAAACGAACAACACAAAAATTCGGAAAACGAAAAGAATGGATACAAACTCTTACAACTCAAGGAGAAGAAGCAACAACGAATAGAGTAAACATCATAGAAACTGCTACTAACTTCTACAAGCAGCTTTACTCAACTAACGAGACACATCAGGTAAGCTTTTCGGGTCAAGCAGAAGATCCAGTACCGAATCTACTAAATTGTGAGGTAAGATACGCTATCTCAAAGATGAAAAAGGACAAAAGCCCGGGAGAAGACAGCATAACAAATGACTCTATTATCGCCAGGATAGAGCCCTTGTCGACATACCTAACAAAAATATACGACAATATAATACAACAAGAAGATATTCCAAGAGATTGGAAAAACTCACTTATAACCCTTCTCTACAAAAAAGGAAACCCGAAGTTAATAGATAACTACAGGCCAATCAGTCTATTGCCAACCCTCTATAAATTATTTTCCACAATAATACTGAACAGAATATCTAAACAGTTAGAAGAACAACAACCAAGGGAACAGGCAGGCTTCAGAAAAGTCTACTCAACCACGGACCACATATTCACAATTACACAAGTAATGGAAAAATACAGAGAGTACAATAAAACTGTGTATATTGGGTTCGTGGACTACGCAAAGGCATTTGATTCCATCTCACATTCATACGTATGGTCAAGCCTGAAAGAACAAGGAATACAAACAAAATATATACAAATTTTGAAAGAAATATATTGTGATGCATCTGCCAAAATAAAACTAGAAAGAATTGGAGACCCATTCCTAATAAAACGAGGAGTGAAACAAGGCGACCCATTGTCACCCAAATTGTTTACTGCCTTGCTAGAGACTATATTCAGATCATTAGACTGGCAAAAATATGGACTGAACATTAATGGAGAAACCCTGTCACACCTGAGATTCGCCGACGACATCGTAATCATGTCAGAAAGCCATGAAGGCTTACAAGAAATGCTGGAAACCCTGGACACAGAAAGTCGAAAGGCGGGCTTATGCATGAATGTATCTAAAACAAAAATAATGACCAACGGAGTTAAAAAGCCCATAATAATACAGAGTGGAGATATTGCTTATGTAGATGAATATATATACCTAGGTCGACTAATAACTTTCAACAACTCTCTGGTTAAGGAAATTGATAGGAGGATAGCATTAGGATGGCGGAAATTCTGGTCGTACAAAGATGTATTCAAAAGTAACTTACCAGTACATCTGAAGAAAAAAGTATTGGACACAACAATTCTTCCAACAGTTACATATGGATGTCAATGTTGGCCTCTCACTGCAACCATTACTCACAAGTTAAGAACATTTCAAAGATCTACGGAGAGGTCAATGTTGAACATCAGGTTAAAAGACCATATAAGATGTACTGACATAAGGAAAATAACAAAAGTAACAGATATAGTACAAACAGTTTGTAAACTGAAGTGGAGATGGGCGGGACACATTGCCAGATTAAAGGACGGACGCTGGAGCGAGAGGGTCATACAATGGTATCCTAGAGATGGAAAGAGAGCAAGAGGCAGACCAAAAAAGCGTTGGAGCGATGACATTATCATAACCGCTGGTGGAGACTGGCAGAGGCATGCAAGGGATCGGCGCTCGTGGCACAAGATGGAGGAGGCCTATGCCCAGCAATGGGCGCCCAAACAACTAGAAAACTTTCAGGACAGTGACTTATGAAAGATTATTTTCATTTATTGTCTGAATTATATAGAAGTAATTTAATTGTTTAATTGTAGCAATGTTTGGAATAAAGAGGCTTTATTATTATTATTATAATAACTGTCACTATTAGTTAGCGTAGAATATGTAGTTGTAGTGCAACTGTTTGTATTAAATACTTAAAATACAAAGAGTAGGTATAACAATAAATAAATAACATAGTAGTATAAATTATAATAATGTATAAAGAGTGCGGTCTTCGCCAACAAACTGCATTGCAGTTTGGCGAAACATATAAATTGTACCATATTGTAATTTGGTACAATTTATATGTTTCGCCAAAAAAAAATTTAGCATAATAAAAAAAAAAATGGAAAATATTGACATATTTTTTGATGACAAAAAACAATGCCTACTCTAATCAGTCAATCAGTCTTTGTGTACTCTGCTGACTTCAACCTTGACTATAAAATTAAAATTGTGAATGAAATACACTTAATGAATATTAGTATGAGTATCAATTGTATTTTAATTTTAATATCCGCTGCATAGCTATCTAAAGTATGATTTTTTTCTATAAACTTTTAATGAAAAAATAAAATAGTAAGTCAGA
This sequence comes from Apotomis turbidana, assembly GCA_905147355.2. Taxonomy (NCBI): domain Eukaryota; kingdom Metazoa; phylum Arthropoda; class Insecta; order Lepidoptera; family Tortricidae; genus Apotomis; species Apotomis turbidana. The sequence continues at coordinate 9,182,183 of LR990307.1, forward strand.
AGATAATTACTTACTTCAATTGTCTACTCCCTATATGATGTGTTTATATTTCCAATAAGTTATGTGGGTATTAACATTTATAAGTACTTGACTTATATACAAACAAGGAACCAAGGAGAATAAGTAGTAAGCACTGAAAATAAATTATCACATAAACAAGTTCATTTTCTTGTTATTTCATTAACTTATCAATAGTACATTCAATAAAAACGTTGAAAACATTTAATAAAATACGAGTTAATGTTTCATACAAAGAACATGCATTAAAATTTGTACAACGCTACGTTTTCCGCCTGCGCCTGCCATACGCCTAGGATTTCTAATTTAATATTATGCGTACGAAAAATTCGAAATACGCAAGTGAAATTTAAGTGAAATCACCGTGGCATACTTATTACATAGCCCTTGCCGATTGACCACCCGAGTCCCGATTGCATTTAAAAAAAAAAGGGGACTAGGGTATAATTAATAACCGTTTGAATAAGAATTAAATAGGAAATAGAAAACTTTTTAAAATTATATTTTCTAACCTGTACGGGCTGTCCGAATACAATCCATTCATTGAACGATGCATTTTCCACACGGAACACAATAACAGAAACACTACTAAACTAAATAGCGCGGTTTAAGATGGTATTTAATTGTTTTAAAACGTAAATATCCAACATTTCGACGCCGCACGATTTAGATTTGTTTTTACTGTTTGACGTTTAGTTCGCCAATTGCGCTTCCTGACGGATCGTACGATCGTGTGCTCTCACTTACTCCTATTGATTAACTGGAGCTAGAGTGGGATAATAGATATCTGATCGGAGTTGCCGTTAGCAAAAGTTGCAATAATTTCATAATTTGTTTTTGCGCGTGTTTACGCTAGAGAAGGGAAAAGGTCATATCGATAAATCAAATGTAAACAAACAACTAGACTAGATAAACGTGCTAAATTTTATTCGTTGTTATCTAAATCCTTTTATCAATCTATTCCCATTCATCGAGAACTAAACATAAGAAATTTATTGATAGTTCATTAAAATTAGGTACCTCTTCTCTAGCGAATTTGTTTCGTAATTAACTGAAATTTTGTATTTTAATACGTTATCAACCCCCATATCTCAGCTATTTTAATTTTTTTATTAATGAAATCCCTGATTCCGATCCTTTTTTGATTGCATGTTTCTACTAATACTACTCACAGTAAAACATTGGCATAACATACAAAAATCCAAGGTTTTTGATATTACACCAAATGTCTATATGCCTTGATGAAAACAGGTTTCCAATCAACCACTTAAATTCTTGACCCTATGACGTCAAGTATTTATTTCGTAGATATGAAGGTATAAGGCTAAGGCGTCCGTCCGATTTCGTTATGCGTTACTGGTATTTCCTTTGTACGAGTATTCAATTAACTTTTAACTAATTTAATATGCTTCATTTCGTAAACAAGAGTAGTTTTCGGTGAAATAAATTACTAATTACACGACAACTTCGTTTGGAGAATTTCTTATAAGCATAAGCCTCTTCTAATTTCTAAAACAATAATAACCCTATTAAAATATATGAATTCTTGATTACATTATTAATCCTTTGTTAGTCTTAAACAACACTAGCGGCACGCAGCATTTATCTACAAACTAATAAAAAAAACAGACGCAATACGTCATTTTATATGCCCACTAAAACGTTGTCCGACTCAGTAAAGAAGAAAATAACATGGTAAATTGACAGAAAAAACCCACTACTACCATAGTAGTATTTGTTAAGGATACGAGTTTGCTAAAGTTATAATACAACACGTGTATTCGTATTCAATACATCAACGCTGTTCATTCGGGATAAGTACCTAAACTAAGAAACTAGTTTTCACGATTTTGATGTGGTTTTCCGCAATGTTAGGCTGCCGTAGGTGAATACTACAAAAGAGTTTTATTATTTGTGTCGTAGTAAAATGATGTTTAAGTTTATAAAAAAGTACATAATACTCTTCCGAAATAAATATTCACTGTCCCATAAAATAACAAAAAAAAAAGTAAACTATTTTGGCGCTTCAGTTGTTGCACTCGCAATGTGTACATAAGAGTGTTTTATTATATTTCTTGTATATAAGTGTGCACGTATAGATAACAGAATTTAATCAAATTTATCATACAATTAAGATACCAAACACTTACAGTAAGTATCGTTTTTAAAAAAACTTAGAATAAAAGTCATAAAATGACAGAACATATTAGACAAACTAACATTGATAGAAGTACATAACAGGTTTTTTGTTAACTTCAAAAGTAGGTCAAATGACCGAACACGAACATAACAAACGCAGTCAAGTATCTTAAAAACTGCACGTCGGATGATGCACTCGCTACTCGAAGAGTTAACTGTGAAATGTAAGCTACAAATCCCATTGTCAGTCACTCGACATAACCCGTAATATACCTATATAATGGTACAAGGAAGTACATAGGAGATGCAGAATTATAGATGGCGGTGAATTGGCATGCATACAAAACAAAATATGATCCTGCATCGCGCTATTAAGGTATTTCCTGAAATCAAGACCCCTCTCCGTAAAAAACTGATTTTCAATACATCTCTAGAATTTTTATAGCAAAAAATGTATGCGTAAGTACTACGGCTTGACGCTACGACTTGAGAAAAAAATGTGTAAAGGTGACATGTGCTCATCTTACGTCAAATAAACCGGTTAAAATGCGTTAACAACTGCGACCTCCGAACAAGAGCTTTATTCAAGATGGAAATATTACGTCAAAGACTGTACATTTGTCTTTTTTACTCTGTTATGATGCTGTGTCAGAAAAGTTATTAGGAACGTCAACTACGTTTTTATGAATAACGAACAAAATTGAGACAGTAATCGCATGATGATCAACTTTCAAAACGTCTTAAAACACAGACGTAAAAAGCAAGGGCTCACTGATTAATATATAGATGCAGCTGATGTAGCCTAATCATATACCTACAGTCAGCTACAAACACAAACAAGATTAGCTCATTTAAAATATTTTCTCGCTAATTTCTAACTAAGATTAATAGCACAGTTATGGTCTACATGGTCTAATCAAACAAACTGGTCAGTACTGAAATAAACATTATACACGCCAAATTCTTTGAAACCGGTAATACATTTAAGATAATATCTTATTGCACGATGAACACATTATAAAACCTTTCTTTTATTCAACATTGTATTCAAAACGAGCTTACAGCCATTATTTACTCATATCTATTTTGTAAAAAAGTCTATGCTGTATATGTATCGATATTCTGAAAAAAATCCAAGCTGTCGAATTAGAGGTTAAGCCTGTAGGGACAGTTGTGTTTAAATAAATAAATAAACATTTACCACACTTACTGTACCTTATGTATCCATTCCACAATTTAATATTCTTTACATTATACAGACAGCGTAGCATAATTGTAACGGATTTATTGGAGAAGGTCATTGTAACGTTTAAATGCGTCACATGTAATTATATCGACCCAGTGGTCGACTGGTAGAGAATGCCTAAAGGCATTAAGTCCGCCATTTGTACTTTTACTTATGTATTTTGTGCAATAAAGTTTAAATAAATAAATAAATAAATATAATGCAGACTGCAAGTGCTGCAAGTGTGAATGGGGATGTACATTTTCACGTCATCTGAATCGCTTTTTACATTTGCATGCGTGTGTGGCAATTTCGCGAACTTGTTTTAATTATCCTTTGGGACTTTTAAACGTACAATTAACCAGAAATTGTTATATTATCGCAATAGTTACAATACATACATTCAAGCCCTATACGGTTATTCAATATTCATCATAATTATGGATATTCATAATTTAAAGCGAAACATTCGGCCTGGAAGGCCTTGGTAAATATCTTTATATTAACAGCAATTAATTTACCGTTTCTTAACAGGTAAGGTACTATAGATAACTATTCGTAATACTGATTTACCCATCAACGATATCCGCATCCATATCCTGATCAGACCTGTACATGACAAATTCTCATAAAAGGACATATATTGACTATTCAATTGTCACTAATAACCAACGTACATTGTTAATTCAAACACCGCCTAAAAATACCCGACACAGACTAGTTGGGCTTTAATATGACATACTGCGCTATGCGACAAAAACGACAAGTATTGTAGTGCTGACTCTAGGTCGTAGTATATAATCTTACTTGTTTAGTAGAACCACTTGCACTAACATTTTATCAAGTTAAGAAACAAGTGTTATTCAACATTATTATAAACATTCTAAAATAGCCTAATAAATGAAACTAGAAGTTAAAACTTACTGCAAGGTCTGATTCGGAGGCCTGAGCAGCCCTTTACTGCTGCTTTGCTGCTGTTTGTTGTGCTCTTCCTCTTTTTCTCGCTCTGGTTCTGCGTCCAGGGTCATCTGGAACTTCTGCGGATTCGGCAACACGTCCGTCGCCTCATCAAGCTCCCACGAAGGCTGATCTTCATTGTCACCGATGACAAACCGTTTTGATGTCCTTCGCTTCATCATGATGAAACCGTACACGTGTCTTGCAACGGAAGCGAATGCGGCGAAAGAACTCATACAATTTTCACTTCACTTGGTCATTTTTGTAATTTGTTTAAAATACACTATATAATATATTTAAGAGATAAAAACTGTGGTTAATTAAAACAAGACGAATTTCTACATGTAGGTACTGTAATATACGTGACGTATGTACATTAAAATTAGGCCAGGATTTTGTGAAAGTATTACCGGAAAGAATGTCCAACAAAGAGATATCGACCTTGACTTTAGAATCAGTGATAGATAGCGTCAAGTGACTAAGTTTTACATGAATATGTATTTTTTTTTATTACGACTTCTTTAATTAATTCTAGTCCAATAACAATTACTATTATATAGTTTTTTTTGTGACTAACAAAAGCATCAACACATTTTTATATATACATCATCTTATTAAGTATGTACGAGTAAGGAAGGATATGATATTAGGTTTTGCGTCATTTTAAGTAACTTTACGTCAGAATTGAGAATAAACGACAATTTTATCACCTAATGTCATTTTTCTCTTCGATATTGATATGAAACAAAATTCTGTTAAGATGCTCAACTTCTGGTTTAAATCGGTTACAGTGCCGCAACAATCACGTCATAGGGTCCGACAGCAATTTACATAATTAACACTAATTTTATTAAGAGAATCGCGAGGCAGGTGTAGAGTACCGAAGTTTTACATTTTTATGAGCATGGGAATGTGTTAACCCAGTAGATTTAAGATTAAAACTATAGGCGTGTAAGACATAAGTAATCCATGACAAATAATTGGTAATTTATTCGATTTTTAGTGTACAGTCGAACCGTCGAAGTAAGATAGGTTCAAAATGTTTACAAATGAAATTGAAAAATTTAATGATTCGGACAGGATTCGAACCTGCGTTTCCAACGGCTTTCCGGGCCAACACTGGCGTCCTCCCAATTGGACCACCGAATCAGATGTCAGAGTCATTGAATTTTTCAACCAGTTGCTTCGACATGCCTTAGGGTGGCATCGTAGCGCCATCTGCCGTAAACATTTAGACTTTATTCGTCGGCACCATCGTCTCAAATTTGTTGAGAATCGATAGTAACGATGTGCTACACCCAAATTACTTATTTTTTATTAAAGCAGTAACGTCTGCTAACGTAAACTAAATGTTTACAAATGAAGCGAAAATTGAAAAATTTAATGATTCGGACAGGATTCGAACCTGCGTTTGCAACGGCAACGGCAAAGGGTGAGTCACCCTAAGGCATGTCGAAGTAACTGGTTGAAAAATTCAATGACTGACATCTGATTCGGTGGTCCAATTGGGAGGACGCCAGTGTTGGCCCGGAAAGCGGTTGGAAACGCAGGTTCGAATCCTGTCCGAATCATTAAATTTTTCAATTTTCGCTTCATTTGTAAACATTTAGTTTACGTTAGCAGACGTTACTGCTTTAATAAAAAAATAAGATAGGTTCCTACAAATGTTCCTATATGTAGAGTTCCCGATAATTCCTTCGATTTAAATTAACGTTCAGTTCCGGGAAACAATCCGATTTCCCGCTATTTTGTCAGTGAAATACTCTGACATTAATGATAGGTGTAAAGATTATCAAATATGACGTGACTATATTATAGGCGCGATAATACGCAATTTATTATGTACGTGTGTAAATGCTCTATACATTCTAGTAAAATCTGTTTTGCGTCTTATTTTACTGCCAGCGAGTCTTCTATTGACTCACCTACAAATTCTACAATCGATTATCGTTTTTCTATTGACTTGAAATTGTAATTGAGCTACCGAATGTTTTGGCCGATAACTTACTTAGAAACATCTTAGAAACAAGTTTTCGTTTTTATCCTAAAAACATTGTTAAGATGCGTTACTGTCGTTAAACTCGTAAAACCCTTCAGTTTAGGAATAGAGCACGTTTGACAGTGGCCATGACATTTGTAATGTGATTATACACGTACGTAACGCGCATCAAAGTAGACTATGGACTTAGGAAAATTTAAGTGTTTGCATGTAAAATACGGAAGATGAAATGTGTTGGTTATACAAATACCTCCACTAACTCAGATGCATAAAACATCAAGAGCACTTTAAAGCTCCCATTTTCATTATGATAATGACCGTCGATAAAATATAAAACACCTTATACTATAATTTAGTACTGATTATATGGCTTTAAAAAAGTGGGTCAATAATTAGGTCAGGGAAATTGTTTATTGAAAACAGCGCTCGTTCCATTGAAGACGGTATTTGCTTTAGCTACTAGATTTGTTAGTATGAAGTTTCTATGAACACACTGGCCTGTGACGTCATTAAAATCAGTACACGTCTTCTTTTTAGTTTTTGTCCAATGAAAAATAGTAAAATGTCCAAAAGGTAAAGTGGTAGAGCTTATTTGGTTCCGTGTATTTTTTAATGTTTTTTTAGTGGCTTCAATAATTAATTTTCACAATACCTAGTCAAATATCGTATTGTGGAGACCTAGAGTTCCCTCCCTTTACACAGTTTTCTCTGTAGTCTTTTGACTGATATATGATGATGATCACGTGTTATAAGTATACGTTTAGTCCATGGAAGCCAATGTTTCAAATATATGTCACATTGAAATTCAACCGCATAACACCCAACTGTCAAAATTGACTTGCAAAACTATTTGGGAGATGCCACGAACTCGGTCTCAGCGGCAAGCGCGCGGCGCGCGATACTTATATCTCGCTCACTCGTATGGCTGCGGCTGGCCGCCACGCTTGGATCACGAAGTCAACCGCTCGCCAACCCGCTGGTCGCACAAAGTCGTGGCATCTACGTGGCTCACAAATACGTCGTCTTAAGGTCACCAGTCGTTTTTTTTTATGTACGCGTTACTATGTCGACGAATCCTTCTGATATATAACGCTACTGCATCAGTACCAATCAATCAATACGATTATAAAGTTATGAAATTGAATTATCTATATTGGATATTATTATATAAAAAAGTAAAATAAGATCTTTGAAATAGTATGAGCGTATGTTCATATTGTTAGGTATGAATTTATTGATTTTATTTATCTTTGTAGTCATATCCATTAAAATGGGTCAATATTGGCTCACATAAAATTGATCCTCGGAATTTTACTTCTACTACCGATTTGTAGTCAGAATCAGCACTCTTCCGAATTTTTTACTTTATACATTTGTCCGTCATAAATTTGTACTACTACCAACCGAGTTCATAATAGACAGTTTTCAGAACATCGTAATTCATAATGTCGTCACGAAGATTATGTGTGTACTCATAATGCTGATTTTCATATTTCTTTCATTCAGAATCATAAATTACAATAAACTTGTCAAACATAACATTTAATTATCGATACAGTTTTTCTTCATATGTTTTTATTCATAATGCTTGTTTTGAGTTATAGTGAGTTCAGTGGATATGCAAGCATTTTAACGCACCGCTCGCTTCGCTCGCTCAGCTATACGAGGTTACGATAAAAACCTAACCTAACCTACAGTTTTCGGTTTTAGACCCACGCTTAATTTTGGCGCAGCTCTTCCTAATGATATACTTACTTAAATAAACTTTCTTCCCAAATCCATCCTGGCTCTGCATTTGCTTATAAAAAATTGATTTAATACTAGATTATATACAAGTGTTCATGCAAGCAAGCATGTAAGTATTTTGACGCTCCGCTATACGTGGTCATAATACAAACCTAACCTAACCTACAGTTTTCGGTTTTTGAGCCATGTTCCATTTTATCGCAGTCTCCTTATAAAATAAAGGATTGTGGAGTTTATAAGTACAAACCAGTCTGCTTAAAAAAATTATGACAGTTAAAAATAGGATCAAAAACAGTTATGATGAATAAATGTATGAAAATAAAAAGTAAGTATTAGAGATATTTATGATAATTAACGGTAGTATTAGTGACTATAATGTATAAATAGTGACTATAATGATAAATAATTGTATGAGTAACATTTTTGGAGTTCCAATAATCGGGGTTGAAAAATTATGTGAACTTAAGCGCACCCCATTGAAATAGTTAAACAGACTTTATTATTTATTTAATCTTTGTTTTATAAAAGAAAACTCAACGTACAAAAAAAACCGGCCAAGAGCATGTCGAGCCACGCTCAGTGAAGGGTTCCGTAGTGGCTCATCCTTCACAATAAACTGCTGTTTTAAGCCCGAGGTTTACGTTAAGAAAGATTTTAAGCTCTATAAAAAGGTCGTAAACGCCCTAGAAACTGTAATCACTTATTACCTTCTGGAACTCAACTTACAACCTTTTAAAGAAAAAATATGAAATTTGGCAATAACTCAAAAACGGCTAAACCGATTTTATTCAACATAGTTTTAATTGAAAGTACTTATAAGGCCTCATTAACAGATATTTTTCCGATTTTTTTTGGACCCGTGGTTGAAAAGTTAGAGGTGAGGGACACTTTTTTTTGTTTTGGAGCGAATATTTACAAAACTGCTGACTATCAAAAAATAATGTTAGAAGACCCTATTATTTTTACAAGACCTATTCAACGACACCCCACACACCAGTGTTGAAAGGAAAAAAAAATCACCCCCTCTTTAGGTGTTCGAGAGGTACCCGTTTTTTTTTTTTTTTTTATTTTACCGTTCTGTCGGCGTTATACATACACATACTCATACAGTCGAGTTCATTTACATCTACACACTTACGAGAACAAAAATATCTGAACACGATTTTATGCTCCTGACAATAGGGTCGTGTTCAGATATTTTTGTTCTCGTAAGTGTGTATATATGTAAATGAACTCGACTGTACCAAATTTCAGCTTTCTAGTACTAATGATCACGGAGCTAAGCCGCGCATGGACGGACGGACAGACGTACAGTGTACACGGTGAAACTATAAGGGTTCCTAGTCGACTACGGGACCCCCAAAACTGGACTAAATGCTATGAACCACCAGTGAACGTCAGGCCAAAGAAAAGAAGAAAAAAATTTGGCGGTGCATAAATTTATTGAACATTAATCTTTGTAGTCATAGCCATTAAAATAGTTGAACAGAATTTATTTTTATTAGTTAAAGTTAAGTAAAAGTTAAGTTTTAACCTACGAGACAGAGTGAACAAGTGCAATAATGACGTTAGTTGACACGCCACTTACGGTCCAACAATTTGGATTATGTCATGTTCTCTGCAGGTACATATTAAAATGAATTGTACAATTTCTTCTAATAATATGCTTCTTAAAAATATCATTTCATTACTTTGATGTTGTATTACTTAATAAGTTGCCTAATAAAGTAATAGTATTAGCGGTCACTAATTAAGTAATTATATAATCTATTTTTAATTAATCCGTTTAAATTATGCGTCAAGTTCAAGTACTCACATAATAACAGTAATGTTTCCAAAAAGCATGCTATTCGCAATTATTAAAATGTTGGTACCTGCTTTGCTTACACCACTAAGTACCCTAATACTCATAATATCTAACTATTACATATATTAATGCACTAGTCGTGAATAGTGTTTAAAAGCAACAAACTGGTTATCAAGGGCGCTCTTGAACGTCAAATCATTTAAATGTTAGTTAAAAAAAACAGCCGTTTTCCTTCAAAGAACAATTTACTACAGTACAGATACCTATAATGAATTATATCATTGACTATAATATATACTACCACACTTTTTATGCTTTGCATTGTTGGTAAGAACCGAACTTGAATAAATAACGCAGTAGGTAAGTACATTACTTACTTTTGGTTTTCAGTAATTTCAAATTTACCTTACTTATTTTTTAAAGCAATTTTATTAGGGGTAAACGATTTTTTGCTACAATACCTATAACACTAAGTATTCATACTGAGACAGATCCAAACAAGTTCTTAGCTTTCCAGTAGCAGAAACAAATGATTTATATTAGTTATAAATTACTGGATTATTAATCAACATTATTCTTATCATTCATAATAAATTGTATTCATTTTTTTTATATCAATGTTATTTATTCATGTTATGGTTAGTCCTTTTTCTTCAATGTACTTTGTAGGTGTTCAATGATACTTGTCCAAGTAAACTGTGTCACGTTAAGGTCGATGCAAATTACTGATTCTCAACCACTTAGCAACATCATAAAGTACATACTATAAACGCCATTGTTTGTTTTCTCTTAGTTTATTACGGCAGGCACTACTTCGACTGTAGTGCTTTTTATTTCTGTAATAAAGTAATATAGCAGTTTAATCAAATTAAACCGTCTATGATGAAAAATAAAAAGTATCACAAAAAAACCAGTCCACTAGTTATTTGCCTCACTAGTTGACAATATCCAATATTAGTAGTTAAACCATTTTAACATGACACGGTAACCAATTTTATAATAATTATGGAATAAAACTTGAAAACTCGAAACTAACTCGACTACTTTAATCACGAATACCTATAATTCATGGACATGATATGGTATTTTAAGAGTAATTTCAGTGATTTCACTACTCCTGTACAATTAAAAATGAGGGGGTGTTAGATTACTGGAATGTCCGAATTACTGGATTAAATAGAAAATTCATAATAAACAAAGGTGAGGAATGTGTAGGTGGAGTAGAGAGCGCCGAATTAAATTGGACGTATAGTATTATCGAAGAGCCAGAATAGCTTGACTGCTGTACCTATTTAGAAAATGTTTTAGTAAATTATAGTAAGTGTTATTAGGGTTTTTTTTGCCATTTCGGTAGTCCAGGGCTTTGGGAATCCCTCTTTTGTATTTGATATTATTTAAGATATACATGTAAACATTTAAATTAATTGTTTTATGTAATTTATATTCAAGTTGTTGCTAACAATAATATTGTATTTTTTTGTTCCTACTAAGTACGAAAGTACATATAATTTGCGTACCACATATATTTTAATAAGTATTTACACTTGGAAGTTTTAATCCCAACACATATTTTTTCCAAAAACTGTTTGACACACCTACTGTAGAAATCAAATATTGATACTTAAACTTAGACACTCTTTTTGCGAACTGATATCGCTTATTTTGATGTTATCTCTTATCGTTTGTTATCACTACAAACTGGTCACACTGCAATATAGTATGGCAGTATAATACCAACCACACTACATATACAATGTCGATCCTTATCGAACATGAATTAAAGGATTAATGTAATAGGGATGTTTCTTTGAGCGGAAATCAGCAACTATTTATGAATTGTCAAAACGCCGGAATACCATGAAATTTATAAGAGAAACGAGAGTTATGCAGTTATCTTCACCTGTACAGATAAATTGCCATCTTATATTTTGTTTTTGTTAATTTTTTAAATATTAAAATAAGTAATAAGCCAGTAATTAACGCGCTATGATTGTTCTGTATATACTTATTTTAGAAAATTATTATGAATGGTATAGATATCGACTAATTTACATTGATATTAGGAAACTAGCACATTAAACTGCTAGAAAATATATCGACATAATATTGCACGTCACTATTTTGAACGAAAATAAAAAAGGTGGCAACATTGATAAAAATAAACAAACCAAAATCCGGGCCAAATTTCGAACGCACTTTGAATTTTTATGAACACAAAAACACACAACACTCGCGCCTAATAGAAGTTATACGGATTATTTAATATTTTTTTCTAATTTCGAGGTGATCTCTACGAACGTGTTTTAAGCGCGAAGGTTAGATACCTACTACTTTACCGCCATTTCTGGCACCTGCGAACGAAACTATCGGCGTCACCATTTTGATCGAATGAGCTTCTAATATCATTTACTGGTAATATAATTTTAAGGCATCGCGTTAAGGTCGGTTATAAAGTTATTAGACCGTAAATAAAGCTGGTTTGTTTACAATGTATCTAAATGTGTTTAGTAAACAGGCTGTTTAGTGTTTAGCTCATTTGAGAAGAATACAATTTTGTAATCACTAAGAACCTTTACAAAGTTGTAGTTTGTCTAGACATGAAAGGGGTCATTGCCAATGATGGTATAATGTTGAATTGCATTTTCATGACGTGAGAGTAAAAACAAAATACTACTTTGCATGTAGATTCGACACGTTTTTTAACGTACCTACAAGGTACCAAAATAGGTTTTTATTCTAATCTTACTCAGAATCGTTCAACAAAAACATTCATAACAACAAAAAACCGGCCATGTGCGAGTCTGACTCGCGCACCGAGGGTTCTGTACATGCACTTATCCCATCTTAACTGGTTGGATTACCTAACCCTAAAAACTGATCTAAAATTTCCATTCCAGATCGTCACGTTTTTAATTTTTCTTGTAAATTTCTATTGACGTGACGCACTGGAAAAATGTTTTCATCCTAAATTTCGGGGCCACTTTTTCTTGTATTGAAGTTCAAATTTGTTCAAATGTGCATGTAAACTTATAATGATTAATGCTCAAGTTTGGTATTTAATTTACACTAGTAGAACAGTGGCAACCTAGAATAGTATTTTGTAACTGAGGTGCTAAAGTTAGCAGCTTAAGTGTCTGTTGCATCTTTAAAACATGAAGAGAAAAAATAAGACCCGGAAATGCATGAAGTATCTAAAATTCTACAACTGAAATTTCCTACATAACTCGTATTTTTTTATCTCAGTTCGTCATGGATTTGATTTTATTTTCATAAATAAAATGCACGATAATTAAATTTTAGGTACCGTAAGCTTCGTATCCAGTGTGCTAAATAAGTAACGGACGACCAAATCTAGCTGATATTAAAACTGCTTGAACATTAATAACAAGGGCATAAAATAAAGTTCAAGGAATACAACTATTAAAATACTTACACTAAAACTACACCTAAAAATTAAACTAAACTCGAACATAATAAAGTTAAACTAAATCTACAAGGTACAACGTGGTACAACGTAAGGTAAGGTAAGGTATGGAAGAGATCGCTCTTTAGCGATAAGACCGCCTGTTGTCTACCGTTATTTATAAATTGTATTTATCTTGTTTCCTTTTGTAAACTTTTTTGGTGTGCAATAAAGTATTGTTGTATTGTATTGTAATGTACTTATTTACGCACTAAGTGTTGTGTAAAAGATATAGGTTAAATAAAAAAATTAATATGTTTAGGCTGCATTCGATCAATCTTTAATCTCAATCCCAAGTAAAACGCTTACCCTCGGATGGTAATGTCAAACTAGTATGGGGTTTTGACATTACTATAAATTCCGTAATAAACAAATAAATTCTAATTTAACATAACCTGAACTAGGGTGCCCCCTGTGTTTCAGTCAAAACGAAAGCCTAATATTACATTATTTAATTTAAACTTTCATCTATATTATAATAAAACGTTTTGTAGCTTAAATACAAAAAACCAGCCAAGTGCGAGTCGGACTCGCGCACGAAGGGTTCCGTACCAATATTGAACAAAAACACGTTCTTTCTAACAAAAATATAGGTACATTCTGTTAAAATTTCAACTGTCTACCTATAACGGTTCATGAGAAAATGCCCGTTGAACGAAATATCACGCAAAAAGTCCTATTTTTGTATGGGAGCCCCCCTTAATTATTATTTTTTTATCATGAATAGTATTTATTGCTATAGCGGCAACAGAAATACATCATCTGAAAATTTCAACTGTCTAGCTATCACCGTTCTTGAGATACAGCCTGGTGACAGACGGACGAACGGACGGACGGACGGACAGCGAAGTCTCAGTAATAGGGTACCGTTTTTACCCTTTGGGTACGGAACCCTAAAAATAATACGCACTACATTTTACATTCACAATTTATATTAACTATCCGAGTGTAAGTTATTCTTGGAATAAAAGTTTAGGGCCTTATTACGCTTGCGATTTGCGAGCGAGTTTTTAATACAAATAAGCGGCACGGCGAAATCGCTGTGTGATCGCCTTCATACAGAATTCGCTCGCAAATCGCAAGTGTCATAAGGCACTTAGTCTATTCAAATTAATGTCTCGCTTCGCTTAGCGCATTGCTAATGGAAAGCACTGCAACGCCTTAACACATTTGTCAGGAGACTCGAATTACAAATAAATGTGAACTATTTGTTTGCACTAGGCGCCTTACAATCTTGTAAGAGTATACTCCGGTCAGCGTATGTTCCGGGGACCTCTCAAAATGTGATAAATTTCTAATAACATTGCTTGAATGCAAAGCTTCTTTCCTACGAAAATTGTGTTTTATATTTTTATCAGGCTTACAAAAAGTCGATGTGATATCGATGCCATTACCAGGTAAATTTTTGAAATATGAAATGTCAAATGAAGTATGCCAGCGAACATTATTCGCTGAACGGTAAGTTGTGTTATTGTAAGTAACACCATCAGTATGGTACTTTTAGGGACGATGTTTTTTTAATTAACCTTGGCTTTATTTCAAAGGATCACAGGGCCTAGTTTAGTTGTGTTGTAGCATTATTAGGTTATTCCGAAATACAGTATATAAAATCCCTAAGATGTCCAACTAGATGAAATTTTCATATTTCAATCAGGGGACTATAATAGCGACGTATAAGACCACGCGTCCGAAATGTCAGTCAATGAAGATACATAATATCGTAAATTATTGGGGGGTCAAAAGTGGGGTTAAATGGTTCGTGTAATATTACCCACGGCCGGGTGTGTCGCTTTTTAGTTTCGCGAACTTGGCAGATCCACTGTCGCGAGGTTAGATAAGGGTGTAAAAAAACCTAGTTTAAATCAAATTCATTTGAATCGATAAAAATAAAAACTAGTTTAAAAGTAAATGCCATCCTGGAACTTGCTCTTCAGCGAGACTACTAGCGAGAAAGGGGTGAGGCCTTTGTTCAGCAGTGGGACACACCAAGGCTAAATAAAAATAAGTTTCTGTCAAAAATTTCATTTTAGTGGCAAGCTTTCATAGCCGTCTGTACTTTTCTTAAGATATCCATCAAATGCTCACTGAGACAATTCTAAAGAGCCCAAGCTCGGTAGGATTGCTTTTTCTATTATAGATTTCCTATGGCCACCTTCCGGCTCCATCATCAGATCAGCCCCATGGTAACATATTATTGTATTGTCATCAAAGTTAAGTAAGTATGCAAAATTTCAGCTCAATCGGTTGACGATATCTGCTTCAAAATTGAGTTGCAAGATTTCACCCGAACAAACATACTTAGATACATACATACATACATACATACATACATACAATGCAAGTGAAATAAAAGCTTTTAAAAAGCAAGTACTCACTTAAGTGTACTCCGTTTCTCAGCCAGAGCGAACTGCTGGGCTAAGGTCAGCTTCGGCTTAAGATTGGGGGGTGGCGCGCTAGGGAAGAAGTCGCCACCCTCGTGGGCCGGTCCGTCGTCTTCGGCCTCCTCGCCCATTGTGAACGCTGGCTTGCCCTGGAATGGACATGTGGTAGGGTCAATGCGTCGTTTAGTTATAAACAAAGAAATAATCGATCGAGCGATCGAAGCGAGCAAGTTGTCTGTTTCAGCTTCGCCAAAATTTTGTTCGTAAGTCCGGTTGTTGAGATTTCCGGCTGTTCGCCTACAGGCCACTTTTCACAATTTTGTGAATAGGTTCGATAAGTTAAGTATATAGAATATCTTTTAAATTCAGTTTTTTTTAATGTTGCAAAGAGCCACTAGTTATTGAGGTACCTAAACAAAAAAAACAGTCTCCAGTGTATTTACATACTAATATTTTCACATACATAATAACGCCGCTCTCCTCTTACTTAATAGTACCAAACGTTAGGCAGTAAGGGTATTAGTATTAGTTCGGTGATTATAGACTGAAATACTAGGCGTGACCTTACAAACGGTCCTGTAGTTTTGAATTTTTGATATGTTGTCTAAGATGGTTAGTGAGTGTTTAAAATGCAAAATGCACAATTCCCCTCTCTCCGCGCCTGCCGCCATATTAAAAAAACCGGCACTCTCTTCAGGTTTTTGCTTATACCTTCGTTTAGGAGCATTTTAGCTAGAAAAGAGCTGAGACAATGTTGTAGACAATTAAATTTAAAATTTTGTTTCAAGGACAGATAGTTACGGAGATTTGCAAATTTAAAAAAATGTAAAAACTTGCAATTTCCAGTAATGTATCAAACTTCTGGCTTATATCTTGATTTAGGAGCATTTTAGCTAGAAAAGAGCTTGGGCAATGTTGAAGCGAAATAAAATAAACTATAATTTACATTTCAAATTTTCACAGGAACATGCCGTTCCTGACAATTTCACGTGAGTGTAAACCACTTAATACAACAGTTAAATTATAAATATGTCTCACGAAAGTTTTAACAAGATTAGATTAGATTAAGTTTTTATTTACACAACATTTACTTATTTTAAAAGGTAAAATAAGGAATTATTTTACCTTTTTTGTGCTTAAATCAATATAATGCCCATATGAATTAAAACAGATAAAGCGTTCTACTTACATTCTCTTCAGGCTTGAGCTCGTCCGAGTCGATTTTCTCGAAGTTATCACTCTCGCTGGATGAGCACCGGACTTGTTCCTGGTCACCCATCTTCTGACCTGCGACAGACAGACAAACATGGTTAATATTACATGGAATTCCTCGCTAATGCGATTGACACAGTGGCAGTGCAGCTGGCTACTGAGCTGGCGGACCTGAGTTCGAATACCCGGGAAGGGTAAATACAGCCCGACACAAAAGAGTAGAAAATAAATGAGGGCGCCACTTCCTTCACAACTGTCACATTTTTGACGTAAAGTGCTTGAATATGGTAACAATTTTGTATGAAAAATTTTAGTTCCTTTTTCATCCGTTTTCTACTCTTTTGTGTCGGGCTGTATTTATGTGATGAGCTCGAATTTGTTCCTGGGTCCATGTTTTATTTATTTATTTATTTAATCTTTATTTCACAAAAGAAAACTTATCATACAAAAGGCGGACTTAATTCCATGAGGCATTCTCTACCAGTCAACCTTCGGGGAAAGCAGATGAATTTGTGGTGTTTTCTATGTACTGAATAGTTATCCATATCAGTATGTATATCGTCGTCTAAGTACTCATTTCACAAGCCTACTAGAGCTTAACTTGAGACTATAGGTCGGATTTTTGTGATCTAATATTCCCCTTTTAACCGTGGCCCCATAACTATTGACCCACAGGGTACATTTATAATAATAAAAAATCCCATTAGTAAGAATATGGCAACATTAGTTAAGTGTGACTGAAGGACACTGATTCCATGGTTATGAAATAAAAAAATAAAAAAAGTGTGTAATTGTTACTTTTACTCGATCAGCCAATTTACTCATTTTCGTATGAACGAACAGACATAGTAAGAGATCTCGGCTATTCTTCCTGACATGTCATGTCCAATTAAGTAAAAAACTTTCCAACCTCAAAACGTATAAAAAATTCCTTAATTATACTACCCCAATAGATATCTAGGATCACGACAGCACTCTAGCCCGTCTAGCATTTGCCATAATAGATTTTGGAAGATAGGGCGTTGATGACGTCACACCCTATCAGCCTAAAATTCACAAAGACCGTCAAAAAGACCTCTGACACTATTATTATGCTACCATGTCACTGTCAATTTTATTCTTTTTAATTTAGTCGCATTAAGACCACTATACGTATCGATATCGATAAATCTATTCGAGCATCACTAACAACAAAAATTTGACACATGGGTCGTCCTTGAAGTCCACGTATTGACAAATATACTGCCGTCTCGTTTTTTCTTGCGGAAACTTGACGTGCTTTACAGAGATAGCAAAAAT
The DNA here is from genome assembly GCA_905147355.2 of Apotomis turbidana. Lineage (NCBI taxonomy): Eukaryota > Metazoa > Arthropoda > Insecta > Lepidoptera > Tortricidae > Apotomis > Apotomis turbidana. Next base: position 9,200,429 of record LR990307.1, read on the forward strand.
TAGCAATACAGTCGTAGGTTTCTATTTCTACTGAGTTACAAGTACTCTTTTGAATTTTCCTTACTCTAAGTTTGAGTTTGACACGAGACGTGACTTTTTGTCGTGCTACAAATACTACCTGTCACTTTACTGTTAATACCGCGCGAGCAAGAAGACGATAAGTCGCGCGACAAATGTAACAAGATATGCTAGCCATGTCCCAAAGGACGAGCCATGTCAGTGCAAAGGGTCCATCGGCCCCGCAAGAAAAAAAAAGGTGCCAAAAAAGTAGTGGCTAACGTAAACGCAATTTATGTTGCGGCTCCGTTAGGACAACGTATTCTATTCCTATTTCCTAGCAAGGCGGCGAGAAAACTGGTTTAGAATAATTATTTTTTCTAGATATCTGTAACTTTTTTTAAATCAAGAGTCCTACCTATACAAAATTCGAGTTTTTTTTTCCTCTATTGATTGCGGTGGCGGGGTAAGGGCCATGGCCATGGCCCTCGTATCGTACTGCCACTGGGTAAATGGGTAGCGCAGCGGCGTCATTATTTCACAAAAAATGTAGGTATACTTTATTAAGATTGAGACTAAGCAGAGTAGTTGACAGCTTTCAGACAACTTCATACAAGTAAAATAAAAGTAAAAAGTAATTGCATTACTCTACTGCATGTAAAGGTACGTCTACATAAATTCGTACCAACCTCCAGGAATACAAAACATATTTAAACACAACATGGCTGCCATTTTTAGTTTTTTTTTCTTCTAAACTTCACACTATGTTAGCCGACGGAAATCATAATTCAGACTGAACAAACAAAACAGTTTAGAGAAAAGTAAAAGTATAATAAAATCGCGCGGCGTAACCAATTTCATGATGAGAGAAATTAGCAATTGCTTCTTTAGCACTCAACTAGTTAATTCAAATAAACATAACGTGTGGTAAGATTTTCAGCGCCTTATTTAGGTACCTACTCGTGTTTTTAGGCTCATTGGCGTATATTATTAGGTTGTCTGGAAGAGATCGCTTTATAGCGATAAGGCCATCTGTTTTATGCTGTTATTAAGATTTTGTATTTGTGTTTCCCTTTGTAAACTGTTATTGCAGTGTTCAATAAAGTATTATTGTATTACATACGTAGGTACGTATGTACATAATGTCTCATAGCTGGTTGCCACCGGTATTCGTCAAATATGGCTGCTAGAGAATGAAAGCATAAAATGTTTCGTTAAAAGAGGTAGAGCTGGATATTCCTTTGTTCTAAAATGTAACAAAACAATAGACATATGTTACTTTTTTATTAAAGCAGTAACTGCTAACGTAAACCAAATGTTTACAATGCAGCGAAAATTTGAAAAATTTAATGGTTCAGACAGGATTCGAACCTGCGTTTCCATACGCCTTTCCGGGCCAACACGGGCGTCCTACGAACTGGACCACCGAACCAGATGTCAGAGCCATTGAATCTTTGAACCAGTTGCTTCAACATGCCTTAGGGTGGCAAACGCAGGTTCGAATCCTGTGTAAACCATTAAATTTTTAAATTTTTCGCTTCATTGTAAACATTCAATAGACAATGTATCGATATTTTTCGTGTTTTGTCATTAAAACAATTCTCAGCAGCTCAAACATGCGTCATTTGCTGCGTGATATGCCAGACCCCGTTATCACTGGCACTGGTGTAAATTTATTGAAAATGCTAGGGTTGGCTCTACACATAATTTTTTTAACAAGAAGGTACAATTAAAAATTACGTAATTTAATGTATCATCGTGATGCAAACAATATACTTACTTGCTTATTTACAAATTTAAGAGGCTTAAAAAAGAATTATTTCCATTTTTAAACTCATTAGTAAGCAATTTTGTAATTTATCTGTCAATAATTATTGTTGGCATATGATTTAAAAGTATGAGATGTGCAATACGGGTCAATACATATATTTAGTCTGTTTTAACTATTTAGTGATCTTTGGCTTACATATTTGTAAATTAGAACATACTAGTGACAACCCTTTCAATAAATTTTCACCCCTGATAACGAGGTCTGGTGATAAAACGGTGAGCAAAATGCAATTATTTAAAGCTAGAGTACCGCGAATAAAGTCCGCCTTTTGTACGTTAAGTTTTTCTTTTGTGCAATAAAGTTCAAATGAATAAATAAATAAATATGCTCTCATTATAAGTATTAATTATTTAAATTACTGAAGATTCGAAATTCAAAAATAAGCCTGGAACATACCGGGATAGAATGGAAGTCTGACTGAACCTTCAATTTAAATTAAACGTTTTTAAATATCACGATCACCGCTCGAACCTAGAAAATCAACAATACGCATTCAAAAAGCTACTCAAAGTGTTGCAAGGAAGAATGAAAGTAGAACGGCGTCTCAGGTTTTGTATAATACGATTCCCAGCATTTCATCACGGAGGCATTTCGCGGGGAATGCTTTAATGGAAAATGGATAAAGGACAGAGAAATTGCTCCACGGCGCCATTGCAGCGTCGATTGTTCGATGCTGATAACATAATATGCGTGTAGACAATTTTTTGAGGTTCAATTTTTTATTGGGATCAAATGTCTATAGATATGGAAATAACTACACTTAGACTGCTCTAAAAGTCAGAAATGACCCTCAAAATTCAACATTCCTACAGAGCAATAAAACGCTCCATATAAATGGCCACCTACATTGTGACGCCATTCTGTGTTTTGGCATTTTCACCGTGAAAAAGTGCGTTTAAGTTATACTATTTCTATGGTTTAAGTTCATGGCTGTCATACGTTTATTGTTTTTTTAAATTATGGGTTTAAAAAAAAATATTTTCTTTGTTTCATGCGTCATGACATTATGAAGCAAATTTTATTCATATAACTACAGTTTGTTGTTTAATTCAACATCACATCTGTCAATAAGTACCCCTGTTTAAGAACATTTGAAACTTTGTATATGGTTGGTTCGCTTGGAACATCGAACACTGGAAGATGTAATCAATTTAATACCAGTTTAATAATTTCTACACATCTTTCATGTTTTTTGCTTTACGACTGCGTAGAGGTGGTACTTGGTTGAAAAAAAAAATGCATTTAAAAGAAGTGGTATATTTATACTTAACGCCGATCCAGTGATCATGTCATCCACATTTTTCCCGCCATTAGCGTATGTCGCTAGTGCGAGGAAAGACCGTCACTTATCGACAAACTTGACCGAGTTCGTTATCTGGGGCCAAATGTCAATTCGCGGGTCGTTTGACGTAACAAATTCGCGTGAAGGTGAAATAGGACACGATATCGCCAAGGAAGTGAAATAGAGGGCGAATGAGAGTATCAGATTTGTCTCATTTTGTACACGTGTGTATTGCATGGTCCACAGTCGAATAAGCGTGTATTTTGGGTGGTAATCGGAAATTTTCCTGATCGTTATAAATAAAATATCTATTCATGAATTATTGCTATTTGTTGAACAAAAATTTAGAATGCTCATCACTAACTGTACTGCATTTATTTTAGAACTGTGTCGCTTTGAAACTTTCGTTTCTTTTTTATTCTTTGATTGCAATATTAATTTTAAGACTTACTGTGAGCCAAAATAACGTTTACTAATAGAAGCGCTTGTACACTACACAAGTAATAACGATAAACTGTGTGACGTAGACTTAAGACTAGTAGGATCATGGTTTATAGGACCTATGAGTAAAATTATCCTTTGAGCCTTAATAAATGTAAAAACGTGTCTTTGTTAGTTTCTCGGTCTGTTCTTAGTATCATCTCATCTACATAAGCTATAGTAATAATACACGCAGTAGCCGACGAGTCATGTAGGCTATTTTGAGTCTAGAAATGTAATGTTTTAAAATTTAAATAATATACATTAGATCACCAGTTGTTTTGCATCACCTACTCAATTCTAACTCTTGTTGAGCTATTTAGCGATAAGACCGCCTGTTGTTAACCTCTGTTTATTTTTTACTGTATATCTCATGTTTTGTATCCATGTGTATTTGAGGTGTGCAATAAAGTGGATTTGTTGTTGTTGTTGTTGTAGATCTGAGTGTGCACGAAAATCTTAGTAGCTACACAAATACAATTCTAGCTCTACCTTTTCTCAGCATGGGCCATTTTAAGGAAGCTTAGCGAATAGATTCTTGATCGGTTGACAAAGGATTACGCACAGACCAATTGAATACTACATATTCACGTACCTACGTACGTTGAATAATACGTATGGAGTGGATCTACGCAATACTACTAATACCACTCGGTTCAGTGTCTGACACACAAAAGACCATTACAAAGATGCTATCTGACTAAAGTTATTCAGATGTATAGACATTCGTACTAAGCGCAGGTTTAAATTATTATTTACAGTATGAGTTAAAATGTTCACAATGATTCGTCAAAATCCTCCATCTATCCTTGTAAAATTCACTGCCTGACATCCTGAGTTCCTGGACAAAGGAAAATATTTTCAAAGATGATTATATTCTCAAGAACATAAACGTCCCGAGTTGTAATTTAAATTACGACAGAGGTAAAAAGAGTGCATAAATAGATATATTGTGGTGATATTTCAGAAGTCATTAGAGTTTTTGGAGTTCCGTTAAATAACCTGTCCGGAGAATTTAACAATGACATTTATATTTACAACAAGAGAAGAGAAGACGGACACATATAACAAGACGGACTTAATCACGTTAAAAAGGGAGTTTATATAATTACCTCGATGTCCCTTCTAGACCATGGACAGTCAGCAGCAGAGGTAGCTAAGCAGACTATTAGCACACTACAACCCTTATTCTCTTGATAATAGAGTCCATCGGCATATCATTTTGAGCACTTGGCGTGCATAGCAACGTCTGCTGCTGCCTGGACGATCACGTCCGAAACGTCAAGGTAATTAAATAAATACCTTTATGAACGCGATTAAGTCGCTTTTTATTTGGAGTATAAATTAATCTAAGAATCGCTCACAAAATCAATCAAATATTATGTTACCAGCGGCGTTTGACGCTGGCGCCAGTCTTGATGACCTCCAAGTGCAAGTTGATTGAGATCGTGCTTTCCTAGTAGTCTCTTATATAATCATTGATTACTTGCCTTGCATTTCTTATTTAGTAGACAACATATATATCGTGGCATTGCATGTTCAATGTCAATGAGGGCTACTATTTTTGTGATGTAAGTAAAACAGACCAAAACACGATGCAGATATATATGAATGCTTTCCAGGGCACACTACTAAATGCGTTAGCATCTAAATTAAAATATTTTTATAAGACTGAATAATTTATCTAATTTTTCTTAATTTATACCTAGAACCGTGTTGCAATGTCTGCCATTAATTAGAAACAGCACAGTATTTACGATGATCATGGACAAGGAGCGAAATTGTGGTGCCGATGACAGACGTATGACATCAAGCTACATACAGTGTTTTATTTAGATTATAGATATACTAGCTGCCCGGCCCGGCTTCGCACGGTTGTAAAAACTACGTCTACGTCTTTTTTTGAAGTGAAACTTCTAATGTGACTTCCAACAAGGTTGCGTTAAACGTTTAACGCTACCGTGGAGGGGGTAGGAAAGCACTGTTGCGTTAAACGTTCAACGCAACAATCCTACGGACAATGCGACGGATTTAAGGTTATGTAGTGAATATCAATTGATTGTTAGGTTTTCTCTTTTGAAATTACAATTTGTACCCCTTCCTATTTTCACTTCTTCCGCGCGGAGGGCCTCCACGCACTATTTTTTTTAAATATTTGTTGTGACTAAATCTTGCGTTTCGATTCACGTGCTATTTCTGTAAATGTGTAGAAATCGATTAAATCGATAAATTTATAACCTAAAGAAAGAAGAATAAAACAAACTATTATTTTACATAGAAAGCTACAGTGAGTCCGACGGCTCGTAGCTCAAAAAATATTGATTTACACGAAATAAATAAAAATATATTCAGGTTTGAAAAAAGTTCGTCGATACAATCGATTTGATCAACCAGTCATAATCGTTAGATTTTGCAAACACTATGTTTTTGCTACATCACTACAAACATCAACAGAGAACTTTCAAATGTTTGTTTAAATGTCTTACAGACTGAAACGGCTAATTCAAGCGCGAATCCCTCATTGATCACTTTGGTTAAATGTCATTATTGGGATTTGCCGCTATAAACGGCGGCTAATAGGCAATTATTACTTAGAGTCAGAGCACGCTACCTCTTCCAAGCAAATGAACTGTCAAACTATACTTAAAGTGATCACTTTGCATAGTTTGACAGTTCATTTGCTCGTAAGAGTTAGCGTAGTCTGACTATAGTGACGCGAAAAACAGTTTTTTCTCACGATGCCAATGCGAATAGATGAAGCAACGCAACTGGTAAAAAAAAAACAATGGCTCACGCACCGGTTCGGTGGTCTAAAAGGTAAGACGCTCGTGTCCGCCCGGAAAGCTGTTAGAAACACGGGCACGAACCCCGGCAAATCATTTTTTTTCTGTGCAATGCAAACACGTTTTTTTTTATTCCGAACCTGACCCGTGATTGACCCCAGTATCGCGCAATAGGGTAAAATGTAGCTTATGTAGTACATATACGATAGAAGAATTCATCGATGTCATAAAGTTCGACGCTAAGCGCCGAAATCAAACTAGAGAGGAAGTTTTAAAATTGTAAAGTACCGATTTTTTGGATGAACACTTGGATTTTGTGTTTATAACGTGTCAGAAGTATGCATTGTATGTCGACTTCGATTTAGAGTAATTGAAACAACTTTGCTTGGATTAGGTTACACGGTGTGTTTACTATATTGAAAAGTCAATGAAATCAGTTGACATGAACATAATGTATGCAAATCATTGAAATATACTTTGTCCCTAGTGACGTGTAATTTATTCACGATTCAATGCTAATAATGTTCTTTTTGGCGTCAACTGTAAGAATTTTCAGTTTCTTAAGTTATATTTAACCAGTACAGTGCAAGAAAAAGATGACATAAAAGTAAATATATAAGTTATATTAACCAGTACAATAGAACATAATTAAATAAACATAGATACAAAATCGGAAAACAAACAAAACAATACTTACTTTCTTTAGAATCCGGTTTGTTCAAAATTAGTCTTAAGAAGTAACCAAGAACAATAATTCCTATAAAGAACGCAATCGTTAACATCAAAAATTCGAACAGCACATCACATCACTAACACATCGCAATAAGAAAAATAATTAAAAAAAACAACGCGTTCCCGCCGACTAATGACATACGACTGTTCCCGCGCGCCAATCGGGCAACATACATTCAAATTTAGAATAGGAATTCAATTCAACACAGCGCTGAAGAACCGTACACGGTAAAGAAGCTATTGACATTGAACATTGTTGTTGTAATTACATATCTTTACAATTTATTCCGTTAATAGAAGACAACATGCTTGATTCACGGGACAATCAGAATTGCTACAAGTAATCACGTGGAGCACTATTCCAAGATAAGACCGCACGTTTCTGACGATCTTTTAGTAACCGCTTTACAGCGCTTAACGCTGAATGTAGTGGTTTTGCTATCGTATGATCCCATTGAACTTGATAGGCACACATGATAGGGTAACGGCGGCCTTCCACTTAAAGAATCGCAGTCTTATTTGTTCAGTTGGATATTTGAGAAATACTAAATTAGGTCATTATTTCTATAATACTCGAACTACTATTAACAATATAGTTTTAAATATAATATTGTACTTTTGTAATATATTTTTTGCTTGTAAGGGGGAGGGGGGTATATTGACAACGTGTTTTTGTTTCTTAGCAAGAACACGGTAGTGTCGTGGAGAACTGTCCTTAGGCAGATCTAGAGCTAAGCAGCGTGCGAGGAAATAATCCACCACATTGAATTCTAGCTTCAACGTAGCTCGTCATTTGTGTATTTTGTCGCAAACCACTATCCTAGCTTGTTTTTAGTGTAAACTTGCCTTATGTGCTGGAAGATAATCTTTGGCCTGACATGGCGCTATATTCGGGTGTTGGTTGGAGCGGTGTGTTCTCTGAGTGGCTGTCACTACCCACTGACATGGTTATTCGTCTTTTTAACACGCTTATACCACACATCGCGTGAAGTTTTTGTATATTATTAACAATTTTTCAACCCGCTACATATTTTTTAGAATTGTTCTTTATTTATTTTCGGTTGTTAATTTTTATTTTTTTTATTTCGTAATATACAAATAAATAATATAAAAATATACGGTTTCAGAAAAATTGTTCGTTCATTTGGGGATACATGAGTACTATTCTTCAGACTATTTTTTTTTTCGATATTCCTTGCTGTAAGGATCTCCAGGGACAAAGTTTAACGGACTATCAAACCGAAAAAAATCATGTATTTAAAAAACTTGACTACCCTATGACTTGTATTTTGTGATTTTAAAAGTGCTGCCTATAGATTTGATAAAAATAGTAATAAACTCAATGTTTTTTAGAACAACGCGCTTGAATGAGTCTGTGGAATATAGAGAACTCTAGCGATATTTTTAGGGTTTCGTACTTCAATCTGTGATCACTCTGTTGCCCTTCTGTATGTTTGTCTGTCTGTCCGTCTGTCAACTCCCTTTTCTCACGAACAGGTGGAGGTATCAAGCTGAAATTATTATCAAAAACTCATATCTGCTACCCCTCGGAGTCATGAAAATATCAAACTTCTAAGTCAACGCAATCAAAGATTCGAGCGTTTATTCTGCATTTATTGACGCTAGCAAGGGAATCAAAACCTATAGGGTACTTCCTGTTGATCTAGAATCGTAAAATTTGCCATAAAGCAACATAAGATAAATATTTATCATTATGACTAAATTTATATCATATATACCGTGGCCGTTAATAACCCGAAAGATTTAAACCACGTATTTTTGACGACAAAACGAGTAAATAATGTTATAAGGAAGAGTGATACCTCTTAGCACAGGTATATTGATACTTAAAAAGAGGCATCATACACTGTAATATGACTGAAATTATTGTTTTGAATAAATACATTTTATTATTTATTTATTATTATTATTATTATATATCAACATGGGTCTAATTATGTGTCTTAATTATACTCAAGCTTGTCCTCGAGGTTAGCATTTTTCACATGTAGTAACACATACGGTGTCGCCATTCACGCACTTTATTTCGGAGACTAAAGAGGCAAAAACATTGGCTCAAACAATTTTTTTTTTTTGAAGGTATGCCTTAATCTTACCCGGTTTCTACCCGAATTCACGCCATCATTCACATTTCAGTGCTCCGCCACTCCGCACGTGAAAAATTACGCCGCGTATCAACGAAATAATCATGGGCAAACGTACTCGTACGGATTCCAATGATTATGAGTGCATTGCGAGAAAAGTTAAAAAACTCGAACGCATGTTAATTAATGCCCGGCGTAAACGTAGTGACCAATCCGCCGCATCGACGTCGTCTTCCGGATCACAGTCCTCGTTGTCCACTTCATCCTGTCGCGGTCTAGATCAGCTTCGCCACGCCCGCGGAACCGCTCACGTTCATCGCAGGAGCCGATAATTATTGAAGGTAAAACGCTCACGTAACCGTTTTTCCGTTCGAATCGAACGTCGATAGTCGTTGCAATAGACATAAAATTAGGAATGCGGGCATCTCATGGGGCTGTCACTTACCTAATATTGTCACGCAAGGTAGCAAGCATTGCAGTCGGCACTAAGGCCAACATCTTTGCTACTACGACTGCTACAAGTTCTGAGCGTTCTCTTTGTTTAACGGTACAAAGCATTGAAGTCCGCATTGAGGCCGACATCTTTGCTATATATTTTGATAAAAATGTACCGATAACCGTTTTTTGGGTATATGGCATTGCAGTTAGTACCTAAGGCTAACATCTTTGCTTCTCATACTACAACGTCAGATCGTTGTATTTCAGACGTGCCCCACAACGAACAGGAATCCGGTGTAACGGTCACCCACGCCGCGCCTGTCCGACCAACGGAAGGACTGGCCACACCTTTTCAGACGCGCGCGACGGGGAGCTCAACCGCGCCTGCAACCTCTGCGCCCTCACCAGTACCATTGCCGATAAACGAGCCACCCGTGGACGCCTCCGTCACAATGGACCTCGACGCAGATCTCCTTAAAATATTAGGGGACGACCCCTCTCAAGTCAGAGTGTACGGCAACGAGATCAGACCTGATATTGCAATACGCTTGCAACATATAACCACAAATGGGCTAGATAAAGATACGCGTAAGGAACTTTTAGAGAGGTACTTACCTCCCGCTAATAGCGTTCTAATTGATGCACCTACCCTCAATCCTGAGGTAAGAGCCGCCGTCCATGAACATGTATTTAAGAGGGACAAAAGTATAGAAATACGTCAGAAACAGATGTCGTCTGCAATTTCTGCTATAGCAGAGAGCCTTACCTTGCTCTTCACTGAACAACCGAAGAACACAAACCTGATACAGCTATTAATGGACTCTTGCAGAATTCTATGCGACAGCCAGTACGCAGAATCGGTAGTCAGAAGGAACTTTATTCTTCATAACCTAAAAAAAGAGCTGAAAGACGAGTTACAAACAACCAAAATCGATAAGTTACTCTTCAGTCAAGAACTCGCGGAAAAAATAAAAGCCGCTAAGGCTATAAACAAATCAGGCGATGATTTGAAAGCCAAACCATCGACCTCAGGTCTGCAATCAAGGAAGAATAACAGTAATAAAGTACCCCCCAAGAATTTAAACTGGCGAGGTCCTCCCCAGAACTACTACAGGCCGAAGGGTGCTCAGAGGACGAAGGAGCCTGTGCAGAAGAGTCGTCGCGACAACTCGTCGAGGACATCGTCGCGTCCGCATCACAAGCACAGCACCCGACGCTAGATACGGTACATTTTGCAGGCCGCTTAGCTCACTATAGCTATCAATGGTCGCTTCTAACTAGCGACCAAATGATATTGTCGTGGATACAGGGTTACCAGATCCCATTTACAATGCCTGTCGTACAGCTTACGCCACCCGCCCCTAGAGTGTATTCTAATGCAGAGATAACACAGTTCCGACATTCTATTAGCGACCTACTATGCATAGGCGCCATTTCCGAATGTCAGAGCTGCCAAGATCAATTTATATCTCCAGTGTTTTTGGTACCTAAACCGAACGGCAAAATGAGGTTTATATTGAACTTGAAAGAACTAAATAAATTTATAAATACAAATCACTTTAAACTTGAAGACCTGCGAACTGCCTTGAAATGAATATCAAAGGATAGTTATATGTGTAACTTAGATCTCAAAGACGCATACTTTTTAATACCTATACATGGTGATTTTCCTTTAGGCGGATCCGGTCATATTCGGATTTTGCCAATTTAGCTTTAGGTCAAAATCTAAGTAGGTAGACTCTAAGGTTGCCAGTTTCTATTTCAGTCGGATTCTCAGTAGCTATGATTCCGAATAGGGCATCATCTATGATTTCCAAGTTCCTTAAATGTTAGATTATTACTAAGTCAAATTCTAGCACTTCAGATTCTCATAATGCCGCATTCTGAGTAGGTCAGAAAATTGCCTATCCAGAATCTCAGTAAGTCTAATTCTAAATATGCCCATTTCTATGTAGATTTAATTCTGTCTAAGCCATATTCTGAGAAGGTCAGATAATTATGTCAATCAATGTCTGGGTACGTTAGGCCGATGTACATTCAGACGGAATATAACAAAACATGTTTAAATATCGCATTTTTTTTACTTAAAATGAAACGTTTGCCTTTAAATGTTTATAATAAAAGAAAATTTTACATAACAGACACTTACTTTGGGAATAAAATAAAACTTAACATTATAATTATCTCTAATTCTCATTATATCTATACTGTAGTTCGTCTAATGCTTATATTATGTCGTTAGTTGAATTGAAATTAAGTCCGAGTCACTAAGATAATCATCTGAAGAATCACTCGAAGAACTGGAAGAACTAGTATCAGAACTTGAGCTGTCAGATTCTTATTTATTAATCTGGCTGCCAAATAAATCAGCTTTAATATGTCTCTCATAGCTTAAATGCGAAGCCTTTTTGAAGAAATATATATATATATATATATAGGTTTGTTCTTCAGGTCCGTTATAACATTTTGTAAGTGCTGATCATATTTTATGTCAACTTTGCGGGATTTTTTAGTTGCTCGATGAGCACACGCTTGTTAGCTAATAGTTATGTCGTAGTGTTTAGCCTCTGTTCTCAAAGTGTATAAAAAATTGAGTATATTTGGCTTCTTTCTTAATTAATTTTTTCTGTCGATTGTGCCACCCCTCTAAATGATTTGTCGTCCGGTATTTTTCGTCAGAACAGCTAAATAAAGTCGGCGTGACTGGTATTATAACCAATATCGTTCGAAATATTTCTGGAATTTTTGGATGTTTTTTTACATTTGAAAATTTTGTGATGAGTGTATGCCATACTTCTTCGATATATTCGACCGGTAGTAGAGGCAGATATGTGAGAAACCTCACAATTTTTATCCCATCGTCTTCGGTAGCAATATCCATTTGTTTAGATTTTTTCCAAATGCCTTTAATGAAATGCAGGTAACATCCAGTTTTCTTGACTGCTGGGAAGACATGGGATACCGCATTTAGTGCAGCCATTTCTAAATCAGCCAAATAATGTTGGATTTGTATATTCAGAACTATTTTTAATGTTTGAAACAGTCTAACATATGTTTTTTCTTGCTTATCTGGCATATATCAGTGGCACAATACGTGCGGCTGCTGTCCGATTCATAGTTTAAGATAGCATGAATATTATACAGCTGATGGAAAGGCTTAGGCACTACTTTAAAGGTCCCATCACCTAGAAATCTGTACGTTTTTTTTCAATATTTTTCTTGACGATTCGCTGCAAAATATAAACAGCTTATCATCACCATCGCTGTTTTCAGCGATCAGGAAATTGTCACTTACAATTTCGGGCAAGTTTACGTCTTTTACACGGTCAAATTTTAAAGCGTCGGAGCCTAAAGCTCTTTTTTTCCATGCATACGAGTATATAGTCTTTTTTGATGAAAAAGTTGGCAGTAGTATAGAATTATGTAAATATGTCAGATCCTGTAGGGACTCTTCAAAAATAGGCTGTATCGGGTCGAAAGATTTTGCTGCTTTTTCTTTGCAGGTGAACATTGCCCATTCAATACAGTTTCGATCAAAATCGGGCAAGCATGTGTGTTCGCTTACCCGACAAACTGTAGTCATCTCTGAATTCGTTGTTAAGGACGCACTGCACATATTTCGGTTGGAACATCTGAAGTTAACTTGTACCAGATTTATTTTTTAGCTGGTAGCAATACTTAAAACCATTTAAAAGTAGGCAGGGTCGATCTTTAGCAGTTTTAATTAATTTAAAGCTTTCCTCTTCCATTTTACGAACGCCTTCCAAACAGAAAGATATTAATATGACATTGTCATTGAGAACAATAAGTATTATGCTTATCATGTTTTTGAATCCATTTATTATTGAGTCATAGTAGTAAGTAAATATTCCATGATATTTTTTTTCTTGCGAATTATACATATCCGTTTCAGAATTGTACTTCTATAAAAACTGACCTACTTTAATAAATCAATACTCAGTTGAAGATAGAATACAACCTTTATTCTTATTATAAATCAACAATGCTCTAGTTCTGTTTATTCTATATTTAGTTTTTATTTTTCAGTCTCTTTTTTGTCCGATCCCTTGACAGACCAACCAACGCTCTACTTCTTTTTTTTAATTTTTTCCATCGTGCCATAAGGCACAGACACTTTGCTTGGTCAGCCACGTTCGTTCGAAATTATTAACAATTTATATAAGAATCTATTTTGAAATTACTGAGACTATCGCACAATGTATTTAAAATATTAGTATAGCATACATTTAATAAAAATCATCACATTCGGCCATCCATTCGAGTGCAACTCCTGGTGCATAATTTACTCGAACAACACTCTAAACCTTACAATTCGATACCTTAGTTCACACTCACACCTATTATAATTATTTTGCCAATGTAATTTAATCCACATACAGTTTATGCACTAATGTCCTAATTGCAACGACTTTTTCCGAAACTTAGTACGACTGTGCACTAAGGCATCGTATTATAAACAATTAGCAACAAAACAAATTCTAGTTAAATTAAATACAATAACTATTAACAAATAATCTCAACACTATGTCAGCTAAAGGAAAAATTGTACAATGTAAACTATAATAAGACGCAGCTGGTCCGTACAGGTTAAACTAAATAAGTAGGACCGTACCGTAGGAAGTGTAACAACATGGAGAAATCTTATCCCTTACAGGAGACCTTAAATTAAAATTATATAATAACAATATAATGTGAAGGAATAACATATATAAATTTATAAAAACAATCATCACATCGTTCGGTCACTTTAGTTCTCTAAGGCTGCCTGGCGCTGTAACCGCAGTTCAGACAACGGGAGGTAAGAACTATCATCACTGCTACCATCACCATCGGATGATTCTACGGAACTTTCACTAAATTTCTCTGTATTAGAGTTTAACCGAACATTTATCCAGGGCCTCATTCGGTCTGCGGCCACAACAGTCTCAAAAGATTTACTCTTTTTATGGAATCCTGGGACATTACTAATTCTATACCTGTCATTACCGAGGGCTTTTATAATTTTATAGGGACCTATAAACTTAGATAAAAGCTTACTGCTGTTTCCTTTGTTGTAAAAATTGGTTCTGGTGATTTTTACTAAATCTCCTTCTGTGTAAACAGCAGCGGGCGCTCTGCACTTGTCATGGCGTAGTTTTTGCTTTTGTTGAACGGACTCTATATTAGCACTGATGTCAGTCCTTATAGAATCTACGTTTCCCAACGCGTCTCCATTTGCGATATCCAATTTGTTAGCCAAACCCTCTGGGAATCGACAACCAAATAGAGCCTCCGATGCTGTTCTTTGAATGGTAGCATTGATAGTGTTATTGATGCCCCACTGTATCTTTCCCAACCACGTGTCCCAGTCACGTTCATCGTTGCCTTTATTGTGATTTACCAATGAATTTAATATAGTTTGGTTAAAACGTTCGGCCTGACCGTTAGCCCTGGGACACGCGACTGCGTTTAACACATGTTTGATTCCATGGAGATCACAAAACTTCTTAAAAGCCCCCGATGTGAAAGAGGACCCCCGATCAAATATTATTCGTGAGGGTAAACGGAAGTCGTAAAATATGCTTTCTAGAATATTGAGGGTGCTCTTTGTTTTTGTGTCCTTCACGGGTTTCACGAATACATATTTGGTAAAGCTATCCACTACCGTCAAAATGTAGGCGTACCCCTTTTTACTTTTCGTAAACGGACCCAGGTGGTCAATGTGGATAGTATGGAAGGGGACGTCAACCTTTTGAATTGGATGTAAGTGACCCGATTTTGTATTCTTAGCACTATCCTTATTATATGCACATTGTATACAAGAATGAACATACTTTTTAACGAACTTTCGTAATTGGGGGAACCAATATTGAGCTTGAACCTTCTCAATCGTTTTTGCCTCGCCGAAGTGCCCGATGTCATCATGATTTGACCGACATATCTGAAACCGTGCATTACGAGGAACCACAAGACGTAACGTGTCTCCTACCTTTCTAAAGACCTTATGATCCTTTACGACATAATTTCTTTTTATATCCTTAGATTCCTCATCATTTTCGGGTTTTAAGATTTTAATTATTCTAGCAATGTCTGGGTCAGTCATTTGTAAAGTCAAAAGCCAATGCTCGGTATCAATGTTGTATACCGTAGTGGTAGGTTCATCGTTACAGGGGTCACTTAAATTGGTATTGCGACTTAAGGCATCGACATTGTGCCATCTGGACACCTGGCCTATACTCGATGTCAAAAGTGAATTCGCTAATTTGGAGCCACCATCTTGCCGCACCATTTTGACGACGCGGTTGGCGCAGTTTGCAGACACCTGCCTCCTGAGCCGGCGGTCCCGGGTTCGAATCCCGGCCGGGGCAAATTTTTGTGTGATGAACTCGAATATTTGTTCTTGGGTCATGGATGTTATCTATATATGTATTTATATATTATGTATATCGTCGTCTAGTACCCATAGTACAAGCTTTGCTTAGTTTGGGACTAGGTCGATTTGTGTATGATTGTCCCATAATATTTATTTATTTATTTATATTGCGATCCGTGGCACCAGGTCGCGTTTTGTAAGCGTTGTCCTAACGGCGTTACAGTCTGTTACGACTTTGAAATTGATCCCTAGCAAATATACTCTAAATTTCTTTAAAGAGCAAACAATTGCGAGCGTCTCTAGCTCGTAGGAATGTAAGTGTCGTTCTTCAGGCGTCGTTTGCCGGCTGTAGTAAGCGACTGGTTTGAGGACTCGTGGGTTCTCCTGCCATTGCAATAGTATGCCTCCAATTCCTAAGGCGCTGGCGTCTGTGTGGAGTTCGGTGTCTAACTTGGGATTATAAAGAGATAGGATAGGCCGCTCTATTAGTTTGTCCTTCAAGAGGGCAAATGCATTAGCTTCCTTTTCAGACCACTGAAAAGCGATGTCTTTCTTCAACAAATTTGTTAGAGGCCGTGCAATTTCACCAAAACCTCTAACAAATTTTCTGAAATATCCTGCCAATCCCAGGAATTGCCGGGTTTCATGAACAGTTTTTGGGACGGGAAATTCCTTCACGGCCAAAATCTTATGTTCATCTGGTCGTATGCCCTCCAAAGAGATTTCGTACCCTAAGTAATTTATGACACTATCGAAGAACCTACATTTCGACAATTTGAGGGTCAATCCATATTCTCGCAACAGCTTCAGAACTTCTTCGAGTCTCTCAAATCCTTGATCCAAAGTTTCTGATGGCACAAGTATATCGTCTAGATAAGCTAATGCGGAGTTGAAACGCTTTGACCCCAACATTTTATTTATTAGCCTCTGAAATACCGCTGGTGCATTGGCGAGACCAAACGGCATCCTTTTAAATTCAAAATGGCCGTCCGGCGTAACAAAACCCGTATATCGGCGACTATCTTGTGCCATAGGGACCTGATAGTAACCAGACGCTAGATCTAAAGACGTGAAATAAGTGTTACCACTAAGGTTACTCAACTGATCTTCTATAAGGGGTAGAGGAAAACAATCTTTTCTTGTCTTGCCGTTTAAGGCTCTAAAGTCCACACACAGGCGTTGTTCCCCTGTTTTCTTTCTTACCAACAATATGGGGCTGGCGAAGTCGGAATCAGACTCCTGAATGATATCATTCGCTAGTAGTTCTTCAATTATTACTCGTACTTGCTCTCTTTCAGAGTACGACAGGCGGTATGGTCGATACACTACTGGCTTGTCATCATTTAATTCTATACTCATTTCCACATCCTTTGCAATCCCTATTTCGTTAAGGTTCATCGCAAAACAATCACGATATGATTGTAGTAAATTATACAGTTTGTCTACGTCTTCTTCGCTAACTTGCCTACCAACTTTAATTTCTGTTCGATCTAAAGGCGGAACCACAGACAAGTCCTTGCTGATCCGATTGACACTGCAAACTGTTCTTTCAACTACAGGTATACCTCGGGCTAACAGAGTATTCGAAGGAAGCACCAACTTCTCGGACTTCAAATTTGTTATCACCAAATGTCCCTTACCCTGATCAATACGATATGCGCCCTGATGCAGATGATATTCTCGGCCCGGTTCTGCACAGCTGTAGCCTTCCATATATATATCACCACAATAAGTAGGATCTTCAGTGCGTATCTCAACCAACCCAACCTTCTGCACTTCAGCAGAATCGACAATTATTAATTTCAAGTTTTTCTCGCAGTGTTGTTGATCGCTAACAGCTGGGCTTTTGTAAAAAATTAGTTTACTTGTATCCTTTAACACAGTGACAAACGGTAATTCTGTAAAATCTTGGCCAATGAGTAGGGGGGTACGTAGAAATTCATCTTGGACTACAAGAATCTCTATGCATGCCTCAACATCGTCAAGTTTCACTGTAGCGAAGCTTCTGTAGACCGGGAATACAGAAGAATTGCCAAAGCCTTTAATTGCGGGTAGTTCGCTAAAGAACTTCGGTAAATTTAACTTTTTATCCTCTGTTTCTCGCATTAAGGTACACTCGCTACCAAAGTCTATGTACGAAAGAAAGTCGCGATCGTTAACAACGGCCTTTTTAAAGTATTTGTCATTAGTGTTATTTACAGTAGAAATGGTCAACGTTTTCTTACTTTCGATACTGACCTTACCATCGCTAGTCGGTCGTAATGCTATAAGGGGAAGTTTACATGTTGGTGAATCATGCCCTACTCTGGAACACTTTTTACATTTTACATCTAATAATTGGGCTTGGACATTTTTGAAAGGAATGACCCTTTTCTCGGCAGTTAAAACACGTCAATTCCCTTGAACTCGAAGAGATATTGGTAGGACGATTGTGTTGATAGTTAGTGTAATTATCGTTACGCTTCCTAACGTAGGTCACATCCGAGGGTCGCTGCGAGTTGAGAAAGCTCAAGAGGTCCTCTGGTTCTTTACAATTCAAAGCTTGTGCGCCATTTCTAACAGACTTATCGAGAATACCGTAAACAACACAATCGACGGCCTTCTGACCATGAATTTCACACCGGTTTAACAAACTTAACTTATCGTAAAAGTAGTCACGGAAATGTTCATTAGGCGGCGTCGTGTGCGCTAACATTTCTTCCAGAAGCTGACCATAATTTTGCTTATTAGGGAATGCCTTTAAAAGTTTCGCTTGCCACTCATCCCAGCTAAAGTTCACAGACGGCAAAGTTTCAAACCACGTTTTCGCGAAGCCAACTAGTTTTTGAAGAGCAAAATGCGTGGTCTGCTTCTGGTTCCAATCGTATATACAGGCGCATTCGTTAACTTTCCTTAACCAACTCTCTACATTCTGCCCTTTATTAGACGGGTCAAACTCCGGAAGCACATTATTAACATTATTATTATTGAACTGATGCGGTTTGGCGGCGTCGCCAGTACGAAAAGATGATACAAGTTTAAGTACCTCGTCGATAGTGAAGCTGATCGCAGGTTGAGCGGGTGTAGACCCCGAAGTCACCTGTTGGGGTTGCGCCGCCACCGGCTCGGCAGTGGTTGGAATCGTTAAACATCCTCGCGATACACAGGTCAGGATCTTGCCAGATCCCACCCCTTTTGTGGTACCGCTTTAGGGCACCCTTGATGCGAATTTCTTGAATATAATCCTCCTTCAGCAGTTCAGCGAGGATCGAGATCAAAAGCACGGAGGCCATATTTACGGAAGAACGATCGAGGTTAAAAATAATCTGGAAAAAAAGGGGTTTTTTTTTTCACTTGTTTCGACAGTGACTACACGGAAAATACGTGTTAATTATAGCATTTTAACTGCTTGGGCGGCGGCGGCGCCTCCTCTTCAGGCTGCAAGGCCACCTCCTCGGGACGAATACTCTGTGGTTCGGATAGTTGGAGCACGGGTGAAACCGCCGTTGGTGGTGCTCGAGTTTCACATTGTTGCAATACTTGCAAGTCCTTGACGACCCACGCTGCCGTAGTTGGAGTACGACGTATTTTTGAGCGCGACGGCGAAAGTACTCTTCGTCGCTTGCCATAATGCCGTTTTCTTTCTCGACTCATTCGTTTACACCGGGCATCGTCCTTGTCAGGCTCCATTATCTCGGAAATAAAAATATATATAATTAGTATATTTATCCTCACAGTATTGAACCCCGATTTTCAATCCTTAACCCTTAAATGCATAGTGTAAGATGCAGCTTACATAAACAAAAATGAATTACTGGTTGAAACATAGAAACATTTATTTGAAACAAAATAATATTTCATAATATTATATATATTTTTTTATTTTTTATTCATGCATTTAAGGGTTAAGCCCCTTATTTCAAACTCATTCGTGTATAGCAAAACAGTTCATAGAATTAGAAACCGACTTGTCGATTGTAGAAAATGTTGCATAATCTTGTTAATATTTGTTGACACTAAAGAATTTAGCTAAATTGGTAAAAGAAATTAACTCTTAACCAAGAAAAATAAACTGGAACGCATTTGCTTTTACGCAACGCCACTGGTATTTGGTTTTATTTGTATCTGCATACTGATATACAAGTAGTAATAATAAGTGACCGATGGTAACTATATAATAGGTTAGTTTCCTACAATTAATACATAAGTGAATCGACACAGGTAAATTATAATTCAATTCATTATATATATTAGTACCAACTCATGTTGTACACTAAGTATATGTATCATTGTATTTATGACAATTAAATAATATGATATATTTTCTCCTCTGAGAACTAACATTAAATATATAAAGATCTGAAATTGAATTAAAAACATTAAAGGTCAAATATGAGCCATGAGTTGGGTACATCAATAATTGAAAATAGTATTCTTACTAATAAAACTGTTATCATTATACTTGCATGCATATTGCAATGAATTTCAAATTGCAAACGTTCACAGATCAATGTTATAATTTGTATAAACTAAATTATTAAGAATTATAAGTACATGATATATCAGGAACCCCGCAGTCCAACACAATCTTGAAGCGTACATAGCTCTGTTAAGACATACTTAGTCTTATACTGGTGATGAAACATACTTAGCTCCATCGAAACACATGAGGCCTGCTGTGGCTGCGAAGCAATGGAACATACATAGTTCCATAGGGCGCTCATGTTCTGATATAGTTCGGGAACGTACATAGTTCCGTTAGGACGTACATAGTCCCATACTGGTGGTAGAGCATACATAGCTCCATCCAGACGTAAATAGCCTGGGACTGGTTGTTGAACATACGTAGCTCCTGCTAAACATACTTAGTCTCGGCTGGGTACGGGACATACGTAGCACCGCAATAAGAAAGTTTAGACTTTTAATTTACATTACAATAATATTTTATTCATTACATTATAGGTATTATCAACAGGAATGATGACTATTTGATGAAAAATAACAATGTATAGACAGTGACTATGAATTAATGCAATAATTCGTGTATAAGAAATGAAAAGTTGAAATTATAGCCAACAACTGGTAATTACTAGTACGAGTAAACATCCGAGTGTATTCACGCGCAACAGGCTCGACTTACGAGCATAATTAATCATCAAAGATTCTTTAATCAGAATATCTTTCAAGTAATAATCAATTATTCTAGTAAAATTAAGGTTGAATTACTTCCGGCGCCATTGTTTTTGTTAGAAAGTTAACCCTAGCTATTGTTCTAGTATAAACATCATTTACATAATTAATATACATAAAATAAATATGAGTTAACCAGATATAACCGCGCCGGTTTATAAATTCAACTTTTCATTTAAAGTTATGGCCAAAATTTAACACACGTATATGTGATAACATCTTCAATAACTTAATAAATGTAAAATAAGAAATCATATTAGGTACCTTGTGGGCTGAAGATGTCGTACCTCTTCTGAGATTTAATAAATCAATACTCAGTTGAAGATAGAATACAACCTTTATTCTTATTATAAATCAACAATGCTCTAGTTCTGTTTATTCTATATTTAGTTTTTATTTTTTAGTCTCTTTTTTGTCCGATTCGTTGACAGACCAACCAACGCTCTACTTCTTTTTTTTTATTTTTTCCATCGTGCCATAAGGCACAGACACTTTGCTTGGTCAGCCACGTTCGTTCGAAATTATTAACAATTTATATAAGAATCTATTTTGAAATTACTGAGACTATCGCACAATGTATTTAAAATATTAGTATAGCATACATTTAATAAAAATCATCACACTACTAAGAAATAAAACTTCTCAGAATGAGTTGATATAAGATTCAAATTTTTTTAGAAAACTACGCGATACGAATCTGACATAATAAGAAAATTCAATTTTCCGAAACAAACTTCTTGCTAATACGACGTAATACTATCCTGACCGTGACCCACTCAGAATCTGACCTACTCAGATATTCACTTAAAGAGAAAGTGACTGCCACTTCATAAGTCGTATCCCGAAACTATCTGATATCTGATTCAGAAACAGACTTATGCCTAATCTGGTATAACCAGAATCGTACTTACTCAGATTTTGACCTAAAGCTAAATTGGCAAAATCCGAATATGACCGGATCCGCTTAAAGGGTGATTTTAAAAAGTACCTTAGATTTATGTTCAATAACAAATTATATCAGTTCAATGTTTTACCGTTCGGTTTAAATACCGCACCTTACGTCTTCACTAAAATTATGAAGCCAATCGTCAGTCTGCTTAGGTCTTGCGGCTATCTGTCCACCGTGTACCTTGATGATTTATTATTAATATCTAGAGACTCTAACACATGTCTAGAAAATGCATCTCACACTGTAAACCTCTTACAAGCTCTAGGTTTCATTGTAAACAAAGAAAAGAGTAATTTAACGCCTCATAGAAGTTGTAAATTTTTGGGATTCATTATAGACTCAAAAAATTTAGAGGTTTCTCTACCACAGGAAAAAATTGAAAAGATTAAATCTGAAATCAACAAATTCCGTAATTTGAAACGTTGTAAAATTAGAGATTTTGCTCGTCTTATGGGGTTACTTACCTCGGCATGTCCAGCTGTCGAATACGGTTGGCTTTACACCAAAGAACTAGAGCGTTGTAAATATTTAAATTTAATTGATGATGACAATTATGATAAGTATATGTCTATACCGTTATCAGTTCTGCCGGATCTCGAATGGTGGGCCCGTGCTATTACACATCCTACTAATAAAATTAAACAAAACAATTATTGTTTAGAGATCTATAGTGATGCCTCAACTACGGGATGGGGGGCCGCCTGTGGTGACGAACGGGCTAGTGGGTTGTGGAGCGCCGAAGAACGCTCACAACACATAAATTATTTAGAGATTTTGGCCGCCTTTTTTGGACTTAAAGTTTTCGCAAGATCTTATCATGACAGTCAAATCCTATTGAGAATTGACAATACAACGGCTATTTCATATGTTAACCGCATGGGTGGTGTGCAGTTTCCACATCTTACAGACGTAACAAGAAAGTTATGGCAGTGGTGCGAAAAGAGGGACATCACTTTGTTCACTGTTGACACGGGTTAGGCAGAGATCCAACAGCATCCTAAGTGACATTGCGGCTAGGTTTGACTGCCCCATCCAGAAATTTTGGATAACGCAGGTCAAAGGTGTCGCGGAATTTGGGTTATAGTGTTTAATTTTCGTGTTGTGTAAGTGTTTGCATTACTAATGTATATAAGTATTTTAAGTTTTCGTTGTTACTAACACTATGGATACCTAGATATCTGAAATAAAGTATTTTATTTTTATTATTCACTCATTTAATCTTGTTTCTTAGGATAGGTATTTTTTACAATAAAGGCCGTTTCCGATTAAGGGAAGCCAAAATGCCCTTTAATATAATGACTTGGTTTTTTTTTCTACAGTCAGTTACGTCTAGTAGAGTAACTGTGTCAAGTTTGGTTGAAAATTTCTTTGCGGTTCCGCAGAAAAAAAATAAAAACGGAAATAATTAAATATGATTTTTCTCCAAAACTATTTAACTTTAATGTACTATTATTTTTTCATCCTGTAAAGCTTAGTCAAGTTCATGTTTTAAGTGAAAATGGTATCTCTATATCTAACGAATATGTAAAAAATAGGTAAGTCAAAATTTTAATATATATATTTTTTTACTTTTGTGAGAGATACCACTCTAATTGACATTTCTAAATAAGCCTTAGTTAACGTCCTGTAACACATATTAATTTGATGGATAAAATCGGAAAGCAACTGTGTCAAAATAAAATAAATAACTGGGTTGGATTTTATTACATTTTATTAGTAAGCTATTCTAACACTTCCAAATAACCAAAGCATACATCCTCTTTACAAATGAACAAGATTTGACAGTTAGTGACATTTGCCTTTTATTTTTATTGAAAATGTCATTATTTTTCTAATAATATAAAAATTAAAAACTATGTATATATTAATCATTTTTGCTATTTGGTATATAAGCTTTACTTAACATTATACCAAATTATCAATTTAAAGGTTTTAATCGGACACTAACTGTAAAATGGAATTTAAAAGACTTTTCGGGTATGACTTCATTATCTTGAAATTGTAATTACAAACTATTCTTTTTTCGCCACGCAATAATCCTCTTTGTACCGAAATTAAAATAAATACATATTATGACAGTAATAAAGATGAATTGTTTTTTTAAATGTAACATGACATTTCAGGGACATTAGAAAGATAACTCGTCTTTACAAAATGAATTCTAAAGCGAATGCAATCAAAAAAATATTAAGAAAGAAACCTACATCATTATATCACCTCGCAATGATATAAGTAGCGATTTCGTATCTATCAGAAATACTTAATGAAGATGGTTCGTTGAATTTGGAATATGTGAAGGAAAATTCTAATATACTGAAACTGAAAGTCCAATCTCGCCATATTTCAAAAAATATTTACAGATGCTTTATCGAATATGTCCCAAACAGCATTGGTGTTGGATCCATAAGGCGGCATTGTTGTGGACGTGCCAACGGAATGCGAACAGTAGGGTGTTGTTCACACATTGTTGCTATTGTTTATTATTTATCGCACGCAAGATACTTGTCCAAAATCGTTCGGCCTGCTGAAACTTTAAGCGGACTTTTTTTGAATCACGGAATTCACGTTACTGTCAATGAAGATAGCGATGAGGATTAGAATAAGAGTATTTTTTTTCATTACGTAACTAAAAAGGTGACATTTTCTAGCAAATGTCACTGTAACTGTCAAATCTTGTTTATTTGTAAAGAGGATATTATGTTTTGGTTATTTAGCAGTGTTAGAGTAGTTTACTAATTAAATAGTAATGAATTCCAGCCCAGTTATTTATTTCATTTTCACACAGTTGCTTTCCGATTTTATCCATCAAATTAATATGTGTTACAGGACGTTAACTAAGGCTTATTTAGAAATGTCAATTAGAGTGGTATCTCTCACAAAAGTAAAAAAATATATATATTAAAATTTTGACTTACCTATTTTTTTACATAATCGTTTGATATAGAGATACCATTTTCACTTAAAACAAGAACTTGACTAAGCTTTACAGAATGAAAAAATAATAGTACATTAAAGTTAAATAGTTTTGGAGAAAAACCATATTTCATTATTTCCGTTTTTATTTTTTTTCTGCGGAACCACAAAGAATTTTTTAACCAAACTTGACACAGTTACTCTACTAGACGTAACTGACTGTAGAAAAAAAAATCTGTCCATTATCACAAAAGGGCATATTTTCTTCCCTTAATCGGAAACGGCCTTTATATAAAAGTAAAATATAAAAAATACATTACAAATATAAACACATTATAAAAAAACCTAACCTAGGGTGCCGCCGGCAACGGGGCAGGGCCCAGGCTACCGGTGGTTAGGGCTGGAGAGAGAGGAACCTCCTGACAATGCGCGCCGTGTCCAGGAGTACCGCCTTCTGTATCTGACCCTTGATCCAGCCATCTAGCGAGAGTCTCTTAAGATGTTTGTCGAGACTCTTCGCTATAAGACCGTTCGCCGAAACGACTATCGGGACAATGATAGTCGAGTCAACATCCCACATGGCGGTCACCTCGTAATCCAAGTCAAGGTACTTGTTGAGTTTGTCCTCGGCCTTCACGAGGTTCTCGTCATGCGGGATGGTGATGTCGACGAGCACTGCCTGGCGCTTAGATCGATCTACCAACACGATATCAGGCTTATTGGCTACAATAGTCCTGTCCGTGATTATAGATCGATCGCAATAGAGCGTGGCACGACCATTTTCGAGAACTGGCATCGGTGCGTACTTATAGTACGGCACCTCAGACCCCACAAGACCGTATCTTAGAGCAAGTTGCTGGTGAATAATCCTGGCTACTTGGTTATGTCTGTGTAAGTACTCGCCGTTAGCAAGATGAGAACAACCGGAGATTATATGCCTGAGTTACTCACCGGGACGGCGGCATGCCCGACAAATGTCGACCGTACCGTCCTTCAGAATATATCTCCGGTAATAATTATTATTATTATTTAAATCTTTCGGGTTATTAACGGTCACGGTGTATATAAATATAAAAAAAAACTATAAAAAATTAAAAACATGACTGACTTAAATATACGTTTAAGTCTTGTAATATGTAGTATACCGTACTACATATTACAAGACTTACTCGTACTTAACCGGCTATTTGTTTATTTATTTATTTTTTTCACAAGAAGACTTATATTTATTTAACATCTAACCGCATATCACTAATCTTAGAGAGAAGTATCGATAAGTGAATTTATCGATATGCGATATCTCACTAATTCCATTTTCATCTAAAATTCTTATAAAGGATATCGCACACCTTGCCGCGTGGCGCCGGATTGGTACATGATTAAAATAATACTATTGAAATCTATACGAGAATCGTGTTAGCCAACTTAACGCAAAAAAGTGATTGTGCCGGCAAATTTTCACGAATCCGTGTGACAAAATTATAGGAAGTTGGCATGGCAACACTAAATTAATTAACGTTATCTATGGCAGTCAAGCAAGAAGAAGAATTTATTCGGAAAGGACGAACAGACGTGACGTGATCTAAGTGAATAAAAATATATCTTTTCTTCTAATTTTTAATTTAGTTAAGCGTTATTACCAAGTGCAATTTACATGGATAATATTTTTACTAGTCAGTAATTTGTGTTATCAAGATGATAATTGAAAATCCGGACGCCTTTAAATCATGGCTGACTTCCATATTGGAACCTCTGTAAGTACATTTTGGCGTTTATCGCAGCCATTTTATTTTGCCATGATGTTATTTTTGCAAAAACACAGTAATTAGTAGAGACTTACATGAATATTATATTTATTGGACTGGTTTCCACTACATAAACGCTTTTTAATTCACTTTCTCCACTGAAAAGGTGTCACGTTACAAATTTCGTAATAGTTTTTTTGGTACTGCGCCTGGCATTACTCTGATACTGAAAACTTGACAGCTTTCACATTGATTTTTCCATATTTTTTTATAAATATGTTATTATCATGAAATCGCATTTATAATTTGATTATGGCCTGCCGCTGCAAATAATTGCTATATAATTCTCGTGAGTTTTTCCTGTTTACCTACTCGAGTTCTGCAAATAATTCTATCTTTTCTAACCTTAAAAATTGGTTGTTCCCAAGAACATAATTATATCAATTTTGTATCATTACTTACCTAAAATTTTGAATGTGTTATACCAACTTTAAATTATTGAGGTTATGATATCCTGTATGGAATATCATCAGTGTTATTTTCAATTGACCACAAACATAGCTGAGATAAAAGTATCCATAAATAACATGATTGATGAAATATACCATAGCCATAACAAAGTTTTGTAAACATAAGAATACTTTATATGATTTCTTAGCACAACAGTAAAAAATAGTATTTTTTATAAATGCTAAGGAGTTAAGTGTATATATTATCATGAAGACATAAACTTATTTTCTTGATACTGTAAGGGCCAGACGGTCCATTGGACTTATTTAAGTTACTCTATGAAATGGCCAAGCCATACTTTTGAAGCCAAGGTTTAGGATTAGTAAACTCAGGGCTTAGGGGCTTAGCTTTTCCAGGGATCTGATAACTTTTTTACAGCTAAAGCGTTTTGAGCACATGAGTCTTCACCGCCAATTTTACATGAAATGTTTTGGTGGGATTATTTTTAGTAGGTATCTCAGATTTTGGTAGTCAAGAAACTAATTACTCTAATGCCTATTTCATTGAAAGGGCATCCTTAACATTATTCTTTGATATTTTCTTGCCAACTTAACAACTTGCCCAATATTAAAATGTATGTACAGTTGCATACTAGAAGGCACTAATCTTTTTATAGAACATTACCACACACTAATTCTAATTTAGGAATCCCTTGATTTATTTTAGTAATTAAACCACTAGCATTGATCTCCCAGTGTGCTACGCATATGTTATTGTTAGTATCTTAGCTTGGCAATGTCCAATATACTGAAGAAACCTATCACCCTCTTTTTGTATTGTTTTCTGAACTGCAGTTGTTCAACTATCAAACCCCGATGATGCTTGAACTATGGAACTTTATTATGGAAATGGGTCTATAGACATCAATTTCCACTTTGCACATTTTAGAGCTTCTCAGCAGCTTCTTTTATAAGTAGACTGGAAATCCTTCTCTAGCATGACATACTCTAAAAAGAGCATTTTATCAATTATACATGTAAGACATATTAGCAATTATGATCAATGGACTTTTACAAATTGTCATTGACATTTATTTTCTAAATTGTATATGTAGTTAACTAATTATAGTTTATTAAATACCTAATGAGTTAACATTAGTGCTAATTGCTTAAAAATACAACTTAGCAAATATAGAAATACTTACTAATTGCCATGCTCTGTTTCGTCTCAATTAATTTATTCAACGTTTGCATAGCTGTTCACTGAAATCAAGTTAAAAATTTAATAAACCAACTGACCTAACTAGGTCTGCGATCTCTAAATTTGCCGAACCCGGACAAAGACATATAAAACCTGGATATTTGGCGGAAATCGTATTTGTTCCTCTGGGCGTCTGAAAATAATATTATTTGAATAATGTTCGCTTTCAGGTCTTCACACATTATAACAACTCAACGGCGACTCGATTCTATGCCAAATATTGAAATTTAAGCCCAAAAATAAAATGATATTAGTAGTGGACGACGCGTCGTACATTTTTTTAAATTAAACCTAGTAAACATGACATAGGGCTTTAATTTCAATATTTGGCATAGAATCGAGTCGCCATTGAGTTGTTATAATGTGCGAAGACCTTTACGCTGTTTACCTGTTAACGTGTTCATAGCTAGTGGCTTGATTGCGCTTTGATTATTTATATAGTTACCTACTTCGTACACAATAATGCCCGTAAATAATTAAAATTCAATTAGGTATTTCCTGACATAAAATGTGTCCGGGTTTTCCCTGGATTTTCAAAAAGTGTCCTGGGAACAAATATTTTAGTCTGCTTTTAGATTTTTGTTGTTATAGCAGCAACATAAATACATCGTTTGTGAAAATTTTAACTGTCACGGTTCATGAGATACAGCCTGATGGCAGACAGACGTACGAACGGACAGTGGAGTCTTAGTAATACTGCCCCGTTTGTTATTCTTTGGGTATGGAACCCTAAAAAGGCATTACTTAAAACATCTTATTTTCTTACACATTGGCTCAAAATTACAATGTATTGCAACAAATTCAGTTGCAAGAATGCTGTAATGTTGTCATAATAATTGCCAAATCTAGCAATTGTACTAAAATTAAATGTCAATGCACATATTATCTAACTTCTTCAATATCTTATCACATACTGTTACCATAATATGAATTGCGTTGTAGTTAATGGTTAGATAAAAGTGCTGCCATGGAAAATAATTCATGATTATATTAATAAGAAGAACAAAGAATTGAGAAGCATTCCGGTAAAAAAAATGTAGAATTTAATTGATGACAGTTGAAGACATATGATATTGCTACTGAATATGGAGTGTAGAATGGGAGGAGCAACAAAATATGTCCAGCGGTAAGGAATAAATAATACGTCCAAAAGGCGCCACAAGCGGACCTGGGGTATGTGTAACTGTCCACCGTCCATAAACTGCAGGATATTAAACCTCAACTTATGGAGATATTTGAACTCTGCTTTGTTTTGTCAAAAAGTCAAAACAATGGAGACTTCTGATTGATTATATTAGATTTTTTTTAAATAGAAGAAATACGGGAAAGTCGTGCTAACTATTCCAGCGTTTCATAAAAAGTAGCTGATTTGATCTGCCAGAAACAGTAACGTGAACAATAGTGGACACTTTTGAATTGCATGATGCTGGTGGTCCTCCCTTTTACAGTCCATCCATACTTATGTCATTTGATGCATCAAAAACCGCATCAAAATCCGTTGCGTAGTTTTAAAGATCTAAGCATACATAGGGTCAGACAGCAGGAAGCGGCTTTGTTTTATACTATGTAGTGATGAAAGCTGTTTGTAGCGGCACTATCCTAGGGCAAAATGTAATAGAACTATCGAGATAGAAGTATAGTAATGAATGTAGTAGTAATAACAACTTTTCGTTTGGTTTCCATTTTCCAGGTGCGACGCGGATCCCGCCGCGCTGGCCAAGTACGTGTACGCGCTGGTGAAGAAGGACAAGCCGCTGGAAGAGCTGCGGGACGGCATGCTGGATCAGCTCGACGTGTTCCTACAGCACGGTAGGCATTCCTCACCCCTAATTGCTACCTAGGCCTATAGTTGAAGTAATGCACGCTGAGCTAATCCACTTACCTGCATTCACAATAGCATTGTGTCTAATACAATCCTATCTGCTTTTGTTCTCTTAAGGGCCAACCTGGCGCCAACCAGTTACTTACAAAAAAAGTTTAGAACTACATTGCGTGGATATTGAATTTTCAACCTTATTTTTTGTTGAATAGCTTTAAAATGGTTGATGATGAGAGTTCATAGTCCTTTTTCAAGAGAATACGTTCTTGTGAAGAGTCGGACGGTTGTAAACTACGGTTAAAATTCCAAAAAGTTATGATCACCATTATTCTGTTAGTGCATTTTGTAGTCTAATGTCCAAGGAAATAGAGTCGATAATCTATATTAACCGTCCAAGGTGGTTACAATCTGCTTTTACTACGAGCTCGTTATCTTAATTTGCGGTTTACCAGTTGTGGTTTGTTCAATGGTATTCAGTTCTTAAGTGGATTAGCTCAGCTTGCATTACTTCAACTATACAAGTGCGTTTAGGGCTGCCTAAAAACTCACTGAAGCAGAGTGGAGGAAATCAAGGTTCGTAAGAATGATAATTATCATTTTAATTATCGTGATAATAATAGTTATCGCGATGATATCAGATGGATAATTATCTACACAAAGTGTACTGTATTTGAAGTAAGTAGCAACGTGCCATGCCGTGGGGATTCTCCTTACAATAAACATTTAGTACGTGTACGCGCTGGTGAAGACGGACAGGCGGCTGGACGAACTGTGGTACGGCATGCTGGACCAGCTGGAGGTGTTCCTTCAGCACGGTAGACATTTTTTTTTATATCATAGGGGGCAAACGAGCACACAGATCGCTTGATGGAAAGCGATTACCGTCGCCCATAGACACCTGCGACACCAGAGGAGCCACAAGTGCGTCGCCGGCCGCACAGGTGGGACTACGCACTTTTCTTGGGTTGTTCATCACCCCTAATTGCTATCTTGGTCTACAAGTGTCTGTCACAGAAGCTAAGTGTATTGTATGTGTATTGTGAAGTGTGTTGTCGACACCAGAGGAGCCACAAGTGCGTCGCCGGCCGCACAGGTGGGAGTACGCTCTTTTCTTGGGTTGTTCATCACCCCTAATTGCTATCTTGGTCTACAAGTGTCTGTCACAGAAGCTAAGTGTATTGTATGTGTATTGTGAAGTGTGTTGTCGACACCAGAGGAGCCACAAGTGCGTCGCCGGCCGCACAGGTGGGTGTACGCTCTTTTCTTGGGTTGTTCATCACCCCTAATTGCTATCTTGGTCTACAAGTGTCTGTCACAGAAGCTAAGTGTATTGTATGTGTATTGTGAAGTGTGTTGTCGACACCAGAGGAGCCACAAGTGCGTCGCCGGCCGCACAGGTGGGTGTACGCTCTTTTCTTGGGTTGTTCATCACCCCTAATTGCTATCTTGGTCTACAAGTGTCTGTCACAGAAGCTAAGTGTATTGTATGTGTATTGTGAAGTGTGTTGTTGTGTATCAATGTATATTATTATAGGTTTTAGTAGATTTTAATAATTTTTCAGTAGTTTTCTTGATTACTTTTTGCATCGCCTACTCATTTCATTTATATTAATCCGCTACCCAAAGGTTGTCTGGAAGAGATCGCTTTTTAGCGACAAGATTGCCTATTGTTTGCCTCTATTGTAATGTTAAATGTCATTTGTATTTGTATTTCTTTCTTCTTGAGGTGTGCAATAAAGAGTATTCTATTCTATTCTATTCTATTCTAAGTGGAGAAAAAAAAACAATCAGGCGGCGTTTCGTGAAGGTCAAAGGAAGTGCTTTTATATCTGAGGAATGTGATTGGTCGAATTTGCACGTCTTCGCTTCTGAGGACAGGCAGTGTAACTGGGGTTGCCAGTTCGAATAACCCTATTATCGGGAGAAACAATATTTTTTTCGGGAGTTTGTGACTTTGGTTGGGAGGATAAAAAATTGAATCACATTAAAGTAAATATATTAAAAACAACATCGTTCGCTGCGGATAGAAATGTCTACATAAAGACTAATAACAAAAACATAACAAAATGGTTTTCTCATTATTATAATTTTATTTATACGGTACAAAATTGTTATAGGGTAATTTATTTATAGTACTTATGGAAAAAATAGCAGTGGTATATCCTTTTAAATTTATAGTTTTACAAAATGAAGTTGTTTTTCGGGAGATTTTTTACTTTGTCGGGAGTCGGGAGGACATACGAAAATTCGGGAAAATCCCGACCATCTGGCAACCCTAAGCATAACGGTCTGTGAACACTAACTAACAATCGAAATTAAGCTTCATCGCTCTTAGCTATAATTTATAAACCCTGACGAAAAAATAAGGGTGTTATAAGGGTCAACAACTTTTTTCTGTTGCTTGTTGCCATGGTGATGTCCCCTGGGTTACTCATTAAAACTAAGATTTTCGGCGGCAATATTAAACAAATATGTTGTAATTGCGGCAGTTATAAGCCCATTCCTATTTATATCTCTTGAAAATACCAATATTATAAATAATCAACACTTATAAGAAGTTTAATCACCTCTCTTGGGTGACGGGACAGAATAAATTTATCATGTATATCTGTGTATCTGTGAGTCTGTCTGTGGCATCGTAGCTCCCAAACAGACGGACCAATTTGATTGTTGTAAAACTTGTACTTATTTTTAGCATAAATTATATGTGTGTTCGCAGAAACGAAACCGTTCGTCGACATGCTGTTCAAGGCCCTGGAGACGAACGAATACCTGACGCTGATGGAGAAGCGGCCCTCGCCGCCGCCAGAGCAGCCCGAGCCCGAGAAGGAGCCCGAGGCAGAGAAGGTGGAGAACCATGGTGAGCTGACATTAAATGACCATAGTTATGCAAAACAGGCCAAGTGCGAGTCGGACTCGCGCACCGAGGGTTCCGTACAAACACTTTCCATCCCTAAGTGGTTAAGTTAAGTTTGCACCGGGTATGTATAGCGCCCCATATAATTTAGGTGCAAAGTTAGGTATTAAAAAAAAAACTACTACTAGATCTCGTTCAAAACAATTTTCGTTGGTAGTTTTTATAGTAATGCAACTTTTTTCCACTTTGGAAGCGTCTGTCACGCAAACTATTCTGTTTAGAAAAAAAATATTTTAGAAACCTCGATATCATTTTTGAAGACCTATCCATAGATACCACGTATGTGTTTGATGAAAAAAAAATTGTTGAGTTTCAGTTCTAAGTATGTCGAGCCCCCAATATTTATTATTATTTTTTTTATTTTTGCATCAAAATCTTAATGCGGTTCACAGAATACATCTACCTACCAAGTTTCAACAGTATAGCTCTTATAGTTTCGGAAAAAAATGGCTGTGACATACGGACGGACAGACGGACGGACAGACATGACGAATCTATAAGGGTTCCGTTTTTTGCCATTTGGCTACGGAACCTTAAAAAGCGACCATCGTAGATTTTTTGTCAAAGTGACTTAGGTCTTAATCAATTAATGAGTTTGGTCGCTTTTTGCATTATGAAAAAAAATCTTTGGTCGCTTTCTGCATAACTACGGTCAAGTTATGCAGAAAGCGACCATCGTAGATTTTTTGTCAAAGTGACTCAAGTCTTAATCAATTAATGAGTTTGGTCGCTTTTTGCATTATGAAAAAAAAATAGAATTTGTGTTATGCGAATATCTTGTTTCCTACCTGTTCACGTTCCAACATTGCTGACTTGCCTGTTTTCTATCAGTGTGGTCAATTCACTATTTTCTGCCACTCGTTGCCATGGTGATGTACTGATGTCCCCTGCCCTGGGTCACTTTTTAAAACTACGATTTTCCGTGGTTGTATTTAGCAAAAGCTTTGTAATTTAAGGTTTACTACCATGATATTATTACGGTATTACAACGAAGGCTAGTTTTGCTATACTATTATAAAATCTAGGATATGTGTTGAAAATAAATGTTCTATGTGTGGTCAATGAGTTCAGCAAAAATATTGATAGCGTGATGCAGGATCGTCATTTGTTTTGTATGGGCGCGAATTTCTTTATCCTCTCGTCACATTGAAACGGCTGGACTGATATCAACCAATTGTGATACAGTGCACATCCAAAGATAATGATAGAATACTTTTTATCCAACTATGGTAAAGGAAAAGGTTTACGCGGTAGTTGCGCCAGAAAAGATTTTATGTGTTTTCTTCTATCTAGTGTTATCCCGACTCTTGTCAGTGTTCGCTTTTAGCTAGCTCCCCGCCTTGTATGATCTCGGGTATCCTTTTTTGTTACAAGCTTTTATTTAACTTTCAATGTATGTAACTATGTTTGTTTGGGTGGAATCTTGCAACTGGACTTGCATTCTGAAGCAAATATCTTCATCCGATCGAGCTGAAGTATTAAATTCCTACTTAATTTTGATGATAATACAATAATATGGTGCTATGGGGCTGACCTGTTTATGGAGCCGGAAGGTGGCTCTAGGAATAGATTGAAGCAATACTACAAATACAAAAAAAAAAAAAAAATACAAAATGCTTTGTTGCACACCAAAAAAAGTTTACAAATTCAGTACAGAACAATAATTTTAATAACGGTAGACAACAGACCGCGTTTACTACCGAGTTTAGGGTCTTTAAAATCGTCTCAGTGGGCAATTCAAGCTATAACAGCTAGTCACTAAAATAGAATTTTCTTATTAGTCCGCTATCACGCGTCGTCCTTCGTGACATTTTTGTTTAATTACAACGACGGTGGCAAACAAGCTTGCGGCCCGCCTGACGTGTACTGTTCGGTGTGTTGACGTGTAGTGTGTGTGTGTGTACAGCTACACCGGCGGAGGCCGGGCCGCCGCGCTCGGGCGTGCCGCGCGCGCGCTCCCCGCACGCGGCGCTCACGGCCTTGCCCCGGCACCGCGTCGTGGTGTGCCGCACCGCCAAGGTGCCGCCGCCGCCGCCGGCTCCGCAGCCCCCGCTGCAGCCCCACCCGCCCCGGGAACACACGCTAGTCAAGGTGAGGGGGACGGTACAGCGGTTCGGTCCCCGTACAGTACTCATTTATGCTACTGGTTTATAATTAAGTCTTACAACACCCATGTGATTCTATTATGAAACTCGCCTTCAACTCGGTTCATAAAAACACACTCGTGTTTTAAAACCTCTCATTAGCCCCCACAGCAGCCCCACCCGCCCCTCCAACACACGCTAGTCAAGGTGAGGGGGACGGTACAGCGCTCGGTCTCCACACAGTACTCATTTATGCTACTGGTATATAATTAAGTCTTTAAACACCCATGTGATTCTATTATGAAACTCGCCTTCAACTCGGTTCATAAAAACACACTCGTGTTTTAAGACCTCTCATTATGTAACATATAAAATATTAGGCAACTGTTCCATAATGGAAGCTCTTAATTTTAATTTTTTTTCAGGTTTTACCATTGACTGAGCTACTCGAAGAACCAGTGGACCAACCGCCTAGAAGACGAGATCGTAGAGAAAATGTAAGTTATTATGTGTTTTTTTTTGCATCTCTTGTCACGTTTAATTTTATCAATATTTTCCCCTTGAAGTTATAATAACCATGAAGATTTTTTTTTTGAGGATGTCATTCAATTCTATTTTTATTGGGATCAAATGTCTATATGGGACTAGCTACATTTAGGCTGCTCCAAAAGTGAGAAATTACCGTCGAAGTTAAACTTCCTACGGAGCGCCAAAAACGCTCCATACAAATGGCCACCTACTCAATGGTACCAGTATTTGTATGGAGTTGGAGACAGTAATTTACCATTTTCACCATGAAAAAGTGCGTTTAAATTCATGGTTGTCATACAATTATTGTTTTGTTAAATTATGAGGATTCTGAAAACAGTTTCCAGATTTACTCTCGGAAGTCACGTATAAAAAAAAAAAAAATGTGTTTCTTTACCTATTGTGTCACTTTTATTTGTATATCCACTTTAAGCTGTAGAATTTAACATTATTAGTCAACTGTTGTTCCACCTTATTGGACGTAACAGCGATTCATCACCAGGAGCGCCAACGCTGTTCGATAGGCCGCTGCCGTGACTAATCGGCGCTCCTGACGACGAATCGCGAACCGATTCTAAACAACGTATGTTTACAGATGCGCGAGGAGCGGCGGCGGCGGCGCTCGCGCTCGTGGGAGCGGCGAGCGCGCGCGCGCAGGCACCAGCGCGAGCCCGACAGGGAGGGAGACGTCAGAAGGTCAGGACACGACACTGTACTCTATTTTTAGGGTTCCGTACCCAAAGGGTAAAAACGGGACCCCATTACTGAGACTTCGCTGTCCGTCCGTCCGTCTGTCACCAGGCTGTATCTCAAGAACGGTGATAGCTAGACACTTGAAATGTTCACAGATGATGTATTTCTATTGCCGCTATAACAACAAATACTAAAAATGAAATAAAATAAATATTTAAGGGGGGCTCCCATTTGTTAAACCCTTCATGCGCGAGTCGAACTCGCACTTGCCCAATTTTTTAAACACACATGACAGGACCCCGTATAACGTAAATCTGCAAAACTATTGGATGTCATAAAAAAAAACAAGCAATGACATTTTGGTTTTTCAATTATCTATGAACATTTTTGACTTTCTATTTGATACAATTAAGTTTGTATTTTTTTATTTCATTGCATATTTGAGAAAAGCACTTTACAAGCCTTAGCCGTGAATAAGGCTTGCCGGCTTCGTATCCCTATCCGTATATAATGTTTACAATGAAGCGATAAACACCACCACCCTAAAGCATGTTGAAGCAACTGGTTGAAAGATTCAATGGCTCTGACATCTGGTTCGGTGGTCCAGTTGGTAGGACGCCCGGAAAGCCGTTGGAAACGCAGGTTCGAATCCTGTCTGAACTATAAAATTTTTCAATTTTTCGCTTCATTGTCAACATTTGGTT
Source organism: Apotomis turbidana (assembly GCA_905147355.2). NCBI lineage: Eukaryota > Metazoa > Arthropoda > Insecta > Lepidoptera > Tortricidae > Apotomis > Apotomis turbidana. The sequence goes on from LR990307.1 coordinate 9,237,681, forward strand.
TACGTTAGCAGACATTACTGCTTTAATAAAAATAATCCGTCTATACCTACTCAGCTGACAAGTCCTTATTTCCCGGCGTCTGCAGTAAGGTCCTATTTTTAAACAGGGCGTCTGTGTTTATGAACAGACTAAACAGCTGAATTGTATATATTTGTAAGTGGTGTATTTTTTTATTTCATTACATATGTTCGAGTAAAGCATTGTACATGCCTTAGCCGTGAAAATAACTCGGCCGGCTTTGTATCACTATCCGTATATACGTATGTACGGGCTGCTAGTGTCACATACACCAATTATGAAATGTTATTTGCTGGATGTAATAATAACTCACTAATATAGTCGAAAATAAATACACACTTTAATTATAATGTCGAAGTAAACTATAAAAGCGCGATATTATGAATGATAATGCTAATGAGGACACGCGTGGTGGTTGTCAAATGTGAACGTGTACTGACGCGTATGTCACTGCTTTACGCGACTGTTGGTTATTTCGCTGAGATGGCAATGTGCGGTATATATACCTTACAATGTATTCAGTATTCACCTGACAAGCCCTTATGTCCCGGCGTCTGCAGTACTGTAGTATAAGTGATGTCGTCATTCCAGACGCGCTGCGTCGCGGTCTGTGTCGCCGCGCGGCCGCTTCCGCAACCGCAGCCCGCCGCCCGCCACACTCGACCGCCCCAACACGCGCTCCAGGTTACATCGTTATCACTATCTACATCCCTACTATATTGTTAGGGTTCCGTACCCTAAGGGTAAAAACGGGACCCTATTACTGAGACTTCGCTGTCCGTCTGTCGCCAGGCTGTGTCTCAAGAACGGTGATAGCTAGACAGTTGAAATTTTCACAGATGATGTATTTCTTGTAACACCAAATACTAGAAATAAAATAAATATCCCATACAACAAACTTGTTATGTATAGATTATGGTACGGAACCCTTCATGCGCGAGTCGGACTCGCACTTGCCAATTTTAAAATTCTAGATTTGTATCGAAAATCAGTTTTCTATGTAGGGGCCATCTTAATAGCGTGATGCGGGATCGTCATTTGTTTTGTATGGGCACACAACGCCACGCCAGCCTGGCGCCATCTGTTTTCATTATTTCTTTTAGTTTGTTCTCTCGTCACGCCGAAACGGCTGGGCAATTTTAACCAATTTTGTTTATAGGATACTTTTTACCCGTCTATGGTAGATAAAAAATGCGCGGACGAAGCTGTGAGAGCAATCCATACTATAATACTATAATATTATAAATGCGAAAGTGTGTCTGTCTGTTACCTCTTCACGCTTCAACCGCTGAACCGATTTTGATGAAATTTGGCGTGGAGATAGTTTAAGATCCGAGGAAGGACATAGGATAGTTTTCATCCTGGAAATTATCCCTAAAAAGATTGAAAAGTGAGTAAGTAAGTAATTCATGATGACATTGATGACCCTGTAGAAAATGTAATATATAACTAGACCAAAAGCACAATTGCTCTTACATTTGCTTAGGCGCTCTTAACAATCCCTTTTGTTACGTGTGTGTGTTGTACGAGGTTGCTTCCATACTTCCAAGTTCCACGCGGACGTAGTCGCGGGCAAAAGCTAGTGTTTTATAATTATTCCATTGTTGATGAACAGGTCAAGGTCACCGGTGCCGGTGCGAGACAGAGAGCACGACCGCGAGCGGGAGAGACTGAGGCCCCGCGAGCTGGAACGGGACAGGATGTCGCGCGACAGAGAACACAGAGACAGAGTGTCGAGAGACAGAGAGAGGTGAGCTTATGACGTGGTCATGGCGCATTTTATGTATTTTTAGGGTTCCGTACTCAAATGAGACAGACAGAAGGCCGTCTTTGGCGTTCATAAGGCCGTCTTTGGCGTTCATAAGGCCGTCTTTGGCGTTCATAAGGCCGTCTTTGGCGTTCATAAGGCCGTCTTTGGCGTTCATAAGGCCGTCTTTGGCGTTCATAAGGCCGTCTTTGGCGTTCATAAGGCCGTCTTTGGCGTTCATAAGGCCGTCTTTGGCGTTCATAAGGCCGTCTTTGGCGTTCATAAGGCCGTCTTTGGCGTTCATAAGGCCGTCTTTGGCGTTCATAAGGCCGTCTTTGGCGTTCATAAGGCCGTCTTTGGCGTTCATAAGGCCGTCTTTGGCGTTCATAAGGCCGTCTTTGGCGTTCATAAGGCCGTCTTTGGCGTTCATAAGGCCGTCTTTGGCGTTCATAAGGCCGTCTTTGGCGTTCATAAGGCCGTCTTTGGCGTTCATAAGGCCGTCTTTGGCGTTCATAAGGCTTAAGACAGAGTACACTCCGCCGGCGAACTTAGAGGTTACGAGCGCCCACCAAGCGGGTTGTTGTGGTCTTGAAAGTGTTAACTAAATAAATTTATCAAACATGTTATGTCTAATTTTTTAATTTAAACTATTAATACAAAGATGAAAGCTTAAAGAAAAATTTAAAAGGGAGCTACCTGGTGGTAGATACCGGGAATCGAACCCGGTACCTCTGGATTACCGGTCCAACGCGTTAACCACTTCGCTACCCTAGTTCCTAGCTAGGAGCAAGGTGTTAACTTAATGTTAAATATTACTTAATGTTAATATATGTGAGATCCTATAATTGGATCTGTATTACTAGTTATGTCTCTATTACCATAATTTAAGATGTTATTTCTTGATGTATATTTTTTTTATTAAGCCTATATGTGGGTAAGGACCAAAAAGTTGGACGTAATTTAGGCGTAGCTTTAGAAAAAAAGCGATCGGAAAGTGTTCCGTTGTGCGATCAAAATTTATGACACAATAATGAATGATGAAAACAGTACCTTAAGGTATAGTTGAAGTAATGCAAGCTAAGCTAATCCACTTAAGAACTGAATACCATTGAACAAACCACAACTGGTAAACCGCAAATTAAGATAACGAGCTCGTAGTAAAAGCAGATTGTAACCACCTTGGAAGGTTAATATAGATTATCGACTCTATTTCCTTGGACATTAGACTACAAAATGCACTAACAGAATAATGGTGATCATAACTTTTTGGAATTTTACAACCGTCCGACTCTTCACAAGAACGTATTCTCTTGAAAAAGGACTATGAACTCTCATCATCAACCATTTTAAACCTATTCAACAAGGAATAAGGTTGATAATTCAATATCCAAGCAATGTAGTTCTAACCTTTTTTTGTAAGTAACTGGTTGGCGCCAGGTTGGCCCTTAAGAGAACAAAAGCAGATAGGATTGTATCAGACACAGTGCTATTGTGAATGCAGGTAAGTGGATTAGCTCAGCTTGCATTACTTCAACTATACATTATTCGATGGTTAATTTGTCGTCGTACAATGGAAATATTGATACAGACTTATCAAATGAGTTAAGGTAGTAAACTTTTTGGTCTTCACCCCTGTGCCTACTGCTGGGCACAAGCCTCCCCTCTTTTTCACCCGTCGCCTTAGTGAGGTGCATGTTACTGCCAAGCATTCTCGAATGCGTCCACGTCATTCCCCCATCTTTCTCCCTCGTCCTGCGGTATCCATGTTTTTTTTTTTAGTAAAAATAAGTATGTTGTTGTTGTACAGATCGCGCGAGAGGTCCCGAGAGCGTTCACACTCTCCGTCGCCGGCGCGCGCGCGCGAGCCCGACCACTACAAGCGACGCTGCCGGGACTTTGACGGTAAGCCTGCTTATACATTACTTGTAGAGCTACCCGTCACTCTCACACATTACTAAATAAATAAATAAATATCAGACAACCTCACACAAATCAACCTTAGTCCCAAATTAAGCTCAAGAAGGCTTGTGTTATGGGTACTAGGCGACGATATACATACTTATATAGATAAATATATACTTAAATACATAGAACATCCATGACCCAGGCACAAATATTCGTGTTCATCACACAAATATTTGCCCTTGCCGGGATTTGAACCCGGGACCGTCGGCTCAGTAGGCAGTTGCTTAACCACTGCGCCAACCGCGTCGTCAAACTACTGTAATTACTGCACAGAGAGAGACGGGCAATTATCTCGCGCGATACATTTCGCGTGTGACAGTTGTGCTAGAGGTGACACATCTAACATAACTCATAAGGCTGCGTTTCCACCAGTGACATGTAGTGAAGGATGTGGTCATGTTAAGAATCAGCTGCGCTAAGCGAAGATGTATAAATGTGGGGACGGGGCAGGGAAAACGCACTAGTTTGTCTTCACGTCGTTTATTTACAATATATACATCTTTATTACAAAACATCTGTCCTGAGCTAAATCATGCAATACTCTGTCACTCTGTCATTACGTCAAATCAAACACATTCCTTATTCATTCTATTCGAACTAGCATTGATCGGCTTTCAGCCAGCTCCTTATATTCTACCAGCATCAATCCCTCATAAATGGAGTTATTCCACTGGTTAACCCTTAAATGCATGGTGTAAGATGCAGCTTACATAAACAAAAATGAATTACTGGTTGAAAACAAGAAACATTTATTTGAAATAAAGTAATATTTTATAAAATTGTGTTTTTTTAATTCATGCATTTAAGGGTTAACAAAAACACATCCCTCGCTGCACAGCTCTGGTATAAACGCAGCCTAAAGGTGCGATCATACCGCTTCCACAAAACGGTAACGGTTATATGAGTTTTGGTTTCTTTATCTAATATAACATAACTGTAGCAGCACTAGTTAAGAATGACAAGGGATAAATGGTGTGGAAAAATCACCAGTGTGATAAACGAGAAAGAAATTCCTGGTGTGACAATGACAATCTGGTGTATGGGTAAGAAGTGCGTTTACACAGTGTAATTTTTACCTCCACACCGCTGCTCGAAATACGCTGTCGCGCGTCGTGTATGAAAAATACACGAACACGCATCTATTGTTTTTCATACATTTGATTGCGTTTACGCTGCGTTCGATAATGTTATTGATATGATGTATGACTGTCGACAATGCTACCTGCTCTTTTCAGCGAAAAAGCTTTGAAAATTAAATTAAATATAATTTTATTTCGTTCCGAATAACATATACTGTAATTTGCTATTGCAGTGAAACAGAAAAGTAAGTAGTCATTACGTTTATGTTTCTAAATTTCGGAAAAGAAAAAGGTAGCATTATGCGTTGCCGCCCCAAGATTCAAAATGTTTCGTCTGGTGACCAAAACTAACTGGAATTTCTGTCGCTGCTTATCTAAAGCCTTTCAAATGAGCAATGCAAAGATCGACACACAAAGAATAAGGAAAAAATCGAAAGGTTATTAACCCGCTTCCCGGTCCTCACCAGGTTATTACGTATTTAAATTTTTCTTTGTGCCTTGTATCGATGGTACAATAGTACATCTATCTATCAGCCACAGACGTCCGCTGCTGAACATAGGCCTCCCCCCATGACTCGTCACAAAATGCGATCCCGAGCAGACTGCATCCATTGATTCCCCGCTACCCTCACGACGTCGTCCGTCCATCTGCCCACGCTGCGCTTTCTTATACGTGGTCGCCACTAGGACTTTGCTGCCCCAACGGTCTTCCATTCTCCGGGCTACATGGCCTGCCCATAGCCACTTCAACCGGGCAATCCTGTGCACTATGTCGGTTACCTTGGTTCTTCTGCAGATATCCCGCACTATACTGCAGATGTCGCGCAAATAAACTCCGAGCATAGCCTTTCCATTGCACGTTGCGTGACTCTTAGCCGCCTTATGAGTCCCATTGTGAGCGACCATGTCTCAGTTCCGTAAGTCATCAATAGTACACATCTAACGGAAGTACTTTGTTATTTACAGAGAAAGGATATTGCATGCGGGGAGACCTGTGCCAGTGGGACCACGGCGTCGACCCGGTCGTTCTGGAAGACGCCGCGCTGACTTCTGTGCTGTCCATGCCGCCGCCCGTGCCAGGTAATGTCACACAAAGGCTTGTTGTAATAGGCGTGTTGACATTTTTTTTTTTGAGGATGCCAATCGATTTATTTTTTTATTGGGATCAAATGTCTATATCGTCGTGGATAGTGCAATACCGCGTTAGCAACAAGTGTGGATGCGAATCAATATCCAAACAAATGCTAAGTATTTTATTGAAATGACAACTTTATCGACAGCTGTTATTTACGCGGTATTGCACTATCTCAGACGATATGTTACTTTGAGTTTCATTGAAACTGCATTATGTAATTATGTTCGCCGAAACAGACAGTGATATTTTCCAACGTGATTTATTATTTAGTTTTAATTACGTTTAAAATAGTAGTAGCGATTCCAAATTTATATAAAAAGTTGTTGGATTTAATTGGTTAATTTATAGTTAAGTAAATTGCTTTTATTTCTTTCTTTTGGTCAGAGTACTGTAAAATTTTCAACACTATAATATTATGTATGGAACTATATAGGTCTACAATTAAGGCTATTTGTAGTCCTATGACAATACTAATGTTATATTATTTTAAGACTGTTTGTTTAATATATAAAAAAAAAAAAAAAAAAAAAATTGTTGCGCATGTGCTCCAATGTGATTTAGTATTATTGAAAGTGTGTTGTGCTTCAGAATACAACCCGTTGACGCCGGACATCTGGTGCGGCGCCGGCTACCCGCCCTACCCGCCGCCGCACGCGCTGCCGCCGCGCGAGCTCATCCCCATCCCCAGGTCCGTAGCACAGCCTTTCTAGCACAACTGTGACACGCTACTCTTTCTCAAGCGAGATATACTACCTATCTCTTTCTGTGCCGTGAGACAGGTGACGCTATGCCCATTGATGTGCCGTCAGAAATTTTCACACTCTCGGGAATTGTTTCCGTCGGAAATCACCGTCTTTCTACTTTCCCGTCTCGACAACTTTAGCAGTAACATTTATTTTTTGAGAATTTAAATAAATTTCGAGAATACCATCTTGTGATACTGGATTATTTCTAGTGATCGCTTTTAGGGTTCCGTAGTTAACTAACCCTTATACTTTCGGCATGTCCGATTGCCCGTCTGTAAGCAGCTTAGCTCGGAAACTGTTAGTACCAGAAACCTGCAACTTGACATGAATATCGCCTGGTGACAACTAAAACTCACTAAACAACAAATAACAAATACCTCCTTAAAACAAAGCTCGCATCTCAGTGTCAATTTACTACCAGATACGAGTTTTCGAAGACCAGTGACTGGAATTTTAGTGAGTTTTTTCATCAGGCGATATGCCCTGACGCAACTGATGTACATTGTACATATATTTCACCAGTTACATATTCTATTACATTACATAATAATATATATAAATACAAAATAGATTTGATTAAAAAATAAATAATATAGAAACGAATTTAGAATTTCTAAGAAATTAAAGTTTAACATAGAATACGTAAATTTAACAACACATAAGTCGTCTTCTGTTCGCGATTTTGCCGTGCCCAACAGGGTCCACAATTAAGTTCACCGTCATGTACAACTAGAACTTAAGTTTATTTATTATCCTGTAAACTAACATCCTGTGGAGACCTCGGACCAGCAAGCGCAGCGTAGGACGTCCACCTACAAGATGGACAGATGACCGGAAAAGGTCGCCGGAAAGCGCTGGATGCAGGTCGCTTCCAACCGGTATATATGGAAGTCCAAAGGGGAGGCCTATGTTCAGCAGTGGACTTCCTATGGCTGAGATGATGATGATGAAACTAACATTGTGGAATGCAATAAATGATTGAGATTGAGTATTGTCGTGTGCAGGCTGCATGCGGCGCCGCCTGGGCTGCCGACCGCGCCGCCGCGGCACCCGCACCCCAACAAGAAGAACTTCGACTACAACCGACTCGGCAGGAGTGAGTACTCGCTATACACACACTTCAACGACGCTGCTAGCAGTTGAAAGCTAAGCGAGCTATATAAAATTGTTCAAAGATAGATTCTGAGCGTGGCGAGGCTTTCAAGACACGAGAAGTCAAATAATCTTGCGGCCGTGCCGAACACACAAGTTTTCACCTCCCTACGGCGAGAGAAACACACATATTAAAAATTTGATAATAGTTACATCCATCACTGAGAATCACAATCGTCGTGTTCGAAATTCAAGTTACTTTGCACGCTAGCGGATAAAATAGTACATTACATCAGAGGCCGGGAAAATGAGGATTTCCAGCCAAGTAGGTATATACGGCCGAGCGAGCGTGCGAGTGATACGAGGCCGGGAATCCGTTTTCACGACGAGGCATGTATAGTGCTTTTCTCAAACATACAATGAAATAAAAAAATATACTTCAAAGAACAACATTTTATTAATTGACAACGTATCTTTATCTTATCTTCATCTTCATCTTCAAGTGATCATTTGTCAAACGTTTTTTGGTCAAACGATAGGACACCGTGTGAATGACCTTGTTGTTGAAACAAACAAAAAATGTTACTTTGCAGGCCTAGGCCTGAAAAGCAGTATGAAGTCCCTTTACAGTCCTCTCGAGTTGTTGCGCCCAAAAAGCGATACTTCCGAGCCTATTATAAGGAACGTAAAGACAATATTTCATTGCATGTTTGAGAAAAAGACTTGCACTCGGATTCGCGCTATAAACGGAGGTTTTCCGAGCGAGGGAGGTGAAAAAAAACTTTAACCATATTCGTGTCTACAGTGCCGCCGCGGCCAGCGCCCGGGGCGGGCAGCAACTGCTCGCTGGAGGTGAAGAAGGTGCCGCGCGGACTCAACGACATCACACACCTCAACAACCACTTCGGCAAGTTCGGCAAAATCGTCAATATTCAGGTGAGGCGACGTTGCCGCAGTGTTGCCTACCAGCCGGCCGGTCCCGGGTCATGATGGTTTCGTTTATCATGGAAATGAAATGAAATGAAATAATTTCTTCAGTAAGTAGGCCACAGGGGCACTTTTACAAGTCAGATTGTGAATCTACCGGCATTTCGCAAGAGGAGACCGCTGTTGAGAAGAAAGCCGAAAGAAACTCAACAGTAAGTAATTTTTTCGTAAATAATATTTAAAACAATCACATAATACATTTGTGTTATAACTAATTACACTGGTGCACGTAAAGGAGATGTATAGATACTCCAAATCAATGTTAATTAGCATAGGAACAATAAAATGAAATTTAACGATAAATTAAAAATATTAAATTTATATACCCAGAGATGTATAGTCTGGGATATATGGACCCCACTATTTTGTCAATACGTGACGGACGCTTTGTCACTTATTTATCGCGTGGTAAACGCAACCAGCATAGGCCCGCTGGGTTCGAATCCCGGCAACGGCTAATATTTGTGGGATGAACTCCTCGAATATTTAATCTTGAGTCGTGAATGTTTTCAATTTCCTGCCTAGCACGACTGTATTGTGGAATGAATTGTCGCTTGCGGTATTTCCGGACCGATACGACCTTCAAATCTTCAAAAGCGCGTACCCCCACCTGAAAGGCCGGCAACGCACTCGTGACCCCTCTGTCGTTGCTGGTGTCTATGGGTGACGGGCCAATTTTAACTAATTTTAGTACTGGGATGGCAAGACATCCAAAGATGGTTATAGGGATACTTTTTGCCTGACTACAGAGAAGAAAAAGAAGAGGGTTATGATATGAGTTTCTTCCATGTGGACGAAGTTGTAGTGTATAATATGTGCAGGTGTGCTTCGAGGGAGACCCGGAGGCGGCGCTGATCACGTTCTCCACACACACGGAGGCCAACGTGGCCTACAAGAGCACGGAGGCCGTCCTCAACAACCGCTTCATCAAGGTCTTCTGGCACAACCCTGAGGTGAGTATCCGAAATAAACTACACACATGACATTAGATATATTGATACAGATAGCGTCGCCAGGCGTCCGGACAAATTTTATCGCGTCCGGCAAAAATGAACGGTATCCGGTTTTTTTTGGCTTTTTACATTTCACAACCGAGTGAGCCCCGAGCGTGGCGCGATTTTACATGAAAAAAAAAAATATTGGTTATCTGTAAAGTCGATTTACGGACGATAATTTTACGGGATAACATATTTCACAAGCCGAACGCTTGGGCCGATAGTGCCTCTCTATAGCTTGTTCCGCGCTCTCGCTTGCACGCTCGGCTCAGGCGGAACGTGACAATGAGTCATGCTTTTTTGTGCGTACAGCCGGCGTTCCTCGATTTATAAGACGTTATCACGTCAAAAATTTGTCATACCTATTAATACTGAGATAATTTTATTTTTTCTGTTTCATGACATGGAGCAAATTTTATTCATATAAATACAGTATGTTGTTTATATCAATATCAGTCAAAACCCTTTTGTACGTTTACAGAACAAACAAGAGAACACAGCGCCCGCGGGCCAGAACAAGCCCACGAACAACAGCCAGCCGCCGACGTCGCACAACAAGGTGCTCATCAACCGCGAGAACATCAAGGCCACGGCCGACAACAAGCAGGCGCTGGCCGCCGAGAAGGTACGTGTCGACTGTCGGTTGCTCACGACCAGCACTCACTCTAATTTCCATTATTATTGTGCAACGATTGATAAAATTGTATTATTTATTTATTCTAAAATTAAAACTCATTTCTTTTATTCTCCATTATAACGTCAATTTGTTTCCAGGCGAAAGAGGCCCTCGCGAACGGAGCCAACGGCACCGAAACAAAGAAGGAGGCCCCCAAACCGATAGAGAAGAGCAAGCAGGTGATGGAGATGCACAAGAGAGCCCAGGCGCTCCTGGAGACGCAGCTGCAACAGCAGGTGCTGCTCATACAGCGGCTGGAGGGGGGTGAGTACATGTCACACACGGCACTGAAGCTCACACACCGATAGAGGAGAGCGAGCAGGTGATGGAGATGCACAAGAGAGCCCAGGCGCTCCTGGAGACGCAGCTGCAACAGCAGGTGCTGCTCATACAGCGGCTGGAGGGGGGTGAGTACATGTCACACGCGGCACTGAAGCTCACACACCGATAGAGGAGAGCGAGCAGGTGATGGAGATGCACAAGAGAGCCCAGGCGCTCCTGGAGACGCAGCTGCAACAGCAGGTGCTGCTCATACAGCGGCTGGAGGGGGGTGAGTACATGTCACACACGGCACTGAAGCTCACACACCGATAGAGGAGAGCGAGCAGGTGATGGAGATGCACAAGAGAGCCCAGGCGCTCCTGGAGACGCAGCTGCAACAGCAGGTGCTGCTCATACAGCGGCTGGAGGGGGGTGAGTACACGTCACACGCGGCACTGAAGCTCACACACCGATAGAGGAGAGCGAGCAGGTGATGGAGATGCACAAGAGAGCCCAGGCGCTCCTGGAGACGCAGCTGCAACAGCAGGTGCTGCTCATACAGCGGCTGGAGGGGGGTGAGTACATGTCACACGCGGCACTGAAGCTCACACACCGATAGAGGAGAGCGAGCAGGTGATGGAGATGCACAAGAGAGCCCAGGCGCTCCTGGAGACGCAGCTGCAACAGCAGGTGCTGCTCATACAGCGGCTGGAGGGGGGTGAGTACACGTCACACGCGGCACTGAAGCTCACACACCGATAGAGGAGAGCGAGCAGGTGATGGAGATGCACAAGAGAGCCCAGGCGCTCCTGGAGACGCAGCTGCAACAGCAGGTGCTGCTCATACAGCGGCTGGAGGGGGGTGAGTACACGTCACACGCGGCACTGAAGCTCACACACCGATAGAGGAGAGCGAGCAGGTGATGGAGATGCACAAGAGAGCCCAGGCGCTCCTGGAGACGCAGCTGCAACAGCAGGTGCTGCTCATACAGCGGCTGGAGGGGGGTGAGTACATGTCACACGCGGCACTGAAGCTCACACACCGATAGAGGAGAGCGAGCAGGTGATGGAGATGCACAAGAGAGCCCAGGCGCTCCTGGAGACGCAGCTGCAACAGCAGGTGCTGCTCATACAGCGGCTGGAGGGGGGTGAGTACACGTCACACGCGGCACTGAAGCTCACACACCGATAGAGGAGAGCGAGCAGGTGATGGAGATGCACAAGAGAGCCCAGGCGCTCCTGGAGACGCAGCTGCAACAGCAGGTGCTGCTCATACAGCGGCTGGAGGGGGGTGAGTACATGTCACACGCGGCACTGAAGCTCACACACCGATAGAGGAGAGCGAGCAGGTGATGGAGATGCACAAGAGAGCCCAGGCGCTCCTGGAGACGCAGCTGCAACAGCAGGTGCTGCTCATACAGCGGCTGGAGGGGGGTGAGTACATGTCACACGCGGCACTGAAGCTCACACACCGATAGAGGAGAGCGAGCAGGTGATGGAGATGCACAAGAGAGCCCAGGCGCTCCTGGAGACGCAGCTGCAACAGCAGGTGCTGCTCATACAGCGGCTGGAGGGGGGTGAGTACACGTCACACGCGGCACTGAAGCTCACACACCGATAGAGGAGAGCGAGCAGGTGATGGAGATGCACAAGAGAGCCCAGGTGCTCCTGGAGACCAAGTACCTACCTTCTCTTATCGCTTCTTCCTCGAGACCGCATTCAATGGAGCGACTGGTGTCGTCGGCTTCCAGCGAACTCCTAATCTGCTTGACTCCGTGGCGCTGCGTAGAGGTGTAGCTTCTCTGCATTTTTCATCTCTTACTAGCGATCTGCCCCGGCTTCGCACGTTTTATACATTACAAACCTTCCTCTTTAATCGCTCTATTAAAAAAAAACCGCATCGAAATCCGTTGCGTAGTTTTAAAGATCTAAGCACACATAGGGACAGACAGACAGCCAGCCGGAAGCAACTTTGTTTTATACTATGTAGTGATGATTCCACGGTGAGTGCTCCGAGGAATCGTTCGGATTGATTCCTGCCGCATATTTCCGCCATCGTTCTATCATCGTATTTCCAAACCGATACGACCATCAAACTTTCAAGAAGAGAGCGCTCTCACCGGTGCGACCGGCAACGCATTTGACTCCTCTGGTGTTGCAGTGTCTATGGGCGACGGTAAGCGCTTTCCATCAGGCAATCCGTTTGCTCGTTTACCCCCTATGACGTAAATAAAAAGAGGGCGACGCAAGACCGATCGCTGTAGAGAACTTTGCAGCCTTTGTCCAGCAGTGGACGTCTACCGACTGACATGGCTCTCACGCGATACAGATGAAAACCTCGAACGCACGCTCCTTAGATCCGTCCCGCCTTCGATGCGCGACGCTTGAGTCATAAGTGTGCCAGATAAGAGTACCTCCAAGTCGAGACTCACACGTGTGTGTTCCTGTGGATACACATTGGTCTTGGAGTGGGGAACAAATATATTTTTCTCAAACATGCAATGAAATATTGTCTTTACGTTCCTTATAATAGGCTCGGAAGTATCGCTTTTTGGGCGCATCAACTCGAGAGGACTGTAAAGGGATTTTATACTGCTTTTCAGGCCTAGGCCTGCAAAGTAACTTTTTTTTTGTTTCAACAACAAGGTCATTCACACAGCTGGCTGGTTTGACAAAAAGCAGGTTTTGTTTTTAAAGGTTGGCTGTTAGACACTTGTGGAAAAAAAAATCAAGATGGCGACTTTTTTTTTTTTTCAAAATTTCAAATTGGTGCTAGGTGGCTAAAACTCGGTATCGGGAGGCTCTCGGGGCTCAAAATTATGAATCTGAATTCTTGTCCGAAAATTCGGTCAAATTCGGAAAATATCGAAAAAAAAAAAAACGATTCAAAATTTCAAATCGGTGCTAGGCGGCTAAAACTCTGTATCGGGGGGCTCTCGGGGCTCAAAAATATGAATCTGAAATCTTGGTCGAAAATTCGCTCCAATTCGGAAAATATCGAATTTCAAATTGGTCCTAGGAGGCTGAAATTCGGTATCCGGGGTTTTTGGGGCTCCTGAGTCAGAATCTGAAATCGGATTTTTAAAATTCGGTCAAATTCGGAAAATATCGGACAAACAATATTAAGTGTTATTCTTTGAAGTATATTTTTTTATTTCATTGTATGTTTGAGAAAAGCACTATACATGCCTCGTCGTGAAAAAGGATTCCCGGCCTCGTATCACTATCCGCATATACCTACTTGGCCGGAAATCCTCATTTTCCCGGCCTCTGATGCAATGTACTATATTTGCCACTACTGTGTGTTGATTTTTTCTCACGCGACACATGTCCATTGTTGCCAGGCAACGTGACCGGCGGGCAGCGCGCGGCTCTCATGGAGGCGATCAACTCGGCGCAGGAGGGCATCGAGAAGCTGCGCAAGGAGCTCGTCGCGTACAACCGCACGCTGCGCCAGATGCAGGTGCGTGCCGCTCACAGACCACCCCCACTAGACGGAGCATGTAAGGCGACCCGCGCGCACCAACGATATGGTACGGCAGAACATTAAAGTATCAACACGGCGGCCACCGTTTGGTTGCGTCCTTGTTTATGATCCATGCGTACGTCAACGAAAAAAGAAGTTAAATAAATAACATGATAAATTGTAGTGTTAAGTGGTGTAGAGAGACCTCATAAACATGGACGCAACTAAACGGTGGCCGCCGTGTTGATTGTTTAATGTTCAGCCGTACCATATGGTTGGTGCGCGCGGGTCGCCTTACATGCTCCGTCTAGTGGGGGTGGTCTGTGGTGCTGCTGCTGAGGCCTGCGCCGGTCCTCGGAGGCCTTGCCCACTTGTAATGGAGGTTAAAGGCTGATTTAGACGAAGACAATTTTGAGACGCCTAAATTACGGCGCCTCGAAAAGGCACCGTGTAAACACTTTCCGCGCCATTTTTTCGCGGCATGCCAGCGCTGGCGAGGAATAGAACACGGGCCTATTTTTTGGCGCCAGTGACCCCCCCTCCGCGTCTCTCGCTGCCACTAATGACTGGTACTGAAAAAAAGCACTGTGTAAACACGGCTTGCTGGTCACTGGCGGCGAGATTTAGGCGGCTGAAAATAGTCATTGTCTAAACGGTCGGAGGTGTGCTGTGCGGTAATGACTGGCGCCGTCATTTAGGCGTCTCAAAATTGTCTTCGTCTAAATCAGCCTTAACTCCACGGCGTTTGTGGCTTCTATACTCGACGCCACGTAGCTTGGCAATAGCGACCAATGACTCCTCCTACCATGAAACTCAATTTCTAATGACAACACTTTTTTTTGTTCCCCGTAACGACCATTTTAACTTTTATTGCTACACCGTGGAAGCGGGTCCGCTCCCTCCACGCCCAGACACCCTCTACCACGGTGTAGCAATATTAGTAAAAATGGTCGTTACGGGGAACAAAAAAAAGTGTCGTCATTAGAAATTGAGTTTCATGGTAGGAGGAGTCATTGGTCGCTATTGCCAAGCTACGTGGCGTCGAGCATAGCAGGTAGACTTTCCTATAAAGGCTGATTTAGACGAAGACTATTTTGAGACGCCGCAATTACGGCGCCAAATGGCACCGTATAAACACTTTCCGCGCCATTTTTTCGCGGCATGCCAGCGCTGGCGGCGAGAGACGGGAGTCACTTGCGCCAAAAAATAGACGCGTGTTCTATTCCGTATAGGACTGGCACTGAAAAAAAAACACTGTGTAAACGGCGTGCTAGTCACTGGCGGCTGATAAAAATCATTGTCTAAACGGTCTGAAAAAAGAAGGGGAGGCCTTTGCCCAGCAGTGGGATACCTAAACGGCTATAAAAAAAAACGGTCTGAGGTGTGCTCTACGTAATTTAAGCGTCTCAAAATAGTCTTCGTCTAAATCAGCCTTTACTGCGATCCGACTGCGCAGGGATGTGCTAGCTTACACCGGGGAGGCACCCCAGCGCTGCAGTAGTAGAGTCATGTGGGGAAAGTACACGTAGTAGGTAAGTGTGCGCAAGCCCATTCATTTCGGACTGAAATATATGGGTTTGCGGTCACATAACCACTTCGTACACTTGCCCCACAGGACTATAACAATGACAATGACTCTCGAAAGATATACATGGTGGCTGCAAACTGTGCACATTTTAATTACAATGGAAGACAGTTAACTTTGGGTTAAAATGGGTGTTAAATATGGGTGTACCCATATAAATTATCACATTGAAATAAGATTTATATCTGTTCCATAAATTTTGAAATAACAGCGCCCTCTCGCTTGCTCGTTCACTGCTTTACAGTAGTGCCGTAAGATGTGAATAATATTAACGGATTCACTAAAGCCTTTCAAATAAACAATGCAAAGATCGACGCACAAAGCATAAGAAAAAAATCCTTCCTCCAGATTTATTACGCATTAAAAAATTGACTTTGTGCTTTGATCTTTATATCAATGGTTAAACAATTGTCGTGTGTACCAACATTAAAAATAATGAGTCATTATATGTTTCATATATTTATAAACATAAATGTAAGTTGTATTAAACCATTGATACAAAGATCAAAGCTTAACCCTTTGACCGCCAAAGACGGCAAATCACGCCATCGGGAATTCGTGCCACTGACGCCAACGACGCCTATTGACGTCAAAAATTTCAATGGTCAAAAACATGCTAATTCAAACCACTATCTGTGTTTTTCAATCTCTGTTGATTATGGAGCACTTTTTTTTTGGTTTGGCGTCAGTGGCACGGTGTATTGCTTTGCCGCTTGGCGCTCGAAAGGTTAAAGAAAAATTTTAAAGCGTAACCCGAACCAAACCCGGTAGCTCTGGATTGCCGGTCCAGCGCGTTAACCTTTCCGCCACTCTAACGCCCAAGCAACCTTTCCCGGTCTCTTGCACCATTTCAATTTCAATTTTTCTTTGTGCTTTTATCTTTGTATCAATGGTTTATTACCAGAAATTGTGGTGTGTACCCACTTTAAAAATAATGAGATTTTACATGTTTCATAAACATAAATATAAAAATAAATGCAAGTTGTTGAACTGTGCGGATGTGACAGGAAGAGACGGTGGCGCGTTCCCTGTCGCGGCTCCAACTCGCCCAGGTATCGGCCGGCACGTTGTACGCATGCGTTGTGCGATGTATATACCATACAATCCACTCATACATAGTCACATATGTCACATATAGCGTCATATAGTCTGCGGGGTGATCGCAAAACTGTATTTTAATCTTTAAAGCGAACGGTCCTCTATTCAATCACCCGAGTTGAAATCTGTATCTCAGCTCCGCTTTACTTTTGTCCGCTTCAGAGGACCCGCACCCTTATACTCATAACCAAATCCACCTTACGAATTGCGTTTCGTAAGACTCGTGCATCTTTTTTTTTAAGTTTGATTTATTTAGTAGTAATAAATGACATGAAACTGTGAAATTTAACGTTTTCGTGTTTTGCTTTTTCTTCGTATAATCGTTTGTTTTGTGTATTTTTTTTGCATGATGTCTTTACTATCTGATGTAATCTAATCATAGACACTTCACTTTTTAATGTTAAATTCCTTAAAAAGAAATGCATTTATTCATTCAAAGAAAGAAAGAAATGCATTTATTCATGACGTGGCCATAGAACATAATTACAAAAATAAATAGTGAACAAATGAAATAAAACAAGAAAATAAACTACTAACTATGGCTGTGCCACGAAAGGGTCCCACCTCAGCATGATAGCCAGCGCTGATCTTCCGGTTAAAAACGTTTTACTCCATTACTGGGAGAAAATGATTTGGACTATGTTTTCTTTCAATAATAAATAACTTATTCACGTTGTGTTCTGTTCAATTCGAGGACGTTAATATGAGCGCTCGCGTTGTGGCTCGCCTCACACTGCGAAATCTAGTCGTTTAATCAACATAAATAGTTCCATTAATTGTCCAAAAATTCAACCAAAATAAACTACCATTTGGCGCCACTTCAAAACGTAAATGGGACACCATTGATCATGAGTAATTTAGTGAAAATATGTCCATAAATATCAGTAGTTTGTCTGACGACCTCACTCGACACTAGCGCCTTTGGCGGCAAATTATGACCCAAATTAGTTCAAAGTGTAGTATAAAATGTATCGGAGTTAAAAACACCATTGTACCACGCATGTGTACGTTGTGTCGACCATTTTGTATAGATAGCACCATGTTGCAGATAAAATTATACTTCATCCATTAATATTCATCACTCATTCCATTCATGCCCATTACTGATGGTAGTAATTTGTAAATAAATAATGTTAAAAACCATCAATTTCTAAAATTTGTTATGGAAACATTTAAAGTGGGATGGGAACTTGGTGGACAGGACAGTGTTAAAATTTGTACAATTATTTTATTCCATAAAATATTGAGTTGTATGCGGTGATGGTTACAAAACTTTCGGTTGTTAATAAATATTTATTGAAAATATATTTAAATACGTTGTACTAAGGTTATATTGTTAGTTTATAAATGTGCTGTTATCAAAGTGTCTAAATAGAACTACAAACATTGGTTAAAAGCAAATTCATCATTAGGTATTGATTTCATTATCAGTATGTTATTTCCACCTCATCCCACGGTCATTTGGTAAACAATATTTGTTTGGTTGGTAGTGTTGTATGTCAGTTGATTAATATAGCTTTATAATCCGCTTTGTATAAAATAAAACGTAAGTAAAATCTTTTTATAAATTAATAATAACATTTATTTATTTCAAAATACATAAAATATATATTTTTAATATAACCTCGGTAAAATAAACATGTGTTGTACAAATAAATTAGACCCCCTAAAATAACAAGTTGTTTGTTAATTCTTACTAAAAATACTTAAAAATCTGTGTAAAATATGATTATAAAATCAATACGATAAGATCGGTTACCTGCCGTAAGTCTGAATTTTGTTTCCCATCTGTAATGTGAATAATACTTTTCCCTGTGTTCTAGAAAGTAACATAACTATATCTTGCTTTCATTGCGTGCAGTCGAAAATAAGTAAAAAAATCCAGATATGCGGGAATTTGGTCAATATCGAGTAGTTCTTGAAAAGAAAATTATCAAAGAAAATTCTAACTGTAAGTTTCAAATATATATACCAATAAATCTCAATAGCCCTGTTCTAAGTAGTAACATTGATAATATGTTAAGATACATGTTTGATCATAAAAACATATCTAAACCAATCAGCATTTTTGAACGGATAAGGAAGCTTAATCATTGCATTTTTGTCTCCAGGCGAACGCAAAGAAACCAAAGACGAGAGAAGAAGCCCAGAAGGAAATTCTGGACGCTGAGCTGGACATGTTCACTAAACAACAGGTACAGTTGAAGAGATTTTAGTTAATATATGTGATTATTGTCCCTTAATTTGGAAATACTAAAGTTGTATAATTCGAGCTTCATCGGGATTCTATAGTTGAAACAATTGTGGTTAAGAAAAAAAAACAAAAAGAGGGTGATAGGTTGTGTTCCAGTATATTTGCCTAATTAAGGCTAATAACAAAACGGGATTTCACCGCGTTTAAAAGTGTGTTTATTTACCTTGACGTTTCGGACGTAATGATTTGTCCATGGTCTCGAACGGACCGGAATTGGGATCCGTTCTAGACCATGGACTTAACATCACGTCGGTAACGTCGAAAAACATTAACATGTTTGACGACGCGGTTGGTGCAGTTTGTGGTGCACCTGCCTAGTGCCTACTGAGCCGGCGGTCCTGGGTTCGAATCCCGGTGATGACCTCGAACATTTGTTCCTGGGTCATGGATGTTATCTATATACGTATTTATATATTATGTAGAGTCATTTTCAAAAAAACATGTACATAGTTAAGGGCTTTAATAAAAACAAAACTTAATTGATTCCTTTGTGTAACGATAGTTACTCATATCTTTTGTATGAGTAACTTTCGTTACACAAAAGACGCGATCATCATAATGTTTTTATTAAGCCTTTAACTATATTGCATGTTTTTTTTGAAAATTACTCTTATATCGTCGTCTAGTACTCATTTCGTTTTGCTTACTTTGAGGCTAGGTCGATTTGTGTGTAGGTGAATCAACTTTTTTGTGTTGTTTACTCTGTCCCCGTTGTCCAAGTGACATCTTCCTACTGTTTCATAGAAAAATGCTTAAGTTGTCCGGTCTAAGGGACAAATTTTGCGTAAACATAGCAACAAGGTGCACTTAAAAGTTGATTCACCCTTTTGAACTTTGACGGTCATTTTTCTGACTTTTAGAGCAGTCTAAGTGTAGTTAGTCCCATATAGACATTTGATCCTATAAAAAATAGAATCGATTGACGTCTTCGAAAAAAAATTGTCTACACGCCTATTATTTTGTGCAGGAGGGACAGGACGTGACAGATCTACAGAAGAAGATCTCGGAGCTCCGGCGCCAGATGGCGCTGCAGTTCCCCGCGCACCCCGCCATGCGCAGACCTCACTCCAGGTACGTGGCACCCAAGTGTGGCATCAAATTATATTAACGCATAATTTATTTATACAAATACAGAGTCAATCTTATCCTAATCACAATTTTAAATTAAGGGGACGGACGGGTACTGCGAAACTAGCGCTACTTTCGATTTTTTTCTTATACCTTCATAATCTGATATTTTTTTAGAAATTGCTGAAGTCTAGGAGCTAGCAATACACCTTTAATATTTATTAAATGACTTTACACAATTTGTTCTGTAGTTCACCCTACAAAACTTGTTCACGTCAAGAGCGGCCACAATAGTTTTGGGCAAGTTTTTAGAGACAACTAAAGAACAAGAAATTGTGTATAATGATTTAATAAATACTAAAGGTGTTTTTCCAGTTCCTCATATCTTGTAATTACTGAAAATTGGTCTGTTTTAGAAGATATAATAAAAATTCGTAAGTGGCGCTAGTTTCGCAGTACCCGTCGCCTTAATAAATACATTTATCCATCATGTACCTTTACCTTAGGCACTAGTCGAATAACCCGCCCCGTGTCATTCCCGGTGCGAAGGTTCCCATGACGCTCGCCGCATTACCGCGCTGAATCGCGATGGACAACCTTTGCACCAGGAATGACACGGAACGAGGGTCTAGACCTCTCACATCAAATAATGGGGGCAGACACACAATTAGACGATACGACGGCGTTGCGGCGTCGTGTAACGCTGTGACGTCGTGTCGTGGAAATCTACGGCGGGGAACGTATAAAATCACGTCACCGAGTCGCGCCGTGGCACGTTACCGCAACGTGAATACATTGAGGACAAAACAATAATTGTATTACAACCATGAACTTTAACCCGCTTTTACACGGTGAAAATGGCATATTACTTATTTTCTCCTTACAAATATTGGTACCCAACCCTCAAATGACGTCACATGTAGGCCATTTGTATGGGGCTACGAATGTTGAACTTTGACGGTCATTTCTGACTTTTGGAGCTGTCTAAGCGTTAGTCCCATATAGACATTTGATACCAATAATAAAAAAAATAATGTCTACACGCATATTGATGTATTATCTATGTTTTCCAAGCTATCGGATTGTGAAGAGAAAACTCAGGTGAGATATTTACACATCACACATATCTTACATTGTAAATGAGTTAGTCTCAAACATATTAAGATCCATATGAAACTTTACTCACGTCGTTTAAGAGGCCTTATTCCTTTTAAAATGATGATCGTTTTAGATATCTTTCTCTATGATCACACAGGTTTCTTAACATATTATTGATGCTACTACCTAGAACAGGGCTATTGGAATTTATTGGTATACATTTTAAACCTACAGTTTGAATTTTTCATTGATAATTTTTGTTCCAAAAACAACTCGAAATTGTCAAAATTCATGCGGAAAATTAGTTTCTTCAACTTATTTTCGACTGCACGCAATGAAAGCATGAAATAGCTATGTCACTACCAAGAACTCGGGGAGAAGTATTATTCACACCAAAAAGTTGTTTGAAATTATTAATATATTTGTCATAATATGAAATAAATAAATTTTAAAAGGAATAAGGCCTATTAAGTCTCACGTCGAATATCGTTAGACATGTTTCTAATCGGTACGCGATTCATCACTTTCATCAGTCAAAATTCGACTTGAGTAACCGGTTCATATCATACATATTGTTTGGTGGGTCAATCAACTTTTTCTCTATTACTCGTTTCCATGTCCCCTGGGCCACTCTTTAAAACTACGCCCTAGCAATACCAATAAAATAAATTATCAACACTGTTCTAAGTAATTTAATCAATCATTATTATCTCCTGGGTCATGGGACAGTGTATATCAAGTATCGATTAGGACTTAAATATTATTTCATTCCAATTCCAGTTGGCATAGGTAAGTGCAACATTTATTTACGTCACCCTAGGCCGTAAGTGTGATTTTCTGCCCGCTAAGCGGGGAGCAAATCAGTATTCCTGTCTAAGGCAAGACGTTAAACTTTATATAAATCACGTGCGGTAATTCGTAAAGACCCCATATCGCATATTTATGGTCCTTCGGGCCACAAACACCTGCGATCTGGGACATTTAATGTATTATTACTAGTTAACGTCGACGATTTTATGTCATAAATATACCTGGATATTTTCCTAGCAAAAAGGACGTGTTGTTAGTGCTAGACAAAATAAAAGAAGTTCAACGTAGTATAGGAAAAGTAACTGGCAAAATCGTAACATGCATTTTCATTAATGCCTTTACAGAAGTTTCGTAGTCCAAAGTTTTTAAATTAAATGATTGACATAACAATGTGTCATTTTTTCGAGTTCTACAAAATTGTGAATATTTTAAATAATAAATATTGACAAAAAGGTAAATTATGAATGAAAAATTTAATGCGATCCACTACAATCTAAGCAGGTTTCGAACCTGCGACCTCTACCTTTCCGGCATAGTGCTCACCCAACTGAGCTATTAGATCGCTACGTCATCACCAAAACTTTCGTTCCTTAATTCCACGCCACTAGAGCGCCCTCTCGCGAACACTTCGTAGTGAAATTAGTTTTTAATCTTAAACTTTAAAAATCTACTGAAGTCAGTGCCATTTAGAAAAATATTACTTGCCACATGGACGAATGAGGAAATGGACGAACGGGGAAATAAACGAATGAAAAAATGGACTAACAGGAAAATAGACTAAGTAAATTGCTGTGCCCTGACAGGGTTCATGTTATGGACTTAATCATAGTTATGTAACATCTTATTGTACAACATGATAATGCAATAAAGCATTATGAATTAGATGAATGGGGAAATGGACGAACGGGGAAAATTACAAACTGGGAAATGGACGAACGGTCACCGAGTGGACGAACGGGGAAATGGACGAAGGGTGCCGAATTGCGTCATATGTGTCTGAAATGCTTATGAGCATTAGCCTCTATTGCTTTACAGCAAGTGTGAAGACTGCGAGAGAGATGGCGCTGTCCTGAATAGGTTTATTGATTTTTATTAATGATTTTATCATTTTGGATTTCCTTATCGACGTGGTGGTTATCGATACGAGGTTCGACGATATTATTATTATAGCCACCTGTTGTTCCCGCTAGAAATATGTATGTATGTATGTATGTAAACACTTTATTGTACACAAAAACAGAAATACATTAAAACAAAAGAAATACATGTACAAAGGCGAATTTATCCCTTTAAGGGATCTCTTCCAGTTAACCTTTGAGTAAATGAGTGCTAAACACAAATGTAAACGGTAGACAACCAAAGCAACATGTACAATACGAAGGAGGATAATTTAACAATAATACTTACACATGAAAATGCAAAAAACCAAAATAGGGAGAGAGATAGGCAAACAGTCAATATAATACATAATACGTAATATATATATATATATATATATAAATTCAACAGAAATAGTCATAATTACAAATATCTTAAGTGTAGTAATAAGGTGATGAATGCTTGCATTGTCCACAGGGGCGGGCGCTTCAACAGCATGAGCCGCTTCACGCGCGCGCCGCCGGCCTTCGTCAACCACAACCAGTCCGTGGACCACCGGCCGCGGGCGCTGCTCGTCTCCGGCTTCGAGGGCGACGAGGCCGAGGCGCTCTCGCAGCATTTCTCGGTGAGCACTCGTTAACAGCAGGGACCGCTACACGCGCGCCGCCTTCGTCAACCACAACCAGTCCGTGGACCACCGGCCGCGGGCGCTGCTCGTCTCCGGCTTCGAGGGCGACGAGGCCGAGGCGCTCTCGCAGCATTTCTCGGTGAGCACTCGTTAACAGCAGGGACCGCTACACGCGCGCCGCCTTCGTCAACCACAACCAGTCCGTGGACCACCGGCCGCGGGCGCTGCTCGTCTCCGGCTTCGAGGGCGACGAGGCCGAGGCGCTCTCGCAGCATTTCTCGGTGAGCACTCGTTAACAGCAGGGACCGCTACACGCGCGCCGCCTTCGTCAACCACAACCAGTCCGTGGACCACCGGCCGCGGGCGCTGCTCGTCTCCGGCTTCGAGGGCGACGAGGCCGAGGCGCTCTCGCAGCATTTCTCGGTGAGCACTCGTTAACAGCAGGGACCGCTACACGCGCGCCGCCTTCGTCAACCACAACCAGTCCGTGGACCACCGGCCGCGGGCGCTGCTCGTCTCCGGCTTCGAGGGCGACGAGGCCGAGGCGCTCTCGCAGCATTTCTCGGTGAGCACTCGTTAACAGCAGGGACCGCTACACGCGCGCCGCCTTCGTCAACCACAACCAGTCCGTGGACCACCGGCCGCGGGCGCTGCTCGTCTCCGGCTTCGAGGGCGACGAGGCCGAGGCGCTCTCGCAGCATTTCTCGGTGAGCACTCGTTAACAGCAGGGACCGCTACACGCGCGCCGCCTTCGTCAACCACAACCAGTCCGTGGACCACCGGCCGCGGGCGCTGCTCGTCTCCGGCTTCGAGGGCGACGAGGCCGAGGCGCTCTCGCAGCATTTCTCGGTGAGCACTCGTTAACAGCAGGGACCGCTACACGCGCGCCGCCTTCGTCAACCACAACCAGTCCGTGGACCACCGGCCGCGGGCGCTGCTCGTCTCCGGCTTCGAGGGCGACGAGGCCGAGGCGCTCTCGCAGCATTTCTCGGTGAGCACTCGTTAACAGCAGGGACCGCTACACGCGCGCCGCCTTCGTCAACCACAACCAGTCCGTGGACCACCGGCCGCGGGCGCTGCTCGTCTCCGGCTTCGAGGGCGACGAGGCCGAGGCGCTCTCGCAGCATTTCTCGGTGAGCACTCGTTAACAGCAGGGACCGCTACACGCGCGCCGCCTTCGTCAACCACAACCAGTCCGTGGACCACCGGCCGCGGGCGCTGCTCGTCTCCGGCTTCGAGGGCGACGAGGCCGAGGCGCTCTCGCAGCATTTCTCGGTGAGCACTCGTTAACAGCAGGGACCGCTACACGCGCGCCGCCTTCGTCAACCACAACCAGTCCGTGGACCACCGGCCGCGGGCGCTGCTCGTCTCCGGCTTCGAGGGCGACGAGGCCGAGGCGCTCTCGCAGCATTTCTCGGTGAGCACTCGTTAACAGCAGGGACCGCTACACGCGCGCGCCGCCGGCCTTCGTCAACCACAACCAGTCCGTGGACCACCGGCCGCGGGCGCTGCTCGTCTCCGGCTTCGAGGGCGACGAGGCCGAGGCGCTCTCGCAGCATTTCTCGGTGAGCACTCGTTAACAGCAGGGACCGCTACACGCGCGCCGCCTTCGTCAACCACAACCAGTCCGTGGACCACCGGCCGCGGGCGCTGCTCGTCTCCGGCTTCGAGGGCGACGAGGCCGAGGCGCTCTCGCAGCATTTCTCGGTGAGCACTCGTTAACAGCAGGGACCGCTACACGCGCGCCGCCTTCGTCAACCACAACCAGTCCGTGGACCACCGGCCGCGGGCGCTGCTCGTCTCCGGCTTCGAGGGCGACGAGGCCGAGGCGCTCTCGCAGCATTTCTCGGTGAGCACTCGTTAACAGCAGGGACCGCTACACGCGCGCCGCCTTCGTCAACCACAACCAGTCCGTGGACCACCGGCCGCGGGCGCTGCTCGTCTCCGGCTTCGAGGGCGACGAGGCCGAGGCGCTCTCGCAGCATTTCTCGGTGAGTTAACACTCGTCAAGAGGCCTTATTCCTTTTAAAATTTATTTTTTTCGTATTATGACAAATATATTGATAATTTCAACCAACTTTTTGAAGTGAATAATAACCTTTTCCCGAGTTCTAGGTAGTAACATAGCTATTTCATGCTTTCATTGCGTGCAGTCGAAAATAAGTTGAAAAAACCAATTTTCCTCGTGAATTTTGTCAATTTCGAGTAGTTTTTGAAACAAAAATTATCAATGAAAAATTCAAACTGTAGGTTTCAAATATATACCAATAAATCCCAATAGCCCTGCTCTAGGTAGTAACATCAATAATACGTCAACATGTTTGATCATAGAGAAAAATGTCTAAAACAAATAGCATTTTAAAGGAATAAGGCCTCTTAACCGCGCTAGGTAGGTGCGCTACAAACTGCGCCAACCGCGTCGTCATCATCATCAGCAAAGGAGACTCTTCCTGCGCACATTTTTCCTGAAAAATATAAATTGGATATCTTCAAGTCGAGTGAATAGGCATTTTCTAGGCAAGCATGCTCCATCTTAAGCGCAACTGGTTCTGTAACAATAATAATCTTAACCCTCTACAGCATGAATTAAAGTATTTTTTTTTTAACTTTGACACGCTGTCATATAAAGTCATAAATTGAAAGCCATAAATGGCTTGTTTAAATTTATTTTCCAAAAAAAAGGTGTACATAACTGCATGCAACTGTAATTAACTCGCCAAACTGCTAAGACAGTTTGGTGGCGAGATCGCGCTCATCGACATTATTCTTAGTTATATGCACCTAACACTACATATTTACCTATTTGCTTCGTATACACTACATTTACTACATATTTGCTTCGTATGCAGTAAAGGGTTAAGACCTAATTGTTAAGTATTTCAGCGAATAAACATTTCTATTTCTATAACCAACGCTGAACGCAGGAAACGCAAAAATAACTTATGGTTATCAGCTTTCCATTGAGAAATACTACGATTACGAGTACATAAATATGTCACAGTGTTTAGTAAAACGTCGCATTGTTTGAGTTTCCATAACGAGGATGCGTTGACAGTTACCAACCTGATAAAGATGCAAACACATTTCGCCTCTATGCAATCCCGAACGGTAGCCCCTGTACGTAAGATATTGTTACGAGCGTGGGGTTCGTATTTGATAGAAAAGCACAAATTAATCCACAAATGAAAACACACACTTTATTACTAAAATTACGCACTTACAATTCAGACGAACTGTACTTAAAATCCACTAATTAACACAAGCACAAATTACGCACTCACTATTCACACGAACTGTACTTAAAGCGCACTAATCACTTATGAGTCTTTCTCTCAGATTATCCTTTTACTCGCACTGTATCGCAGTAATGTAACTAACTCGCGCCGGCCGTCGGCGCCTTATATATCCCGCGGAACCGCTTTCTCGATGCGTTGTCCACACATATCGCGAATATTCTAGTAAGGTCCAGCGTAAGGACCGAGAACATTCGAGGCCATATATGTCTCTCTCTAATGGTGCACTCTCTGTCACTCCCTTCTCGAATGTTCCGAGTATAGCTATCTCTTTCTAGTAGTCCTATCTCTGTCACACACCCCTCGAATGTTCCGAGTATAGCTATCTCATTCTACTAGTGCTATCTCGGTCACTCCTACGGGATATTTCGCCATATAACGATTTGTGCTTCAGAGGCCCATAAGGGGTCCTGAAAACGCCTGTAAACGGGTTTTCAGGTTATGGCGTCATCTGATAGAGGGTGCCCTGAAACGGACTGAAAACATGTTTTCAGGCGCCTGAAAACGACGGCAACTTGGGTGAAATTTCGATCTTTAGATATGTGATAGAGCAACTTCTGAAACGGCCTGAAATGACTTTTCAGCCTGCTGAAAACGCCTCTAAAGCACTGAAATTGACATTCAAAGTTTTTGAACTAACCTACCGGCGTAACAATATTAACGTTGAGATCCTCCGCAGCAATTCGGCGAGATCGTGAGCAAGGAGCTGAACCCTCAGGTCCCCGAGCTGGTGGTGGTGTACAAGGCGAGGGCGCACGCGGAGCTGGCGGCGGCGCAAGGGAAACACTACAACGACAGAACGCTCACGGTATGTTCTGTTCACACTGACTCATTGTAGGTATAAGTATCTTTTTTGTCTTTGACGTTTGGACAAACTTTACAGCTCCAAAATGGCTGTAGGTGGTTGTAATTTAGTAGACCTGAAGACAATATACATCACTGTATAATATTCCCTGTGAGGTCTGTTGCATTATTACTTCTTCTTAGTCGGCATCTTCATTGCTGAAGGTCGTGTCTAACGTGAAATATTAATTCGTCTTCGCATTATTACTATGATATTATTATTGTAAATTGTAAATGTTTTTTTTTTTTATGTAACTTAGAAACTGACATGTAAAAGGGATCTGAATTAAGTTTTGAATTTGTATTTGAAAAATTTTAATAAGAATGTACTCTGCCAAGTATGCTACTCCGACACGCACACGAGACGGAAATCGTCTTACACACGTGTTCATCAATGTTTTACTATGCATTGTGCAAAGAAATACTACAGTATTTAAATATGTAACGTCTTTATGCATTAGAAATAAAGTATTTTTCTTTGGATTTCGCCGCTAAGAGGCCGTTATTTTGTGCTTCATGACATGAATAACATTTTCCGGGTTTACGTTTTTTAATTTGTCACTTGAACTCGACATATTTAGCAGATTTGCGCAGATCCATTTCAAAATTAACAAGGAATGAGTAAAAATTGCAGGTTCAACCAATCTTTTAATGTTCATCGTATTTTAGAAACTTTTTGTTAATATGATAGCACATTTTACTTCTGAAATGACTTGAATAACAAATCTACTCCATGTCAGTTATGAATTTGAGACTCAGTTTGACGAATGAGTTGATTTTCAGCGTGTGTCATTTCTGTGGTATCGTTTTGATACGTCATGCACCTAAGATTAACCCTTAGAGACATACTTATAAATAATAAATAAATAAAAACATATATTGTACATGAATGCGTTACATTAAAAGACTTACAAATTCTTATAGGTTTGTACAAGAAAGACAAAGTAAGCTGATCTAGCTTCGACCCCTAAACTAGGTATAAACCCTGTGCCTTAGGGGCTTGAATTCGTCCGGATACAGTGAAATATTTAACAAACACTTTGGACGTAACAGCATATAGATATTAAAACGTATTAATGGTGTAAGAAGGTAAAATGATGTGGTTATTGTTGTTTGTCATAGATCACGTGGGTGGCGAACCCGAAGGCGTTCTCCAACCCGGCGCCCGCGCCGCGGCCCGAGCCGGCGCCGGAACCCGACAACACGCTAGAGGTAATACATTTTTCATCACACTTTGCTCGTAAACAAGGGCTTACATGCTAGAAAAGCGGGCGGTAAGTCGTCAATTACGCCCTAGGGCGGTAAGTAATTTTCATCATACTTAAAGTGATTACATGCTAGAAAACCGGGCGGTAAATTGTATATACCACCCTAGGGCGGTATTTCGTATATTACGCCCTTGAGCGGTAAGTAATTTTGGTATTTACTACTACTACTTTTGTTTTATTCCCTCTAAAGTGTGATGAAAAACGTCGTAAGTGACTGGAGGTAAAGGAATTCCTAACCTCAACAGCGGCTTCTTCTCAACAGCGGTCTCCTCTTGCGAAATGCCGGTAGATTCACAATCTGACTTGTAAAAGTGCCCTTGTGGCCTGCTTACTGAATAAATTATTTCATTTCATTTCATTTCTAACTCGTGTCATTAAAGCCTTCGGCTTCGGGCTTCTAATAGACACTCGTTTGTTTACCACCCTTGTTTCGTAATGTACTATTAATACCACTCATATTACTCAATCAACCTGTTTTGTAATGACGTCAAAAACGGAACAGGTTCATGGGGATAATTTTTTTTCGCGATTTTACCAAGATGTTCTTGTTTGAAAGAGTATACTTTCTAGTTACATTATTTTAGTATTAGTATGATACATTTGTATGTTATTTATGTTGCTCAATTTTGTTTATCTCACCACCTATTCTTTTATTGTTTTTTTTTTTTGTTTTGTCCTCTATCCAAATCGCTTTTTAGCGATAAGATCTTTTAAATTAAGGTTTCAATTGTAACATTTTTCTGGTTGGTTTGCAATAAAGAATTTATACTAGCGACTCGCCTCGGCTTCGCACGGGTGCGATTAGAAACCTTTAAAATTATCAGTGTTTCTCTACTATATTATGCATGTATTATACATATAAACCTTCCTCTTGAATCACTCTATCTATAAAAAAACCGCATCAGAATCCGTTGCGTTAAAGATGTAAGCATTCATAGGGACAGGTAGACAGCAGAAAGCGACTTTGTTTTATACTATACTAGGGTAAATCGCCAATAATTGGCCACCGTTTAATAACTGGCCACCTCATACTAAAAATTAACTTTGTTCGCCTACAAACAGAATTGATTTTAGTATAACGTGGCCAGTTATTGAAGGGTGGCCAGTAATTAACACCTTATACTAAAATGAATTATATTTATAGGAGAACAGAGTTCATTTTTAGTTTGAGGTGGCCAGTTATTGGACGGTGGCCAATTATTGGCGATTTACCCTATCATAAATACAATGATTCATATATTTACATACTGATGGTATGTGGGAGGGTTAACTTAATGCATAGTTTGGTTTAAATTTTACTTTTCATCAATAATTTTGAGACTCGCTTAAATAAAAACTCACTTATTGGACTAAGGCATATAGGGTTCAAACTATTCCAAATAGTCCCCTGTATCACTTGAAGTTCCTACATCGTTATACTAAACACCCTGTATAATAAATACGATTAAATGTCTACTGCATAGGACACTGTTCGAACTCTTGTTCAAGAAAATGCTTGCGTAGCATCTGGTTGAAAACTAGCTTGTTAATTATTGTTTGGTTATACCACTACCATCACCAGCACCACCACCATAACCACCACCACCATAACCACCACCACCATGACCACCACCACCATAACCACCACCACCATAACCACCACCACCATGACCACCACCACCATAACCACCACCACCACCATGACCACCACCACCATAACCACCACCACCATAACCACCACCACCATGACCACCACCACCATGACCACCACCATAACCACCACCACCACCATAACCACCACCACCATAACCACCACCACCATGACCACCACCACCATGACCACCACCACCATAACCACCACCACCATAACCACCACCACCATAACCACCACCACCATAACCACCACCACCATGACCACCACCACCATGACCACCACCACCATGACCAGCACCACCATAACCACCACCACCATAACCACCACCACCATGACCACCACCACCATGACCACCACTACCTTCATCACCACCACCCACAGACAACCCCCACTAGACGGAGCATGTAAGGCGACCCGCGCGCACCGACGATATGGTACGGCAGAACATTAAAGTATCAACACGGCGGCCACCGTTTAGTTGCGTCCTCCTTGTTTATGATCCATGCGTACGTCAACGAAAAAAGAAATTAAATAAATAACATGGTAAATTGTAGTGTTAAGTGGTGTAGAGTGACCTCATAAACATGGACGCAACTAAACGGTGGCCGCCGTGTTGATACTTTAATGTTCTGCCGTACCATATCGTTGCACAGTGTGGGATTTGTCCTCAGTTTTGTGCACCTTCTTTAAGTAACTGCTCAATGTTTTTAAGCACACGGCGCTTTTGGCGTTCACTTTCACCTTGTTTATAGCCTGAGGTAGATGGAGCACTTAACGAGTTATCGATTACTGAGGATGGGATATTTGGGTAATTTCCATGCATTTGGCTCATTTTTTGATCCTGCTCCACATATACCTCTTTTGGAATGTTATTACCGGTCAATTGATCCCGCTCCATAATCACGTCTCTTGAAATGTTACTATCGGTCAATTGATCCTGCTCCATAATTACCTCTTGAGTGGGAATAGACATGTTGACTAATTTTTTTTGAGGATGTCAATCGATTTTTTTTTATTGTGATCAAATGTCTATATGGGACTGACTAGTGACTACACTTAAACTGCTCTAAAAGTCAGAAATGACCGTCAAAGTTCAACATTTCTACGTAGCGCTAAAAACGCTCCATACAAAACGCGTCAGGCTAGTGACGTCACAGGCCGGTATAGGTACCAATAATTGTATGGAAAAATTAAGAAATTTGGCATTTTCACCGTGAAAAAGTGCGTTTAAGTTCATAGTTGTCATACAATTATTGTTTCGTAAAATTATGAGGATTCTGAAAACACTTTCAAAATTAATTTTGGATTAAAAAAAAATCATAAAATTTGCGTACCTACCTTTGAAGTCACATATTTCCAAAAAAGATATATGTTTCTGGATT
The DNA here is from genome assembly GCA_905147355.2 of Apotomis turbidana. Lineage (NCBI taxonomy): Eukaryota > Metazoa > Arthropoda > Insecta > Lepidoptera > Tortricidae > Apotomis > Apotomis turbidana. The sequence continues at coordinate 9,269,905 of LR990307.1, forward strand.
TTTTTTCTTTGTTTCGTGATATATTTAGCTAATTTTATTCATATAACTACAGTACGCTGTAGAATTCAACATCAGTCAAATAGCCTATTGCGGTCAATTGATCTGAGAATATAATTTCGAAGGGATGTGATAGCCAGGCATGATATTTTTTACAAAAGAAAGGCATGTTTCGACGGCACTGTAAGTATAGCTTTCACATTTGTGGGTGAATTTCATAACAATGTCTTTCAATCTATTGCTATGCAAACAAATCCCATTAGGAACCCCATTCGGGTACAGGAAATTGATAAAGATATCAATTCGTTCTGTAATATCTAAATCCATAGGCCTAGTTTTTGTACCATATGATTTTGCTGCTGCGACTAAAAGTTTGTAAATGTCTAGTCGGGTTGCGCTCTTTCGTTCAACATCTCCTAACAATAATGCAGGTACTCCCGGAGGCTGAAAAATATCTGCATTTGCCACTCGCCGACCAACAAGAGGGTTGGCGCCCTCTTGCCCCTCTCGCACTAAGTCCCCCGGTCGAGGCCCGGAAGGACATCCCCCAGCAGAACGGGCCTGCTTCTGCTGAGGCAAAACAGCGTCATGGGTCTTTACCGGCTCCATGACGCCTCACCCCCGCTCCTCTAGATATCATGTATAGGTATTGGGTTTTAGCTTGCGCTTGACGAGGGCGGACCCCTTCCCAATACCACATGATATCTTTCACTGGAGATACAGCACAAGAATGCTGACGTAACCGTTCTGCTGCATAGGTAATGATTTTATTTATTTTTTAAACCATACCATACGGTGCTACAGGGACAAGGTGGCAACCCTAACCGAAAAATTAAAAAATCTATATCTCTTAACTCCTGCACTATTTTCATCCAATTTTTTTTTGGTACTAGTTCTAATTAGAAACAAGTGTTTTGTTAAAAAACAAAACGCTAATTGCTTGTGATTATCGAAAAATAAATATTTTAAATATTTAAAAATTGTTAAAGCTGTCTCCGAAATTATTTACCAGCACTCTGGAAGAAGTCTTCAGGTCCCTGGACGTTGTTTGGCGGGAGAGGGGAATAGTCGTGGGGGATAGGAGATTGTCAAATCTTCGTTTCGCAGACGACATTCTTCTTTTTTCTTCAACATCAATAGAACTCCAGCAGATGCTCCAAGAGTTAAGTATGGCGAGCCTTCAAGTTGGACTTCAAATTAACCGCCTGAAGACTCAAATTATGACCAACGGCACAAAACGTAGGGTCGAGGTAGATGGGCAGATTATGCATTACGTCGACGAGTATATTTACTTGGGCCAGATAGTTTCTTTCAGCAACAGACAAGACAAGGAAGTCGAAAGACGGGTGTCAAACGCTTGGAAGAGCTACTGGTCCATGAAAGCGATGATGAAGGGAACCCTTCCATTAACACTTAAGCGCAAACTCGTCGACATGTGCATTCTGCCTATCCTAACCTACGGTGCTCAGACATGGTCACTCACGGAGAGTCAGAAGTCCAAGTTGAAGGTTTGCCAACGCGCAATGGAGCGCAGCATCCTAGGTGTGAAAAGGACAGATCGCGTCCGGAACACTACGCTGTGCTCCAAAACACGCATAGCTGATGTTGGAGCAAAAACCGTCAAACTCAAGTGGGACTGGGCTGGCCACGTTAGCCGCATGCACCCGGACAGATGGGCTTACATAGTCACGAGGTGGGTGCCGCAAGATGGGCGGCGACGCCAAGGAAGACCGAGACGGAGATGGCAGGACGATTTAGATACATTCCTAGGCAACTGGCCGGAAGCAGCAGCCAATAGGGAGTTGTGGAAATCTAACAGAGAGGCCTTTGCCCAGCAGTGGGACACTCAAACAGGCTAAATAAAAAAATAAAAAAAATAAAAAAAAAAAATTGATATTCTGTAGCGTAGAATTGTTAACTTTATATCTTATTAATTGGTATTGGTAGTTAAAAGTTATTGAAATATGAATATTCCCTTTGCATTGAAAAACAGGGGCATATTCAATAGGATGGACGCAACTAAACGGTGGCCGCCGTGTTGATACTTTAATGTTCAGCCGCACCATATCGTTGGTGCGCGCGGGTCGCCTTACATGCTCCGTCTAGTGGGGGTTGTCTGTGATTGTATATAACTGTCCGGTTATTGACCCTGTGTATTTCCGTGTGCAGCAGCAGTCGGTGGGGTCGACGGTGGACGCGCTGCTGCGCTTCGACGACGAGGACGAGGACGAGGACCGCTCTTGGCGCCGTTGACGCGCCGCCCCGCCGCCGCGGCCGCCGGCCCGGCGCCTCTAGCGACTGTCTACCTGTAGCCTAGCGGGTCTCACTTGAACCTACCTATCGCGGTTAGCGGCTAACTCTCATTGACTACATTTCAAACATGCTCAAACGTGATGTTATCAAACGGACTAATTTACGACAGTCTTTTTATGGATCGACTTTTTCTTGCTGTTATTCTGTCCGTGACCCAGGGGATAATAGTGATTAAATTTCTAAGAAAAGTGTTGATACTTGATATTACTGGTATTGTCAGGAGATTATTGATTACATTTATAATAGTGCTCAGTTTAATCTTATTAACATTTACGTGATAGTTTAATTATTGTATTAAGCGGTTCACACTCACGTGAAATCGAGGAACGGCCCGACCACCAGATACACCACCTGTGTACGGGTAACCCTGATGAAGAACTCCATACGAGTTCGAAACATGTCGGGCCGTTCCTGACAATTTCATGTGAGTGTAAATAGCTTAATACAATAATTAGTGATCAGTGATTTTTTTTATTTCTTTTTTATTATCACAGATCCCTAACTGATCGTTTTCCAAAAACCCAAACCCCTGTTTATTCCAGAACGTTTTTGGGTTCATCCTACTCAGAATCGATAACACTTTCTATTCACATTGAAAATGCTATCGATTCTTAGTGAGACTAACCCAAAAACGTCAAGTTCTTGAAGAAATAGAGATTCGAGATTTTTTTAAACACCCTATGATCCGAAAACTTTCTTAAATAGAGTCTAATATTACATAAATTATTTCTGTTCTAGGTAATACATTACTGAATGACCGTCAAATTTGCCATCTATAATTGAATTGGTATTCAATTTAAATTTTAGGATTTGGTAGTGTAGTCTTGAGTTTGCCGCGAATCGCACGATAGTTAGGTACCTATGTTTAAGGCAAGACTAATACCTTATACCCTTAACCTTACAACTTCTCCTAATCTAGACCTGTGCCGTTCGAGAATATTTCCTATAAAAAATGGAGAATGCTCTCGAAAACGGTGAAGCTATCCAAATCACACTGCTATGGTACATGATTATTATAGGTACATGCGTATAACTATACATAATTATAATTTCAGATTTCAGAACTTTAAATTTTATACTCACACACTGAAAAATACATTTGCTAAAACCTAGTAAGTTTCTTGGCAATTGAAAGAAAATTCGTTATCACGAATTGGCTCGTTGATGCAACGTTTCTCGTCATGTTATCGTACCGTGATGTTTTACGTTGTACAACTTTGATTCTACGATACGACGGAGCAACACTTTCAAGTCAAGACGAAATAACGTGAACTTGCTTTTTTTAACCTACACTTTGTCTACAGGCCAAAAAATAGAGTAAAGCTCTGGTTTACTTGGATAACGGTCCCGTTAGCGGCGAGCGATCATCGGAGAGAGCGAGACCCCACGTTCGGACCTCCCGCTCACACCAATGGCCGCGCGCCAAATAATTAGTATCATAGCGTGTGCTTAGGGTCGTACAAATTCATACAAACAAAAATACTTTAACTTGAACACCCATCAAAGAAGAACTTATTCCGAAGCATTTTTTGCCTTAAAACCAAATTGATTTCATAAAACCGAGTGTAGTATAATCGGCGCGGATTTTAGAGATTATAAAATGAAGTTACATATAAAATATGTATGTTATATTTTATATAGATCTAATTAAATATACGTCTTGATACGGTACGGAATAGGCGTAGGCATTACACAAAGGATATATTAGCGTTAATATTATTCCATTACGCGTATAGGGCGTTGAAATAAAGGTCGCTGGTATTTTTTGCACGAGCCGAAGACGAGGGTGATAATCATGCGGTCTGAGGCTTTTAGTTAAAACTATAATAAAAAAAATACAGATCAGATACGATTGATGATATGGATTAAAAAAATCACGTATTATAATAAGAGACTAGTTGAAAAAGTAGCCCGATCACAGTTTCGTTAGTCTAGTGGTTAACCGCCCGTTTTCCCCGAAGTGCCGTTGAAGTCGCGGGTTTGAATCCTGTTCAAGGTACTAGATCATTTTTAGTTTTCTTTTCAATGATTTTTACAGAGTTTCTAATTGAATAAAAGTCTCAATTTAACCACGCTCTGTTAGTTAATAGCTGATAACATCTATTGGAGTGTCGTAATATTTTTTTTTTTCATCTGACAACCTCACACAAATCAATCTAGTCCCACAGTAAGCTCTACAAGGCTTGTGCTATGGACACTAGACGACGATAAACATATTTATATAGATCAAAGAGGTATAGGAGTACATACTTAAATACAAATAACATCTATGACCCAGGCACAAATATTCGAGTTCATCACACAAATTGCCCTTGCCGGGATTCGAACCCAGGACCGTCGGCTTAGCAGGCAGCTGCTTAACCACTGCGCCAACCGCGTCGTCAAAATTAACCGAGATTGGGGAAATAAGAGCAGATCGCTTGTTTATCACTAAGGAAAAGATTGTTTACTTAAGACAGATCGCAAAGCAATATATGTATATTATACAATGAACTTTTCGAATCGTAACTTTTTATGTGTTGTGTCTAGAGGGTACATTTGTAGATATAGACCCGCGTTAGGTAATACTTAGCTTCATATAACTCGCTATGACAAGCCCAGCTGTACACTCCTGTCGAGACACGCGTCACGTCCTTTTATACTCTTTGGCTAATCCAATTTAAACCCTAAATGGTCAAAATCGGTGAATAAAAGTTACTACAGTACGTGAGATTGAAGAACATTCGGGTTTTGTGCCTGTCTCGCTCGCTCATACGCGATCCAGATCAGAACCTCTCAGTTTTCACCCGAACCCGAATGTTCTTCTAAGATCTCACGTAATGTATGTAACAGATGCATTAATTTATCGCCGGATATGTTACTTTAGGACCCTCGTTGCAGATTTTTAGTGGTACATTTTTTTTTATTGACACTTGCCAGTAAAAGAACGTCGGTTATAAAATAGAAGAGTGCTAAGAGATCATAGATAGTATAGTAGTTATAGATTTGCCGCCGTGCGACCAGGCGTAAGAGAAAGACATATAAAGACATCAAAATGTGGGGTTGCCATGGTCGCAAGAAAATACCCCAAAAGTGGTTAGAAACGTTTCAAGTACTCGAATTCCGTATTTTGACTCGCTAACTAAACTTACATATTACCGCAAGCGGAAATGGCGAGATTACGTGGTTGTTGGAATAATAAACTTTAAATTAAAGTGTGCATAAACCGTGAAAAAATGCTCGGTTGCTGATAAGGAAAACATTACACTTCTTTCTAGTTCCTCTTATAGGAATCGCAATAAGGCTATCTTTCTCTATCAAAGCGTGTCAGGCCCTTGTAAGAGATAGATAGAAATGACGTTTACCTGAATCCAGGTAGTCATGTAAACGCCAGGGGTGCAGAACGTTTCTATTAACCTTTTGAATGCCAAGCGGTAAACCAATTTACCGTACCCCTGACACCGCAGCAAAATAAAAAGGTGTTCCTAAATTATTGCATTGAAAATACTGGTAGCGGTTTGAATTACAAAGTTTATGTTCTTAGAAATTTGGACGGCTGTGGCCGACTATGGCGTCAGTGGAGCATTTTTCCGCTGTCGGCCACAGCCCTTATGGCGTCGAGAAGTTTAGAGCAATTTAAACTTCCTTAGAATTGATAATCCACCAAAATGAAAATGCACGAAGGCGTTATCTAGTTAGCATGTTTCTCTTTTATGACGGACGATAGTGAGGTCTTAAACACTAAATACAGTAGCCGGCAAACAACTTGAACCAAAATGGCGGATCTGCGCATGTAAATTTGTACGTAAATCGGCTACTGCGCTGTCAAGGTCACGCTCAAGTTGTTTGCCGGCTACTGTAGTATTGTTTTGCTTAAGTGGATTGTACACTACACCTAACGAAGGACTATACTAAAGACACATCCTTATGTTATCTTTGGTAACTGGTGTTGAGATTCATTGAGCCTTGAGTCACTGATGTAAACAATGAAAAAAAAAACATTGCTAAATATTCTGCAAGCATTAAAAAGTTTTCCCTTAGTAAAATCAAAAATACAGACGGCGAGTCCGTTATCAGGTGTAACATTTTATGTTTTCGAAAGTAAAGCAAGAAACTGCCGGAACACCAATCAAAAGCAATACTATACTCTATTTTATGCTTCATATACACTTAATATACTATTTTGTAGACATAGAGCGTAAATATGAATATACACGGGATTCTAGATATCTACTTGTTTTTAGGAATCAAGAAATATTTTTGCCTTAGTAGAACCACTATTAGGACTCTTATAGTGCATACCGTTGACACTTGTCACATATGGTGTGTCACTGGCGTGGGAGTAATAATTCTTAGAACACATATGTTGTGTCTGCAGACAATCGTGTTAATCGTAGAAACTAGAAATTAAATTTAAACTGAACTCACCTCCATCCAATGTGTTTACGTGAACACAAAGAAGGCGTGTTTATGTTTGAATTAATGGTTTTATTTCTAGTTTTCGTGATTGACGGTACTGTGGAACAATTCAAGAGGTGTTTTTGACTTTCACAGCCTACTGCTAAATCTCCGGTCAGACGTCTACTTTTTAGGGTTTATTTAGTACTTCGACTGCGGAATTTATATTTTAAAATACTGTCAACGAAATAGTTTGTGGCATCCAGACTACGAGATATTACGCAACATATCTATGCATTTATAAAATTCTATTAGCCATATAACAGCGCGATATGTATATGATAGCATCACAACGCCATCTATTGGACCGGATTTATTTGATTTAAATTAGTTTACACAGCATAACGGTCTTAAACTAAGTCACTGTAAAACTAAAAATAATATATTGAACAAACGTGTGACGCGTTACTTTTACCTCCATAGTTTCTGATTCCCATTAGGCACTTATTAACGTAAGAATATCCTTTAAAAGTACAAATTAAATAACGAATACACACTTTTCGTACCTATCATTATAGTGAGGTATTTAATAGCTTATAATGTACTGCCTTATTTACGGTGTAGTATGTATGTTACTAGTTCCTTTCGGCAGGATGAAGGGCGAGATGTATTAAAATTGGAATAGGTTGTTGAGTATTGGACATTCTAATTAGAAGATATTTGAAAGGATCACCATTTTAAAATAAGTGTCCATGTACGGGGATTCACTAATAATAATCACGACCTCTAATATGGACACCATTTTGCGTGTATGGTCAGTGAATTTTTTCGTGCTAAACCCACAACGGTACTGCCTGGTTTTGTACTAAGTGATATAGTTTGGGTTGGTTCTCAGATTGCAAGGTTGAGAACCCCTGGTTTAGTACAGTAAGTAGTAGCGATTAAAGTAACTAATTATATCTTTATTAAGATAACAATAAGGATGTGTTACGATATATTTATTTATATATTTGGCCTCTTTTCAACTATCTGACGCTGACTGTACAAAATTATGGTGTTTAGGGTCAAAAAAGATACAGACCATATCTGTATTCATGAGGAGTGGTAACAATTGAGAATTATATCACATTAGTGATTACTAGAGACAAATGGGTATTAATGTTCTCATTTGCCTTAGTGGTAATAAATTGGCTTTATCTGGGGACTATAGAGGTGCGGACAAATGAAAATGACACGATTTTGTAAGCGGCCGCGGATGGCATTCCCGTTGGTGGGTGTGAGTACGCTTGCATCCCTTCAAACACGGCCGAAACGTTGAGGTAAACGCGGGTTATTGATCGGACACAGCCTTCACGTGATTGACGTCGATAATACGTTGTACATTAATTGTATATAGTTCGCCATAGGCGCTTAGTCATTTTGCTGTTTTTCGTTAAATATAAAGAAAATTATCGTAGGTTATAGTGTCGCTTTTTGCGATATTTTTTTAACTATTTATGGAGGCTTTGTGTTGAATTTGGATTTACAATCTTAATTAAAACCGAGTGTTTTTATTATTTCAATACGGTTTATGATATAAGGCGGGTATGCACAGGCATGTCAGGGCTTTCTAAGGAGGGATAAATCGGTGTTCTGTCCTGTGAGACACTTTCAGCTAGCGCCATATACATAGGTGACGCGATCATTCTGGCGTAGAGATGTACCGTTCTCGAGAACATCCCGAACGCCCCATTGAATTGTCAGTTTACTGTCATTCATTTTCATCAGTCGCTCGTCAGTCTGAGAGTTGCATGGTCATTGTCCCGTCATCGGACTAGACTGATGGACTGAACTGACGCTAGATTGAGCGTGTAACCGATTTCTATGAATATAATGAGTTCGAAACATTCATTAAAGATGCCTCACGATAGATTAATAATATTATATGATGAATATACATTATTGCCATATGAAAGCTGTTTGTAGCGCCACTATTCCAGGGCTATATTGCTAATGGTCAGGCTATACACTAATGTTGCTTGAAGATGAAGGTAGGCATTTAACAGTTTAAGATTTTATTTTAACATACAGTGTTAGTTACTAATCATATCAGTAACTATATTGGCATGCCTGGGCAATACCCATTACATTAGCACAGAAATGTTACATATGTACCATTTTTTTTTAATAATTGTTAATTTGTCTTAACCTAGTGTTAGTATATTTTGTTAGTTTGTTAGATTACGATAATTTGGTTGACTACACCTGTAATTTTGAAACGATACAGTGGAAACCTTTTATAACAACATGTCGAGTGTTATCATCACGTCCTTTTCACCGCTTCAGTCGTGAATGGCTTCATCGCTTGGCGTTCTAAAGCTGAACTACCAAATTGGTCCTTCGATGTTGTTATAAAGACACATCGGTAACTATTGTATAATTCACACTAAAAAACTCTCCAAGGTATCTCCAACATTTGTCACCTAATACACATATTTGGTACTACATAATGGTATTACAGCATATTTTAGGGGTTACCAATTCATATCTTTAGAGCTCAACCCATTAACGAAACAAAATTAATGCAATTGTTCAATTTCTGGTCGAACTGCCAACGTCACCAAGCCCGAATAAAGCTGTCGGAAAATAATCCTCACGCGATGTTCGTAACCTCTCAGTAGCTCAGTGGTCAGAGCACTACTCCGGATAAGTAGAGGTCGTGGGTTCGATCCCCACCTGCAACATACAATTTTGTACTCATATAACCTCTGTATCAATATTTATAAAAATAATGAACTGTGTCTTCGTTTGTACAGTGTCAGTCAAAGTCATTGTTGTGTTAATATCTCTGGCAGCGCTCCACTGAGCCCTTAGGCTATTCCGCCCGAATGGAATGATTGCCACCAATGCGTGCCACTAGCTGGAGTACATAGGTATTTCATTGACACATATGGTGTGTCACTGGTATAGTAGTACAAATTCCGTAGACACATATTTTGTGTCACTGTTAATGAGTTGAGCTCTACTGAAAATAACTACTATACCCATTATATCTATATTTTAAAGTGATAACAATGGTTACTTATGTGGTTAGTTTCGACTGTATTTGTCAGATTTACAGATTAAATATTTGATTTATAAATCGACTCATCGATCGAATCGGGACACCAAAATTGTATATATTCTTGTTTTAATATTTTTAATGGAGTTTTGTAATATGTGCATGGAGAGGTTATTTAAAAAAACATTGTAATTAAAGTTGAGGTTGTTTTTTGTGTACTTTGCGCTTAGGCCTGATTTTTCAATATAGTTTAAGTAACTTAATGAACAATTTAATTGGTTATCAATGTCATCATAATTGTTCTTCTGATAATTTCGTTTCTTTGATTGTTAAATTCAGCGTTTTTTCTTCATAAGTAATGTAGACGGCTAACTTTCACTAATATGTATCTTGCATTTGAAAAACTAGGCCGAAGTACTTATCCATATAAAACCCTCAGTCCATCTTGTTCACGCGTTGTAAGTGTGAGCAAGAGGCACACCTTTCCATGTACATTATATTCGCTTACTGTAACTTAGTCTAACTTAGTTTATAATCATGTATCTGACTTAAGCTGTACATTGTAAAGAATATTAAAAAAGAACTGTACGCCGAAAAAAAGCAACGGCAAAAAATATATTTTTGAAGTCAGTGCATAAGGCGGTTGCAAATATTGTAACACAAGAAAAAATTAACTTGTGGAGAGATTTTGGTTTTGTACAAAAGATGGTTGTATTAAAAAAAAGCAACCGCCACAATAACTAGTTCGGGTTTCTCACAGACGGTCAATCAATCAAATTTTCAGCTCTAGGTCAATGGGAGGAACAGAGGGCTTGACGGGTAGGTCAGGTAAGTATGAATCTAATTAAGTTTCGACGAAATAATCACTTTTTAACCTTTTGAGCGCCACAGACGGCAAATAGCGTCGGCTAGCTGTTCCCCAGACGCCGAATACACATATGGTGTGTCACCAACATTGGAGTACAAATTCCGTAGACACAAATGTGGTCTGTCACTGGCATAGGAGTACATATTCCGTAGACATACCTATTGAATGGTGTGTGTTCAATGCCTATGTGTGTCTACGCAATTTAAAATTCTGCTGTGTCACCGGCATAGGAGGAAGAATCTTCGACCACACTTGACTTGTGACACGGGAGACGAACGTATTAACACTCCTTTTTTCCTTTAAAACCGCATCCCCATAATATCAGATTTTGAAAACACCTCGTTTCTTAATCTAACCTTAGAATAAGTTCTTACGCCAAGAACTAATCTACATACAACGATTTGCGAAAGATGAAGCCGCTTGTATGTGTGCGTGTCTACGAACCAATCAGAGACTTGTTGCTTGTGACATTGACGTTGTGACAGATGCGCACACGGACGAAACTTTGCCCGCCCGTAAACTGGCTTCACTCTGAAGCGCTGACTACAGTCTGACAACAAAGTGTCGGAACTACAAAGTGGCAATACACTGTAGTATCATCCCGTTTTCTTAGATTGATTAGAAAGGGACGACACTGCAGTATTGCCAATTTTTAAATTTTTAATTTTTACTATTATGTCGTACTGTAGTTTTCTAGGCGTACCGTGAAATACGCCAACTTTGCCTCCACAGGGAACTTTGCCCAAAACGCTACTTACAAAAAGAAACGTTACTGTAGACAATTTCAAGATGATTATGGCAACACTACTATTTTTAGTGGAAAATAGATTATATCTGTGGTATCACTGGGAATCACATTTGCGCGCAACTTCATTCCGTAACGTGTTGGAACTAGTCGAATAAGGTGCGTGATTTGGCGGGCCAATTCTAGGTGAAGTTCTGGTGTATTTTTTACAGAATGGGGAAGCCTCAGGTGAATGTATCTTATTACTTGTTATAAAATAAGAACTGTATATAATTTTTACTGTAGTTTGTACTAAAAATACTTATTAAAACCAGAGTTATGATGATGGGCAAAGTTATCCAGTAACTTGCTAACCTATGAATGCCAACATTGCCCAGCCTAAAAATAGGGTTAGGGTTGTCACCTTGTCGTAATTTTACCTGACTGTGTAAATAAAGGAGGGTTATGTATTTGAGATAAGGTAAATTGTATTTCTATTAAGCCGTTGTACTTTTAGCAGTAGCTGCATGTCACGTCATGTCATGTCCATAAAACACAAAAACATAGAATATTCAATTATGAAAATTTTTATTTAAATTATTCTAACGTGGAGTAAAATAATAACCGCCTAACTATTAGTACCCAATATTAAGCATACATTTTTCATTTTGATAATGGTATTGGTAAAGATGGTTTACTCAACCAAAAGTGACAACCCTGACAATTTCAAACTGCTTGATTCGGCTTGTATGGAGTAAAACAAAATACCTATGTAACATTGCCCACCCATATTGCACACGTGTTTGTATAGTTAAGACCAAGATATTTACGTGGAACGCCATTATTACCCCAGATTTTATACTGATCCTTATCTTAACGTTGTAGGGGCTATAGTTACGAAAATAATCGATTTGGGCAATGTTGGCAAAAGTTTAGATGACTTTACCCGAGGTGAAAATTGATAAAAAAGTTGGTAAAATGTAGATTTAAAAATTGTTTCCCATAAACGCATGCATATGAATACGATGGATGCGTTAGACAAAAAAAAACTTTATCCCGTCATAGAAAAAAAGAGAGAAATTCGGGTTTTTACGAAAAAAGCGGGCAAAGTTGGCATGTTTCACGGTATTTATTTAAGCTGTAGGTGTGCTTGCCGCGTAGACGCATTTGGCTAGACTGACCTTACTTACATGTCTTGCAAAAAAAAAAGTAATCTGGCAACTCTAATACCATGGGCAAGTATAAACACCGTGGATAAGCTTTGAGTATAACAGTAGGAAGAAATAACGGTTTATTTTTAAATAACATCAACATATTAAATACGAGTAAGTACAGGTTTTCTACTAGAATCACAAGAAAAACAATAAATCGGCCAAGTGCGAGTGATTCGCGTACCGAGGGTTCCGTACAAATACTTATTCCGAGTCGTGGCGTTAAGTTTGCACCTGGTATGTATGACGCCGCGCCGGATATGATGTGCAAAGTGAACGCAACCGATCACGTTTGTTGTATGGGAGCCCCCTTCAATATTAATTTTATTCTGTTTTCAGTTTGTTGTTATAGCTGCAATAGAAATTCATCATCTGTGAAATTTTCAACTGTCTAGCTATCACGGTTCATGAGATACAGCCTGGTGACAGACGGGAAGCGGACGCTTAGTAATATGGACCCGATTTTACCCTTTGGGTACGGAACCCTAAAAACAAAAAGATGGAGTTAGGAACTTATATCAAAAAAGGAAACTCAGTTTATGATGGGACACAGTGTAGGTAACCAAGTGCGAGTCGGGACTCGCGCATGAAGTGTTCTGAATCATCACGGGTTTGTACGTTTGTTACTTCTTCACGCTCCAACGGCTAGACCAATTTTGACAAAATAAATGCAGTATGGAGTTAGCTGACACCCTGGATAGGCTGCGTTTTATGCTCTATCTTTTTTAAAACCGGGAGCCCGCTCCGTGGGCACTGTGCTCGTAGCGAGTTTCTGCTACATACGCATTTCCCTATGTTTTCGGCTGCGCGCGTAGCGCTACGAGTACGAAATCGTCGGTTGTGAAAGAGTTATTTTGTGTTCCCGTGGGATGTTCATGTAGTCCATGTTTAGTTGATCCGTGATCAGAAAAGAGAAAAATCTATATCCTAGTCTATGACGATACTGGCTGTATGTCATTACATTTATCTGTCTGTCTTACTGTCTGTCAACACTTGACGCTGAATGATATGTAGACAACGCACCATAATAAAATTATCCGTCTATATAGAATGGACTCATAAGAGCGATGAGCACACTGTCTCAGAAACCATCCACATGACTTGAATCATGCGCGAGTGGATAGAATAGTGAAGAAATTTCTTGTAATTACCAGATTAAGTCAGACCAAGAGGAGTCTGAAACACCAGAACAACCCTACTCTTCTTACTGTCAGTCGCTCCACAGAACCAAGGGATTATGGTTGTGCATAGCATTTTTCCTTGGATTGGACTGTCTCACTGACGGCTGCCTAAATAGGAGAAGTATTCGAAAAATTATCAGTGAAACCCCTTCAAAATGTGCTGCATATTCACTTGGATGGCCTGGTGCTTCGATGCCTCGCACAGGGTCGTGGTGTTTATCATGGCGTGCCTCATCAGTTCCTCGTTCTGTTGCTTGCTGCTCACAGCCTCACTGGCCGGAGTGGCCATGGGGTACAACTATTCACTTGCTGAATATATTGATCTGAAGGGTAAGTACTGGCATTCAAAATGGGATAAGTAATCACGGGGCTTCTTTTTCCTGTATCACAGATCTGGATTAATCAGAGATGTAACGCTTTAGGGGCCAGTTATAAATTATATAATGGTCCATAGGGCGAGGGGAGGGGTTCGTACCTATAATCTTTACTTGCCTCATTTGGCGATTGCTACCAATATGAGAATTTTCTTAGGGGGTCAAAGATGGCAAAAAAAACCTTACGTGATTATGAATGGCTCCCCATATCAAGGCTTTAACTAGTATTCACATTTACTTATTTTATTAAGTGAATAACATATGCTTTGGAGCATGCAGCGTATCCACCGAGTTATCTACCAATGAAGCTGAGCCATAACTAGTTACTAGATAGCAAGAGATTTTTGTCTTCAACCGGCCTGCTGAGTGTTGGGCCGCACCAGATATCTGCGATTGCGCATTTTTTTTCCATAAGCCTTACCGAGCCGCATAGTCAATCCAGCTTTAAGCTATTACTGAATTCCTTCTATGATATCCATTATGACATCCAGGGTTTCAGGGCGGGAATAGATTCAATAAAACACGTTAATGGGTTTACTGTGGACCACGACCTTCCCGCTCCCGTTGGCGTCTGTTATAGTAATAGCGGCAGCGGACAGGTGGCGAGGACACTTTATTATATGGATATGTCTATACGCCTGTATATATTTGTTATTATGACGTGATAACGTTTTATAAATCGATGAACGCCGGCTGCAGGCACGTAAAAGCATACTCATTGTCACGTTCCGCCTGAGCCGAGCGTGCAAGCGAGAGCGCGGAGCAAGCGATAAAGAGGCACGATCAGCCTAAGCCTTCGGCTTGTGACGCATCTATCTCTCTAACACTCCATCGGCCGGCATACGTATCACGTAAAATTATCGTCCGTAAACCGACTTTACAGACTACCATTTTTTTTCCAGAGACCAACATCTCCGTGTACATAAAGCGTGGTGTTTACGACGACGAGATCGCGGACGACTTCGACTGGCGTCGCTCCGGCAAGGACAGCGACATCTCGTACAAGGATGGCGCGCTCAGGAGCGGGGGACAGCCCAAGGCGGCAGCGCGGGGGGAGTCCGTATTCGAGTCGGAAGGGGAGAATAAATACGAAGGTAAAACTTGGAGATGTAATCGCAGCCTTGGTTCTACGTTACGACTTCTTTCTTCAACTGGACAAGAGCTTTCCCTTTCTACGAGCATTGCCGTATTTGCCTCTAAACCCATAAGACCCGGGCGAAAGGTTGTCTATTAAGCAAGGCTGAACCCTATGTTTCCTAAATTTATGAAACATGGAATGTCAAATTTTTTTAAACCACAATTATTATGTTAAACCATTGATACAAATCTTAAAGAAAAATTGAAATGCGCAACCTGGTGGAAGAGACTGGGAATCGAACCCGGTACGTCTGGATTGCCGGTCCAGTTTTTTCTTTGAGCTTTGATCTTTGGATCAATGGTTTCCTATATTTCCTGTTTTGAAGGCTCTCTCATGAGGCTGACGTCATCCCCCAATCCGCTGCCGATACGAAGGTTCCAGCCGGAACCGCCGTACACCACGCCGAGAACCACCACCAACGTGGTCGACGGATTGTTGGCGGTGGCCGACAGTTTGCCAGGAGGTTAGTCATTCATTGATTTATTTAAACTTTATTGCACAGGTCTATCTAGTACAAATGGCGGACTCTAGCTAGAGTCAGACCACGCTAACTATTCCTAGCAAATAAACTGTCAAACCATACAAACTGACTCACTTTGCCTTAGCCTGTTGCAATTCGCCAGCGATCGCTCTTTTCTTTTTAAATCCCTTGACAGCTATGTTCCCGCCATTTCGCCATAGACAATCAAGTCAAAAGAGGTTTAGAACAAATCAAAATTAAGGCAGTTGTAGATGAACCCTAACCTATGTTTGTGTATTATCTGTAAAAGGTTCCATGGATCGACTAAAAGCAATCCAGGCGGCGGCGAAGTACCACGAGGCGAAGAGGGTGGAGCTGGCCACGGCCACGATCCCCGAAGACGCGTCAGGCAGGATAAAGGCTATCGAGCAGAACGCGCAGATACACGACGCCAGGAGGATGGACGCGGTATGTAATACGTATAGGTCACTTAACGTCAAAACGGTTAACGTATCGGAAGGTTACCTATCATAATCCCAAATTTTTGTTTCCCCGCTGTAACGGTTCGCCGAATTTTCATTTGCCCGAAAGCTATTTATTCGAAAACTAATAATATTACAAAATAATTATAAAACAAACCTAATCTAACCTAATGGGTTCTTTAAAACGATGTTTATAAAATACCTACTAAAAATATTGTGGGTTTCAGGAAAAAATGCTTTCGGGCAAATGAAAATTCTGCGAAACGATACAGCGGGGAAACAATGTTCCGAAGTTGCGATAGGTTACCGTATTGGAAAGGTTATCATTTTAGCGATCCCTCACATTGTTAGTATGATATGTACGTACATACATAACGCCTATACTACTCGTCCAATTTTACCGACTTGTTATAGTTCTAATAAGTTTTCGACTGTCGGTATAGTGCTTTTCTCAAACATATGTAATGAAATAACAAAATACACAACTCAAAAAAAAAAACCGCTGTTTAAACTGTTTATATAAATACTTCCCAGCCTACAATTTTGTATGAAATTCCTTTACAGTGCTCTCGTGTTGTTTCGCCTTAAACGTGATACTTACTTCGAAGCCTGTTATATTATAATGCACGTTATGACATTTCATTGCATGTATGATTACAGTGTATTATAAGCTACCATACAATGTAACATTTCAGTCCACCACAACGGACAAATACGCCAAATACTTCAACCAGTTGGCCCGCGACCCCGACTTCCCAGGGTCCGACGTGAACGCCAGGCGGTTCGACGAGGTCCAGGAGAAGACGCCGTCCTCCAAGTTCCGTGACGCCGTGTTCGGCGGGCAGCTCGTCGGCTGGCCCACTAGAAGTACGTATCCTTCCCAGGGTCAGACGTGAACGCCAGGCGGTTCGACGAGGTCCAGGAGAAGACGCCGTCCTCCAAGTTCCGTGACGCCGTGTTCGGCGGGCAGCTCGTCGGCTGGCCCACTAGAAGTACGTATCCTTCCCAGGGTCAGACGTGAACGCCAGGCGGTTCGACGAGGTCCAGGAGAAGACGCCGTCCTCCAAGTTCCGTGACGCCGTGTTCGGCGGGCAGCTCGTCGGCTGGCCCACTAGAAGTACGTATCCTTAACAGAAGGGACCACTTGTTATCCGGCTCGAAGGGCCAACGTGTGCGGCTTGGTGCCATTGGAGCAATAGGGTTCTTGATTGGCACTAGCAACCACGTATAGGAAGAAGCTGGAGAAGACCCCGTCCTACAAGTTCCGTGTTGCCGTGTTAGGCGGGCAGCTCGCCAGCTGGCCCAGTAGAAGTATCCTTAACCTTAAGGCCGCCTGACCATTTCAGCAGAGCTGAGCTGTTTAAAATAGACCAAACATATTCGGCCGCGTCCTTGTGAAAAAGACGATGATTAGGTCATTTTCTCCGTACCGCTTCAGTAGACAGGTAGCAACACTTCTCATCCGGCTCGAAGGACCAAAATGTACGGCTTAATACCTGTTAAGCCCAAAAGTTGTACAGTAGGGTGGAGCGTTTTTTTTTTTTTTTTTTGGAAATTCAGCTCAGAACTCTCTCTAAACGTTGCATTAGGCTGCCAGGTGTACGAGAAAAATAATAATAAAAATATTCAATACTACTTTTAGCCCTCTACTGTCATCTTGAATATTATGATCAAGCCCATATTGAATTTTTTTTTTTTTATAAAAATCTTGTTTTTTTTTTAATGAAAGTCAAGTGATTTTTTTCTGAGCACATAATACTCGAAATAAAAGATACAATGCATAAAAATATAACAATATTTTTTTTTTTTTTTTTTTTAATACTGAATTTTAATTTGGTTCACAGGTTCACGTAGTAGTTGCCATACGTATGAAATAAGCTCAAAACATTTAAAGTTGAAACCCTTCTTTATAAATCTGATACTAATTACGTAAAAAATAAAAAGTTTTTTTTTACCAATTATGAGTAAAAAAAAAAATTTCTAGCTCAAGTAGAGGGCTGAAACATATTTAAAATCAATTACATATATATATATTCATTAATATCTTATCTAAAGGCAACATATTACAAATGTTCCAGGTCGATCAGACCACTTTTTTTTTTCTCCATACATCTACGCTCCACCCTATTGTACAGTCGCCATCAGATATATCGCAGCATATAAGGCGTTCATAAATATCTGAGCACGGCCCTTATTGACTGGGCGTTACAGTACATGTTCAGATATTTATGAACGCCTTATATGCTGCGATATATCTGACGGTGACTCCTACAAAAACGTGACGATTGGGATTGGAAATTTTGGTACACTTTTTTTGTATGACCTTTGAATGTACAAATGATTGATTCGGAGTAAGATTAGTCTAAAGTTCTGGTTTCCTAGGATAGCGGTGCCGTCACATAGCGGCTGTCTCCATACTTCGTACTTCGGCCTTATCTTCTTATTATTAAGAATATTAATTTTAATCATGTACCTACACTTTTTTTCAGATACTTAACACTGCATTCTCAAACTTTGTTTTCAATTATAGCCCCAGCTAAGTCGACCACCGCAGGTTTCTTCGAATACGAGGTGGACCTCGATCCGTCGGTGACTGCGCCCGTGCCGGCCAGGCCCGGAGGGGCCCCGAGGTAAGTAAATAAGCAAGTGATTGCTGTGTTCCACTTCCCCCATTTATTTCGCGTACCCTCAGACCATATATAGGGTAAAGGCACCAGTGGTCAGCCCCCAATCGACTTTTTGAAGTTTGAACAGTTGGCAATTGTACAGTTTTCGTCGGATAATGAAACATACCACATGATTGGATGAATAGTCTATTGTAGTTTTTGAGCAATATATATCAAAAACAATCATTGTTTTAATAATATATATATTTAAGTTTAAACAAAAAATGGCACGTTTTCCCAGTGGTCAGCCTCTAAAATCCTATTAACAGCCTCGCTGAATCCAGTCCCCAGCCCTTGTAAAAATTAATAAGAATGAGATCAAAATTAGCAATATTTATATCAAAATCAACGATATTATTTATGTAAATCTTGTTTTTTATAGCTACTATTCTCATAAAACAAAAAACTCCATTGATACAAAGATCAAAGCGCAAAAAAATGTGGTGTATCCACATTAAAATAATGAGACATTACGTATTCACAAATTTATAAGAGATAACTCGTTAATTGCTTAAAATAATCGAGACTGTATTCATATAATTATATTATTTGAAAAATTCGGCAATACAGACGAAAAATTTATTTTAACAGAAGAAACGGTCAAAAATTATTCAGTTAGGTGCCTGTATAGAAGTAAATTATTCCAGTCTAAAGTCCAATATACATGTGGGATTGATACTGGTAGAATATAAGGAGCTGGCTGATAGACGATTAATGCTAGTTCGAATAGTATGAAATAAGGAATGCGTTTGATTTAACGTATGACAGAGAGTGTCAGACGATAGGATGATTTAGCTGCGGACGGACGGAAGATTTGTATATAAAGTTGTAAATATTGTAAATAAAGACGTTTAAGAACATCTTGTGCGTTTTCCCTGCCCCATTCCCACAATTTTGGGGGCTCGTCCGGGATGGGGTTAGGACACAATTCGCAAGTAGGTAACACACACGACGATGCAGCACTACGAGGGAAACAACGGTGTTGAACAAAGCAGTATGAAGCAAGAAGTTGGGAAAGAAGAATGTTAAGAATGACGACGACGATGACGGCACGGAGTGGTGACGACGTAGAGATGGCACGACGATTTGGATTGGTACGACGTAGTTGACGGTATGGATTGACGGAGACGACGAATTTGGGAAAGAAACGACGATGACTTGCGGACAATGGATTACGACGGTGAAATTAGAAGATGGGACATCAATTGAGGCCAAGGAAAAAGAAGAGCCAGTGTATTGTGACGTGTTTGTTTATAGTGTACGTAGTTTGATTTTTATGACGGTGTTTTATACAGGGTGTGTTACGAAGACGTGAAAAAGATGATGACATGAAGAAGGAATGCTAAACGATGCATGTCTGAGGACAGACATGAGTGCAGGAGGGCCGAGTGTGGGATTGATACTGGTAGAATATAAGGAGCTGGCTGATAGACGATTAATGCTAGTTCGAATAGTATGAAATAAGGAATGTGTTTGATTTGACGTATGACAGAGAGTGTCAGACGATAGGATGATTTAGCTGCGGACGGACGGAAGATTTGTATATAAAGTTGTAAATATTGTCAATAAAGACGTTTAAGAACATCTTGTGCGTTTTCCCTGCCCCATTCCCACATACATTTAATTTACTTTTTATTGAAATAATTATATTTTTTTATACTTTATATATATTCCTATATATATATAGTTTCTACATTCCTATACAAATATTTACCTACCGCTTTAAAAATATCACATAAATTGGTACCAACAAGATAGTGGCTGAATACTGGAGCCGCAATAGCAATAATTGGGAGTACCCAGTGTACAGCCGCGTAAAAAATAATTTGAAATGCGGCTGACCACTGGGTTTTCTAACGATTACGACAAGACATGCCTTACAATTTTTTTAAATTTGAATTTAACGGTTCGAACGGTCGTTTTTACTCACAATTTAAAAAATAATTGAAATACCCAGTAAACAGCCGGGGAGGCTGACGATTGGATCATTTGCAAAAAAGTGGTACCCAGTGGACGGCCCCCTCAATTTATGCGTAAATCAGTGATATTTTCATTAAAATGTAATATAATTCAGTACATGAAGTAATCGTAAAGCTAATTTGTATAAGCAACAATCACTCTTTTGAATAAAACATGTCTTTTCTTACCTTTTACGGGAACACCACGTGTAACACAAAATATGGCGGACGTGACACTTCTGCTCTGGTCGGTGGAAAGCACCTGTCTGAACGAGTTTATTTCTCCTCTCTGATCCCGTGCTGCTCTTGTCGCGTGATATATTAACCAATGAGGAATCAGAGCACCATTTTAAGTATACGTGATTCGTTTATTTCAACTATAGCGATATTTATGACCAATAAACGACCCAAGAGGCTGTCCACTGGTTCCTGGCTGACCACTGGTGCCGTTACCCTATATAGATCTGAGCGCGTACCCCACATGACCTTCATTATTATACAAAATTCAGTTTTTATTATTAATTAATTTGACAAAAAACGAAGGTTGATAGTTCAAGTCTCGATAGGTCAAATAGAACAAACAATTCTCGTTCGAAAAAAAAATCGAAAAAGATGGTCAAAGAGTTTGCACAATCTGGTGTATAGTACCTACACATTTTCTAAGCTAAGCTTATCCACTTAAGAACTGAATACCATTGAGTGGTAAACCACAAATTAAGATAGCGAGCTCGTAGTAAAAGCAGATTGTAACCACCTTGTAAGGTTAATGTAGATTATCGACTCTATTTCCTTGGACAGGAAACTACAAAATATACTAACAAAATAATGGTAATCATAACTTTTCTGGAATTTTACAATCGTCCGACTCTCCACAAGAACGTGTTGTCTTGAAAAAGGACTATGAACTCTCATCATCAACCATTTTAAACCTATTCAACAAGGAATAAGGTTGAAAATTCAATATCCACGCAACGTAGTTCTAACCTTTTTTTGTAAGTAACTGGTTGGCGCTTGCGAGAACAAAAGCAGATAGGATTGTATTAGACACAATGCCATTGTGAATGCAGGTAAGTGGATGAGCTTAGTTAAAAAAATGTACTATACATTGTCCAATGAAGTGTTAATTAAGATTAATCAAGTATAGGTAAGACAATTCAGGGATGGCACAATGACTTGGGACGTTCTCCTCAAGGACTAGCCATATAAAGCACATACTTAATAGAAAGCAGTGGAAAAAGAGGACAATGGGCTTCATAATAATAAGACAATATTAGTTATTTAATTATAATTACCTTAAGTAAGCTCATTGAAGGCGTATTCATTTTGATTTTCTTTCTTCATATCTATTAATGAGCGTTTTCCAAAAAAAAAAACCGAATCCATATTTCTTCCAGAACTTGACGTTTTTGGGTTAATCGTACTCAGAATCGATAGCATTTTCAATGTAAAGAATAAAAAAAGTGTCCCAAAATTTGTATGCGAATTTTAGTTTCCACTACGTAACACTCGTGCAAAAAAAGTTCATTTTTAAACGTGATGTAATGGAACGGACTAATTTAGGACACTTTTTTATTATTCACATTGAAAATGCAATCGATTCTGGTTAAGATTAAGATGAACCGTGAAATACGCCAACTTTGCCTCCACATGGAACTTTGCCCAAAACGCTACTTAAAAAAAGAAACGTTACTGTAGACAATTTAAAGATGATTATGGAATCATCTTGATTAAATGATTATAGAAGCATCTTGAAATTGTCTACAGTAACGTTTCTTTTTCTAAGTAGCGTTTTGGGCAAAGTTCCATGTGGAGGCAAAGTTGGCGTATTTCACGGAACCCAAAAAGTCAAGTTCTGGATAAACAGGGATTCCAGTTTTTTTTTGGAAAACGCCCTGATATGCGATTTCTCCTCAGACGAAATTACGAAGACAGTCGAAAGATCGATTACGATGACTCTGGACTACCAAGCCGAAAGAAAAGAAGCCATGACGAAATCCGCGAAGAACGCAGATTGTTGGATGATTTTAACTTGTTCATCAAAAAGCTTGGTTCTAAATTTAATAACCAGTTGGTTGACACAACTTTGGATGAAGAACTACCGCGTATTCAACGTAACAATACATCACAAGAGCAACTAGGTAATGATACTAGTGTTAAAGTTATTGACGAGGCTACGGAAACGAAATCTGATCTTGAGAATGTAAATAATAAAAACATTCATAAAGCGTTACACGATACAAATGAAAATAACGGAAACGTTGTATTCAAAGAATTTATCACAAAATACTTGGAACATTTAACGTCTTTCGGGGATATGGAGAGGAAAGATCATACTAATATTAGAAAAAGGAAAAGATCCATGGGCTATGAATATAAAATTCGAGGGAATAAGCAAGCGAAATCGTTTTGGTGGGGAATTGTTAATGGTGCTCAAAAGCAATGGAGCAGAGTGATTATGTACGAGGATAAACTTATCTCTCAAATTACAGATATGGCTGATGTTCTAAAACAGCAATTAAAAGGGAAAATTATTACTTGAATTGTTCCGACAGTGAACCGAGTAGAATCTACAATAACCGTAAAAGGATCTACAATAAACATGCCATTAAAAAAGCGTTTTTAAAAAAGGCCTACATGATCTTTTTTGCTGGAAATTAATTTTTTAGGCTCTTCGTATTCAGAATCGTTTGAATTTCCATTCCAGATCGTCACGTTTTTCGTATGAATGTTTTATAACATTTTTATTAACGTGACGCATTGGGAAAGTATGATTTGTCACGAAATTTTGAGACGCTTCTATAAGGAGACTCTAGAGTGAGTAAAATGAGCCTAAAATTCTATTTTCTTAAAAAAAAAGGTAAACTTTTTTGAAAGACGCTCATTATGAATACATCCTTTAGAACATTTGAATTATGAATAGTATGGTCACGTTATCCCACTGCATTATTTGCATCTGGTGTATATTTTTTTATATTAATCATTATCTATTACAAAGGGGTTCTGACGCCCTGTTGAGACATTAACATTACAATATATCTAATTTCACAAAGTATATCCGCAACAAAATTCGACAAAGTCAAATCACCCGAAGTATATCTGCGACAGCTTCATCAATATTTGCTTGGATGAACATGTATTGTGCTGTCAGTGTTTGTCTCGTGATTAAAGTGAAGTCTGTGTCTGTTGTTCATTAAAGATGAAATTTTAACTATTTTGTTTTATTCATATTCATATTATGAACCCGAAGAAGACTCGACGTTAAAAAGCGGAGTAAGTAGCTGCCTTGAAGCAGAAACGTGCTAGGATTAAAGCACTCAAGGAGTCACTTTCAGATGCGATAAAGTGAAAAGTGTTGTTCTCAGATGATTTTCATTCCGATCAGTATGTGACCTCTCTAAGGTGTGTAATAAAAACCGGCCAAGAGCATGTCGGGCACGCTCAGTGTAGGGTTCCGTAGCTGCCCATCCTTCACAATAGACGAAAATTACGAGACAGATTTAAATTACGAGAAAGATTTCAAGCTCTATAAAAAGGTTGTAAACGCCAAAGTAACAGTAATTACTTATTACCTTTTGGAAGTTATCGATAATACGCACCAGATTAAGCGAAGTTTTGATACAGTATGGCACTTAACCAATATGTATAACGGTCGAAGTGTAAGGCCATCGCGTGGCACTTACGTCATTTTAAAGAAAATTGTGAATTTTTGCGATAACTCAAAAACGGCTTGACCGATTTTTAACCGACTTCCAAAAAAGGAGGAGGTTCTCAATTCGAACTATTTTTTATTTTTTTTGTATGTATGTTACTCGATATCTCTCCGAGAACCGTGAACCGATTTTCATTTTTTTTTTTAATCGAAAGGGTATAATTTCGAGTTGGTCCCATTGGCACTAAGTCGGGATCTGATGATGGAATCTTGGAGAAAACGAGGGAACTCTTCAAATGTTATAGGGACATGTACGACGCTTTCGGTAATTTATTGATAAAGTCAAGAATTTACATTCAGTAAATAGGATTTGGTGTAAGGAAGCTGATGATGAACACCACAGATGGAACTTTGATATGAATCACTAAACAGCAAAAAAAAAAAAAATTTTAACAAAATAAAGAACCGACTTCAGTAAAACTAAAAAACCAAAAATAACCCGTTCAAGTACAGATTACATTTGACTCACCCTTCGAAGTCGGTACCAAACCTCGCGTAAACTATAATATAACTATAAATATAAGAACTGAGTGGTTTGGGATCGACTTCGAAGGGTGAATTAAATGGGTGGTTAAAAATTTTTATTCAATATAGTTTTCATTGAAAGTACTTGGGTGAATCAACTTTTTTGTGTTGTTTACTCTGTCCCCGTTGTCCAAGTGACATTTTCATACAAAATGCTTATAGAGCAGGCTACAAGGGGATGTTCGTTTGCAAAAATAGCGGACCTCAATCTGACTTCTGATATATATTGTATAGATCCCAAACATCCTACAAACGAATGTTGCCAACCAGTTTTGTGGTCCCCCTCCCCCCACCCCGGCAATTAAAAATGCCATACAATTTTTTTTTTAAGTCATCAAGCCATGCCGTGTGGGGTATCAAATGAAAGGGCTTATTGAGTAGATCACGAATATATAGCACACTATAACATTTCTTACACTTTCTCTAAGATTTTTTTGAAATTTTACTAAAATGCTCCATTTTCGAGTTAACTTTAAACCACTATAGATTTAAAACTAATGAATATATTTTTATAATTATTACTTTTTATAACTAACAATAGTCCATTGTTTACGCTCCAACAGTTCATACAGTGAAAAAGTTGCACGGGGGAGCGGGGGGAGCAATCAAAGATGGCGAGTTTCGATATTTCAATATAGTATTTCTTAAAATTTACAAGTTTTTACAATTCTTATTTACACATTTACACAAGGATATACATTTCAGGGCTGCTTTTTTGCAGGTACACGACATTGTGCGACAGTTGGATTGACATTTACACGGTTTTATTAAAGAGTCAGGTACAGATACTGATCGCGCTCAGATTGCATTTAACCTTGCGCTTTGTGGTTTGAGGGATCACGAAAGAAAAACCGTTTTCTTGGGTGCCATTTAGCTGCACGAAGTCTTGGCGAAAAAATATGTGATATTTTACCAGGGTTGCACTCTTTAACTGGCTGCGACACCACAAGTCGCATAGGTACAAAAACACAAATGTTGAACGCCGCGAATCTGGATTTTGTTCAGGATGCAGTTTCTGCTATGGGTAATGGGCTTTTAACTAGTGAGCAATTTACAGATCTCGAAAAAGTTTGCAGTTACTTACTTTCTAAGCAACAAACAACAGCAGATGATCTTCGACACAAATTTTTGTGCCAAAACATAGGCTTTGCCTTAAATTTGACAAGAATCATATGTACCTCTGATGCATTGCATTTACACTGCTTGAGAGCATCCGCTCAAGTTTATATATGGAAAAGCTCTTCTGAACCAATATTTGAGCATATTGATTTCTTTCAATTTGGTTACGAGTTACGCGAAGGAAACCTTTACCCAAAGCAAATGACAAAAAAATCTGTACCTGACTCTTTAATAAAACCGTGTAAATGTCAATCCAACTGTCGCACAATGTCGTGTACCTGCAAAAAAGCAGCCCTGAAAGGTATATCCTTGTGTAAATGTGTAAATAAGAATTGTAAAAACTTGTAAATTTTAAGAAATACTATATTGAAATATCGAAACTCGCCATCTTTGATTGCTCCCCCCGCTCCCCCGTGCAACTTTTTCACTGTATGAACTGTTGGAGCGTAAACAATGGACTATTGTTAGTTATAAAAAGTAATAATTATAAAAATATATTCATTAGTTTTAAATCTATAGTGGTTTAAAGTTAACTCGAAAATGGAGCATTTTAGTAAAATTTCAAAAAAATCTTAGAGAAAGTGTAAGAAATGTTATAGTGTGCTATATATTCGTGATCTACTCAATAAGCCCTTTCATTTGATACCCCACACGGCATGGCTTGATGACTTTTAAAAAAAAAATTGTATGGCATTTTTAATTGCCGGGGTGGGGGGAGGGGGACCACAAAACTGGTTGGCAACATTCGTTTGTAGGATGTTTGGGATCTATACAATATATATCAGAAGTCAGATTGAGGTCCGCTATTTTTGCAAACGAACATCCCCTTGTAGCCTGCTCTATTAGGTTGTCCGAGGGACAAATTTTACGTAACCATAGCAACAAGGTGCACTTAAAAGTTGATTCACCCACTTATAAGGCCTCATTTTCATGAATTTTTCCATAATTTTTTGACCCGTGGTTGAAAAGTTAGAGAGGGGGGGACACTATTTTTTTTATTTTCGGAGCGAATATTTACAAAGCTGCAGACTTTATCAAAAAATTATGTTCGGAGACCCCTATTATTTTAAAAGACCTATTTAACGACCCCCACACACTAGTGTTGGAACGAATTTTTTTTTACCGTTTTGTCGGCGTGATACACATACTCATACCAAATTTCAGCTTTCTAGTACTAATGGTCACGGAGCTAAGCCACGGACGGACAGACAGACAGACAGACAGACAGACAGACGGATATACGGACATGGCGAAACTATAAGGGTTCCTAGTTGACTACGGTTGTATTTATATTTAATCGATTTTTAAATAAAACATGCACTTACTTATCGATATAAATATTTATTCGAATAACACTTATAGATAACCGATATTCTTCCAGAATAGTGAACTGTGCACCTAAGCAGGAAGTATTTTGGGTAACGTTTTTACCCGATTACTGCAAAGCCAAAAGGAAGGGTTATAAGTTTAGCAGTCTGTATGTATATTTATTACATTACATTTTGCCAATTTTGTGTGAGGCTTATGGCTCAGTTTCATTGGTCGATAATACGGCATGCGGGACTTCGCGGACGGTATAACGACCAGTGAAACTCATAATAGCATGCGTTATGGAAACCTACCGCACCCCGCATGCGGACCCTGGGAGCATTTCACTTTCTCTAATTTCATTTGTCATAAATGTATCACTTGCCATAATTCTCATTTACCATAAACATTTTATTTCATAAATCATAAACTCATGGAGAAACCATTAGGTTAGGTTAGTTTTGTTTTATGACAATCTCGAAAAGTTTCAGCTTACAGAGAAAAAAATATTTATGGCAAATGAGTATTATGGCATATGAAATTAGGGAACGATAAACGATAGAGAACCGCGGGCCCTATCGACCAATGAAACTGAGCCTCTAGGGTACATGTTTGAATTATTGGTTTTGCGTTCGTCTAGGTGTCCAGGGTTCAGTAGGCAGTGATGACCATGCCCTTCTCCACCTGGTCAGCCTTCTCCTTGCCCGCCAGCAGCTCGATGAGCGCCAGACCGAACCAGTAGGCAGTTCCTGGACCCTGGACAAAGCAATGTTATAATATTAATAAAATGATGAACTTTATTCTGTAAGAAGTCACAAGGGTTTTTACATGTCTGAGTCTGCCGGCATTTCACAAGAAGAGACTACTGCTGAGAAGAAACGCCGAAGAGAACTTAAGGTAGTTTGGTTTTATAAGGGTTATTATTTTCTTCTTAAAACAATGCTTTTTTTCATTTAGAAGGTAACAATCGGAAGTATATACCTACGTTATTTTAGCTTCACAAAATGGGGCTAATTTGATCGTTTTAAGCCCTAGCGTTTAAATAATATTAATTCGTAATAATAATTTATGTGAAAAGCCCTCGGAAAGCGCAGAAAGCACCGAACCCAGCAAATGATTAAATTTCAAATTTTCTCGCTTCGCTCGCTCGTCCAAATAATCACGTGTCACAATGGCTTATTCTAGCCCCTCACAATCTATTATAGTGACTCACTCTGCTGGTGACGAGGCTCCCGTCCACGACGACCCGCGCCTTCCACGAGTGTATTCTAGCCCCTCACAATCTATTATAGTGACTCACTCTGCTGGTGACGAGGCTCCCGTCCACGACGACCCTCTCGCCCTCCACGAGTGTATTCTAGCCCCTCACATTCTATTATAGTGACTCACTCTGCTGGTGACGAGGCTCCCGTCCACAACGACCCGCCCTCCACGAGTGTATTCTAGCCCCGTACAATCTATTATAGTGACTCACTCTGCTGGTGACGAGGCTCCCGTCCACAACGACCCGCCCTCCACGAGTGTATTCTAGCCCCGTACAATCTATTATAGTGACTCACTCTGCTGGTGACGAGGCTCCCGTCCACAACGACCCGCCCTCCACGAGTGTATTCTAGCCCCGTACAATCTATTATAGTGACTCACTCTGCTGGTGACGAGGCTCCCGTCCACGACGACCGTCTCGCCCTCCACGAGTGTATTCTAGCCCCTCACAATCTATTATAGTGACTCACTCTGCTGGTGACGAGGCTCCCGTCCACAACGACCCGCCCTCCACGAGTGTATTCTAGCCCCGTACAATCTATTATAGTGACTCACTCTGCTGGTGAGGAGGCTCCCGTCCACAACGACCCGCCCTCCACGAGTGTATTCTAGCCCCGTACAATCTATTATAGTGACTCACTCTGCTGGTGACGAGGCTCCCGTCCACGACGACCCGCGCCTTCCACGAGTGTATTCTAGCCCCTCACAATCTATTATAGTGACTCACTCTGCTGGTGACGAGGCTCCCGTCCACGACGACCCTCTCGCCCTCCACGAGTGTATTCTAGCCCCTCACATTCTATTATAGTGACTCACTCTGCTGGTGACGAGGCTCCCGTCCACAACGACCCGCCCTCCACGAGTGTATTCTAGCCCCGTACAATCTATTATAGTGACTCACTCTGCTGGTGACGAGGCTCCCGTCCACAACGACCCGCCCTCCACGAGTGTATTCTAGCCCCGTACAATCTATTATAGTGACTCACTCTGCTGGTGACGAGGCTCCCGTCCACGACGACCCTCTCGCCCTCCACGAGTGTATTCTAGCCCCTCACAATCTATTATAGTGACTCACTCTGCTGGTGACGAGGCTCCCGTCCACAACGACCCGCCCTCCACGAGTGTATTCTAGCCCCGTACAATCTATTATAGTGACTCACTCTGCTGGTGAGGAGGCTCCCGTCCACAACGACCCGCCCTCCACGAGTGTATTCTAGCCCCGTACAATCTATTATAGTGACTCACTCTGCTGGTGACGAGGCTCCCGTCCACGACGACCCGCGCCTTCCACGAGTGTATTCTAGCCCCTCACAATCTATTATAGTGACTCACTCTGCTGGTGACGAGGCTCCCGTCCACGACGACCCGCCCTCCACGAGTGTATTCTAGCCCCGTATAATCTATTATAGTGACTCACTCTGCTGGTGACGAGGCTCCCGTCCACGACGACCCGCCCTCCACGAGTGTATTCTAGCCCCTCACAATCTATTATAGTGACTCACTCTGCTGGTGACGAGGCTCCCGTCCACGACGACCCGCCCTCCACGAGTGTATTCTAGCCCCGTATAATCTATTATAGTGACTCACTCTGCTGGTGACGAGGCTCCCGTCCACGACGACCCGCCCTCCACGAGTGTATTCTAGCCCCGTACAATATATTATAGTGACTCACTCTGCTGGTGACGAGGCTCCCGTCCACGACGACCCGCCCTCCACGAGTGTATTCTAGCCCCGTACAATCTATTATAGTGACTCACTCTGCTGGTGACGAGGCTCCCGTCCACGACGACCCGCCCTCCACGAGTGTATTCTAGCCCCTCACAATCTATTATAGTGACTCACTCTGCTGGTGACGAGGCTCCCGTCCACGACGACCCGCCCTCCACGAGTGTATTCTAGCCCCGTACAATCTATTATAGTGACTCACTCTGCTGGTGACGAGGCTCCCGTCCACGACGATCCGCCCTCCACGAGTGTATTCTAGCCCCGTACAATCTATTATAGTGACTCACTCTGCTGGTGACGAGGCTCCCGTCCACGACGACCCGCTCCCTCCACGAGTGTATTCTAGCCCCGTACAATCTGTTATAGTGACTCACTCTGCTGGTGACGAGGCTCCCGTCCACGACGACCCGCGCCTTCCACGAGTGTATTCTAGCCCCTCACAATCTATTATAGTGACTCACTCTGCTGGTGACGAGGCTCCCGTCCACGACGACCCTCTCGCCCTCCACGAGTGTATTCTAGCCCCTCACAATCTATTATAGTGACTCACTCTGCTGGTGACGAGGCTCCCGTCCACAACGACCCGCCCTCCACGAGTGTATTCTAGCCCCGTACAATCTATTATAGTGACTCACTCTGCTGGTGACGAGGCTCCCGTCCACAACGACCCGCCCTCCACGAGTGTATTCTAGCCCCGTACAATCTATTATAGTGACTCACTCTGCTGGTGACGAGGCTCCCGTCCACGACGACCCGCCCTCCACGAGTGTATTCTAGCCCCGTACAATCTATTATAGTGACTCACTCTGCTGGTGACGAGGCTCCCGTCCACGACGACCCGCCCTCCACGAGTGTATTCTAGCCCCGTATAATCTATTATAGTGACTCACTCTGCTGGTGACGAGGCTCCCGTCCACGACGACCCGCCCTCCACGAGTGTATTCTAGCCCCGTACAATCTATTATAGTGACTCACTCTGCTGGTGACGAGGCTCCCGTCCACGACGACCCGCCCTCCACGAGTGTATTCAAGCCCCGTACAATCTATTACAGTGACTCACTCTGCTGGTGACGAGGCTCCCGTCCACGACGACCCGCCCTCCACGAGTGTATTCTAGCCCCGTACAATCTATTATAGTGACTCACTCTGCTGGTGACGAGGCTCCCGTCCACGACGACCCGCTCCCTCCACGAGTGTATTCTAGCCCCGTACAATCTATTATAGTGACTCACTCTGCTGGTGACGAGGCTCCCGTCCACGACGACCCGCTCCCTCCACGAGTGTATTCTAGCCCCGTACAATCTATTATAGTGACTCACTCTGCTGGTGACGAGGGTCCCGTCCACGACGACCCGCTCCCTCCACGAGTGTATTCTAGCCCCGTACAATCTATTATAGTGACTCACTCTGCTGGTGACGAGGCTCCCGTCCACGACGACCCGCTCCCTCCACGAGTGTATTCTAGCCCCGTACAATCTATTATAGTGACTCACTCTGCTGGTGACGAGGCTCCCGTCCACGACGACCCGCTCCCTCCACGAGTGTATTCTAGCCCCTCACAATCTATTATAGTGACTCACTCTGCTGGTGACGAGGCTCCCGTCCACGACGACCCGCTCCCTCCACGAGTGTATTCTAGCCCCTCACAATCTATTATAGTGACTCACTCTGCTGGTGACGAGGCTCCCGTCCACGACGACCCGCTCCCTCCACGAGTGTATTCTAGCCCCGTACAATCTATTATAGTGACTCACTCTGCTGGTGACGAGGCTCCCGTCCACGACGACCCGCCATCCACGAGTGTATTCTAGCCCCTCACAATCTATTATAGTGACTCACTCTGCTGGTGACGAGGCTCCCGTCCACGACGACCCGCTCCCTCCACGAGTGTATTCTAGCCCCTCACAATCTATTATAGTGACTCACTCTGCTGGTGACGAGGCTCCCGTCCACGACGACCCGCCCTCCACGAGTGTATTCTAGCCCCGTACAATCTATTATAGTGACTCACTCTGCTGGTGACGAGGCTCCCGTCCACGACGACCCGCTCCCTCCACGAGTGTATTCTAGCCCCGTACAATCTATTATAGTGACTCACTCTGCTGGTGACGAGGCTCCCGTCCACGACGACCCGCCCTCCACGAGTGTATTCTAGCCCCGTACAATCTATTATAGTGACTCACTCTGCTGGTGACGAGGCTCCCGTCCACGACGACCCGCCCTCCACGAGTGTATTCAAGCCCCGTACAATCTATTACAGTGACTCACTCTGCTGGTGACGAGGCTCCCGTCCACGACGACCCGCCCTCCACGAGTGTATTCTAGCCCCGTACAATCTATTATAGTGACTCACTCTGCTGGTGACGAGGCTCCCGTCCACGACGACCCGCTCCCTCCACGAGTGTATTCTAGCCCCGTACAATCTATTATAGTGACTCACTCTGCTGGTGACGAGGCTCCCGTCCACGACGACCCGCTCCCTCCACGAGTGTATTCTAGCCCCGCACAATCTATTATAGTGACTCACTCTGCTGGTGACGAGGCTCCCGTCCACGACGACCCGCTCCCTCCACGAGTGTATTCTAGCCCCGTACAATCTATTATAGTGACTCACTCTGCTGGTGACGAGGCTCCCGTCCACGACGACCCGCTCCCTCCACGAGTGTATTCTAGCCCCGTACAATCTATTATAGTGACTCACTCTGCTGGTGACGAGGCTCCCGTCCACGACGACCCGCTCCCTCCACGAGTGTATTCTAGCCCCTCACAATCTATTATAGTGACTCACTCTGCTGGTGACGAGGCTCCCGTCCACGACGACCCGCTCCCTCCACGAGTGTATTCTAGCCCCTCACAATCTATTATAGTGACTCACTCTGCTGGTGACGAGGCTCCCGTCCACGACGACCCGCTCCCTCCACGAGTGTATTCTAGCCCCGTACAATCTATTATAGTGACTCACTCTGCTGGTGACGAGGCTCCCGTCCACGACGACCCGCCATCCACGAGTGTATTCTAGCCCCTCACAATCTATTATAGTGACTCACTCTGCTGGTGACGAGGCTCCCGTCCACGACGACCCGCTCCCTCCACGAGTGTATTCTAGCCCCTCACAATCTATTATAGTGACTCACTCTGCTGGTGACGAGGCTCCCGTCCACGACGACCCGCCCTCCACGAGTGTATTCTAGCCCCGTACAATCTATTATAGTGACTCACTCTGCTGGTGACGAGGCTCCCGTCCACGACGACCCGCTCCCTCCACGAGTGTATTCTAGCCCCTCACAATCTATTATAGTGACTCACTCTGCTGGTGACGAGGCTCCCGTCCACGACGACCCGCCCTCCACGAGTGTATTCTAGCCCCTCACAATCTATTATAGTGACTCACTCTGCTGGTGACGAGGCTCCCATCCACGACGACCCGCTCCCTCCACGAGTGTATTCTAGCCCCTCACAATCTATTATAGTGACTCACTCTGCTGGTGACGAGGCTCCCGTCCACGACGACCCGCTCCCTCCACGAGTGTATTCTAGCCCCTCACAATCTATTATAGTGACTCACTCTGCTGGTGACGAGGCTCCCGTCCACGACGACCCGCCCTCCACGAGTGTATTCTAGCCCCTCACAATCTATTATAGTGACTCACTCTGCTGGTGACGAGGCTCCCATCCACGACGACCCGCTCCCTCCACGAGTGTATTCTAGCCCCTCACAATCTATTATAGTGACTCACTCTGCTGGTGACGAGGCTCCCGTCCACGACGACCCGCCCTCCACGAGTGTATTCTAGCCCCTCACAATCTATTATAGTGACTCACTCTGCTGGTGACGAGGCTCCCGTCCACGACGACCCGCTCCCTCCACGAGTGTATTCTAGCCCCTCACAATCTATTATAGTGACTCACTCTGCTGGTGACGAGGCTCCCGTCCACGACGACCCGCCCTCCACGAGTGTATTCTAGCCCCTCACAATCTATTATAGTGACTCACTCTGCTGGTGACGAGGCTCCCGTCCACGACGACCCTCTCGCCCTCCACGTACGAGTAGCCGGCGGGGATCTTGTCCCGGGTGGTGGGGTATGACGTCACGCGCTTGCCCACCCCTATGCCGTGGGCCACCAGTGCCGTGGGAGCTGCAATTTAACGATTAGGCGTGTAGACAATTTTTGAGGTAGTCAATAGATTCTATTTTTTATTGGGTTCATATGTCTACATGTGACTAACTACACTTAGACTGCCCTAAACTGTCCGACTCCGATTTGATTTATTTTGATATATGTTATAGAGTAGTCTAAAATAGCAGACACGTATTTATTTTAGCTGCCCAAATTCAACCTGTTAGCAGAAAATTATCCTTCAAAGTACTGAAAATTTACCAAAGTCTGCGGGGAGTCCCCGCATGCCGTATATCGACCGAGTTATCGACCAATGAAACTGAGCCATAAGAGTCAGAAATGACCGTCAAAGTGCAACATTCCTACGGAGCCCTAAAAAGGCTCCATAAAAATGTCCTAATCGTAACGTCGAATTTGGTCGATGACGTTTAATAATGCAAATATACAGGGTGTCCCTAGAACCAACGCCGAAATGAAAAGGGGTGATAGAACAGCTCATAAGCAACCATATTAAGTTAATTTGACCTTGATAAAAAGTTCATGGTTTTCGAGATATTTGCATTTAAAAAAAACTCGTGACTTTTGATGCCCTGCGTCAGTATGTCGATTGCCACCACTGCAAATTTAGGTATTTTTTAAATCTGTTTTTTGTAGGATGTTACTAAAAACATATCCTATCGAATGTAATTTCAATTTATTACATATCATGATGCTTTGTCGGTAAAAATAATAAAAAAAAACGAATTATAGCAATTTATTAAATTTAGCCAGCGGTTTTGATCGAGTTTCATTTAAAAAAAGTATTGTAAACTAACATGGCACACAACATAAAATGATAGTAAATTTATTGTAGTTTTCAAAAAGATACAGCATTTTCTAATTTACGCAGCAGTTTACGAGATATTGATATTTTACACCAAAAGGAGCTCATACTGCAGTTATTCCATAGTATGGTACCAGAGCCCCTACTAGGCTCAGAGTTTGAATTTTGAACAAAAAATCGAGTTAAAGAATACTTTATTTAGAATAGGAACACAATTCAATTTTAGAATAAAAAAAATGAAATGTTCATAGCGAACCTGGCAAATAACGTAAAAAGATAGCAAATTTAGAGTTGTTTTTAAAATGGTATTGAAGTGACTTAATTATTTAGCGGTTTATAAGATTATGCAAAAATAATACTGGTTGCCATTTTTATCTGTTAAGTGAATAAAAAAACTAAAAACATTAAAAAAATACGATACCTGTTTTATGTAACTAAATTAAATGTTCAAATATTCCGCCATTGACTTGAATACAAGCTCGGCATCTCCTTAAAAATGCTCGACTGATGTGACGTGCACTTCTTGATACGTCGTTTTGGGCCTCTGCGTAAATGCGTTATCTCAGCTCCGCTATACTGTTAATCGGTTCATTGTAAACTTTTTCTTTAATATAACCCCAGTAATAGAAATCCAGAGGATTTAGGTCTGGAGATCGAGGAGGCCACAAAATGGGACCCAGATGGCCGATCCATTTCTGTGGATAAGTTTGGTTTAAATGTAGTCGCACTTCGCGTGCATAATGTGCTGGACAGCCATCATTCTGCAGCCACATTGACCTCCGCGTAGCTAAAGGTACGTCGTCGAGAAGATTTGGCAACTCATTCTCTAAGAAATGCAGATAACTTGGACCATTCAGCGATTCTGGTAATTCAAATGGGCCAATTATTTTCCCATCTAATATTCCAGTCCAAAGGTTCACTTTAAATTGGTACTGCGACCGATCTTCCCTCATTAAATGAGGATTTTCTAATGCATAACTGTGTAAATTGTGCATGTTCATAAATCCATCTCTCTTAAAAGGGCTTTCATCAGACCATAAAACCATATTTATGAAATTGGGATCCTCTCTGTGTTTTTGCAGCATTGTCTGGCAAAACTGAACACGAAGTGGGTAATCACGGGGCAGCAACGCTTGAACACGTTGTATGTGGTATGGATGATATCCATATCGACGTAATATTCTATTGGCAACAGATTTTGATATCCCTAAATTACGTTCTGTTCCGTGTCGAAGTGGATGCGTCGTTTTGAATCTCTTGTAAAACATCTTCATCGTAATCTCCTCTAGGTCTTCCCAATCCACGACGATTGCCAGGCAAAACGCCTTGTGAGTATGCGAGATGAACATTTCGAAATACTCGATGGTCCGGATGCCTTAAATTTGGATATCTTTCTCGATAGAGTCTAGCTGCAGCACAAGAGTTACCCTGACATTCCCCATAGACAAAATGCATGTTGGCATATTCTTGAGGAGTATAATTCTCTGGCATATTTGTAAGAAACGCACTACAATTAATCTTAACAGAGCCAAAGTAAATCGAAGTTAAAATCAATAGGCAGAACTCGAGTCCAAGATGCACTGTTAAATTGTACCAAAAATCCAAATCACAAGGCAAACACGAGTTCTATTGGTAAATCAAGTCTATTTAAGAAAATAAGAAACCAAACTAAATAAAGAACATCAAACGAATTGACGAAGTGTCCTAAAATTACTAAAATACTCTTTAATCAGAAAGCCGACTTGAATTCGAATTTCAAATTGTGTTCCAATTTCAAATTGTGTATTCTTTGAATCTATTTTTTGTTCGAAATTCAAACTCTGAGCCTAGTAGGGGCTCTGGTTCCATACTATGGAATAACTGCAGTATGAGCTCCTGTTAGTGTAAAATATCAATATCTCGTAAACTGCTGCGTAAATTAGAAAATGCTGTACCTTTTTGAAAACTACAATAAATTTACTATATTTTTATGTTGTGTGCCATGTTAGTTTACAATACTTTTTTTAAATGAAACTCGATCAAAACCGCTGGCTAAATTTAATAAATTGCTATAATTCGTTTTTTTTATTATTTTTACCGACAAAGCATCATGATATGTAATAAATTGAAATTACATTCGATAGGATATGTTTTTAGTAACATCCTGCAAAAAACAGATTTAAAAAATACCTAAATTTGCAGTGGTGGCAATCGACATACTGACGCAGGGCATCAAAAGTCACGAGTTTTTTTTAAATGCAAATATCTCGAAAACCATGAACTTTTTATCAAGGTCAAATTAACTTAATATGGTTGCTTATGAGCTGTTCTATCACCCCTATTCATTTTGGCGTTGGTTTTAGGGACACCCTGTATAACGTATGCACATGCCATATGACAGTTTGTAGCGCCACTATCCCTGGGCAGAACCGACGCTCCGGCTAGTGAGACTTTCTACGTCACCGATTAGTTGCCGCTTACGCTTTATGGTAACAAAATAATAATAAGGAAAAAAATGTTTGCCGCCAGTCCTACAAAAGATTATAAATATGATTGGCAGTGATAGGATTAGGTAGTGCCATTTCGCGGGACTTCGGTGCGTGAGCTTAGTATGGGCATACCTTTTAATCCCGGGATTACATATGAAAAATTGTAAGTTTGTGTTTGGTTCAGAAATGTTATAAGTTATAAATGTGTATTGTACAATTAATTTGCTAGCATAGAATATGGCATTCAAGAGAAGGGAATATGAAGACAGATAAACCGTACCTACGTCTTATCTTTTAGTATTCACGTGTTAGTTTTCATCGGACATACCTACTTAAATTATCTTTACCTGACTCGCCTTTTATAACTCTCTATTGTTTACCTTTATGACCAGGCCGGGGTGGGGTGCGAAACAATCAGGGTTATTTTGTTAATGCTATCTCTTTTTGGTTGAAAGATAATAATTCTAAGCTAGCACATTAGGTACATGACTGTTTTGAGATTACTTATGATCTTCGGTACGTTTTTTGTGTTTTCTTTTATTTAATGACATATCAAGAAAATTTTCTCAGAAAAAATACGAGTCCCGGAATCCCGGGTCTTATCCATATTATTCACAATGTTTAAGGTCATTCCGAAATGGCACTACCTAATCCTATCACTGATGATTGGCCTGTTCTTTGACTAAGTTTTATTTTGCCGTAATAATTGATTTAAAACACTCACAATGGGTAAGTAATATAAGATATAAGAACTTATGCTATAATATTCATATTATATACGCTCATATTGTATAAGCTTGTTTTGTATACCGTTCAAGGTGTATAACGAACGTTGGATATAACATCAAAATATCTATTTTTGTTAAGTATAACGTTATTTAAGTATAATATCTTTGTATATAACGATCATAACGTATAACGTTCATAATATCTCAGATTTATAATGTATATTACTCAATACATCTAACACCAAAATGCATAATGCTCGTATAGAATAACCGTCTGCACGTCAATTGTGTACATACTTATGCAATAGTTCGCTGTAAAATTTTAATATAATTATGTACCTCCATGCAAGCAAGCATTTTAACGCTCCGCTCGCTTCGCTCACTCTGCTATCCATGGTCATAAATAAATCTAACCTAACCTACAGTTTTCGGTTTTTGACCCATATTCCATTTTGTCGCAGTTCTTCCAAACGGTATACTCGTATTCGCCAGAATTTCATCTGCCATTATCATTGTGTACATACTTATGCAATAGTTCGCTGTTAAATTTTAATATACCTCCATGCAAGGAAGCATTTTGACGCTCCGCTCGCTTCGCTCGCTCCGCTATCCATGGTCATAAAACAAACCTAACCTAACCTACAGTTTTCGGTTTTTGACCCATATTCTATTTTATCACAGTTCTTCCAAACGGTATACTCTTACTTGCCAGAATTTCATCAGCCATTATCAATTGTGAACATACGTATGTCGTATGCAATAGTTCGCTGTTAAATTTTAATGTAGGTACCTCCATGCAAGCAAGCATTTTGACGCTCCGCTCGCTTTGCTCGCTCCGCTATCCATGGTCATAAAACAAACCTTACCTAACCTACAGTTTTCGGTTTTTGACCCATGTTCCATTTTAGGGGCATAGGGGTAGCAGTTGTAACCTATAGTATATCATACGCTATTATATTTTCTAATCATTATACTAAAAGAAAGTATATACTATGATCGATATAGGTTATGTATGTTATATCAACTGAATTTAGAGTATTTGAGTGTTATATAAAAAAATATTCTACAACATGAGTATTATGCTAACTGACCGTTATTCCTAATAAAAATATTGATTTTGATGTTATAGCAAAAGTTCATTATATCTTGTGAACGTTATTAATATGAAATTATATATTATGTAGTTATATCTCATGGGACGCACCCCTCACAATTATATGAGATACATACAGGTAACAAGGATCGGGGAGTATTATGATACACAACTGGCAACACAGAAACGGATTGACAGAACCGACCGACCAATCATAGCGAGATCACGTCAAGTCCCGCCTGTCATACCGTCGTTGCGTGTACCAAATCTGATGTGTATCAATTGTTTTAATAAAATTAATGTCTTAGTAATTGCACATAAGGTGTTATTTCTATCTTATAAATATCAGTTTTGGAAAGCGAAACGACGATACCTTATTTTATCTATCCAAATATCATAAACCCTCCATGATGCGTTCAAGAACTGCACATTATGACCACCATAAAAATAGACTGTTTTATTAGAACAAATTTCTTATCTGTGAAAATGTTATTATTGCTAAATAATAACATCGATTTCGATTATATTATTTATTCAAATTTCGAACATCTTTGAAAAACAAAGAAATTTGATTTGACCTCTATTCTAATATCAGTCGAGATGACGTTTAGTTCGAAATGAATTGTCAATTTGTATCAAATTTGACAAATGTCGCACGTAAGTAAGATATCGAACGATATGATAGTTGGGGCCAACTCTAGTTTGTCTCTGAATTAAAAAAAAAAACTATGACAGCTGCCAGAAAACTCCATTACCGCCATTACCGGGTAATATTTAGTCGTAATGTGCGACTCCTGAATGCATTATGGAGGCCTATGATATGTGGCTATAGATAAAGTAGTGTATGTAACTGTACATAATTATCTTGCCTTCGGCGCGTTTCATAAACCCACACTCGTGTTTAATACCCTTCATTATGTACAGTCACATAAACTACTATTCTTATACCGGTTAGGCTATACACACCAGCACAGATGGCGGCGACGATCTTCCCCGCCTTCTCGTGGTCCTTCAGCAGCGTGCCCACTACGGCCGACTTGGCCAGCCTGTCGGAGCCCTCCAGGCCTCCGGGCAGGATCACCTGTCCGACAACTTTCTATACTGACACAAACATCTAGCCACCATAGTGGCCCGCTGGTAAGAGGCCAACCCTGACACTTGTCATCTGTTCATTTTATCAATACATTTTATAACCTGACGATTTTCGATTGGTGGCAAAATTAGGGTTGCCGATCTTAGTGCACAGATTTGCGGTGCCTACATTTGTTATAATATGCGGGAGTCAATCGCACATATTGAAAAGTATGAGCTGGGCGGCACGTTGTTCTGGCTGCGTGTGCCTCGGTGGAGTCAGTGTGGTTGGTCTAATAACACTGAATCCACCGAGGTCAAACCACTCTGCCTCATCAAGGTCAAACCACTCTGCCTCATCAAGGTCAAACCACTCTGCCTCATCAAGGTCAAACCACTCGGCCTCATCAACGCCAAAACACATTGCCTCATCAAGATCAAATCACACTGCCTCATCAAGATCAAATCACACTGCCTCATCAAGATCAAATCACACTGCCTCATCAAGATCAAATCACACTGCCTCATCAAGATCAAATCACACTGCCTCATCTGCCTCTTCAAGGTCAAATCAATCACACTGCCTCATCAAGGTCAAATTCTGTGGCCTCATCAAGGTCAAATCACACTGCCTCATCAAGATCCAATCACACTGCCTCATCAAGGTGAAACCACTCTGCCTCATCAAGGTCAAACCACTCTGCCTCATCAAGGTCAAACCACTCTGCCTCATCAACGCCAAAACACATTGCCTCATCAAGATCAAATCACACTGCCTCATCAAGATCAAATCACACTGCCTCATCAAGATCAAATCACACTGCCTCATCAAGATCAAATCACACTGCCCCATCTGCCTCTTCAAGGTCAAATCAATCACACTGCCTCATCAAGGTCAAATTCTGTGGCCTCATCAAGGTCAAATCACACTGCCTCATCAAGATCCAATCACACTGCCTCATCAAGGTCAAATCACACTGCCTCATCAAGATCAAATCACACTACCTCATCAAGGTCAAATCACACTGCCTCATCAAGGTCAAATTCTGTGGCCTCATCAAGGTCAAATTCTGTGGCCTCATCAAGATCAAATCACACTGCCTCATCAAGGTCAAATCACACTGCCTCATCAAGATCAAATCAAATCACACTGCCTCATCAAGATCAAATCACACTGCCTCATCAAGGTCAAATTCTGTGGTCTCATCAAGGTCAAGTCACACTGCCTCATCAAAGTCATATCACACTGCCTCTTCATGGTCAAATCACATTCTTGCCACATTAAGGTCACACAACACAGCATCAAGGTGAACTCACCGCGTCGTATTGAGGACTGTCAGCCAGCGCGTCGGCCAGGGACTTGTCGGGAACGAGTGTGACCTGCCGCGAGCAGAGCACCGGCGCGCTGCCGTCCAGCCCCGCCATCGTTACTGTCACCTGAAATAATGGAGTATTCTTAACTGACGTCAAAGGGTTTCGGCGTCAATGGAAAATGGCTGAAATAAAAAAAATACTAGAATGATTGTTTATCCCCTCATTCCTAGAAAAGAGTTACAAATTTATTCCTAGTTACAAAAATTACGAAAGTTTTGCCTAAACTCACTCTGACAGTACCGCTCTGTACTGTTTACGGCGACCCCTTGTGTTACGGAAACCCCTATTCTAGAAAGTATTGTGGGAACACAGTTGTGTTGACATTCCCATTAGTAAGGTAGGCGTATCCCTGCAACGCCGCAGAGCCTACTGGGGCGGCTGAAGCAGTCACTCTCTATAGATTGTATCTAACATTACTTTCAAAATAAATAAGTTATCTAACAATCACCTGGTTAAATTGGGTTGGGAATCACATCAATAGTTACCCGCACAGTATCACTACATGAAAGTAACTATGGTTTATACAATTAAGAATGGCGTATTCTCACCTTTGGCTCGATTTGCATTTTGATTTTACCAACCACTGTAGGTAATATATATTGATCAATTTAATTATTTACCCCGCCCCTCCGCAGCATATCCACTGTGATGACCGTCTCCATCTCCTCGGCTCCTTGTGCCAGGATCACCAGGGCTGTCTTCGACATCTTGCAGGAATAGAACCTGGTGAAGGAACACATTTAAATAGGTAGCACCACTGCATTTTGCTATAGTAATTTGCACAGCCCAGTTCTGTGTCCAACTTAAACCCCTGAAATGGCGAGGAATTGTGAATAATTTTGTATCAGCGCATTGGTAGCTAGAGTACCTGCAGTTTCGCTCTGACATGGAATCCATGTACGTAACATTTTGACGATGGGAATAAACAGTAATTATGCTTCAAACACAGTGTGTGAATGTTCAAAAGTTATATCGAGTTTTGCTGAAATACAGTTCAAATTCAAAGGAAAGCATGTTGGGGTATGACTTTTCCGAAATTGTTGGGACACATTGACATCTGAATAAACAGTATTTGTAGACTTTGTATGACTCACACTACATACCGATAAAAGCACAATATCGAAGGAAACTTGACATTTACTACGTTCTGCTTTTTGGCGTCAATATTATTATAACATATAACAAAATGAGACTTAATCACGTTCAAAAACTGTTTAAATTTATTGTGCACGTGTTTTACCAAATTATTTTGGTTTAGTTTTTTTGTAAGTGTTTGCTTAGAGGATCTTGGGATTATAAAGCTCAACCAAGTGCAGGTAGTTCAAAATATTCATGCAACAATAAGATGTTCTTCATTCTAACAAAATATGAATTCTGTTTAAAATAAATACATTTTATTTTTATTTTATTACTTCAGTCCCTTCCAGACCATACCATCACGTTCGAGGCGTTTCATGAATAATTAAATAACCTGTAGGTATTAGACCGGGTCGATCTATGAGTTATTTTTAGTTGACTGATCAACAATTGTGACAATGATAAATTGTTAACTACCTTTTCTCGAAGCCGCTAAATCCACTTGAAGCAACAACCTGTTTGT
This sequence comes from Apotomis turbidana, assembly GCA_905147355.2. Lineage (NCBI taxonomy): Eukaryota > Metazoa > Arthropoda > Insecta > Lepidoptera > Tortricidae > Apotomis > Apotomis turbidana. Next base: position 9,313,619 of record LR990307.1, read on the forward strand.
TTTCGACGAACTTCGGTAAAACAGATGTTGTTTGCAAGAGAATTTTCCGGGCTAAATACATTAAAATTTGACAGCTGTAACTTTTTAAAGGTCAAAATAAGCCGGGTTTATGATATTGATATTATGTTATTATAATATTATGCAATCAAAAGTTACTAAATAACCTTGACCGTTGCAATACTTGCAACGTTATATGAATATTAATATATCGACTTTATTACTTTTAGATAGTATAAATATTTCATATTCATGAATAAGTGATTACTGTTTCTTATGCATGTCTAATGTAAACAATTTCTGAACGAAAACGACACTTGTCTATGGTGTTGTGTTGCCAATGAAAGAAATTTCCCATTAATTAGTGTAAAAAAAGGTGTTTTGTTAATCAAATACTTATGCGTAGATGTTACTCCAGAGAATTTTTCGCTTTAAATATATTCTGGTTTCTTTGCCTAAAAACAATTACAGTAAAATAACGGGAACCTTTTAACTGAGTGGGGATTATGGGAATAAGCCATTCTAGTCTGGCAAATTAAAAACGGCCAAGCTCGACAGATGTTCGTTGATAGAAAAATCTACATTGTCTATGGGCTGCTTCCTTTCTTTAACTCGGAACTTTTTTATTCGACAATGGATTTATAAAATCACATTTGCTATGAACTATGTCTCCTGAAAATATTTTTTTACATTATAAAACATTATAATTAATACCTTGTTTGGAAAGTGTGTAATAAGTATTAACTTTACGATCGAATGGGTGAGAGGTTAGCTCTTGATCGTTAGGAAAAAAACAGTTTTTTATCGCACTTCTCTTTGTTTCATCGCAACAAGGCATGGATTTCGTAAAACGGGAGGACCAAGCTATAATCGACGATGAACACTACAAGATTTACATGGAGAACGTAAGTACTTAATTATAAAAAGAAACTATAAAAGAAAATGTTGATATAAACTCGACGGCCGTTAAATCCATCCCCTGCAGTTTGTAGGCGTATCTTATACTGAAAACAAGAGTACTAATACTCGGTAGCTTGTCTAAAAATATTAGATTACAGTAAAAAAACAATATTGATTAGATTGTAGTCAATTGAATCAATTCTGCTTCTTAGTTGTTCCCTCATGACTGATCGTGACCAACAGTAATGTCCCTCCACTAGGCGCGATCAAGGATCAAATGGGCTGCCCTTTGCATGGAACCACAAGCACCACCTGTCTGCCAATTATTTTGGAATGTCGGATAATTTATACAATAATCAGTCCTTAATAAAAAATAAATCTTCCATAAAAAGTTGACTTTCGCACATTTTTTCGGTCCTTGACGTGCACACATAAAAACAATAACTTAGGATGTTCCCCACCCTAAGCATTTTGCCTTTAATGTAAAAAAAAATGAATGAAATTTTTATATAAATTTTCACCATCATTATAAATCCAGAAAGTGGTATTATTAAATACATTAATTTGTATAGAAAAAGGTAACACACCCTGTGAATGTTGTAAACTTAATATTTTAGCATGTTGTACTTTGAACATGTTGTCTCAATGGAAATTAATGCATAAAAATGTTTAATTTCATTGATGGAGTAGTACTCCATTCAAACAATTGTTGATCTCCTCTGCTATCTAAAGGTTGTCTGAAAGAGATCGCTATTTAGCGATAAGACCATCTGTTGTTAACCTCTGTTTATTTTACTGTTTATCTCCCATGTTTTGTATCCCAGTGTATTTGAGATGTGAAGAGTATTTGTATTGTATTGTTGTAGCCATGTTCTAAAGAGGATTTGTATTGTATTGTTGTAGCCACAGTACCATCATACCTATTACTTACTTACTAAGCTGGCTCGGTGACCCAAAGAGGATCTTGGCCTCTGACACGAGAGAGCGCCACTCTTCCCTTTTCTGCGCCACTTCACGCCACTGGGGTACTCCAAGGGCAGTCAGATACATCATACCTATTACCTACCTAATTTGTTTTCCATTTTCCATTTAGCTTGTATTAAATAAGTTTTATATTATTTAAAAGGAAGCCCCTAATAAGTAATAGGTGATCAATCTGTGTAGGTAGGTATCATATGTTAATTCTCTAGATAAAGTAATCTTAACTATGGCTATGAATTTGCAAAAAGATAATTTTTGTTTGGTATTTTAAATAACTTAACACTAAATCTCTCTCTCTGTCTCTGTTTTGACTGATGGTGATGATGAATAAAATAAAAGGTACCATTTTTTAGAAATAGTAAAGTTACTAAAATTAGGAAGCACTGAAAACCACAACATAAGCATGATGTTTTTTTAAGATGTGTTACGATCCTATTTTTTATTGGGATCAAATCTCTATATGGGACTAACTACACTTAGACAACATTCCTACGGAGCGCTAAAAACGCTCCATACAATTCATAAAATTGGCCACCTAATCATGACATCATTATTTCTTATAATAAGTAATTTGCCATTTTCACCATGAAAAAGTGCGTTAAGTTTATTGTATAAATACAATTAACGTTTTGTGAAAATATACGGATTTAAGAACCATTTCAAAATTTCTTTTAGATTTAATAAAATTCGTCAAGTTTTTGCGAGTTTGAAGTCACAAAATTTTTTTTTCTTTTTTAGCTAATTTTATTTATATCGTTCAATAATTATTTTTCTGTTGCTTGTTGCCTTGGCGATGTCCCCTGGATCACTCTTTAAAACTTTGATTTTCGGCGGCTATATTCAACAAAAACTTTTAAGCCCATTCTTATTTTCTCTTGAAAATACCAATATTACAAATTATCAACACTTCTAAGAAGTTTCATCACTATTGTCCCCTGGGTAACGGGATAGAATAACAACATCAATAAGTTGATCCACCCATATAACACAATATGCTGTAGAATTTAACAAAGGACAGTTACTGATAAAACAAAAACGGCAGGAGCATGTCAGTCAGACGTGTGAGATGTGACTATAATTATTTATGGATTACTAACAGATTACATCACACTAAAACATAATAAAAATAGATCTCAGGTCTATGTCTCAGGTTTCTATCTAAAATATTATTTTATTGCAATGAAATGAGTGACATACAGCGCACAGTCTTTTACAAACCCCGTTTTTGTCTCACGCCAATCTTTTTCAAAACATACATATTACACGATACATATCACCATTACGAACATCAGACTAAAACTCCCACATCGATAGGTCCTGTAGTTTTTTTTTAAATAATCATCAAATTTGCTCATATTTGGGTCATGAAATTCACATTTCATTATATTGCTCAAGAAATGGTCTACTTACAAAAATTTTGATTAAACCACATGAACCCGCGTATGATTCCCTACCGTTTGCATTTTTTTTCGTACTCGTAATGTGATTACTTTCGGAGATAATATTGTTTTTACACTTTTCTGTTTTCATTTTTTTATTTCATATTTACCCCGTATTAGGCGGAGATATTTTAGTATACGATAGCTAAAGTGTTCCTTTATGAGCAGTATTAAAATCACGATCTAATTCCGTGGAAGTCAGAAGATATAAATTATAGAAGTTACATCCGGCTTTTTTGTAGATAGGGCTGTCACTTCGGGTGAAAATATATCCGGTTCCCGATATTTAGTTTCGTTGCTATGTTTCGATGAAATGCTTCTAGTGATTAGTGCGTTTCACATTTTTAGTTACAGTTTGTGTGATTTTTGAGTGTATAATTTTGTAATAAAGTGTGTGCTTTAATTAGTGGATAAATTTGTTCTTTTTCTATCTATTACGAACCCTATGCTCGTAACATTATTATTACCTATATAATCCATTATCTTACATTTCAATTTTGATTATAAAAACCTTCCGGTTATTGAAAAACATAATTTCGTTGCAAATATACTTCTATTAAATGAAACATTTTATATCCCAAAAATTATTCATATCCGGATTTCCCGGATATATAAAGTGGCAACCCTGACTATTTTTTTCAATCATTTCTATCTTCTGACTTCCACGGAATTAGATCGTGCTTTTAATACTGTTGATAAAGGTACATTTCAGCTATCGTGTACTAAAATATCTCCGCCTAATACGGGGTACATATGAAATAAAAAAAAAAAGCAGAAAAGTCTAAAAACAATATTATCTCCGAAAGTAATCACAGTACGAGTACGAAAAAAATGCAAACGGTAGGGAATCATACGCGGGTTCATGTGACTTAATCAATTTTTTTGTAATTAGACCTGTTCTTAAGCAATAAAAGGAAATGTAAATTTCATGACACGGATATGAGCAAACTTAGATGATAAAACAAAAAAAAAACTACAGGACCTATCGATGTGGGAGTTTTAGTCTGATATTCGTAATGGTAATGTGTATCGTATTTTTGAATAAAATCTGCGTGAGACAAAAACGGGGTTTGTAAAAGACTGTGCAGCGCCAACATCATCAACATGGGGATCTAATCTAACGTAAAAAGAGAGGTTTCAAACTCATTCATTGCGCAGTATATATTGTATGTTTTTATCAATAACTGTTTTGAAATGAAATGAAATGAAATGAAATAATTTATTCAGTAAGTAGGCCACAAGGGCACTTTTACAAGTCAGATTGTGAGTCTACCGGCATTTCGCAAGAGGAGATCGCTGTTGAGAAGAAAGCCGAAAGAAACTCAACAGTAAGTCATTTTTTCGTGAATTATACTTAAAAACTAATACAATTATATTATAGCTAGGTAATTGATACATATATGTTAGAGGAGATGTACAAGTCTCCAAATCAATGTTTACACTAAAAAATATATAAAATAAAGTGATTTTTTCAGAGATGTAGAAGGTCTCTAGGCGTCACGACACGCAATATAGATCGGTATAATTAATTAATGAAATAATTCAATTCCGTTGAGATGTATAAGGTCTCAAGGAGTCAAAATCAATAACTAATGCAACAAAATAATTAAGTACTTAATTTAGATTTCTTAGAGATGTACATGGTCTCTAGGCGTCACAACATGCAAAACAAAATAAATTAATTTAAATCCTTAGAAAAGTTAAGGACTGAATAAGAAACTAACTATACAAAAGAAAAAATAAATAAATAAATAAATAAAACTAAATTTCTTAGAGATGTATATGGTCTCTAGGCGTCACAATTTACAAAATAAAAAAAATATAAATAATAAATATATGATAATAGTTAAATTTCATTCCTCAGAGATGTATAAGGTCTCTGAGCGTCATTGTACAGTACACTAAGTTTATTAGAGATGTATACAGTCTCTAAGTCTCTAAGTAAAAAATAAATTCAGTCGAGTACAGGATGAAGTCTCTCACGTCAGTTCATTGAACACTGGAAAGCAGTTACTACACAACTAATGAACAGACCGGACCCCACAAACGGCACCCGTTCACGAGCATGACGCATATCTCAGCCATCGCCTCCCTCAACCATATTATAGGGAAGGTTGCGACCCGATCAACGACGCCACCGTAAGCAAAGACCTTTAAGCGAGCATGACTTGCTCACACTGCCGGGCATTCATCACTAATGCTATTTGCCCGGTGAGAAACAACATAATGTGCTCTCATGTTACATTACAAACAAACTAATATTACCGACTAAAATAATGCTTACTTTACATTCACATGACTAAACCACTGGCTTAAAGACATCCCTATCATCTAAAAAGTCATTCACAGTATAATACGCCTTATTTATTAGATGACGTTTTACGTATGACTTGAATTTGCTGGAAGGTAAACTCACTACTTCGGTAGGTATTTTGTTATAGAAACGTACACAGTTCCCCACGAACGAAGAGCTAACTTTACGGAGACGATGAGCAGGCATAAGAAGCTTATTCTTCCTTCTTGTATTATACTGGTGAATGTCACTGTTGAGCTTGAATGCATGTAGATTTTTCCGGACATACATAATATTCTCAAGGATATATTGAGACGCCACGGTGAGAATGTTGGCTTCCTTGAATTTTTCTCTTAGCGATGCACGAGCTCCTAGTGCAAAAACTGAGCGTACGGCTCGTTTTTGTAGCACGAAGATGGTTTGGATGTCCGCCGCTTTTCCCCACAACAGAATTCCATATGACATTACACTATGAAAATAACTGAAATACACAATCCTTGCCGTCTCGACGTTTGTTAACTGTCTGATTCGCCTCACTGCATAGGCTGCGGAACTAAGCTTACCTGCAAGAGTGGCTATATGCGCATTCCATTGCAGTTTTGAGTCCAAAGTAACACCCAGAAACACTGTTTTGTCTTCAAATTCTAGTACATCACCTTTCAATGTCACCTTGGCACAATCTACTTGTTTCACATTCGGTAATGTGAATTTAATGCACTTGGTTTTCTTGGCATTTAAAAGTAGGTTATTTGCAGTAAACCAATCCACAATAGTAGACAGCGCGTCGTTAATAATAACAAAGCTATTTTCTTGTCTTTTAACTTTGAAAAGGAGAGAAGTATCGTCTGCAAATAACACAATTTCATGTTTATCTTGCACAAGGTTTTCCTTTCCTTATTGTGGTTGCTACCGCTGTTTGATGGGTATTAGGTCAATCAATCAATATAACAGCATTTTTAATACAAAAGTAAATCATGATTCATGAAATAAAGATTTCATTACATTTAACTCGAACTTTAGTCCCTTTTTTCAGGGTACTTTAATTACTGAATAAGCAACATTTAATTTTTTTAACCAAACATTTAATCGATACAATACAATCCACATCCACTTTATTGCACACCTCAAATACACAGGGATACAAAACATGAGATATACAGTAAAAAATAAACAGAGGTTAACAACAGGCGGTCTTATCGCTAAATAGCGATCTCTTCCATCCATATTATCAAATTAAGGATAAAAAATGGAATATTACCACATTTTTACATTTTCGAAAATATCCCAATTTGTGATTGAAAAAATTCATTAAAAAACTTAGCTTATAAATAATCTTCTGAATATGATGATTATAAACATTACTTAATTGTTCCAGCTGCAGAAATCCCATCAGATCGACACAACGGATTACCAGCACGCCATCTCCAATATCTCCATGGAACAGCTCCACCAAATCCAGACCTCCATCAACACAACGATAGCCCACAACTTCCAACTGCCCCTCTCGCCCCGACAGATATCCACACTAATGCTCAAGACCAACTTCAACCGAAACTTCAACGAAATACCAGCACACCTCCAAAGAATGAATGAAATCGACTTAGTTCAAAATCTGACTAATGATTTATCTCAAATGAGGAATGAAGATATAATCAATCAGAATCTGAATTTGAGATTAAATGATATTGAGCTACATAATGGGTTAGCTCAGAATTTGCAGTTGAATGAGCAGGAGTTGTCGAGGATTAACCAAGAGTTGAGGTTGAGCGAATTGCCTCAGAATTTGGGGCGGGAGATGGAGCTTGGACATGATTTGGGCTTGGCGCATTTGTCTGATGACCGGAGGATGGATGGTATGATGGAGCCTAGGATGGATGCAAGGTTATATCACATATCCATATGATATTCAGAGAATCTTTGCATAAAACAATTACTTAGAACCAATTTATCTTTAGCAAAATTAATCTAACCATCATTAGTAATGAAATAATGAACTTAATTTTTCAAGTAGGCCACAAGGGCACTTTACATGTTTGAGTCTATCGGTATTTCACAAGAGGAGACCACTGTTGAGAAGAAACGCAGAAAGAAACTCGACAATTTTTTTTCGGAAAATATTTCAGTAATATGAACTTAACCTAATTTGTACCTATGAGTTCAGGCGTATTGTCTCGAAGAAAGCATATTAAAAGTGTGCCTATTAAAAAAAATAATGTATAAGAGGTATAGACAGAGAGGGTCTTCAATCATTTCTGACGTATATAGAGCACTCTAATTGTAGTCCAATATACGCATTACAAATAAAAAAAAAAACAAAAGTTTAGCATGTTCATGAACACAGGTGCTGTGTTTAACCTTTTGAGCGTAACAGTCGGCTGTGGCCGTCAACAAAAAATCGTGCCCCTGACGCCACGTCGGCCACAGCCGTCCAAATTTCAATGATCAAAAACTTAGTAATTCTAACCGCTACAAGTATTTTTCAATCCCTGTTGATTTTGGGGCACATCTTTTTTTTTACTCTGGCGTCAGTGGCACGGTAAATTGCTAGACCGCTTGGCGGTCAATAGGTTAAAAAAAAATACTTCCCGTCTTAGACCTTCAATTTTGTATGAAATTCCTTTACACTTGTCTCGATTTGTTCCGCCCGAAACGTTATACTTCGTTACATGTTTGAGAAAATAGTATTTAAATATAGAATAGAATACTCTTTATTGCACACCTCAAGAGGAATGAAATACAAATACAGATAACACTTATCATTATAATAGAGGTAAACAATAGGCGATCTTAGCGCTAAAAAGTGATCTCTTCCAGACAACCTTTGGGTAGCGGATTAATATCATTGAAAATAAAATCAGATAATTTAAAAGTGTAATTTATTTAAAGGTTGGATCAACGTTTAGTGATGGAAACGGAGTCGAGACTGGACGACCACCTCATACCGATGCCGTTTCACATTAAGTCGGAGCAGGACGACGACGGATATTTCTACGAAAACGTCAACCCGGGGTTGAGCAACGTCAATGCGTTGAATGGTAAATCAGAAATCAGCATATATCATCAACTTGTTTCCATTCCTTCTTAGTAGTCAGGTTTATTTCTGACAAAATACTGGCGGTCTGTGGGCTTAATTTTATTATAATCAAATTAGATTTTGACGTAAATTTTTGGACAATAATCTTGAAAATTTGGTTAACGAATTTATTTTAAAATTTTCAGGTCACATTCCCGTACACCCAGAACACCCGCAGCCAACCATACATCAGGATCAAATGTACGCCGTGTACAACAATCATATAACAAACATCCCAGCATTAAACTCCCTAGAAATCTACGCGAGACCTCAAAACTATATCCAAAACTACGTTAGCAACGTAAGAGAAAACCCAGAGAACTTGGTTGTGCATAGACAATTCGAGAACACTAGTCCTTATGCTGAAGAATTTAAAAAGTTACGGCAAGATGGCCCCCAAAACGGCTCGAAAGAGGAAAAGATAGAAGAACCGAAGGAAAATCTAAAACCAACTGATACTAATAAAATTCTATATTCAAATTATCAAAACGAATTCGTTGATACGGAAAAGAATGAAAACGATTCGAGCGCGCAAAATAAAATAACTGAAGAATTATCTATGAATATTAAGGGGCAGTACTCTTGTTACAAATGCAATGACGTTTTCTCGTCTAAAAGAGGGTTGAAGCAACACGCCAAGAGTTGTACAGAGGTGAACGAGGCTTTGGAAAAATTGGGGAAGTTTAGTTGTTCGCAATGTGCTTATAGATGTCAATCGCCGGCGATTTTGAAAATCCACGAGCGAACGCATACTGGTGAAAAGCCGTTTTCATGCACGTTTTGCGATTACAAATCGGGACAAAAAAATAATGTGGCGAAACATATCCTGGTGCATATGAAAGAGAAACCTTTTCGGTGCCAATACTGTGACTACAGATGTGCACAGAAGAATAACTTAGTTGTTCATGAGAGGACTCACACTGGCTACAAACCTTTTGCTTGCCCGTATTGTGACTATAGGACCGTTCAGAAACCGAACTTAGTCAAACATATGTATCTCCATACGGATCAAAAACCTTTTTCATGTGATATGTGCAGTTACCGTTGTGTACAGAAAACGAATCTGACTAAGCATAAACAGAGGCATTTGAATGAGAAGAATGGAGAAAAAGTTGATTTGAAAACTCAGACAAAACCATACCGCCCGAGGCAGAAGTCAGTGAAGTGTCCGCAGTGTCCGTACAAGTGTGTGCAAAAATCCAGTTTGGATAAACATATAGAGTTCAAACACGGTGCTATACAAAGTTTTGAAGGTGACAAAGTCGTGCAAAGTTTTGAATGTGAAGTTAAAGCCGGTGAAAGTGACGAATTGATACAGAATCTGAGTGTGAAAAAGGACTCCTTTGAGTGCCAAGAAAAAATGGTGGTGTCATAGTTTTGTATGTTTGTGCTTACCATTCCTAGGTTACTATTAGATGGCGCTAGTAGAAACTTCGTATTGTTTGTATGTAAATATTCATTACAAAATAATGAGCATGGACAAAGGCGAATTTATCCCCTTAAGAGATCTCTTCCAACCTTTGAGTAAATAAGTGATAAATAGCAATGTAAATGGTAGACAAACCAAGCAACATGTACAATGGAAGAGAAAAACTAACTACAGTTATACGCAAGAAATTGCAAATACCTAAATAGTACGATAAAGAGGGGTTTAGTCGAATATATATCGACATGTTTCGATGTTGTCGACGTGAGTAAACCCGCTTCGTATCTCTCATAAGGAATCTATATAAAATATAGAGATGCAAGAGAGGGGAAAACAGGAATCAATAATTATGTTGACATAATTAATTATGAAATTTCAGGTCTAGAACTGCATTCCATAAAATTACATATTTGAAATTATTAGTTTCAAAGCTAACGCCATCTAGTTTTGCATTGTGATTGACTCGATATTTGTTTGTTAGTTTGTATGAATATTGTAAATATGTAACTTTAAAAGAGCACTTTGAAATTATGTTGATATTCCAGTTTTAAAGAAGCAATTAATAATGTTATTTACTTTTTAAACTGGAATGTTTCCTGAATCCATCCAAATTAAAGGAGATAAAAAAATGGTGTTAAAAGAAATCTATTAACATGTTTGTCTCCAGCGACATGTGTTCAAAGAATTCCTTCTTTTGTCGTTGCCAGTAAAATAAATTAGTACCGCTAATATCTGCAATATGGCGTGGATTGTAAAACCTCCTGTTGGGCTATTCTGCTTTGGATGGGCAGCCTTATAATTTGGATGGATTATTAAATAAGATATGAATTTCAGTGCAAATTATATTTAAGCTTGCGTTTCTAAGCCCATAAACAGACAGTGTGTTATTGGGATTCATCACATATACAAATTTTAAAGAATAAAATACAACGCTTTTTATACAACGAATTATTTAGGTGTGGGCCAAAGTATCACAATACACGCTAGAAGCACAATTATGAGACACTTTGAAAAAAAAGTCTATAAAATAGATATATATATACAGGATGATCTTGATCAATCCAAATGGGTCAGTAGGGAAGAAGCGAAAAATATAAGAGATAGGAAATCTGTTCTTAGGAACCATGGCTTCGATTTTAGTTTTTTTTTTAACTGCATTCAATTTTTTTTCGTATATCTCATGCATAACCGGGAATATATAATCACCCGGTAGATATCAACCATAAAAATATATTTTTAAACTTTGCAGTAATTAAACCATTGATACAAATCTAAAATATTTTGCAGTCATGTCTTATTATATTTTCAAGTGTTCTTTTTTTTATATAATAAATGAACTACACGATGATGTAATTGTTCGTGTTTTTCTTATATTTTTGTACATTTCAGAAAAAGCAGCTGATTTGATCTGTCAGGAAACCTCCATGTTCTGTAACGTAAGTGAAAGGTTGCCTGGAAGAGATCGCTATTTAGCGATAAGACCGCCGGTTGTTTACCTCTGCCTGTTATTTTAATGTATCTCATGTTATTTTGTCCTTGATGTTCGAGGTGTACAATGAAGACAATTTGTATTTGAACAAGTGACTTATAATTGTGCTTTCAGCCATTAAATTAAGTATACGTAATTTGTTTCCTGAAGAAAATACTAACTAATCGACATAAACGTCACTAACCACTAAATATTTCAAAAATATACGCGGAACAATCATATTCGAATATTTAACGTAAACCAAATAACGGTAACTTGACCATGCAGGACGACTTAGTTGAGTTTCTCTTATAACTTTCATACTATTCTAGTGTTTGACGTTTTATAAAAAGTTGCTGGTTTGATTTACCAGGAAACAAGGCTACCAACCTGAAAAAGATAAACAATGTATGGGCAAATACATACATACCTATTTTTGTGATATAGCGATAATGGATCAAGTATGAATCTTGATTCGTTCCTAATATTGTTAATGAATATAAGAGAAGATTTAAGGTCAGGCGAGGTTGTATACTACTGCTTATGTAATACTGAACTATCTTGAATTCAATGTAACTATATCCGTTAACGCATTCACGCATATGCGTTTACCTTCATATAAATTTGTTCCTAGGCGACGTCTCCTAGCAGTGAATGCGTTAAATATACGCATTTAATGCAATGACAACGAACAGAAAAAAAATATTTTCGCACTAAACATTGTTTTAAAAAAAGAAACATATGTTTTGTACTTTTTTCAAAAGCATTGTACGAAACGAAATCATTGTCACATTATTAATGCCTATGTTCAAGATATTTTCATAATCTTTGTATTGCACAGTCTGCATCAAAAGTAGGAAAATATTTTTCCTACTGGCCTATGTCAAATGATGTACTAAAACTGTCGTTTTATTTTTATAATAGACAATCTTACACAAGTCGACCTAGTCCCAAACAAGTAAAGCTTGTACAAGAGGACGATATACATAAAATATAAATAAAGCCTGACCAGAAATATATGAGGATTGTCAAGAGGGCGCTATTTATAAGATTTATATGGCAACAATTTTGCAACCAATCGCAACCCACTATAATGACATTAGTTTAAATACCTGTCAGTTCCACTATGTTAACCTCGTAATACATATAATTGAATGGAATGGACTCTTTTCCTGACTGTTTTTCGTGTAGTAAACACGTGTACACTTTATTTATAATCTTACTTTCACGACTGTAAATGGTTTTCGGCATTTTCTTTGGATAATTTTAAATATTTTTCTTTTAAAGAAAGCACCACGAATGACATTGACATTGTTGACAAACCATCATAAAATCATTGCCAGTGTAAGAAATTAGTTCCAGTGAAATTCCGCAATATGGCGCATCCTCATATATTTCTGGTCAGGCTTTACATATATTGAACGGTTATTCGAGTTCATCACACTAATATTTACCCCGGCCGGGATTCGAACGCAGGACCGTCGCCACTTTTGATGCTGACTGTGCTAGAATTTTCGTACAACCTGTTTTATTTTTGACAATCTAAGCTTCAAATAAGTTTTGTCCATTCATTTGACGATCAATGTTAATTTATACAAATATTTTTATGTACGCTATTTTCCATAGTATTGATTGATGACTCTTTCTTTTCTCCAGACGTTTTCTCTATATTTTCAATAAAATAAATTAATATTCTAAAATTTAATGAGCTGGACCAACAGACGAAGCCATGGGGCGGTCGAGTTTTATTGAAAAATAGCGTTCATAATATCTTATTATTTTAAATTATGATCAAGGTTTGTTGTTTCCAGTTTTTTTCAAAATTATCGTCGAGAAAACAGCAAAAGGGAGAATCTGGCAAAGAATTGAAAATACTTACGACTATTTCGTGTCCCTTCAATACTAAAATGCTTTGAAGAAGTCGCCTCTCGCGCCCTGTACTCTTACCGTGAGTTTACAGTGACCGTACTCGCTAGCCACTGCGTAAACGAGTTAACGAACTCATGGTAAGGGTCCTGTAACAAGGCGGGGCGGGGCTACTAGCCTGATACATGCTGCTGCTGATGATGATGATGATGGTTGAATAAATGGAGACGACAAACCATGATATAAGCCTCAACACATGCGGGCTGTGATGTATTTGTAATTATGTTACCAAGAGATTCGTAATGTGCTCGTGTCATCACAAACGCCTATTCACCGCGGTAGCGGCGCCCTCAAGTCATCCAAAAGACATTCTTGTAAAATAAAAATACACTAGAATATAAAAATATTTTATTCCGGAACTTGTTATTTCGTAATAATGTTTTAATTTGAGTAAATCAACGCCACATTTTCTAGTTAAATTCTTTAAAATAAAATAGGTAAGTACAGAGGTCAAAACGGATGGGGAAATTTAAAGTGTACGTACAGTGTGTCTCTGGGCGAAAGGATTCTTGATCGAAAATGGTGGATCTGCGCAATCAAGGTTATGTTATGCACTTATGCTCATGAAGTTTGCCGGCAGCTGTAGCCAATGTAGCCATCCCATTTCGTATCACAAAAAAAAATTCTGAGCGTTCATTTTAATACCGAAACACGACAGGACTTTTTCTGGAAAATTACTGCACTAGACACTTTACTAAAATTAACAGAGGGCGCCACTGTCGCAGTGGATGGGCAAAATAGTTTAGTTTTTTAGTGATATTTTTGTGTAATCATTTTAAGGTATTTTTTGTAATAACATGCCGCTTACCAAAGTGAACTTTGTGTGTTATTTTTAATCCCTTATTCAAAAAGATGGGTCCGAGTGGGCATCGTAGTTCCCAAACGGATGGACCTATTTGAGGGTTTTTTAAACGAAAGACTTGTCCGTCGAGATGGTTCTTTAGTTCTTAGCTATATTTGGTGGAAATAGGACCAGTAGTTGCCATTTAACCTATTGACCGCCAAGCGGTCTAGCAATTTACCGTGCCACTGACGCCAGAGTAAAAAAAATAGATGTGCCCCAAAATCAACAGGGATTGAAAAATACTTGCAGCGGTTAGAATTACAAAGTTTTTGATCATTGAAATTTGGACGGCTGTGGCCGACGTGGCGTCAGGGGCACGATTTTTTGTTGACGGCAACTGCCGACTGTGGCGGTCAAAAGGTTAATTGGAACAAGTGACAAAATCTTGGCCAATATTGAAGCTAAGGGCCTTAACACACTTGCGATTTGCGAGCGTATTTTGTATGAAGGCGATCGCGCAGCGTGTTCGCCGCGTCGCTTATTTGTATAGAAAATACGCTCGCAAATCGCAAGTGTGATAAGGCCCTAAGAATTCCAAGTAATGTAGTTCTGTTCAGTTTTAGCATAGAGAGTAGCATTTTCTATATCACCATAATCACTAATTGAATGAGGGTTTGAGGGTCTCATGATGACCAGCGACTTGTGTCGGGATGTTTTAAATTTTTAATTTAGGTTATTGTTGAATCATAAATTGTCCTCATGTTCGATTAGTGCAGTAATATCATATTAAGCAGGTTCTAATGTAGGTAAACGGTAGGTCCAACTCTACACATGTTGTTCAGCGTTTTGGAAATTAAATTCATTTTAATCTTCGTTCATCCCGTGGATTATGGAGTGTAGAGGGGAGGAGCACCATTGAAACAAACAACACATAAAGTTATCGCTGAAATAAAAAACACCTAAAAACTGACAAATAAGAGTCGCATCTTAGGACTTTCTTTATTTTTATATGGAACCGTAAAGACGTGGTATTCTTCAAACGGTATTTATTCGATATTCTTGTTTCTTAGATCTGTTCAACAGGTCTTCTAACGCCGTTTAGAAAAATCCAGCGCCATCTGTAGTCATCTATTTTAAATGTTATGTTGTTCTACTAAGCAATAGATGGCAGTAGGGTTGATATTAACTTAGTTAATCTACTCGCCAATAGATGGCAATGTTAACATGGCATTCATAGAGACATAGAGTAATTGATCTATGATAGAGGTAAACAACAGACGGTCTTATCGCTAAAGAGCGATCTCTTCCAGACAACCTTAACACATTCACTGCCAGGGGGCGTGGCCTAGGAACAATCTTATTGTATGACGGTGAACGCATATAATATGCGTCGCTAGCAGCACCTGGCAGTGGAGTATTAAGACACATTCACTAACGCACTCATATTTTCGTGTCAAATCAAATCAAAATCAAATCAAATCAAAAAATATTTATTTGCTGGAATACGGTTACAAAGATCTTAAAAGTAGAACAGTTCACGCGTATTCAACCTGCATGCAGGTGTGCAAAATTACATAGCCGTAATTTAAAGTTTAAATCAGTTAGCATATATTTTCTAAATTAATGAAATTCGAGTGTATTAACAATGTCAAAGTATACATTTTATTCATTATCGATTAAGCTATTAGCGTGTCAAATATTCGTTAATATTGTAAAAAAATTTTCTTGTAGCCACTTAGTCAATTTGCCTCCAAATAACATCTTACTTTCTAGTTTAATATCTAGAGGCAACTTATTATACAAGACTATGCACATATTATAACAGTTTTTCTTATAAATAAAAGTGTGGCCAGGAGGCTGATATAAAAGGTCCCTGTATTGTGCTCGAGTGTGTCTTGCACTGGTGTCACTGCGCTGAGTGAAGTAGAATGGGTTGTTCTTAACCATAAGACAAGCTTCTTTTATATACATGCATGGAAGTGGGAGAATTTTAAACTTTTTGAATAAGGGTTGGCAGCTTTCAAGAAACCATGCATTATCTAAAGCACGAATACACCGTTTTTGGAGTTTGAAAATTCTCTCTATGTCTACGGAGTTTCCCCATAATAGTAGTCCATAGCTTAGAACTGAGGAAACGTAGCCATGATATGCAGTAAGAGCTGCTTCCACTGATACCGTTTGTCTAAGTCTTTTCAGAGCAAAAGCGAATCGAGCCAGTTTTTTACAGATGTCATCTACATGATGTTTCCAATTTAGATTTTTGTCAATTTGGAAACCTAGGAATTTCACATTGTCAACTATATCTACAGTTGCGTTATCATGGCTAATTTTAATAGGTAATGAGTTATAATTATAGGGACCAAATAACATGGCTTTTGTCTTTGCTAAATTAATTTTCAAGTTGTTTCTTTTCAACCAATTTATAGCGTCTGACAACGTTTCATTGACCTTTAATTCAAATAGGTCTTTGTTATCACCTTTTATTATAAGTGTCGTGTCATCGGCAAAAATGATGCAGTCTTGTTTAATAATAACAGATGCTTTATCATTTATCTAAATTAAATGTTTATCTTTTGCGCGTTAAACGTGAACACTACAGACCTTGTCGTGCCTAACTTGCCACAATCACCTTAGTTACGCACAATTGATGTTTTATGTGATAAATCACCCTTTTCTTGACTTTTTTTATTTTTATCGTCTATCCTATTTATCACTTACGTTTATAGTACCTCTTGTATAAATGCGAGACGGGACTCTTTGTCGCGCCCTAAATTACTCCACACTTTTTCCACTCAATACAGTGTGAGCAAGGCAGGTGATGCCTAATCGCGCGGTATAGTAAGTTTGTCATGTGTTCTTGTATGAGGGATTCTGTTTGTCACGTTGAGGACCGGGTGGTGGTAATGTAGGAAGGCAGGAACGGAAGAAGAGACAGGAGACAGGGCAGAAGATGGTAGTTATTTATATTAATTAATAAAGGCACTGTAGGGGACAGAAATAATGCTTAGCGGCATAAAATGTCAACGCCGTCGCTAGGTATCGAGACCAGTCCCGCAGTAGCCACTCGCTCGTATAGTTGTGTGCTATATAAATAAACAATTCAGTTTAACGTATTCCGATCTTATCCTTGGCCTCACGGCTACGCAAATCCAACCAAGATATTTAGTTAAGGTACTACAGCACCACGGGACCGTGCCAGAGTACCTAAAGGCACCTTGTCTTTTATTTAATTATATATTTGTATCCGACAGAATCCAGCAATTAGAACTTCAGATATCACAGCACAATAGCACAGTTAAACTTTTGGATACATAGAACACTCTTGTGAGGTAAAGCTAAATTATAGACTGATGCTTAAGTATAAGGAAATTGAGGATAAGCAGGATTAAAATCGTCTTGTAGGTATCTGATCAGCTCGACAGCTCTGAATAGAATAAAGCTTTTTGACATGGAACGGACAAGTGTGGAATTTAGAATAATTTTGAATGTCAATTTTTAAGATCGAGTGTGTGACCAGACAGTTCAAAAAGTTATCTAGAACGACTTGTAACGCAACACGTTACATGTTTATGGCATCGTAGCGCCAAATAGAATGATATTTTCTTCCTAGATTAGGTAAATTATCACACTAATATTATAAAGGCGAAAGTTTGTGAGTGTGTTTACGTGTATGTTTGTGACTTCTTCACGCTCAAACGGCTGGACCTGTTTTGATACATTTTATTAGTTGACATTATGGATTTTTTACCCCGAAAAATGTAGTGTTCCCGTCGGATGAGCGGGTAACACCGCGCGGCGCATCACATCATCAATCTAGAAATTCAATCAAGAAGTAACAAAAACAGTGTTTTTTACATCGAAATAAACGTGTAGATTTGCTTAAATATGAGTTTCACCATACATGACTATACCTAGTTGTCTTACTTATGTCAGCCATATGTCAGTAGTAAAATTGACAGCTATTTTTGATACCTACTGGTCGCACTCTTTTACTGTAGTTGTAAAAAGAGTACAAGCTTGTTCTGAGGTCCTGTTGGCAACATCTCAATTTCCAAAGACTATAAAATAGGGCGAACAATTAAAATTCCATTTTCGAAATGCCCGAACGCCTATCAGAGCGGCCAGCGCCGCGGGCGTAGTGTCAATCAAACGTAATTGTTTCCGTTGGAGGAAGGTCCATTTGATTTTGACAGGTTGGTTTTTTTTAAATTTGGCGCTTGTAAATGGAGGGAAATTTTGTAAATTCATGTTACAGATTTGGCAATGATAATAAAACTGAGACGATTGTTGAGAGTCGTAAATATTTATTTTTATACTCGCAGACTTTAATCTGTCAATTATAATTTCACAGATAAAATCACAATAACGCACTTTTTTTAAAATTTAACCAATCACGCCATGACCATCGCGATCATGTTTTTTTTAATAGGTCAGTTTTAGTTGAACTAAAAAGGTTACATCAAAAATAAAAATTCATAGTGGGGAATGACGATTAAAGTAAAAATAGTTATTTGTTATACAAGGGGGGAAAGTTGTATTTTACCCGCGAGTGTTCATTTGAAACACGAGCTAGCGAAAGGATCCTATGATTGACCACGAGCGAAGCGAGTGGTTCAAAATAGAATCCTGAGCGTAGCGAGTGTTTCAATACACGAGACGTAAAATAACTTTTCGCCCGAGTATAACACAAAACTTTTTACCTCACTACAGCGAGGAAAAAAGAATAAGGGTTTGTACTATATCTTTGAAAAATATCTGCATTAATCAACCAATTTGCCATTTATTAAAACTAAGGTCTAATTAGCTTTCATGTAGGTATTTTAAACGGGATTTTTCAGAAAATAAGCTCATGTCAAATTTTACTCTATCTGCGTTGAAACGTCAAAACTCTTTCTCCACATGTGGATAAAAAGCGATTTTCTCAATAGATATCAAACGAACAAACTGGGCTTTCCGAGCTAGTGAGGTGAAAAATATTTTTCTGTTTCGCTCGTTTAAAAAGTATTGTATGCAATAGTTTCACAATTAGGCCTTAAAATCTCGTACCTTACTTAGGCCACTCAGCAAGCCTCGTGACCTAAACGCGGTTGTCGACTTTAAGAACCTTCATGAAATAATAATGAACTTTATTGTGCAAGTAGGCCACAAAGGCACTTTTACATGTCTGAGTCTACCGGCATTTCACAAGAGGAGACCACTGTTGAGAAGAAACGCCGAAAGAAACTCAACAGTAAGTCATTTTTTCAGAAAGCATAAGTACTTAACTATTACAATGATATGAACTTAACTATACGTAGTTCTACAAGAAAACATATTAAAAGTGTATTTTAAGATATAAGTGAGGAAAGGTGTAAGAATAAAATAGAAACTACAAGAAAGCCTGACGGTTTATCACAATTTATGTACGTTTGATATGCTTTCTTATTAGAACTGTGTCCCTTAAACTAGTTAGGTACAATCTATGAAGGAGTCAGCTACGCGGTTTCTGGTTCAGGCCATGCATTTTTGTCTGTCAGATAGTCCTCTACTGTATAATATGCTTTTGACATTAGAGATTTTTTTAAATAATTTTTGAGAGATGGAAAGGCTAATTTTAAAACATGATCAGGTAACTTGTTATAAAAATGAATACATTGGCCTAAAAATGATTTACTTACTTTACGAACACGAAACTTTCTAATAGCAATTTTATTTTTATTTCTAGTGTTAAAACTGTGGACATCGGATTTTTTTGTAAATGAATCTAGGTTTCTAATAACATACATAATATTCTCATAAATATATTGGGACGCTACAGTTAAGATGTTTATATCTTTGAAAATGTCTCTTAAGGAGTCACGAGAATTTAGGTTCTATATAGAACGAATGGCTCTTTTTTGTAGCACAAATATAGTCTGAATGTCAGCTGCTTTGCCCCAAACCAGAATACCATATGACATGACACCATGAAAATAACTATGATAAACTAAGCGAGCTGTATCAACATTACTCAATTGTCTAATTTTCCTATTAGCGTACGCCGCTGAACTTAATTTACCTGCAAGCACTGCTATATGTGGAGTTGTGGACCCCATTTTAAATGACTGTCCAATGTTATACCTAAGAATAATGCCTTATTCACTATTTCTAAACATTCACCATTTAGTAGGTAATAGTAGAATCTACCGCCGTAACATTCGGTAAAGCAAATCTAACACATTTAGTCTTCTTGGCATTTAATAGAAGATTATTAGTAGTAAACCAGTTAAGTACGTTCTCTAGTGTGCCATTAATTTCCGCGTAGTCGGTTGATTGTTCATTGTGCAACGATTGCATAAAATACTATTTAAATATATTACTAAAAATAGTATAGCTGGAAGAGCGGGATCTCCTGCCACAAGTATATATGTTATACTTACTAGGAGATTCCAACCATGTTTCTATTTATAACATATATTTGTAACCAAATAAAATATTTTCATTTTCATATTTTCATTACTTATAAATATATTGTCTAACTTGTTGGACTGAAATAATCGTAATTTTCAAATTTTATTTTTATTTCTAGTGTTAAAACTGTGGACATCGGATTTTTTTGTAAATGAATCTAGGTTTCTAATAACATACATAATATTCTCATAAATATATTGGGACGCTACAGTTAAGATGTTTATATCTTTGAAAATGTCTCTTAAGGAGTCACGAGAATTTAGGTTCTATATAGAACGAATGGCTCTTTTTTGTAGCACAAATATAGTCTGAATGTCAGCTGCTTTGCCCCAAACCAGAATACCATATGACATGACACCATGAAAATAACTATGATAAACTAAGCGAGCTGTATCAACATTACTCAATTGTCTAATTTTCCTAACAGCGTACGCCGCTGAACTTAATTTACCTGCAAGCACTGCTATATGTGGAGTTGTGGACTCCATTTTAAATGACTGTCCAATGTTATACCTAAGAATAATGCCTTATTCACTATTTCTAAACATTCACCATTTAGTAGGTAATAGTAGAATCTACCGCCGTAACATTCGGTAAAGCAAATCTAACACATTTAGTCTTCTTGGCATTTAATAGAAGATTATTAGTAGTAAACCAGTTAAGTACGTTCTCTAGTGTGCCATTAATTTCCGCGTAGTCGGTTGATTGTTCATTGTGCAACGATTGCATAAAATACTATTTAAATATATTACTAAAAATAGTATAGCTGGAAGAGCGGGATCTCCTGCCACAAGTATATATGTTATACTTACTAGGAGATTCCAACCATGTTTCTATTTATAACATATATTTGTAACCAAATAAAATATTTTCATTTTCATTTTCATATTTTCATTACTTATAAATATATTGTCTAACTTGTTGGACTGAAATAATCGTAATTTTCAAATTTGTTTAAAATATTTAAACAACCCGTAAAAAGCCCTATCGACTTGTTGATGACCACATAAGACATTCTTGCTGTAATTTATTTAAAAATAGGAGTTCAAATAGGTAGGATTATTCGGTCTTCCATACATTCAATTAATTGAAAATGACAGTATCTTTATTAATCCATCGCATACCAATTTAGTAGCACTCCGAAAAAGTTTGAATTATTACCAACTAGCGACCCGCCCCGGCTTCGCACGGGTGCAATGCTGATAAATTATGCATGTATTATACGTATATAAACCTTCCTCTTGCTTGAATCACTCTATCTATTAAAACCGGCCAAGAGCATGTCGTGCCACGCTCGTCAGTGTAGGGTTCCGTAGTTACTCATCCTTCACAATAGACTTAAGTTACGAATAAGATTTCAAGCTTTATAAAGAGGTCGTAAACGCCAAAGTAACTGTCATTACTTATTACCTTCTGGAAGTCAACTTACGTCCTTTCTTAAAAGGACTATGAAATTTTATTTAATTTTAATTCTAATTATGAAATTTTGCGATAACTTAAAAACGGCTCGACCGATTTTGTTCAATATAGTTTTCATTGAAAGTACTTATAAGGCCTCATGTTCATGAATTTTTCCATAATTGTTTGATCCGTGGTCGAAAAGTTAGTGGGGGGGGGGGCGCGACGCTATTTTTTTATTTTCGGAGCGAATAATTACAAAACTCCTGACTTTATCAAAAATAATGTTTTGAGACCCCTATTATTTTCAAATACCTATTCAACGACACTCCACACACTAGTGTTGAAACGAAAAAAAAAATTCACCCCCACTTTAGATGTTCGAGGTTCCGAAAAAAAATTTTTTTTTGTTTTTATTTTGCCGTTTTGTCGGCGTGATACATACCCATATTCATACCAAATTTCAGTTTTCTAGTACTAATGATCACGGAGCTAAGCCGCGGACGGACAGACAGATGGACAGACGGACATGGCGAAACTATAAGGGTTCCTAGTTGACTACGGAACCCTAAAAAACGCACCAAAATCCGTTGCGTAGGTATAAAGAGCTACATAGGGACAGACACACAGAAGCGACTTTGTTTTATACTATGTAGTGGGTATAATCACTAAGAATTTTGTTGTGCTTAAATTAAAACATCCTTTAAAAATAATGACAGATAAGGTCGATATATACGGTATAAAAGTTGCAATAATAGACAACAACAACCCTTTAGCTTTCCCATATCTCCAAGACACGCTACTCGAAAATTTAAGTCATTGAAAGTTTTAAATAATAACTAATCTCTAAAGAATAAATCAATCCCATCTAATGACCCGTGAAATGTTGCCATATATTTATTAAACAGATATTGAATCGCGTTAGTTACGACCCCGCATATGGCAACATTAATATGTCGTAAAATAGCAACCCCTTTCAATAAAACGTAATGACAATACGCTGTTATCTTGATATTTTGATTAATGACTGTATGCTACAAAACACTTTTAAATATTTTATTGGAAATAAGAAAAAAGACCTGATATCGATCTAGATTCTTCTTCTTCGTTTCGCTCTTGTCAGAGCGGTCGTAGTCTTCATGAGGAAGGGGTTGGGGGCTGCATGCTGTCGCCCGCCTGACGATGTCTCGCCATCTCGTCTGGTTCGCAGCACTTCTGGTACATTCATGCAATGGTTTACCCAGAGCAGATATTAACTGGTCATTCCATCGCATGGGTGATCTGCCACGCGGTCTCGACCCTCCACTTTACCCTGAAGAACTAGGCGTTGAATGGAATCACTATTCCGCCTCGACACGTGTCCGAAGAACTTGAGTATGCGTGATTATACGAGAGCAGATAGACGCTGCTTGATGCGAAGTTCCTGAGGTATGGACATGAAGATTATAGGTCATAATTATTCGGTTCTTTGCTACCCTCACAGAACAGGCGATTTACCCCTAGGTTCGGAACCACTACTTTTTTTGTTTACGTGATAAACGTGACCATTCACAGATCCAGTTGGAGTCTTATTCTAGTTTATTTCGCACTTATAGCATCTTCCTCCATTGTAGTAATAGAGTTAAACCACGCTCACTCTTCCAAGCAAATGAACTGTCAAACCATACAGTGAGTCAGTTTGAAAGTAAGAAAATGAACTGTCAAACCATACAGTGAGTCAGTTTGAAAGTAAGAAAATGAACTGTCAAACCATACAGTGAGTCAGTTTGAAAGTAAGAAAATGAACTGTCAAACCATACAGTGAGTCAGTTTGAAAGTAAGAAAATGAACTGTCAAACCATACAGTGAGTCAGTTTGAAAGTAAGAAAATGAACTGTCAAACCACACAAACTGTCTCACTTTATATATGGTTTGACAGTTCATTTGCTTGGAGGAGTTAGCGTGGTTTGACTCTACATACATAGTAATTGGCCGAGCAAGCGAAGCTTCGGATATTTGGATGATCGTGGATGTTATTTTCTGTTCATCAATCCAGTAATTAAATCACAAGAACTTAATTAACCCTTTAATGCATGCGAAGCCATATGTGGCAGATGATAATTTCGACCTTATTGACACGGGTCAAAGTTCTAATTCGATTTTTTTATTTAAACTAGCCTTTTATTTCGTGTTAATATTACGATTATAGTAAAATGTTGAAGTCTTCATTAAAAAATATAAATATATTAACTGTTTATTTATTTCAAATGCATACATTTTGTATCCTAAATCGTTAAGTTTTCTAAGATTAAGTATACCAAAAATTAATATCATCATCCTCCTAGCCTTTGTCCCATTTTTTGAGAATGAATTCTCAATCGGGGTCGGCTACC
This sequence comes from Apotomis turbidana, assembly GCA_905147355.2. Classification (NCBI taxonomy): domain Eukaryota; kingdom Metazoa; phylum Arthropoda; class Insecta; order Lepidoptera; family Tortricidae; genus Apotomis; species Apotomis turbidana. Next base: position 9,338,105 of record LR990307.1, read on the forward strand.
TAAATCCCAAGATGTGGCGTAGGCACTAGTTTTAGCCAAAAATTAATATAAAAAAATAAAAATTAAATTAGGTACATCTTTAATTCTCAAATTTTGTTAGTCGGGAAAGTTCTCTCTATAAACAATTTTTTGTACGTGTTAATAGCTTAATATAGTATGCGGCAACGGGGTAAAATAAATAAAATAGTAACATCGAATTTTTAATTAGAATTTTCGAAATGCCTGTATAAGAGTTTTTTTTTTAAACTGTTCCAAACTTTTCTAACCTAAACAACGGACTGGCAGCTGCCTGCCACGTCCGATCCGTTATGATTGAGAAGTCTAAATTCAAAATTCGAACTGTGGTTGACGTGCAGTTGAAATGTTTCCCGTTTGTTATTGTTAGGAATTTTCATGGAAAGTGTAGGGGTAGTTGAAAAATAACGACCATCTGAGAATCCGGAAGTACGTAACTATTAGGCGTATGACTGAACATATTATCTGACTATTTACTTTATCTACATATTAAAATGAGTATTTAGTAATGAATTCTGCTTACTATTCAAATTATTATTTAGGTAGGTTACTGGCTTTATGGAATGAAAGAGTACTCAAATATCGTTAAGAAATTGAGGATATAATGTTTTGAATTTTCTTTTCATCTTTGGTGAGACATGGGCTGTGCTATTAAATGAAACACATCCTATGATCATTTAACGGCATTTTAGTTTGCAGGCAGCAATTTTACTAAGTTCTTATTTAGATTTAAAATCAAGTTGTATGTACTGGACTGTAGCAAATTTGCACCCATCTAAAAAGTTCAAAACCACGCCAAACTAATGTTATTAATGAACGAAAACTCTCAAGGAGTTTATGTAGCGTAATAATCTTTAATTAAGACGTCAAACCAGTTCTCTACAACGCAATTCGTAAACATTAGCTCAAAAATCAACTGTAGCGGAAACATAAAAGCGTTATTTATGGTTTAAAACTTTCTAAAGAACTACAAAATATCATTAATAAAACACATTTTGTCATCACAACATCAATAAATTACGTGACAATAGAATTGGCGCGTTTTTAAACGTCAAATTAGTCGCCATTTTTACGATTGTCACCTATTGTATCTTTTGGGTGCGTTCAAGCGTATTTTTTTACTTTTTTAATTCGAAGGGGTGAGCGCAATGTTTATAGTTTTTTTTTAAACTGTGTGTGGCCTGTTGGGATTAACTTGTATCCTTCGAAGAATGTTTTTTGGAGTGGATTTTGATGTTATTTGCACGTGTGGGTGTGGGAACCAAACATTCAATTACTATGTTACGCATTAATGTTGAAAATAAGTCGTTACCTGCAATAATCTCACCAAAGCCGCTGTAGTAAGTAATCAAAATTCATTATACATATAAACGCCGAACGGTGGAATCAAAAATTATCACTACACAGTATAAAACAGTCTCTTCCTGGTGTCTGTCTGTCTGTCCGTATGTATGCTTAGATCTTTAAGACTACGCAATGGATTTTGATGCGGTTTATTTAATAGATAGAGTGATTAAAGATGAAGGTTTATAGGTTGAATACATGCAGAATTTATTGCATTGCACCCGTCCGAAGCCGGGGTGGGTCGCTAGTTATTAGAATAACAGTATCATCACTCGAAAACGTCCCAAAACGTATGTCATACTTTTGATATTGACTGTACCTATACTAAGTTAGGTAGTTGTTAGGGCTTCCAGACCCGGGTTTTTATGGGTTCCCGGGGCCCGAAGACTTAAAATCTTGTATCTGTGGCGTAATCGCAGAACGCCTGGTTAAGGGGAGTAGTTATGTACATAACAAAGACAACATAGACTTACCACAGTACAAACAACGGACAACGAACGATGATCGTTAAATTCACTTACAACAGAGCAAACGGAACCCGGCAAATATTTGCGGAACACTTTGCGGTGTCCGGTTGCGGGACCCTAAAACATTGACGGATGGGAACTGTCCGGTGTGATGTCTGTAAGGAATACTGTTACACTCACATGCGGTACAGTTACCCAAAAGAAAGGGCATTACTCTTTTACATATACTACCTACTACTACTACTACTCGAAATTGATAAAATTCATGTAGAGAAATGGTTTTTTCAATTTATTTTCGCAATGAAAGCATGAAATTGCTGTTATTTTCTAGACCTCAGGAAAAAGTATTATTCACATTAAAAAGTTGGTTGAAACTATCAATATATTTATCATACAATGAAAAAAATAAATTAAAAGGAATAATCCTGATCACGTATCTTTTATAAAACCATAATTGCTCACTGCATATGCAACTGTCACACATCTGTGTTTTAAGGTCTCTCATTATGTAACAATTGCATAAACTACGAAAAGAAATTGTTGGCGCATAACAAAACAATCCACGATAAAGACATGTAGTAAAAGATACAAGTTTATACGACAAAGAAAGCTGAGGGAGATATCAAATGTTCGCAAATTGCTTTGCAACGTAATATGTTGCGATTGGACAGGGCTGCAATGGGGGCGAATTTTAGGGTTCCGTTTCCGTTTGACGACGCGGTTGGCGCAGTTAGTAGTGCACCTGAGTTACTGTGAAGGCGACGGGTAACGCGAAACTAGCGCCACTTTCGATTATTTTCTTATGCCTACCTTCATAATCAGATATTTTTTAGAAATAGCTGGTCTAGGAGCTAGCAACACACCTTTGATATTTATTAAATGTACAATTTGTTCACTGTAGTTTATCTACAAAACTTGTTCACGTCAAAAGCAGCCACAATAGTTTTGGGCAAGTTTTTAGAGACAACTAAAGAACAAGAAATTGTGTATAATGATTTAATAAATACTAAAGGTGTTTTTCCAACTCCTCAAATCTTGCAATTACTGAAAATTGATGTGGTTTAGAAGATGGTTTACCCTCATCTGGCAGAAACTTGTTTTACCGAAAGTAACGTTTCGCATAATGCTCGTTTCGCATAGGTAACTGCTATTCTACTGATACCATACATTTTGCTGAAAAGCTATAAAATAAACCTAACCTAACCTATCCTAATCTACCAGGATACACAAAAACATTTCAAAATAAATTTCTGCGAAATGAGTATTATGCGAAACATTACTTTCGGTAAAACAAGTTTCTGCCAGATGAGGATAACCCTTAGAAGATATAACAAAAATTCGTCAGTGGCGCTAGTTTACCCGTCGCGTTAATGGAATGCTCTCTTTTCCTGACTGATTTTCGTGTAGTAAACACATGTATACTTTATTTTTAATATTACGTTCACGACTGTGAATGGTTTTCGGCATTTTGTTAGGATATTTTTAAATATTTCTCTTTTAAAGAAACGCAAACATTGACATTGACATTGTTGACAAACCATAAAATCATTGTCATTGTAAGAAATTAGTTCCAGTGACATTCCGCAATATGGCGTATTCTCGTCTGTTGACAACTAAAAATCACTAAGTAATAAATACCTACTTAAAACAGCTCGTATCTCAGTGTCAATGAACTTAAAGTTGATTTTTTTATTAGCCAAAGTGATTTGACAGATGTCGTAATTTATATTTTCGTTATTCAGAAATTATTTCTTAAGACAATGAATGAGAAAGCACGTAATTACATATTAGATTGACTTTTATAAATGTGATATGTTGAAACCAAATTAAACTTAATCAAATTGGGCTCCTAAACGATTGCGTCAGTTTACTCCGGCTAATTAAAAATCCGACTTTAAGTAGTGACAGAATTTTTTGTGAGTATTGGTTGTCAGTTGGCGATATACTCGTATTTCTGGTCAGGCTTTAAGTATAATACTAGTGGCTGCAATTCAGTGCAATCCGTCTCTGTGCATGTCAACTCGAGGCGTGTTTAGTGTCTACACTACCAATCGATGACAGCACTCAAATATGGACTGCACACAAATGTGGAAGCTTCCCTACCGATACAATGACATTAAAGAGATAGACAAGATGAATCACTTTTTTTTTTTTTTTTTTATAACGGCACAACATAGTGGCTCCACTTCGCCTGATGGTAAGCAAAAAGGGGAGCCCAAGTCGCAATGGCAACTGACGAGAAACCAACGGTGCCAAGTCAGTTGACACTGCCATGCTGGCCCGAGAGATGCTTCTTCACGCTTCGTTTGAAGGGTCCCAAGTTATAAGAAGGAGGAAACACATGAGCCGGCAAGGAGTTCCATATTTTAATAGTTCGGCAGATAAAGGAATTGCCAAACTTCTTGGTGCGTGTGGGAATATTCTCCACGGTGAGGCGATGACAACGCAAACTGGCACGTGTGGGTCTATGACGGAAAGGGGAGGGTGGGATAAGAGAAAATAACTCTCACTCTCACACCCACTCACTACCCTTACCATGAGATAACGTACCGTAGGTACCTACTCGCTAGCGACAGCGTAAGGGATTTCTACGCAAAATAGTACAGCGACCCTATATAGCAGCTACTTTGTAGAACTACAATTTTCCAATAGAAATCGTTTACGCAGTCGCTAGCCGTAAACGGTCACTGTAAACTTGGTACTGTACTGGTAAGAGTACACTAAAGGCCTTATCACACTTGCGATTTGCGAGTGAGTCTTCTAAGATACAAATAAGCGTCGCGGCGAACTCGCTGCGTGATCGCCGTCATACAAAATTCGCTCGCAAATTGCAAGTGTGATAAGGCCCTAATATTGAGTAAACATATTACCAAAAATACTAATACTAATAATTCTAACTATTCATCGTCCGAAAGTCCGACAGACAGACCGGAAAATAAAAAACTAAGAAGCCTTAATTACTCCTAATAAAAAATACCTAAAAACCTTTTAATTTCAACCAAATTTTTGAAGTGAATAATACTTTTCCCCAAGGAGGTATGTAATTGTTTCATGCTTTCATTGCGTGTAGTTGAAAAAGTTGAAAAATCTAATTTTCCGCGTGAATTTTGTCAATTTCGAGTAGTTTTTGAAACAAAAATTATCAATCAAAAATTCAATGTCTAAAACAATCAGCATTTAAAAGGAATAAGGCCTCTCAAGAGGGGCTGCCATAGAACAAATGCGATATTTTTTGAATAGAATAGAATAAAAAAAGCTTTATTCAAGATAACATATCATTACAATTTTATTACGTACCTAAGTAGGTATTAAAGACAGTGTTTTTGCCCGATGCTGTCACAGATGATGTTTTTCTGTTGCCGCTATAACAATCACTATGCATTCAAACAGATGAAACGAATAGTCAAACCCACGCTAACTTCCAAGCAAATGAACTGTCAAACCATATAACTCACTTTGCATGGTTTGACAGTTCATTTTCTTGGAAGAGTTAACGCGGTTTGACTAAGTATCTCTTTGATTTCGATTGTAACGTATACATAATTTTCACACCGAAATACTAATTACTCTTTCAAATCATGAAACATTTACAAATTAACATTAAAACACACCTAGCCAATATGCTATTACCATGAAAATTGTTAATTAATTCAGCAAATATGGCTCCATTGGATTTAAACCAACAGGTGGTGACATCCCTCATGACGGCACTACAAGTTTCGACACGACACTCCCGCACTGTTTGACGTATAGTGCAGTTAATATGAATTTATTCGAGCGTGATTGCTGGCGTGTTAAACAGGACTATTAACTGAATACGTGATACCGTGATACGTAATACCTACTTATAATATGTATTCACGGATATGAATATCTATGGTAATTGGTAACCTGTCAACTCAGTACATTTTTAAACCTAAATCCCATTTTAGCTTTTAGGTACCTACGTACTGAGTTGACAGCTGTCAAACGCACATACTAGGTGTTTTAACACACATCAAATTTGCCTCAAATACAGATTCATAGTAGACTTCCGGCTTGTGACTTAAGATGGCCGCATGCGTTTAAGTTGCGTTGTTCATTATTTATTCATTTTTGTTGTTCAATGTGTAGTATTGATAGCGTATTGTGCAGTGATCTAACGTATGAGTGAATAGCTAATGAAGAATTCAACTTGAAGCGTTCATAGCCCTTCCTGGGTCAAGGCCCGATAGTCCGCGTGGTTTTTTGTAAATCGCTATCACTTTACAAAAAGCAAAACCTCACCGAACAACGGCATGCTCTACGAGCAAACTTGAAATTGGCGAAATCATCATTAACCTGATGGAAGCCATATTTTAAAATTAGAAAAAAGATTCATAGTATTCTCGTCTGCTTGTGCATGTCTCCATCATCAGAGACGTGCACTAAAGATGGATAAAGGCCTCCCCTAAAATTCTTGTTTTGAGGGAAATACCGCAAATAATGGCGTGTGGGTTGGCGATTGCAGTTATTTACACCGTAAACGTAAACGTGGTAATGTTTCATTTCGCAGAGGTGTCATTTCGTAGAAAGCATTTTTCTCTAGAACCGTCAACAATTTGGGATTGTTACAAAACAAACCTAACCTAATCAATAGGATGATAATGGCAAGAATTATGAAAACTTTATGACTACAGAGGCGGAATAAAAATCCTGCGAAGTGACGCATATGCTGCACACACATAGTACCAACCTAAGATTTGCATGTCTCTGTGACAAAACATGTAAGTAGTTCTGTAAATAGATAATAGATTTAAGACCAACTGTATACTTATACCATGTTTAAAGCAAATAAATGACTGATTACTGATTACTGAAAAAACGGCGAAATGAAACTATCGACCAAAAATAATTCTGCGAAAAGGCAGTATACTATGCCATATATGTTGTAAGCATAACCAAAAAGTCGATAAACATAATTTTATCGCACGATCTTTCCCGACATTATAAACCCACTATAAACAGACATCAAACATAAAACCAAAACCAATAAAATAAAGGCATTAATGCGTAAAACATTGTTAACAGTCACGTGACCGCCACGCTTTCGTCACATGGCGTCCGAAAGAGACAGAAAATAGTTAGCACGCGGAGGAAAGAGAGAGAAGTTTTGTTTTTAATTCGCGATTGGACTTGGGATTAACTGGTGGCAGATGGATGAGACAGAATTAGCTAATTTGATTTGATTTCAAAAGGGGGATATGATCCGAAAAATACAAGATTGTTTTGCCTGATTGTTTGGTCACTCTAGCTACATATCAATCAATGAAAAGCCTTTCAGTCTTTTACAGACTAAGTATACACACAGTGACATGTAAGAAAACAACGATTATCTTGGCTATGTAAGCCAATACGAGAACGGCACACGCGACTACAGGCTTGGCAGATTTATTAAGAATGGCCTGCGCGCGGTGCAAGACCCGAGCTTGATGTCTTTTGGCACGTTTGGTTGCGGGTATCCTGAAGGGCTAAGATCGTAAATCGAAGTTTAAACCGTCCCATCCCTCTCGATCTCATGTCCGTGAATATTTGAATGAGCGGGACCGTACGATAAGAGGCCAATAGACAATGGCGTTGAAACGGACTGTCGACAATCGAACATGATCCTGGGAGATATAAACAGAAATAGGATAAGAAATCTCCTGGAACTAGGTAATTATCTCATTAACAGGCATAATCAGGGAACATAATAGCCTTAACAGACACCCTAACATTATGGGTGTGGTGAAAGTAATTCATACTGCTCGCACTGTGGCCAATGAGGAGACAAGTAGGTAAGCATGTTATAGCATCTTCAAAAAGTATAAACTAGGAGTGGAATAGCGGAAGGACACTAACCTAAAACATGTCCTTTTCTTCTGAAGGAGAATAAGAAGATTCGAGGAAGAGGGATGGGAGCGCTCCCGGGACAGTAACTGTTGGCTCCAATTGGGAATTGGAATGACGTAATCAAGCGATCGACAGCCCGCCTGTCTCCGGCCGGGTGTCCCTACACAAAAAACCATCAAAGCCATCTCTCTCTTGAAACTTGATCTTCTAACGCCCATCCAACACCTTTCCACCATAATATAAACTAGACTATAATAACGATTATGAAACATAAAGTAGTGTTATGTAACGTCTACCTTTTATTTTCAAATAAACAAACATGGAATAACCCAATCTTCACTGTCGCGTAGCCAAAATCTCACACAGCGATAAGTTCGCCTTCGTGCACAATTATTCATTTTATTGTTGTTAAACCTTCAAAAATTAACGGAAATCCTAAAATAATCCGTTTATGTGCGTGTATTTACGTTTTATTATCGGTTTTCTACCGGATACACTTTGGTGAGTGTGCACTAGGACTGCATGAATTAATTCCACCGTCTCCGTTCAAACAATACAGTACTCGGCGCGGACTTGGATTCCACCCTTATTTTGTCGATATACCACTGATTCGTACGAAACGCTTTGCATCTATTTTCCTTATGAGGACAGCTAAGGAATGGAACTCTCTTCCTGCGTACCTGTTTCCTGAAAAATATAACTTGGATCTCTTCAAGTCGAGAGTGAATAGGCATCTTCTAGCCAAGCATGCTCCATCTTAGGCCTTATTGTCACTTAACATCAGGTGCAATCGAGGTTAAATGCATGGCTATTTTTAATTAAAAAAAAACACATTTTGAAGTCAGTGCCGAACCATTAATTTCTCCAATGTCACACACATGCATGAAGGTTATTAGAGTCTGGCTAACGAAATATTACTCAAATGTTTGGCGGGAAATTAAAAAATCTTGGGCTGTTTAGTCTTAGTTTGACTTATTTAACTCATTTCCTTAGGTAACTTACTTGTGGACAAAATATTTTCTAGCATCAAAACTATAATTCCCACTACAGGAAGCGAGATAACCCAAGATTTTTTAAATCTCCCGCCAAACATTCAAGTAATATTTCGTTAGCCAGACTCTAAGCCTTCAATTATTACCCTATGTACACTAATCGCGAAGTTGACCGAAGTATGGGTTTCCGCAGTGAAGTGCCCTCCACACTATTTGGCTATAGAATACGAGTATTTCTTGGATAAAGAAGTTTACGTTTGATGCTCTCCTGTTTTGAAGTTGGTTAAAAACAACAAAATTTTCCTCAACCCTCACTATCTTCCAACGATTGTTCTCCATCGGAACACACATCTTGATTCATATCTTTTGAAGTACCGAAGATATTCTATGATCCCGGAGGGCGCGTCATGCGCAGTCCTTTGATCGCTTTGCATACGATTACAACAGATTCGGTTGTTGTAATCCATTAAAAATAGGGGATAACATATGTGGTTAAACTCAGTCAGAAGGAAAATCTTTAGATAGGTACATAAACAGGGCCCTTGTTCCATTATATATCTCTGACTATCCTCTTCGCCAACGCGGTCGCGTTAAGTTTGCGCCTCATTTATATGCGGTGCCTTAGATACCAGGCTAAGTTAGCCTGACCGGATAATAACGTGAAATGTTACTAAGCACCTTGTATCGCAAACATCGTGATTCAATTATAGTTAAATGCGATGTGTCTGTGATATACCTGAAACATCGCTGATTTGACGATATCTCTAAGTATACTCGAATTAGCGCCCAGTATTGAAATCCCACTTCTGACAATGACTTTTGATATACAACAGACGCTGCGCTGGAATACGTTTCTTGAAGTATAAAGAGGTGCTACAAAGGCATAAAAAAAATCGTTTAAAGAATTCATCATATCAGCCTATAGACGTCCACTGCTGGACAAAGGCCTCCCCAAAGTTCTCCACAACGATCGATCTTGCGCCGCCCTCATCCAATTTCTACCCGCGATCTTAACCAGGTCGTCGGTCCACCTTGTTGGAGGTCTTCCAACGCTGCGTCTTCCGGTCCGCGGTCGCCACTCAAGAACCTTTCTGCCCCAACAGCCATCGATTCTACGAGCAATGTGCCCCGCCCACTGCCAATTAAGTTTGGCGACTTGAGCTATATCTACAAACTTGGTTCTCTTTGCGTATCTCATCATTTCGAATTCGAACCCGCAAGGAAATCCGAGCATAGCTCGCTCCATTGTCCTTTGAGTAACTGTGAGCCTTCTTATGAGGCCCATTGTAAGCGACCACGTTTCAGTGCCGTATGTCATCACTGGCAACACACATTGGTTAAAAACCTTCGTCTTAAGACACTACGGTATTTAGGACGAGAAGAAATTAATAACAATTAATTTTTTTAACCAAGTCAGTTAAAGGATAATAAATTAAATATTTTGACATTTTCCCAATTTATGGTTAAAAAAAACCATTTCTTGTTTCTAAAAGAGCTTAAGCGACAAGTAATTGGCCACAGCGCAGTAAATCCTACAGTCGGACTATTACTAAGACGGATTTAGTATGGAAATTGTACCACTGTTATTTTTGTTGTTTACGACTACATTTTTCACCAGGTGATTTGAGTGCTGATTCTTACACGAGGATGCTTTCACCTTTTTTTATATTTTTCAAAACTTCAAGGTTCTGTGATAAATTGATAATAAAGTAATGAAATTATTAACTTAACACTATTTGAAAATTTTAAATGCTGTCAATTAAAGCTATACACATAAGATTAGTACATAAATAAATGCTGCAGATAAAAGAACCGTCTCCAACAGAGAAATCAATAACCACTAAAAACATATTCGTAATTCTATAAATAAGTAAACACTTAAACGGCGCGACCCCTCGGAATGGCCGCTGAAGTCCCCAATCTTAATCGTAGCTAAGCGTATGTAATGACTTTTCACCGCCAACTTACATTAAACAGCGGCGAAATTTGGAACTAAATTTTCGCCATGTAAAATCTATGTTTAGTTAGCGATAGTAGCGCCACGGTGTCGGTTTTCTTATTTTTGCACTGCGCTTCTAAGGGTGGCGAGACATTCGTTTGGACCGAGTGCGTTTGACGTTAGTTTTGGCGGGAGCGCGGCGCCACGTGTCAACATCTGGTCGGTATCGATTTGTATAATCTGTGATTTTGAGATCAAAGTGTTGTGATTTTGAAGTTTAAAAGTGGGTGATAACGAGTTATGACCGTTTATGAAATGTTTGAGTTATTGTAAAAGGGGGCTCAGTTTACTGTATTTGAATACCATAAAGGATTTAATTATTTTAAATCTTAAATCGAGAACATCAAATCTGTAGATAAGTAAGAGTCATTCCACGCTCAATACAAAGTGAGTCATGTTGTATGATTTACAGTTCATTTGCTTGGAAGAGCTAACGGGGTTTAACTTTTAGTCAAAGAATAATTTTAATTGGTTTGTGAAATATGTTAAAAAACAGGCACATTCCTAAGAATTTTCTCAATTGCAATTATGGAATAGAATATAATACTCTTTATTGCACACCTCAAGAAGAAAGAAATACAAATACGTATGACACTTAACACGTTCGCTGACAGTGGACTCCTACCCTGACACCGTAATACGGCAGTCAAAAATTCCATACTAAATAACAGCCCGTCGAAAGACGTATTAATAAATCCAGAAATATAATTTTAAATACTTCCGTCACTACGTTTACAGACGTAAACGTCCCGCAACGTAGTGCCTAACTACACAAAAAAATACCTGCCTCAGTGCAATACTACGTCGACAGACGTTGAATTTTCTCGACATAGTGCCTATATAAGCATAATTTAACATGCTTAAATGTGTCACTACGTTATGAGACGTTCCCGCCTGTCGACGTAGTGTCATGTTGGTCATATATTTTTCAGTATTACAATAGAGGCAAACAATAGGCGATCTTATCGCTAAAAAGCGATCTCTTCCAGACAACCTTTGGGTAACGGATTAATATAAATGAAATGAGAATGGAATAGGTACATTAATTATTAATTTATTATTGTGTAGTCCATAAGAACACCTCTACCTGTTTGGATTGGACCTGATATCTATGGCGCGGCATACACATGAATTACAAACTTCAAATAAACAGGTTATAGTCTATCTGTCTGTATGTGTGTCTTATACGCGATGGTTAATCACTCCTGTGGCGTAGAGATATTCCCGTTAGTGGGTTTGTACTATTTGTACTACACCAAGTCCGACTGGTCAGGTAGTGTGGGTTACCCAATTGAATTATACCGCGATAAAAAATTATAAAACATCCGACAGTCTCGCACCCGCATGTTTGTCGAAATTTTACGGACACTTTGTCATTAGTCACCTATCTATTGTGTGATAAGCAAAACTATCACCGTCCCACTGGATAACGCCAGAGACTAGTCTAGAGATTTATTTATTTGACATGATAAAATCCAGAGGATGATAGGTCTTATAACAATGTAATGGTTAGAATGTGCTGAAGAGAATGAATACAAAATTCGACGTTCCAGGTAAGTATTAATGTGATACTCGTTATTTCGTCCACTTAATCTCAGTAGTAGATACTTCCTCTGGTGTGACGATTCAAAAGGGGTTGGAATCAAACTTAGTAAATTACAGTACAAACTATAAATAAACCAGGCAATATTTTTCCTGCTCAAAGAATATAAATTAACACCTTTTTTGTAGATCGCGCTCCAAAATGGAAGTAAAGACGCCCACACACGAGGTGACAACAAAATAAACGCGGGCTAGTGCCTGTCGCTGACGTGTGCTCACACCTTTATATTTATACCGCGCCGCCCACTGGCCGGTCCCTTGCCTTTAAAAAATATATTGTTTATTCTTTTCGGTTAGCGCGTTCCAATTTCGGTATGGTTTTTGTTTTCATTGTGATTTTCGGGTCATTTAATACTATGATGTTAAAACCATATTTTTAGCGCGTAACTATGGTGTATCTCATAAAAACCACCAATTATTGACAAATTCAATATCTTTTTCGTTGTGTCAATAAAGTGTCGAGCTAAATATGTATTGTTGAAAAAAAACTGAGCTACAATTTAAGCTTAAAAATTAAAATTTTATAAAAATATTATGGAAAGTGTGAGATGTAAAAAATGTGGCATTGTTAAGATCAATTGATCTGAGTTTCTGCGGCCCTTAGTTACTCTATTTATTTGTATAAAAATTACGTCATCAGTTGTTTTACCAATTACCAAGTCGGAACTTCTAAACAAAAAGATCGTTTTTTTTTCTTTTTTATTCACAAACTGTCCAGTGTATTTTTAGCCTTGTGTTTAGGTTAATCCTCAATGAGTTGGTATTACGGGATCTCAAGACGGTCTCAAGCCAACAGTCTTATTTGTTGGAATTTGGAATCCTGGAATTTTATGTACTTACTAGCTGCGCCGCGCGGTGTTACCCGCTCATCCCACGGGAACACTACATTTTTCGGAATAAAAAGTAGCCTATGTGTTAATCCAGGGTGTAAGCTACCTTCATACCAAAATTTATTAAAATTGGTCCAGCCGTTTGAGCGTGAAGAAGTAACAAACATAGACATAAACAAACAAACACACTCACAAACTTTCGCCTTTATAATATTAGTGTGATTACAATATATTGGACCGAGCGAGCTTAGCGTCTAGTTTCAGCTTGGCCCAAAATGATTTTGTGTCCGAATTCCAGATGTCCAGATTTTCATGAAATATTGTGGGAATTCGATAATTACATGGAATTTTTTGACGAACTATTTTTCTCTTCGAAATTACTATTTTTTTCGAGATGGCGGAGATATGTAGGTATGTATGTAAACAATTTATTGTACAAAACGTGGAAAGCGGAGGTAAGGTGGTATTATAAAACGTAAAAAAAAACCACTGCCAATTAAAAAAATGCTCGCGAGGTTTAGTTATTATAGTGATCACATGCCCTTATTATAACTGCATGCATTTTGACGACCCTGTTTCGATGCGGTTCGGTCGCACTCACCGACACACGGCCGTCTGTATTTAATCTACCTACTGTCACCGACACACTCCCTACTAGGGGTGACACTAATAGTACAACTCCTATTCTCACCCATTGCGAAACTGTATTCGCTTGTTTATTTAGGTAGATATCCTTAGGGCTGCCATCTCTAAATTCGCCGAACCCGGACAAAGATTAAAAAATCCGGACATTTGGCAAAAAATTGCATTTTTCCCCGGACGTATCCGAAAATGATATTATTAAGAGCCCACCCATGCAGAATTCGTCAGGTGAATATTTGATCCTAGATCTCAACATCCATAGTGATTAAAAATCTGCCCCTTGGAAATAAGAAACTTAAACAGTTTTTCTTCAATCTTGTCAACGTGAAAACACGATTGGTAATAATTTTATCGATACTTTTATCTCTCAAACATAACCTTTTTTTTAGATATTTTCGGTTGGATCTTTAAAACCCTTCCGTTTTTAACAATGTTTTTTAGCTTAATAGATGTACAATTATAAGTTCTCAAAAACTGTAAAACTATTTTCGATATAAAAATGCACACGTTTATGGCACAACTCAAAAAACATGGTTTCCGAGCACGCACTTCCATCTCGCTCACGCTTACGCTCAGTGAGAGAGAGAGCTAGACAACGCGTTGGCGCCCTCTTAAAAAAACAAATGCTTCATTTTTCATTCACATAAAAAGTATCCGGGTTTTCCCCGGACACTTTTTGAAAAACCCTCCGGACGGCCTCTGAACTAGGACAAATCCGGGAAAACCCGTACGGATGGCAGCCCTAGATATCCTTCTTGCTTACATCATGGATCTTACAAACAGATCACAAAACTTTCAAATGTCCATAATAGGTACAATTACTTTTGTTGAATTATGAGGTTTGAAAACAATTTCTAATTTGCTTCGAGATTTTAAAAATCGTCAATTTTTCGTAGGTGTGTTGTCTCGTATTTCAAAGTGCATTTAATTTTTTTGGTTTCTTTTTCTGAATTTCATGAATTATTCCATTAGAGCCATTTTTATGCAAACTGCAGTATAATTTACTATCATTCGTCTAGATTATTTCGTATGATATAATCTGTTATGTATATTGATAATGCTACATAGTCAATTGACCTCCTTATTTTTAAAATGACCAGAAGCGTACGAGAACATACTTAGATATTTTCAGTATACCTATATTGAAAAATAAATAATACATACAGTGAAACATTGATCCTCCTCCTCTTTTTAAAGTCAGTTAAATATAGCATTTAATGACAAGTGAGGCATAATTTATATTTACTAAAGCAACTGCAACTAATGGTTTGAAACAAGGTTTGAAATAAAAAAGTATTTTTAAGTTTACCATATTTTTATTTCCACATATTTATGACATAATACATAACGGAGCCAAGCTTATATACTGAAGAGATCACTGATTTACATTCTACTATATACAATTGGTGCATCGTATCAAATTACACTACTTAAATACCTACCGTTATCTATATGGGGTTTAGGGTTTTTACTCTTTGACAAATCGAAAAATAGGCCCAAGATATGACCATAAAGTGACAGAAAAATTGTATAGTGCGAGTAACTTATCTGTGGAACGGCGTAATTAGGAACTACGAATGTCATGCTGAACTGTCATACGATTGTCAGTGTCTGCATTCGAGTGCTCTGTGTGTGAAGATCGTGGCGACACTCGTCAGTTCACAGAAAAGTTGGTCGCTCTATAACTTATGGTTAACAGAGATCATGGTACAAGAAAATAAGGTATGACACCTTCGTCACTGATTAGCCGCTATATGGTAACAAAATGATTATGAGGAAATAATGTTTGCCGCCAGTCGTACAAAAAATAATAATTATGCATTTAGGCATAACGATTGCCATGTTCTTTGACTAACTTGTATTTTGTCGTAATCATTAATTTAAAACACGATTTTATGAGATTCATACAGGGAACAAGGGAATCGGGGAGTATTAAAAAATATAATACGCGACTTAATTCAATAAGATTAGCTGAAAATTTGGCAAAATTAAAGGACAACTTTTATCTATCAGGATATGTATAGGTTATAGAGCCAAGTTTAATTTTATCTACTCTCCCCCCCTCTCAGGGGTGAGCGTCACCCCCCCGCGGGGGAGAGGAGATAAAATTAAACTTGGCTCTATAACCTACATATCCTGATAGATAAAAGTTGTCCTTTAATTTTGCCAAATTTTCCATATATTGCAATCTAATTTTCTTGGATTAACTGGCAACAGAAACAACACAGAAACGGATTGACAGGACCAACCAACCAATCACGTGATGAGGTCAAGTCTCGTCTGTCATTCCGGAGTCCCATATCTTATACCATGACTAAGACTAAAAGTCGCGACAGTCTTGACAACAGTTACAGGATGTCTGTCGTCAGTTCAGTTCATCATTCTGGACTGTAACTCATTCACTGTAGGTATAGAAATAATTCTTTTGGTTGAGCGAATCCACTTAGCTTTGTACCCGATGAACAATACCATTATCTGTATTGTTAACTGTGGCCACAGCTGCCACTTCGAAATGTAAGGCGTTATAAGTGCAAATTACTTTTACACTAAACTCTTAAACAAAGAGAACAGAGATGTTGGTCACTTCATTGTCATTATAAGCATCGAAACGAGCTTCACTGCTCTTTCACTTACGACGTGACCAACATCTGTGTTCTCTTTGTTTAAGAGTAAACCTTATTTCGTTTGATTTAAAGACTAATTTAGTGTAAAAGTAATTTGCACTTATAACGCCTTACATTTCGAAGTGGCAGCTGTGGCCACCGTTAACAATACAGATAATGGTATTGTTCATCGGGTACAAAGCTAAGTGGATTCGCTTAACAAATGTGATTCGAACTATACTGCCATTCATTTATTTTTATCAGATTGAGCGTGCAACCGATGTCTATGACAAAGTTTTTTTTTAACTGTAATAAGATTCTGTTTACAATATGCAATACGTAAATAGGTATGTTCTTTTGGCGAACGGAGTCTAATGAATTATTCATTAGACTCCGTTCGCCATAAGAACATAGATAGATTTAGCTTAGAATGGATAAAAAAAACAGTGTTTGTCATTGATTAATATTTTTTATGAATATTTTAAATCACTTAATTATGAATGAAATAAAACCTGGAAATTAAAATATACATTATATTTCATGAAAATGCGGAATGAGTTGAGGTTCAGAACAAAGTTATAAAAAAGGGTCTTTCACTTCTCCTGCTTGAAAAGTACGTCTAGTATTTTAACCCCACGAAGCGGGGGGGACATAGTCCCTAGGGTTTAAATTTAAACCATGATATTAAAGGTTCTGCATTCAAGTAATTTACTTAAAGAAAAATAAACATTGGACAGATAATAAATAAAAATGAGCTTGCACAATATAATTATTTACATTTATTTAATGATTTTAGAGTTACTTTGATTTCACGGAAATATTTTTAATTTAACATATTGCTTTTAAATACACCCGTGACCACGAAAATATGTTTCCGAATCTCATAATTATGAATTTAATTACAGCTTTGTTGTTTGACGAATACATATCTTCAAGAAATGCACTGACATTTAAAAATGTGGATAAACCACAAAAAACGTACGTATAGGGTTACCTATTTTATCCCTTTTTGAATGGAAATGTATTGTTAAAATAATTATTTTAGAGTTTTCCTGTACCTATTTTATGATAAAAAAAATTATCAACTTAGATTCTGTTAAGACTATTTGAACCTCATTTGAATTAGTGATTGTTCTTATTTTTGATTGTATTCACCAGTATTTAGTCCTAACTTTGTGATTGTATTATATTTCGTGCATTATTTAAGTAATGACAAAACTGATCTACCTATGTTTAAGTCTACAATACTTACATCTTCTTACAACTATTAAAGTAAATATATTATTGTTTTAATGTGATTATTAAAAAGGATCTAATTGTTAAATGAAACATACATAGCTTCTTAAAATTAACATATAGGACCCATTTAAACTATAATTTTCTTTTAATAATCCTAACAATCCAATTTTTTTTATTTTGTATTGATAGTGTATAGTGGCTCTAAGTATATTCTTTATCAATGTAGACAGTCTATTATAATTTATAGCTACCATAACTGTTAAGTAAGAGATATTTTGGTAGGATATCCCATTAAAAAAAATATGTTGGTCAGAGAATTTAAAACAATACAAAGTTGACAATAGGATAGTATCTCTTTTTAAGTATGCTTGGGGAAAAATGGTCTATGAAATGATAATTCTATGAAATGAAACATTTACAATTCATATTATGTCACTTTACTGTATTGTTCTTTTTCGCCTTTGAGTTTGCCATGAAATCCGTTAACTACCGTATCGTCCGCTACAACGACTTACTATAAAGCATGGGCTATAGACTTTGACTGACATAGACTTTGAGATGCCAGGACAGCGCGACCAGCGACGCGGCGGTTGAGCGGGAAATCCGAGCGCGGCCACAGGCGCGACAGCGGCCTATCGGTGTAACTCGGGCGTCGGTGACCTTGTAATACCGAATCCTCGACAAGGCATTCGTGAATGCCTTTCCCCACCTCGCGCTCGCCCTTCGACACGCACACGCCGCGAGTTTTGTTACTGCACACAAGTGTCGCTGTCGTTTCTTTATATTCTTTGGCGCGGCGGCATTACGAGTGGGCGAGACGAGTCACATCTACCCCGCTGTCACGCAAAGTCGCGGCTCCGTTAACCAATCTGCACGAGCGGACTAAAAAAAAAAGAGGATCCTTCTTAAACAATCACATTAAGCCTAACCTATCCTATGTACAGTCTACGTGCAAACACGTCATGTCACGTTGATCTCCTCGTCGCTGGCGCTGTCGCTATCGAAGTCTTCTCCCTCGTCCATGGCCGCGAAAGGCTCGCGGTAGAACGGCGTCGCCATCTTGTCTTCATAACCTGGAAGAGAAGAGCCGTCGTTACTAATAGAAGCTGGTCGTAGCCATACAGGCGTTCCAGGAGGGTACTTCATTGAATATGAGTGTTTGGTGCCCTAGGGACTCTAGGTTGGTTTTAGTGTCGCGTTTGCCACCGCACCGACCAATATGTATTAACTTCAGGGAGCGCTTTAGAATGAAGCTGACGGGTCCGTGCGGACGACCGCCCGCGTTCCCTTAAGTTAATACGTATTGGTCGGCGCGGAGCAATCCGCACCGACGGTCAGCGCGACACTAAAACCAGCCTTAAAAAGGCGCCTTTTAAAAGTTGGCACGTCGAACCCCCTACCTAAGCCTCTACTGAGGTGTATTTTTGATCAGGAGCCAATAACAATCTCAAATCGTTTACGGTTCCAAAGAAAAATTATTTTTCGAAGTGAAATTTTAGACGAAAAATAATTCTAGGAGTCGATATAGACCCTCTTTGATCACTTAATTCTCCTTTTTTCTGTACAGTAGTCGTGCAAAAAGTATCCTATAGCAATTAATGTTCAACTTTATCAAAACGGGGTACTAAAACCATTTTTGAAAAGATTCTCAGAGATGGTATAGAATTGAGACATCATCCCTATTTAGGTATTAGGCATGTTAAGGCTGCGTTTCCACAAATGCGAATATGCGTAGCGAGAGCGAGGGATGTTTTTGTTAACCAATAGAATCAGTCGTGCTGAGTGAGGATAAGTAAGTTAGTTAGTTAGTTGCGCTGGGCATTTTCCGCAAGTCGACATCCAAACGTGCCTATTTTGCGTGAAAAGGGGGTAGCGCTACTCCAACCACCCCAGCTCCTCGACAAACCTTATCAAAGCTTTAATGTTGCTTGTGGCGTCGTGTACGGTACTTGGGGATCCTAGGTACTTCGTCCTCTATGCTTCTACCTGTTTGCAATCTAGTAGAATATGTTTGGTGGTTTCTTCTGCTTCCATGCATGCCCTGCATAGAGGGCTATCTGTTATCCCTAAATTGAAAAGGTGTTTGTTCAGAGTATTATAAGCGAGGATAAGTATAAATGAAGTTATTCCATTGCTAACATAACATGCCTCGCTACGCATCCTCGCCAATCTCTGTTTCCAACGATGCCTAATGCTACGCTAGAATTAAACCCCGCTCTTATAAGCATATGAATGAACTATCAAACCATACAAAGTGAGTGAGTATGGCTTGACAGTTCATTTGCTTGGAAGAGTAAGCGTGGTTTGACTCTAACTGGATGCTATAACAATAATGCTACGGTTATAAGTTAATGATCTACCTCTGAACTCCCCAGAAGTACTGGCAAACATCTTCTTCTCCTCATCCTCAGGGATCGGTGACAGCTTCTGCTTGTCCGCCTCAGCATCAGACAGGTCTGGATGGGGATTGTTCTTGTTCGGCAGGGTCTGTTCTCTTGAGCCACCTGAAGCCAGCAGCTCCCGTTCCTTGGAGTTGCGCCACTTCATGCGACGGTTTTGGAACCAGATCTTCACCTGAGGAAGAATGGTTGCGGTGAGAAAAGATTATAGGGTAAGGTAAATAAAAGAAATATTTTTACTCGGTTTTAAAGATGAAAGTAGCATTTTTAGTGTGCGTCCAGGGGGCCTGTGATGGTTGAGTTTATCGCGTGATAAATAACTGACAAAGCATCTGTCACTCACACTCGCATTTCGTCAAAACGTGACGGATGCTTTGTCACTTATTTATCGCGTGATGAAAGCAACGATCATAGGCCTGCAGTCCAGCATTGAACTTTTAATCTTAGATAATGACGATACTGGATAATGACGCATGGCATTAAGTTCGCCTTTTGTACGTTAAGTTTTTCTTTTGTGCAATAAAGTTTAAATAAATAATAAATAAATACTGTGTAAATATGTGGATACATAGAGCATCTATTTGGAATAAGACTGTATTATAACATAGTGTCTCTATAATCAGGCCATGCTCGCTTCAGGGCTTATTGTGAGAATAATGTTAAAACTATCTTTTTTTGTAATTGTAACGGTCTTTGCAAACAGATGCCAATCCGTCTTAAAATAAGTACACGTAAATTTTTAACGTCTTTGTCAACAACACTAATGATCCTTCCCGAAAATCAATTATAAACGCGATTTCACGTTCGTTCCAAATTTAAAACTGACAAATGGCGTCGAAAATTTCAAATATCGAACATCTATCAATAACTGATTGGCTACGCCAATCGGCGAGCGCTATTCGTCATTCGAAAATCAAATTTGTTTTTTAAGCGTTTCCGCGCCGGTGTTGACGAAAAAACGTTTGTCTATGGCGAAAGTGACATGTCATTTAATAGTGGATAAAGTGATTCATCATGTGGCGCGGGCGTGAAAGCATCTGCCCATGAATGGACCGCAGATTCGACAATATCTCGATGACTGGGTGAATAAAGCAAATATTAATAAATATACAGTTTCTATTAATAGCGAGACGCAATCTATAAATGTATCGTTCAAAATGTATATTTAGTACTCGATTAGGGATAAATTAATAAATGTCATAATCATAATGTCATACATAAATGGACTTTGAAAATGTATATGCAATACATGAGATACGTTGATTACGAAACGTACCTACGTACGAACGTACGTATTATTTAAGTAATCGCTTTTTAAAGCTTAAGGAAAAAAATAACTCCATAAACCTCATAGAGCGAAAATATTTACGATTAAACTAATTAAGAGTATTTTCATTTTTTTTTTTGCTAAAGGCTCTGTATTCTTTGTATAGGTATATTCTTTCTAAACTCTCCCACTTTCTTAGAAAATAAATTATAAATTATAGTTTATTATATCCAATTTTAACTAGTAGCAATAACTCTCACAAAATGTCCAGACGAATCGCTGATTTTAATTCCTTTATTCCCCACCCCTTAACCCCGCCCGATAAAAACAATAATATTCCATTAAAACCATATTTTGATGAAAAAAAAAATACAAAAATCCAACGACAATGCCGCCAAAACGCATTTCTTTTTCGGGGCAACGACGGCGACCACGCCTAACAGCCATCAATAAAAGCGATGTCAGCCGCACAATGCTTGGACACGCTGTTTATTCCAAAAAACTGTTAGAATTTTGCCACCATAAAGAAAAATAACAGTTAGATTTCGTATTTCGAAATGGGATTTCGATTTGTACGTTAATGTTATTTTTTTAGCGTCGGGGTTATATTGCTGGTGATTAATATCATATGATTATGTTTTTTTAATATGATCCTAGGCACGGAGTGCTGTCACATTGTGGTACTTACTACAGTTATTACAGTCTTTGTAAAACAATAATACCATGAAAACTATTTAATATGTGGTTTTTACCATGGAAATTCCATCTCTGCAGGTACGTTTATCGTAATCTAATGTTACCGACTCACAGAGTCCCAAGGTACAGGCTCAACCTAGTTTGGGGCCCGCCGGATATCTCATGATGTATTATGTCCTAAGTTTCAATAAAAATATATTTAATTTCATTTTACTTAAAAAGATGAACAGATAATAATCATTTGGTCATTGCGTAGGTATAATAAGTACATAAACGAACAATGAAATATAGTTCTCAGGATTCTTTTGCAAACATCAATAGATATAACCCTCTGTAGTCTTGTATACTGTGTTAATTGTATATAGAGCTAGCTATAACTTATAAGCTTCAGTCACGCCGAGTTTAACTCTTTCAATAATTAGGACTGTGCCAACTAAATCCACCTTGATTGCTCGACACTATCCCCTCAAAGTAGCCGCCGGCCATTTTGACGGTTACCAATTACAAATCTGTCGGCGCCACGCATCGGCTGTCAGCGGGAGAACGATAGACTTTCGCTTACTAGGAGGAGGGCTACTCCGAAGATAGAAATTCGAAATTTGTGCCGTGCTATTCCTCTCGATCTCGCTTCAATCAATATATGAATGAGCAAACGGCACGATACGAAGTTCGAATTTCGAACACCGGAGTAACTCTTCTGTTGCCACAGATAAAACTTTACAGAAGGTCTGCTATAAATTAGTGTTTTCGTTCCTTCATTCGTTCCCATTCTTATCGACGTTGGAGTCAGACTGTGGTAAGACCACGCTAACTCTTCCAAGCAAATGAACTGTCAAATCATACAATCTGACTCACCTTGTATGGTTTGACAGTTCATTTGCTTCGAAGAGTAAGCGTATTCTGACTCCAAAATGCTTACCTAGTTACTATGATCTATTTTTGAATTCGGAATACTTTTTACTAAACTCTCTCCAAGGACTTTTAACCATTTATTTACTCGTTAAAACTTTACAACGCCAAAATACTTAATTCACAAGACCATTTAATTGTAACATTTATTAGATTGATAAATGAAACATATAAAATATAATTAAATACCTATCAATGATAAATGATAACGCACACACAGAAATCTACTATAAACTATTCTGATATAATAAACACCGTCTCAGTGACAAAGCAGACTCTAACCACTATTTGTATTTTGTATTGGTGTACCATTTATAATTGTTAAAAAATCAATAAATTGTGTACCTCCCATTATTTATGAAAGCTTACATTTTAATGAGGCAAAACTTTGGCAATATTTTCTGAGCCCGAAGTTCTTCCATCGTTAGAGCTCGGCGTCTTCACAGCTGATGTAAAACAAATATTCAATGAGTTTGGTCGTTTTTAATTGGACGTCAATGTTTTAGCTAAACAAAGCTACAACACTAAATATGTAGTGCTGTTGATATAGCCTAGCAAGTGTCGGTCCGGTCCGGCCCAGGGATAGTGGCGCTGGCGCTACAAACAGCTTTCAGAGTATGGTAATAATGTGTATAGTATACGTCATATGTTCGCTTTATTAAACATCAATAGCTGGAATGGGCCAAGGATCTGTTGTTAACCAAATTAAAAACATTGTTTACCGGAATAGTGCTCAATCCTTCGTTCTTTTTGCGAGATAAATACTGAATCCTATTGATAAAAACTTGATTTTCATCACTGTGGATAGTTTTGGCTTTATTATGCAAAAAATACTTGAAATTTGGGGAATATATATTATTATTATTATTAATCCGTAAATGGTGGCTCGAAGCTTGTGCCAGTATCAGTTTTTTGGTTGTATCAGTGTTAAAAAACTTATCAAAAAAATAAAAATTAAATCATTAAAACATGAGATGAAATGAACATGAACAAAGATGGCCGATGAATCCTTCGGGAATATTATAGTCCTGTGTCCTCTTTGTGTACATCAGTGACATTCACCGCTTTCAACGTCAGTTACCAAAAAAAACCGTTGTCAGTAAAATAAATGAGTACCACTAAAAATCCGCAATCTGAACTGGGTTGTAACACTCCCCGTGGGTCTATACATATAGATTGCACCATAATTATTAATTAAACCCAAAAAATTTAATACAATTAAATACAAATAAAAAGTTTGTATTTCAATGTCCCATAGAAAATCTAATTATCTATGACACAAATACTACAATAAAAATATTAAAACTTACATCAATGACAATAATTAGCATTACAATGAAAGTCAACCCGGATCATCGAAGGGTTAAGTAAACATCAGTATTTAAATTTAAATAATTGTACTACAACACGTTTACAATTACACAACAACGAATTTGAATGCCAAACATTAAAAAATACTATTTGACTACGGAACGCAAACAAACCATGGCCGGCTGTCAATCATAGCGAAAAACTCCCGCCAAAAAACCGCGGCAAAATAAATAAATTCAACATTCGAAATTGGAACGCCGTGAATGTAAACAGGCTCCGTTTGAATATTCATTCCAAATATGAATATTTCAAATTTCGAAGCACCGACCGTCCGAAAATTAGATTCATTGGTTGCGTGGGCTGTGATGGGAATTTCGTGTTTATTATTATGAATTTAATGCCTATTTTGGTGCGAAAGGGAGCCGTATTATGCGGCATAGATTATAGAAAGTGCCCACCACAGATGCTAAAACACTATACCAGTATAACCCATTTAATATTGCTGAAACTTCTTCGCCACCAGCATTGCAGTGGAACAGTAAACACGAAATAATTCGCATTTCGTCACATAAATTCAATTATACTACAATACTCCGAAGTTTCATTTGTACGAATGCATCATCATTCCAAATTTTCATAATTCCGAAAGCCATGTTCTGATTTTTTTTTTGGGATAACAAGAAAGAAAGAAAACACATTTATTGCAGCGAAGAAGACGCACCACCATTAAAAAGGACTTAAAAACTAAATTTATAACTTAACAATAACATACAATATCATCCATTTAATTTAAAAAGAAAATTATATAAATATAGGTAGAGGGTATATGATGGTGCTACCATGTCCACCGCAAAAGGACACCACTCAGCATAATACTGCTACATTAGGGAAATGCACATAACCCTGACCTAACCTAATTATAGTATGTAACATAATATGAACCATGGAAAAAAAAATCGTTTCCCGTTGTTTCACTCGGAATTTTGAATATTCGGAATATTTATGGTTTCGGATAAAAAAAAAAAAAAAAAAAATTGATCCATAGAATATTAGTATAAATGAAACTTCGGAATTTTTGAGTGATCCCTACAAAATGAGAGATTCCAACAGATCTTTATCTAGGATACTAGCTTCAATACTAATAATAAAGTTAGTGGCTAGGAATTACTAGATACTAGCTGCACCGCGCGGTGTTACCCGCTCATCCGACGGGAACACTACATTTTTCCGGGATTAAAATAGCCTATGTGTTAAATCAGGGTGTCAGCTACCTTCATACCAAAATTTATCAAAATTGGTCCAGCCGTTTGAGCGAGAAGAACAAACATACATGTAAACACACACAAACTTTCGCCTTTATAATATCAGCGTGATGACCGTGGCCGCACCGTTTTTCTGGCCGAGGGGTTACTCTCATTTGGCAGAAAATTGTTTCACCGAAAATAATGTTTCGCATAATGCTCATTTCGCAGAAACTTTCTGTAGCTGAAACGGAAAATATATTTTCTAAATGTGTTAGTGCATTCTGGTAGATTAGGATAGATTAGGCTATTAGTAGGACACATCGGCCTTCGATTTCGACGGAGCAGGAATTCTATACTACGCAAGATTTTACAACCAACCTCCCCCTCCTTTTTGTTTTTCTCCCCATTGCTGTCGGCACCCATGTTTGTATATTTTCTAGAAAAGTTAATGGTTTCAATAAAATAACAATTATTCGAAATTAACATTATACGTAGTACTATTACGTTCGGTGAAACAATTTTCTGCGAAACATTAGTGCTTACTTAAACCTTGGCCGAGCCGTGAGTGTAGGTGTCTGAAATTCACCCCCCCTCAATCAACGCGACATAATATCTCTTCATAGGATACGAATTGGGATAAAAGTGATGCCTGATACGTTCCCGTAATTAAATCCAACAGTCTCGCCCCTCACTAGGGGCGCGAAACGTCGATATCGATGGATAAAGTCAACTATTTCATCGATAATGGATTTGATGTGGTTTGCGTATTCACTTTTGCCTTAAAGATAGTGCCCCGCTTCTTTTTTGTTCGTTTTAGTCCCCGCCTACTCCTGTTGCTGTTGCTGTTTGCCCAGATGACGATTTGCATGAAAAAGTTAGTAAATGTATATTTACAACGTTGACACATTGGGATATATTAAACTTCTTCATGCGATGCGATGTTGTTTTATTAATAATATCTACCAAATAAATTAAAAATTGAATACACCCCCGATACAAGTGGTGGTCATCATGAGACCCTCATTCAATGTCATATAGAAAATGCTACTAACACTGAACATATATACAAAATTTGGAATTGTTGGCTTCACTATTGGCTGAGATCTTGTCACTTGTTCCAATTTAAGCTGAATATCTTGGAAACTACTGGTCCAATTTGCACCAAACTTCGGTTAACTACGCGAGTAGTGTGGAGCCGAAATAAAAATGATAAATAATAATAATAATAAATAAATAACGAAACAAACTCCGTAGTCTACCGTTCACAGAGCCACTAATATACAGGGTGGAACAGATCGAGGGACTTTTAAGCAAACAGGGAATTGTTTAGACTGAGTACGCTTCTAATGAATGAACTATGTAAATATTTCTATCCATTTTTGAGATGCAGTTGGTTAAACATTGGTGTAAAAATCTGCACATATCAACCCTGTAAATAAAACCTTTGAATTAGTAGGGTTGTCACTGATATTAAAATATTTTATTTCGATGACTTTTTTTTACTTTTAAATCCAGCTTTACCATTATAATAGGTCGATTGTAGATCACTCAGACGACACTATCCTGTCAGCCCAGTCTTTAGAAATGTTCCACTCTGTATATGTCTGTCTCAACATATTCTTATCAAAACATATCTGTTCCGTTAATAGTTGTGCCTGCGGACCCCTAAAAAGGGCCGGCGACAGCTGCCGCCGCTTGTCGCGCGGTCAACATGTAATTGATTACGGAACCCGGGCAGGGGTCCCGAGATTTCTGAGACTCGCGAAACGATGCTAAATATCACAGTAATATCGTCTAGTCACAACAAGTAAGGCTTAATCTATGCCAACACTCACTACAATTTCTGTCACTGCACTTCAAAACTTCGTAATTGTTCGTATCTAGTTACGAGACGATGCTAAATATCGCGCTAATATCGCCTAGTGACTCCCAAAACCAGAGACGAAGGAGTGTTTAATCCGTTTCGAGGATGTAATCTCAACACCTAATGTCAATAATTTCAAGAATAAATCAGATAAGCATAGATGTTGAAGTATTTAACGATAATAAATCATTACATATTAAACAGTTACGTACTACGTGTTTTTTTTCTTCTAAAAACTGTGTTTTTTTTTGTTGTGACCAAATCTTGCTTTTGATTCATGTACTATTTCTGTTAATTGGTAGAAATCGATAACATGAAGAAAGAACAATAAAACAAATTACTAACATAGAACTCTCCAATAAGTCCGACGGGTCGTAGCTCAAAAAATATTGATCTACAACAAATAAAGAAAAAAATATGCAGTTTCGAAAAAAAGTTCGTCCATAAAATCGATTCGATCAACCATTCATAATTTAGATTTGGCAAACAATATGTCTTTGCTACATCACTACAAACATCAACAGAGAACTGTCAGATGCGTGTTTAAAAAAAATCGACTGTAAAAAATGTCATAAGTATGTAACGTTTTTATATCTCCACAATTTAGAAAACTGAATCGACAAAAAATACTATATACTTATCAAACCTATTCACAAAATGAGAATCGGTTGAGAAATGCGACCTCCAGCCGAGAACAGCAGAAAGGCGTCTGGTCATCACATCCAAACATCCGGATATTGCTGAAAAGTCTATATATTTAATTGTTGTCTGTGCTCCTTTAGTATTTAAATACTTTACCATAGACTAGCGTTCTCCCTAATACGAATGTTTGTGCTCGTCCAATTATAATCATTATATTATTATGAATCAATTCAATAACGTAATCCCTGACAATAATGTATTAGTGTTTAATGAATAAACGCTGATATATTATCTCTGACTGAAGACTTGTTTGATTAGTGCTCTCGCCATATTACACGTGCCTATCTGCGCTCCATGCATTGCTAAAGCCTGACCAGAAATATATTAGGTTTGTCAAGAGGGCGCTATTTGTAAGATTTATATGGCAACAATTTTGCAACCAATCGCAACCCACTATAATGACACTAGTTTAAGTAGCTGTCAGTTCCACTATATTAACCTCGTAATAACATTTAATGGAATGCACTCTTTTCCTGTCTGTTTTTCGTGTAGTAAACACGTGTACCCTTTCGTGTTTCGGCATTTTCTTTGGATAATTTTATTCTATTCTAATTTTAAAATATGGCTTCCATCAGGTTAATGATGATTTCGCCAATTTCAAGTTTGCTCGTAGAGCATGCCGTTGTTCGGTGAGGTTTTGCTTTTTGTAAAGTGATAGCGATTTACAAAAAACCACGCGGACTATCGGGCCTTGACCCAGGAAGGGCTATGAACGCTTCAAGTTGAATTCTTCATTAGCTATTCACTCATACGTTAGATCACTGCACAATACGCTATCAATACTACACATTGAGCAACTAAAATGAATAAATAATGAACAACTAAACTTAAACGCATGCGGCCATCTTGGGACACGAACCGGAAGCCGGATAATTTTAAATATTTGTCTTTTAAAGAAACCACCACGAATGACATTGACACTGTTGACAAACCATCATAAAATCATTGCCAGTGTAAGAAATTAGTTCCAGTGAAATTCCGCAATATGGCGCATCCTCATATATTTCTGGTCAGGCTTTAACAGAAATACGAAAGAATTTTGGGTCAAGCTGAAACGGGGACACATCGCTCGCTCGGTCAATGACCTCTACATACCTACACTGTCTACCGCATAAATACCGACAATACTCGATTACATCTTATTATAATTTAACCTCATTGCGTTGAACTATGTCCTAATAGGTATATAAAACGACTTATCAAATAGATAAAGCGTGTGAGTTAAGTCTTTTCGGTCCTGCACTTGTGGACTGAATCTCTAAATATTTAAACGACGAATAACGTAAATAATGCCTGTGAGTTAAGTCTTTTCGGTCCTGCACTTGCAGTGGACTGAATCTCTAAATATTTAAAAGGGCCAATAACGGTAAATAATGCTTGTGAGTTAAGTCTTTTTGGATCGGAGATATAATAGCCGCAGTCTCCCCTCGCCGATTAGGGATAATCTGGAGGCATGAAGTAAAAATCACCCTCTGGGGAAGAGAAGAGACAGAGCTACGAAGGATAGACATGACGGCATTAATTGACAATATTGAAATTTTTCAAATAGTGTTCAGTTTAAACTTATTTTATTAATTTATATTATCACAAAACCCAAAAATATTATTTTTATTTGACTAAACTGACTAGTTTTTATAATATTAAATGTGAAAGCAGTGTCATCTAAAAATTGGCGCTCTATACATGACGTTACTTCGTGGCAAATTGGACAGTTACAACATGCAAAAATTACACTGGTATATTACAATTTTCATAAATTAGTAGTAGTATCCGACTGTATGTTTTTCTGCGCTGTGACTGTAGATTATGCTGTGACCTACTGGACACACGGCAAACTAGGACTGGTCGCTTACTCTTTTAGAATGAGGAACTTTTTCAAATGATGAATTTTTCAATCACAAATTGGGATATTATCGAAAAAGCAAATATTTGGCTAATGTTTCGTGTTTTATCCCCTGTTTAATAACATCGATAAAAAGTTTGGTTAAAAAAATTAAATGTTGTTAGTTGAATTGCCAAAGAATCCAAATTTTTACCTTCTTTCACTTCAGCTTACAGCATTCAGCCTGACACAAAAAAAAACAATAAAGGTATCGTGCCCTGTCTACCCGTCGCCTTGCGCCCCACATCCACAATTATTATACGTCAAACGCAACCGGCAAGGCAAGACTGCCGTTCGATTTATAAATTAAACTGAGATAATCTGTAATGTTGGCAGAACTGAGCGCGCGGGGAATTTATATGGTTCTGGATAAATTGGGTTTTTATTGGAGGTTTTTAAACGGGGCTTAAAAAGTGCTTGTTAGAGCACAATGGTTTTGAGATGCGGTATTAAATTAAGATTTCTATATTTGTCGTAAGATTTGATTACTTTAAACCCTTATAAAATAAATTTAAAATGGGTATGTTGGAGTATTGTTGGTTAACGTCATTTTTTTAATAGGATCAGCAAATGACACATACCTACTTATTTCGCACAGTCAAGAGCATAGTTTTCGAAAAAATTAAGCATATTTTAAGTTAGGTTTGCCAGTTCCTTAGCGTACCTATAGGTGACTTCAAAAGGTGATTCAAATATAATCTGTACACGAACGGGTTATTTTTGGCTTTACAAGTTATTTGATGTAGTTTCGTTGTTTATTTAAATTATTTTTTTATTTTTGGTTTAGTGATTAAAATAGTACATAAATAAAGGGATGATCACCCCCTGATCGGGCAGGTCTTGTTTTCATGTATCTCGTTTATCTTTCATAATCAGCTCACCATGATGAGATGATGACTACCAGACGCATCTGAATAACTTTATAAAATACCTACATGAAAAACATTGCTAGTGCTTATAACATTTTAGGGTTTGCTGAGATTCCCATCATCAGATCCCGACATGGTGACAATGGAGCCGCCTATGGTATGATATGGTTTTGAGATGCGGTATTAAATTAAGATTTCTATATTTGTCGTAAGATTTGATTACTTTAAACCCTTATAAAATAAATTTAAAATGGGTCTGTTGGAGTATTGTTGGTTAACGTCATTTTTTTAATAGGATCAGCAAATGACACACCTACTTATTTCGCACAGTCAAGAGCATAGTTTTCGAAAAAATTAAGCATATTTTAAGTTAGGTTTGCCAGTTCCTTAGCGTACCCATAGGTGACTTCAAAAGGTGATTCAAATATAATCTGTACACGAACGGGTTATTTTTGGCTTTACAAGTTATTTGATGTAGTTTCGTTGTTTATTTAAATTATTTTTTTATTTTTGGTTTAGTGATTAAAATAGTACATAAATAAAGGGATGATCACCCCCTGATCGGGCAGGTCTTGTTTTCATGTATCTCGTTTATCTTTCATAATCAGCTCACCATGATGAGATGATGACTACCAGACGCATCTGAATAACTTTATAAAATACCTACATGAAAAACATTGCTAGTGCTTATAACATTTTAGGGTTGCTGAGATTCCCATCATCAGATCCCGACATGGTGACAATGGAGCCGCCTCAGGAGTTTAATCTACCAATAAAAAAAAAGAATTTTAAAAATCGGTTCACAATTGGCAGAAATATCGGTGCACATACATAAAAAAAAAATACAGTGAAACATTGTGAAATACTTTTTCATTAGTGTTATGAATTACTTTTTCATTAATGTAGGTACCTACTTACATAATAACTCTACCTTCTTCTCGTACCTATAGGTACTCACTCAATTGCTCAAAGGTTAACTAGAAATGATCCCTTATAGGGATAAGTACGCCTTTTTACCTATGTTATTAGTAGGTAATTGATGTACGTTTAACTGTTTTTGTGTACAATAAAGTGTTTACTTAGTTACTTACATAGAATCTCCTCCTTTTTTGGAAGTCAAAATATTGTATCGTGAAACACAAGCAAAGACGTAGAACCAGACCAGCACTATTTTATCAAGTATTTAACTTAAACATACGTTAACTGCGGATCTAAGCTCCTTTGTGCAAGATAGCTTTGAAGTTAGCAATTAATTTGCCAGCCAATTAAGATAATTCGCTCATAAGCTTAATTGAGCTGGTGTCTGTGGCCGACTTTTCATGGCTGCAATAACGACGCGAACATACGTAGATAAATAATTAACTTGTTAAGTTAATAATAATACATTTTCTAAACGAGGGACGGAAAATTAAATATAGGTAGCACGGGCGATAAAGAAATTAATCGGCTGAGTGCAAATTACTCTATGCTATGGTGCAAATTAAAAAAAGAATCGGCTGATTGCAACTTGGCTTCGAGCTACAGCCACATTGTTTGAAAATAAAAAAGAATATTTTTGTTCTATAAAATTATTTTTTTCAATAGAACTTTAGAACTTGCTCTTCAGCGAGACGACTGGCGAGAAAGAGGGGAGGCCTTTGCCCAGCAGTGGGACACACACAAACAGGCTAGATAAAAAGAATAAGAAAAATAAGTATTACGTGTTCTAATACATGTGAATATTTTGTTGTTGTTGTTCACTTTGACGAACTATTATTAACATAATATTTTAATTTTTTGAAATATGATATTCAATAAAAAAACAGAAGCTTCCTTTCTACGTACAAGTGTTACTTTACTGGAATTGATAACAAGTGAGTGCGATCTTCTAAAGCCCCTGGAAGACCCTTATTTTAATTTAATAGTTTACGTTAAAAAAGGCTAAAAAAATAAGTCAACCATCAACCATATCTAGTGCACTACCACCCTAACTAACCTAATCTAAAACAGACCCTAATTTCAAACGAAACCGAACAGGCAACTTAATAACTCGAAAAAATTCAATAAACCGAAAACCTGCTTACGACCGGTCCATAAACACCAGAAATCGTAAAAAAACTCAACGCAGCCATGAAAAAAAAAACTCAAACGCGCGAACCAATAGAAAACCGGGAACACTTTTATTCGATACAAATGGTCCAATAGAAAGGGGGTTTAAGACGCCGTTCTAACGTTATAGCGGTCTCGTTCTAACCCCTGATGCTTGTGTATGCGCTTCTCTTTTGCGTCCGGGTTGAGGGCAAAGGCGTATTTTTGTCTTAAGAACGTTTGTATATTTTATTGTTATGTCACTGTTGGCGAATTTTTTTATTATGTTGGCGGAGTGTGTTTGGCGGGTGATTTGCCGGCAGATTTTGCTAATGCTCAGTTGGTTGTAAAAAGAATGGGGTATTTTATTCGGAATGCCGATACGATTGCGGTGGCCGATTTTATTTCGAGATCTGAGATGGAAATAGGAGTGTATGTTATTTGGAAGTAATAAATGGTTGTTGAAGTATCGTATATGGATAATATTAAGGTATTTCTAGTGTGCAATGTTATAAGTAAGACGTATTATTTTTGGGATTACAATGACAACTATAGTTAGTGGAAAATATCGCTCTAGTCATAATTTCGTTGTAGTACTTCTCCTGTTTGCTTCATGAGGTGTGCAATAAAAAGTAATTGAATTGTATTGTTTGACTTGAATTGTATTGTTGAGACCAAACAACACCCAAAACCATTTTATTAAAAAAATAAATTAATCGATTTTGTAAGCTTTGTATATTGAAATCGCGTGGAGTCAAACGAAAACTCAGGTAAGCCGGTGTAGATTGGGCTATTTTTCTTCAGTATATGGTAGCAATAAATATTGGTACTCAATCCACCCTGAAGTGGGCAAGCCGGTAAGAATCAGGTATAATACACTATCTTTATATTTGGAAATGTAAAAATAAATATCTGTAGGATAAATAAAAAGCTTGTCTATCTATTTGGGATGCCTACTGTTGAACATAATTATGTTTTCCAAATAAAGAGAACCTTCTTTTTGAAGTTGGTTTAAAACATAAAAGCAAGTACGTAATAGACGGATTTTAATGGCGGAAATGAAAAATGAAAACAGGAAAGAGCGCGGAAACAATATTTTTTAACCTCAAGTCCGTTGTGTTTAAATTGATAAGACAACGCTCAAAGGCGTCTGATATTTTAGGAAAAGGATTAAATAAGATAAAAGTTGAATAAAATCTGTTTAACTGACTTAAAGTACTCTAACTGTGAAGTAGGTACCTACTTAAGTAAGCTGTGTTTTTAAGTTTTTTACGTCGACCTATAAGTGATGGGATTTTCTGTACACCATGTAGGTACGCGGGGAGAAAATTTTACTTCCTGGCCAAGGCAAATCGTAAAACTATAGACAAACCACGGGCGGTAATTCGTAAAGCCCCAGATCCCATGTCCCTATAGTATTCCCATTTTATAACAAGCTCTACGACGCTACGTAGCACCGTAGCACGTCTACGAGTCGTAGCACAAATGTGAACTGCAGGCCTGTGATGGTTGCTTTTATCACGCGATAAATAAGTGACAAAGCATCCGTCACATTTTGACAAAATGCGGATGTGAGTGACAGATGCTTTGTCACTTATTTATCACGTGATAAATGCAACCATCATAGGCCGAAGAAAGGAATTTAAGAATAAATGACCAATAGAGAAGAGAGAGAGAGAGAGAGAAAAAAAAATTGCTCATTTATTTTTATGATAAAAGTGGCTCTGTGAGCTGTAGATCTGTTGGTTTTTTTTAAACGGCTGAAGTTCGTTATTTTTCCTTTTTCGTCCCCCTGGTCGCGCCATTTTGAAAAAAATTATAAATCGTTGTCGATTATTCACAAATTTTCATGTTAATTGTTTGAGAAATGCGACCTACAGGCAAGAACAGCCGAAGGTCCCACCATCGGGATATTTTTATCGTTTTAACTTATCCGGACATACGAAAGAGTTTTTGGCCAAACTGAAACGAAGATGCTTCGCTCGGTCGATCAAAAATTTAGAAAAATATCATTTTATCCAAGAAATGCATGATATCATAACCATAAGGATAACCATAAATAAGGCTCCTTATCCGTTCGAAAATGCTGATTGTTTTAGAAATTTTTCTCTATGATCAAACATGTTTATTAACATATTATCTATGTTACAACATAGAACAGGGCTTCAGGGCAGGACTATTTTTTTGAAACCTACATTACTACAGAAAATGTCAAAATTCACGCAGAAAACTATTTTTTCAACTTACTTTCGACTGCATGCCATGAAAGCATGAAATAGCTGTTATTACTATCTAGAACTCAGGAAAAAATATTACTCGCTTAAAAAAGTTGGTAGAAATTATCACTATATTTTGTTATAATATGAAAAAAAGGAATAAGGCCTCATAAGTACCTTAAAAAATCTGCAAAACCAAACTCCTAATTTTCTAAATTACAACCTTCCACAATCAATAACAAGATTAATTACAACCCACACAAACAACGACTTAACACCGTTAAAACGCTCCTCCAAAATAATCCTTCGAAAAAACAGTTATTCCAACTCACCCCATAGGGGTAGGGGTGTTACAAAAAAGCTACCCTCAAGGGGGCTGTCACGCGCAGACGGGGGTAGGTTTAAAACAATTACTGCTGAAAACGATATTTAGATCTCAGCGGAGGTTTGATTAGGAATTATTGGGCCTTTTGCAGAGGCGTTTTTGGGGTGTTAAACGCGATTGTTTGTTAATACGATGGTGATTTTTGATTCAGTTGACATTCGGCTATTATTTGATACTTAATAGGTTAATTGTCCTTACAGTTTTTTTTATAATGCTAAAACGCAAGGAGCGTTTCAGCGATGAATATTTCAAGAAAAACGTATTTACAATTGATAAAATCATGTTGTAAGTCAAGAAGAGATTAAAAAATAAATGTTAAGCAAACGATTTTGTTGTACAGACATTTTCAGACACATTCACATTTTATAAGGCTCTTGATTGCTGAAAAGAAGATTTACTAAGGAAGGGATTCTATGAATTTCAATTTCAAATTTCAAACAGGTGTAAATTAATAAAGAGATTAAGAGAGCGTGGAGTCGTGTAAACCCTAAAAAAATGCATTTATTGTCGTGTATGTAAAAAAATATAAGAAAATACATACAATGACCGAATTCTACAACAACTATGCCAGCATAGAGTTGTAGTCTTCGACCTATCTGCGAAACAAAAAGGCGTGAAAAGTGTCGAAATCAACGTCGTTCGTTTTTTTTAATTAGATACCAGACTAAAGTAACTGCGTTAATGCCATGAGGCATTCTTTACCAGTCAACC
This sequence comes from Apotomis turbidana, assembly GCA_905147355.2. Classification (NCBI taxonomy): domain Eukaryota; kingdom Metazoa; phylum Arthropoda; class Insecta; order Lepidoptera; family Tortricidae; genus Apotomis; species Apotomis turbidana. The sequence goes on from LR990307.1 coordinate 9,374,210, forward strand.
TCAGGCAAAGCAGATTAATTTGTGTGACCGATATTGAATTAATGAATGAATGAATATTTAGGTATTGTGTGACAGATTTAGGTTAACATTTTTACATTTTGCGGTTACTGGTGCAAGCGTTGGATCAGCCAAATCTTACCTTTTCAGGTGTACACACATTACATAATTAGAATTTAAATTTATAACTAATATTATTATTTGACTGACCTGGCTGTCCTTGAGTCCCAGCTTCTCAGCCAGCTTCTTCCTGTCGGGCTTGGAGATGTACTTCTGGACCTGGAACCGCTTCTCCAGACCCTTGCGCTGCAGGTCTGAGAACACCGCCCGCCGCATCATGCCGCGCCGAGGTTTCCCTGAGAAATACATTATAGTACGAGTCCTTAACTTAAAATACGGTCCCATCCTGAAGAAAGCATGAAACTTGGCATGAATGTAGCTGTCACTTAAGTGCTTCAATGTAGATATGGAAGCACTTCAAGAAATTATTTTTCCCCCCACTCCCCCCCCTTTTTATCTCCCTCATTCTGGTTTTTCGAATTTTCTACAAAAACCATAAGACTGAGGAGTTTACTCTTCAGAGACCAAATCATCGTCGATAAATTACCTACAAAACGATACTACATTTTATAGTGGTAAGATTAATATATTTCTGTATACAGCCACCAACGTATTATGAAATTGTAAAAACAGGCACACTTTTTTCTTTCTTGCTCTATTTATAGGAAAACGACAAGAGTGGTGATAAAATAGTCTAAAGAAGTTATATACCTTATACATTAAGCTACAAAATGACACTTATTTCATAGTCGTAGAGGCATTATTTCCAGAGTTACAGCTTACCGCGTCTGACTCAAGTACTCTTTTTTTCCTTTTTACAATACTCTTTCCAGATTTAAAGCTAGGGTTTCAAGCAATTTATTAAAAACACAGTAAATTACAGTTTTAATCATATATATATTTATATCAATGCATATCACAAGAATCTCCCCCACACTTACAGAGACCAGTACAGGGAAGACCAGACTTCCTACAAATGCATCGTCCTTTAATGCAGCTGCGGCATGAACATTTCGTCAATTCCTTTACGGATGATGACGTTTCTTTGTTTGTACTCCAAAATGGAATCCAAATACCGTCTTCTTTCATCCAACCCCATTTCTCAAAGTTCGGATATTCAGGATTTGGTATCAGACTTTGACCCCAGATCAATCCTGCTTGCAAATAAGCTCGCTTTGTATGCTGCTCAAGAGCACCGAGTGTTGGTGGCAGCCTGTCCATTGCCCGTCCCTTGATGAATATCGCTTTTCTAGCTTGGTTAATGTCTTCTACCTCGCTAGTTTTGTCGTAAGTCAGAATGACATATCTTGCCAAAGCATCCAATTGATAGGTTTCAATTTCATTTTGAGGTCGTGACAAGGTTTCAAATACTCTGGTAACTTCAGGGAAGGAATTCCAAGTTTTCCAAATGGACTTCTTTCCCTTTCCACAAAATCCAGATACTGTATCGCACCCTGTGAATGCGTGGAAAAATAACATGCCACTGCATTTTTCTGGGCCGAGTTTATTCACGAGTTGGTGAATAGCAATAGTACGTAAAGCTTTCCCCGTTCCGAATGATATCCAACATTTGTTCAAACCCATTTCTTTAAGCCCGCTGTATAAGGCAATACCTAAAACCACCACATCTGTATCAACCGTTCTAATTAATATTTCTGTGTGACCATGCTGCACGGCGTGCGAAACATGGAGGAAGAGTCTGGTATCAGCTTCTTCTTGTTTTGAATTAAGGGAGGACGTATCTACGGTGGCATCGTTACACAAAACTTGTTCCCCTTTGGTTGCGACAATCGTTTTCGCATGTTGAACCTGCTGGATTCCATCAGCCAGGAAGTTGAAAAATTCAACTTTGTTCTGTGACGAACAAAGAAATTGTTGCCAGTTTTTTGGTAATTTACCTGCTGGTGTGACTTTTTGACGAAATCCTGTACCCCTCTTCTCCCGTGTATGATTCTTGAGACTGTCTTCATGATAAGCATCAAAAACGACATCAACTCGATTTCCATTCTGGTTCGTAACATAATTAATAAATGTTTTGCGATAATCGTCAAATGTAACGTTAGTGCCCCGCGCCCCTACATGCCCCTACTGTCGCCATAGCCAGGGCTCCGTCACTCTTGCTTTAAATTTGCGCGCAGCTATTTTAGGTATTTAGTACGCGTATAGTACTATCTTTAGTAAAAAGTTAACTTTAAAGTTACATGTACATATTTTGTAAACTATAAATTCTATCAACATACGTCCAATGACAATATTGTAGAAAATTTCATAGGGAACATATTGATCTTTGACAGTTTTCTGATAGCTGTACCCGTTTTCATAAAAAAAAAACACGATTTGGCACATAAAAAGGGGGGGAATGGGGGGAAAAAATAATTCTTCGACATGCTTCCATATCTGCATTGAAGCACATACATGACAGCTACATTCATGCCAAGTTTCATGCTTTCTTCAGGATGGGACCATAAAACTGACTTTTGTTCGGACATGGAGCCGTACTATTAAGATATAGTACACTGCGGACGCCGGGAACGAAGGACTTGCCGGGTGAGTAGGTATAGACGGAGTGATATTTCATTTCATTTATTCATTCTTAACAAACAATATTGTGTTGAATGTACATAAGTATATAATTCTAATTAATCTAAGTTTTACTACAATAACAAAAACATAAGTACGTAGAATGACACACAATTTCAAATAAATACAAAAAAAAAACATTATTATTATTTTCCCTATGAATCCATTAAATTAGATTACATGTCATAAGTATGCTACAATTACATGTCAATTAAATAACCTACTGATAAAAATAATAAAGAAAAAATAATATTTAAATTGAAAGAAAAAATAAAAAATTATAAGTAATAATAAAATTATGTGCTTGTTATAAAATCGTCTACTGAATAATATGTTTTTTTTTAAAGGAACTGTTTGAGTCCTGCATTGAATATTTTGCTATTAGTAATGGATTTGAACTCCATTGGCAGTTTGTTAAATAGGAATACGGCCTGATAAGTGATAACTCGCGGCGTGCTTCATAATATTAAGCCGAGGGATAATATTACATTTTATGTCCTTACGTCTAGTTAACAGCCTTATTTCTCTTTCCTCTATGCTCTCATACTTGTTTAAATGCTTTACTAAGTCTGTTAGGAGAACAAGAATGTACAGAGATGGCACCGTAAGGATGCTAAGATTAATAAAATAATCTCTGCAAGATTCTCTCTGCGGTATGCGCACAATGATCCTTATGGCTCTTTTTTGGAGTCTGAATGCAGCATCGATGTTATACTGATAACTGTTGCCCCACTGTTTAATACTGTAACGTAGCTTAGACTCTACAAGTGCGTGATAAACTACTCTTAGCTGTGGAGTATGAATTAGATATCGCAGGCAGCGAAGAGCGTAGCACGCAGAGCTTATCGAATTTGTGAGAGCCTGCAGTTCTTGCTTCCAATTCAATAATTTATCAATATGCACTCCCAAAAATTTTACGGAATCAGTTGGTACAATTTTGTTTCCCTTTAGACTAATGCTTAGTGTATCTGAGGGGTTCGATGTAGCGGAAAACAAAATAACATTGGTTTTTTTTTGAGTTCAATTTTAAATTATTAGCTATGAACCACATGTTACAAGTCACTAGGGTGGCATTAGCTCTGTCGTTTAGCTGTGCTATATTACGATACGAAGGGATACCTACTTTTCTCATATGATTGAGAGATGCATCGAAGTGAAAGTATACACTCTCGTACTGTGCGCCCATAGGATGAAATAAGATAAGTGAAAACAGTGCTAACCTCTCGAACTGTGCGCCCAGGGGATGAAATAAGAGAAGTGAAAACAGTGCTAACCTCTCGAACTGTGCACCGAGGGGATGAAGTGAAAACAGTGCTAACCTCTCGAACTGTGCGCCGAGGGGATGAAGTGAAAACAGTGCTAACCTCTCGCACTGTCCGCCGAGGGGATGAAGTGAAAACAGTGCTAACCTCTCGAACTGTGCGCCGAGGGGATGAAATAAGATAAGTCAAAACAGTGGTCAACTGTCGAACTGTGCGCCGAGGGGATGAAATAAGAGAAGTGAAAACAGTGCTAACCTCTCGAACTGTGCGCCCAGGGGATGAAATAAGAGAAGTGAAAACAGTGCTAACCTCTCGAACTGTGCACCGAGGGGATGAAGTGAAAACAGTGGTAACCTCTCGAACTGTGCGCCGAGGGGATGAAATAAGATAAGTTAAAACAGTGCTCCACTGTCGAACTGTGCGTCCAGGGGATGAAATAAGATAAGTCAAAACAGTGGTCAACTGTCGAACTGTGCGCCGAGGGGATGAAATAAGAGAAGTGAAAACAGTGCTAACCTCTCGAACTGTGCGCCCAGGGGATGAAATAAGAGAAGTGAAAACAGTGCTAACCTCTCGAACTGTGCACCGAGGGGATGAAATGAAAACAGTGCTATCCTCTCGAACTGTGCGCCGAGGGGATGAAATAAGATAAGTTAAAACAGTGCTCCACTGTCGAACTGTGCGTCCAGGGGATGAAATAAGATAAGTCAAAACAGTGGTCAACTGTCGAACTGTGCGCCGAGGGGATGAAATAAGAGAAGTGAAAACAGTGCTAACCTCTCGAACTGTGCGCCCAGGGGATGAAATAAGAGAAGTGAAAACAGTGCTAACCTCTCGAACTGTGCGGCGAGGGGATGAAATAAGATAAGAGATAACAGTGCTCAATTCTCGAAATGTACGCCGAGGCGATGAAATAAGATAAGTGAAAACAGTGCTCAACTCTCGAACTGTGCGCCCAGGGGATGAAATAAGTTAAGTTGAAACAGTGCTTGACTCTCGAACTGTGCACCCAGGGTTGAAGTGAAAACAGTGCTAACCTCTCGAACTGTGCGCCGAGGCGATGAAATAAGATAAGAGAAAACTGTGCTCAACTCTCAAACTGTGCGCCCAGGGGATGAAATAAGTTAAGTGAAAATAGTGCTTACCTCTCGAACTGTGTGCCCAGGGAAACGCCCCGGGCAGCGGGAACACCTGCGTGTGCGCCTGCGACGGCCGTACTGCAACAAAACAAATACTAAATACCTAAACACACTTAATTACTTAAAGTTTAACTGCAGTAGTAAAATAAAGTAATGCAATGAAGAGAAACAATTGAAAAATGTAGTGTTTATAATTGTGCGTAATAGTTGTTACTCGTAGATTGAGAATTTCGCAATTCTTAAAAACCGGCCCAGTACGAGTCGGACTCGCGCACCGAGGGTTCCGTACAAACACTTTCCATCCCTAAGTGGTTAAGTTAAGTTTGCACCTGGTATGTATAGCGCCCCATATAAATTAGGTGCAAAGTTAGGTATTAAAAAAAAACTACTTACTAGATCTCGATCAAAACAATTTTCGTTGGTAGTTTTTAATTTTATAGTAATGTACATCATATGATTTTTTTGGATTTTTCATTTTCTTATTTTAGAAGTTAGGGGGGGGGGGGACCAACTTTTTTCCACTTTGGAAGCGTCTGTCACGCAAACTATTCGGTTTAGAAAAAAATATATTATAGAAACCTCGATATAATTTTTGAAGACCTATCCATAGATACCCCACACGTATGTTTGATGAAAAAAAAAATTGAGTTTCAGTTCTAGTATGGGGAGCCCCCAATATTTATTATTATTTTTTTATTTTTGCATCAAAATCTTAATGCGGTTCACAGAATACATCTACCTACCAAGTTTCAACAGTATAGCTCTTATAGTTTCGGAAAAAAAATGGCTGTGACATACGGACGGACAGACGGACAGACAGACGGACAGACAGACATGACGAATCTATAAGGGTTCCGTTTTTGGCCATTTGGCTACGGAACCCTAAAAATGGTGGCCATAGAAGGGGAAAATCATAAATTACAGCCACTAGTATAAAGTGCTTTAACCGTGGTGAAAATCAGTTTTCTATGGAGAGGGTTAATTAAAAGAAAATCTTAACAGCGCGATGCGCACTCTGTTGGTAAAATTGTCTTTATAGTCTCATCACGCTCACGCGAAACCAAAAGAAAAACACCGATCACATGACCCTCTTTTTTATCCTTAAAAAGATACAATTAAAAAGACCACCTCGTAGTAACCGCGGTTTAAAAAAGCAATTCTTTCCTATTTGTCTATTGTTTGGTATTCACAAAGGGTCTTTATTCGCCCAATTTGATACACAAACATACGTTTATCTCTTATGTATACAGACGCATCTGGATGCCCCAATTTTTGACCGAGCGTGCGTAGCGACTTCGTTCCAGCTTGGGGTATGTTTATTTTTGCCGATGTGTACCTAGATGTCTAGTTGTTCAGAATTGGATATTCTCGTCTACACTCTCGTGAAATCCGATAATTATGTATATGTTTTGTGTCGATTTAGTTTTCGTAATAGGGTTCTGTACCAAAGGGGTAAAAACGGGACCCTATATTACTAGCCTCAAATTCACTGTCTGTGCGTCTGTCCGTCTGTCTCCAGGCTGTATGTCATGAGCCGTTTTCATAGACGATGTGTTTCTGTTGCCGCTACAACAAATACAGAAAACAAAAAAAGATTTACCTACATTATTTACTTGAACGGAACCCTCAGTGCGTGAGTCCGACTCGCACTTGGTCCGTTCTTTTTTTTTCAAATGACGCCTATATAGGGGGTGATTAGCAGGCTTTTAGTTTGACATCGTAACTTCGATTATAGCCTATACTACGATTTCTAATTCAAGACCAAAAAAACTACGACAGATACGTCACTGTCAAAATTGACAACATTTAAATGACATTTGAGTTTGTTTCTTGGCTTGCACCAAATGCACAATGTTACAAGTACAATACCAGATTTTGTACCAAAAATCTCCGATGTTTAAGTTTTTATTACATCCTCTCGTAATTATGCAATAATAAATATATCTAGTTATTTTGTTAATAAAACATAGAGTTAAAGTTACCTACCAATAAATAAATTATCTTAGCGTGTTTAAAAAAGAAAAAGGAATTTACTATTCTAACCATATTTTGTTGTAGTGGCAACCTTGTGGTAGTTTTTTTGGTCTTGAATTAGAAATCGTAGTTTAACAAGTATCTGTCTTACCCAGGGACAGTGGCCCTAGTGATGCTCCTGGCGTTGCAAGCGTCCATAGGCGGCGGTAACTGCTTAACATCGGGCGGGCCGCATGCTTGATTGCCACCGTCGTAGTATTAAAAAAAACAGCTTTCACTTCACGTGGCAATAATGTGCATACGTCATATATTTGAATTATAAACGTCAGCCTGTTTAGCACAACTATGCTTCACGACTCTTGTCATGCGACATAGCGCTACCGGTCACTCTCTCACAATACTGCACAGATAGAGAATTATCTCACGCGAGAAATAGTCGCGTATTACAGGCTAGAAGTGCTGTAACGATTAGTCAAGGATGTGTTAATTTTGTCATTAACCCAGTGGCGGATTAAGGGTCGAGAGCGCCCTAGGCAAAAACCTCATCGGCGCCCCTTTGCGCTCCTTTGCGCCTCTTTGCGGCCCTTTGCGCCTCTTTGCGGCCCTTTGCGCCTCTTTGCGCCTCTTTGCGCCCCTTTTCGCCCCTTTGCGGCCCTGCGCCCCTAGGCACGTGCCTACTTTGCCTTAAGGATAATCCGCCACTGCATTAACCACATTCAAAACATTGTTTACCGGAATGCTGCTCAATCCTTCGTTCTTCTTGGCGAAATAAATACTGAATCCTATTGAAAAAAACTTGACTTTCACTGTACTAGATAGTTTTTGGCTTTAATTTGCAAAGTTCTAGCTGCGTTGGCCAGAGGTATTTCGCCAATGTTAAAATTGCGGAATATTTAAATCCTGACCAGAAATATATGAGGATGCGCCATATTGCGGAATTTCACTGGAACTAATTTCTTACACTGGCAATGATTTTATGCTGGTTTGTCAACAATGTCAATGTCATTCGTGGTGGTTTCTTTAAAAGAAATATTTAAAATTATTTAAAGAAAATGCCGAAAAACCATTTACAGTCGTGAACGTAAGATTATAAATAAAGTGTACCTACATGTGTTTACTACACGAAAAACAGTCAGGAAAAGAGTGCATTCCATTAAAATTATATTACGAGGTTAACATAGTGGAACTGACAGGTATTTAAAACTAATATCATTATAGTAAGTTGCGATTGGTTGCAAATTTGACAATCCTCATATATTTCTGGTCAGGCTTTAGTCGTGTTTCCTCTTTGTTTCCATCAGTGACATTCACCGACTTTCAACGTCAGTTCAACATTTGTCGTTGCCAGTAAAATAAATAATTACCACTAAAAATCCGCGATATGGCGTGACGTCGTACATGAACTATAAAGTCGATTGCGACATTTTTCTTCCATTCTACGAATTTATCGATCTTTACCTATATTTATATTTCTGCATAACTACACAGCTATTCACGCGTATTACGGTTTTTGATGACAGCTCAAATCAGCTACTCTTTATGAAATGTCAAAAACGATCTGTTAGTCAGTATGATGATACTGGCTTGTGACGTCATAAAAATCAGCAGTCAAAACACGTTTTTATTTTTAAATTTTGTCTAATTGTAAATAATATAATGTCGAAATGTTAGTGGCAGTTTATTCGGTTCCGCGTGTTTTTGAATGTGTTTAGTCGTTTAAATTTTACAATTTATTTTCATTATATTCAAATACCGTATTTCAACCTTGGATTACAAAGAGGCACCATAGCCTTTTGTGGCCATAGATAATTCGAGTTCACTTTTTTATTTAATCCAATAACATTGAGAACGGTGGCAAAATGGTCAACGGGACACAATAAGCTTTTTTTTCTTTTACACGAACGTGTTTATAGTCCTGTATTGTATTTTTTGCGTTTGCAATAAAAATATTGGCAGATCAATAAAAGTTATTGCTTTTTTTGCGGCGTTGATCCCGATGTGAAAAGTTATTAGCTTATATTGTGTTATAATGGTGTTTTTTTAAGTTTTTTGAGGTTAGGCGTGTTTTCTTGTCTTTTGCGATGACAGTTTGTGACAACTTCCGCTTAAAGTATTAAGTATTTCTGTCATTTTTAAACAAACTCGCGAGGTCTAAAGTCAGTGGCGGCTTTAGGGGCGCTGGCTCCCAACGGGCGCTTCTTTAAAGGTCTAGGAGGGCGCCTAGGGCACCACACAATGAATGACTCTCCCAGGGTGCCAGTATAGCTAAGGCCCTGTCCTGCCCACAGGGTCTCTAGAATTGGACTAAAGTGAAAAGAGTTATATGTGGCTTTAGGTCACCGAGATATGTATCACTCATTTAGCTCAGTAGATCTTTAGACTGTATCGTTCACGAGTGAGTAGAGAACTAGAGACAATCTAGATTTAAAAGACGAAACGACGAGAAAAACGCGAAAGCGAGCGAGTAATACTGAGATGATAGATGAGACTACTACTGAGCTACTTTGAATATTTATTGAGCGAAAGAGCTAAACCAATTGATATAGCTCGGTTGAATCACTCACTTGCGAGCTACAGCACATCTCTAATGGACTCTCTTCTCGGGCCAGCATGGCAGTGTCAACTGACAAGGCACCGTTGGTTTCTTGTCAGTTGCCATTGCGACTTGGGCTCCCCTTTTTGCTTACCATCAGGCGAAGTGGAGCCACTATGTTGTGCCGTTAACCTATTGACCGCCAAGCGGTCTAGCAATTTACAGTGCCACTGACGCCAGAGTAAAAAAAAAAAGATGTGCCCCAAAATCAACAGGGATTGAAAAATACTTGTAGTGGTTAGAATTACAAAGTTTTTTGATCATTGAAATTTGGACGGCTGTAGCCGACGTGCCCTCATGGGCACGATTTTTTGTTGACGGCCACAGCCGACAGTGGCGGTCAAAAAAAAAAAAAAGGACTTGGTAACTCACCAGCTAGATAGGGGTGATGGCAGTGCGCCAGCAGATGCTGGAGGTGCTGATGCTGGACAGGAACCGGTCGGCTGGCGATGGGCTTGGCTATGGGCCACGGCGCCATCATGGGCTGGCGGTAATCTGGAAAGAAAGACATGTTAATAATGTGCATACATTGCATTAACAGACACTCAAATGTATATTATTGATTAGTGCGACATCTTTAATAATGACTAGCAACCCGGGTTTCGCACGGGTGCAATGCCGATAAATTATGCATGTATTATACATATAAAGCTTCCTCTTGAATCACTCCGTCTATTAGAAAAACCGCATCGAAATCCGTTGCGTAGTTTAGAAATCTAAGCATACATAGGGACAGACAGACAAACAGATAGCAGGAAGCGACTTTGTTTTATACTATGTAGTGATGACCTGAATTGAAAAATTAAAACGCCCGCGACACAAACAGCTGGTCATCGTGAGACCTTGTTTTAATGTGTGATAGAAAATGCTACTAAAACTGAACATAAAAACAAAATTTGGGACCCCTAGCTTCAATATTGGCTGAGATCCGGTCACTTGTGCACTAAAAGCTCAATATCTTGGAGACAAGAGCTCCAATTTTCATCAAACAAAGCTAAGAACCATCTTGATAAACCAGGCTTTCGATTCAAAGAAACCGCACTCAAATCTGTTCACCCGTATGGGCGCTACGATGCCACAGACAGACACAGATACACATGATAAACTTATAACTTCCCTCTTTTTTGTCGGGGGCTAAAAAGGAGACAAAATTGCTATGGAAATGGGAAGTTGCTTGACTTATGTGGGCTGAAAAAACGAAAAATCACGGCAATATCTTAACCCTTAATTTGGCAGTGTATGGCAGGATCAACAAATTATTTGACCATATTTTTCCATTATTTTAGACCAGAATTTTATGCTCTATTCTACTTTGACGAAGGCTTGAACTAGCGACCTTCGTAAATTTTCGTCAAGGGAGTTGATTAATCCAGCATATTTGGCATAAGTTTTTTATACTTTTCTCAAACATGCAAGGAATCGTCATAACGTGCGTTAACTTATAACAAGCTTCAAATATAATATAGCGTTTCGCTCGGAACAACTCAAGCGAACTGTAAAGCAATTTCGTACAAAATTAAAGGCCTGCCGGGAAGTAATTTTTTTACAAGCTTTTATTTATCTTGCATTGTATGGTATGTATGTAAGTATGTTGGTACGGGTGGAATCTTGCAACTCAATCTTGAAGCAGATACCGTCAACCGATTGAGCTGAAATTTTGCATACTTACATAACTTTGATGATAATACAATAATATGGTACGGAAGGAGGCCATAGAAACTCTATAATATAAAAAGCAATCCTACCGAGCTTTGGCTCTTTAGAATCGTCTCAGTGAGCATTTGATGGATATCCAAAGAAAAGTACAGTCGGCTATAAAAGCTTGTCACTAAAATGATTTTTTTGACAGAAACTTATTTAAAACATGGCGTCTGTGTTCATGAACAGGCTAATAACCTGAATTATATATTTTTTGAGTAGTGTTTTATTTTCTTTTTTTTTCGACGCGTTTGGCGTAGTTTGTAGACACCTGCCTGCTGAGCCGGCGGTCCCGGGTTCAAATCCCGGCCAGGGCAAATATTTGTGTGATGAATTCGAATATTTGTGCTTGGGTCATGATTGTTCTATGTATTTAAGTAAGTATATATTTATCTATATAAGTACGTATGTCGTCGTCTAAACACAAGCCTTCTTGAGATTATTTGGTAGATTAGATTACTTAGTAGAGTTGTTAGTCCGCTGTTTTCTAACATAATTGTGCGCATCGGGTTACAAGCATGAAATTTCTACCACAGATAGAGTGTTCCACGGTGATTAGAACAGAATAGAATAGAATACTCTTTATTGCACACCTCAAGAAGAAAGAAATACAAATACAAATGACACTTAAAATTACAATAGAGGCAAACAATAGGCGATCTTAACGCTAAAAAGCGATCTCTTCCAGACAACCTTTGGGTAGCGGAATAATTATTTTCAGATGTGGAGGGAAGTCAGATTCGTTCCCTGTCAGGCGGGAGAGCGGAGTGAATACGGCCAAGTATCCCTCTTTTCTTTCTTTATTGCTGGTCAGTTAAGTCTACCAGGACGTGTTTGGTATCGTTTCCGTGTAAAACAAATATCAGAAATTAATTTTTTATGTTATTTTTGTATAGTTCTGTATAAAAATATGGGTGTAATGGCTGAAAAGGTAAAAATCACAACAAGTTTTTTTATTCAGTAAGGTAAATTAGTTCAATATCGTGAACATTTTCAAATTATTATTATTATTTCAAAAAGTTCATTTAATCTGGTTTCTAAAAATATATGCATGTTGGGCACTTCTCATACAAACAGTAGCTTAAAATATATCTTTACGTCGGCGTAACCAACGTAAATCTCCGAACGCATCCTATTTCGCTTCATTAAATACATTAAATAATGATTGTTAACATGCTTTTACATATTATATTTACTATATACGTCCTAGAAAAACAAATTAATGTAATTAAAACAAAATATTTTTTTGCTAATGTATCACGAGCACACGGGCTAATCTCAACATCAACAATTTATTTAAGTTACTGTTTGTATGAAGAGTGCCCAATATTTACATATTTTTAGAAACTAGATTAAATTTGCTATTTTGCAATATTTTTTTTAGTTGTAAATATTCAGGATATATAACTAATTTATCTCCCTGAATAAAAAAAACTTGTTGTGATTTTTACAGTTTCGGAAATACAACCATATTTTTATATGGTACTATGAATAAATAACCTGAAAAATGAATTCCTGATATCTGTTTTACACGAAAACGACACGACGCAAGTCCTACTAGCGTTACCTGATCAGTAATATAAAAAGAAAAAGAGGACTCCTTTGTCCTATTCACCCCACTTTCCCGCCGCACAGGGGATGAATCTGACTTCCCTCCACATCTGAAAATAATCACCGCAGAATACTCTATCTGTGGTAGAAATTTCGTGGTTGTATCCCGATGTACACAATTTCGCGACTTAGCAAAATGTACTAGAACACGCAGGCTAAGCTTAACATCAACATTTTTTTCAAGGTACTTTTTGTATCAGATGTGTCCAGTATACATTTTTAAAAACAAGATTAAATTTGCTGTTTAGTAATATTTTTTTAAATTGTAAATATTTAGGAGAGATAACTAATTTATCGTTCTGAATAAAAAAAACTTGTTGTGATTTTTACCTTTTCGGCAATAAACCCAAATTTTTATATGAAGCTATTCTTAAATAACATGAAAAATTAATAGCTGATATCTATTTTACACGAAAACGATGTTGCGCAAGCCCTGATAGCCTTAACTGATCAGTAATAAAAAAAGAAAAAGAACAGTACTTGGTCCTCTTCACCCCGCTCTCCCACCACACAGGGGACAAATCAGACTTCCCTCCACATCTGAAAATAATCACCGTGGAACGCTCTATGTGTGGTAGAAATTTCATGCTTGTAACCCGATGCGCACAATTTCGCGGCTTAGCAACTCTACTAACTAGATCGATTTGTGTGAGGTTGTCCGATATTTATTTATTTTATTTGCATTTGTTTGAGAAAAGCACTTTAAGTACATGCCTTTGCCGTTAAAAGGGCTTTCCAGCTTCGTATCACTATCCGTCTAAGTAAGTATACCTTGAGTAGGCTAGCCTTTCTTTCCAAGCATCTGCAGTAGTCACTACATAGTATAAAACAAAGATCTTTTCACCTCACTAGCTCGGAAAGGCCAGTTTGTTGGTTTGATATCTATTGAGAAAATCGCTCTTTTATCCACATGTGGAGAAAGAGTTTTTAACCGACTTCAAAAAAAGGAGGGGGTTCTCAGTTCGGTTGTATGTTTTTTTTTTTTTTTTTTTTTAATGTTTGTTACCTCATAACTCCGTCATTTATGAGTCGATTTGGAAAGTTCTTTTTAGGTTCATGAATAGACATCTCAAGGTTGGTCCCATAAAATTTTGGTGAAGATCGGATGACGAGATCCATGAGGAATCGAAGGAATTCCTGAAATTTTAAAGGCACTCATAATATTTTTAATGTTTTTTCTAAAACTATTTAAGTATTTGCATATGGTAGTCATCATCTTCTCATGCTGAACTGATGATGGAAGGTACAACTCCTTAACAGTTAGGAGTTAGGAGATATTTCAAACGAGATGCATGCCTTCAAGACCTCCCTGATCACCCCGCCATAAGTATTTTATATGAATCACTAAAAAGCGAAAAAAAAAAAATTTTAACAAAAAAAAGAACCGACTTCAGTAAAACTAAAAAGCCGAAAATAACCCGTTCAAGTACAGATTACATTTGACTCACCCTTTGAAGTCGGTGCCAAACCTCACGTAAACTTTAATATATAAATATAATAACTGAGTGGTTTGGGATCGATTTCAAAGGGTGAGTCAAATGTAATCTGTACTTGAACGGGTTATTTTCGGCTTTTTAGTTTTACTGAAGTCGGTTCTTTTTTTTGTTAAAAATTTTTGACGTTTCAACGCAGCTAAAGTAAAATTTGACATGAGCTTATTTTCTGAAAAATCCCGTTTAAAATACCTACATGAAAGCTAATTAGACCTTAGTTTTAATAAATGGCAAATTGGTTCATTATTGCAGATATTTTTCAAAGATATAGTACAAACCCTTATTCTTTTTTCCTCGCTGTAGTGAGGTGAAAAGTTTTGTGTTATACACGGGCGAAAAGTTATTTTACGTCTCGTGTATTGAAACACTCGCTACGCTCAGGATTCTATTTTGAACCACTCGCTTCGCTCGTGGTCAATCATATGATCCTTTCGCTAGCTCGTGTTTCAAATAAACACTCGCGGGTAAAATACAACTTTCCCCCCTTGTATAACAAATAACTATTAAAACTACGCAAGGGATTTTGATGCGTTTTTTTTAATAAGTACCTAGTGTCGTGCGAAGCCGGGGCTGGTCGCTAAGTGTACTATAGATAGCAAAAAAGGCTACAAAGGACGCATTGGGAATGCAAAAAGAGTAACATAACCGATGTAAATAATGAAACAGATAATGTCCAGCTAATTCTCATTTCGCTGCGGTCGCGCGTGCCGCTGACATTATTATGTTTGTGGACTACATTATTTCAGGAATGCGCCGACCGAATCCTATCCCGGATTATTACAACCTTTGCGCAGCACGTGGCTTTGTTCGCGGGGAAATTAAAAAAAAAACGGCCGAGTGCGAATCGGACTCTCGCGCCGAGGGTTCCGTATAAACACTTATCCCACCTTAATCGCGTGGATTGTCTCTACTCGTATATCCTCTTAACGGTTTTGTTAGAAAATAAAAGAATACGAAGTCAATGTGTAAAATGTACTCAGAGAACGTTTATGTTACTTTATTTTATTATTAGGAACAATTAAATTTCCTTAATCAAAATAATGAACTTTAATTGCCAACCTACAAAGATCTAAGTGCCAATAAAAAGTCAATCATCAAAAACCCTTTCCATATTAACCCTTTAAAATAAAAACACCTTATTCAATGAAATCAAGGTACGAAAATAACGTAAAATCCCAACAAGATATTACTACATTATTTTCATCTCATCTCCTACCATTGCTATAAATAAAAACATCTGTATCACATTTACATTTAGGTTCACATCAAAGCAATAACAAAATCGTATTGCGAGCTTACTAAAGTCACCCGTTATGTCGCCACAGAGCCGATAGCCTTATTTAATTAACTTCGTTATTGGTTTCGCGCCAATTTTTACGCGCCAAGTGTGAAAGTAATTGATTCGAGGGGAACCTTTATTGAGAACGAATTTGGTCAACTTTAAGTTCGTTATGTTGGTGCTAGAGGTGATTTTGAATGAAGAGGCGTTTTTCTGCGTTTAACTTTTAATGTATGTAAGTATATGTTTTTTCTGTTGGCTAAATGTATGTATGTATTTATTGTTTATTATATTTATGTATTTATTTGTTTTTATGTATAACTAACTAACTATTTTGGCTCAGTGACCCAAACAGGATCTTAGCCTCCGAAACGAGAGTACGCCACTTGTCCCGATCATGCGCAGTTTCTTGCCAGTTTTCGGCTTGAAGCTTACGCAGATCCACCTCCACCACGTCTCCCCAGCGGTACCTGGGACGACCCAAGTATGCTCTTTTTGCCGCACGATCCTCTTCCATTCTTTGTAGGTGAGTTCGGATACGCCACGTACCATCATTCCTCTTAGTAGGCCCCAGGATCTTCCGAAGTACTTTGCGTTCTGCTACCAGGAGTTGACTTTCCTCTTTAAGGGTCAGTGTCCAAGCTTCACAGCTATACATGTTTTTATGTATATATTATTATTATTATTTTCCGATTATTGCACCGCCTGATAACAAAATCTTATTTTTTCATGTTCTCCACTACCCAAAGGTTGTCTGGAAGAGATCGCTCTTTAGCGATAAGACCGCCTGTTGTTTACCTCTAATTGTAATGTCTTGCATTGTATTTCTCCTGTATATTTTATGAGGTGTGCAATAAAGAGTACTTGTATTGTATTGTATTGTATTGTTTTTTAGTCAAATTGATATATCATAATATTCTATATTTCATTCATTTAATACACTAATATTATAAAGGCGAACGTTTGTAAGTGTGTTTATGTATATGTTTGTAACTTCTTCACGCTCAAACGGCTGAACCAATTTTAATTTGGTATGAAGGTAGCTGACACCCAGGTTTACCCCGACAAATGTAGTGTTCCAGTGAGTTGAGCGGGATACATGTTAGTTATTTGACGACACGTTTGGCGCAGTTTGTAAGCACTTGCCTACTGAGCCGGCGGTCCCGGGTTCGAATATTTGTGTGATGAACTCGAATATTTTGTGCTTGGGTCATGGTTGTTCTATGTATTAAATTAAAGTATTATATTTATCTAAACAAGTATGTATAAGTATGTATATCGTCGTCTAGTGCCCATAATACGAGCCTTCTTGAGCTTAATTTGGGACAAGATCGATTTGTGTGAGGTTGTCTGATATTTATTTATTTAAAATTTGAAGAAATACCTACATGTGAACACTTACAAAAAATACATTATTGTAATTTTACTCAAGTAGCTTGAGATACTTAATAGCTTTAAGTGAAGTTTAGTTAAATCGTTCATAAATATTATTTCTTAAAGACGAAAAATTTAATCAAACTACTGGTACTAGTAATACAATACAGTTTAGAGAGGGCAAAACTAGTTAATATTTAATTGAATAAGATGTACGTCTCAAAAAAAGCGAAAATTAAACCACAAAACATCCAAGTGCGTTTTTAATAAATTCGCACACAATTAGAACGAACACTTGAGAAAACAAAAACACGAAATCCTTACTTGCTTCTTTTACAATGGGGCCCCCAACAATAGATAATCCAGCCGCAGATAATGTTAAAAATGGGAGTTATGTTGATCCGCGCACAATACCGTTTTTATGTGTTTTTTACTTACCCCACTTTGTTAAGGGATTATATTAAAATAATATTAGCGATATTTTATTATGTTTTATTAACTGTTTCTGTTGTGGGACTTAAATATTAGAATAGACAGAAATAAATGGCTAATGTCCACGCCTACTTTTATTCTGTCAATATTTTGATACTAGATTTTCCCGTGGCATCGGTTCCGTGAGTTTTTTGCATAGAATATAATAAAAAAAAATTACACCAAATCATTAGACTTTCAGTTCATTCGTTTTCAGTCATTTAAATAATAAAATAAGTCAGGCGATAAAATATGCAAACTGGAGGGTTAAACTTTTCTATTTTGCTTACTGTAATAATTTTACGGGAACAAAATTTCAGCTACCCGGTACTAAATTCGATATCCACTTTAGTGATAAGCTTTTTTTACAATCAAATGGTAACTTGTTCGTATTACTCAGCTCAACTATAATAGCCGAAAATCGTTAGAAATCACTTAATTTGTGTATTTATGTATATTCAGGTTTTTATATTTAAGTATTTAGGGGAGAGTAACCTATATTGAACCGGCGCTTCAATTGGACCACTTCTGTATTTCTACCAAATAACATAATTTATTTACACTGGCAACAGAAAATGCAGCGACGACAGCGCCATAATCAGTCCACCAATTTGGTGTACTAAATAAATTGTGTTATTTGGTAGAAATACGAAGTGGTCCAATTTAAGCGCCGGTTCAATATAGGTTACTCTCCCCTATGTTTTAGATAGCTGTATCTTACAATGTCCCTACCACCTACTCAATAAATTATTTTTAGCATCAATTCCACTATCCAAAGGTTGTCTGGAAGAGACCGCTCTTTAGCGATAAGACCGCCTGTTGTGTACCGTGTTTAACTTGTTTACATTTGATTTATTGTGTAAATGTTTTTTGGTGAGCAATAAAGTGTACTTGTATTGTATGTAATTTTTTATTTTATTTAGAATCAACCGTAAAAATATCTTTATATTATTCCTTACATTATGACAATAAGCCCGGAGGTGCTCAAGAAAACATTTAATTACCTCCCCCGGATAAAACGCTTAAAACAATTACGGGGTAAGTCGTTAAGCCCGAGGGTAAACTTCCGGGTAACGCCCCCGACGAAGGGGCGCTAAGATTTGGAAATTACGCTTTTTAATAGTGGCGTCTTTTTCTATTAGAAAAGTTTAATGTCAGAGGTTTTATTTGATATTTCCTGATGTTTTGACTGTTCGTTTATTTTTTTTATTTGGTTGAGATTGTTTCTTGATAAAAAATCTTGCCTAATGGTAAGCATTGATGAAGTCTTTATAAATTGAGTGCATCCAAAAGCTGCCTTTGTCTGTGGCGCTCAAATGTGCAGGTTATAATAATAAGTGGGCAAATATAGAAATATTGGCATGGGGAAGGAATTCCATATTCTAGCCTTTCACGAGATAAATAGAATAGATTAGAATAGAATATTCTTTATTGCACACCTCAAATACAGATTACACGTAAAATTTAATAGAGGTAGGCTACAGGCAGTCTTATCGCTAAAGAGTGATCTTTTTCAGACAACGTTTGGGTAGTGAATTTAAATTAAATGTAGAAGCGAAACGATTCGAGTGACTTAAATGTATAGTTACGATGATTGATAAGGTCATAACATGGTAGAAGACATCTGTTGATAAATTGTTCTTGTGTCGTATTCCTCATTGCTGAGGGTCCTGTCCTGATCCTGACTTATGTTTATCACGACGATCGCTCTCCACTTATTTCGATCTAATGCAGACCGTAGGTATGGTTGGTAAATTAATCAAGACATAAAGTACCTTATGTTTTATATAGAACCAAACTGCATAGAACCCACCACTATATTCAAGTACACGCCAGCCCACTGGACTGCGGGAAATTTAGAATTTAACTCGACACTTTCTAGTCCCGTTTCCGTCTCGCCGTAGCATAAAAAATAGCTGCAGAAACAATCTAGAAGCTTGGTAGAAAGCATCTATTGGTATATAAATCAAGACATAAAGTACAACTTTCCTTATGTTATATAAATTGAACCAAACTGCATAGAACCTACCCGTATACCCGAGTACGCCGCCCCCACCGGACTGCGGTGAATTTTGAATTTAACTCAACACTTTAGCCCCGTCTTGGCTGTCAGGGGCACTCGCGTTATATATCGCCTTTGTCCCATTAATCATGCCTAAATGTTTTTGACTCGAGCCCGATCGCGATCCAATGACGGTTAAGAAACGATTTGCCTTTGCCGTGGATATGTAATGTACTGTACCTATGTTTTATTGGTTTAGATAAATATACACAATACAAAACAAAACAATACAAGTCATTACATTAGTATTGCAGACGTCACAAAACATACAGGAGAAATACAACGCAAGAAATTACAATTAGAGGTAAACAACAGGCGGAGGTAACAAAAGTCAGTACAAATGCCGGACTTAATGCCAAATGTCATTCTCCACCAGACAAGCATTACACATACATAATTAAAAATTTCCCAACGACCCGTTTTGAATTTTTATAGTAAAGGCCTTCGGAGACGCGTTTATCGCACGATAGATACCTATGTAATAAAGCATCTGTCACTTTCGCTGGCGTATAGTAAAAAAGTAATGGTTGTTTGATTTATCACTTGCATTGTTTGTAATGATTTTTGGATTACAAATGCGCTTACAGGTAATCTTTAAACAATGATATGGGCACGTCAATGTTCCACGTGTCTGTCAATCCTGGCGCTCAATTTCAAACAGGAATTATTCCATCAGGAATTACAAATGGCCAGGAATCGTATATTTAACTTCTTAAAAATCGCATCATCATATTGAAATCGTTTGTATGTTTTCAATTTGACGGTTAAGAAACGATTTGCCTTTGCCGTGGATATGTAATGTAATGTACCTATGTTTTATTGGTTTAGATAAATATACACAATACAAAACAAAACAATACAAGTCATTACATTAGTATTGCAGACGTCACAAAACATACAGGAGAAATACAACGCAAGAAATTACAATTAGAGGTAAACAACAGGCGGAGGTAACAAAAGTCAGTACAAATGCTGGACTTAATGCCAAATGTCATTCTCCACCAGACAAGCATTACACATGCATAATTAAAAATTTCCCAACGACTCGTTTTGAATTTTTATAGTAAAGGCCTTCGGAGACGCGTTTATCGCACGATAGATACCTATGTAATAAAGCATCTGTCACTTTCGCTGGCGTATAGTAAAAAAGTAATGGTTGTTTGATTTATCACTTGCATTGTTTGTAATGATTTTTGGATTACAAATGCGCTTACAGGTAATCTTTAAACAATGATATGGGCACGTCAATGTTCCACGTGTCTTTCAATCCTGGCGCTCAATTTCAAACAGGAATTATTCCATCAGGAATTACAAATGGCCAGGAATCGTATATTTAACTTCTTAAAAATCGCATCATCATATTGAAATCGTTTGTATGTTTTCAATTTCAATTATTAAGAATAAAATATCATGTTCTTTTTTATCAAAGTTTGAACAATTTTCATTATCTGTGGTAAATAACGGTCGTTAATATCCAGGGAAACACTCTCGTCACTCCCCGTCGGCAAATGGACTCGACCTCAGATTTCGAATTTGGAACACTCCCACTCGTTTAAATTCAGCGCGCGTTGCGGTCGCGTTAACCGTCGCGTATAGGTTGGTACTACACCTGCGAATTAGTGGCGTATTAACGCGTGGTTATTTAATCTGTTGTTTCGGTTATGTTGCTAGTAGTTGTGTTCGTAATTATTACTACCGTTTCTTACCTTATGTACTTAAGCTGTAAACCTGATTGTAATACGAAATAGTGGATTATTAACCTACAGTTATTTAAGCTCATATTTCAGTTACTTTCAACTACATATCGTCATTTTAATAGAAGTAAGCCAGGCACGAGCCTCAATTAAAATACGTTGAAAGTTAACGTAGAACGTAGTCATTCAGGAAGCGGCTTCCTTATAAACACATTTTCTTTGTACCTACATACCTATACTTTCCATCTTTCACATGCTTTATCCCTTATATAATAAGAGTATCTCACAAAAAACTATCGATTTCACATATTTACTATTCCGTGCCACAGATTCAAAATATTTTCTCGCCACGTAACTCCAAAGCAAAAGCAAGTCACGTACCAACATACAGAAATGCACGAGAAAATCAAAAATCGTACTGGCACTATAAAATTATGCATATCGGCTCCGGAGGCCATATTAACATGTCATCGACGCCATACTGCGATAATATTCAAATATCGAATTCGATTCCAACGGCGTTTCCCTTTTCTGTTGTCAAACTGATATTCACAAAAAAGGGACTCTAAGTCTTACCAATAAGTTTGAAGGTCAATTTGGAGGACAGTATTTTACATTTGGTAGAATATGGTTCGTGTTACAGTTGTCAAACGTTTAGATAAAGGAAAACCGGCACTAAGTTCACGTAATATGGTTTTTGGAGCAATCACGGAGAAATTTTCGAAATTTGTAGGTTATATTACGATATTTTTTGTGAATCGTAAAGACTGAGTGGAAATGTCGTTTTGGATAAATCTTTTTGTGAAATAAAAGGGAATTTAAGGAAAATGGTGGAATGCAGGTGCCGTATTGTTATAGGGGTCGGATGAGGAGTGGCTTTGAATGAGAGTATCACGCCCATAATCCGAAATGGGTATTCTTAAAAGATTATTATGCGGAGTTCGAAAAGTCTCATAAGGAATTCTGTTTTAAAACAATTAAGTGCCGATTGTATCCTTTCCTTACACTGTTTTCGATAGCAAAAATGTGTTTGCTGATTTTCCTTTCTATAATTCAGTATGGAATGAACTAACGTGTTTTTTGCATAGAGATATTTTTATGCCGCAGGGTGTACATTTTAGAAAACTTGCTAAGGGAAGTATAACGGAAAAACATGTTAAAGGTTAGTCTTGTGTCAATTTTATGTTCGTGTACCAACTTGCTTAATTTTAGTGAAAGGTACTTAACTAAAATGTCAGTACTTCTATGTTCTATTCTCAGTCAAATCAAATATAAAGAAATGAAATGTTTATTATATGCAGTGATTTCCGACCCATTCTCTTCTCTTCTAACGCCATCTAGAAACAAGCATACATTTTTCAATGAAAACGTCGAACTATCATGATATCATCCATCTCCCATAAAAACACTAATTTCTTATCTGTGGCAATAACGCGCCGATAAAAACCAACCGAAAGTTAATAACGAACAACTAACCATTAACGGGCTATTACGCGCGGCTCCCTCTACCGACATCTTAATTTACTAACAGAAAATCGCAATATGGCTGACTTTTTCAATAAAACTGGCAACATCTGTTCCGACACTTAAGCGAAGGGGCTAGAGCGAGACAGACTTACACGTATCTTGCTTAGTGTGAAAGAGACAGGCGAAGAGGGTGTCCGATCCGAATTAATATGTCTTTTCTTAACGCAGCTCTTAGTATTTTATTATTGATGTAGGATATATCTTTATTAATAAAGATGTTATTCGAGGAAAATTGCGATTAAGGTATTTTATTGGATGGACATATTGCAGAGTGATAACAGTTTATGCCGATTTTACAACCATTTTGTTGTATATTAGAAATATAACACCCTTGTAAGGCTTGTACTGTTTATCTAGGTATTTCATAGAAATAAATAAATGAACAAAGGAACACGGTACATCGACTAATTAATATAATATTTCGTATTTACTACATGTTGCGGCTTGGATTTGGGATAGTGGCGCTACAAACAGCTTTCATATGGCAATAATGTGCATACGTCATACATTTGCATTATAAAATGTCAGTAGCGATGACAACAAACAATTCCAAATTAATGTTTATAGAAATGCTTCTCAATCTTTTGTTCTTCTTCTGAAATATTGAATAGTATAGTATCGCTGTGGCTGTGGATAGTCTTGGCCGAAAATTATTTTGAATTCACGGAAGATTTAGTCGTTTTTCTTTGTTTACATCAGTGACATTCAATGACTTTCAACGTTATAAAAAGTAAAGAATTACAAATTACAAGTTTTTATTTAACTTGCATTGTATGTATGTATGTATGTATGTATGTATGTATATTGTATGTATGTATGTATGTAAGTATGTTTGTTCGGTTGGAATCTAGCAACTAAATTTTGAAGCAGATATCGTCAACCGATTGAGCCGAAATTTTGCATACTTACTTAACTTTGATGACAATACAATAATATGGTACCATGGGGCTGATCTGATGATGGAGCCGGAAGCTGGCCATAGAAACTCTATAATAGAAAAAGCAATCCTACCGAGCTTGGGCTCTTTAGAATCGTCTCAGTGAGCATTTGATTGATATCCAGAGAAAAGTACAATCGGCTATAAAAGCTTGTCACTAAAATGAAATTTTTGACAGAAACTTATTTCAGCAATTTAAAACAAACTCGCGAGGTGTACAGCTCAGCCACTAGTATATGTTTAAGCGTAAATAGTAAATCTATACTATTATAAAATTTTAGATTAGTATTGTAAATAAATTTTCTATGGAGAGAGGTCATGATTACAGGAAAAGTCTTAATAGCGTGATGCTGGATCGTTGTTTGTTTTTATACTCGCAGACTTTAATCTGTCAATTATAATTTCACAGACAAAATCACAATAACGCACTTTTTAATCCTGTAACAAAATTCTATACTCTATGGTACCCGCTACAGAACTTTAATATTCATAAGACATCTCTCTACACAACACACACTTTTAGTTGAACGAAAAAGGTTACATCAAAAAAAAAACATATTGGAGAATGACGATTAAACTAAAAAATGTTTTTCTGAGTTTTGCTCGTATAAAAAGTATCATATGCAATAGTTACACAATTAGGTCTTAAAGTCGAGTACCTTACATAGGCCACTCGGCAAACGCGGTGCTCGACTTTAAGAACCTCCATTGTGCAACGATTGCATAAAATACTATTGTATGAGCGCGCGCCATGTCGGTCTGGCGCGTGGCGCCATCTGTTTGGCATGATTTGTCCTCGCATCTCACCTAAACAGCTGGACAGATTTTAACCAATTTTGGTACAAGGATTGGACATCCAAAGATGGTTATAGGATACTTCTTACCCGACTACGATATGAAAAAATGACGCTTACGAAGTTGCACCTTCTGATAGTACTAATGCCTTACCCTTTGACCGCCAAAGACGGCAAATCACGTCATCGGCAATTCGTGCTACTAACGCCAACGACGCCTATTGACGTCAAAAATTTCAATGGCAAAAACATGCTAATTCAAACCACTATCTGTGTTTTTCAATCTCTGTTGATTTTGGAGCACTTTCTTTTTTTGGTTTGGCGTCAGTGGCACGGTGAATTGCTTTGCCGCTTGGCGCTCAAAGGGTTAACAAAATATATTAGGTTTGTAGGTATTACATAAAAATATAGGGCGAGTGTCGCCCTCTGTTATACTTTTATAGGTGTTTAAAGGGTAGGCGCGGTAGGTGAGAGCACTCTTAACCCTTTTAGGGTGTGCTTTTTTCAGTCCTTTGACGAATTATATAGAAACTAGACGGGTAACACCGCGCGGCGCACAAAGTAAATTACAATATACCTATATATTTTTCTTATTAGAAGTATAATCGGAATATTTTACTTTTTTTACTTATAGGTATTTTTTTAACTCTTTCGCCACCGAGGATTTCGTAGCGCTACGCGTAGCCGATAACACGGGGAAATGCGTATGTAGCGAAAACTGGCTACGAGCATAGTGCCCACAGGGCGGGCTCCCGGTGTTAAATGTGTTCTTTTGAGCATTTGCTGGATAATTTTGACAGTTACAGAGCGTAGAGTAGACTCTAATGCAATACTCTACTCGGTAGACTATTGCAGTTCTGCGTGGAAATTCTTCAATTACATTTATATAATGTTATACCCAAAAACTTTTTAAAGAACTCAGCAGAAGGCTCATTGAGTCTACTGGTGACCGAAGAGCTGGGCAGCTTCCTCGCACAACGCATCAGCATTGCGATTCGGGAAATGCTGCCAGCGTCTTCGGAACCCTGCCATGGGGCACAGTTTTTAGGGTTCCGTACCCAAAGGGTAAAAACGGGACCCTATTGCTGAGACTTCGCTGTCCGTTCGTCCGTCCGTCTGTCATCAGGCTGTATCTCAAGAACGGTGATAGCTAGACAGTTGAAATTTTCACAGATGATGTATGTCTATTGCCGCTATAACAACAAATACTAAAAATGAAATAAAATAAATATTTAAGGGGGGCTCCCATACAACAATGTTACAGATAATGGTACGGAACCCCTCGTGCGCGAGTCCCACTCTCACTTGGCCGGTTATTTAAAGTTATTCTAGCTGTGTTTAATTTTTCTAGATTTTAGTCATTTGGGCCAATTTTAATTTTGTTGTCGATTTTTTTCTGGGGTTTTCTATCAGGTGAGTTCGTTAAGTTGCTAATTCTGGCCATGGTAACGCTGTGTCCTACAACATTCTCCATTGACTTACACAAAATGTAAACTTGGTAAAAAATGAGGATCTTGACCTGGTTGAGTTAAGTTTCCACCTGAAATGTATGGCGCCGCATACAAACAAGGTGCAAACTCAACGCAACCGAGTTCTCCAAAATATGATGTCTGAAAAGGACTATATTAGTAGAGTTGCTAAGCCGCGAAATTGTGCGCATCGGGTTACAAGCATGAAATTTCTACCACACATACAGCGTTCCACGGTGATTATTTTCAGATGTGGAGGGAAGTCAGATTCGTCCCCTGTGTGGTGGGAGAGCGGGGTGAAGAGGACCAAGTACTGCTCTTTTTCTTTTTTTTATTACTGATCAGTTAAGGCTATTAGGGCTTGTGCGACATCGTTTTCGTGTAAAATAGATATCAGCTATAAATTTTTCATGTTATTTAAGAATAGTTTCATATAAAAATTTGGGTTTATTGCCGAAAAGGTAAAAATCACAACAAGTTTTTTTTATTCAGAACGATAAATTAGTTATCTATCATGAATATTTACAATTTAAAAAAATATTACTAAACAGCAAACTTAATCTTGTTTTTAAAAATGTTTACATATTGGGCACCTCTGATACAAAAAGTACCTTGAAAAAAATGTTGATGTTAAGCTTAGCCTGCGTGTTCTAGTACATTTTGCTAAGTCGCGAAATTGTGTACATCGGGATACAACCACGAAATTTCTACCACAGATAGAGTATTCTGCGGTGATTATTTTCAGATGTGGAGGGAAGTCAGATTCGTCCCCTGTGCGGCGGGAAAGCGGGGTGAATAGGACAAAGCAGTCCTCTTTTTCTTTTTATATTACTGATCAGGTAACACCAGTAGGACTTGTGTCGTGTCGTTTTCGTGTAAAACAGATATCAGCAATTCATTTTCCATGTTATTTATTCATAGTACCATATAAAAATATGGTTGTATTTCCGAAATTGTAAAAATCACAACAAGTTTTTTTTATTCAGGGAGATAAATTAGTTATATTTCCTGAATATTTACAACTAAGAAAAATATTGCAAAATAGCAAATTTAATCTAGTTTCTAAAAATATATACATATTGGGCACTCTTCATACAAAAAGTAACTTAAATAAATTGTTGATGTTGAGATTAGCCCGTGTGCTCGTGATACATTAGCAAAAAAATATTTTGTTTTAATTACATTAATTTGTTTTTCTAGGACGTATATAGTAAAAATTATATTTAAAAGCATGTTAATAATCATTATTTAATGTATTTAATGAAGCGAAATAGGATGCGTTCGGAGATTTACGTTGGTTACGCCGACGTAAAGATATATTTTAAGCTACTGTTTGTATGAGAACTGCCCAACATGCATATATTTTTAGAAACCAGATTAAATGAGCTTTTTGAAATAATAATAATAAGTTGAAAATGTTCACGAAATTGAACTAATTTACCTCACTGAATAAAAAAACTTGTTGTGATTTTTACCTTTTCGGCCATTACACCCATATTTTTATATGGAACTATACAAAACTAACATAAAAAATTAATTTCTGATATTTGTTTTACACGGAAACGATACCAAACACATCCTGGTAGACTTAACTGACCAGCAATAAAGAAAGAAAAGAGGGATACTTGGCCGTATTCACTCCGCTCTTCCGCCTGACAGGGGACGAATCTGACTTCCCTCCACATCTGAAAATAATCACCGAGGAACACTCTATCTGTGGTAAAAATTTCATGCTTGTAACCCGATGCGCACAATTATGTTAGAAAACAGCGGACTAACAACTCTACTAATATATACATTTGTATAGTTTTTAACCGACTTTACTTTTTAGTGTGTGACGATATTACTTGCCAAATTTCATAGTTCTAGGTCATCGGGAAGTACGTCCTATCATTTTTGAATCCCTTGAGAGTGTCGAAATGTACGTTTTTTGCGACATAAACGGCCGTATCTTTTTTTCACGTTAACGTAGAAGTTTGATTTTTTCACAGCTTCAAGGGACCGTAGACATAAGTATATGGTTTAAATTTCAACTCGTTACCTCCATGAATTCTCTAGATAAAGGGTCATGACAGACAGACAGAGAGACGGGCAACAAAGTGATCCTATATTAGGGTTCCGTTTTTTCCGATTGAGGTACGGAACCCTAAAAATAAAATAACGACAACAAGATAAAAATTGGCCCATTTAGTATCCTAGATTTTAGTTATTTAGAATGATGTCAATGTATAGCGCTTTACATCAAAGCTAGCACATAGGACTCTACATACCTATACCTAGGGAGTGCTGCCCTCTGTTAGTTGTCTAGGTGTTTAAAGGGGAGGCGCTATAGGTGAGAGCACTCTCAACCCTTTGAGGGTGTGTTTTTTTCAGCCCTTTGACGATCGATTATACCGAGCCACGCAAATAACATACAGCGTGTAGGTACCTATATTTGATAAAACCGCAAACTTTACGGGGTCTTAGTTTAGGCACTTATTAATATATAGATCAGTAAATTATTAAAAAAATCGAATTTTAATTTTTTCAAAAATAATTCAGCACGCTATGTAGTATTTGTTTGTAGTTGCTTGTTGACACTCAAACATAGTGATGTCACAACTGTCATTGTCACTTAATAATAACTACGCCATACATTGCTGCTCAGAAAATTTTCATAAATTAATTACGCTACTCGTATGGCAGTTAACGCTAAATTAATATTTTTTATAAATGTCAGATTATAGCACGAAAATCTCCGTCTGGCTTCAATTTGCGGTTATATCAAAATACACGCTGTATATGACTTTATCATAGGCTAGTTGCTCATTTGCGAAATCTATTTGAAATGATTCATTCATGACGAAAAATTTTTGAGGATGTCAATCGATTCTTTTTACAAGCTTTTATTTAGCTTGCATGGTATGTTTAAACTTTAAAGTATATGTTTGTTCGGGTGAAATCTTGCAACTCAATTTTGAAACAGATATCGTCAACCGATTGAGCTGAAATTTTGCATACTTACTTAACTTTGATGACAATACGATAATATGGTACCATGGGGCTGATCTGATGATGGAGCCGGAAGGTGGCCATAGGAACTCTATAATAGAAAAAGCAATCCTACCGAGCTTGGGCTCTTTAGAATCGTCTCAGTGAGCATTTGATGGATATCCAAAGAAAAGTACAGTCGGCTATAAAAGCTTGCCACTAAAATGTCATTTTTGACAGAAACTTATTATTATTGGGATCAATCAATCAATGGCTTTTCAGTCTTTTACAGACTATACAAACAGTGATAGAAGAACAACGCTTTTCATGGCTATGCAAGCCAATACGAGAACGACACACGCTACCACTTGGCTAGGGCTGCCATCCGTTCGGGTTTCCCCGGATTCTTCCTAGTTTGGAGGTCCGGGGGCCGTCCGGGAGGGTTTTCAATAAGTGTCCGGGGAGAACCCGGACGCGTTTTATGTGAATGAAAAATAAAGCGATTGTTTTTTAATTTCCTCCTTCTTATAACTTGGGACCCTTCAAACGAAGCGTGAAGAAACATCTCTCGGGCCAGCGCGGCAGTGTCAACTGACTTGGCACCGTTGGTTTCTCGTCAGTTGCCATTGCGACTTGGGCTCCCCTTTGTGCTTACCATCAGGCGAAGTGGAGCCACTATGTCGTGCCGTTATAAAAAAAAAAAAACTATCTTTTCGGACACGTCCGGGGAAAAAAATGCGATTTACGACAAATGTCCGGGTTTTTTAACCGACTTCAAAAAAGGAGGAGGTTCTCAATTCGAACAATTTTTTTTTGTATGTATGTTACTCGATATCTCCGAGAACCGTGAACCGATTTTCAATTTTTTTTTTTTTTTATGGAAAGGTTATAACTCCGAGTTGGTCCCGTTGGCACTAAGTCGGGATCTGATGATGGAATCTTGAAGAAATCGAGGGAACTCTTCAAATGTTATAGGGTGTACATGTACGGCGCTTTCGTTAATTTATGTCTTTTGGCACGCTTGGTTGCGAGACTCCTAAGATCGTTACGAACGGTAAACCCAGCACCATGCTCACGGATGGCGTCGGAATCTTTACCTCTTCAGAAAAGGGTGTAATGTTCTGATTGGGTTCATATGTCTATATGGGACTAAATACACTTAGACTGCTCTAAAAGTCAGAAATGACCGTCAAAGTTCAACATTACTACGGAGCGCTAAAACGCTCCATACAAATGGCCACCTAATCATGACGTCATTATATGTTATGGGTACCAATATTTGTATGGAGACAATAAGCAATTTGCCATTTTCACCGTGAATCAGTGCGTTTAGGTTCATGGTTGTCATACAATTATTGTTTTGTTATATTATGAGGATTCTGAAAACAATTTGAAAATTTATTTAAAAAAAAATGCGTACCTACCTACGTTTGAAGTTTGAAGTTACATGATAAAAAATACATATATATTTTTTTCTTTGTTTCATGGCATATTTCATAAGATAATTTTATTCATATAAGTACAGTATATTTTGTAGAATTTAACATCACTCGTCATCAGGCATCGGATATTCGGATCGATATTTACCTAAACTTTTGCCGGCGGCTTTGTTATTCGGTCTTAGGTATAGGCGTCTTTGTTTGACGTATGAGTGAGATAGCAAAAGGATTTTGTCAACTTTAGGTAAATATCGATCCGAATATCCAATGCCTGGTCGTCATATATCCCAATTATCCCATTGCCTCGCCGTCCGTCGTCGTCGCGGCTCGCACGTCCGCGTTTTGTCATAGTCGATACTTTATACATTAAAAAAATAACAATCGAAATTGTTAGGTACTAATTGGAGAAAAAGCGATTTAAATATTAAAGCTCCTAGATAATCATAACTTTAAACAAAAGGTATGATTAAATTTAATCTAATTTATTAGGTATTTCATTTAAATTTTTAAATTTTTACAGGAAACGGATAGTATCAACATGTCTGAGGCAAAGTCCCAACAGCATTCTAAAAGCAGTTGCTGGGAGATGCGACTGCCCTAGTGTTCACGCGTTAAATAGTTAGAAATAGGAGTTTCGTTATCGTAAATGTGGTTACATGGGAATACATATTTTGACGCTTCGCTATACGTGGTCACAATACAAACCTAACCTAACCTACAGTTTTCGGGGTTCAGCCAATTCCATATTTGTCGAAATCCGGTTTTCTATTTCTGTGTTAACGTAAAAAATAGGTTAAATAATCTTTAGTACCTACTCATGAAATTTAGTGTCAGTAAATTAGGTCTAATAATCATTAGGTGTGGTAATTACTAGGTTATTTCATTTTAGTATTGTTGACAATTAGTACTAATCATTACTAGAGTATTGGATTATTAGGTCTAACAACTAATTAGGGTATAAAAATTAGGTGAAATGACATTAAGGCTAATGAAAATTAGAGCTAACGTTGATAGGTGTAATAATATTAGCACTTGCGTTATTAGGTCAGGTAAGGAAGTACCGATAAAAGGTTTTCATTCATTCATTAACACTTCTGGCACATCAACGCTATCACTATCATTACATAGTACATATTAAAACAAACTCGCTTCCTGTCTGTCTGTCCCTATGCATGCTTAGATCTTTAAAACTACGCAACGGATTTTGATACGGTATTTTAATAGATAGAGTGATTCAAGAGGAAGGTTTATATGTATACTACATGCATAATTTATCAGCATTGCACCCGTGCGAAGCCGGGGCGGTTCGCTACCAGTTTGGTTATTATTTTAACAAACATTTGACAGTTCTCCGTTGATGTTTGTAGTGATGTAGCAAAGACATATTATTTGCTAAATCTAACGATTATGAATGGTTGATCGAATCGATTTTATCGACGAACTTTTTTCCGAACCAGCATATATGTTTTTCTTTAATTTGTGTAAATCAATATTTTTTGAGTTACGAGCCGTCGCTCTCTGGAGCTTTCTATGTAAAATAGTTATTTGTTTTATTGTTCTTCCTTCAGGTTATCAATTTATCGATTTAATCGATTTCTACCAATTTACAGAAAATAGTACATGAATAGAAACGCAAGATTTGGTCACAACACAGCTTTAAAAAAAAGCACGTAGTACGTAACTGTTTATGTAATCATTTATTATCATTAAATACTTCAAAACCGTGATACGACAAAATATAACATAAACTCAATTGTATCAAATAGAAAGTATAAAACGTTTATAGATACCTACTAGAAAAACCACTATAACATTGCTTGTTTTATTATGAAATTCAATAAGTTGTGCAGATTAACGTTATATGGGTCCTGTGATGTGTCAAATATGTGTAAAAAAATAATCAATAGATTCCGCAATCAAAATGGTCGAGAAATGACCTTATTTTTAGTTTACTAACATTAAATAATATTTAGTTTTTTCGGGCTGTAAATAAAAGGTTTCTAAAAGGTTCAATCGCCAAAAAAGTTTCAGAACCAAACCACTGGTACAATCCGGCGGCAAGCGGCAGGGAGGAGCGTCGGCCATAGGTGGGAGCGGGAGGTAAGAGTACGGCGTCTCGCTCACTCTTATATCCCTAGTGTCAAAGGCATATCATACAGTAGAGGACTATCTAACAAACAAAATTGCATGGCCTGAACCAGAAATCAAGTAGGTAACTGAGTCCTCAATTCGTGTTATACTGTTTAAGGGACACCGTTCTAATAAGAAAGCATATCAAACGTAGGTACCTACATGAATTGTGATAAACCGTCATACTTTCTTGTAGTTTCTATTCTAATTTATTCTTACATTTTTCCTTATTATATATTAAAATACACTTTTAATACGTTTTCTTCGAGGACTACGTATAGGCAAGCCTAAATTCTTAAGATGGGTACAAATTAAGTTCAAGTTACTGTAATAGTTAAGTACTTATCTTGTCTGTAAAAAATGACTGACTGTTGTGTTTCTTTGCGTTACTTCTCAACAGTGGTCTCCTCTTGTGAAATGCCGGTAGACTAAGACATGTAAAAGTGCCCTTGCAAAATAAAGTTCATTATTTCATTATTGACACCGCTCGCCGGCCGCTTGCTGTCAAAGTCGTAGAAGCCGTAATAGTAGAGTTGCTAAGCCGCGAAATTGTGCGCATCGGGTTACAAGTATGAAATGTCTACTACACATAGAGCGTTCCGCGGTGATTATTTTCAGATGTGGAGGGAAGTCAGATTCGTCCCCTGCGTGGCGGGAGAGCGGGGTGAATAGGACCAAGTAGTGCCGTTTCTCTTTTATTATTACCAATCAGTTAAGGCTGTTAGGGCTTGTGCGGCATCGTTTTAGTGTGAGATATGCCCGATATGTATACATTTTTAAAAACTAGATTAAATGAGCTTTTTAAATTAATAATAATGATTTGAAAATGTTCATGAAATTCAACTAATTTACCTCACTGAATAAAAAACTTGTTGTGATTTTTACCTTTTCGGCCATACACCCATATTTTTATATAGAACTATATAAAATTAACATAAAAAATGAATTTCTGATATCTGTTTTACACGGAAACGATACCAGACAAGTCCTAGTAGACTTAACTGACCAGCAATAAAAAAAGAAAAGAGGTATACTTGGTCCTATTCACTCCGCTCTCCCGCCTCACAGGGGACGAATCTGACTTCCCTCCACATCTGAAAATAATCACCGAGGAACACTCTATCTGTGGTAGAAATTTCATGCTTGTAAATCGATGCGCACAATTATGTTAGAGAACAGCGGACTAACAACTCTACCTACTATAAACGTCACGTAAGTACAGGTTAGGTAACTTACCGTTAACACTATTCTTGGCCCCGCCCTCCTCCCGGTCCCCCAGTATAGCACTAACACTGAATTTAAGCATTGGCTTCTTCTCCAACTCCTCACACCGAACCAGCTCGTCCGTATAAGCTTTCTCCCTCCCGTCCTCATCAGACACATCCTGGTAACTCATGCTGAATCGCTTCTCCAACTCTTCTAGTCTGGTGATTCCAGATTTTTTACAAGCGAACGGGGAACATTCGAAGCCGTTACAATTTTGACAGCGCCGAGTCAGATTGGGTATGTTTAACACTTCCTTTTCGTCGTTTTTGTAATCGTAATATTGTTCGGTTTTTGTGAATTCCTCGTCATCTGTTTTGGAGTCGTTGTCGTTTTCGAGTTTGTGGTTGTCTTCTTCGGGTTTTTCGAGGTCTGGAGAGGTCTCTCTGGAGCGTTCGTAGTTACGCTGCATTACGTAATTCTCGATTTGCTGGTTGAGGTACTGGTTGTGGAAGTTCACTTTTTGGTGGTGCAAGATATTGTCCACTAGGAAAGGGGAAGTCATATTAAAAGGCGCATTTGACTTGTTGTAACACAAGTTCTGTATAGTTTTCAACATATTGTGGTCCAGTTTTTGATTCACAAACGGATTTAATTTCAGCGGCCCATTCTTATCATTCGGGTACATTATATGGAAGCTACTACCATCTTAGAAAACGCGGACCGAACGCAAAAAATGACAAACAAATCTTATTACAGCAAAAACGAAACGCAATAAAGAACGAAACACTTTTTTAAAATTCAAATTTCAAAAATCGAACGTCATCGGGTTCGATTTTCAAATACGTTCGCCGCGTTCGAAATACAAGAAGCAACTAACTCGAAAGAGGAGTGGTTTTGAAAGGGGCGTTTTTGGGCGCGCTTTTGTATTAACCATCCAGTTCATAAAGAGCTCCCTCGTCCCGTTTGCATCGGAAATACGCCTTATAGAATCTGATTATCTATGGAGGGTTAAAGCTCAGCTTATATTGGCTAACTCAAACTTACAAATTTTCCCCTGAGGTCGCTTGCATACAAATCTAGTTCTAATTTCTATGAAGATAGGGAATGTAGTATATTTTTTGCCCTCTTTTATATTTTAGCGTAAGACAGTCTATATATGTATGGGGTTATTCATAACGAACGGGTGTAAGTGTGTTGTTATAGATTTCGCTAAGTCGTATTCATGGCAAAAATCGTTTTATATTAACCTTCAACGGACGGCTGGCAAAAGACCCTATTTGGGATAATTATATTTATATTTTAATGAGGTTGTTGGATAAGATTGCTTTTTATTTTTATGGCGGTATCGTAATGTTTTTATTCAGGTGTATTTTGGTTAAATAACGTAATATTAAAGAAGATTGTACAGTGTGCAGCTAGATTAAAGATCGTCTTGTATTTTTTTTATCTGTAGTTACTATGACAGCAAGGTTTTTATGAAATGTCAAAAACGATCTGGAATGAATTTTCTTGTGACGTCGTAAAAATTAAAACACATCTCTTCTTAGTTTCGTCAAATAAAAAAGTATAAAGTCCAAAATTGTGTACCTACATTGTAGTATCTCGGATGTTTGGATGTCCGTTTGTCCCGATGTCCGTCTGTTCTTCCCTAGAGGTCGCATTTCTCAACTGATCATGAAAATATGTAAGTTATAAGCATATAGTATTTTTTTGTCTTTAAATTTTTTCTAATATCTTTAAAAATATAAAAGACAAAAGAATACTATATGCTTATATACCTAGTATTTTTTTGTCTTAAATTTTTCGAAATTTTCGAAATGGCGAAGAGATGTTGGCTGAAAACGTAAAAAAAAAAACATTTACAGCCAGTTCCAAATGAATCCGCGAGTTCTACAGGTCACAGAGCCACTAGCCATAAAATATTAGCTCTTTTGTTAACTGACTTCAAAAAAGAGGAGGTTCGATCACTGTGTATTATTTCTTTTTTTTTACTATGAAACGTTTTGACATAGAGTTGATGTACTACGAGGCGTAGCATCGCTCGTAGCACGTCTACGAACTGCTACTAACTACTTCTAGAACCTATCAATTCTTAAAATGGAAGTGCTTTGAAAAATACAAGTTCATAATAAGGGTGTAGACACCAAACGAAAATAAACGCATATAATTTTTTCCAAATAGTATACCTATGATATGGGAACAGAAGTTAGCTGTTAAGCAGCAAATATGAAAATTAAAATTATTCTATGGAATTATAAATTGAAATGAGTGTTTTTTCTCTCATATTTTTAAGATAGGTTTAATGAATAGCTATAAAATAAAAATAAACGCCTACCATCCCCCCTATTGCAAGACCTGCGCTGCGTGGGTGACGCGCGTGTGGGTTGTGGGGGGATAAGAGTTTCCCTCTTTCTTTAGATTTATCCTCTTGAAATGACATTTGGGTACTTCATTCTGTGTTAGTTTACTCAGATACCTACATGTTAGGTGTGGTTTACGTTCTTCTTTACGTATAACGACGTGATCATTTGATAGAAAAATATTCGTTATGATTACCATAAAAACATATGAATATTAAGATTGATCACAAAGTATTAACGATTATAAATGTTCCTGTCTACACAGTAAATGTCAAAATAATGACCGTTATGAATAAAAAATGAATGCATTGCATAATACACCTCCTTGGTCATCCGTGAAAAAAACAACCATAGACTAGACTGGCACAAAAGAAAGCCTCGCGCTTTCGAGAAAGAAATCGTTCGAATTTTGAAATTAGCCACACCCACTGTATTGTTATTGGCTGCGATGCTCCGTTCGAAATGACATAAAAACCAGGATCTATTTTCATTTGTTTTGATTTCTATTTATAAAAGATTAGAGTCTATATTGCATGGCGATTGTTGTAGTAATATTTTTCTGGGTGGTGAATATTTTTTGCATATTGATTGACACAGTTACTTATATTTGGGGGAGATGAGGTTTTCCTCTCTCCTAAAGTTTTTATTACATTTACTTTAGGTTTAGTTTAGAATATTTTCTGTATACAGATAAGTTTGTTAAACAGTGTAGATTCTTATACGCATTTTCATAGGGAATTTAAAAACCGATACAAAATGCATACAAGTGATTCTGTGAGATGTAGACCTTGCGGGTTTGATTTGAAATGTCAGAAATTTGTACTATTTTACTTTTGAAACCCATATACGCCATTTAAAAAAAAAAACAGAAAAGACAAAAAAATCTATAGTACCGGCATATTCATCGAACTTACTCTTTTTCTTGAGAATTGGTGGAGAAATGCGATCTAAGCGAGAACAGTAGGAAAGCATCTGGCTATCCAAACACCCGGTCATACGAAAGAATTTTTGAGTCAAGCTGAAACGCTTTTCGCTCGGTCTACAATTTTCATGGATTTGTGGTACCCTTTATAAAATAGGTTTTATTATGTTTTTAATGATTTCGTTGTCTTTGTCGTCATCATGCGTGGGAAACGGATTAAATTAATTATCTCAAATTGGCCGATAGAATATAGAATAGAATACATTTTTTTCTACTCCAGTACTTTTTCTGTCATTTATATGGTTACTAACTCTAATATAAAGACATACATAATGAAAGTCTGTAAAAGTCTATACTCTATTGCCCAAAAAAACACTGCTAAACGATGTTATAATGTCGCCAAAAAAGCATCACTTACCTAGTACCACAGATTACAAGATAAACAGCTGCATTCACACAAATTGCAATAAAAAAAAACTTATTGTACTAAAGGCATTGCTGCCAACGTAAAAAAAAAGTTTTATCTTCAGTGCATGGATGTTTAGTACAGTGAACGTATACCTTTATGTATAAGTTCATATTTTTTGACAGATGTTTAGTATAGTGAACGTATACCTTTATGTATAAGTTCATATTTTTTTGACATATGGAGATGGACGTCAATAAAAAAAAAGATTATCAGACTATATATTTATTTAAAAAATGTCGAGTCGTAGAAAAAGTATTGTATGCAACGTTGTATAAGTAGGTCAAAAAACGCTCGTGGCATCTTTCTTGCGATGTTCGCTACGCTCACATCGTAACCCATGCCGCTCGCGTTTTTTTGCCCCCTCTTATACAACGGTTGCATAAAATACTACCTATATTGCACACCTGAAGAAGAAATAATTACAAATACAGATAACACTTAGCATTACAATAGAGGCAAACAATAGGCGATCTTATCGCCAAACAGCGATATTTTACAAATTAATTATCGATACCTATAACTAATCCCAAAAGTGATAAATTTAAAACAGCAAAACTGAGTCCTAAGAAAAACCAAATTGACACGACCGACAGACAAGACATATTTGTAAGTATTTTGTCGGTGTTAAATAACATCCTAGCTCCCTGTCCCCAGCGTCCCCATATTTATGCAATTAGTGCAATTCGTCGCGGCCAGTTGGAAAGGGTGCACTGGGGCCGATCGGTGCATATGATGGGTTCAAATGAGGCAGCTGATTCGATAATTGTAATGATTTGGTTTATCTGTTGCGTGTGATTTCAAAACAATAAATAAATGAAAACAATTGTAAAATGTAAAATAAAGCCATTTGGGGACAAAGACTCAATATTAGTTAAATATTACAAATAATTCTTCATTAAATAAAAAAGTTTGAAAATTTATAATGATGGAAATTTTATTTTTTTTCATTACAGGCTATATATTTTGAAATACATTTTAAAATTAAATTGAATTACTATTTTTTTTTTTTTATGTATTTTAGTCAACAAGTAACCCCTTATAGTTTTTGATAATATAAATTTAATTTACCTATATAATTTTGCTGATTAATTTATGTGCAAACCTATGTATATACCTAGATATGATCTAATAACTAACAAGGACTATTAATTTAATTTTATAAGAAACTATTACGATAATAATAAAAGGAGAAAACAAGGCGCAAGCAAGATTACATTCCCGTGAAATATTTAATGAAATTTATCATTACTAAACTGACGACCGTTTTAATATATCTTGTCTAATTTTATGACCAAAAGAATTTAAAAAATTATCCAGTATTAATTTAAACCTCAACCCGTAACGCATTTGAATACAGTTAAATAAAACCAGATCAAAACATTCTGCAATAAATAAAAAGATAATGCAATTATGACAAAACAAAATCGCCATGTCTAATCACATCTCAATCAATAACTAAACGCAACTCACAAAAAAGTTCATTAAAATTTAAACCTTACTGTATTTATTTTAAGTTCAGAATGACACAGATTTGATTGCGTTTTAGGTTGTTTTGCTTTTGAGGGAATAGCATCTGAGCGTCACGGATTGAACAATAGATGGCGCCACGTGCTGGCTGTCAACTGTCACTACCATAAGTCGCGTTCGGAATTAGGGGAATTATTAATTTATTACTTAATGGCTATGATGGCTTCACGCTTTTTCTTATTTCATAGGATACCTACAAATATAATAGTTTAAATTCCAGATGTAATTAAACAATTTTGAAATTGGAACACCCCAAAGTAAATAAATACCTACTTATTGAACTTTAATCAGTAAGTAGCCCACAAGGGCACCTTTACAAGTCAGATTATGATTCTACCGGCATTTTCCAAGAGGAGACCGCTGTTGAGAAGAAAGCCGAAAGAAACTCAACAGTAAGTTATTTTTTCGTAAATAATACCTAAACAATCAACATAAATTATGTTATAACTAATTACCTACATTGGTACATACCTACATGTAAAGGAGATATATAGATTCTCCTAATCAATGTAAGCAGATATAGGTAGGTTGCACAAATGCATATATTTCTGTGTGCATGACCCATCTATGAATGAATGAATGAGAAGAAATGCCAAAAGAAACTCAACAGTCAGTACTTTTTTTGTCAAATGGATCGGTGGAAATTACAAATAAAACTAAAAGATACAAGTCTTTTAGATATCTAATTATATAATGGATAGAATGAATTGATCGTAGGTAATACCGACAGCCGACGGATCGCTGGTAGGAACCAAACAAGGGGGACTGAAGTCCTGGTGAAGGTCACAAATTGGGGTAACGGTCATGGTGGGGTTCGAGGGGAAGCCTACGTCCAGAGGAGGGTGTGCTTGGGTTGATGGTGATTATATCCTTTCTGTTCTACTGACGGAAGATAAGAGAAGTGAATGGTGAACTTTATTTTGTTTCTTTTTTTTATCTTTATTTTGTATTTTGTTTTTTTTTATTCATGAACTGACCAGCGATTGACTTCAGTAACACCTCAATCAATCAAATATTTATTTATATTTTTATTTGATGTTATGTACCTACTAGAGTCTAACCACGCCAACTCTTCCAACTCTTCCAAGCAAATGAACTGTCAATGATACCATAAGATGGCGTGCAAAGTCACAATATTATTGTCATTATTGAAATGTCATTAAAAAAAGATTACGGCGTCGAAAATGTAGCCATGTAGCTCACTGGTTCAGCATTAGCCTATTTACTCTTGTCTTAAAGAGATCAAAATAATCATTTACAGCAGGAAAGTTCCATTCCTTAGCGGTTCGCATTTAATGATGAAGCGAATCGCTTCGTGCGAATGAGTGGTTCTGGTTAACTGACAACATAAGGATGAAGTTGCTCCCCTCGCCTGGTGTCCGATGGTGAAACGGGGATGGCGGGATTGATTCGTGCAATTCCTGCGAACACTATTCATATAATTTGTGCGTAATTCAAAGTACGGATATGGAGTGTAGAAAGAAGAATTATCTTTATGTTATATCCAAAAGTGACCGTTGAAGTTAGTAAATTAATTTCGAAATAAAAATCATCGTGAGTTCTGTTCTTAAAGGAACTAAGTAGGAACTACTGATGGTTACCAAATATTATTTTTTCAACTCGACACAATATTCGATACTTTTGAGGCGGATCATCGCGAACCCTTTGGTAAGTTATGTGAACAATCCTTATAATTTTTGTAACTGGTAACATTTAGATTTGGAAGTATCAGACACATGTGCTTGGCGCCATTTTGCTAGTCAAAAGATAAAAGTTTATGGTGGTTGTGAGAAATAAGTTTGTGCAAGTGGACGGAGACAGAACCTGATCCCTGAATCCTGAAAGGCTGATTAACTTGAGCTAAGTATACTTAGTATATTAGACTAGGTTAAGAAAGCAATAGTCACAAACGTTCTGATCATAGCAATCACAAATACAAGTAAATGGGATCCCATGTGCTACGATATAATGTTCAGTGTAGTTATACAGAAGCTAGAATCGCGAGTTAGCCTTGTCGATACTTAGTGCTTATTTAATATTCCTATCAACAGGCGGTGGAAACAATCTCCAGGCATCAGAGACAAATAGTTAGCATTGCGAAGCAGATCGAAGGTCACCAAGTGGGCCTACCGGACGTTCAGGTAGGACTCAGAAATTATAATAATTACCACCACCAAGTTATCGCCGAACCTAGTGTGATAGGACATCAATAAATAATAACCAGAGATCATAGTATATTTCAACCAGCCATGCTATGGCGACAACCTTAGTTCACACTCGTACCCCGTGCTCGTACCTTTAGTAACTTTTCGGAAAAAGTTGTTGCAATTAGGACTTTAGTGCACAACTCTATGTGGTTTAAATATTACTGGCAAAAAAAATGGAATTAGTACGAGTGTGAACAGAACTAAGGTATCAATTTCTTTCCGCCTAAAACTCGATTTGTTTCATGCTATCTCGCTAGTTTAGTATTATTGAATATTGTCACCTACTGCAGGCGACATTGGAACTATTATTTTTTACTGCTTCCCATAAAAGTAGTGCTTCTTTTCTTTTGTAGTGGAAATTAAAGCATGACTAGAAATATATGAGGATGCGCCATATTGCGGAATTTCATTGGAACTAATTTCTTACACTGGCAATGATTTTATGATGTTTGTCAACAATGTCAATGTCATTCGTGATGGTTTCTTTATAAGACAAATATTTAAAATTATCCAAAGAAAATGCAGAAACGTATGATTATAAATAAAGTCTACATGTGTCTACTACATGAAAAACAGTCAGGAAAAGAGTGCATTTTATTAAATGATATTGCGAGGTTAATATAGTGGAACTGACAGGTATTTAAACAAATGTCATTATAGTGGGTTCCAATTGGTTGCAAAATTGTTGCCATATAAATTTTATAAATAGCGCCCTCTTGACAATCCTCTTATATTTCTGGTCAGGCTTTATATAGAGACTGAGAGAGCTTTGTGTCGTGTTCACCTTTAAAAATGGTTCGAATTTATTTTTCTGTATGTAAATAAATATAAGAAAATACATGAAATAACCGAAAAATCTACGACAACTCTGCCTGCATAGAGTTGTAGTCTTCGACCTATCCGCGAAAAAAACTAAGCTGTCAATAAAGTAAGGCACGTCATTCGTTTTTTTTATTAGACACCAGACTAAATTAACCTTTCCAATGTGTCATAGTTTTGGATTTACGACATTTAGAAAGAGTAAATTTTAATATTTTAATCAATTAATTATAAAGTAATCTTAGGAAAAAAATAAAAACAGTGATTACCTACGCCCTATGTCTAAGCGGAATACAGAAAAGTAATAAAATTATAGTTTTAAAATATGAAATCTTGTCAATTCAAGATAAGAGTGCATTCCTGAGCTGAAATCGTCTGAAATGTATGAAAGAGTTTTCTTTATAGGATATGCTAGCGCCATCTTTCGACGAGTAGCGCTACTACCACTACTACTATCAGCGTGCAACGTAGCTCTTAGTCAGTTATGGTCAGTTCAACACATGGCGTTGTACAGGACCTAACTGAAAGAATTTACTAACTTGTC
Source organism: Apotomis turbidana (assembly GCA_905147355.2). NCBI lineage: Eukaryota > Metazoa > Arthropoda > Insecta > Lepidoptera > Tortricidae > Apotomis > Apotomis turbidana. Next base: position 9,416,817 of record LR990307.1, read on the forward strand.
ATTGAGTTGAGTTGGTATAGTACGGCCTTCCCAGGTGAATTTTTCGCTTCGAGCCCTAATCTTTCAAACAATGGCCATTGTATCTATTATCGCAAAGCCGCTAGCTCGAGTTTGCCACGCGCCACTATAACATTCATATTAAAAACAAACGGTATCAAAATAATATGAATGCTGTATTTCGTCGGGGTGGTCTATTGTCCTACACTACCAAAACGCAATATCTAGAATATCAGTGACATTAAATTTGAACCTTAATACTATCACGATACCGTTTGTTTTTCATATGAATGTTATAGTGGCGCGTGGCAAACTCGGTAGCTAGCGGCTTTGCGATAATATAGATACAATGGCCATTATTTGAAAGTTTAGGGCTCGAAGCGAAAAATTCACCTGGGAAGAGCCGTACTATATCTAGTTCTAAAATCCTTGCAGGTCTAATATGTATAATGGGGCTTCTAAACATGCCATATTTTATTGCAATTTGTTGCCGGTGTCCTTCTCTGACACTCTACCCTACGCTAGAGCAAGATGCAAACAATGGCTGACCACAAATAGAGCAGCAAAACATGACCCATTTAGAAGCCACTTAACTAATTCAAATTTCAATTCATTAGAAACTATAACACCTACATATTGTACAGTCAACATGAAAAGTTGGTTTCTTTCGGAGTTTCTTCTCAACAGTGGTCTCCTCAATGCCGATAGACTCAGACATGTAAAAGGTCCCTTGTGGCCTACTTGCAGAATAAGTTCATTATATCATTAAAAGTAGCTACTATTTTACTGCCTATGTCAAATTGCACACAGAAATTGACAACTTTATTTCAGGCTGAGTGTCCAGTCGCCATATTCAGATGTTTATCGTTGAGGGCGACCAAATGTTTGTTAGCAGCGTTGAATTTTAATTAATTCCTTACAATATAAAATTAAATAATTAATAATTAATATTAAATTTTTCATTTTAGCTTTTTGTACATAGTTGTTAGTAGTGTTTAAGTTTTTTATTTACTGTTTCTTTGTTTTTCCTATTTTCTTGAAATAAATTATTCCTTACATGACTTATTGCCATTAATATTTTGCCCTTGTCATAAGTAGGTATACTAAAATAAGAAAACTCGCCAAGTGCAAGTCTGACTCGCGCACCGAGGGTTCCGTACAAATACTTCTCCATCTTAATTGGCCGGGTTAATTTGGCAACAGAAATCCATTTGGATTTATATCACCATAGATCAAATATTATACTTCCTTACTCTATGCTATCACGGTTCATGAGATACAGCCTGGTGACAGACGGACAGCAGAGCCTTAGTAATAGGGTCCCCTTTTTTACCCTTTGGGTATGGAACCCTAAAAACTGGCTAACAACCAATTTCATAATGTAATACTAATAATTTAACTATTCCAATTTGTATGGTCATAAAAATTTAATATTGACATTTATTTAACTGTTGACATTTTATTAATAAACGAGTATGAGTATCTAAACACCATGGTTTTTATATATTGGTATTATATAAACGAAACGGTTCGAGAAAAGGAAGGTAGTGCCCCGCTTCTTGTTTGTTCGTCTTGGCGGGGGCACTGCCGTGCCCCCAGATATGGCGGTATTTTATCTGAGCAATCAAAGCGATCACAAATCTTTATAGACTTCGTTTTCATTTATGTTAGTGTTTATTTAATAAAGGGTTAAAAAAAGCAAAATAAAAAACAAAAGTAATTGAAACAAGCACATTTATTACAATTATATAATGATAGCAAATATACATACATTTTATTCACATATACCATCTTACCTTGCCTTTGGTCAACCACTTGACAGCCATTAAAAAACAACATTTAAAAATTCAAACATTTTCTCCTTAACAAGAAATTTCAACCAAGATTTACAGTGGAAAGTGCCAAACATTCTAATTAAATAAAACGGCTAAATTGTCATGACAATTCGTCAAAAAAAAGTACATCCAAATACGCTTGTCATAAATAATTACAGATTTTACGATTTTTTGAGTCATAATTGTCATGACAAACTTGTCGCGAGAAAGGTGACAACAATGGCACTCTAGCGCCACCTAGTGCACAGCTGTTACAAATTCGTATAGTAATAAAAAGAAAAATTGAGATCCGATAACTAAAATTATCACCCACTTAGTAGGAAATTATTATTAATTATTATAATATTATCTTTTTAATAACGGGCCCTTATACAAACTAATAATAATATGTTACATTGCTGACGCAATGGTCTACGTTTTAAACTTAAAGATAAGTACAGAGTATGAAAGAAAAGGGGCGTTTTCACTGAGACAACGCGGACTCTAAACAACTCATTCGATTCCGCAACACGCCGCGTCGCCTCAGTGAAAACGTACCCTTATACTTGAGACATTGCCTAAGAATAATACTTGTTTATGGGAAACTCGTTATCAAGAGATGGCGTTATAGTAAAAACATTTCACATATGTGTTTGGGTTTTTCGTTACTTGCTTCCATTTGTCCTAAAGTGTACATCAAGACAATGGCATTGTTGGATCATGTTTACAATATATGTTCTTCATGACCACTATGACATTTTAGATATATTTTACTACTCTATCTTGCATCATTCTTACGGAGACTGAGGATACTAACGACATCTATTGAGTTTTCGTGTAAGCATGTATTTATCTTTCTCATTGCCGCTCTATGTTTTCATACTCTTTTATATAAAATAATTCCTTTTTATATAAAACTAAAAGCATATGGCGTGGGGATGGTTATCACTCGTCTATTAGTCTATCTGTGCGTATGTACCTCAGAAACTAATATTTTTAAAACAATTTTTAATACGGGTTATTACGTCTTTAATACTAAAATTAATTAAATATTCGATTATAATTAAAATATAAGTATGATAACTTAAAATTATTCTCAATAAGCATTTTCAACTTTTACATATCTATACATAAATGATTGTTATAATACAGAACAATTCCTTAAGAGCTGCCTAAAACTAAAATATTATTTTTATAATAAAAGTAATCGTATTTTGTGCCGATTTATAATGATATCATTTCACGATTGATTTTTTTTATCTGTATTGTAGAAATAAATTAAAGAAAAGGGGGAATTGATTTTTCATTGGACCCGGTGTGCGAATCCCTGAAAACATTTGAGTAATCGAATAAGTCGAATATTTGTGCCTGGGTCTTGTATGTTAAGTATATAATATGTATAAGTAAATCGTCGTCTAGTACCCATAACACAAGCCTTCTTGAGCTTAATTTGGGACTAGATCGATTTGTGTGAGGTTGTCCGATATATTTTTTATTATTCATATCGAATATATTTCATCTATATATAACCATAAATAACTAAATAAAAACGACTAGACAGATTTCAACAATTTTTGATGTGAGGATAGTTGGATGGATTGGGACTTTTATAATTCTTTTTTTTTTTTCATAGTTAGTGATATCAGCAGAATGCAACAAACATTTAAAACGTACCACGAGTTTACGTGACCGTCCTCGCTAGCGACTGCGTAAAAGATTTGTATGGAGAATAGTACAGAGCGCTCCTAGCATTTACTTTTTAGAACTACAACTATCCGTTTACGCAGTCGTTAGCGAGTACGTTCACTGTATACTCATGGTAAGGGTAGGTCGATCGTGAAATGATACATTTAGGGTAAATCGCCAATAATTGGCCACCGTTCAATAACTGGCCACCTCAAACTAAAAATGAACTCTGTTCACCTACAAACTGAATTCATTTTATTATATCGTGGCCAGTTATTGAAGGGCGGCCAGTAATTAACAGCGTATACTAAAATGAACTATATTTATAGGTGAACAGAGTTCATTTTTAGTTTGAGGTGGCCAGTTATTGAACGGTGGCCAATTATTGGCGATTTACCCTATGTCATTATCAAACATGTTACTTTGTGGATTAAAAGATTATGAAATACTTTTAAATTATCGCCATATTAAAAGCATTATCGCTTATAATTTAGACATCATTTAAAAGCATACTAATCATAGACTAATCAAAGAGGAAAACAGACAGAAAATATCCTCCATACTGGTATTTTAAATGAATTAGTCACCATTTAACAAAATTCCAAGGAGACACACTTTGAAACCTCTTTGATTAGTTTAAAACGGATTAAACCTAAGACGTATAATTAACTATATTCAAATTATAAATATCACATTGAAGAACATGGAAGAATGATTAGGACATTTTTATTTAATAATAAATTCAATATACAATTTAAATTCGTTAGAAGGGCACGTTTCGATCACTATCGTAGTCCAATCAATGTAGTACTCGAACATTAACCAAAATCCACAATCTATTTATTTTTTGTTTAGTGTGCAGTGAACAGTGCATTCTAGAAAGATTCTAGATTTGAACTGAAAAATCATTTTTCTATGGAAAGCGGTCATGATTACTATTTCAAGACTTATTTTTTCTTTTTTTTTGTAAAGATCTCAACTAGGTTTTTTTTTCAAGATGCTCTAGGGTCTAGACGAATAGAAGGCACCAAATGAACACGACTCTTATTGACTTGGCGTTACAGTACGTGTTCAGATATTTATGAACGCCTTATATGCTGTGATATATCTGATGGCGACTGTACATGTTTTTGAAAAGGCCTGGTATGATCATGTTCGCTGTATGAAAAATCTAAACTTGTTCAGTGCAAAATGAAAATGCTTATCAATATTTTTTTCATGAAATTATTAGTAACCGGGATTTTTGTTAAAGTCTGTACATATCAATTGATTGGATCAATGTCTTAGAGGACTTTATTGGACGCGTTTGGTATCGAAAGTTGCTATAGACTGTGTACAATTTTTGAACCACATTTTTTTTTATTGTACTTGCTGTAATGCCAACTGCAGGTTATTAGATACTTAAATCAGAGACAGACATTGGCTTTGCCTTCGAAACTCAATTAAAAAAATATATTGTCGATGGTCAGCACTCGTCAATGTCAAACCGTTGAAATTTTGACACACGTCAGTGTCAAACCATTCACATTATGACATTGACAAGTGTCAACCATAAACCGTTTTTTCTCTTTTGGGTTACGAAGCCAATTTTATTGCAAACTGTCAAATTGAGAATTAAAATAAAAACATTTTGAAAAACCGTCGTAAAAAAATCAGTTTGTAGATTCAAACAGCAGACTATATCGTAAAAAATTAATGGTCTAAATTGTACCCAGCCTATTCAATTTCCGAATAATACAGAGTGAGCCATCGAAATGAGATATGATTTTAAAATTCATTATTGGTGGTACACATAGTGATGTATACCTACACGTTATACTTATTTACCAGGGCATGGACGTAATTACAGCCTGACAAGTCGCTTTTCAGCCCACGTCTAGTCAATAATTGCGTTTATCCATCCAAATATCATAAGCCCTCCATGATGCGTTCAAGAACCGCACATTATGGCCACCATAAAAATATACTGTTTTGTTAGCACAAATTTCTTATCTGTAAAAATGTTATTATTGCTAAAATTTCCATAATATTTATTCAAATTTCGAACATCTCTAAAAACAAAGAAACTTGATTTGACCTCTATTCTAATATCAGTCGAGATGACGTTTAGTTCGAAATGAATTGTCAATTTGCAATCAAATTAGACAAATGTCGCACGTAAGTAAGATATCGAACGATATGATAGTTGGGGCCGACTCTAGTTTGTCTCGGAATTAAAAAAAAACTATGACAGCTGCCAGAAAACTTCATTACCGCCACCGGGTAATATTTATTATAATGTGCGTCTCCTGATTGGAGGCTTATGATATGTAGCTAGATAAAGTGGTGTATGTAACTGTACATAATTAGGCATTAAAACACTCGTGTGATGTTATTATGAAACTTGCCTTCGGCTCGTTTCATAAACCCACACTCGTGTTTAATACCGTTCATTATGTACAGTCACATAAACTACTATTTTCTGCAAAAATTCGTTGTATAACAATACGAACGCCACCTACTGATTTTTTTTTCAAAGTCACGCAGGGATCTTAAACAGATCAAGTGTAACCCATCTATATGACTCACTGGAATATTTACAAGGCACTTTCTTCTGTCATTCACATCGTCACTTAAATGAGATGAAGTATACAGTCAAATGTATACATACTCGAGTTATCGACATAGACTATTATCGGGTTACCTATATAATACAGAGAATTGTTATAATTATAATGCCAATAAACCATTTTATTTTACCTACACTGTCAAATAACCATCAATATTTGTGTATTCTCGATGATACCTCTTTACGTAGTTTCATAACGGTTAGCCTTAGAATAAATACGCTTAGAACGAGATTCTTCATACAGCAGATTTGCGAAAGATGTTTTATGTGTGCGTGTCTACGAACCAATCACAGAGCCGTGTTGCTTGTGACAGATGCGCACACGCACGAAACTTAGCCCGTGGCTAACCAAAACTGGCTTCACTTTCAATCGCTAAGGTTTCTAGACGTATTTATTCAAGGATAAAGCAGAATGGTTGCTAGTCTCATTTTAGATTTTTGTAATTATAGTTTTTTTTTTAATCTAGTGTATAAACGATAAATAGAACTAAGAAAGAAAAGCGTCATATATCTTACCATTTGTTTTACCGCCAAGTCAACTCAAAACCTTTTCACTTTACTTTATATTACAATATTCGAAAAGCTTAGTATAGAAAATCAGGGTGCACTTGTTTCTACACATTTCTGGAAATTCAATATCACTCTTAAGAGGCCTTATTCCTTTTAAATGCTGATTGTTTTAGACATTTTTCTCTATGATATTGATCAAACATATTATTGATGTTACTACCTAGAACAAGGCTATTAGGATGTATTGGTATATATTTAAAACCTACAGTTTGAATTTTTCATTGATAATTTTTGTTTCACAACAACTCGAAATTGACAAAATTCACGCTTAAAATTAGTTTTTTCAACTTATTTTCGACTGCACACAATGAAAGCATGAAATTGCTGTGTTAACCTAGAACTCGGGGAAAAGTATTATTCACTTCAAAAAGTTGGTTAAAATTATCAATATATTTGTCGTAACATAAAAAAAAATTGTTTTTAAAAGGAATAAGGCCTTTTTAGGTACGCACCTTATCCATTGGAACGAGGCGGAGCGCAGACGTGCGGAATAGACTAATCACCTGAGTTGAAATCTGTATCTCAGCTCCGCTTCGTTTGGGATTGGTCGATTACGCGACCCTTACAGAGTTCTACAGAAGGAATGTTAGACACAATAAAACATTTAGTTCGTATTTAGTAAGTTAGGCGGTTAAGATTGGATAGTTCCTGGGTGAATCAACTTTTTTATATTTTTTCCTTCCGTCCCCGTTGTCCAAGTGACATCTTCATACTGTTATATAGAAAAATGCTTAGGTTGTCCGAGGGACACATTTTGCGTAGGTAACAACAGCAACAAGGTGCACTTAAAAGTTGATTCACCCTCCTATGCTATACAGTAAATTGACAACATTTCATATTTTTACTGGGCCTTTTTCTGATATAATCAAATAAAGGAGACAAAACTAAATATTACGACATTTATACATTTCGGAAAATATCCCAATTCATGATTAAATATCCATTTGAAAAGTTCCTTATTCTGAAAGAGAGTAGGCGACCAGTAATTAGTCACAGCGCAGTAAATTTTACAGCCGGACTATTACTAAGATGGATGTAGTATGGACATTGTAACACTGTTTTTGTAGGTTTTTTTTTTGTAGGCTGCGACCGTCAACTATTCCTCAAGGTGACGTCATTTGAGTGCTGATTCTTAGACGACGCTGACTTCACCTTTTTTTTATATTTCCATAACTAGTCAATATAAAAAAAAATATGTTGGGTTCTTTGATAATAAAGTAATGAAATTAGTTGAAACTTATAGCCCAGGGGTGTTTTTCAACCTACGCCATATTGCGGATTTTTTGTGATACTAATTTATTTTACTGGTAAAGACAATTTTTTTTGTAACGGACGCTGAAAGTCGGCGAATGTCATTAATGTAAACAAAGAGGAAACAGGACTAAATATTCCGCAAATTCCAATTATTTTTCGCATCATAAAGCCAAAACTATCCACAGTGATGAAAGTCAAGTTTTTTTTTCAATGGGATTCTGTATTTATTTTGCAAGAAGTAGGTAGGTAGGTTATTCCGATAAACAACGTTTTGAATTTCGTTGATGGCAAGTCCTTGACGAATTGCTATGACGTTTAATAATGCAAATATATGACGTATGCTCATTATTGCCATATGAAAGCTGTTTTTAGCGCCACTATACCTGGGCCGGACCCACACTTGCTAGGCTATAGAGATGTGTAGCTCGCGAGTGAGTGATTCAAATGAGCTATATCATTTGGTTTAGCTCACTAGCTTTCGCTCACTTAAGATTCAAGTAGCTCAGTATCTCATCTATCATCTCAGTATTACTCGCTCGCTCTCGCGTTTTTCTCGTCGTTTTGTCTTTTAAATCTAGATTGCCTCTAGTTCTCTACTTACTCGTGAACGATATAGTCTATAGATCGACTGAGCTCAATAAGTGATACATATCTCGGCGACCTAAAGACACACATCACTCTTTTCACTTTAGTGACACATTCTGCGCATCTCTACTCGGCTATAAGGCCTATAACACTATATGAATTGTTGTCAATTCGGTAAGTACTTGAGTGACAGATCAAAGCTCTTTATTGTGAACTGTCAAAACACTTAAACTGTACAGGTATTGTCACGAGAGTTGAGGTGAATGGATTACGCACACATCTACGAAACATGTACTTTGTTAGACTATGGTTTTCTCAAACATACAATGAAATATCGTCATAACGTGCGTTATAACAGGCTCCGAAGTATCACGTTTCGGGCGGAACAACTCGAGAGAACTGTAAAGGAATTTCATACAAAATTGATGGCCTAAGCCGGGAAGTAATTTATTTTTAAACATGGCGTCTGTGTTGAACAGGTAAACAGATGAATTATTATTTTAAGTGGTGTATATTTCATTGCATATGTTTGAGAAAATCATATGTAGTGCGTGCCTAGCCGTGAAAAGGGCTTGCCGGCTTCGTATCACTATCAGGCCTCCCTACGGTCGGCCGTCTAAGACCTACTCACCCGGCAAGCCCTTCTTTCCCGGCGCCTGCATTAATGTAGTATGAAACAAATCTTCATCGATTCCTTTGTGTAACGAAAGTTACCCAAAGAACGCTTTCGTGATTTTGTATTTGCTAAGCCTTTAACTATGTACATGTTTTTTTTGAAAACTACTCATTTACTCGTAAGTCAAACGCCGTAATGGCGACGAAAATTAAAATTGTCATCGGATGGGCATTTTCAGACTCAATTCCGTGAATCTCCGAAACGGGTATGTAACGATGTATATAACAACGTTTCGTATAATTTTACCAGATATACTTAACAACAATAAGCATAATATCATTGGGTATAATTTCAATTGGTATAAAAGACGTTTGATGTAATATAACATTTATATTCGCAAGATATCCTCGCTTCGCTCGTCGTCGTACCTAACCATGACTCTATTACAGTTTTACCTTTTTGTTTGAGCAGTTTGTGTATTGAGCTTTTAATCGTATTATATCAAATGATAATTATACCAGATGAAATTATAACAAATGTTATTATATCAATTGTTTATTATATCCTTTGATCGTTATATTGATCAATATTATATCATAAGTTGTTGTAGCGACCGTTACGCCCTCCGAAACTACAGTCACTTTTATATATTATTTATTTTGGTATTTAATTAAAGGTAAACAATACTTTGAAAAACCGATTAATTGAATTGAAAAGCCACGTGATTCTTTCAACCTTCAGTTAGGCCTTATTACTTTTAAAATGCTAATTGTTTTAGACATTTTTCCCTATGATCCAACATGTTTCTTGACATATTATTGATGTTATTACCTAGGACAGGGCCATTGGGATTTATTGGTATATATTTGAAACCTACTGTTTGAACTTTTCATTGATAATTTTTGTTTCAAAAACTACTCGAAATTGACAAAATTCACGCGGAAAAATAGTATTACCTAGGACAGGGCTATTGGGATTTATTGGTATATATTTGAAACCTACAGTTTGAACTTTTTATTGATAATTTTTGTTTCAAAAACTACTCGAAATTGACAAAATTCACGCGGAAAAATAGTTGTTTCAACTTATTTTCGATTGCACGCATTGAAAGCATGAAATAGCTATGTTACTACCTAGCACTGTGGGAAAAGTAATATTCACTTCATAAAAGTTGGTCGAAACTCACAATTTCATCATAACATGTTTTTTTTTAGAAGGAATAAGGCCTCTTAAACAAATAGGATTCAGCGACTGCGTTCGATTTCAGGAGAACTTTTAAATATTATAATAAATCTCAATATACATTACACACCTCATCTATAAACCTTTCTATCAGCTCTTTCCAAAGCCCTCTAATAACAACACTCACACTATATCTTTTTCCGTCTGTCCGTCCGCCTGTCCGCGTGGTGTATGGGCGAGTGCGCCAACACGTCGAGGTGCTCGCGCGGTTTCTGCATCCTTTTTGCGGAGCGCGTTCTCAACTTGGCCGAGTCTTGCGTCACTAGGCGGCCTGGCGTTAGGGATTTTAGACATCTGAAATTAAAGTAACCTGTAAGTCTATGGTACGTGGCGGATCCGAAGTAACGCTGAGATTGAGGAGCTGGTGGCCGAGCCGATCATTATCGGAGAGACAAAGTCCCATAGACAACCACACACACACATACACACTCTCTCTCACACACACACACACTCTATCTCACACACACACACACACTCTCTCTCTCTCACACACACACACACACACACACACACACACACACACACACACGCACGCACGCACGCGCACGCACGCACGCACGCACGCACGCACGCACGCACGCACGCACGCACGCACGCACGCACACACGCACACGCACGCACGCACGCACGCACGCACACAGGTGTACTTAGGTGGTTTTTAGGCAGTAGTCGGAACCCCTCAAGTGAGATCGAGGGTCCTGGGCACGTGCCCAAAGTGCTTAGTGAGAGATAAGGGGAGGGAGGGGAATGATCAGGAGAATGGGGAGGTAGAATGGGGAGTAGTGATTACGACACGAAACGTAACTGTCAAGTGACGAGTACCGTAAGAATTGATATAACATATTCTGACGCCACTACAATAGCTACACTTTTTAACGATTTCTTTACAAACCTAACAAATCAACCAATGATTAATAACAATTACGCTGACATTTACTCATCAATACCCTTGAATCAGAAAACCATATTTCTTAGCCCGTATGATGTAACTGATATTTACAACGTTATAATGTCCCTAAATAACAGTAATGCAGTAGGAGTAGATGAATTAAGTACCAAAGTCATAAAACTTTGTGCAAAATACATCTGCATACCGCTGACCCACATCATAAATCTATCCTTTGAACAAGGCTGTTTCCCTGACGATCTTAAAATATCCATAGTTAAACCTATTCACAAAAAAGACGATAAGACATTGATGAACAATTATAGGCCGATCGCTCTCATACCGATTATCTCAAAGATTATAGAAAAAGCTATGTACAAACGATTATCATCTTTTTTAAGCTCCGTCTTAAATATTAATCAATATGGCTTTCGTAAGGGGAGCTCAACTACGTTAGCTTGCTTTAACTTGATGAAGCTAATAACAACTTCAATAAACAGCAAAGTCCCTGTGGCAGCTATTTTCCTAGACTTAAGCAAAGCCTTTGATTTTGTTAATCACACAATCCTATTAAAAAAAATAGAGAGATATGGAATCCGAGGAAATGCTTACAATTGGATAATGAGCTACCTCTCCGAACGGAAACAGTGCACGGAAATACAAACTATTAATAATGGAGAACTTTTAACAAAGAGGTCAATATATAACCACATCAGATGTGGAGTACCCCAAGGGAGCATTCTAGGTCCTCTACTGTTTCTACTATATATTAACGACTTGCCTTTATGTACTAAACACAACTGTATAATGTTTGCTGATGACACCACTTTAATAATCAAAGAGGATAATATAGACAATTTTAATAATGAAATAAATAATACTCTTGCGGACATCATTAATTGGTTACATAATAATAATTTAAATTTAAATATAAGCAAAACTAACATTATACAATTTAGAACAAGTAAAAATACTGACATTGACCTTAATGTAAACTATAATAATAATCAATTGGATGAGGTGGAAACAACCAAATTTCTCGGAATATTTATAGACAAATTCTGCAACTGGAAAACTCATATTGCCTACGTCTGTGAGAGGTTGGAAAAATTTGTTTTTGCCTTAAGAAGATTAAGCAGAACCTCATCAAGAGACTTAGTGTTAACAGCTTATCACGGGCATGTATCCTCCCTACTTAGCTACGGTTTATTAATCTGGGGCAACTCTGTAGACGTCCACAATGCATTTTTGGTCCAAAAAAAATGTATAAGAGCCGTGTGTAATGCTCATTACTTGGAACCATGTGGGCCCTTATTTAAAGCAACAAAAGTCCTACCTCTACCATGCTTATACATAAAACAGATTTGCATGTTTGTGAGAGAACACCCTGAATTTTTTGAAAAACAGAGCACTTTATATCCGAGATCAACTAGGAGTAAGGACAAACTTTTTTTGCCACGCTCTAGAGTCAAGCTTCACAAAAACAACTCGTACTGCATGGCTATTCAAATCTATAACAAATTGCCAAAATTCATTAAAGAATGCCCTTCAAAATGTTTCAAGAGAACACTGACAGAGTGGCTGCTAGAGAAATGTTTTTATTCTGTGAAGGACTATTTTGCCGACAAGCCAAATATTTAGTTGTTAAGATTTGACATCTATATTCATGTTACCTTTTATACTTTTGATTTTTACTTCTCATAATTATAGTTTTATCTTTATTTCATTTAATTTTGTGCTTAATTTAATTCAATAATCAATGTAATTTAATCTGCAAATTTTGAGTAATAGTAATTATTTTTGACATAAATAACAAATTGAAATGTGTAACAATTAAGTATCTGAATATTGTTTTACTTTGATTGCATGCCTTTTTGGTAGAACATAAGCAACACTGTTTATACCTGTATCACCTAATTTATTACTATGTTCTTGCAATAAATGAATTTGAATTTGAATTTGAATTTGAGGATTTAGTCTTACCTTGCATATTCGTCCAGTTTCTTCGTCAGCAGCTCGTTTTTCAGTTTAGCAGCAGCCAGTTCTCTGGTTAGTTGCGTTTTGCTCTTGTTACCGGCTGGATGTAACAGTGGGTGTTTGCGGAGTCTGCTTGCGGATGGCCGTTGGTTCGGGTCCGGGTCGATCATTTTCTAAAAAAAAAAAAAAATATGGATGCTGTAAACTGGTATACCGTGGGCATAAGTTGGTGTGCCTCAAAAAATTGAATCATATCATAAAGAAATACCCTAAATAAAACATTTCAAACGCCCGGGACACAAGTAGCTGGTCATCATGAAAATGATTTATTTATTTCTTTCCTAAGTAGTACATTATTTTACATGTGCTGGTGTCCCCTTTTTAAGTAAAAATAATACCTCTGCTAAGGGGCACCGCTCTTCCATATGAAGGTAACAATTAGTACATTTGTGTAGGAAAAAAGAGGTAATACAAGGTTAAATTATATGGTCTAAATCTAGAGTCTAGTTCTCCGCGTATAGGTATGTGTGCATATATATATATACATATATATATATATATACTAGCATTAACCCGCGGCTTCGCTCGCGTGCCTATATAATATACATCATCCTACGGGAACAATGCTCTTTTTTTCAGGATTAAAAGTAGGCTATTTGTTAAGTTAGGGTATAATCTGCAATCTGCATTTCCCTCATGCATATCCGTCCAGCCGTTTTAGCGTGAAGAAGTAACAAAACATACACAGACTTTTGCTTTTCTAATATTACTGGGAAATACTTTTTATTTTATCATAACTCCACTTTATCAAATCAAACCGAAAACTCAAGCACTCAAATCAAGCGATCTCAGCTTTTACTGTACCAAATAAAGTTCACTTCAAAATTCATAACTCGAAGTGAAGCTAAGACACCGGGATATGTGTGCATTTTATTTGTATAAAGCTTTTATAATGTCCCGAGCCTCCGCTTATCGATTTGGGATATTCGAGATTGGTTTAATGATTCTAAGCCATGTTCTAAGTTACGTCATGTTCTATTGTAAGATATTGAGGTTCTCTTCGTTGATGAATAAAAAATGTATTATTCTGAGCCAGATAAACGTAATTCAGAATTCTGAAATGACTTATTATTGAAAAGCTTGAATGTATTTATTACGGATGCAGGTATCCCGTCCCAACGCGCCGCCCGCCTATAGGTACCGATTGACGACGATCGAGATGCCACCAAATACTATTTTTTTAATCTATAAGGAACGCGGGTCTCTATCCATACCTCAAAAGCAAAAAAAGAACCCCCTTATAGGATCACGTGTAGCTGTCTTTCAGTCCGTCTGTTACAATCGATTTGCTGCAAAACTACTGGACCGATTAAATTGCAATTTGGCGCAAATGCTTTCAAGAATTTTCATGACCACTAATAAAATTTCAAAATAGGTGGCATTTTCGTAATTAACGTCCCAACAAACCATAAAAATTACACCCGTACTCATATGTAGTCATTTCAACCCCATCGCACCCCAACAGGCGACCTGACCCGATAAACCATAAAAGCATTACCAATGGATTTTCAGACTTTGTCACCACATTTCTCCCTTTTAGGGGTTGAATTAAAAAAAAAAACCTGAAACACGTGTTTACTCATTTATTGTTAGAAATACTCCTGTGAAGTTTCGAATAAAATAGTCTAACTAATCTTGTTTCCTCGTAAAACCTCTGGAAAAGTTTTGAAAAATCCTTTCTTAGTGCACCGCTTCACCTTATAAGGAACCTACGTGCTAAATTTGAACTCTCTAGAACCAGCGGTTTAGTATTTAGACATTTCAATCCCATTTCACCTCAACAGGGGAGATGGTAACTCACGTTGGATTTTAAAATCGTTGTGGTTTTCGTAATCAGCGACCTGATAAACCATAAAAATAATACCCATGCTGATTTTCAGACTTTGTCACCACATTTCTCCCTTATAGGGGTTGAATTTTCAAAAAACCTGAAACACGTGTTTACTCATTTATCGTTAGAAATACTCCTGTGAAGTTTCGAATAAAATAGTCTAACTAATCTTCTTTCCCCATACAAACTTTGGACCCCCATTTCACCCCTTTAGGGGGTAAATTTTGAAAAATCCTTTCTTAGTGCACCCCTACACTTTATAAGGAACCTACGTGCCAAATTTGAACTCTCTAGAACCAGCGGTTTAGTATTTAGACATTTCAACCCCATTTCACCCCAACAGGGGAGATGGTAACTCACGTCCGCCACGTTGGATTTTAAAATCGTTGCGGGTTTTGTAATCAGCGACCCGATAAACCATAAAAACAATACCCATGCTGATTTTCAGACTTTGTCACCACATTTCTCCCTTTTAGGCGTTGAATTTTCAAAAAACCTGAAACACGTGTTTACTCATTTATCGTTAGGAATACTCCTGTGAAGTTTCGAATAAAATAGTCTAACTAATCTTGTTTCCCCATACAAACTTTGGAACCCCATTTCATCCCTTTAAGGGGTGAGTTTTGAAAAATCCTTTCTTAGCGGATGCCTACGTCATGACATCTACCTGCATGCCAAATTTCAGCCCGATCCGTCCAGTGGTTTGGGCTGTGCGTTGATAGATCACTATGTCAGTCAGTCAGTCACCTTTGAGTTTTATATATATAGATATATACACATACACGCAGACGCGCCTACGCACTCATATTCAGTCATATATGCGCTTGTGTGCGTGCATAAGTAAGATCACATTACAAAAAGGTTAGTAGCTAAATCGATACAAGTATAATTTAATTTAAGGAATCTGAAAATAGTTGGAAAGCTTGTGTGTGTGTGTTTGTAGGTATATGAATAATATGTATGCAAGTTGTGTGTCGAAAGGTTTTTATCAAATTTAAGTATGCATTTACAAGTACAAGTGCTTGTAAGTTTTTAGAATAGTACTTTCTATATCGTCGTATGTTTTTGTTTTCAGCCATGCCGTTACCCTGATTTTACATCAATGAGTGATATAAAGAAAGGCTATTAAAACTGAACAACGATGTGGAAGTCTATTGAGGAGGCCTGAGTCCAGGCTGAAAGATGATGTTTTGTTTTTATTTTATTTTATTACTAGCTATGCCCCGCGGTGTTACCCGCTCATCCCACGGGAGCACTACATTTATTCGGGATGAAAAGTATCCTATGTCCTTCCCCGGGACTGCAACTATCTATATACCAAATTTCATCGAAATCGGTTCAGCGGTTTAACCGTGAAGAGGTAACAGACAGACAGACAGACAGACAGACAGACACACTTTCGCATTTATAATATTAGTATGGATTTACTGGCCGGCGATTGACCTCAGTATCGCCTGACGGAAAGTGACTACGTGGCCGAGGATGAACCCGCAATGAAGTTGTAAGCATCCATGAGCGGCGGTAATGCCTTGATAACACGTACCGAGCAAACGGGCGAGACAGTAATATGTTTCTCGGCCGAGACAGTGATGTAAGCGAGTAGCTGTTTACACATGTTTTGAAATTAGCACAGTCAGTTCAGTTCTATTAAGACTTTCGGACACGATGGATCGTAAAAAAATCGCCGAGTGGCGAGACAGTGCGGGAATGCGGGAGGGTGAACACTCGGCCTAGTAGATAGAACGGGAGCCGAGCTACTGTCTCGCCGCTTCGTTCGGCCGAGCACTCGGCGCTATGTTTATACGCAACGAGTACTCGGCCGAGAGCACTGTCTCGCCCGTTTGCTCGGTACGTGTGATCAAGGCATAACCGCTTGCCATCAAGCGGGCCGTACGCTTGTTTGCCACCTCTGTGGCATGTTACCTGTATGAGCTGGTGGAACTCCCTGGACACGGCGGGCAGCTCGGGCAGCTGTCCGTCGCGCAGCGCGTGCCACGCCGGCCCGTTCTTGGGCAGCGGCCTTGTTTGCCACCTCTGTGGCATGTTACCTGTATGAGCTGGTGGAACTCCCTGGACACGGCGGGCAGCTCGGGCAGCTGTCCGTCGCGCAGCGCGTGCCACGCCGGCCCGTTCTTGGGCAGCGGCCTTGTTTGCCACCTCTGTGGCATGTTACCTGTATGAGCTGGTGGAACTCCCTGGACACGGCGGGCAGCTCGGGCAGCTGTCCGTCGCGCAGCGCGTGCCACGCCGGCCCGTTCTTGGGCAGCGGCCTTGTTTGCCACCTCTGTGGCATGTTACCTGTATGAGCTGGTGGAACTCCCTGGACACGGCGGGCAGCTCGGGCAGCTGTCCGTCGCGCAGCGCGTGCCACGCCGGCCCGTTCTTGGGCAGCGGCCTTGTTTGCCACCTCTGTGGCATGTTACCTGTATGAGCTGGTGGAACTCCCTGGACACGGCGGGCAGCTCGGGCAGCTGTCCGTCGCGCAGCGCGTGCCACGCCGGCCCGTTCTTGGGCAGCGGCCTTGTTTGCCACCTCTGTGGCATGTTACCTGTATGAGCTGGTGGAACTCCCTGGACACGGCGGGCAGCTCGGGCAGCTGTCCGTCGCGCAGCGCGTGCCACGCCGGCCCGTTCTTGGGCAGCGGCCTTGTTTGCCACCTCTGTGGCATGTTACCTGTATGAGCTGGTGGAACTCCCTGGACACGGCGGGCAGCTCGGGCAGCTGTCCGTCGCGCAGCGCGTGCCACGCCGGCCCGTTCTTGGGCAGCGGCCTTGTTTGCCACCTCTGTGGCATGTTACCTGTATGAGCTGGTGGAACTCCCTGGACACGGCGGGCAGCTCGGGCAGCTGTCCGTCGCGCAGCGCGTGCCACGCCGGCCCGTTCTTGGGCAGCGGCCTTGTTTGCCACCTCTGTGGCATGTTACCTGTATGAGCTGGTGGAACTCCCTGGACACGGCGGGCAGCTCGGGCAGCTGTCCGTCGCGCAGCGCGTGCCACGCCGGCCCGTTCTTGGGCAGCGGCCTTGTTTGCCACCTCTGTGGCATGTTACCTGTATGAGCTGGTGGAACTCCCTGGACACGGCGGGCAGCTCGGGCAGCTGTCCGTCGCGCAGCGCGTGCCACGCCGGCCCGTTCTTGGGCAGCGGCCTTGTTTGCCACCTCTGTGGCATGTTACCTGTATGAGCTGGTGGAACTCCCTGGACACGGCGGGCAGCTCGGGCAGCTGTCCGTCGCGCAGCGCGTGCCACGCCGGCCCGTTCTTGGGCAGCGGCCTTGTTTGCCACCTCTGTGGCATGTTACCTGTATGAGCTGGTGGAACTCCCTGGACACGGCGGGCAGCTCGGGCAGCTGTCCGTCGCGCAGCGCGTGCCACGCCGGCCCGTTCTTGGGCAGCGGCCTTGTTTGCCACCTCTGTGGCATGTTACCTGTATGAGCTGGTGGAACTCCCTGGACACGGCGGGCAGCTCGGGCAGCTGTCCGTCGCGCAGCGCGTGCCACGCCGGCCCGTTCTTGGGCAGCGGCCTTGTTTGCCACCTCTGTGGCATGTTACCTGTATGAGCTGGTGGAACTCCCTGGACACGGCGGGCAGCTCGGGCAGCTGTCCGTCGCGCAGCGCGTGCCACGCCGGCCCGTTCTTGGGCAGCGGCCCGCCGCCCGCCGCCTCGAACAGCGTCAGACCTGCACAACGATACACTATTAGTATAACCTTACCGAAACCATTGATGTTTACCTTAACCTTACCTAAAAAAAGATCAAAGCTCAAAGGAAAATTTAAAATGAGTAACCTGGTGGAAGAGACTGGGAATCGAACCCGGCACCTCTGGATTACCGGTCCAGCGCGTTAACTTTTCCGCCACCTAGATAACCTTATGAATTTTTCCTTATGCTGTGTGTCTTTGCATTATTCGTCGATCCATATTTTGTCTACCGAAATATGGATCGTAAATTGGTCTGAAATAAATGATTTTTATTTTATTTTATTTTTTTATTATTTATTTGAAAGGCTTTACACCTTAGCGACCTCTATTTGAATATGTTAATATTCACATCTTACTGCACTTACTTTGCAGTAAACGAGCAAGCGAAAGAGGGCGCTGTTATTTAACCTCACCTACCTTTTGAACGCCACAGTCAGTAGCCGACAACTAAGGCCGTGTTCAGACCGGGCTGACTGTCGGCCGCCCATTACCGCCCAAAGTGAACGAACGTTACGCAGTTTCCATACATATTCACACATTCGGCGGCCGACAGTCAGCCTGGTCTGAACACGGCCTAAAGGTCACGACACGTCGACCACAGAGGACGACAACTTTTCCATACATTTTAAGACAAGTTCGATAATATCATTTGCCACAGATTTTTGTCAGTTGGCTGGGCGCTCCAAAGGTTAAGAAAGAATATTGCTATACACGAAATAGTATAAAAAAAAAATTTAATACCCCCGACAAAAACAGCTGGTCATCATGAGACATTCAATGAGTGATATAGAAAATGCCACTAAAACTGAATATAACTACAAAACGTAGCTCCCAAACTGATGGTACGATTATAATGCGGTTTTTTTAACGAAAGCTTGTCCGTCGAGATCGTTCTTAGCTATAATTGGCGGAAATAAGACCAGTACTTTTCAAAATATTCAGTTTTAATTGGAAAATGTGACAAGATAGCCAATATTGAAGCAAAGAATTCAAAATTTAGTAGTTATTTTCAGTTTTAGTAGCATTTTCAACTTCACTCCTTGAATGAGGGTCTCATGATGACCAACTACTTGTGTCGGTGTGTTTTAAACTTTTAACCCTGGCAAGTTATTTCTAAAATATCTTCAATTCACAGACATTTTAAAAATATTCTCCCATTCACAATTGTTAAGTTGCCCTAAGGTCACAGAGAATTATCAATAGTAGTTCCAGCACTCACCGAACGCGAAGATGTCCGACTTGGTGAGGTGCGTGAGGTCCTCCTGTATGATCTCGCGCGTGAGGTAGCGGCAGTCGCCCTCCTCCACCCGCGGAGACGACACGCACGTCACGTGGCCCAGGTCACCTGCGAGACAAATAGGTTCATGTTATTAGTACATCACGTAACAATGGTAATAATAATCAGCAGGGCAACAGCCACAGCAAATTTCTCCAAGGGGCCTCTACGTGTTGGATCCATATCCCCACGCAACCCTTTCAAAAGACCGGGACGTATGAGCCCGAGACTATGAGTCGAGAAACAAATAATAATAATAATCTTTATTCATAAAATCATAGTAATAACAATTAGCATAAAAAGTCTTACATCTATACAGAGCATTCATAATACTGGTGCCTGAACTAGGAGAATCCTGTATCTAATGGTAAACAAGGAATTACAAACGAGCGTCTATTGGAAGCCCGATGCCGAAGGCGAGGGCTTTAATGACACGAGTTTGGAATTCCTTTACCACCAGAGTCACGTACAACGCTTTATCGTCGACGCTTCAGTAATAAATAGTAGTCAATACCAAAATCACTTACCGCCCTAGGGCGTAATATACGACTTACCGCCCCGTTTTCTAGCATGTAAAGCCTTAAAGTGTGATACAAATTACTTACCGCCCTAGGGCGTAATATACGACTTACCGCCCGGTTTTCTAGCATGTAATTTTATTTTTTTTATGTCATAGGGGGCAAACGAGCAAACGTATCGCCTGATGGAAAGCGATTACTGTCGCCCATAAACACCTGCAACACCAGAGGAGTCACAAGTGCTTGCCTACCCGGAGGACGAAGATAGAATGCCTCTATGCTAGTAATTTCACCGGCTATCTTACCCCCACACCGGAACACAACAATGTGAACATTGCTGTTTGGCGGTGGGTTAGTAAATCCTTTATTTACGAGCAAGTGTGATGAAAATATCATTGCATCTATCTAATATGACACCATATGTTTATTTTTCTTTATTATGTTGACGATCACCGTATAGATTCGTGTAAATTGACTATGTGTAATTTATAATGTATCCCTATGGGTCATACAGAGTTCAAAAAACAAAAGTCGTCCCTCCTGTGGCCCAAAGTTAAGAGCTTGTATGAATCCAGGTTATATTGCTATTACATCGGATTATAGACGAGGGAACGTTCTTTATTCTCATACGAGTTTAATCAGAAAATGTCCCTGGAATCCTTAAATTCGCTTATGTCCACGGGAAAGACTTGAACCTAAACTACGATTTCTAATTCAAGACCAAAAAAACTACCACAAGGTTGCAACTACAACAAAATATTTTTACAATAGTAAATTCCTTTTTCTTCTGTAAACAGGCTAACATAACTTATTTATTGGAAGCTTTAACTCTATGTTTTAACAAAATAACTATATATATTTATTATTGCATAATTACGAGAGGAGATAATAAAAACTTAAACATCGGAGATTTTTGGTACAAAATCTGGTATTGTACTTGTAACACTTCAGCATTTGGTGCAAGCCAAAAAACAAACTTAAATGTCATTTAAATGTTGTCAATTTTGACAGTGACGTTGTTTTTTTGGTCTTGAATTAGAAATCCGAGTATAAATCTCTGTATGACCCCTATAAAAGGTTAAACCCAAGGTCAAACTATACATGAGAGAGAACACTAGAATTATTATATAAATAGTTAGGTACATTTGTAGACAAACGTAGTTATAAAAGTGAGCGCAGCATTCGCCAATAAACGTATGTTTGGCGAAGGTAAAATAAATGTACCAAATGTAAGCATTGCATGAGATAAATAAATTAAAAATTAATTATATGTGTGAAACAAATATAATCTAATCTAATCTATGTTCAACAGACTCACCGATCTTGTATATGTGCGAGGCACTGTACTCGTCGTCGTCTGAGTCCGCGGCCGGCTCGCCGTCGCGGCTGCACACGAAAATGTTGCCGGGTTTCACGTCCATGTGGACCAACTGCAGCGAGTGGATGTATCTGGAACAGAATAACACAATATTAGGTACAGTATTACCACATAAAAAAATAAGAATCGATAAAAAGGATTCTATACAAATATTTAGAAACAGCGCCATCGCTCTCGCAGTCTTCACACTTGCTGTAAAGCAATGGGGATTGGGGATCGTGTGTGTAAAACGCACATCCTAGGGTATGGCTAATGCGCATAAGCATTTCAAAAACATATATGACGCAGAGGGCGCTCCAGTGGCGTAAAGAATTAAGGGATGAAAGATTTGGTGTGATTGACGTAGCGGTCGGATAGCTCAGTTGGGAGAGCAATGCGCCGGAAACGCAGAGGTCGCGGGTTCAAACCCCGCTTCGATTGTAGTAGATCGCTTAATTTACCTTTGTGTCATTATTTATAAAAAACAATATTAGGTTTAACGAACTTTAATTTCAAGGAATTTAACATTTCACTTAAGAGGCCTTATTCCTTTTGAAATGCTGATTGTTTTAGACATTTTTCTCTATGATCAAACGTGTTTCTTAACATATTATTGATGTTACTACCTAGAACAAGGCTATTGGGATTTATTGGTATTTGAAACCTACAGTTTGAATTGTGAAAATTCACGCGGAAAATTAGTTTTTTCAATTTATTTTCGGCTGCACGCATTGAAAGCATGAAATAGTTATGTTACTACATAGAACTCAGGGAAAAGTATTATTCACTTCAAACAATAAATTTTAAAAGCAATAAAATATCACAATATTATATAAATCACTCCGCTCCGCACGTGGCATGGTCCTGCCAAGGTACCCGGAGCTACAGTATGCAGTTCTTGAAGAGGGAAGTCAATACAGTTCAAGCAATTTAAAAAAAATCTGGTGAGGTGTGCAATAAAGAGTATTCTATCTCTGTAGAAAACTCAAGCATCACACGCGCGTTGCCGACCCTTTAAGAACCTATTTACTCCCCTCTTGAAAAACCGCATACTGTAAAATCTCGACAGTGCGTTAACAAAACGCAGAGTTCAAGGGCCCTAAGAAATTAACAGTAAGTTTTTTTTTTATCATTTATATGTTAACGTATTATGTATGACTTACGCTAAGCCGTCAGCGACATGTTGCAACAGAAGTAAAAGCTCGCTCTCTGGCAGCGGTCCGGTCTCCATCATCTGCTGAAGGCTGCCTCCGGAGCAGTATTCGTTCTGGATGATCATATGGTCGTCTTCTGCCCATGCTGAGTAGTATCTAGAAGAGAAATAGCTAGTTTAGTAAAAAGGTTCACTCAGACAATTATGTCTTCAAATCTTTAGTGTAAAGATTTTAAAATCATGTTTAAGGTCAGCTGTACATACTAACGAAAACACAGTTAACTATACACCCATAGACCATTATATTAGTTAACAAATGTAGTTATGTTATGAGTTATCAGTTATGAGTACTATTGTGTTTCATAAATATATACTAAAAAACTTGTATTTTACTAGCGACCCGCCCCGGCGGCGTCGCACGGGTGCAATGCTGATAAATTATGCATATAAATCTTCCTCTTGAATAACTCTATATATTAAAAAAAAAAACGCATCAAGATCCGTTGCGTAGTTTTAAAGATCTAAGCATACATAGGAACAGACAGACAGGAATCGACTTTGTTTTATACTATGTAGTGATGCAACTGTTACATAATAAGAGGTCTTAAAACACGAGTGTGGTTTTTAGGAAACGAGCTGAAGGCTCTCGATATTTCTCTTCAATATAAACACTTTGTTTACGCTAGCAGACGTTACTGCATTAATAAAAATGTATTAGAGTTTATAAGTTTGTTTTGTATTATATGTGTCTGCCTATGGTGTATGGGTTTGATGTCTATCAGTGTACAGTGTGTTGTGCTGTTGTCTGAGTGTGTTGGCCCTGGCCAGTGTGTTGTGCTGTTGTCTGAGTGTGTTGGCCCTGGCCAGTGTGTCGTGCTGTTGTCTGAGTGTCCACTGACCTGACGACCCTGTGTGTCGTGCTGTTGTCTGAGTGTGTTGTGCTGTTGTCTGAGTGTCCACTGACCTGACGACCCTGTGTGTCGTGCTGTTGTCTGAGTGTGTTGTGCTGTTGTCTGAGTGTCCACTGACCTGACGACCCTGTGTGTCGTGCTGTTGTCTGAGTGTGTTGTGCTGTTGTCTGAGTGTCCACTGACCTGACGACCCTGTGTGTCGTGCTGTTGTCTGAGTGTGTTGTGCTGTTGTCTGAGTGTCCACTGACCTGACGACCCTGGGATGCTTGCCCAGCACGGCGTGCGCGTACACCTCCGTCAGCGCGGCGCGCTCCTGCGCGGAGCCGGCGACTGGCCGCAGGCTGCGCTTGAGCGCGTACACGCAGCCGTCCAGTTTGTTGACGCAGCGGGTGACGCGGCCGAACTCGCCGCGGCCGATCACGCCGAGCTCGATAAACTCGATGTTGTAGCGGGATATGTTGGATTCCTGTGTTAACAATTAAATACTTTACGAAAGGGAAGACAGAACTCGGAGCTCCAGACCGCTCTCTGTCTGCGTAGCTTAGGAAAGAATGACAAGTTCATAGATCTTTCCTTCGCTAGACAATAAATAATATCACTGGGTCCGTTAAATCACTTGAAACTGTATGACTGTAATGTGTTTAGAAATACACTTCTTATTGTTTAATTTAAATCAAGCGAGTAGTCTTTAAGTTACAGATCGCAGGTTTGTGTGCTAAATATGCGATCTGGAACTACGAATTACCGTTCGTGGTTTGTCTGAAGTTTTGCGTCTTCCCTTGGCTAGGAAGTGAGATTTTCTCCCCGAGAAGCGCACAGATAATCCAACTAACTGCCTAGGATGACGTAAAATTTCTTACGTACATCACCAGACTAATACTAATAGCATATTCGTACATTGAGCGAATCCGTAAAGTGACATCACAACCCCACTAAATATTTGGGAAACTAGAAAGCGTATTCAAGTAAGGTATATCCCGATTACAAAAATAATAGAGTGAGTAAACTTACTCTCAATCTCTTCGCGGGCTGTTCCGGCGTGGCGTCGCCCATTGACGTGGGCGTTTTGGACAACGCTCGCTTCTTCTTGTTCAATGCTTGCCCTGAGAACAAATAATTACAATTTAATACCTATTTTCTATCCACATTGTTAGGTTAGTTCAAATCTTCCTGTTGTCTTTGAGTTTTCAATAGACTAAAAACAATTCTTAAGGGTTTACTAATGTTTTGTAGAAAATCGTTTACCGAACGTAATGTTTCGCATAATGCTCATTTCGCATAATTGTTATTCTACGGATACCATAAATTTCCTGAAAAGCTATAATGTATACCTAACCTAACCTATCGTAATCTATCAGGATACACAAAAACATTTAAAAATAGATATTTCCCGTTTATGCTGCAAATTTTTTTTTGTGTTTCTGCGTCAAATCATTATAATCATATTCATAATAGCCTTTATTGCCGAAACTAAAACAGTATCACATTACACCCATACACGATCTACTTACTTACTACTTAAAAACTAACACATTGGATTGACCGGATTAGTGTTCGGCGTGTCTTCTGACACATAGGCCTCTCCCAGCTGTTTCTATTTCTGTCAATGGCTTTCCTGGTCCAGGTCAAGTCTGCGTCAAATAGCAGGTACATAAAGATGGTCGACCACTACGTGCGTGCGGTGTACGTTGCTATACCCCCACTCACCATCTGGAGTGAACGGGTTGATGTTAGCCACAGGTTTCTCTTCGTGCATGCTGCCGAGCGCGGAGTCGTCGTCCGGAGGGTGCAGGTGGTGGCTGGAGCCCGTCGTGACTCCCGTGGGAAGGTTCAGCTTTGGCGGGAACAGGCGGGACCTGGACGCGTTGTGGGACGGGGTGGAGCATTTTTCTAGAAGCGTCTTCGGCGTCCTGGGACTGTCGAATAGCCTGGAAAGAGAATGGGATTATGTATTTTTTTGAATTTTTTGATAGTATATAGGAGTCTCTCTCTGCTGGGTAAAGGCTTGATTCGAGCTAGAGGCACGCAATAGTTCCTTTTTATTTTATAGTTAGGATCGTTCTAACCACTAGATTGCTTTTGGTAACTACGGCTACCTGTCACCGCTCTTATTTTATTATATAAATAGAGTCCAACTCAAAATTCGAAGCAATTGAGTGGTTATGTACGCTGGCCTAATAATCTATGTTTTCCATTTTCAGTGTAGTTAAAATTAGACTTGATGTCATTATGACAATGTTCAAATTTGAACTCATCAAAAGTCATGCATAGAACCGTGTAATATTAAGCCAGAGTAGTCGAAATATTTGTTATAGGGTACCGTACCCAAAGAATAAAAACGGGACCCTATTAGTAAGCCTCTGCTATCCATCTGTCTGCCCTTCTGTCACCAAGCTGTAACTTATAATAGTTATAATCCGTGATAGCTAGACAGTTGAAATTTTCACAGATGATGTATTTGTTCCAGCTATAACCACAAATACTAAAAACAGAATAAGTAAATATTTAAGTGGGGCTCCCATACAACAAACATGATCGGTTGCCTTAACTTTGCACCTCATTTGTATGCGGTACCATACATATCAGGTGAAAACTTAACTTAACCTGCCCAGTTACGATGGGACGTGTTTGTACGGAACCTTCGGCGCGCGAGTCCGACTCGCACTTGGCCGGTTTTTAGGGTTCCGTACCCAAAGGGTAAAAACGGGACCCTATTACTGAGACTTCGCTCTCTGTCCGTCCATCCGTCCGTCCGTCTGTCACCAGGCTGTATCTCAAAAACGGTGATAACTAGACAGTTGAAATTTAACCAGATGATGTATTTCTACTGCCGCTATAACAATAAATACTAAAAATAAAATAAAATAAATATTTAAGGGGGGCTCCCATACAACAAACTTGCAGATAATGGTACGGAACCCTACGTGCGCGAGTCCCACACGCACTTGGCCGGTTTTTTTTAATACACTATGGAAGTAAAAGGCGCCTTCGAGTATTCTTTAATATGGAATTCGACTTTTCATCATTAAATTATCATAAAAATCCTGAACAAAAATTAACTGTCAACGATTCTATAAAATATACTTAAAGTTTATCAGACCTGATTCTAGCCATGGGGTATGGTGTTTCTTAGAGGTTTAACACACATGTGTAACACAGAGATGTATCAACACACTTGCAAGACCCCACCTTATCTTTACAATACATAACACCTGAAGATCAACAAAAGAAACCAAGAAACTTGCAAACTTCATACAAAACATACTCAATTCGAAACGGACACATGTGTTCACAAACATGTATGTAGTTACGTAGTTTTAGTCTTGAGAGATCTTCATCCGCAATTGCATCAAAAACTGTAGCTAAACCTTTTGAATATGCACCTTAAAAACTCACACAGAAGGTATACAATTTCAAAATGTTGTACCTTTATTTTTTGCTTAGGCAAGGTGATACATTTCCTGCATTGTCAAATTAAACTTTATTAGTGAGAACATAACATTGAAATTCTTAAGGAAATGAGAGTATGTTTTTATGGAAAAAGATTCCTGTGTATTATAATAAGATTGGATCTTCTTTGGGGCGTATTTTTTTCGTGTGGGTGTATTTTTTGTGTGACCAGCTGTGATCATATGTTTGATGTCATTGTTGCTTATAACTGTGCTTTAACTGATTTTTAACAGAAATTCTTTTGAGCACATGGCCTTTTTTGATAATCCCGTGGGTTAATTCAGTGGGTTATAAATTTCAAGAATAGTTAACTAGTAGCTTTAATGGTTGAAAGTTAAACAATGTCTTGTTTATTTGTTTCATTCTGCATAATCCAATTTATGAATGGAAAATTTCCAGAACATACAATAAATAATAGTCATTGGGGTGTCAATTTGTGACAATCATGAGGAAGGAAGGAATGTTGACGACGCGATTGGCCCAGTTTGTAGTGCACATGCCTATTGAGCCAGCGGTTCTGGCTTCGAATACCGGCCAGGGCAAATATTTGTGTGATGAACTCGAATACTTGTTCCTAGATCGTGGATTTTATCTATATGTGTATTTTTATTTTATGTATTTCGTCGACTAGTATCCTTAGTACAAGCTTTGCTTAGTTTGGGACTAAGTCGATTTGTGTAAGATTGTCCCTTAATATTTATTTATTACTTATCAATCACACATTATTATGTGACCTACATGGACCTTTGGAACTGGAATCAACTACAATAACAAGATAAAGCTTATAGGAATGTATGACTAAACAACCAAACATGTCACAACTTGTGCCCAAGTTTGGAGGAACAGGTTTGTCCTGTTTGGCAAAACATGTTGTATTGAAAACTGAGACATGTCTGAACAGGGTGAAAAATCTCTGTGGACAATATTATGAAAGAAATTATTGTTTCATAAACTGTTCTTTTTATGCCTATTTTAATATGTAACTATGTCTAAAAATGGGCCCTGTGCCATTGTACTAAAGACGCTGGCAACATTACCTTGCTGTATTGCTATATTAAGACAGAACGAGGAAACTGCCAACCCTTTCACCAGTGGTGTTGACAAGCAGTTTAGAAAGTTCCTTTAAAAGAACTCTAGCGCTTAGATCACATTTATGCATTACTTTTTGTCTTAGTCGAGAGTATATGATGAACACATTAAGAAAAAACTTCTTTTCACATACTTTATTATAGTATTACCTTAGATATGTAATCAATGCATGCCAAATTTAAAATCAGACAAATGATTGCCTAGCTTCTGAGAAGAAACAGTAAAAACTCAACAGTCAGTAATATTAGATAGCCTAATATCAACTTTTAACTTACATTGTATGTCCATAGTCTATATATGGTGTACTTCTTTGTTTTTTAATAGAACTTGTAGACAAATATCCCTATAGAATCATCATAATAACCATTCAATATCAAATAGATTTGAATTGAGTTTTCCTGGCTGTATTTATGCTCTAAATGTCTAATGCTTTCACTGCCAGGAGTGTGGCCTAGAAACAAACTAATATGACGATGAACACTTGCTAGCGGTAAATGTGTAAATAATCTATATAAGTAGGGATATCATCAACTAGTTACCCTATCACAACCTTCACTTAGTTTGTCCAGTTTAGATTGTGTAATATTGTCCCAGAATGTTCCAGAATTGATGCCTAGTTTGAGAATAGGATGACTATATACTTTGAACTTATGAGGATTCCACAATTATAATTAGATACAATACATTGATATAGCATACTCTGAAGAAAAATATTTACCCAGTGTCACTACAACCTAATTTTTCATATTACAAATGTATCCTTGGTCAAAAATATACGAGTAGATAAATAAAACGTAAAAAGCCTTAATTCAAAAGGATAAATTGAACAAAAACTTTACCAAATAATCTCTGTTGAATTGTATGGTTATAAAATGAAGTGAAATCATAATACGACGTATAATTTCACATTTTGCATGATAATAGCTTCATCAACTAGCTGTGAGATGAAAATACCATAAAATAATGAAATTAGCATACTTTCTAGAACACAAGCTGCTATTATTACTAAAAACAGCCACTTTGAAATCAAAACAAGTTTACGTCACCCATAAATGTGTGTTATATAACGGGTTTTGGCTAATTTACAGTCGTTCTGCGTTTGAACTCGACATACAAGCTTTAACATGGTATTTTATGAGCTGAAATGAGAGTGAAAGTTTTACCTTAACGCTCGAACTTTTCTGTATGGTGGGCTCATGGACGATGGTGCTGGAGAAGCTACTTTTTCTTCATCATCAGGATAACTAAAATCCAGCTTCCTTGGGAACACTGGCGGGATGGGACTCAGATTTTCCGAAAACGTATTAAAGGAATCTGACATTTCCTCCGAGAGTTCTGTAGAATTATGTTTGTTGATCAGTCCTGTATTCATTCTGTACCACTCGGTCATGATTAATAACACATTAATAACACTTTACACTTTAATAACACTGAAACTTTAATGAATAACTTACACAACTCTATAATTAACAATATCCTAAACAAAGCACACTTTCACAACTTACGTACGTTATGGCGGATGACGCATAGCACCTGTTTAAGTGTGCGGCCAATCACAGCGCTGTATTTAACCGGTGCGACGAATACTGAGGCTCTATTGGCTAGCGTTATTTTTTTTAAATAACGATGTAGCTTCGAGCGCTGCAATTGGTTAACTTAGGGACGCGTTCAAAGATAAGCGATGCGTTTCGGAACTGCAAGTTTTTTTTTACGTGTATTAATAAAGGACAAGTGATTTCTCTGATTTCATAAAATTATATTGTTGTAAAACGGAATTTAATTCAATTTATTGTGTAGCAATAATTACTGAAATCTAGTATCATTAACAATGAACGCATTGAACTATAAACAATACTTGGGTTCTTTGGTTAATTATTGCCTTTTTCATACTTCCCCCAAAATATATGTTATGAAAACCAAGGCAAGATAAATATTTTTCCCCTATTCGAGATGTGAAAAGAGAGAAAAGCCTTGCTAGCAAGTCATAAAGTGTACTTCTTTTTTTATATTAATTGTATTTTTAGATATTTATCGAAGTTTCATTTATATATTCTTGGGGCTCGAAACTTTTAAATTAAAAATTATAAGAGTTGTTTTTGTATTATACTCCGTACTCCGTAGTAGTGTAACATAAGTCGTACCAAGACATGGTCCACAAGGCAGCTTAGGGTCACGCAGTGTGCAATGAAAAGTCAGAATCCATCCATATCCATACTTCCATACTATTTTCCATACTTAATACTTAATATTACTTAAATACTTAATTTACTTAATTACTTATTACTTACTTATATAATTTACTTATATTACTTATTTACTTAACTTATATAACTTATATCCATACTAATATTATAAATGCGAAAGTGTGTCTGTCTGTCTGTTACCTCTTCACGCTTAAACCGCTGAACCGATTTTGATGAAATTTGGCATGGAGATTAAGATCCGAGGAAGGACAGGATAGTTTTCATCTTGGAAATTATACCTAAAAAGATTGAAAAGTGAGTGAACATTTCTGTTGGGGTGCGATGACCCTATAGGAAATGTAATTATTAAACCAAAAGCACAATTGCTCTTACATTTGCTTAGGCACTTTTAATAATCCCTTTTATCAAGTTCCACGCGTACGTAGTCGCGGGCAAAAGCTAGTAACTTATATAATATTATAAATGTGAAAGTGTGTCTGTCTGTCTGTTACCTCTTTACGCTTAAACCGCTCAATCGATTTTGATGAAATTTGGCATGGAGATAGTTTAAGATCCGAGGAAGGACATAGGATAGTTTTCATACTGGAAATTATCCCTAAAAAGATTGAAAGTGAGTAACTAATTTCAAGATGACATTGATGACCCTGTCGGAAATGTAATGATTAGACCAAAAGCACAATTGCTCTTACATTTGCTTAGGCGCTTTTAATAATCCCTTTTATTAATTAAGGTGATTAGGTGGATATCTATCGTGTTGTACGAGGTTGCTTCCATACTTCAAAGTTCCACGCGGACGTACTCGCGGGCAAAAGCTAGTTAGAAATAAGGACTTCAGCAGGAGAATTAAAGAAATTGACGAAGCTTGCAGTTTTTCCGGATAAAGTACCAACGGGCCTATGGGTTGCAAACTTTTCGTTTTATACCAAATATGAAATACCTAGTGAAATCTAACAAGCTTTTATTTAACTTGCATTGTATGTATGTATGTATGTAAGTATTTTTGTTCGGGTGGAATCTTGCAACTCAATTTTGAAGCAGATATCGTCAACCGATTGAACTGAAATTTTGCATACTTACTTAACTTTGATGACAATACAATAATATGGTACCATGGGGCTGATCGGATGATGGAGCCGGAAGGTGGCCATAGGACTTCTACAATAGAAAAAGCGGGGGGACAATGATGACTCGCGTCCGTAGGAAGGCTACCTTAGATACCCTACACGTGTCCCCTGGGTGGTGCTAAAGAGTAATCAACTTTGGCTGCTGCACTGCTCAACACTATTCCAGATTCGAGCCTCGCAGCAAGAAATCAGATCTCGAATACGTATCAAAATCAAAATCAAAATCAAAATCAAAATGTTTTATTTGCTTCAGTACAGTATACAAAGGTGTTCATATATATATGTTTACAGTTCCATG
Source organism: Apotomis turbidana (assembly GCA_905147355.2). Classification (NCBI taxonomy): domain Eukaryota; kingdom Metazoa; phylum Arthropoda; class Insecta; order Lepidoptera; family Tortricidae; genus Apotomis; species Apotomis turbidana. Next base: position 9,449,019 of record LR990307.1, read on the forward strand.
TGTACTCAGCCTGCATGCAGGCGTGCAAAATGTTTGCGCGCGCTAACTTAAAATTAAAATAATCATCAATAAAATCAAACAAAACAATTACAAACAAATAATCAGCATAATGTCAAAAGAAAATTAATTACAGAAAAATAATAATAATAATAATTACAAAATGTCAATGCGTGTAAATTAATAATAATCAAAAAAAAAATATATATATATATATATATATATATATATATATATATATATATATGTATATATATATATATATTAAAGCTAGTTGTGCTCGAGGTATGCCTTTACGCTGTAAAAACACCGGTCTAAAAGCCAGGTTGTAAGGCTACGTTTAAAAATGTTTCCCTCGAGCACTTTCAGGTTTTCGGGGAGTCGGTTATAAATTATTATACACATATTAAGAGCGTTTCTTCTGTACACACTTTTATGACACCGCGGATGATACAAAAGGTTCATAATGTTTGCTCTAGTCTGCCTGTTTATAAGTTCGCCACGTGTTTTGAAATATGTGGGATGTAATTTCACGAAAGTACATATTTCTCTTAAATATAAGCATGCTAAAGGAAGTATTTTCAATTTTTTGAATAATGGAACGCAGCTGTCGTTCCACCATGCATTACATATGACCCTAACACACTTCTTCTGGATCCTGAAAACTCTATCGATCTCCACTGCATTTCCCCATAGCAACAGCCCATAATTAAGGACAGATGCAACATATCCATGATATGCTGTTAGTGCTGCATCAACGGAAACAGTGTCTCTTAATCTTTTGAGCGCGAAGACAAAGCGGCCAAGTTTCTTACAAACTTTTTCTATGTGTGCCTTCCAGTTCAGGTGTTTGTCTACCGTAATACCGAGAAAATTAAAATTATCTACCTCATCTACTGTCATATTATTATCATCATCCTCCTAGCCTTTGTCCCATTTTTTTGAGAATGAATTCTCAATCGGGGTCGGCTACCTAAATCCCAAGATGTGGCGTAGCGTAGGCACTAGTTTTTACGAAAGCGACTGCCATCTGACCTTCCAACCCAGAGGGGAAACTAGGCCTTATTGGGCTTAGGTGGTTTCCTCACGATGTTTTCCTTCACCGAAAAGCGAGTGGTAAATATCAAATGACATTACGTACATAAGTTCCGAAAAACTCATTGGTACGGGCCGGGTTCGAACCCGCGACCTCCGGATTGAAAGTCGCATGCCCTAACCACTAGGCTACCACCGCTTCCTACTGTCATATTATTATGATTGATGTTTATTGATATACCATTTGAATTATACGATGTAAATTGAATTAATTTAGTTTTAATTATATTAATTTTAAGGTCATTTTTATTCATCCAATTAATTATGTCGTTTAATGAATTATTTATTTCTTGTTCAAAAGTAGATTTATTGATACATTTCACAATTAAAGTTGTATCATCGGCGAACATTATAGTTTTTTGTGTAGTCGCCTTTGATAAATCATTAATATAAAGTAGAAATAGCAGTGGGCCGAGTATGCTGCCTTGAGGAATTCCATTTTTAATAACCTTAAACTGTGATCTGAATGTCTTTTTAAGAATAGTTTTATTGTTGTTGTCTATAATTCTGCTTACTTCAAGGCATTGCAGTCTGTCTCTTAGGTAATCCTCTATCCAATCAAGAGCTTTTCCTCTGACTCCATAGACCTCAAGTTTGTTCAGAAGCTTAGCATGGTTCACGAAGTCAAAAGCCTTGCTCATATCTAAAAAGACTGACGATACCGGAATGCTCTTGTTTATGCACTCAGTAATATATTTGACGAGGTCGAAACAGGCCTGTGCAGTAGATTTACCCTTCCTAAAACCATACTGCTCGGGTCGGAGTATTCCGTGCTTAGTTAAGAAACTGTCCAATCTTACGTAAAAGGCTTTTTCTATTATTTTTGACAGTATAGGAATTAAGGTGATAGGCCTATAGTTATTAGGATATTTTCTATCACCGCTTTTAAAGAGAGGCTTAACAATGCATACTTTTAATTGTTTTGGAAATACACCCTCAACATATGACAAATTTATAATATGCGCAAGGGGTTGACATACGTAATTAGCACATAGTTTTAAAATTCCCGTTGTGATACTGTCATAACCGCTTGACTTGGAGTTCCTTAGGGCCATAATTATTTTGTTGACTTCATTGCTGTCAACCGGCTTGAGAAACATTGTATGACAATTTCTCTCCAGTAAAGGAGATATAGAGCTTTTTGGTAATGAGCTTTGTGAGTTAGTCAAATTTATAAAATAATTATTCAAAATATTACAAATGTCATTGGGATCGGAATATAAAATATTATTAGATATAATTTCATTAATGTCATTTTTATGTACATCGTTTGATATGGTGGTCGAGATCATATCCCATGTGGCTTTCCTTTTATTTTTACACCCATGTAAATATTTCATGTTTCTTAAACGTTGGGCACTATGCAAACACTGTTTCAATACTCGAGTATAATTTTTGTATTTAATTTTGTTACTCAATGTATTACCTTTGCCTAATTTTACACTAAAGTAAAGGGTCCTTTTAGTTTTGCAAGATTTTTTTAACCCTTTTGTCAGCCAATTTAATTTATGTGATTTGTTATTAATCTTCACTCTAATAACAGGGAAACATAGATTATAAAAAAGACATACTAAGTCATAAAAATGCAGTGGCCGCGTCAGTGGAATTAATGACCTCAGAGAACGAAAGAGATGACATACACTCACAAAACTTCTGAATATTGTCATGGCTATAATCACGCCTGTACTCGTACCAAGTTGTGTAAGCCTTTTCTCTACTGATAGTTTGTAAGGTTATGGATTGAGCAGTTTCGTGATCCGAAAGGCCTAGATAATGGATCTCAGCCGTTACTTTGTCCATGTTGCTTGCTATTTGATCTATGCAGGAGTCAAGTCTTGTTGGTTTTTGGATATGCGCCGTGAAGTTGTAATCTTGCAGGGTATCTAAAAGGTTTCTGGATGCCACACATTGTTTTAACGTGTTAATATTCCAGTCTCCGGCTATGACAATTTTTTTATTTTTAAATTTAGTCGTTAGGTAGTTCAGAAGGATATCGAGTTTATGCAGAAATATTCCAACGTGTGACTTACTTGGGTCTGGGATTCTATAGATATTAACGATTATCAGCCCTAAGCCCACTATTTCGATGCCACAGCTTTCAAAATAAAATTTACTTGCTAATTGAGAAACGTATGGAAGCAATTTAAACTCGAGATGTTTTCCGATCAAAATACATGTCCCGCCCCTGCACTTATCCCGGCAATAAGATGCTGCGAGTTTCATGTTATAGAGCTTTATGTTTTGCTCAGAACCTTCTTTAATAAAAGTTTCACTTAGGCATATTATGTCAAAAATCGTACACACTACCAACTTCAAATATTTAAAACTATCTCAAAATTAGCTTAAACTTAATGTTGATTTGTAATATTAGGTACTCGAGTTGTCTGACTGACGCCACTGTATATGCCATACGATTAAATAAATAATAGAAAAAGCAATCCTACCAAGTTTGGGCTCTTTATCGTCTGAGTGAGCATTTGATGGATATCCAAAGAAAAGTACAGTCGGCTATAAAAGCTTGTCACTAAATAGAATTTTGGACAGAAACTTTTTATATTGCATATAAATTAATAGGGGTATTGTCCCTTGCGCATATGGCAACTGCAATTTGTTATGATTATGAACGATACGTCAGAAATGACACTTCGGGAATTGACGGTGACGGTAGATACCAAGATACTGCAGTAGATTCCGAAATAGGCGATTTTTCATACAGGAAAGAAAGTATAACACCTTACGGAGTCCTAAAGTGTTCCTATATCTATGTTTTAAGTGAAATTACCAGTTGTGCCGCTTAATATGGCGCGTGAATACTTAAAACTGTTCATATTATTGAGTTTACCATTTATTTCTTTGTGTCAGCAGAATTCGGGTATAGTGTTTAATTATAATAACACGTAAGTACTGTACTTTTAAGCTATAAATATAAACTTAAGTTGCTTATCTACTTAATAAGAATGCTATATGTTATTCTTTCAATTGGATCGTTAAATGACAATCGATTTCATTAATTATTGAGTGATTACTTTTCGTGTTTCGTTCCCCTTTATGATAGTAATTAATATGAAATATTATGTAAACGTCATTCACATAATAGACTATTGTTATACATGAACCATTTTTATTAGTTCTGGCCATGCATTAGGCACTTGGAATTTATGCCGCAGATACTGACTACATACTATACTATATACTTAATTTGTGTTTATCTACATATGTAAGTATTCAAGTAGATAACAACACAGTGAATCATTGTTCTATAAGTGCTCAGGTATACCCCTGTTTTGTATGTATCCAACTAACATAATATTAAACCTTAGTGACATAAAAAAACTGGTATTATGAAGCTTAGTGCCATATGGCAATCTGACTCAGCCAACCATAACAGACAAATACATATGAGCAAGCAAGAAAGTTTTAACAATCTAGACTAATATAAAATTCTCAATTTGTTTTAAATATCAGTTTTCAATGGTGAGAGGTGTTAATTTCCAGAAAAATCTTAATTGTAGTGCAATACAGCAGTTTAGCTTCAGCTGTAAAGCACCATCTGATGATACAATTTTTTAAACGGAAGGCTAATGTTCCCTATAGGCATGGTACAATCTTTCGAAGACCATTATTATTATTTTTTTATATATTCTTGGTGTATTCACCTACAAGGTGTAGGTCATTAATTTTATTTAGTTTTTCCAAAATATATTTTTAAATTGATAATTCACAACAAATTGGCTGAAGGGGGTCCTTTGCCGCCAAACACAATAAAAAAAAGTTGTTGATGGTTGACACTTGTCAATTTGAAAATTTCAACAGATTGATGCTGACATGTGTCACCCCCACACTACTCTTGAAGTTGTCCAAAGTTGGGCGAGGAGAAGTTAGCTGAAGTAATTATTATTTATTTAAAGTACAAATAGTGGACTATGCCAAAGGGCATTTTCTACCAGTCAACCACACATATGGGTTTCCACCCTATCATATTCACCCAACTTCGCGAGTAATGTGGAGCCGCAATCAGAATTTGAATGGTTTGACACTGTTGTGTGTTAAAATTTTAACAATATGACCATTGTGATTTATTTATTGAGTTTCAAAGGCCAAGATTCCTTCAGCTAAGTTAATTGAGAACAGGCATTTCATATGAAGCGGACAGGAAAAAAATGTGAGATCAGGAAATTTGTTCATATTCGGGTTATTTATACCTCTAGTAGGTACGAAAGTGGACACAGAATAGTTTTTTTCTATGATGTTTATTTTTAGTTATGCGCCTTTGAAAAATAATCTTAATCGAAATCCCATTTTTTTTATTTAGTTTTCCGATTGGGGAAATAATACAAACGAATATAAAATCTAGCGTTTTGTATAGGTTTTTGTTGCTATTTTTAATAAAAAAAAAAATTTTTTGAAATTAATATATTTTTTTTTATAAAACAGGAAGTGAAAATTTCAAAATATTTTTTGGATCGCTTCCTTATCTCACTTTTTTACCTGTCCGCTTCATATGAAATGCCCCAACAGTCAATTTGAAAACAAAAATTTTGGTAAAACCATGGTAAATTTATGACCTCAGCTCTCAGCTTGTATATCCTTACAGGAAGGAATATCAAAGGAATAAATAATATAATCGTCATACTAAATTGTACCCAGCCTATTGTAGTGTGATACCACCCCTGTTTGTTTCAGGTACAAGTTTGACGTTGAATACACAGTCAATGTCAGTAAGAATGTGGAATATATCATGGAGTTTGCCGGGGTGAGCATTAAATATTTCATATTTCGAATGGTAACCAAAACTCACTTAAATTTCTGACACTGCTCTTCAATATTTCGTATCTGGGTGATTCTACAGGCGGTTCAACCGCCGTCAGTCCTCTGTCATAAATAACAAAGCAACAGGCCATAATATACTTTCAATAAGATTAAATATGGTAAGAAGTACGGTTACAGTATATCACTGTATGAGAGTTTGCAGCTTGGTGTAGATCAAACTTTCAATATTTTTGCCCAATCACCCATCACCCATCTAGTGAGTAGATTGACACTGAGACACAACGTTTGTGTTTAAGTAGGGGCTTGTGCACAAATCACGTGAGGTTCGATAGGGGGGAGGGGGGTCTCGACAAAATCACGATAGATCACGTCGGGGGGGAGGGGTATAAGGAAAAAAAAGAAAGAAAGAAAGACTAGATTGAGTATTTTGCCTGGTAGGAAACAAATAGGACAGAACAAAAAGTGCAGATGAAAGCCAGCCAATCAAATATTTCGTGTGCCAAAAACCCGTTCCAGATCATGCTCTGTTCGAATGCGATGACGAGGTGAACGGATTCACCCGATTGTTGTCGCCATGGAAGAAAGAACCTAGTTGTCGCACGTAGATCCTAGGGCTCCTGATATCCGTGTTACACGCCGCAACGTAGCTCCGTATCCTTAGCCCCGGCGGTGCTAAGATCACGAATAACACGGACACGCCGAGATACGTATAATAATTATACGTATAGCCGTGTCTGCGTTCGAGTCCGTATCCGCGGAGCTTCGGCTCCGTTCGGGTATTGAATACTCGTCGGAGCGATCCGCTCCGGCCGGTTAGAGTTACACTTACAACAAATAATGACTATTATTGAGTATGGGAAGAACGGGGTTTATTTATTGTTATTAGGATCAAACTTGAGTTATATATGTACATATGTTTGCATTGATTTGAGTAATAATGGTTCTAGTCATTCATTATTATTTTATTACCTACCTACCATGGCGACCCTTTTGTCGGTAAGAAGTAGTTGCAAGTGCAGATAAAAATAATAATGGATTGGCGGCGACGTTCTAATATAACCGTGGTAATTTTACTGAAAATTTCATAAGTAGCTTTGGGCTTTACGTCGTATACCTTTTGTTCGTAAAGTTGAAAGAAGAGGTCGGTCGGGCTGTTTTATTTTAATAAAAAAATACACAATTTTTCAGATAATTTCAGAGGGGACGGTTTAGAATTTTAAACTCATACTCATTAGTCACTAATACGATCTCAGTCGGTCAACACTGCAAATCTTACTGTAGCTGTTAATTTAAAGATATTATCTAATACTTTTTACTTTGTTATTTTTTGCTGTTAATGTGTGGTTAGTTGTATGTTTTAAAATTGTTAATAATGAAGAGAAGTTGGGTGTGGACCTATGCCACCAGAGTCGGTGATACAACTTTTTGTACCTTGTGCAATGATTGGGTGAACAATGAATTTTCGTGTCGTGGTGGTACTACAGGATCTATAGGAAAGCATTCACTTGAAATCTGCTGTCGCGACCCCGACATCAAACGAGTTAGTACATAATGCGTTGTTTAAATAAATTGCAGTGCCAATTATCTTGTACATATTTTATTAAATACGCTAGTTTTCATAAAGTCTAATTAGTAGAAAAACGCTTTGTAACGTCTGAACGATTAGTAACTATGAAATTAGTAGGTACTTAATAGTTTACCCTACGAACGTTGATTGTTGTTGGTTTTATTGATATTTTAAAAATGAGCAAATTATATCAATTAAACCTTTTATACTCCACACAGTGTTTTTCTGTTATCTTAGCCGCCCCGTCTAAATATAAATTATAATATTACTTATTGTAACATAATATTTGGTATAAAAAATAAAATAAAAATTTAAAACTGTTCATTTCAATAAGGATCACAGCTTAACTATTTAATTCCTACATTTTTTTAGTATTTACGACTCACAAGATAAATTAAGAAGCACGAGTCTCATTTCCATTCGTAGCTCTTAGAGACATCGCAACGAATCTTTACTAAACGTAGGGGCGGATCGGATCCACGTGTAATTAAGATACGTGTACCCGTGTTTCACGGATACACGTATCTTAATTACACGTAGCCTAATTACACGTGCCGAACGGAGCAGAAAACCGTTGCCGTGTAACACGGACACGGAGATCCGGCTACGGGTACACGAAACACGGACACGACCGCGAGCCCTATAGATCCTACCGTCCCTGCTCCAAACATATCGCCAGCATGTTTGGAGCAGGAGACCTCACGTGTACAACAGTGTTTCTACAGTGAACGAACTAAGAAAAAATATACCTCATGAGTAGACATTTTTTTCGGTTTCGTGAAAAATAAATCTTCTCTTATTAAATACTTCAAAATAGCGAGTCTATTTTACGAAATTCTGGCGGAAAAAAATACACGTGAGGTTGTGAGGGGGAGGGGGGGTTAGCAAAAAACCTCACCAAATGTCGCAAGGGGGGAGGGGGGTCAAAAAGTAGCTGAAAAACCTCACGTGATTTATGCACAAGCCCTAGGTATTTGTTACTTAGTGAGTTTTAGTTGTCAACAGACGATTTATTCATTCTAAGCAAACAATATTGTAAATTTATGAAACACGTAATGTCTCATTTTTTTAAATGTGGATACACCACAATTTTTTAGGGTTCCGTACCCAAAGGGTAAAATCGGGACCCTATTACTGAGACTTCGCTGTCCGTCCGTCCGTCCGTCCGTCTATCACCAGGCTGTATCTCAAGAACGGTGATAGCTAGACAGTTGAAATTTTCACAGATGATGTATTTCTATTGCCGCTATAACAACAAATACTAAAAATAAAATAAAATAAATATTTAAGAGGGGCTCCCATACAACAGACTTGTTATAGATTATGGTACGCAACCCTTCATGCGCGAGTCGGACTCGCACTTGCCTAATTTTTCTTTTAATGTGTACACCACAATTTTTTATATAAGCCTTTACTACAAAGATCAAAGCTTAAAGAAAAATTTAAAAAGAAGCTACCTGGTGGAAGAGACCGGGAATCGAACCCGGTACCTGGACCGGCGAGGTCCAGTGCGTTAACCATTTCGCTACCCTAGCTCTCGAAAGACTTGATGAATTTTTCCTTATGCTTTGTGTGTCGATCTTTGCATGGTTTTATTTGAAAAACTTTTCATTTGTATTAACGGCTTAAGAGCCCACCCATGCACGATTCGTCAGGTGAATGGTCCTAGATCTCAACATCCCTAGTGATTAAAAATCTGTCCTTTGGAAATTAGTAACTTAAACAGTTTTTCTTCAATCTTGTCAACGTGAAAACACGATTGGTAATAATTTTCTCGATACTTTTATCTCTCAAACATAACCCTTTTTTTTAGATATTTTCGGTTGGATCTTCAAAACGCTTCCGTTTTTTTAGCTTAATAGATGCACAATTATAATAAGTTCTCAAAAACGGCAAAACTATATTCAATATAAAATGCACACGTTTATGACACAACTCAAAAAACATGATTTCCGCGCTTCCGAGCACGCACTTCCATCTCGCTCACGCTTACGCTCAGCTTGAACATTAACTTAACTTAACTCACTCTCTGGCCAAGGTGAGACGTAAAACTTTACAAACGGGCGGTAATTCGTAAAGTCCCAACTCACAGGCTTTAGGGCCCAAACATTCACGAATTCACCATGTGTGATTTTAGGGTTCCGTACCCAAAGGGTAAAAACGGGACCCTATTACTGAGACTTCGCTGTCCGTCCGTCCGTCCGTCTGTCACCAGGCTGTATCTCAAGAACGATGATAGCTAGACAGTTTCACAGAAGATGTATTTCTATTGCCGCTATAACAACAAACACTGAAAATAAAATAAAATAAATATTTAAGGGGGGCTCCCATACAACAAACTTGTTATAGATTATGGCACGGAACCCTTTATGCGCGAGTCGGACTCGCACTTGCCCAATTTATTACATATATTTTATATTGGGACTTTTAGTTCTATTCCCGAATGCCTGGTGTGGGACAGAGACGGCCATAATTTGAATATTGAAATATATTTTTATACAAAATCTAATATACCAGCTCCACTGTCACCAATAAGGTCCTTACAGTGTGTAAATGGGTGGATCAACCTTTTCTTGTCGTTATTCTGTCCGTGACCTAGGGGAAAATTGTGATTAAATTCCTAAGAAAAGTGTTGATAATTGATATTACTGGTATTGTCAGGAGATAGTCTACATAAGAATGGGCTTATAACTGCTTAAATTACAAAGCTTTTGATAAATACAACCACGGAAAATCGTAGTTTTAAAAAGTGACCCAGGGGCATCACCATGGCAACGAGTGGCAGAAAATAATTGATTGACCCAAATGTATTATAACTTGCAGGACTCATACGACACCCCGGCCCGCGTGACAGTCGCCAGCAATTTTGCCAACAGCACCTTTCCTCTCTTTGTGACCGCGCGGCAGCAAAAAGGTACGTTGGCATGACATCCGCTTAGCGTTCAAAAGGTTAAAACAGTGTTTTAATATAATTTTTAACGCAAGTTCTTAAAGTGTTACAGTGTATAATTATTTGAGTTGATTTCTTAGAATATATTTTTTAACCGACTTCAAAAAAGGGAGGGGGTTCTCAGTTCGGTTGTATGTTTTTTTTTTTAATGTTTGTTACCTCCTAACTCCGTCATTTATGAGTCGATTTAGAAAATTCTTTTGAGGTTCATGAATAGACATCTCAAGGTTGGTCCCATAAAATTTTGGTGAAGATCGGATGACGAGATCCATGAGGAATCGAAGGAATTCCTGAATAATATTTTTCATATATTTTCTAAAACTATTTCAGTATTTAAACTATGAATACAAAGATCAAAGCTTTAACGCGCGTTAACGCGCTGGACCGGTAATCCACAGGTACCGGGTTCGATTCCCGGTCCCTTCCATCAGGTAGCTCCTTTTTCAATTTTTATTTAAGCTTTGATCTTTGTATTCATAGTTTAAATAAAAATTGTGGTGTACCCACATTAAAAAAAATGAGACATTACATGTTTCATAAATTTATTTTAGTATTTGCATATGGTAGTCATCATCTTCCAATGCTGAGCTGATGATGGAAGGTACAACTCCTTAACGGTTAGGAGTTAGGAGATAATTCAAACGAGATGCATGCCTTGAGGACCTCCCTGATCACCCCACCATAAGTATTTTATATGAATCACTAAAAAGCGAAAAAAAAAATTTTTAACAAAAAAAGAACCGACTTCAGTAAAACTAATAAGCCAAAAATAACCCGTTCAAGTAGAGATTGCATTTGACTCACCCTTTGAAGTCGGTGCCAAACCTCACGTAAACTTTAATATATAAATATAATAACTGAGTGGTTTGGGATCGATTTCAAAGGGTAAGTCAAATGTAATCTGTACTTGAACGGCTTATTTTTGGCTTTTTAGTTTTACTGAAGTCGGTTCTTTTTCTGTTATTTTTTTTTTATTAACCGATTTAGGGAGATGCCACTCTCGCTCACTAATATGGCCGCGGCCGCGCTGCTAGTCGCGCAAAGTTGTGGCGTCTCCGTAACACTATCAGTCAAGGAACTAATTATAATTTTCTGGAATGACAAAATTGTTATCAGAATAATGAAGCGTATTGATTATTTTAGATATAATAGGATAAGTCGAGACGTGACGTGATTAGATTACTAATCATTTACTATAGTACGAATTCAATTTCATCATCATCATTATAGGTGAAAATAATAATATTGCTTTGCTATTCCGCGATGTAATATCGTGCCAGTTAAATTTGTGCTAACCCGTTATACTTATTTGCGTATTTTTTCATGCGTATATGCATTTAATTGTCCCACCCTCCCACCACGATAAGAAAAATAAATACGCAAATAAATATAACAAACCACCACCAAAATAACAGAACGGTCTGGAGTCCGACAACCGAATCGGAATTTCGGTTGTCGGACTCCAGACCGTCAACATCTCCTGATGATGCCTCGTAGAGGGGCGAAACACGTGTCGAGTAAGTTCTGTTATTTTGGTGGTGGTTTGTTATATTTATTTGCGTATTTATTTTTCTTATCGTGGTGGGAGGGTGGGACAATTAAATGCATATATGCATGAAAAAATACGCAAATAAGTATAAAGGGTTAGCACAAATTTAACTGGCACGATATTATATCGCGGAATAGCAAAGCAATATTATTATTTTCATTAATATGGATTTCCGCAAAGTAACGCCTGATTCAATTAATCATTATAGGTACACTACATTAGTCCCAAGTTACATACTTAATTCCGAAACCACTTTCTGATGTGCGTTTTTTTTCACTTATACATATTTCTAGGCTAGCCATTTCACAGTATAAATCATCAACATAATACATATAAAAAGTAAAATATAAATAAGAAATTACGAAATATAAATACATTGAACAAAAGACTGAACGTAGGGTGCCGCCGGCAGCGGGGCAGACTGATACACAAATCTCACAATCCACATTGATAATTTTAACATTAATTAGTTCGATAATAAATAAACTAAAGCGTTATATTTGTCATATGAAATGTCGAATCGAATAACGTTTGTACAGCATTTTCGTCATAAGATCGTATGACATTTCTACTCAAATACAGCCTGACCAGAAATATATGAGGATGCGCCATATTGCGGAATTTCACTGGAACTAATTTCTTACACTGGCAATGATTTTATGATGGTTTGTCAACACTGTCAATGTCATTCGTGTTGGTTTCTTTAAGAGACACACATTTAAAATAAAAATGCCGCAAACCATTCAGTCGTGAACGTAAGATTATAAATAAAGTGTACCCGTGTTTACTACACGAAAAACAGTCAGGAAAAGAGTGCATTCCATTAAATTATATTACGAGGTTAACATAGTGGAACTGACATGTATTTAAACTAGTGTCATTATAGTGGGTTGCGATTGGTTGCAAAATTGTTGCCATATAAATAGCGCCCTCTTGACAATCCTCATATATTTCTGGTCAGGCTTTAACTTCTTAATACTTACAAATGCCAAACCATCGACTTAGGCACATACTATCAGTCGAGTGAGCTTTCTGTCTGTTTATTATTGTAAAAAACACCTATCTATATATGTCAACCGAATCCTAGAACCGGTCTACTCTATCTCAAATTTCTTTTTCAGGAGTATCATCCTGGCAGCTGCCCATGGTGGTCGAAGTGCCAGGCAGTTTCGAGCAGTTCACCAACATATCACGGACTCTCTGTCCCCACAATAATATGTTCGCAGAAGACGAAGACACTTGTGGTAAGAAATTCCGAGCTTTTTTAACAAAGGATATAGAATTACAATTCCTAAAACATCGAAAGATACTACTGTTATCGAGCAGTTTCAATTATTTTTACTCTCCTCTCAAATGCGACCCCATGAGAGGATTGTACAAGTTTTCCCTAACGGCATTCGGATTGTTCAATGCCGCTTCTATATTCTAATTTGTATAATTTTACGTTTTCTTTCACATCTGTGATACAATACTGCTCGCACATCGCAAGAATTGTGTCAGTCATATCAATTTACATATTGATAATGAATAACTTTTGATTTGTGAATTTAAAATAAGTTATCACAATTATAGACATATTTCTTGTTGCGTTTTTATTTAACTTAGAGCACCAAGGGATAGGGATATACATTATTTTTCGAATGTATATAACATTCTATATACTATATATATGTCTATGTGAGAGACCGATATTCCGGTTTTATGACTCGAGGTCCAACTCGCATATTTGCGGAATATACATATGTAAAATGGGTTTGTCTTTCTGTTCACGCTTACGTAGCGAATTGGGGACGGATCAGGGTCTACTGCGGCCCCCTGATACGTAAATAAACTTTATATTGTTATCACGTTTTATTATATATATATTTGATCACTGATTAATGTCACTTGTACATGTTGGCTAATTTGATGGATATAGAGGTATTACCCCTAGAAGCAGAGATGGGCATTAATCGATGAATTTTTTAATCGATTAATTAATCGATTAAAAAAGTTAATCGTAAAAGTTAATCGCGATTAATTTAATCTAGATTAACTTAATCGAGAGACTCTTCGATTAACGATTAACTAATCGTCATTTTAATCGATTAATTTTCACGATTAATTTCGCGATTAAAAGTTGGAAACACGCGCATTTTGTGCTTTTTACGAAAATACAATATGTCTTGTCCAGGGACAGGGACAGAAAATGTACCTTTAGAAGCTTTTTTGGTTCGGATACCTTTGTATCCATCCCTTCCCTCTTCCCTCTTCCCTCTTCCCTCTTCCCTCTTCCCTCTTCCCTCTTCCCTCTTCCCTCTTCCCTCTTCCCTCTTCCCTCTTCCCTCTTCCCTCTTCCCTCTTCCCTCTTCCCTCTTCCCTCTTCCCTCTTCCCTCTTCCCTCTTCCCTCTTCCCTCTTCCCTCTTCCCTCTTCCCTCTTCCCTCTTCCCTCTTCCCTCTTCCCTCTTCCCTCTTCCCTCTTCCCTCTTCCCTCTTCCCTCTTCCCTCTTCCCTCTTCCCTCTTCCCTCTTCCCTCTTCCCTCTTCCCTCTTCCCTCTTCCCTCTTCCCTCTTCCCTCTTCCCTCTTCCCTCTTCCCTCTTCCCTCTTCCCTCTTCCCTCTTCCCTCTTCCCTCTTCCCTCTTCCCTCTTCCCTCTTCCCTCTTCCCTCTTCCCTCTTCCCTCTTCCCTCTTCCCTCTTCCCTCTTCCCTCTTCCCTCTTCCCTCTTCCCTCTTCCCTCTTCCCTCTTCCCTCTTCCCTCTTCCCTCTTCCCTCTTCCCTCTTCCCTCTTCCCTCTTCCCTCTTCCCTCTTCCCTCTTCCCTCTTCCCTCTTCCCTCTTCCCTCTTCCCTCTTCCCTCTTCCCTCTTCCCTCTTCCCTCTTCCCTCTTCCCTCTTCCCTCTTCCCTCTTCCCTCTTCCCTCTTCCCTCTTCCCTCTTCCCTCTTCCCTCTTCCCTCTTCCCTCTTCCCTCTTCCCTCTTCCCTCTTCCCTCTTCCCTCTTCCCTCTTCCCTCTTCCCTCTTCCCTCTTCCCTCTTCCCTCTTCCCTCTTCCCTTCCCTCTTCCCTCTTCCCTCTTCCCTCTTCCCTCTTCCCTCTTCCCTCTTCCCTCTTCCCTCTTCCCTCTTCCCTCTTCCCTCTTCCCTCTTCCCTCTTCCCTCTTCCCTCTTCCCTCTTCCCTCTTCCCTCTTCCCTCTTCCCTCTTCCCTCTTCCCTCTTCCCTCTTCCCTCTTCCCTCTTCCCTCTTCCCTCTTCCCTCTTCCCTCTTCCCTCTTCCCTCTTCCCTCTTCCCTCTTCCCTCTTCCCTCTTCCCTCTTCCCTCTTCCCTCTTCCCTCTTCCCTCTTCCCTCTTCCCTCTTCCCTCTTCCCTCTTCCCTCTTCCCTCTTCCCTCTTCCCTCTTCCCTCTTCCCTCTTCCCTCTTCCCTCTTCCCTGTTCCCTCTTCCCTCTTCCCTCTTCCCTCTTCCCTCTTCCCTCTTCCCTCTTCCCTCTTCCCTCTTCCCTCTTCCCTCTTCCCTCTTCCCTCTTCCCTCTTCCCTCTTCCCTCTTCCCTCTTCCCTCTTCCCTCTTCCCTCTTCCCTCTTCCCTCTTCCCTCTTCCCTCTTCCCTCTTCCCTCTTCCCTCTTCCCTCTTCCCTCTTCCCTCTTCCCTCTTCCCTCTTCCCTCTTCCCTCTTCCCTCTTCCCTCTTCCCTCTTCCCTCTTCCCTCTTCCCTCTTCCCTCTTCCCTCTTCCCTCTTCCCTCTTCCCTCTTCCCTCTTCCCTCTTCCCTCTTCCCTCTTCCCTCTTCCCTCTTCCCTCTTCCCTCTTCCCTCTTCCCTCTTCCCTCTTCCCTCTTCCCTCTTCCCTCTTCCCTCTTCCCTCTTCCCTCTTCCCTCTTCCCTCTTCCCTCTTCCCTCTTCCCTCTTCCCTCTTCCCTCTTCCCTCTTCCCTCTTCCCTCTTCCCTCTTCCCTCTTCCCTCTTCCCTCTTCCCTCTTCCCTCTTCCCTCTTCCCTCTTCCCTCTTCCCTCTTCCCTCTTCCCTCTTCCCTCTTCCCTCTTCCCTCTTCCCTCTTCCCTCTTCCCTCTTCCCTCTTCCCTCTTCCCTCTTCCCTCTTCCCTCTTCCCTCTTCCCTCTTCCCTCTTCCCTCTTCCCTCTTCCCTCTTCCCTCTTCCCTCTTCCCTCTTCCCTCTTCCCTCTTCCCTCTTCCCTCTTCCCTCTTCCCTCTTCCCTCTTCCCTCTTCCCTCTTCCCTCTTCCCTCTTCCCTCTTCCCTCTTCCCTCTTCCCTCTTCCCTCTTCCCTCTTCCCTCTTCCCTCTTCCCTCTTCCCTCTTCCCTCTTCCCTCTTCCCTCTTCCCTCTTCCCTCTTCCCTCTTCCCTCTTCCCTCTTCCCTCTTCCCTCTTCCCTCTTCCCTCTTCCCTCTTCCCTCTTCCCTCTTCCCTCTTCCCTCTTCCCTCTTCCCTCTTCCCTCTTCCCTCTTCCCTCTTCCCTCTTCCCTCTTCCCTCTTCCCTCTTCCCTCTTCCCTCTTCCCTCTTCCCTCTTCCCTCTTCCCTCTTCCCTCTTCCCTCTTCCCTCTTCCCTCTTCCCTCTTCCCTCTTCCCTCTTCCCTCTTCCCTCTTCCCTCTTCCCTCTTCCCTCTTCCCTCTTCCCTCTTCCCTCTTCCCTCTTCCTCTTCCCTCTTCCCTCTTCCCTCTTCCCTCTTCCCTCTTCCCTCTTCCCTCTTCCCTCTTCCCTCTTCCCTCTTCCCTCTTCCCTCTTCCCTCTTCCCTCTTCCCTCTTCCCTCTTCCCTCTTCCCTCTTCCCTCTTCCCTCTTCCCTCTTCCCTCTTCCCTCTTCCCTCTTCCCTCTTCCCTCTTCCCTCTTCCCTCTTCCCTCTTCCCTCTTCCCTCTTCCCTCTTCCCTCTTCCCTCTTCCCTCTTCCCTCTTCCCTCTTCCCTCTTCCCTCTTCCCTCTTCCCCTCTTCCCCCTTCCCCCTTCCCCCTTCCCCCTTCCCCCTTCCCCCTTCCCCCTTCCCCCTTCCCCCTTCCCCCTTCCCCCTTCCCCCTTCCCTCTTCCCTCTTCCCTCTTCCCTCTTCCCTCTTCCCTCTTCCCTCTTCCCTCTTCCCTCTTCCCTCTTCCCTCTTCCCTCTTCCCTCTTGTTACAGTAATACACGATGGATTTTATAGTGCAGTACTCTAAGAAGTTCTAAGCAGTGACTTAGACGTACAAAAAAAAATCTTATTTTATCTTATATTAGTTAATCTAATCGAGAAAAATTAATCGAATTAACTAATCGAGTAACAATTTAATCGCTAAAAATTAATCGACGATTAACTTAATCGAGATTAAATTAATCTGAACTCGTACGATTAGATTAACTAATCGTTAATTTTAATCGTTAATCGAGATTAAAAAAGTTAATCTTAATCGTTAATCGTTAATCGATTAACTTTTGCCCATCTCTGCCTAGAAGTCATACATTCGAGTAGTTCTAAGAATTAAACGCCTGTACACTAAAATATGTTGATAAAAATACTGCATTCAATGTAAAATATTGAGTACCTTACCTTAGCAATTGTTTTTCAGATTATCACAATTTAGACCATTTTAGTACATGCATATCCAAAAAGGATATTTTAAATGCTGCAGGTGGTTTCTTGAATAGACACAATCTCGTATCAAATTAATATGAAAATCTGAATTGCAAATACCTCTGTATCCACCCTGTTAGATCTTTATAAAACGTCCAACCTAGCGGAAATTTTATAATGCTACTAAAAGTTAATTTAATAAGAGATATAACGGCCTCATTTCATTTCGTGTTCGAATTTTATTAATCGAATTTGAACAATGTCGAAGTGATGTCAATTCGATTTTTGATTCATAAATATACATATGTATAGATATATTCACAAAAAAATTGTGCCGCTTTTATAGCTTTATTGCACCACTGTAAGATATGGTAAAATGTCTGATTTGAGACTGATCAAAACTTTAATGGGTAAAGCCTGACCAGAAATATATGAGGATGCGCCATATTGCGGAATTTCACTAGAACTAATTTCTTACACTGGCAATGATTTTATGATGGTTTGTCAACAATGTCAATGTCATTCGTGGTGCTTTCTTTATAAGACAAATATTTAAAAATAACCAAAGAAAATGCCTGTAACCATTCATAATCGTCCACGTAATATTACAAATAAAGTGTACATGGGCTTACTATACGAAAAACAGCCAGGAAAAAGTGCATTCCTTTAAATGATATTACGAGGTTATCATAAGAACTGACAGGTATTTAAACTAATGTCATTAGAGTGCGGTTGCGATTGGTTGCAAAATTGTTGCCATATAAAGCTTATTAATAGCGCCCTCTTGACAATCCTCATATATTTCTGGTCAGGCTTTAGATTGATAGTTGATAAAAATGTAAGTTGCAATTATTGAAGCTATGTCGGCTTATAATAGCCGCCCTCTGTTGTGTTCAACGAGTTTTAGAGAGACATAGAGTTGGGTAGGTTCCCCACAGGGTGGACTAGTGATCTGATGAAAGTCGCCAAAGACTGCTGGACAAGGAATTGCGATTAAATGGCTTTAAAACTAGTTGATAAGACAAATATCTTACGGTGGTTATACCATCTATAGATTAGTTTTGACAAGTTGTTCAAATTAACAGGTAGCAGAAAATGTACAAAGACTATAGTCTCTAAATAAAAACATTATTGATATCAACATTATTTCTGCTGCCTCTTACAACTAACTCGTGTAAAATATACGTATCCTTTTGAAGTATATCTTCCATTCCAGATGTCTCCAACCAGAACACACCACTAGTCCATCTGACGTCATCATCTCCAGATCCAATAGAAGTTACCATAGTCGTAGAAACAGTCAAAGACTTCTACATAAAACTGAATACCACTACAAACATGACAGTCACTCCAAGCCAGCCGAAATACTACTTCTTCCCTTTTAAACAAGAGAAGGAGATGAACTTGAAGAAGCAAAGTGAGAGAAGACAGTCAATGTGTAGTGGGGAAGAGGGAGTGAGCATGTTTTCGGAGACTGTTTTTGAATCTCAAAGCAGTTATGGCTGGTTCAGACAGCCGAAGAGTGTGATCGTGATGATAGAGTCGGATGATGATATTTGTGCTGTGATATCTATACAAAATTTTTCGGTGAGTTTATTTTTGTATGTGTTACGAATTACGATACGATATTGTTAGTTCTGTAAGACTTGTAGCGATTTTATGGCATCTGGAACTGTGTCGTAAAAGTCAAACCTATGGAAATCATCTTATAAACTAAGTCGAATAACATATTTTTTATATGTTCATTTTGTTCATTTCAGTGTCCAGTATTTGATAATGAGAGAAATATTCTCTATGATGGCTACTACTTGACAATGACTCGACGAGGAGGCATTACTTTAAATGTAAGTACCCTCACTTTTAAATTGACGCTTTGAAGAGGTATTAACTTACCGATTTATCAATTTCAAACCGAGACCGAGGGAGATAGAGTTTTGTTTTTTATTCCAGCAAGACATGTTCCCCGTTGGCTTCTACATAGTATTCATAGTGAAGACTTCGGATGAGGACTGCACGGGCGAAACCAACAGCAATAAGACGTTGCCCACTATGGCTCGGTACTTGGGCTGGAAGAACACCGCGGTGACGGTGGACGACGTGAGGTCCAAGAATTTCACGTGAGTGTTCATTAGTTCGTAACTTAGCCCATAATAGCAGTAAAACACACTCAGAGAGGTGCAAAAACGCGTTTTGAATTGAAACTTCGGCCTTTACGATTTTTGTATTATGACATTTGGATTACATGACGCCGACCAAACATTTCCTCTATGTACCCCAAGAGCTCAACACAACGATGTATAAGTTTTTGATGAAGTTCTTGATGAAATAAGAGACCAAGGATTAAGCCTAACGTTTCGCTGGGATCTAGCATTTATTATCTGATGATTCCATCTGTCAAAGTCGCCATTTGACTAATCGCTACTTAATTCACAATTAACGTTAAAAACTGGTGCCATTGAGCACTATTTCAAGCGTTGTCAAATCCTAAAACCTATTATTATATACCTAAAGTGGCTTCGAAGTCCTAAAACATTAATCTTTATTACAGCCTTCGCATCATAGCAACTATCTCATACCAGGAGTACATGATCGCAGCAGGGGCCGCCCTAGGTTTCTTCCTGTGTTTCTACGCGGCCTTCATTGTTGCTGTGGTGTATCAACGTCGGAAGAAAAGAGAGGATGCAGAGGCCAGCT
The DNA here is from genome assembly GCA_905147355.2 of Apotomis turbidana. NCBI lineage: Eukaryota > Metazoa > Arthropoda > Insecta > Lepidoptera > Tortricidae > Apotomis > Apotomis turbidana. The sequence goes on from LR990307.1 coordinate 9,469,167, forward strand.
TAAATGAAGGTGAGTGATCTTTCAAACTCCGTCATTCTTATGGTGTCCTAGTACTTCTAGGTAGTGATGCACTCAACATTGCTCTTGGTGCGGTATTTGACTGGAATTTTTAGTTGAAAATGTCTTAAGCAAGTGAGTTATAGTAAAAAGCGATGCTACTGTAGACTTCTTAGTATGTTTCTACGTGGCCTTCATTTCTGCTATATACCAAGGTCATAAAACGAGAGATCAGTCAAGGGATGCAGAGGCTAACCTGAATAAAAATTAAACAATTCTACCAACGAGGTCTGACCCGCCGATTGGTCAATTTGAATAAGAACCTTCTCAAAGCTCATGGCGACCTTTAGGACCTTCAAATGAAGTCATCGCAGACGGTCCTAAAGTTTTCCGATACCTTTGACGATCTACTAACTGATACGGTTACCAATCTGAAACACAAATTTTTGTTTCCCATTTGTAACGTTTCACCATTTTTTTCCAAAACTGTTAAAGTTTCAGAATAATTATAAAACAAACCTACCTAACCTAATGGGTTTTAACGATGTTTATAAAATCCTGAAAACATTACGGGTTTCAGGAATAAAATACTTTCGGACAAAGTAAAATTTGGCGAATCGTTGCAGATTGGAAACATTGTTTCGTAGTTAGAATAGAATAGAATATAATTATTTATTGTCAGAAAGTGAGTGGTTACAATAAGATGTATCTGCATCTTTTATCGCTTGTATAACGGGGAGTGCTCCGAGGAGTTGTTCGGATTGATTCCTGCCGCTTCTTTCCGCCATCGTTCTACGCGACAATCCTTTCATCCTCACCACTTACATAGTTGGCAGTCCACAGCTGTGCGCTTTTCCTGCCTCGCACGACTGCATTGTGGAATGATTTGTCGCTTTCGGTATTTCCGGACCGATACGACCTTCAAACCTTCAAGAAAAGAGCGTATTCCCACCTGAAAGGCCGGCAACGCACTTGGGACTCCTCTGGTGTTGCAGGTGTCTATGGGCGACGGTAATCGCTTTCCATCAGGCGATTCGTTTGCTCGTTTGCTCCCTATGACATAAAAAAAAGGTGTTACAAAAGTCTACGTCCGTCACAATCAGCCAGAGTTGGCGTACAATATTTTCAGCTTCTATGCTATGCTAAATTAACTCTAAATAATGAAAATGAAAATATATTTTATTATCGATAAGCAATTTCAATGACAGCGACATAGCGTCTTACATATCTAAATTACATGAAATGCTTGTCTCTAGCATGCAGTTAATAAAATAGTGCCGGTTGATACCAGCATTGATTTACTTTCATCCCCGCACTAGGCGAACCTGTATCGCGGGAAATCAACAAGGTGCTTTGTCGAATTCGATTTTGCCGGTTAACATAATTATAAAATAACTCTTTAGGTAAGTTTAGTTTTAAATTACAGGACAATGATTTTATACTTACAAGTAGAATTACATACATACCATAAACGAATTGAACGTACAAATACAATGATTAATATTACATATTCCATACTATTCCGACATTAGATCTACAGAACTAGAAGTATATAATAAACATGGTAGCTATGTGAGTATCTAAAAGTTGCTTCAAATTTAAATTTTCACTATATTTTCTGTCTCTTCGTAAGACAGACTTGCTAGCCATTTCTTGACGAGCTGTTTAGCGTCTAGATTTGAGCTTTCTCTGATATCGCAGTATTTACTGGTGATATTATAAATATAGCACGAGACAAATGGCTCGAAACGCTTTGCGAAGACAGTGCGCACCGCCGGCAACTGCACTCGATAAACTCTTCGGCTTTGCATTTTTTTGTGCTCTTCTGTGCCGATAATATTTCTGTGTTTGTCACTGACTACTTTTAGCAGATACAGTTGACGAACAGTGAGCACCTCGCATTCTTTGTACAGCAGATTCGTAGGATATCGAAAGGGTTTTTTAAGCATTGCCTTCAGGACGGCACGTTGTGCTCTTTCGACCTGAATCAAGGCACTCTTGTTCGCGCTTCCCCAGGATGTAATACAGTACGTCAAAAGTGATTGGCACAGTGCGTAATATATTGTTCTAAGCGTACTGGAGTCTGCAACCTCTCTTAATAGCCTCATTAGTCTCATTACGTGGACAATACGCCTTACTCTATTTGATAGTGCAGTGAGATGGGCCTTAAAGTTGAGCTTATGATCTATGTTGATGCCTAAGAATTTAATTATATCATCTTTACATATTTCACTACACGAGCAATCGCTTCCACTCTGTTCGCATGAGTGAACCTTTAACTTCTGTATCGTTGCGGGTGGAGATGACGCTTTAGTTTTATGGAAGCACAGAAACTTTGTTTTCTTAGTATTTAAAGTTAATAAGTTAAGTTGGAGCCATTTAGCAACTATGCCTAATCCATGTTCAGTGTTTGTGACAGCCTCCTTCCAGTTTTGGCCACGGAAAATAATGGCAGTGTCATCTGCATAACAAATTATTTCTGCATCTTCCAGTGGTAGATTGTGGAGGAATAAATGACAATAAACGAAAAACATCAGTTTCAATGTCATGCTAACTAATAGTAATAAAATGGCAGAATATAACTTAAAGAATAGAAACTCTGCACCCACTTGAAGCATCTCTGTTTGGCCCTATGGTTGACTGGTAGAGAATGCCATTTAGCATTAAGTTCGCCATTTGTACTGACTTTTGTTTTGTGCAATAAAGTTTAAATAAATCCATACTATCCATACTAATCCATACTAATATTATAAATGTGAAAGTGTGTCTGTCTGTCTGGCTGTCTGTCTGTCTGTTACCTCTTCACGCTTAAACCGCTGAACCGATTTAGATGAAATTTGGTATATAGATAGTTTCAGTCCCGGGGAAGGACATAGGATACTTTTCATCCCGAATAAATGTAGTGTTCCCGTGAAAAACGGGATTAAACTTTGTATGGAGAGCAAATCATTGTAGTTGCAACAACTCCCTACATGTCATCGTTTTGACGTAAACTAATCTACCTACGATATACCTTCACCAAACGCATACCAAACTATTCTTTGTAAAAAAACAATAAATTCTGATATGGGAACATGTATCCGCAAAATTCGATTAATCGCGTAATTTCAAGAATCAAATACATAAAATTTTACAAATTTGAATCAATCATATTTGATTTGACAAACGTCACACACCCATCTGGCAAGACATGTCAAACCAGTGATTGCAGAAGGGCTACTCCGATGTTCAAAATTTGACTGTCGAATAGTGCCATCCCTCTCGATCTCCTGTCAAGGTATATTTGAGTGAATGGAATAGCACTATACGAAAGTAAAATTTCGAACGGAGTAGCCCTTCAGGTAGGTATCACGTTCCGATACGCACATCATCTGAAAATAGTGCCTACGAGCTTTGATTATGTACCTCCGCTTGGTAACTGAGTATAAATAAAGTAGTAAATAACTCAGTATGCAAAGATACGATACTTAACATATATAAATAATCCTAATAATATTATAAACGAGAAAGTATTTACGTTCATTCTCATTTCATTCATCTTAATTTTAAACAATGATTGATGGAAGGTCGCCAGTGTTCGGAAATCGTCGTAAATAAACAGCCAATTGCTGAATTGCCTCTTTCTAACCCATAATTTGGCGTGTATGGCAGGGTGAACAAATTCTTTGACCATCTTTTTCCATATATTATTTTCGAACCAAAATATTTTGCTCTATTTTACCATAACGAGGCTTGAACCAGCGACCTTCGTCATCTTTTGTCAAATTAAGGGCTAAAGACCGATGTGCAATATTTATCGCCGAGTACAGTATTAGTGCATTAAGTTTTTGTATTTTTCGGATCTTAGACTCGGATACTCGACTAGACCCGAATTGTCAATCAATTATTATGCTACATAATCGACATGCTTAAGTCAAGGGCCTGACACGCTTTGATGGAGAAGGATAGCCTTATTATGATACTTATAAGAGGAAATAGAAAAAGTGCAATTTTTTGGCTCTATCACTGACCGAGCATTTTTATAGACACGGGCACGAAATGTTTTTCTCATGAACAGTATATGTAGCTTGCTCATGTCTCCAAATCAAAAAAATTACGTTTTTACTGACCTAAATAAATCATTTAGGTAGGATAATTTATTGAACTATACTTCAATAAACTAAGTTGTAAAAACCAAGTTAGAAAAATAATAGTAGCTACCTAATAATTATTTTGTCCCAATTTCATAATGTGACAAAATTCTTTGGTGAATAGAACCATACCTTCTTCGTCAGTTGATTATGGACCGTCACCATCTCAAGCCGTTTCTGAACATAGCTTATGGAATCGAATAGGACTTAGCCTCGGATAACTTATTGAATCGAATGGGACTTAGCCTTGCAACTCCAAAAATATTAAAAAAAGGATGTTTTGCATTTTGTCCATGGCTTTCACCCAATAGCCCAGAACTAAACTACTAACTAGATTCCATTCGAGTATTGAATACCTTCAAGGGTTGAAAGTCTAATTGTTTTTATTGTATATCAATTAACGAGTTCTACGCGTACGAAGTCGCGGGCAAAAGCTAGTAATATTATAAATGCGAAAGTGTGTCTGTCTGTCTGTCTGTCTGTTACCTCTTCACGCTTAAACCGCTGAATCGATTTTGATGAAATTTGGCATGGAGATAGTTTAAGATCCGAGGAAGGACATAGGATAGTTTTCATCCTGGAAATTATCCCTAAAAAGATTGAAAAGTTAGTAAGTAATTCATGATGACATTGATGACCCTGTCGGAAATGTAATGATTAGACCAAAATCACAATTGCTCTTACATTTGCTTAGGCTCTTTAAATAATCCCTTTTATTAATTAAGGTGATTAGGTGGATATCTATCGTGTTGTACGAGTTGCTTCCATACTTCCAAATTATTAGTTGAGATGAGGATACCAACTGATACTTGCCTTTCTTCTACAGCGGAGTGCATCTCGTCTCCCTCCACGCCTCACGACGAGGCCAGCGTGTCGGTGCGCCGGAGACACGCCACTCCTATAAACGTGGAGGTTGAGAGCACATCCCGATCTCAACGCTGCTTGGTCGGGGAGGGGGATATCGGTAAGTGAAAATCGGATTCGACTAAATTGGAACAAGCTACGGACAGGAAGGATTTTGGTAAGTGAAAACGGGATTCAATATGAGTAAGACTTGTTCAGAGATTCATTTACAACATGAAAGATAGTAATTTGATATTTATTGAGGCACTTTTCAAATAATATGTATAAAATAATGAAAGAAAACACAGAGGACAAATAGTAACAAATATATTTAGTACGGGGCTTACTTTCCAGAATTTGGTAACGGTTCTAACACGGAAGGTAAGTATAAAACGACCTGAACGTCGACAAGGAAAATGGGTCTGGGTATGGATACATGATTTAATCTAATTAAACAAAACTACATTTATAAGCTATACAAAAAAAATTAAATACCCCCAACACAAGTAGCTGTTTAACATGCGACCCTCATTTAATGAGTGATATAGGTACAGAATGCTACTAAAACTGAATATAACTAAAAATATTGAATTCTTAACTTCAATATTGGCCGAGATCTTGTCGCTTGTTCCAATTAAATGTGAATATCTTGGAAACTATTGGTCCTATTTCCACCAATTATAGGCAGCTAAGATGCCACAGACAGACACACAGATGCACAAATACACATATTAAACTTATAACACCTCTCTTTTTTTGTCGGGGGTTAAAAACAGTGATCGTCGCAAAAATCTAAGAGAATTTATACAAATACAAACACTCTTTATTGCACGCCTCAAACATCAAGGGAAAGACAAAACAACGTGAAATACATGAAAATAACAGGCAGAGGTAAACAACAGGCGGTCTTATCGCAAAATAGCGATCTCTTCCAGACAACCTTTAGGCAGCGGAGTATACATGTTCATGTTTTTCGATATTTTTTTTCTAATAGATGTCACTAACGATCCGTTCGAAGATTTCGGGGTGGAGGGGAGTTTCATCAAACTAACCCTGATAGGAGGGTCCGAGGGTTCAACGACCTCGACGATTTCTGTGCGAGACGTATCAGACCTCGAGTGTGGTGAGCATAGTGGTGCGTTGTGATGACGTCATGGGTTTGTGTGTGTTTGTCATGACAACAGTACCATTACGCTTACGATTCATGTGGTGTCACGAGGTAAAGGCGCAGTACATATATATGTATAAGCTAAAGCAGTATGGAAAGTAGGCCTTCTTTTTAGATAAATACCTACGCGCCAATCGAGCGTTAGGGTTGTCCTCTTAATTATTGTAAAATTTTAAAAGTTTTTTGTTTAGTTCATCTGTATCATCTGTATGTCAGCTGTTAATTAGGACTTTTTTATGAGATAAACATTAGATTATGAGGGTTGTCACTCTGAATTTAAAGTATGAAAAAAAAATTTTTTAATAAAACGTTTATTAGGGTTTAATAATGATCTAATGAATAGACTAGTTTACAAAAAAAAAAAAAAATTAAAAGCCTTCAACATGTTAAGTAGCTTATTTATTCTGCGCTAGATAAGTACCTAATTTAAATTGCTGTCCCAAACCAAAATTGTAAACCCAAAGTATTAACAGGTGCAAAGTTTAAAAAGTCTGTTGATATGCCTACATTTCAATGTATTCATTAAAACATATATAAACCGCTTTTTCATTTGAAAAGACTCCATAGTACAGTCTGTTTCTACTCTTTTTGGTCAGACTGTATTGTGTGATCATGGGATATTCCGATATTTGTACTCGTCTAAATCATTGAGGTTATAGGTTGAGATCCCATTGCACATTTCTGCACTCTGTTGTAGAGGTTGTGTCAAATTTTAACTGACAGCCAAGTGATATTTTGTTCATGTGTATTACCGTAAAATGGGGTTACTTTAGGGAAATATTATGCCTACATTTAAATGTATTGATAAAAAAATATATAAACCGCTTTTTCATTTGAAAAGACTCCATAGTACAGTCTGACCAAAGAGTAGAAATTAAAAAGTGGCAATACTGTAGTGTCCTCCCTTTCTGATTGTATTGTGTGATCATGGGATGTTCCGATATTTGTACTCGTCTAAATCATTGAGGTTATAGTTTGAGATCCCATTGCACATTTCTGTACTCTGTTATAGAGGTTGTGTCAAATTTTAGTGATATTTTGTTCATGTGTATTACCGTAAAATGGGATTGCTTTAGGGAAATTTGGGGCTGGGCTACTTTGATAGATTTTAAATGATTACAAAAACGCAAATATTCATAGTGCGATTGAGCAAATGAAGTAAAAGGTTAGATCATTGTTGAAGGTAAGTATTGCATTGCCACAGATAGTAAAAAAAATAAAGATATGGCGTAAAAACATTTTTCCAAAGTAGCCCCTGCGTTTTAAAGTAAACCCGTTTTTAGGGTATTGTACTATCATTTAAGCCTTTATAAAGCAGTCATAAAATGATTGTCTCCGCATATTCACATGTTATATGGTTTGCGATCAATTATATTTTTTTCACATACGCGTTAGCTTTAGTCACATTTCATTGAATAACCAGATAGGTGCAGAAATTGTGCAATGGGATCTAAAGCTATTAATTTCGATTGTTGCAGAATGCAGTTCGTCATCTGACACAGAGTCAGACTACTCCACGTTGGATGATATCAACCGAGAGAAGGATCTGAGGATGATGGGGAAGCTGTGCGTCGCCAATTTGGCCAGGTGGGTGAATATAGCTTCGAATTTATTAATGTATATTATTATTTTAGCTTTATATTTGATTATTTTTTGCTGTTTTTTATATATTTTGATATGAGATTTGACTTTTTTTTTTTTTTTTATTTGATAATTTTAATGTTTCTAGATGCTATTTTATAATTGTAATTATCAATGCTGTATAATTTAATTTGAATAATGACTTGTTAGCTTTACTATTTTAATATTTGCATGTTGAGTATGTCGACTAATACTGTTACCAGAACGATTATTGTAAGACCTTTTTATTACGTATTATATGCAAATAAACGAATCTGAATCTGATTCTAATTAACTTATTTTTCTCAAACGTGCAATGGAATATCGCCATAACGAAGTATCACGTTGCGGCCGGAAAAACTCGAGAACTGTAAAGGAATTTTATACAAAATTGAAGGCCTAGGCGGGAAGTTTTTTTTATAAACATGGCGTCTGTGTTCATGAACAGCTGAATTATATCTTTTTTTGAGTGTTTTTTTTTTTATGTTTGAGAAAAGCATTATACATGCCTTATCAGTGAAAAGGGCTTGTCGGCTTCGTATCACTATCCGTCTATACCTACTCACCCGGCAAGCCCTCCTTTCCCGGCGTCAGTAGTAACATACTATTCCTAAACGGCTAGACGAACTTTAACCAATTCTAGTATAGGGAATTAGGGATAGCTGGACAAAGTTGGTTAAGTATAGGATACTATTTGCCCGAAAAATAATAGTACATTACGTAACAAGGGTGGTAAACGAGGAATTACAAACGAGTGTCTATTAGAAGCCCGAAGCCGAAGGTGAGGGCTTTAATAACGCAAGTTTGTAATTCCTTTACCACCAGAGTCACGTGCGACATTTTTCATCACACTTTGGAGGAAATAACATACCTAAAAGTAATAAATAGTAGTTATACAAAATTATTTACCGCCCTAGGGTGTCATATACGACTTACCACCCGGGTTTCTAGCATGTGAAAAAACCCTTAAAGTGTAATAAAAAATACTTACTGCCCGCTTTTCTAGCATGTAAACTCTTATTTTCGAGCAGTGTGATGAAAAAAGCTTTACGCGGGCGAAGCTTTGGGCACATTCTAGTATATGTATATATTTGTTTTCTTTCAGATGTCGCCCTCGAGTGCTACAGGCGCGCTCTAAGATGTATCTCTGGAACGTCCTAACAGTAGCCGTTTTCTACACACTTCCCGTAATACAACTCGTCGTCACGTATCAAAGGGTAAGCAGCATTCATCTTATAATGTTTTTCGAAACGATTTTAGTCGGTAAATTAACACCACATTTTCTAATTGCACAAAGATCAACACAATATACACACCGGGACTCGAACCCGGTATCTTTAGATTACCGATACAACGTCTTAATTTTTCGCCCAAAGACGCACTGAACGTACGCTTTCAATTTCCCCATCCGTTTTGAGGATCGGGGTCTTTGTAACTAGTTTATTTAAAAAAAAAAACATAGAAATCAATTTAAAGGTATTTAATCTTAGCGCCATCTATATATAACAATGTGCATTACACATTTTCACATTTTGTTGCACATATCATTATTTACACATGTTCAAATACAATTTAAGAAAATGATTACAAAGTGGAATACAAATACACGAGATTGGAGTGTAACATACGTTTTTTATTCTGAAGATAGTTGTGAATGTGCAACTTAGGTTCTAAGTATGTAGATCAGGTTGTACCTTGTTTTGCCTAACAACTTTTTGCCTAATTTCAGTTTGCCTAATTTCAGTTTGCCTAATTTCATTTAAACTAATATTATTTAGCATAACTATTCACTTTGCCTAATTTTCATTTGGGTGAAAGTCGTTTCGTATAATACTCATTTCACATAATCTTATTTCGTCTAATTTTATTTGGCCTAATTTTTAATTCGTATAAACATATTTTGCCTATCAATTTTTGGCCTAATTTCGTTTTGCCGAATTTTTGTTTAGACTAATATTCGTTTCGTATTATACTTTTTTACATAATCTTATTTCGTCTAATTTAATTATTGCGTCTTCTGACGCTCCGCTCGCTTCGCTCGCTCCGCTATCCATGGTCATAAAACAAACCTAACCTAACCTACAGTTTTCGGTGTTTAGCCTAACCTACTAACTGCTAAATTTTAATATACTTCCATGCAAGTAAGCATTCTGACGCTCCACTCGCTTCGCTCGCTCCGCTATCCATGGTCATAAAACAAACCTAACCTAACCTACAGTTTTCGGTGTTTAGCCTAACCTACTAACTGCTAACTTTTAATATACTTCCATGCAAGCAAGCATTCTGACGCTCCACTCGCTTCGCTCGCTCCGCTATCCATGGTCATAAAACAAACCTAACCTAACCTACAGTTTTCGGTGTTTAGCCTAACCTACTAACTGCTAAATTTTAATATACTTCCATGCAAGCAAGCATTCTGACGCTCCGCTCGCTTCGCTCGCTCTGCTATCCATGGTCATAAAACAAACCTAACCTAACCTACAGTTTTCGGTGTTTAGCCTAACTGCTAAATTTGCCTAATTTCGTTTTGCCTAATTTTCAGCTATGTCTAATCAATACATAATAAAAATCGACATGGTAAATATTATGATAATTCAGAATTAGACAAAAACTTTTTAGTTAAAACGTTATTCGGCTATGTAATGATTAGTTAAAATAAGAATCGACAAAGTGAGTTTTAGATAAAATAATATTCGACAAAACAAGTTATGAAAATGATCATTTAGGCCAGTGTTTTTCAAACTGTGGGTCGCGACCCCCAGGGGGATCGCGGCATATATCCAGGGGGGTCGCGAGGATCAGCATCGAGAAAGTCTCGTGACTACAAGGAATGCAGATTTTTTCAAGCATGTACATTTGCAAGTTTAATCGTACAAACTAGGTTTTAGGGGGTCGCGAAAGAATTTTATTGGTAATTTTGGGCCGTGACACCAAAAGGTTCGAAAAACACTGATTTAGGCAAAACGAGTCGACAAAATAATAATTATGAGAAATGATATTATACATAATGACTTTAGATAAAATGTTCATTATGGTAAAAGTTGTTAGACAAACTGAAATTAGACAAAAAAAAATTAGACAAATCAAGGGAATACCATGTAGATCATACTAATTTACAGCAAAAACAGTTATAGGGGGAAGTCCCCTAACGCCGGACGGCACCTAACGCCGGACACTCGAACTATCTCGGCAACGGGAAGCTTGGCAACGGCAACTCGGCAACTGGAAGCTCGGCAACGGCAACTCGGCAACTGGAAGCTCGGCAACGGCAACTTGGCAACGGCAACTCGGCAACTGGAAGCTCGGCAACGGTAACTCGGCAACTGGAAGCTCGGCAACGGCAACTCGGCAACTGGAAGCTCAGCAACGGCAACTTGGCAAGTGGAAGCTCGGCAACGGCAACTCGGCAACTGGAAGCTCAGCAACGGCAACTTGGCAAGTGGAAGCTCGGCAACGGAAACTCGGCAACGGCAACTCGGCAACGGCAACTCGGCAACTGGAAGCTCGGCAACGGCAACTCGGCAACTGGAAGCTCAGCAACGGCAACTTGGCAAGTGGAAGCTCGGCAACGGCAACTCGGCAACGGCAACTCGGCAACTGGAAGCTCGGCAACGGCAACTCGGCAACTGGAAGCTCGGCAACGGCAACTCGGCAACTGGAAGCTCGGCAACGGCAACTCGTTAACTGGAAGCTCGGCAACGGCAAACTCGGCAACTGGAAGCTCGGCAACGGCAACTCGGCAACTGGAAGCTCAGCAACGGCAACTTGGCAAGTGGAAGCTCGGCAACGGCAACTCGGCAACGGCAACTCGGCAACTGGAAGCTCGGCAACGGCAACTCGGCAACTGGAAGCTTGGCAACGGCAACTCGGCAACTGGAAGCTCGGCAACGGCAACTCGGCAAGTGGCCCCTTCCACTTGTCCTTGATTCGCTCGCGTTGCTAGTTGCCGAGATAGTTCGAGTGTCCGGCGTTAGGTGCCGTCCGGCGTTAGGGGACTTCCCCCTAAATATCACAATAAAACTTTTTTTTCAGCTTCTCAACCAATCCGGTAACGCGGACTTATGCTACTTCAACTCTCTCTGCGCCCACCCGTTACTCGCGCTGTCGGACTTCAACCATGTGTACTCCAACCTGGGCTATGTGGTGCTGGGAGCTCTGTTCTTGGCGGCAGTGTGGCGCCGGCATGATTGGCATCAGACGCGGAACAGGCGGGAGGTAATGTTTCTTGTGACGTATTTTTTTATGTCGCCTACGACATAAAAAAGTTTGCCCCCTAGGGCAAACGAGCAAACGGATGGCCTGATGGCCACACACACTCACACATAGATACACACACACATAGATACACACACACATAGACACCTGCAACACCAGAGGAGTCACAAGTGCGTTGCCGGCCTTTGTAAGTATTTATAGTAGTTTGGTTGGTGTTGTGTATGATCTCATTAAAGAAAACATTACTATAGTGTGGTTAAGTACCTCATTATCGTCCGTCATAAAAGACAAGCGTGTTTCATAGATAACGTGTCATTTTGGGGGATTATAAACTCTAAGGCCTTTGCCCAGAGTAATAGAATAGAATATAATAGAATGGTTTATTTGCAGGAATACTTAAGTATAGGTACAAGGTTTTATTGTAATTATTACATAGTCCATTATTCTATCGAACGATGTCGAAATGCTTAGTAAATTCAATATATTTATATATTTATTATTTTTTGACTTATTTAAAAATATAGGGGCTCGATGGTTATAATACTTTGTAAGGACATGTTATAAATTGGACACTTGTTGTTTTTGTTTTTGTTTTTAGTAACTATTAGGATTAGGTATTTGATACAGGTTATTTATTGACAGTAAGATGTTTTATTAAAAAATAGCAACAATAATGACATTGTAATAATTTGCACACCTGCATGCAGGTTGAATATGATGTACAAATTTAGCTTTAAGATCTTATCCGGTTACTATATTCTGGCAAATAAAAAAAAAATGATTTTGATTTAGATTTTTGGATTGAACTGTATCATATTTTGCAGAAGGAGCTGGGGATACCCCAGCACTTCGGTCTGCTGTACGCCATGGGCATCGCGCTGGTGAGCGAGGGCATGCTCTCGGCCGCATACCACGTCTGCCCCAACAGCATGAACTTCCAGTTCGGTGAGCACACTATTATTACTAGCAGCTGACATTCAGGCTATATTTGTGCTAAAAAAAAGAGCGATTCGTTCTATATATAACCTGAATTCTCGTGACTCCTTAAGAGACATTTAAAAAGATATAAACATCTTAACTGTAGCGTCCCAATATATTTATGAGAGTATTATGTATGTTATTAAGAACATAGATTCATTTACAAAAAATTCCGATGTCCACAATTTTAACGCTAGAAATAAAAATAAAATTGCTATTAGAAAGTTTCGTGTTCTTAAAGTATATAAATCTTATTAAGCGGTTTACACTCACGTGAAATTGTCAGGAACGGCCCGACATGTTTCGAACTCGTATGGAAACATGTCGGGCCGTTCTTGACAATTTCACGTGAGTGTAAACCGCTTAATACAATAATTAAATATGTCTCACGAAAGTTTTAATAAAATTATATAAATCATTTTTAGGCCAATGTATTCATTTTTATAACAAGTTACCTGATCATATTTTAAAATTAGCCTTTCCATCTCTCAAAAATTATTTAAAAAGATCTCTAATGTCAAAAGCATATTATACAGTAGAGGACTATCTGACAGACAAAAATGCATGGCCTGAACCAGAAACCGAGTAACTGACTCCTTAGATTGTACCTGACTAGTTTAAGGGACGCAGTTCTAATAAGAAAGCGTAGCGTATCAAACGTACATAAATTGTGTTAAACCGTCATACTTTCTTGTAGTTTCTATATTTTATAAGGATAAAATATAGAAACTACAAGAAAGTATGACGGCAATTTAAGTGTAAGGACACTAGTCCTCATTTATATCTTAGAATACACTTTTAATATGTTTTCTTCGAGAACTACGTATAGTTAAGTTCATATTACTGTAATAGTTATGTACTTATCCTTTATGAAAAAATGACTGACTGTTGAGTTTCTTTCGGCGTTTCTTCTCAACAGTGGTCTCCTCTTGTGAAATGCCGGTAGACTCAGACATGTAAAAGGGCCTTTGTGGCCTACTTGCAGAATAAAGTTCATTATTTCATTATTTCACTATTATTATTATTTAAGAGTTTCACTCTTGTCGGGGAAGTTCTCTCCAGTCCGTTCTACTTAACGCCAGTTCTTTGACTTCCCGATACGACCCGACGTCTGCCTTTTTCTTGATCTGGTTCAAATTGCTAATCCTCGGCCTTCCACACACACACACACAAGGAGGACCAGTAATCAGTAATCAGTCATTTATTTGCTTAAACAGAGTATAACTATACAGTTGGTCTTAAATCTATTTACAGAACTACATGTTTTGTCACAGAGACATGCAAACAGCACACTATTATTCAACGAATAAAAGCTTCAATCAAAATTTTTTGTTGCTTGCTGCCATGGTGATGTCCTCGGGTTTACTCTTTATAACTAAGATTTTCGGCGGCAATACTCAACAAAAACTTTGTAATTGCAGCAGTTATAAGCCTATTCTTATTTAGAATATCTCTTGAAAATGCCAATATTATAAATTATCAACACTTTTCTTTTCCAAGAAGTTTAATCACCATTGTCTCCTGGGTGACGGGACAGAACAACAACAAGAAAAAGTTGACCCACCCTACGTAGTTCTCTAAGAAAACATTTTAAAAATGCATGCGTTAAGCATATAACACTTTTCTTTTTGTAATACGGCTACTAAATTACAATTTATACGCGTGAGACCACACACGAGGAGTTCATCATGTTATAGGGCAGATTCCAGGGGAGTTAAAGAAAACTCGAAGATACACCACTAAAGTTCATTTCCAACACTCACTTAACACAATTACAAGATAGGTCCAGACATTCCAGAGATTCCAGGACATACGGCGAACTGAACTGATTCACATCTTTATTTGCTTTTATAAGTTATTGAAATGACGTCAAAGCGTCGCGGGCCGCATGGTGGCATTGCTGACTTGACAATCTCTACATATAAATTTATGAAACATGTAATGTCTCATTTTCTTTTATGTGGGTACACACATAGACTAAGGTGTAAAATCTTTCAAATAAACAATGCAAAGATCGACACACAAAGCATAAGAAAAAAGTCTACAGGTTGCTTGGAGTTAGGGTAGCGAAGTGGTTAACGCGCTGTACAGCCATCCAGAGGTACCGGGTTCGATTCCCGGTAGCTTCCACCAGGTAACTCCTCTTTCAATTTTAGTTGAAGCTTTGATCTTTGTATCAATGGTTTAAATAGTAGAATATAACATTTCGTTCCATTCGTCAAGTCAAAAAGTAATTTCTTCCAGACACATCGTTCATGTACGTGACGTCGGTGCTGTGCATGGTGAAGATCTACCAGTCGCGGCATCCGGACATCAACGCGAGGGCGCACGCCACCTTCGGGGTGCTCGCTCTTATTATATTCGTTGGTAAGTCAAACCACTACCACCACGACACTGGGATGCAGGACTATACACTGGCATACCACCACCAACCGCTGGGATGCAGGACTATACACTGTCACACCACCACCATACCACTGTAATGCAGGACTATACACTGGCACACCACCACCATACCACTGGGATGCTGGACTATACACTGTCACACCACCACCATACCACTGTAATGCAGGACTATACACTTTCAAACCACCACCATACCACTAGGATGCAGGACTATCTAAATCAAATCAAATCAAATCAAATCATTTTATTGCAATTCATGTTGTACATTAAGGGTCTTAAATACTAGTAAAGTCCAAAACATGAGCCTTGTCAGGCACAGCAATATCTTACTACTAGAACTAAAATAAATATGAATATGCCGGGAATTTACACATTAAAAAAAAAAACAATAATAATAATATTTCAATATAGCTTTGGTCATAGTCATAATGCTCATTAATTTTCATGATTATAATACAATACGGTAATTTCATAAATTTCATAGTAAATAGTATTCAAGTTCATTTAAATTAGTTAATGTCTTGTGTTTCATTTAGGAATTCCTGAACAGTGTAGTATGCTTTTTCTATTAAATAGCTTTTTAGAGTATTCTTAAATTGATTTATATTGTTTATGTCTTGGATAGCTTTAGGGAGTTTATTAAATATTTTTACGGACATAGAAAAGGAATTAGAGTGGACCAATTTCATTTTAGAGTTAGGTAAAGCTAGTTTTCTCCTAGGTCGTAGGTAAGGTACGTGCGAGTATTCCGGGAAAAGTAGAGGATGATTTTTTACAAAAATGCCCACTTGCAAAATATAGATTGATGTTAAAGTTAGGATTTGGTGTTTTATGAAATATGGCTTGCAACTTATGGAGTCATCTATATTAACTAATATTCTAAGGCAACGTTTTTGGAGTCTGAATAAATGTACGACGTCTGTACTGTTTCCCCATAGTATTATACCGTACTGTAGCCAGGCGTGAGCATAGGCGTAATAGGCACAAGTGGCTGTTTTTATATCTGTGCATTTTTTCAGCTCATTAAGGGCGTAAGTGAATCGACTTAACTTAAGTGATATCTGGTGTATATGTTCTTTCCAGTTTATAGTAGAATCGATGTGTATGCCCAAAAGGGAAAAAGTATTTACGCATTCTAATTTTGTATTATCAAAGCTAAAATTTATGTTCATGCTACATTTTTGATAAGGTCTAAATTCCATAAGTTTCGTTTTTGTAAAATTTATTTCGAGATTATGTTCATTTAGCCAGGTTACTATACTAAATATCGTTTCATGGAGACGTTTTTCTAAATTTTGATTATTTTCGCAAGGAATCACCAAAGATATATCATCTGCGAAAAGGGTAGAAGAGCAATTTATTATTTTGGGCAAGTCGTTAATGTAAAGGAGAAACAAGGTGCATCCGAGTACGCTGCCTTGGGGTATCGACTGAGTGACTTTAGTTGTTTGTGATTTGACGGTATGTATAACGCCTGTTATGTTATTATGGTGTTCCACTTCAACACACTGCATGCGATTTGTGAGATAAGACACAAACCAATCGTAAGCGGATCCTCTCACTCCTATTTCGTGTAGTTTTTGTAATAAGATCCCGTATAGGACACGATCGTAAGCCTTACTCATATCGAGCAAAATTCCTACGGCATACTTCTTTACGTTTAGTATGTTCATTACCTCTTGCATGTATTTAAAGACAGCTAACGCCGTTGATCGATTTTTCCTAAATCCGTTTTGAGAGTCACTAAATATATTATATTTCTCGCAAAACGAGTATAAACGGTTCGACATTGCAGTTTCGATGATTTTTGAAATAGTTGGTAAGAGGGCTATTGGGCGATAATTATTACAGTCGCTCTTTTTTCCTTTCTTATGCAAAGGTTTAATAATCGAAAATTTTAGTAAGTCTGGGAAGCTACCCTCAGAAAACGACTGATTAATGACAAACGTTAAGGGGTAGACTAGCTCTTCGGCACATTCTCTAATCAGGCAAGGTGGAAGTTCATCGTGACCAAAACTTCGCTTGTTTTTTAGACCTTTGATTATTTTAAAGATTTCGTGAGGCGTAACAGGGTTTAAGAATATAGAATTTTCTAAACGTGCGGTTGATGGCCGTCCTCGAGGAGGTGCAGTACCAGCGCTAACAGCGCCCACGGATGAAAAAAATGCATTAAAGTGGTCAGCAATTTTGGTAGGGTCTTCAGTTTGTTCATTGTTTATACTTAATTTTATGTTAGTTCTTTGTTTAATTGTAGTTTTGTTCATTTGTTCTTTGACAATATGCCACATTGATTTTACTACATTTGATGCCGTTTTAATTTTTTTAATATTTTGGAGTTTTTTTGACACGATGACAGTCTTTTTCAGTAGCTTTTCATATTTTTTATAATGTTTTGTTAAGGTAGGGTTATTTATACGTGATGTTAATACTTTTAATTGACGTTTATGCCGACATGATACTCTTATACCGGGCGTTAGCCATTTTTTATTATTATTTGTATTCATTTTCGTTTTCATTTTCGGTATGCATCGATTTAATAAATTTATTAGTGTATTATGTATAATATTATAATTTTGATTTACAGTATTTTCTCGTGTTAGCATGGTATCGAAATTTATGTTACCTAGTTCAGTTTTAAACTTTTCTATATTTTGCGCATTGAATCGCCGTTTTTGTGTTATCCAGGTGGTTCGAGTGTTTATTTTTATTGATGGAATGCTGATTAAAATTCCCATGTGATCGGACAAACCATATTCATTAACATTTACTTTCATATTCTTAGATAAAAAGTTTGTAAATATCAAGTCAATGCAAGTGGCGCTTGTAGTTGTGACTCTAGTTGACTCTTTTACATTTTGTTTGTAATTATACTTAGACATTAAGTTTAAAAGGGTTTTTGTACAGTTCGTGTTTTCGCTTACATTTACATTAAAATCACCCCCAAACAATATATCTCTCTTAAGATATTTCTTATGTAGATGCTTTAAAAGAATTTCTAACTTGGTAAAAAAACTATCAGGCATTCTTCGTCTATCAGGCCAATATAAATTAACTAAAACTTTATTTAATATCGGAAGTTCAATTGCGCATACTTCAAACAAGGTTTCAACTGACATGTCCACTATGTCCTTACATTCTACGTAATCTATCCCTTGTTTTATGAATATGCATACTCCTCCCCCTTCGTAGTTTTGACGGCAGTAATACGACGCTAGTTGGTATCCTTCGACGCGTAAAAGGTCCAATTTAGACGGAGATATCCAGGTTTCCACTAAGCAGAGCGCATGTAAATTATTTTCCTCTTCAGTTATGGCTTCGATTAGATGTCGTTTGTTCTGAATACTTCGTACATTTTGGTAGAGTGTGTTGAGGTTATTCTCGAAAAAAGTTTGAGTTGTGTTTATTTTCATGCTGCTTAAGACTGGAATTTGATGCTGATACTGGGTCATTGCAGACTGGAGTGATAAAAAGACTGTTTGAGGCGTTTTCGCCCTTATCATAGTTGCTACTGTATAAGATATTCGTTCTAGAGTAATCTGAATTTTGAGCATCGACTGAACTTTTATTCCTGTTGTCTGTAGACAATGTGGACTGCTCCTGTAGTTGAGGCGTCGGGATATATTCTTCTCCGTTGATAAACAGCCGGTCGTTCCGTATAACAGCATGATTGCCATTTCTGCGCTCGATTTGAAGACGTTCCCGAAGATGTTTCCTCTTCTGCAATGCGTCGCTATCAAGAAGATCCGCAATGGCGTAGCCAGTATTCTTAAAATAGTAGGCATTCTCGATGATATGATTTTTCAATCGTTTACTTAGTAACTCAATAATGAGTGGGCGACGATGTCCTTTTCGCCCGATTCGTTTAACCGACTCGATGGAGCTGTATATATTTACATTAAGGATATCACTAAACATTTCGCTAATACGATGATATATTTCTTGATCCGTTTCGTGGTAATACTCGTCCAAGCCATACAAAACAAGTTTTTTGGAGTTATCTGATTTATTTACTATGCTCAAGTTATTGTATTGACTTTTTAAATCTCGTAATTCAGTCTTTAGTTGCTGATTTTCTTTTTCTAATGTTTCTATTAAGGTACATGTGTTATTTATTTGGTTTTTCATGTCTTGTTGTTGTGAAATGATTTCTTTGTTTTTTTCTATAAAATCCAATCTTAGTTCGTTGATTGCCGAGTTAATTTCAGTTTGTATTAGACATTTCAAACTGTTCATAATAGTTATGTTGTTGCTTTTCAGCTTCGTATCTAATAAGGCACTAATTTGTTCAATCGTAACGGTGGATTGATTTTGCATATAAGTCGGGGATTTTATGTTGTCGCCCGAGAAACTTTTTTCACAATCATCACGAAGGACTTCGTCAATTGACATGGTCGTATCATTTAATGTACTCAACTCAAACTGCTGACGTACTGGTGTGGAGTCATTTTTGCGTCTATTTGTAATATTGAGACAGGACGGACATCGCCAAGCACGAGCAAATTCCTGCTGTTTTTCCTTAAATACTGCTGTAGTAATGTTAAAACACATATAGTGGTAGTTAGTTTTACATCCCGCACATTTTAGCAGCTCGGAAATATCATTAATTGACTGTAAACACGACATACATTCCATTATAAAGATGTTTTAGTATAACTTTCGTTAAATAGTTGTTTATACGCAAGATGTAGGCCTATTTTCTATTGTTCTCGGCCGTCGGCAAAGTGCATTGAGAGTGGGCGGAGTTAACGCTGATATTTTTGCTAACGCTGAATAGAACTGCCAATGATGTAGTTGTCTCTTTCCGTCTAGTGCAATCCTAATCTATTGATTAATCGCTGCGCGTTACTAGCGCGGCTTGCTAGATGGCGTTGTGGGTACTGATCTTGTAATTAAGTTTTGGATTTCAGTTTATTTCTGAATATATTTGTCCCATTTTTAGTATATGCGCACGATTAATTATTTCCATTAATCACTTATCCCAGTATGGCACTTAATGTACGTATGTGTTGTAATTCCGGCGAGTTATTTTGATTACGAACTAGAAGGAACAGCCCAGCTGGAAAATCCAATATGTTTCACTTATTTCCTTTTTATTCTTCTTTACTTGTTGGCTCACACATATATTTATAGTCTTTATCTGGTTGAAGTTAAGGCACTAATGTTATTACGAATGTCCAGTTACAAAAATAAAATCTTGAATGTCACTGATGTACACGAAATTGAAACTGTAACGGATCACACTTTTTATTCAGAGTTTTGCATTGGTTATTCTTAATATAATGTTTTGAATACACTTCCACGCAATTTTCACAGTTTGGTCTTTGTGTTTTCACTACTATTTACAGTTTATCTCCTGCGGAGTTATATTTAAATAATATTTACACTCGGATGCGATGTACATAGTGACAGTGGCGCCACCTCCCCATCCATCTATACACAGTCACACCACCACCATACCACTGGGATGCAGGACTATACACAGTCACACCACCACTATACTACTGGAATGCTGGACTATACACTGTCACACCACCACTATACCTCTGGGATGCAGCACTATACACTGTCACACCACCACCATACCACTGGGATGCAGCACTATACACTGTCACACCACCACCATACCACTGGGATGCAGGACTATACACTGTCACATCACCGCCATATCGCTTTTTAGCGATAAGATCGCCTATTGTTTACCTCTATTGTAATGATAAGTGTTATTTGTATTTGTATTTCTTTCTTCTTAAGGTGTGCAATACAGAGTTTTTCATCACACTTGCTCGTAAACACGCGTACATGTGAGAAAAACGGGCGGTAAGTCGTAAATTACGCCCTAGGGCGGTAAGTTATTTTTATCACACTAAGAGAAATCACTTTACATGCTAGAAAAGCGGGCGGTAAATCGTATATTACGCCCTAGGGTGGTAAGTCGTATATTACGCCCTAGGGCGGCAAGAAACTTTGGAATTGACTACTACTACTTTTGTTTTATTTCGTCCAAAGTGTGATGAAAAACGTCGTACGTAACTGTGGTGGTAAAGAAATTCCAAACTCGTGTCATTAAAGACACTCTAATAGACACTCGTTTGTAATTCCTTGTTTACCACCCTTGTTACGTAATGTACTATTCTATTCTTTCCAGGTCTGGTGGGAGTTCTGAACGCGAACGTATACTTCTGGGTGGCGTTCACTATCCTCCACCTCACCACGTGCCTCATCATGACCTTCCAGATATACTACCTCGGCAGGTTCCGGCTAGGCAAGTAATTTATAAGGGTCCATATTGGCTCACATAAAATTGATCCTCAGAATTTTTCTTCTACTACCGATTTCTAGTCAGAATCATCACTCTTCCGAATTTTTAACTTCATACATTTGTCCCTCATAAATTTGTACTACTACCTACCGAGTTCATAATAGACAGTTTTCAGAACATCGTAATTCATAATGTCGTCACTAAGATTATGTGTACTCATAATGCTGATTTTCATATTTCTTTTATTCAGAATCATAAATTACGATAAACTTGTCAATCATAACATTTAAACATCGATGCAGTTTTTCTCCATATGTTTTTATTCATAATACTTGTTTTGAGTTATAGCGAGTTAAGTGTACATGCAAGCAAGCATGCACGCATTTTGACGCTCCGCTCGCTTCGCTCGCTCCGCTATACGTGGTTACAATACAAACCTAACCTAACCTACAGTTTTCGGTTTTGGAACCACGTTCCATTTTGGCGCAGCTCTTCCTAACGGCATTAATACACTTAGTAAATAAAGTTTCTTCCCGAATCCATCCTGGCTCTGCATTTGCTTATAAAAATTTGATGTAATAGTAGATTATTTACAAGTGTTCATGCAAGCAAGCAGGCAAGCATTTTGACGCTCCGCTCGCTTCGCTCGCTGCGCTATACGTGGTCATAATACAAACCTAACCTAACCTACAGTTTTCGGTTTTTGAGCCACGTTGCATTTTGTCACAATCTGCTTATAAAATATAGGATTGTGGAGTTTGTGAGTACAAACTAGTCTGCTTAAAAAATGTATGACAGTCAAAAATAGGATCAAAAACAGTTATGATGAATAAATGTATGAAAACAAAAAGTAGTATTAGAGATATTTATGATAATTGACATTATGATTTTAAATGGTTCGGAGTTATGATCGGTAGTAATAGTGACTAAGTATAAATAGTGACTATTATGATGAAAAATTGTATGAGTAACATTTTCGGAGTTCCAATAATCGGGGTTGAAAAATTATGTGAACTTTGGCGCACCCAATTTATAATGATCATAAAATAACAAGTGCGAGTCCGACTCGCGCAGGAAGGGTTCCGTATCATAAAACAAGTTTGTTGTATGGGAGCCCCCCTTAAATATTTATTTTATTTTATTTTTAGTATTTGTTGTTATAGCGGCAATAGAAATACATCATCTGTGAAAATTTCAACTGTCTAGCTATCACCGTTCTTGAGATACAGCCTGGTGACAGACGGACGGACGGACGGATGGACGGACAGCGAAGTCTCAGTGATAGGGTCCCGTTTTTACCCTTTGGGTACGGAACCCTAAAAAGCATCTAGACAATACCTCTGCCGACTTATACTTTTTATGTCCGATACTTATTTCGCCTCCCATAATTTGATTCCGCCTAATGATCATCCTGGCGAATCATCATTTGGCAAGTAATTTTAGTTTGATTTTGTGACATTGTAATTTTAACTAATTGCCTATATTTTTGGAGCGGAGCGAGCGAAGCTCCCATGGATCGACTCGAATGGACTTTGTGACAATGCGCAGATTTCAGCGAGTTCTCAACCGATTTTAGAAATTTTTGTTTTAAAATGCAAAAATTAAATTTCGCTAGGCCGTGACGAAGAGAAAATTTCGAAAAAAAAAAAAAAACTACGCTCCAATCTATGGTGCAAGCTTAGCCGATGGCTGACTCTGCATCGACCTAGTACTTTAGTAACGCCATACGATTAAATAAATGATTTGGCAGAATCTTAATACGCATAATATTGTATTGCCGAATTATAGATAACTGCAAATTCGACCTAAACAATACAAAACTGTTAGTTAGGCGTAAAGATCATTCGGTGAAAAGAAAATTCTGAGAAATTATGCTTAGAGTGATTATGCGATATAGATTAGAAAAATAAAATTAGTCGATGGTTGGCATTTGTCACTGTCAACCTGTTCAAATTGTGACATTCACAACTGTCAAACTTGACCGTTTTATTTTTAATTGGGATTTGAAGGCTGATAATCATTCGACCAATTAAATTGCAAACTGTCATGTCGAAAGTTTAAAACTAATAATTGAGTAGTCTCAACTAACTTTACGTTCCATATAAGAAAAAAAAAAACATGTATAACGCAACAAGTCGGTTATCAGCCCACGTCATATTGTGGATTTTTAGTGGTACTAGTTTATTTTACTGGCAACGACAAATTTTGGTAACTGACGTTGAAAGTCAGAATGTCACTGATGTAAACAAAGAGGAAACATGACTAAATATTCGGAAAATTTTAAGTAATTTTTGCATAATAAAGCCAAAACTATCCACGGTGATGAAAGTCAAGTTTTTTCAATAGGATTCAGTATTTACTTCGCAAGAAGAACGAAGGCTTGAACAGCATTCCGGTAAACAATGTTTTAGATTCTGGATAATGACATATCCTTGACTGACGTTTAGTAATGCAAATATGACTTACTCGTATGCATATTATTGCCATATGAAAGCTGTTTGCAGCGCCACTGTCCCTGGGCCGGACCGACGCTTGCTAGACTATAATGTCTCATTATTTTTTAATGTGGGTACTCACCATAACTTTTATATTAAAATCAAAGCACAAAGAAAAACACCTGGTGCAAGAGACCAGGAATCGAACCTGGTCCAGCGTGTTAACCTCTCCACTACCCTAACCTTTTGTTTTTTTTTCTTATATTCTGCGAAAGGTTATCTAGCGTTAGGATAGTGGAGAGGTAGCACGCTGAACCGATAATCCAGAGGTACCGGGTTCGATTTCCGGTCCCTTCCGCCAGATTACACATTTAAATTTTTCTTTGTGCTTGGTATCAGTGGTTTAAGCTTAATAATTTTTATTAAAGCAGTAACGTCTGCTAACGTAAACAAATTTGAGATGGTGGTGCCAACTATAAAGTCTAAATCTTTACGGTAGATGGCGCTACGATGCCACCCTAAGGCATGTTGAAGCAACTGGTTGATAGATTCAATGGCTCTGACAGCTGGTTCGGTGGTCCAGTTGGTAGGACGCCCGTGATGGCCTGGAAAGCCGATGGAAACGCAGGTTCGAATCCTGTCTGAACCATTAAATTATTAAATTTTTCGCTTCATTGTAAACCTTTGGTTTAACCTTCTTAATGTCTGCAGAGAGCGGAGTAATTTACCGCGCGGCGCGCGAGCTGGTGTCTCGGCCGCTGGCCGCCATCACGCCCACCTACGTGGGCCGCTGCGTGCTGCTGGTCATCGCCAACCTGGCCAACTGGGCCATCGCTGCCTACGGGTACGTTGTCTATACTATACAGACATCGGTGTGATCTACCACTCCTTATGTAGGTCACTGCTGGTCATCGCCAAGCTGGCCAACTGGGCCATCGCTGCCTACGGGTACGTTGTCTATACTATACAGACATCGGTGTGATCTACCACTCCTTATGTAGGTCACTGCTGGTCATCGCCAAGCTGGCCAACTGGGCCATCGCTGCCTACGGGTACGTTGTCTATACTATACAGACATCGGTGTGATCTACCACTCCTTATGTAGGTCACTGCTGGTCATCGCCAACCTGGCCAACTGGACCATCGCTGCCTACGGGTACGTTGTCTATACTATACACACATTGTGATCTACCACTCCTTATGTAGGTCACTGCTGGTCATCGCCAACCTGGCCAACTGGGCCATCGCCGCCTACGGGTACGTTGTCTATACTATACAGACATCGGTGTGATCTACCACTCCTTATGTAGGTCACTGCTGGTCATCGCCAACCTGGCCAACTGGACCATCGCTGCCTACGGGTACGTTGTCTATACTATACACACATTGTGATCTACCACTCCTTATGTAGGTCACTGCTGGTCATCACCAACCTGGCCAACTGGGCCATCGCTGCCTATGGGTACGTTGTCTATACTATACAGATATTGTGATCTACCACTCCTCATGTAGGTCACTGCTGGTCATCGCCAACCTGGCCAACTGGGCCATCGCCGCCTACGGGTACGTTGTCTATACTATACAGACATCGGTGTGATCTACCACTCCTTATGTAGGTCACTGCTGGTCATCGCCAACCTGGCCAACTGGGCCATCGCTGCCTATGGGTACGTTGTCTATACTATACAGATATTGTGATCTACCACTCCTCATGTAGGTCACTGCTGGTCATCGCTAACCTGGCCAACTGGGCCATCGCTGCCTAAGGGTACGTTGTCTATACTACACAGACATCGTGATCTACCACTCCTTATGTAGGTCACTGTTGGTCATCGCCAACCTGGCCAACTGGGCCATCGCTGCCTACGGGTACGTTGTCTATACTATACAGACATTGTGATCTACCACTCCTTATGTAGGTCACTGCTGGTCATCGCCAACCTGGCCAACTGGGCCATCGCTGCCTACGGGTACGTTGTCTATACTATACAGACATAGTGATCTACCACTCCTTATGTAGGTCACTGCTGGTCATCGCCAACCTGCCCAACTGGGCCATCGCTGCCTACGGGTACGTTGTCTGTACTATACAGATATTGTGATCTACCACTCCTCATGTAGGTCACTGCTGGTCATCGCCAACCTGGCCAACTGGGCCATCGCTGCCTAAGGGTACGTTGTCTATACTACACAGACATCGTGATCTACCACTCCTTATGTAGGTCACTGTTGGTCATCGCCAACCTGGCCAACTGGGCCATCGCTGCCTACGGGTACGTTGTCTATACTATACAGACATTGTGATCTACCACTCCTTATGTAGGTCACTGCTGGTCATCGCCAACCTGGCCAACTGGGCCATCGCTGCCTACGGGTACGTTGTCTATACTATACAGACATTGTGATCTACCACTCCTTATGTAGGTCACTGCTGGTCATCGCCAACCTGTCCAACTGGGCCATCGCTGCCTACGGGTACGTTTACATATCGACCGTGTTATCGCCGTCTCTTTCTTTCACGTTTCACCTCCATTCATCTCTCAACATTAAAACCTTATCGACCTACTCACGTCACACGGGTGCGAAATCCGTGATGAATAAAAAAATACATTCGGAAATTGACGTTGTCGCGTAAAAATTAAGATATGCTACATTACCGCTGACGCCGGGAAAGAAGGGCGTGCCGGGTGAGTAGGTATAGACAGGATAGTGATACGAAGCCGACAAGCCCTTTTCACGGCTAAGGCATGTATAGTGCTTTTCGTTTCGGCTTAAGGTCTCATCATGACGTACTTGTGTCGGGGTTGTTTATTTTTTTTTTTAGGTTATATTGTATTGTCTCTACGAGTGGCGCAAGAGAGGGGAGGCCTTTGCCCAGCAGTGGGACACAAATATAGGCTAGGAAAAAAAAAAAAAAAAAAAAAAAAAAAAAAAAAAAAAAAAAAAAAAAAAAAAAAAAAAAAAATTGTATTGTATCTAACAATAAGCCCCTTCACCATCGCAACTTGTCCACAGTGTGGCCCAGCACAGCCGCGACTTCGCGTCGCATCTCCTCCTGGTGCTGATGAGCAACCTGTTCCTGTATACGCTGTTCTACATCGTGATCAAGCTGCTGCACAGGGAGTCCATACGGTGGTACAGGTTGGTGCTGTTCCATAATAAATACTTACAACTAATAGTAGTTTATGCAACTGTTACATAATCAGAGGTTAAAACAGGAGTGTGATCCTATTATGAAACTCGTCTACTCTAATATAATAAAATAATAAAAAAAAAAAAAAAAAAAAAAAAAAAAAAAAAAAAAAAAAAAGCGTTTATTTCGGACTAAAATTATCCATATGTTGTTAGTATCACGTATAAAACTTAAATAACTATGTTACTGCCTAAACTAAGATGTTTAGAGGTCCAGTACCTGATTAAAGCACTGTCCCATCTCTCCGCCACAACTGTCAGGAGGCTGTGGCGGCTGCCGCGCACTCTGTGGAGCGTCGCGGCGCAGCGCTTGCGCAGCGTCGCGTGGAAACAATCCACATGCGCGTCCGCGAACATACCGGACGCGCTGCAATATCGCGGCAGCCGCAACAGTACCCTGAACGCGTCGTTGTATTGTACACGCATGGCATTCATAGCGCGCTGCGTGTACCTCGTCCAGAGGCTACAGGTGTACAGCGAAGTACAGTAGGCTTGGAATAGTGTTATCTTAACTTGCGCTGTACACCTGGAGAACCTCCGAGCGATCATGTTGGCCCTGACGGCCAAAGCCCTGCGTTCGCGCTCCAAGTCAGCATCATCGCGCAGGTCATCGGTGACCAAGTGCCCCAGATATTTAAAATTGAATACCCTTTTAAGTGGTACGCCATTCAAACAAATGGGTGGTATGTGAGATGGGCACTTGTTCCCCGCCCTGAACACCATGAACTCACTCTTACGCACATTGTAGCGCAGGTTGTGGCTTAGAGCATAGGCCTCACACTTCTCAATCAGCACACGCATACCACCGACCGAGGGGCTCAGCAGTACCATGTCATCAGCATAGCTTATGTTATTAAAACAAACCCTGTCTATGTGACACCCGACATGCGTACTGCTAAGCTCGCCAATCAGGGCATCCATGTACAGATTGAAAAGCTTAGGAGAAGTGAGACCCCCCTGCCTCACACCACAATCAAGACCATACTCGTCAGACAGCACATCACCCCAACGCACCGTATTTCGTTGGCTCGCGTACCAACACCTAAATATGCGTGTGAGTTCCCTTGGAAATTGCACTTCGTCAAGTTTTTTCCAAAGCAGGTCATAATTAACGAGATCGAAGGCTTTGGAAAGGTCCAAAAAACACGCGTATATAGGCGTTTTCCGACGAGTATAGTACTCCACAGCCTGTTTTAAGCATATGATGGCACTCTCGGTTGATAAACCGGCACGGAACCCGAACTGCGCGTCATTAAGTTTCAAATGTTTTTCTAATTGACTATTAAGCAGGCCGTCGAGTACCCGCGCCACAATGGTTGCCAGCGAAATAGGTCTGTAATTATCCTTGTTAGCTATGTCACCCGTCTTGTTTTTGACAATAGGTACAATATAAAGACATAAATTTACTAAGTGACATAAGAAACATTTCTCTAAAACAATTTACGTCTGCCTTGCAAAAATGGTTAGTAAATAAATGTTTTTACTCATTACAGGATTATTTTGGAAGCTAAGGCGTATGCAGTTATAGTAAAATAATGTGTCATTAGTGTCTAGATCTAAGAATTAAAAATTTGCATGCTCAAGTAGTTGGCGAGATATACTGATCCACTACCATATGTAACTATCATCTTTATTGTGTACCATGTCTCTAGCAAAATAAATTTTCATTTTCATTTTTCATTCTATTTCATTTCTACGGCTCGTTTCAGAAAACCATAGATCTATCCTTACTCTATGATAAAACCATACTTGTGTTTTAAGACCTTTCGTTATGTAACAGTTGCATACACTACTTTTTCTACTCCAGTACATTTCTGTCATTTATATAGTTACTTACTCTAATATAAAGACATAAATTATGAAATTCTGTAAAAGTCTATAATAATATAATATACTACCCAAAAAAGTCGCGAAATAAGCATTCCTTAGTACCGCAGATTACAAAATTTAGGTTAAGTAGTCTATATATTTAATGTGTTTCGAACGAAGGTTAAAGGAAATACTTCGTGTTACCAACTTAATAAACAGCTGCGTTCACACAATTTGCAATTAAAAAAAACTTATTCAACTAAAGCATCGCGGCCAAGTTAAACAAAAAAGTTTCGTCTTCTGTACATGGATGTAAAGTGATCACAATTATCTTTGACTCCGTGGCAATTAAAAAAAAATACTTTCCACCCTAGGGATGGAAAAGCTATTTTCCAGCAGCATGAAAATGAAACTTTCCGAACAAGAGAGATGAAAGTAATTGTCTGTCTGTTGCAGCTGGGTGTTCATCGTGCTGACGTATACGACGTGGTTCAGCTCCAGTTATTTCTACCTCGACCAAAGCACCAACTGGGCGGTAAGTACATGTACATGTTTGTATCACTGAAGCAAAAAACCGGCCAAGTGCGAGTCCCGCACCGCGGGTTCCGTACAAAGATCTAACCATTAATTTCCATCTTAACCGGGTTAAGTTTACACCTGGCATGGCACCTGGTATATATGGTGTACAGACAGACGGACGGACAGCGGAGTCTTAGTATAGTGAACACAATATAAGCTAAGCTAATCCACTTAAGAACTGAATACCATTGAACAAACCACAACTGGTAAACCGCAAATTAAGATAACGAGCTCGTAGTAAAACCAGATTGTAACCACCTTGGAAGGTTAATATTGATTATCGACTCTATTTCCTTAGGCATGAAACTACAAAATACACTAACAGAATAATGGTAATCATACTTTTTTGGATTTTTACAACCGTCCGACTCTTCACAAGAACGTATTCTCTTGACTATGAACTCTCATCATCAACCATTTTAAACCTATTCAACAAGGAATAAGGTTGAAAATTCAATATCCACGCAATGTAGTTCTAACCTTTTTTTGTAAGTAACTGGTTGGCGCTGACGAGAACAAAAGCAGATAGGATTGTATTAGACACAATGCTATTGTGAATGCAGGTAAGTGGATTAGCTTAGCTTATATTGTGTTCACTATAATAGGGTCCCATTTTTTATCCTTTTTTAATCTTTCAATTTTTTCATATATATTTTGTTCATTTGAGCAATGTCCAGGAGCGTCCTGGCCTCCTTAATTTTGACGAGTATATTTTTTTTAAAGTCCACACTCATGTTTAAAGATCTGTCAATATGTAACCGAACGAATCCACTTGTTGACCGACATTTTTGAGTATCTCCTGCGTTACTCAAAATGTCACTGGAGTTACCAATAAATCGGGCTTCTGATATACATAGTTTATGGTTAGGTTTAAATTTTGGAATTTTACATGTTTAAACATGCACCATCATATCCGTTGGTCGGGTTTTCTTATTAAACTGATGTCAAATAGCCTCCAAAGTTTAAGAGGCCTTATTCCTTTTAAATTTTATTTTTTTCATATTATGGCAAATATATTGATAATTCCAACCAACTTTTTAAAGTGAAGAATACTTTTCCCCGAGTTCTTGGTAGTAGCATAGCTATTTCATGCTTTCATTGCGTGTAGTCAAAAATGAGTTGAAAAAACTTATTTTCAGCGTGAATTTTGTCAATTTCGAGTAGCTTTCGAAACAAAAATTATCAAACTGTAGGTTTCAAATATCAATAAATCCTAATAGTCCGGTTCTTGGTAGTTACATCAATCATAGAGAGAAATTTCTACAATAATCAAGACAAATTAAAATACATAAATCGGTTTACTCACGTAGTAGAAGTCGAATAACGCTCGACATGTTTCGCCCGATTCGACATCAGGAGAGCCGATCAGTCGCGGCGGCGGCCAACCGAACACTGTAGTTTTCTATGTAAAAAACAAACAGCATTCTAAAGGGGAAAAGGCCTCTTAAGTTATTCCATTTTCCGCAGCTAACCCCGGCGCAGTCTCGACAGAGCAACCGCCCCTGCTCCCTACTTCAACTCTACGATGCCCACGACGTCTGGCACTTCATGTCTTCCATCGCCATGTTTTTCTCCTTCAACATGTACCTCACCATCGACGACAACCTCATGGACACGCCGCGCAGCGAGATCATGGTGTTTTAGGCGTGATAGGCGTAATACCATCCGGTAGGTTGAAAATACATTAGTGAGAAGGGTCAATCAACTTTTTTCTGTTGCTTGTTGCCATAATGGTCTCCTGCTAACGCAGCTCTTTAAAACTACGATTTTCGGCGGCAATATTCAACATATTTTTGTAATTGCAGCAGTTATAAGCCCATTCCTATTTAAATGATCTCTTGAAAATACCAATATTACAAATTATCAACACTGTTCTTATGAGTTTAATCACCATTGTCTCTTGAGTGACTGGACAGAATAACACCAGGAAAACAGTTGATCCACCCAAAAATCAGTTCAGAAAATTGTGATTGTTCGACGTATCTGATTATGATTGTGCGTTCATAGAACTCGATTCCCACCTTCTTTCCCTCTTTAGGGTGGTTGAGCACCATTATGTGTTGCTACTGAAGATGAAGTGAGCTGGGTCTACCCTGGCTTGCCCTTTGTTCTTGTATGACGCTAGTAGGTACTATAGGTACTATGGAAATTTGGATCGACCGATTATGTTATGAGTGCTGTTATTATTATGTTTGATGATATGTACATATTGCGTCATGGTTGAATTAGTAATAGAAATATGTTTAGTACCTTGTGGTGTGTACATGGATGCACGCATAATGTACTATATGTTACTTGTTTACTAACTCGAGTTTTAAAGGTAGACAGTATCTAAGTGTCTGCCAGCATAGCTTATGTTATGATGCAGCGGTTTGTTTAAAGACCAAAAATAGTTTGAAATAGTCTGAAGAAATTGAGGACGATAGATTTTCTGATTGATCTGGCTATTATTGATCTTGAGCTCTC